>OW052226.1:29283333-30765000 GCA_932527175.1 Operophtera brumata | reverse complement strand
GTATAGTTTTAGGTCTTGTTTTTAGTCATTTGTTTTTTTTTTTGTTTTATACATGTGTGTCTATGTATGTTTTATACATACATAGACACACGCCTTTTTCCTCGAAGGGGTAGGCAGAGCCTCAAAGGGCATCTTTTCACAGTAGGTTGCACCATCGTGGAATATAGACGTGACAAGTGGTGAGCTCATCGCCGCCATTGGGACATATGGACTATGTTTGAGACTATGTTTGAGCTGTGGTGTGTCTGGCCTAAGAATAGACCCCTCCGTCTCCTCCCGTGGATGTCGTAAAAGCCGACTAAGGGATTACCCGGAATTGTTGATTCGTTGGTATAAGATTTGTCCTGGCTGCTAGCTTATTATGGAATGTGTTATTACTGGGAGAAACCGTTAGCCGAGTCAGTCGTGGGAAGCAATGGCGTCGATAAGCTCACCACTTGTCATACACCACGATGGTGCTACCCACTGTGAAAAGAGTCCCATTGAGGCTCTGCCTACCCTTTCGGGGAAAAGGGTAAGTGTATGAATTGTATGTATGTATGTTTGAGACGTTTAATAAACTTACAGGATGAGGCATTTGCTGCGTGAACAGATCAGCATCGTCTACGAGAATCTCATCAGTCACGCTGATGAGGACCTCCTGGAAGGCGTCCTTCGTATCCTGGCTGTACTTCTCTGGCAGCCGGGACATGCAGTAGTCGGTTGTAAAACTTACAGGATGAGGCATTTGCTGCGTGAACAGATCAGCATCGTCTACGAGCCTCTCATCAGTCACGCTGATGAGGACCTCCTGGAAGGCATCCTTCGTATCCTGGCTGTACTTCTCTGGCAGCCGGGACATGCAGAAGTCGGTTATAATACTTACAGGATGAGGCATTTGCTGCGTGAACAGATCAGCATCGTCTACGAGCCTCTCATCAGTCACGCTGATGAGGACCTTTTGGAAGGCGTCCTTTGTATCCTGGCTGTACTTCTCTGGCAGCCGGGACATGCAGTAGTCGGTTGCCGCTGTCGATATCTTCAGGTCTGTTTTAGATATTGCCTGTAAATAATTAATTAATTAAACTACATATATAATAATAATAATATAATATAAACGTTTATTTTAGACCAGTGATCAATATTGGGTTAGTATCACAAAAATAACTTAAATTATGTTAGTACAATAAATAACCTAAAAATAAATCACTAAAAACAAAATTTCATTAAGTTGCTGCCAAATGTGTATAGGTACACACCTTTTTCCCGAAAGGGTAGGCAGATCCTCAATGGACCTCTTCATCGTGGGTTTCCTGTTTTCCCAAAAGGATAGGCAGAGCCTCAACGGGCCTCTTTTCAACGTGGGTTGCCTTTTTCCCCAAAAGGATAAGCAGAGCCTCAATGGACCTCTTATCATCGTGGGTTGCCTTTTTCCCCGAAAGGATAGGCAAAGCCTGAATGGGTCTCTTTTCATCGTGGGTTACCTTTTTCCCTGAAAGGATAGGCAGAGCCTCAATGGGCCTCTTTTCATCGTGGTTTGCCTTTCCCCGAAAAGATAGGCAGAGCCTGAATGGGCCTCTTTTCATCATGGATTGCCTTTTTCCCCCAATTGATAGGCAGATCCTAAATAGGTCTCTTTTCATCGTGGGTTGCCTTTTCCCCCGAAAGGATAGGGAGAACCCCAATGGATCTCTTTTCATCGAGTAGCAAATGATGACATACCTGAACCAAGCTCATAAGGTCAGTAATATCTTCCTTGACGCGTCGATTCTGCATGAAGACGCATAGGAACCTGCCGACCCAGTCTTTGTTCTTATCCGTGGCCTTGTCCGCGAGTTCTTCTAACGCGAACACAGTAGACTTCACGTCGGAGCTGATGAGGTAGCCTTTCAGGATCGGTTTGAGGAGCTTTTCAGCGTCTACTTTGCCTTGAAAGAGCTCGCCTGAAAGTAATAGATATCAAAGTCAAAGCCAAAAAGTATTTTATTCATTGAAATCACAAGGTTCATTTTGAATCGTTTTAAAAAATAAATTTACATTTACTCCTACTACTAGGTGGGGAGCGCCTGTGTGGTGCCTCGAGAACAAGTGGAAGCTGATTCAAAGAAAAAAGGAATACCAACTTAAAAGCCTTACTTACGACATTACAATCACATGTTGTCACTATCTTATTGTCACATCAATAACCACATACATGCTGTCATCACATATTGCTGTGTTCCGGTTTGAAGGGTAAGGGTGCCGGTGAAATTACAGGCACATGAGACTTTTCATCTTTATGTCTCAGGGTGACGGCCGCAGTGCAATGCCACAAAGGGTGCGTCCTAGGTGAGCGTGACCTGTGAGGTAATGCACTGTTCATAGGCAGAGGGTACCACTTAACATCAGGTGGGCCATATGCTTGAACCGTCATTCAAAGTAAAAAAAAGAAAAAAAATAGTTCTTCATCAAAATACAAAATACAACCTTTGAGATATAACTGCAGGCATGCAGTCACCCTGAGACATAAAGATGAAAGTCTCATGTGCCAGTATTTTCACCGGCACACATACCCTTCAAATCGGAACACAGCAACGCGAACACTACTGCTTTGCGGCAGAAATAGGTATGGTGGAAGCACTTCCCCGGACGATCTCTTTCACAAAAAATATAGCTGTATGCTAAGACAGGGTATTTTTGACCCCACAGAACACGCATGACGCTTGAGTACCATTTTTGTTTTTTGTTCCTACTTGCTATTAAAATATCATGTTTTTTGGGGAAAAATAAATGTATTCTCTTTCTGACGACCTCTGGACGAAGGTTCGCCTGCGACGCAGGAGGTTGCAGGTTCGATGCCCATCTCGGAATAAATATTTTTACGATCTGTAGATATTTGTTCAGGATGTTCTAGGTATTTTCTATGTATAATAAAAAAATATCTATGTATGTAATGTATTGAATGAAGTATATCAGTTATCTAGTACCCATAACACAAGCTCTGCTTAGCTTGGGGCTAGATAATGTTGTGTGAACTATCCAGCATTATTTATTTATTTTATTTTTGTTTCTTTCTTTCTTTCCTCTCTAAAGCAGGACAAATACTTACATATCTCACTAGCCGCTCTGACTTGTCCCGTGTTCAGTAGTGTTTCCATCATGGGGGTGAGGACTGACGTCACGGTGAGACCGGTGTCGGTGAACTTCTTCATCAAATTCTGCGGCGACGTGAAACTGACGTAGGGCAGTGTGTAGTTCATTATAGTCTCGTAGTCAGGCTTCACATCCATTGTGACCATAGTTTGAATGGTGTTCAGGATACCTGGGAGATAACAAAATTATAATCCACAGAAATATTGAAACCGATGGTAGTGGTATCGTTCGTAATAAAAGAGTGAGAAAGAGGGTAGATCGATATATCTGCCAATAACATCTCCTCGCAAACACTTTAGTTAGTTCTCCCGCGTGATCATGGCGCATGCAACTGTGCCGAAATATCATGGTAAATACCCCGTTTCAAGTGAAATGTTTATAACAACATGTGACAAAAGAAGAAAGTTACAAATTATATATAGAAACCTGACTTCTAATAATAAGTAATAGTAATAGTCCCTCTCCCACCTCCTGCCCCTAGCATCCATCCACACACCAAATATCATAAGTCTGTTCACCCGTTACGGAGTTGAGTGGAACTACACATAACGCAAGCGTAGCCGCTGGCGGAAGCTAATAAAACAGCCTATAGCACTCGGGGATAATGTACCTTCCTGTTAGTGAAAGAACTATCGGAATCGGATCAGTAGTTCCGGAGATTACCCCCTACAGCCTACACACAAACTATAACTCTATAATATTATAGTATACTAGCTGCGCCCCGCAGTATTACCCGCATAAGTCTCGAACCCGTGGGAATATAGGGATAAGAAATAGCCTATGTGTTATTCCAGGAGTCCAGCTATCTCTATTCCAAATTTCATCCGAATCCGTCCAGCCGTTTCAGCGTGAAGAAGTAACAAAAACACTACACATATAGTGTGATGTGATATTGACGATGACGATATGTTTGGACGTTTGTCACTTTATCACGCCAAAACCGCTGAACCGATTTCAATGAAATTTGGTACACAAATAGATTATGTCCTGGATTGAGCGATAGGCCATGGCCATTTTCATCATGGCAAAACGCGAGCGTAGCCGCGAGCGGACACTAGTATAGAATATAGCGTAAGCTGATGTAGCAAAGAAAAGGGGCGGGTGAGAAGGTAAATTAATGAGTACAAGACTGATTAAGAAATAACTTTTGAAACTATCATGGTTATGTACATAATTTTCACTGGAAACGGGATATTTACCATGATTTTGAAATGGAAATATCGGGAACATTGCAAACTCAAAAATCATGGTAAATATCCCGTTTCTAGTGAAAATTATGATTAAGAAATGCTTACCTTTTTCACCATAAGTCTTGGAGTTATGCAGTAGAATAGGCCAGAAGTAGTGCGCACGCAATGGCATGCCCAGTTGCTGCATCCTAGTGAAGAGGTCCAGTGCGAGTGGCAACTTGGCCTGTTGCAACGCGGCTTCGGACGCGTTCTGAAGGGCGATTGGGTTGCGGCCGGAGGACATCAGCTCTTGAGTGACAAGGCCGATTATGCTTGCAGGCTGGAATGTAGAATATACACATGTAAGTACAGGCACATGATACTTTACATCTGTCTCTGCGTTCTAGGTGGTCGTGACCTGAGAGTAATGCATTTATATAGGCTGAGGTTACCGCTATATAGTGCTTATATTGAACCGGCCTTGGTAGGTATAACTTACTATAGAATGTTTCACAGTCTCTAACTAAGCTCATGCAAACCCTGGTCATCTTTAGGTCCGAAAGACTTTTACTAATCTTATTTTTTGTTATGTATTCTTATACCCTGTCTTTTGTAACGTAAATTTATTTTACCATAGAAAACGGGAATGAACTGACTCCTGACACACAGCTAACGCTAGTTCAGGAGCCAGGGCTTCAACTTGCACTGTATTATGTGAATAATTACAATAAAACATTATGATTATTATGAATATATCTCCAGTGAAAGCGAACTATATTGAATCTAATGTCAACGCTGCTAACCAGGTCTGCTAGGTATTACTTATGTACCGTAGAAGATTTCAGTCTCTACCTTAGCTTTTCCCATTCAAATACCGCAGTGGCAGGCACTTGTATATCTCCAGTGAACGCAAGCGATATTGAATCTAATAGCAGGGCTACAGCGCTTACAATATATCGAACCAGTTTTGCTAGGTATTACTTACCATAGAAGCTTTCACACAATCCCTCACTAAGCTCCTTCCATGCAAACCCTGGTCGTCTTTAGGGCCGAACGACTTGTATATCTCCAGTTAAAGCGACCCATATTGAATCTAATGTCAACGCTGCTATAGTGAACCAGTTCTGCTAGGTATTACTTATGTACCGTAGAAGATTTCAGTCTCTAACTTAGCTTTTCCCATTCAAAGATCGCAGTGGCAGGCACTTGTATATATCTATATACAGTGAACGCAAGCTATATTGAATCGAATAGCAGGGCTATAGCGCTTACAATACATTGAACCAGTTTTGCTAGGTATTACTTACCATAGAAGCTTTCACACAGTCCCTCACTAAGCTTCTGCCATGCAAACCCTGGTCGTCTTTAGGGCCGAAAGACGGCAGCGGTAGGCACTTGTAAATCTCCAGCGCGGCTATGGGATGGTTTTGAAACACCAGTGAAGTGGTGACACTTTGCATGTAAGGGGAGATGGAGGGAGATTTGAGGGTCTCTTGCGGAAGAAATGCTAGAACCTGAAAATGGAAAATAAAGTAAGACAACAATATGTAACAGCAATATGTTTTTCAACACACTTGCTCATAAAGTGGCTCTAATTTCATCGCAATTAGGCACATAATGACACCTGTAATCAAACTGTGACTTTATCATTGCTATTATTCACTAGTGATCTGTAATCAAACTGTGACTTTATCATTGCTATTATTCACAAGTGAGTTATAGAGACAGTTGAAAAATTACACAGAGTGTGTATTTCTGTTTTATTATTATTTTCTTCACAAGTGTGTTGAAAAACGTCGTATGATACACGTGTGTATTGATGATTACCGTCCTCGGGTCTAAATGGCGCCTCAGCGGTAATCACCAACATTACACACTAGTACCATAATGTACTATTATGCCGCAGTGTGTCCGTACTAAGAATATACCCCTCCGTCTCTCCGTGGATGTCGTAACAGTCGACTAAGACATTACACCACACTGCCAAGTGTGGTGATCATGGCAAACCCCCCCACCATTGCATTCTATGGAGGTGGCTTCATCCAAACGAGGAGGTCTAGTGGCAGATGATGCTATACTAGTTTATTGTGATTTTTACTTTTATGTAAATTTTAATGACCTTTGTGGCGAGGCGGGCGAAGGTTCACCTGCGACGCAGGAGGTTGCGGATTCGATTCCCGCCTCGGAACAAATATTTGTACGATCTGCAGATATTTGTTCAGGGTATTCTGGGTATTTGCTATGTATCATTAAAAATATCCACCTATGTAATGTATTGTATTAAGTATATCAGTTATCTAGTACCCATAACACAAGCGAACCTTCGCCCGCCGTGCCACGGAGGTAGTCAAAGGTTAGGTAGAGGTTATCGCATAACATCAGGCGGGCCATCTAGTTGTTCCGTGATTCAATTCAATGTTTCAAAAGTCACAATCAAAATGGCTGAAATATTACAAACCTGTGGTATAGGACCGTAAAAGCCCATATTAGCCAAAGTCTTGACAATCTCCATAACATGCGTCTCTCCGAATTGGAAGCCATACTTCACCGCTCTATCCATTTCCTCAACGATAAAGCTGTTCTGCTTGTTCCAGATGAGCGAGCGGACTTTAGCTGTGTATGTGTCAATGGAGTGCTCAAGTTTGAGAGACTTCATCACTGTTAAGACTTCTTGGATGTTTTGTAGGTTCCTGTAGCATGTGTTATGTAGGTAAACACTCTTTATTTATATATCTGCTTCCCCTTGTTCTCGAGGCTGGCGTGGCGAGCAAGTAGCCGGCTGAGATGCAAGAAGTAACAACGGGTTCGCAAATATTTGTGCCGGGTCTTGGTATTGTGGTAACATCGTACTCGTAGTTCCTGATACCCACAACACAGGGGATCCTAGTGTGGGATCAGGACTATGTATGTGACTGTTGGGTGTTTTGTTAATTACAGTAAATTGCAAAGAAATCGGCGTCGTGGCGTGACTGAGTAACAAACATAATAGTAGGGAGGCCAGTCCTCCGAAATTGAATTCCCGTTGGACAAACGAGTTCCGCTCCGACAACCAGTATCATTGTGTTGGTATCAGATTTGGTTAATATCTCAATAACCGCTTGTCCGATTTCAATAAATAAGATGTCATACGATAGGTAATTAAATGGTCAACATACTAAGTCTGATAATAGTTTTCGTATATGCCATAGTTTATTAAATATTTAGAAAAAAGGCGAATTTCAAACAAAAGATGATTTTGGCTTTGGTGAAAATGACAGTAAATGACATCTAACTAAAAAGTAATGTATCACAAAGAATTAGGAGCTTCATTAACCTTTCTTACCGTTTTTTTTTTAATTTCGATGAAAAACTACAAAATTGTGACTGGTTTTTGTAAATACCATAGTTTATTTAGTTTATTAAATATTTAGAAAAAGGCGATCTTCAAACAAAAGACGCTTTTGGCTTTGGTGAAAATGATAGTGTAAATTACATCTAACTAAAAAGTAATGTATGACAAAGAATTGGGCGCTTTATTCACATGTCTTGAAGTTTTTGCTTGATCTTAATAATGGCTGTATCTTTTGAACCGTAACAGTTAGAAACTTGAATTTTTTACAGAATAAGTACTGCTTTGGTTTCTACAAAAAAACATAATAAAAATAAAATAAAGTTACAAATTATGCTACAATAAACTTTTGTTTTTGCTCGTTCTTAATAAGGGCTGTATTTTTTTAACCGTAGCAGTTAGAAACTTGAAATTTTTACAGAATATACTGTTGTAGTTTCTATAATAAAACATAATAAAATAAAATTCATAAGAATAAACTTTTGTTTTTGCTCGATCTTGATTACGGCTGTATCTTTTGAACCGTAATAGATAGAAACTTAAAATTTTCACAGAATAAGTACTGATATAGTTTCTACAAGAACACATAATAAAAATAAAATAAAGTTAAAAATAAAATATAGTAAACTTTTGTTTTTGCTCGATCTTAATAAGAGCTGTATTTTTTTAACCGTAATAGATAGAAACTTGTAATTTTCACAGAATATGTACTGCTGTAGTTTATATAAGAAAACATAATAAAAATTAAATAAAAATTAAATTCATAAGAATAAACTTTTGTTTTTGCTCGATCTTGATTACGGCTGTATCTTTTGAACAGTAATAGGTAGAACCTGGAAATTTTCATAGAATAAGTACTGATATAGTTTCTACAAGAACACATAATAAAAATAAAATAAAGTTAAAAATAAAATATAGTAAACTTTTGTTTTTGCTCGATCTTAATAAGAGCTGTATTTTTTGAACCGTAATAGATAGAAACTTGAAATTTTCACAGAATAAGTACTGCTGTAGTTTCTACAAGAAAACATAATAAAAGTAAAATAAAGTTTAAAATAAACAAAACCAAAAACGTATTTTGTCTGAAATTGGTCAATTTTTGAATATATAATAAAATATGGTATTTGCAAAAACCTGTTACAGTTTTGACGTTCCTCAAACAAATTTAAAAAGCAAAATACTGCTGAATAAATTGCTCAATTCTTTGTTATACATCACTTTTTAGTTAGGTGTCATTTACTGCCATTTTCAACTAAAATCAAAACCTCTTTTTCTTTAAATTTGCTTTTTTTCGAATTATTTAATAAAGTATGAAATTTACAAAAACCATTTTAAGACTCGATATGTCAACGATTTTATTACCTATCGTATGACACCTTATTTGTTTAAATCGAACAAGCGGTTATTGAGATATTAACCAAATCTTATACCCGGTTTACGCATCTTTCCCCTCCCCTCTCTCCCCGCTCCACCACTTTAGAATGCGACAACCGGTCTATTCTTGTTCAGGAGATCATGCTGAATACAATGAAACCGGTTGTCGGCGCGGGAATAGTCTGTCCAACGGGAATCACCATTTGACGACTTTTTGAGAAGTGGCCTCTCTACTATAAACACATCTAAACATCAAATCTTTGACGTTCATTCTTTAGTTGGAAATTATATTGTGAGTTAATGAAGGAACCACGCATTGGAAGATGCAGTGTAGGTCAGCCCGCTAATCAATGACATGTAACAATAATCTGTTATCAATAAAGGAACTATGAACTATAATGGACCGATGACATCGCATTGGTCGCAGGAAGTAGACGGACAGAGGCGGTTCAAGACTTTTCTACCTGACATTCACACTGGAATTCATAGTCAAGATAGGGGCTCCCCTAGGGGACGATTCAAGCGCTGTGTGACGAATCCAACCTTTATGCATTTCATAGACAAAAGAAACCCCTATTTTGACAGTTGTCAGGGGCTGGATGCTGGCTGGCCGAATTTCGTCAACCAAACAGTCCCCTAGCCTATGATAAAACGTAATTCTTGTGATTTTTATAAAATGGAGTTAGAAAATTACTTGATTTTATTAAATAACTTAATAGCTGATGAAGCCTTGCGTGAAATGCGAGTTATATCAGTGCCCAAGCGTTATATTCGTAATCATCTCAACCCCACTGAATTCTACAGCGATAAGGAATTTTGTCGAAGATACAGATTTGCGAAGGACCTTACCTTATGGACAAAGCCATTGCTGTTATATCGCTTGGTGACCCGTTCCCAAGGCTCTGTTTTTAACTTATTTTTAGATTTATTAGTTCGCTTATCTTCGATGACTTTTTCCTGTACCAACAGGGACACTAATAATTCTTTTTCCTCAGCTGAAAATGATATTTTTGCTAACAAATATTTTGTTGTACTATCAGTCATATTTGCAAAGTTTAAAAATTGAATGCCAATACTAAATTAACACTCAAACAAATTAACTCGTTAAGTAATTAAAGCAATGAAACCTTGAAAAAATTCTCCTTCTTCTTCTCTTCTTTAAATGAGAAGTCAAACAAAATGACAGCCGTGGATTATTCATAGACAATTTATTGATTAATGAACAGTGGTTCACGTGAAACTCTGTTCAGCCAGGGGCTTCTCTAGATAACGTCTATGAAAGACAAAAAAGATTGATTCAACATTCAACCTCTAGGTGAATGCTGAATGATGGATTTTGGGGGACTGTTCGCCCCCCGACTATGAATTCCAGCGTCAATGGTCCCACATTGAATGGCAAATCTCCCAATCTCTGCTCAGCTGTGGACGTCTACCAGAGGATGTATGTGAATGATTTGTGTGAGATTTGGACATACTTTGGATTTGGTAAACATGCATTTGACGACCTCTGTGGCGCGGCGGGCGAAGGTTTGCCTGCGACGACCTTCGCCCGCAGGATGTTGCGGGTTCGATTTCCGCCTCAGAACAAATATTTGTGCGATCTGCCAGATTTTTGTTCAGGGTGTTCTGGGTATTTTCTATGTATAATAAAAAATATCTATCTATTTAATGTATAGTATTAAGTATATCAGTTATCTAGTACCCATAACACAAGCTCTGCTTAGCTTGGGGCTAGATAATAATGTGTGAACTGCCCAGCATAATTTATTTATATTTATTTTATGCATGAATGATCAAGCTTTTTTTATAGGTCTATCTAATCCCTGAGACAATATACCTGCCTAGATAGTAATTAAAAAGTTTATTTTGAATAAACAATATACATTAAAAAAAAAAAAAAAAAATTGTGTAATGTAGATACACAGACAGTCAGGCACGAGAAAACATTAAAAAAATACAGTAATAAATGGACCGGTTTCGTCTAACACTAAACACAATCACACGCTTGATACTGCGCCTACAGTTTTCACGCACACTCTATTTGAAACTCGGCACAAATTCTGTGGTTTATTTCGTCGTATATACTGTTTTTTTTTTTTTGAGCATTCTCCTTTATGTTTTTCATTTGTTTTCTCTTTTTTTAAAACAAGAATAACAAGTTGATTTGTTGTTTTTTTAAGTTTTTTTAAGTTATGAAAATTTGTGTTATGTTATGTTTAAATTTATGTTTTTTTTTTGTTTTTTTTTTTAACATCTTTGCTAACATACCCTCCCTTCAGTGATTGAATCCGAAACGAGAAGATCCGAAAAAGAACCAAGATATCGGACATAATTAGCAAGTTAAAGTGGCAAGCCATAAGCTGGAGAACCGGCAACTTTTGGGGAATAAAAGGTTCTCCAGTGGCGAACAATCCCCGAACAGAACAATCGGAACGTCGATGGACCGACGAAATTTAAAAGTTGGCAGTAAGTTAAGTTGGTGGATCGAGGTGGCTCAACAGCGGTCGTCAAAGCATTCTATGGAGGTGGCCTATGTGCAGTGGATTTTTGACGACCTCTGTGGCGCGGCTGGCGATGGTTCGCCTGCGACGCAGGAGGTTGCGGGTTCGATTCCCGCCTCGGAACAAATATTTGTGCGTTCTGCAGATATTTGTTCAGGGTGTTCTGGGTGTTTTCTATGTATAATAAAAAATATCTATCTATGTATTGTATTATATTAAGTATATCAGTTATCTAGTACCCATAACACAAGCTCTGGCTTAGCTTGGGGCTAGATAATGTTGTGTGAAGTTGTCCAGAATTATTTATTTATTTATTTCTACAGTTTGTTGACGAACTTACCCTGACTTCCCCTGGCATAATATCAGCGAGTTGAAAATGCTCCCTGTAGCTGGTATTCCTTGCGCCTTCATGTTTGAAATTACTTCTGTAGCTTGATTTACATCACCACTCTAGAAATAATAGTTTATGCAACTGTCATATAAGAAGGGGTATTAAAACTTCGCCTCATGCGATAATAGGTTGACTCGAGTGTTTTAATACCTAAGTTATATGTAGTTTCATACACTACTTTATCTTCACTCATAGGAAAAATTGAAATTAAACAAAGAAAAACACGATCGGCAAAAAATTATGGGAAGCGCGGGAAATTAAGTTCAAACTACGCATGCGTGCGCCATTTTTTTATAGTTCGAATTGCGAATGCGTGCGCCTTTTTTTCATATTCAGGCTATAACCATAGACTAGTTTAATGAATTAATAAAAAAAAAATAGCGGTACTATAATGAGTTTTATGATACAGTTGGCGGTACTATAATGAGTTATATTCTTAATTCTTTATCTTAATTTTATGTATATGCGTCTATAAAGTGCGTCTGTATAGAACCGTCTTAGAATTCGTAATTTGAATTTTTCGATTTGAGTGTAGATAAAAGATTTTACAACATTTACATGAAGGGCGACTTCTGTCAAGCCTAGCGATATGACCCGCCCACCACCACTTTCACTCGGCAATAACGGTGACCTTGTCTCGACTAGGTGAGCTCCTTATCAAAGAGACTGTTGCGGGTTTGAATTCCATCTGGCTTTATCTTTCGCAAATCCTATGAAGAGAGATTACATGCGAAGGCATGTAATGCCTTTGTCTTTATTTTTTATTTTATTTTATTTTATTTAAATTCAACTGCTTACTGCACTTACAGTATACAATCCAATATAAGGATAGAATCCATGCATTTTTTTAAAAAGATAACGTGCAAATTTCCTTTGTACGCGTTCTAGCATAATTGTATATTTTTGTTCGTGTGGGTCCCATACGAGAGAGCTATACTCTAATTTACTCCTCACGAACGCGTAGTAGAGAGTTATAATGGCATTCCTATCATGGAACCTAGCTGTTTGTCGCGTAACGAATCCCAAGGATTTAAAAGCTCTGTTACATACATCCAGGATATGCGGATTAAAGGTTAGTTTTACATCCAAAATCAACCCCAAGTCACGAATTTCCGTGACGCGCTCCAGAGGAACGCCAGATATGTGGTATAATTGTACTGGAGAGGAGCGCTTGACCGGGTGAATGAGATAGTTTTACACTTCGAACTGTTAAATTCTAGGTGATTACATTCTCCCCAGTGTACCACACTGTCGATGTCCCTCTGCAGTGCCTCACAGTCAAATCGTGCTACTTACTCCCAGGAATAGCTTCAGATCATCAGCAAACATGAGACACTCCGCTGTTCTGACAACCTTCGGCAGGTCATTTATCATGATGAGAAACTGAGTGGGTCCCAGTGTGCTACCTTGGCTAACACCGGAACAAGTTGCATAGGGTTTAGAATGGAACCCAGAGAGCTGCACATACTGAACGCGGTCAGAAAAGTAACTAACAAATAACTGAAGGAGCTTGGGAGTAAACCCAATAGCAGAGAACTTCCTCAAAAGGACATCATTTTGGACACGATCGAAAGCTTTTTTAAAGTCAAAGTAAGCCGTGTCGACTTGCTTTTTCCGATCCATCTCCACCACCGCGTAGTCCACAAAGTTTACGTGGTTCGTGGTTGTGGACTTGCCGGCTCTAAAGCCATGCTGGCTCTCGGCTAGCTGGGTTTGCACTTGCCTGGTGATATATCGGTTGAGTATGGATTCAAAAACCTTGCCGAAGGCAGACAGAACCGCTATTGGCCTATAATTTTCAACCTCTGACGAAGAGCCTCCCTTTGGTATAGGGGTGACACGAGAAACTTTCCATAATGTAGGGTAAGTAGCTGATGATAATGCTAAATTGAAAATAAAAAGAAGCGGTTCCTCAAGAATCATCCTACAATCTTTCACAATAAATGGTGGGACCCCATCTGGCCCAGCGGATGAGTGACCCTTAAGGCGGCGTATTGCTACTGATAGGTCTGCTGAAGTGACATTGTCTAGCGCGACTCGTGAGGAGCACAGCGAGCCTGCTGACTCGCTTTCAGCGTCCGCTGCAGATAGAACAGGGTCATGGGGCAGAAAAACAGAACTAAAATAAGTTGCAAACGCGTTCGCTGCATCAAGACCTGTCACAGTTTGTTTGTCATATTCGAATTCAGTGCACGCAAACCTAGACACCTGCTGATCTTTCACAAATTTCCAAAAGCTCTTAGGGTCCTTCTTTATATTCGTCTCTGTCCGTCGGATAAAGCTATCATAAGTCAGATTAATAAGCTCCTTAGCTTGCTGTCTATAAAATTTAAACATTTCCGCATTAAAGTCTAAGTTTAGCTGCTTGAACTTCTTTAAATGAAAATATTTATTTTTTTAATGTTTTAACTATATCAGGCGTAAACCACGTCGGATACTGATACTTATATTCATTTTTATCATTATTCGAATTTGTTTTCATGGGAACATGAAGCTCAAAACATGAATTTAACTTATTATAAAATAATGTGACAGCTTCATTAACATTGGATGTTAAAAATATGTCGTCCCATGTAACCGAACACAATTCTGCATATAACGATTGAAAATTAGCTTAACAAAAATTAAATGCACAACGCTGATGGTCCGCTGCGTCAGCTGCCGGCGCCGGCGACGGGCGGGCGCGCGCGCGCGGGGCGCAGTGACGCGCCGGCCGCGCGCACCGCACGCTCACCGCGAGTGGCGGATGGTGTGCGTCCGCGGGGACCAAGGGCTCAGCGTCTCCTTTCACCTCAATACACTTAGCGCCCAGATTGCTCAGAACCAAATCTAACATATTGTCATATTTATTACGAACTAGACTATGCTGCATTAATTTACCATATGACAATAAACAATTATATTGCATAATTACGTTTTTACTACACGAATTCAAATTAAAATCACCTACCAATAATACATCTAATTTATGATACTTAGTTATTAGGTTTTCAAGGACACAAAAGGTATTAACATACTTATCATCTTTCGAACTAGGGGGAATGTACACTACACACAGGACGACTCTTTTGTATTTAAGCGTTACAATTCCAATAACAACCTCTACATCGTTCAAGTAGCCGTCAATATCAACAACTTGTTGCACTTTAAATTGATCGCGGACTGCGAGAAGTACACCTCCCCATCCAGCATCACCTGCGCGGTCCCGGCGCAGCATGGTGTACCCCGGGGGGAACACTTCCGCGTCATGCACGCTACTGATCAGTAAAGTCTCCGTGAGCGCAAATATATCAGCTGAATCCACCAAAATAGCCTTTTTACAGACGTCCAGTTTAGTACGAAGACCTCTAACGTTCTGATAAAAAAGTGAGTACGTTTTATAACGTGCAGTGCTAGCATTAGTCCGCTTGGTCCCGTGGCTTACGAAATCCACTGCGCCACGGCTTTATATGGACATCTTCTGGCCAGCATTCCGGTTTCACATATTTCTCAATATTTTTTGTTGGTATCGTTAGCTGGAACGATGCATAATCGCCTCGCGCCTTTAAAGCCTCGGCAGAACAGATGTCATCGGGACAGATATTTTTTAATTGGGCAATTACTTGTTCCTTAGTAGTTCCTATCTGCAGGAAGTATAGATGCAAATAAGATTTGCGCTCTGCAGCCGATAATTGACCTAGAGTTGAACCCGGGGCAGCTGTACCTCGAGTCACATTACTAGGTGCGCGGCGGGATCGCCCTTGTGTCACTTCGATCCACTCTCCGCTACCGTTGTCAATCTTCAAATTATTTAAATGCGCAGGAGTCATAGAAGCATTGTTTACGAATTCAAGTTGTGGAGTCGGCGGCGCCTGTTTATTCGCAGTAGTAGTAGTGGGGGCACTCGGGCTTGCCGCCGCCGTCACTTCGGACTCTTCCGTACGGGCCGATGATAGCGCTGGCGATACACTATTGGTCCTCCGACCGGCACCGGTGAACGCCGAGGCCGCACGAATGCGGGCTTGTCGCATTGGCCGTGGGGCCAGCAGTTGGTCATCCACCCTACCCACAACTATTTTAGATTGCACTGATTTTACCGATGCGCTCGGATCTTCATGGGCACTAACTAACTTCCTTATTAGTGTATTTTGATCTAACACGACCTTCTCCAGTGCAGTAATTTTATCCTGCATAGTAGTCACTGTTTTAGTTAGCTCACGGATAGCAGATTCAATTAATTTGCTCGACATTTCGAATATTTTTACAAATTTATCACGGAGCTCAGTAAGTAAACATCCGACCTCGACGGAGCGGGCGGGGGTCGTAAGCGCTCACTACCCTTGAATAAAGACGCCTTCGCGGTGACCTCATAGAGATATATAAAATCCTGGCCTACCAATACAACCTGCCAGACCTACATGAAATCTTTGTGAAGAAAGAAAGATTATCAAGTGGCCACCAATTTAAACTGGCTCGAGATACTGCCAATGCAATTGTTGCATATCACTTCTTCAGTAACTCGGTGGTCCACAATTGGAACATACTATCAGACAAAGTTGTTTCTGCCACTTCTGTAAATGCTTTCAAAAACAAGCTCGACAACTGGCTACGAAAAGAAAATTCAGAACAAAAAAAAAATACCCAAAATTAGACATTCCACACTGTTTTGATGTAGACATATCAGCGAAAGCTGGTCGTATATAAATAAATAATATATAAAATATTTTTTAGGATACTAATAAAATCTTAGGTTACTAAGATTTTAACAACTGTCTGTTTGTTAACAATTTTTTTTGTATAAAATGTAAATCCGTTATTGGCCTTAAGATTAGCTTAGTAAGAAGAACTGTTTTTATATTGAGGGCTGTGGATTTTGTTCAATAAATAAAATAAAATAAAATAAATCTTAGTAAAGTATTTTCTATGATCCTATCTAGGTACATACCTCTCCGAGTGCTCTCAGCATCAGTTCATATGTGGTGATATTTGGTTTATGCGGAGACATCTGATAGATGAATGAGCTCACTGTGAGCGTCCTATTGTTGGCTATGTAAACTCGGAGCAGCTCATTAAAGTGTTCTATCTCAAACTTTGTGTGCGGTCTGCAAATAAAACGAAGTTATCAAAACAAGGACAATCCCCAAATTCAGGTGTTAGGTTTCATCATCATCGGACAGTTTTAGGGATGGTGGACCTGAAAGAGGCCTAGTGGCCAGAAAGTGGTGAAAGGAAGCATTGCGCCTCATAGCAGTTGTCTTTTCATTCATACACTGTGTCACATGTTTTCACACATACTGAAAACTTAATGTTAATGCAATAAGAAAGTAAGAAAGAAAGTAGGTTTTAATTAAAGGGTCTGTTTATCTATTTCTGAAAGTTCAATTTGCTTAGCTCTTGATCAAATCGAACTAGTCAAAAATGAGTTTGTAATCATTTCCTGTACTGGGTTGGTCATATTGTCACCGCCTCTGAACAAATATTTGTACGATCTGCAGATATTTGTTTAGGGTGTTATGGGTATTTTCTATGTATAAAAAAAAACTACCTATGTAATATATTGTATAATGGATATCAGTTATCTAGTACCCACAACACAAGCTTTGCTTAGCTTGGAGCTAGATAATGTTGTGTGAACTGTCCAGCATTATTTTATTTATTTATTTTTTGTGATGATGAAGCTTTTACGGTACTGGCTTATTGCAGCTATGATATTACTGGAACCATTTAGGCTCTACTTTAAAGGTTATTAATCTTATGATAAGTTCATGGGAAACGTTTTGACATAGACTAGTGAGACTTCTATATCCTTATGTAGGAATATTGGCTAGGAGCAAGATTTCAGTATCTATAATGAAATATCAGAATGTTTTCTCATTCTGATGTTACTAACTTTATTGTATTCCAAACTTGCTCAACAATCAGCATTCTTGACGCCGGTGCCTCATCAGGGAGCAGTTCTCCACAGCAGCTGATCAGAAGCAGTCCCTGTTTCTTTGTGGAAAAGTTCAGCTCATTCACTTTAGCTAGCACTCGCATAAAGTCATTCTTATACACACGGTTCTTCTGATGGATGTCTGAGGATAACCCAGCTATCATCTTCTCGAGCAACCCTTCGGATGGTGATAGAATTGGAGGCTTAGAATATCGTTTCGATTGCGATTCTTTTGTAGTTTTATACGGCACTTGTTTAACATCATTTAGACCGTATGTTTTCTCTGCGTAGTTTGGTAAGCTGGTGGTGGATAAAAGCCTGGAAAAAGTGCATTTCTCTGTAGAATAGTACGAAAATAATATGTATGTGTGTACCGAACGAAACTAACCTAGAGGGTTGAAGATATGCAAGTGCAACGTATTTTTTTACATTTACGAATCTCTTGCTCTGTAGGACTTTTGTAGAACTTATAACTTTTATACATTGGCGACAAAACATTTCTACTTTTTACAAATAAAATTTTTAGAGAAAATAAAAACCAAATACACAAGTTAGCTGTCACGCACGCTGTCACAAACACAAAATTTTTACTTTTCTGTCACCGTCATTTTTCGATTTGATTTTGACATCGAGCAACACGGAATGGAGACGCCATTAAAGGCATTCCCCTCTGTAGTTCCCCTCTGAATTTAATGCCCTCGTGGGCATACAGGTTATAAAAAACTAGCTGTCGCCGATTGCTCTGTCAGACTGAATCGACTCGCGTGGGAGATAGTGCTCCAAGAAAAATGCCGAGTTGTTCTGTTTTATGCTGTAAAATGATTCGATCATCAAATTTACAAAAAGATGGTGTTTCCTTTCACATTTACCTAAATTTCAATTAAATTATTATAATTTATTGCATAAAAATTGACAAAGTCAAATTAAGCCGTATAAAACAAAAGTAGCCATTTTAGATTTTGTAATTTTTGAGTTAGTGTTCGGGGTAAAATAATAAAACAGAACGGTTTAACAAAAAAAACCGTGAATATTTTATTCAATAACACTGATTCACTCTTCACTACGACTGCACTTCAGTACACTGGTCATTCTTACTCTAAAATCACTCCCAAGTTACTTGATTTATTCGTACTGAAAGCCAATTCCCTTACCACTACCCTGCCCACTCTTAAACCGAGCTCCTCTTAAGCGTGTGATAGAGGCGCTACATAAAAGTGACCAAAATAATAGATATAAATGTGTATAATACATCAATGTGCATGTCAGGATGTATTCTGCTGACGTAAACATGTATATAACGTGTAATGTCAGTAAGCCAAGAGGTGGATGATTACTTAATATCCTTGATTACTAAATACCATTCATTAAACACGTTCGACATCATGTGAATGTGACATGTGGCATAACGAGTATCGTATTTGACGGCTATGTAAACAGTAACTACTAACTACTACTACTTCGTGTCACGGGCTCTTTCTTGGTTCAGTGACCAACTTGAGATATAGTGTCCCTGAAAGTGGCCTAGTGACCAATGGTGAAAGAACCAGTGTGGTAAAAGGATTAAATGTACATCGCAGAGGTGTATTATATGATATGTCAACGTAAGTGTCATGTGAAACTATATTTAAAGAAATAAAATTAAATCACGCTACTATTAACAACAAGTGTAACATCAAAAAGTTTGTACACTTGAGAACTTTGATTACAAGAGATGGCAAGCATGAAGATAATATTTAAATGAGTGTAAATTCTGGTAAACCAAGTGAACTTAACGCCTTATTATCAGCCGGAACGTATCCAAAAAGGCACGACTGGATGTGCATAGAGGGGTATTAGTGCCAACACTAATGTATCTGGTGGTAGTGAAAGTTGCTAAGGCAGAATAAGCATGAAAGTAGAATAAATGCAGTGAAGATGACAGTTTTGAGAAGTATGTATGGTGGACTTTGAGAGATAATAAGAAACTGTGTGTTTCATTGTAAAATGAAAGAGCACGTGTATAGTCACAAGGATTGAGAAAGGTATGCTTGGATGGTTTGGGTATATATAAAGGATGAATGATAGTAGATTGACAAAACTAGTTCATAAGATGAGCATGAATGGGACAGTTGGAAGGGGGAGACCTCGGTCGAAGGTATTCAGACTAGATCAGGGTCGATCTGGAGAATGGCCAGGCTAAGAGCACCCTTAACCAATGAGCATATATGAAGAATGTGGAATGTGATGTGAGTGAATGAAGCAAAACAGGTATGCCAGGATCGTAGCAAGTGGAAATTCATGGTCTCTGCCTACTTCTCTGGGAAACAGGCGTGAGTTTACGTATGAGTGTATGTTTGTAATATTATAAATGCTACATTTTCTAAGGGTTGGATGAAATTTAGAACGGCGATAGCTGGACCACTGGAATAGTTTTAAATTTTATTTAAATGTTCCCACAGGATAAAGACTTATGCGAGTGAAATCGCGGGTTGCTTCTAGTTTATAATAAGAATAAAACTACGTGGTTAATTTGATCAAAATCGGCTATATTGATCATACTTAAATAACTTTACTCTTTTCAGTTAAAAGTAAATAAAGAAAGAAAAAAGAAAGAATAAAGAAAGGCTATAAAAAAATCGTTGATCGCCAATTGTAAGGTTACTGTACAATCTTTGCACGTTGTGTTTGCCTATAATGAGGGGTTTTCACGGCCATACCAAAACATTTATAAACCCTTGAAAATAGATGTCGCTGCTGTGTACTTAACTGTAAAAATAAAGTGAAATGGAAAAGTCAACAACGTAGTGATATATTTTCGTGGTATTTTGTTACCATCACACAAAATAACAGACGATGCATTTGTTAATTTTGACAACCACAGTTGAGTCAGGGCCATCAATTGAGCCAAATTGTACTACATTTTTTTTATTCGAAAATGAAAAGCCCTCATTGGTTTCTCCTGTAGCCAAAGATAGGTATATAAATAAAATAAAATAAATAAATAATGCTGGACAAGTTCACACAACATTATCTAGCCCCAAGCTAAGCCAGAGCTTGTGTTATGGGTACTAGATAACATAATTATATACTTAATATAATACAATACATAGATAGATATTTTTTATTATACATAGAAAACACCCAGAACACCCTGAACAAATATCTGCAGAACGCACAAATATTTGTTCCGAGGCGGGAATCGAACCCGCAACCTCCTGCGTCGCAGGCGGACCATCGCCAGCCGCGCCACAGAGGTCGTCGTATAGTTTATACCTCTTCATATATACATGTCGGATCCTCAAGATCCCTCCGAGCGGCAAAAGGCAACTTAGAGGCTTTCCAGTGGGTCTCGTGCAAATGAGGATAACACAAAAGAGGTTTCACTAAGATGTTATTCAAACTGACTTTGAACTTGATTTTGTATTTTGTTGATTAAATCGTGTGCGCTCGGCTAACGCCGATGTAATAATGAGCTCTGTCGCTTTCGTACGTTCGTTTTATATCCGAGCGTCGATCGCTTTGCGTCTTTGCGTAAACAAGACTCGGGCGCATACATTTGGGTGGCGCGACACGACAGAATACGATTGTTCGCAGCCGTACACCTGGTGTTTATAAGCCTTCAATCTCAGTAGATCTATCCTTCAGATTCATTGACTTCTCTCTCCGACATACATGTATTGTGTAGACTGTTGGTAAACCTAATATTTTTTTTATTAAATAAGCAACTGCTAACAATAACAGCCTCAATGCACACTGAAATAGCTTTGTGCTCATTTAACAGTTTTTTTTATTTGTCAAAAATTCCTGAAAGTGTGTTGCCCGTGTTTTCTTTACTACTAAATTAGTGATGTGCCTCAATAATAAAGTAGATTTTTTATCGATAAAATAAATGCTCGTTTAATATGTTTTACCAACTATTGAAATTTGATATATATTATTCGAGAGCCATAGCCTAGCCTAACCTAACTTTCTAACCGTTAATCTAATCACCATGAAGGTATTGGTATGTAACAATGTAGGTAACTGTTATGATTTTAATTTGAAATTATTTATTTTATGCCATAAATTGACGACCTCTGTGGCGCGGTGGACGAAGGTTCGCCTGTGACGCAGGAGGTTGCGGGTTTGATTCCCACCTCAGAACAAATATTGTATTTTCTATGTTAATACAAAATAAATATCTATGTAATGTACTGTATTAGGGATATCAGTTATCTAGTCCATAACACAAGCTGTGCTTGGCTTGGGGCTGGATAATCTTGTGTGAACTGTGTCCAGCATCAAAAAATAAAATAAAAATAAATATATATATAATGAAATT
The DNA here is from genome assembly GCA_932527175.1 of Operophtera brumata. NCBI lineage: Eukaryota > Metazoa > Arthropoda > Insecta > Lepidoptera > Geometridae > Operophtera > Operophtera brumata. The sequence goes on along the minus strand of OW052226.1, from coordinate 30,742,915 downwards.
CACTTACGTACAATGTGAAAGTAAACACCATCTTTTCGTAAATTCGATGTTCCAGACCTTGATTTACAGCAGAAAATGTAACGATACGGCATTTCAGTATTTGTAGCACTGTCACACTGTTTTACTCTATGCGTCACACGATCGGTTCAGTCTGACAGAGTAATCGGCCCATCATGATACAATTTTATTACTAGCAAAAGCAAAACATGCTTGGTGAGGGCTAGCAAGTTTTTTTTCCTTGATTATTTATATTTAAACACAGACATGAATTTAAATTACTATGCTAAATTACAACGGATAGTTTTTTCGTTAAGTGTACTACAAAATTGCATGGGATAGTAGAGGACTCGCTTCGCTCGCCCTAATGATCGGGCGAAAACAGTTTTACTAACGCGTATGCCCAAATGAAATTGTACATAGCCAGAGGGGAACGCCTTTACTTGATGTCGCCCCCCGCCGCAACCTCCTCGTGTCACTCTCGTGTGTTCTCCAGCGGCGGCCGTGTTGCTCCAAGATATTACTAGCTAGGCTTGCAAGGGCTTCTAAGTTATTTTTACAATTTTTTTTTTATATGTGAATTTATCTTGACATGAATTTATATTACAATGTGATATTACAAATCTAGAGGTGTGATAGTTTTTCGTAAAAAGTTGCATGCCTACCTAGGTTGTGGGATACGTGATCACGATAAATTAACAAAAGCATTTCCCAGTTTGAACTCGTTAACTCATTTTCAAGAAAAGTCGTGTCATGTCATGTCACAAAAAATATAGCTAGGTATAATTTTTTCAACGCGATATTCTGTTCATTATATAAAGCGCTAAGTATTACTTCACCTACCATTGTTTAACATTAACATAACTTAACATACTTAACAGATACCTACATAGTTCTGATCCCACACTAGGATACCATGTGTCGTGGGATAATTATGCCAGAAATTTAAAAAAAAAAACTATTTTTACATTTTAATGACTAATGTAATTTTTTGGCACTTAGGATCATGATTTTTGGTTTTTGACAATAACAGTGACTGACAGATATAATACATTGTATATTTCGAGGCCAGAACCGACATGAATTATGTAGGTTAGAACGAAGACGGGAGATAAGTAAAGCGTTTTTTCCTTTCCTTTCCTTTCGTCTTTTAACTTGCCAACCCATAGTTTTATGAAATTATTGTATGCTTTGAACAAAATTCTAATTAAATTTTCCCAAGAACTAATCATCTCATGAGCTAGTGGTTGTACCTGGGGTACTCATAATTTTCTTGATTTTTCTCTATACTCTAAGTTTCCGCGTTTACCCCCCTGTCTCTCCAGCCTGCCACTAACTAACTAATCTAAAATTTCATAGTGATCCACAAAATGATCTCTATATTATCCTCGATAAGTGGGGCGGTTCCGCAACTCCTCCTTCAGAGAGCGTTCAACCCTTCCCCCCCACCCCTAGCCGCCCTTTAATCCCTTAAATGACCCTTGATGGTAGGCAAAGTAAGTTCCTACCAAGAAGTTATCGATACTATTAATTTATCGACTTGAGCGCTGGAAGTCCCTAGAACGGGTGTTACTGTCAATTTTGTGACAAAACATGATGTTTGTACACAGAAAGCATCTATGTGTGTATAAAGATTTTTGATGTGTTGCTGTTTATAGATGTGTGCGTTTATAGCGATAGAACGACTGGTTACAAAAGTGTGCATTGAAGTGTAAGTGAGTGCGTGAAGCCCAAAAATTTCTGAATAAATATGCATCGGTTGACAGCTCTAAGGCGTCTCCCCTCCGGTACGGAGGCCTGCGTTGCTCGATGGATTTTGACGAGTTTTGTTTTGTTTTTTTTGTTTTTTTTTTCTTTATAATTGGCGACTCACGGCTTGTGCATTTGCGTTTTTTTTTTCCCACTATATTGTATTTTCAATATATCTTGCAACGTTACACTCCTTCCAAGTCTTCAAAGTCATAGTCGAGTCATGTTTTAGTAAAACGGTGGCCAATTTTACTAAAACGTTGGTAGACAATTTCCACCAATTTGAAAAGTCACGCAATTCACTTCCATTTCATTTCACTACACTTGTGCTTTTTAAACGAGTAACATTAGTTAAAATGCCACCAAAAAAAGAAAACACTAGGAAAAGAAATAAAATAAAAGTAGACAACGTCTCTTTTCGAAAATGGCGGGAAGAAAATTTGTTCTATTTAGTTAGCATAAAATCATCCCTCTACAATTCATAGCTTGGTTTGGTTTTGAGGAATAAAACCGTAGACGTAGTATAGCTTAGTATAGTAGGTATGTACTCCTGCAAGTAAAGCAAAATAAAGAGGCAAAACAAGAAAATAACCAGCAGAGATTATCTAAGCGTGGAAGGCACATGGACGTGTCCATGGGAAGGAATGAATATTCAACGGAAGGCGTTGGATATCTTCCCACTGGGCTACAATATGAGTAAAATATTTTTAAAAAAAACAAGTTCGAGTCGGACTCACGAAAGGTCCAGTTCCATTATTTATAAAAACGGAAAAAATCACGTTTGTTGTATGGGAGACCCATTTTCTTTTTAGTATTTATTTTTATAGCGGCACCAGAAAAACCTACATCATCTGTGATTTAAACTGTCTAACCATAATGGTTCATGAAATACAGCTTGGTGACACCATTATTAATATTAACCACAAAAAAAACACGTTTCTAGTGGTAAAAAGTGGTCACCCATCCAAAAACTGACCACGCAGAGCATCGCTTAACCTACATTTGGAAAAATCACGTTTGTTGTATGGGAGCCCCCTCAAATATTTATTATATTCTGTTTTTTCTGTTTGTTTTATATTATATTTGTTATTTGTTGTTATAGCGGCAACAGAAATACATCATCTGTGAAAATTTCAACCGTCGAACTATCACAGTTCATGAGATACAGCCTGGTGACAGACGGACAGCCCGACAGTCAGCAGAGCCTTAGTAATATAGTCCCGTTTGACCCATCGAGCAACACGGAATGGAGACGCCATCAAATGCATTCCCCGCTGTAGTTCCCCTCTAAATTTAATGCCCTTGAGGGCATACAGCTTATAAAAAACTAGCTGTCGCCGATCGCTCTGTCAGACTGAATCGACTCGCGTGGGAGATAGTGCTCTAAGAAAAATGCCGAATTGTTCAGTTTTATGCTGTAAAAAAATGATTGGATCATCAAATTCACAAAAAGTTAGTGTTTCCTTTCACATGTACCTGAATTTCAATTAAATTATTATAACTTATTGCATGAAAATTGACCAAGTAAAATTAAGCCGTATAAAAACAAAAGTGGCCATCTCAGATTTTGTAATTTTTGAGTTCGTGTTCGGGGTAAAATAATAAAACTGAACGGTTTAACAAAACAAACCGCGAATATTTTATTCAATAACACTGGTTCACTCTTCGCTGCGACTGCACTTCAGTACACTGGTCATTCATTACTCTAAAATCACTGCCAAGTTACGTGATTTATTCGCAATGAAAGCCAATTCCCTTACGACTGCCCTGCTCGCTCTTCAATCGAGCTCCACTTAATCGTGTGACACAGGGGCGACATAAAAGTGACCAAAAGCGTAGATATAAATGTGTATAATACATCAATGTGCATATAAGGATTTATTCTGCTGACGTAAACATGTATATAACGTGTAATGTCAGTTAGCCAAGATGTGTATGATTACTTCATATCCTTGATTACTAAATACTATTCATTAAACACGTTCGACATCATGTGATATGTGGAATAACGTGTATTTGTATTTGATGGCTATGTAACCACTAACTAACCGGTAACTACTAACTACTACTACTTCGTGTCACGGGCTCTTTCTTGGTTCACTGACCAGCTTGAGATATAGTGTCCCTGAAAGGGGCCTTGTGACCAATGGTGAAAGAACTAGTATGGTAAAAGGATTAATTGTGCCTCGCAGAGGTGTATGATGATATGTCAACGTAAATGTCATGTGCAACTATATTTAAAGAAATATAATTAAATCACACTACTATTAACAACAAGTGTAACATGAAAAAGTTTGTACATTTGGGAACTTTGATTACAAGAGATGGCAAGCATGAAGATGATATTTAAATGAGAGTAAATTCTGGAAACCAGGTGAACTTAACGCCTTACTATCAGCCGGAACGTATCCAAAAAGGCACGACTGGATGTGCATAGAGGAGTGTTAGTGCCAAAACTAATGTATGGTGGTAGCGAAAGTTGCTAAGGCAGAATAAACATGAAAGTAAAATAAATGCACTGAAGATGAGAGGTTTGAGAAGTATGTATGGTGGACTTTGAGAGATAGAATAAGAAACTGTGTGTTAAGAAAGCATTGTAAAATGAAAGAGCACGTGTATAGTGACAAGGATTGAGAAAGATATGCTTGGATGGTTTGGGTTATTGGTTAAAGGATGAATGATAGTAGATTGACGAAACTATTTCATAAGATGAGCATGAATGGGACAGTTGGAAGGGGGAGACCTCGGTGAAGGTATTCAGACTAGATCAGGGTCGATCTGGAGCATGGCCAGGCCAAGAGCGCCCTTAACCAATGAGCATATATGAAGAATGTGATGTGGGTGAATCAAGCAAAACAGGTATGCCAGGATCGTAGCAAGTGGAAATACATGGTCTCTGCCTACGTCTCTGGGAAACAGGCGTGAGTTTACGTATGTGTGTATGTTTGTAATATTATAAATGCAAAATTTTCTAAGGGTTGGATGAAATTTAAGAACGGCGATAGCTGGACCACTGGAATTGTTTTAAATTTGATTTATATGTTCCCACAGGATCAAGACTTATGCGAGTGAAACCGCGGGTTGCTTCTAGTTTATAATAAGAATAAAACTGCATGGTTAATTTGATCAAAATCGGTTATATTGATGATACTTAAATAACTTTACTCTTTTCAGTTAAAAGTAAATAAACATGCTTTAGAAAAATCGTTGATCGCCAATTGTTAGGTTACTGTACAATCTTCGCACGTTGTGTTTGCCTATAATGAGGGGTTTTCACGGCCATATCAAATCATCTATAAACCCTTGAAAATAGATGTCGCTGCTGTGTACTTAACTGTATTAATAAAGTGACATGTAAAAGTCAACAACGTAGTGATATATTTTTGTGGTATTTTGTTACTATCACACAAAATAACAGACGATGCATTTGTTAATTTTGACAACCACAGTTGAGTCAGGGCCATCAATTGACCCAAATCAAACTACATTTTTTCATTTGAAAATGAAAGGCCCTTATTGGTTTCTCCTGTAGCTAAAGATAGGTATATAGTTTGTACCTCATATATACATGTGTAGACTGTGGGTAACCATAATAAAAAATAATTAAATAAGCAACTGCTAACAATAACAATAACGTTAGCTGAGTCAGTCGTGGGAAGCAATGGCAGGGATGAGCTCACTATTTGTCACGTCTATCTCCCACGATGGTGCAACCCACTGTGAAAAGAGGCCCATTAAGGCTCTGCCTACTCCTTCGGGGAAAGAGGCGTGTGTCTATGTATGTATGTATGTAACAATAACAGCCTCAACGCACACTGAAATAGCTTTGCGCTCATTTAACAGTTATTTTTATTTCTCAAAAATTCCTGAAAGTAAGTTGCCCGTGTTTTCTTATATACTACTAAATTAGTGATGTGCCTCAATAATAAAGTAGTTTTTTTTATCGATAAAATAAATGCTCGTTTATTATGTTTTACAAACTATTGAAATTTTATTTATATTATTCGGGAGACGCTATAGCCTAACCTAACCTAACTTTCTAACCGTTAATCCAATCACCATGAAGTTATTGGTATGTAACAAGGTAGGTAACTGTTATGATTTTAATGTGAAATTATTCATTTTATGCCATAAATTGACGACCTCTGTGGCGCAGTAGACGAAGGTTCGCCTGTAACGCAGGTGGTTGCGGGTTTGATTCCCGCCTCAGAACAAATATTTGTACGATCTGCAGATATTTGTTCAGGGAGTTCTGGATATTTTCTATGTTAATACAAAATAAATATCTATGTATTGTACTGTTGTACTATGTACTATGTAATGTACTGTATGTTGTTGTACTGTATCAGGGATATCAGTTATCTAGTCCATAACACAAGTTCTGCATGGCTTGGGGCTAGATAATAATGTGTAAACTGTATCCAACATCAAAAAATAAAATAAAAATAAATATATATTATTGAGAACCGGTGAAAACCAAGGTGAAAAGAGGCCCATTTAAGGCTCTGTCTGCCCTTTCGGGGAAAAAGGCGTGTGTCTATGTATGTATGTATGTAAATATATATATATATAATGAAATTCACTCAGGTACAATGTGAAAGAAAGCACCATCTTTTCGTAAATTCGATGTTCCTATATATGATGTGGGGCGGCAGGGTAGCGCCGAGCTACGATACCTATATTGCTTGCCGTAGGTACGTGCTCCAGGCGTAGATGGTGATGGCGCCTGCCTAGTTTTGGCTGGTCCCGTTCCGCTGTCCGGAGTAGATGATGGGAGACAGGAAGGTAGATGACCTTCAGGGAGCCTGTATCGCCCCGAGCCGTGATGCCTCGTCCTGCCTACAGTCGATTGGGGTGTGGGATTCTTCCGAATTGAAACGATACTTCCGTTGGTTGAATGGTGCTTAGCGAGGCTGGCAGACCGTGCATTCGTCGGGTCCGTTCCTGTTCGTAGTACTGGATGACTTGTGGAAGCGTTCAATGGGCTGCACCTCATACTGTTTCGCTCTTCCAGACTATTTCTTTCTTCTTCTCGCATATAGGAAAACACTCATTGATGCTTCCACAAGTCAATTTACTTAGGAACCCCTGGGCGTTACCGCAACGAGAGCGGTGAAAGTTGAACGTAAACAGCCCTATTTTCGCTGTCCCTTGGACCTCAGTATGCCAACCTTTCTGACCATATCTCTTTATTTTCTTACATCTAAGTACATTGGTTACTATTTCTACGTACCTATTAGGTATAGCTACCTACCATATGTTTAATCTTTGTACATAGGTCCCTCGTTAGGTGGCTATATCGATTCTTATCCGCTAGTTTTACATTGTTACATAGTAAATGTACTTAGAAAGCCTTATATTTCTTGTTGGCCGGACTTGCCTTTCGGTTTATCCGGTCAACAAGACGCTGCCTACTCTTGCGCACGCGTCGACACTAGCGTGATGCTGTCTAGACGATAATTGGCCTTGGTAGAAGGATTTCAATGATGCGACCTTAGTACAGTGGGCGCGCCGGACCGAGTTTATAAATATTAGCAGCGGTCCGCCGTGTCTCCGCTCAGTATGCGCCAGACCTTCGCGCGTGCCACTACTGACGGAGACCAGCTATCCTGGGCTTAGCAGCTCACCAGGTCTTTACCCTTGACGTGCCCACGTACCACCAGCTGAGAATCCTTTACCAAGTCTGTGCCAATTACCTTTAGTTACCTAAGTACCTACTTTACCTTTTACCTGCTGGTACCTGTGTACCAGTAGGTACTACCTGTGGTACTCTGGCACCTTGACCAGAACCTCGCCCCCAGACTTACCTCCAGACCTTCGCGTCTGGTTACCTGTCTGGTATACCGGGCGGTTCATACCCCTACAGGAAGGTGAGGTTAAAGAAACGCATCTACCTGCCTACCCCTAACCTATGGTGGCACCAACGTCCTTTATTCACGATGTTCTAAGTAACTAAAGCCTGCCTATTGCTAATAATAAAGAGAATCGTTTATTTCAGCCAACTATTTTAAGTTATGATACCTATTCATGTTTGTCTTAGAATTACTTCTTAAGATCATCTAATCATCATCGCGAGTCGCGGACATCCTCCCCCCGATGCGCGGCATTGTCCTCTGGCCGCTTACTCGCTGCTCGGTAGAGTCGTGGTGGGATGACCGTCGCTCTGGCTCTCGACATGTAGAGGCGTCGTTGTAGTGGGAAGACCGTCGCTCAGCCTCCCGGAGTGAAGTGAAGTCCTAGCTCGGGGTACACGATGACCGGTGTCTGCTGTCTCACTGGCTCCCTGAGAGACATGAGGGTTGTCTCCAGGGACCAGGAGTATCGCCTTGGAGCAGGGTCGCTTGAACGTCCCATGCGACGTGCGTGCCTCGATGTTCCTCGTTCGGCCATCGGGTCCAGGGTAGGTACGGACCACGATGCCTCGAGGCCAGGTGTTTCTTGGGAGTGTGGGGTCCACTATGAGGATCGTGTCCCCACACTGCAAGTCTCGTTCAGTGATGTTGTGGTTGTTTCGTCTAGGTACGAGAGTTGGTAGATACTCTCGCACCCATCTAGCCCAAAAGTGGTCGGCTAGTCTCTGCGCCGTCCGCCATGAGCGCCGGCCGCTGAGGTCCGCTTCGGTGTAAGCCCCCATCTCTAGAGCTCCGCAGGATTTCCCCATGAGGAAGTGATTTGGTGTAAGCGCCTCCTCTTCTGTGTCATCAGTGGTGATGAGTGGTCGCGAATTGATCACGTGCTCGGCCTCTAGCAGTAGCGTATGTAAGACCTCTTCCTTGGGGTGACGCTCTCTCAGTGTCACCGCTAGAGCCGTCTTGACTGATCGAACAAGACGCTCCCATGCTCCCCCTTGATTCGGGGCCCCCGGGCTGATGTACTTCCAGCGCAGGCCCATGGTTTTGGCCTCTCCCGCGAGGCCGCTGTCGGAATTGAGTTCTTCGACAGCCCCCCGTAACTCCCTGTCAGCGCCGACGAAGTTCGTCCCGTTGTCGCTGAACATGGTACGCGGCATCCCCCGTCTGGCCGCCATCCTTCGGTAACTGTCCTGCGGTAACTAATTTATTGGACTTGTGTCCATTCATTCTTTGATGAACCTATCTGAAATAAAATAAATTAAACTGTGGACAGAGAAGCAGCCAGCTCCAAGTACACTGCCCTTGTAGCTAAGCAGGTAAACAAGGCCCCCCATCTCTTCTCGTGGCGGCGTCCCACCGTCACTGTCATGGGGCCGAAGTAGTCCACACCCGTATTAGTGAAGGGCGGCTCTCCCACCTTAAGTCGCTCTCTAGGCAAGTCCCCCGTCGGAAGTCGTTGAGGCCCCTCTCTATGGACTCGACACCATTGGCAGCAATGTCTCGTTGCTCTCACCGCCGACCGAAGCCCCAGCACCCAGTACCTTTGACGTACCTCGTTTATTACTGTGGCGTGATTTCCATGATTGAATTTTTCATGAAAATGAGTGATGAGCAATTGAGTTAAGTAGTTCTTACTATCCAGTATGATAGGTCGCTTGTAGTCGCGATCTAACCCCACCGCTGCGTCGATCCTCCCCCGTATTCGCAGGAGTCCCCCTTCCTTGACGATATCCAATTTCTTTAACTTGCCTGAGTCCTCAAGGCAGCTCTCTCGTTGACTTCTCATTAGAAGTTCCCGTTCGGCTCTCTCTACGTAGGTAGCGTCTAGAGACAGAAACTTCTTACCAGTTTTCTTTTCTGTAGGCCTCTTGTAGAGCTGCTCTCTCTTTTTCTTAGAGACCCTTTTCCAAGTAGGGTCCTGTTCCTTTGCAGCTTGCACGAGCTCTACCTTACAGCGGCATAAGTCGATAAACTGGTATATCCGGGCAGTCGCTCTCAGGAGTCTCGTCCACCTCGAGAATCTAGTAGGGTCAGGGGTAGAGTACTCACAGACCCGAGCTGCCGCAGTGATGTGCAGCTCTCTTTCCTCTCCTGATTGCTCTCGCTTGAACGAGCGTACTGCCGGCCATTCTTCTTCTTCCTTTCCTAAGAACTCCGGGCCAATGAACCATCGATGCCCCCCGTTGAAGTCCTTAGGGATGTCTCTAGTAGAGTCATCCGCTGGGTTCTGACCTGTAGGTACCCAGCGCCATTGTTGAGGTCTTGTCGTATCTTCGATTTCCGTCAGACGATGTGCCACGAAAGACTTGAAGGTTCTTGGATCCGTTTTGATCCAAGAGAGCACCGTGCTAGAGTCTGTCCAATAAGTCTTACTTGTCGCCTTTAAGTCCATTTCCCGGTCGATAGAGTGCGCTAACCTCGCTCCCAACAGTGCAGTCTGCAGCTCTAGTCGTGGTATAGAGACTGGTTTCAACGGAGTGACTCTAGCCTTCCCGGCTAGTAGAGTCACCGTATACTGACCTTCTTGGTTTCTCTGTCTCCAGTAGACTGCACACGCGTAAGCTACCTCACTAGCGTCTGTGAAGACATGTAGCTCTCCCTCCGTTTGGTAAGGCGAGACGCATCTAGGGACTCGTAGATCGTCGAGTAGGTGTAAATTCTGAAGATACGTTTGCCATGAAGACTCGTCCGTCTGCTTTACCTTTTCGTCCCAACCGACGCCGCTCCTCCAGATGTCTTGAAGCAGTCTCTTCCCTTGGATTAGCACAGGCGACGCTAAGCCCAAGGGATCGAAGGTTGACATTACGGCGCTCGTGACTTGACGTTTCGTCGGAGTCTCCATTTGATCGACGACCTCTCTTACGTTTCTTAGATGGGTCCTGAATCCCATCTCGTCCTTTTCTGTGAACCAACGCAGCCCGAGGGTTCTTTCCTCTTTCGACCCGAGCTCTACCTGCGTGGTTACCTCTGTGGTGAGTCCTTTCTGGACTCTCTCTCTGTTCGATGCCCATCCCCTCAGCTGGAACCCGGCCTTTTGGTGGATGGTCTCTACCTCTTTCGATACTCGAAGCGCCTCTACCTCCGTTTCAAAGCAGTGAAGATAATCGTCCATGTAATGGTTTCTTATCACTGCTCTACCTGCTTCGGGGTATCTTTCCTGGAACTCTCGGGCGTTCAAGTTCTTCACGTAGATAGCTAGACTCGGTGAACAAGCGGCGCCGAAGATGACTGACGTCATACGATACTCTTTCGGCGCTCCGGTTCGCTCCGCTCCTCTCCAGAGGAAACGCAAGCTGTCTCTATCTTCATACCTGATTTTGACTTGAAGGAACATTTCTTTAATATCGGATACCACGGCGACCGGTCTCTGCCTGAAGCGAAGAAGCACTCCAAACAGTGACTGAAGCAAGTCCGGTCCCGCTAGTAGAGCGTCGTTGAGACTCTTCCCTTTGAACTTAGCCGCCGCATCAAAGACTAACCTTTTCTTTTTCTTAGTGGGATGCGTCACGGCGAAGTGAGGTAGGTACCATTTCCTTGTTGACGACGACTCGTGAGTCACCTCCTCGGCATATCCGCTGTTGAAGAGGTTCTCTACCTGCCTTTGGTACTCCGATTTCAGCTCTAGATCCTTGTCAAGTTTCCGCTCTATGTTCCGAAGTCTGCTGAGCGCGGACTCATAGTTGTCCGGCATCGACTCTAGATCGCTCTTCCAGAGCAAACCTGTTTCGAAGCGTCCGTTCTCTAACCTTCGAGTATTCTTCAGTAGTATCTGCACGGCTCGTTCTTCAGAGTCCGTGCTCGGTCGACGCGGTTGAACCCCCAATGATTCAATCGCGAAGTGTTCCTTGATGAGCTGGTCCAGCTCATCATCACGAGTAGAGACGTGTGCGCAGGTAAGGTAGTTCATCTTCTGAGCCGCTCCTCCATCCAGACCGTGAAGCACCCATCCTAGGTGCGTCAGTGAGGCAGCTGGCTGATTACGTTTACCTTTACGTGTCGCTCGTGATACTATCAGCTCCCAGTTGTCCTGCCCGATGAGCAGTCTCGGAGCTTCCTCTGCGTAGTGTAGCCTGCTTACCAGTTTCTGCAGATGCATACACTCTTCTAACCTTGACTTGTCGATCCGTTGAGGCGTCAGTCGCAACCGATCTATAGTGCGAGCCCCGCAGATCTTACGCCGTTGACTCTGGTGGAGGCCTCTAAGCTTCAAGTTCACCCGCATAGAGTCGTCCTTCTTGATGACTCTACCGCCGACTGTCTCTATTGAGAGAGCTTCCTTGGGTCCGTGAAGTCCAATTTCCTCTGCCACCGCCGAGTCGAGAAGGGTCACTGTTGAACCCTCGTCCAAAAGGGCCATTACCTTGGCCGTCCCCCTGGGCCCGTATATCTCTACAGGCACCATCTTTAAATACGCTCTCGCGCCCTTCGTAGCGTTCACCTGGCTTAGATGAACGTTGTTGGCCACTTCCTTGGCCCCTTCCTTGCTATTATCTGAACTGCTCTGATCCTTGGGCCCATGGTCTGGCTGCTTACCCTCTTCGTGCAGTAGGTGATGATGCCATCTTCTACATTGCTTACACGGTGGCCTTCGACAGCTCTCCTTCCTGTGTCTGGTTCTCAGACACTTAAAGCACAGACTAGCTTTCTTCACTATGACCCACCTGTCATTCACGCTAGCTTGCCGGAACTTCTTACACTCCTCTAGTGAGTGACTTCCTTCGCAATGCGGGCACGTATGTAGCTGCGTCTCTCTTTCCTTAGCGGCATGTGCGCTTTGACGCTGAGGGTGTATTACCTTCTTAGCTGTGGCCTCCTGGGAGGCATACGGGCCGCATCTCTCAGCTTCCCTGCTCAGGAACTGTGATATCAGCGATAAGTCCGGGTCCTCGTGCTCTGCTGCGAAGTCGTACCACCGGTACTTCAGTACCATGGGTAATTTATCAATTATTACCTTGATCATTTCCGGTGATTTCAGATAATGCGGTTTCTTTAGCCTATTGATCGTCGCGACGGTGTTGTTGATCACGCTGGCAAACACACACACATCTCGCGCGTTCTCCGTTGTTCTTGGCAGGTTCTTTACCTTTTCCAATTCTGCTAGAACTAGGGCGTCCGGCCTCCCATACCTGCGGCGTAGTGACTCTAGCACCTCACTAGGTGCGCACTCAGAATATAAAATACTCCTTACCGCTTCTTTGGCCGGTCCTCTGATCGCCTTCCTCAGCCGTGCCATATTCTGCACGGAACTGAATAGCGGCGCGGTGTCTTCGTACACCGTTCTGAAGGCCAACCATTCCCCACAGCTGCCGTCAAAGACTGGAAGCTCATGCATGTACACCGGTTGATGAGCAGTCCCCGATCTCGGCGCGGATGTGATGGCCCTCACGATCGCTTCGGCTAGAGCATCAGTGCCACTAGCCTCCATACCTTTAGGTGCTGTGTCCTCTGGCTTCACGCCGGCGGTGGCAGTTGGATCCTGAAGTTTTATGGCGCACTCCTTCGCGAGTACGTCACCTGGTCGCCCCTCCGCGGACGTCCCTTCTTCCCCTTGATGTCCTCCACCAGACATCCTGCCTACCGTAGCTTCCACCCAATCTCGGACACCTTCAGATCTACCTTCAGGTTCGTCCACAGCAGAGTCCAAGTCTGCCGCGTCCTCCTCGTCCAATCTCAACAGCTCCATGTCCGTCCTCGCTAGGTCGGCGGCGGCCTGGGCTTGTCTAAGCACCTGGCGGTTGAGTTCTGCTCGCAGCTCTACCTCACGTCTCTTCCTCGCCTTCTCCGCCAGCGAGGCACTCTTTGAGGCAGGGCGGGCCTTGGACTTACCAACTGTTCTCGTTCTCCTCTCACTTGGCTGCGCTTCCATGGTGTTATCAGTGGTACCTGTCGCTGTTGTCATCGTACCTTTAGTAGTATCCGAGCTACTGGCTACCCCTGAGATTCTGAAGTCCGAGTCCTCGGACATCAGTCCCTGACCCACAGCTGGTCGGACCGGGACCTCCGGTCGGGCTGGTGTAGGCCTCGACGCCTCCGTCGGGGTTGGCTGGGGTACCACTGGCTCCTCCATCGGTGCTCGACGTGATGTTCCTGCTTGGCTCCTGGTGACTGGCATCCCGTGACTGGTGTGTCTGTATCAGCAACGACTTACATAAACGCCAGTACGTCAGTCCAGGTCCGATGTTCCGATGGCCCAGGTCGATGATCCGGTTCGGTCCGCTTTGATCCGGTTCGGTTCGATCCGCTTTGGCTTGATCCGCTTTGGCTTGATCCGCTTTGGCTTGATCCGCTTTGGCTCGATCCGCTTTGGCTCGATCCGCTTTGGCTCGATCCGCTTCAGGCTTGATCCGCTTCAGGCTTGATCCGCTTCAGTCCGATCCGCTTCGGTCCGATCCGGTTTGCTCCGTTGGTCCAGTGGTCCAGTGGTCCAGTGGTCCGCTATCAGGGAGCACCCGTAGGTAACTGAAATTGAACAGTAATCGAATGAGTTTCGATTAGATACGCAGCGCCAGTACTTCGGTCGTGGTGTGATCCACTTGGACAGTACTAGCTGGTCAGAAGATCCGCTTCCCCTCGATGTGGTTGTCACAGCAGCTCCTGGTTCCGCTCTGGTTTCCAGCAGTACGGTATCCGGCGCTCGAAGGACCAGATATATATGATGTGGGGCGGCAGGGTAGCGCCGAGCTACGATACCTATATTGCTTGCCGTAGGTACGTGCTCCAGGCGTAGATGGTGATGGCGCCTGCCTAGTTTTGGCTGGTCCCGTTCCGCTGTCCGGAGTAGATGATGGGAGACAGGAAGGTAGATGACCTTCAGGGAGCCTGTATCGCCCCGAGCCGTGATGCCTCGTCCTGCCTACAGTCGATTGGGGTGTGGGATTCTTCCGAATTGAAACGATACTTCCGTTGGTTGAATGGTGCTTAGCGAGGCTGGCAGACCGTGCATTCGTCGGGTCCGTTCCTGTTCGTAGTACTGGATGACTTGTGGAAGCGTTCAATGGGCTGCACCTCATACTGTTTCGCTCTTCCAGACTATTTCTTTCTTCTTCTCGCATATAGGAAAACACTCATTGATGCTTCCACAAGTCAATTTACTTAGGAACCCCTGGGCGTTACCGCAACGAGAGCGGTGAAAGTTGAACGTAAACAGCCCTATTTTCGCTGTCCCTTGGACCTCAGTATGCCAACCTTTCTGACCATATCTCTTTATTTTCTTACATCTAAGTACATTGGTTACTATTTCTACGTACCTATTAGGTATAGCTACCTACCATATGTTTAATCTTTGTACATAGGTCCCTCGTTAGGTGGCTATATCGATTCTTATCCGCTAGTTTTACATTGTTACATAGTAAATGTACTTAGAAAGCCTTATATTTCTTGTTGGCCGGACTTGCCTTTCGGTTTATCCGGTCAACAAGACGCTGCCTACTCTTGCGCACGCGTCGACACTAGCGTGATGCTGTCTAGACGATAATTGGCCTTGGTAGAAGGATTTCAATGATGCGACCTTAGTACAGTGGGCGCGCCGGACCGAGTTTATAAATATTAGCAGCGGTCCGCCGTGTCTCCGCTCAGTATGCGCCAGACCTTCGCGCGTGCCACTACTGACGGAGACCAGCTATCCTGGGCTTAGCAGCTCACCAGGTCTTTACCCTTGACGTGCCCACGTACCACCAGCTGAGAATCCTTTACCAAGTCTGTGCCAATTACCTTTAGTTACCTAAGTACCTACTTTACCTTTTACCTGCTGGTACCTGTGTACCAGTAGGTACTACCTGTGGTACTCTGGCACCTTGACCAGAACCTCGCCCCCAGACTTACCTCCAGACCTTCGCGTCTGGTTACCTGTCTGGTATACCGGGCGGTTCATACCCCTACAGGAAGGTGAGGTTAAAGAAACGCATCTACCTGCCTACCCCTAACCTATGGTGGCACCAACGTCCTTTATTCACGATGTTCTAAGTAACTAAAGCCTGCCTATTGCTAATAATAAAGAGAATCGTTTATTTCAGCCAACTATTTTAAGTTATGATACCTATTCATGTTTGTCTTAGAATTACTTCTTAAGATCATCTAATCATCATCGCGAGTCGCGGACAGTTCCAGACCTTGATTTACAGCAGAAAATGTAACGATTCGGCATTTTAGTATTTGTAGCACTGTCACACTTTTTACTCTATGCGTCACACGATCGATTCAGTCTGACAGAGCAATCGGCCCATCATGATACAATTTTATTACTAGCAAAAGCAAAAAGCCTCGTGTCTCTCTCATGTGACCTCCAGCAGCGGCCTTGTTGCTCCAAGATATTACTAGCTAGGCTTGCAAGGGCTTCCAAGTTATTTTTACTAGTTTTTTATGTGTGAACTTATCTAGACATGAATTTAAATTACTATGTGATATTACAAATCTAGAGGTGTGATAGTTTTTCGTAAAAAGTTGCATGCCTACCTAGGTTGTGGGATACGTGATCACGATAAATTAACAAAAGCATTTCCCAGTTTGAACTCGTTTACTCATTTTCAAGAAAAGTCGTGTCATGAGTGTCCGTCCTGTGTCGTGGGATTTTCCTATTCAAAACCTATTTAATTGACAAAAGAATGAAAAAAAAAAAATAGCTAGGTATTATTTTTTCAACGCGATATTCTGTTCACTATATATAGCGCTAAGTAAAGCGTTTTTTCCTTTTCTTTCCTTTCGCCTCTTTTGACTTGCCAGCCCATAGTTTTATGAAATTATTTTAAGCTTTGAACAAAATTCTAATTCAATTATTTGAGCTAGTGGTTGTACCTGGGGTACTCAAAATTTTCTTGATTTTTTCTCTATACTCTAAGTTTCCGCGTTTACCCCCTCTCTCTCCAGCCTACTACTACCTTTTACTAATCTAAAATATCATAGTTATCCACAAAATTATCTCTATGCTATCCTCGAAAAGTGGGGCGGTTCCGCAACTCCCCCTTCACAGAGAGCGTTCAACCCCTCCCCTCATCCCTAGCCGCCGTGAAATCCCTTAAATGACCCTTGATGGTAGGCAAAGTAAGTTCCTACCAAAAAGTTATCTATACTATTCATATATCGAATTGAGTGCTGGAAGTCCCTAGAACGGGTGTTACTAACAATTTGTGACATAACATGATGTTTGTAGGTACACCGAAAGCATGTATGTGTGTATAAAGATTTTTGATGTGTTGCTGTTTATAGATGTTTGTGTTTATAGCGATAGAACGACTGGTTACAAAAGTGTGCATTAAAGTGTAAGTGAGTGCGTGAAGCCCCCCCAAAAAATTTCTGAATAAATATGTATCGGTTGACAGCTCTATGGCGCCTCCCCTCCGGTACGGAGGCCTGCGTTGCTCGATGCGTTTGACCCTTTGAAAACTAAAACAGATGTCTTCATCTAACGCAAAAAAAAAACAATCTACAACATTTTGTCAGTCTATGGATGATGGATGACATCGTTGTTGCACAGGCTAGGAAGATGGACTACTATTATACCTCCATGTGTACAGGGGAAGACCCATGGACTTGTGATTACTACGTCCATGGGAAGACTTGGATGCAAAATGCTCTGAACAAATTCAAGTGGCGTTTGAGGGAGGAGGCTTATGTCCAGCAGTCAATTACTACGAGCTGCCTATAATTAATTTTATCGATATCGACAATCGCATGATGACATCAATACGACCAGTGGGGCAAATATCACCTATCTAAAAAACGAGCACGCACAGGTTATTTTGGCAACCTGTGGGTTGGGTTAACTTTAACCACAGACAAATAGTGTATTACTTCTTTGGTTGCGTGCGTTGGTTTGGTTTGGTGTCCTTCCTTCCTGTCAAATTCAATCGTGATTCGTGGATATAAGTTTTGTGTTGTGTGTGAGTGAATTTGTGTAGAGAAATTAAGCTTTTTTACGTTGTCATGTGGTAAGTTTAATATATCTTATTTTGTTTCACAGCTTCTGCGTATTAAAATAGGCTGAAATAGCCGTAGTGCGTTAGGTAAGCTGATTTCCGTTGACCCGCCATCGTACGAGCTCGCTATCCAGTCAGTCGGCTCCGCCTAGGATCGAAAACGTGACATTGCTGACACTTATTTCTTACAAACTTATTACGATTTACCTGTGTATGTGCTGACAATCGAGTACTTAATTCAATTTGATGACCTAACCGTCCTCAAACGTAACCAGTTTTCTAAACAAATTGTGGTAATGCCGACTTTCCACCGATGATTCACTGCTGTTGATGTAAGTTATAAATCACTTTAGTAGTAGGGTCCTCCACACCTCAGCTATTTAAAGTCTTTAATTGCTTTGCTTGTTTGTCTTCCAGAACAGTTCCTATCCTAGGTATTTCATGTGGCTTGGCTACAAGATTTTCTTGTCAGAGATACAAGTATTAATTAGATCACAATACACCAAATAAATAACAAACAAAACCAAAGGTATAAACAACTCAAAAAATGCTGTGAATGGCCTTAAAGGTCTCTTAATTAAGTATTGCTTGCCATAATCCTTGACAAATGGCGAGTATCACTAAGTACTAACATAGTAACTTGGTCAACAACATTCCTCATAACGTCTAGCCTACCTACAGTTCTGCTGATATTACTAACACTGATATTCTAAGTTGTTCTTCCAACTTTCCTGTACTCGACTCAGCCTCACTCGAGTAAAGTTTGTTAAAGTTTTTTCCATTTTCAAAATCTTTATTGAAATTGAATTCCAAATTTCCTTGAGTGAGGCTGAATGGAATGGAATGGAGGAAGGTTCGAGGAATGACTAAGAATATGGGTGTTAGTCACCCTGAAGTGTGCTGTTGCCTTCACATAGACAATTTAGTTCCTATAGTTCCTAAAAAAATTGTTTGTGCAGCCACTTGGCTAACTTCAAGATGGCCATGTTATGTCGACCATATTATTCATCACATTTTTTAATTCCACCAATAATTTTAGATAGGCTATTTTTTTATCTTGATAAATGTTGAAAAGAGACCTCTTCAAGAAAGGCCTTAAAACTGTCTATAGTTTGTTTATAAACTTGGGGTAGATTAAGATTAACTTTCTAAAAAAGCGTACTATATTTTTTTTGATTATTTAGATGATAATAAAGCTTGGGACTGAACTTGCTCCAACACAGCCAAAACAGATGTCGTATCTAATAATAAGATTGCAAATTATAATTATTTATAAAAAGTGACTTGCCAAAGAGATTTTTTTTTAAAATCCTGTTGATTAAATAAAGTTTTAATTTTGAATAACTAATATTTTAATAAATTTTGTTACTGCTCATACCTAGGTAAGTGCCTAGTTTAGTTATAATCTTTATTTACAGAAAGAATAATACAACTAATAAAAGTAAATACAAGTGTATTTACTTGTATTATTCTTTCTGTAAATAATGATCATAACTAAAGGATAACATACTACCAGCATTCAGCACAGTGTAAAAACAATATAGTTATTGCTATCAGTTACTGAGTATTATATGAGTTGTACATAGTATTAGTAGTACGGAAGATACCTACATGATCTGTAACATTATCACATAGGTATATGAATTCATTCCAACAGGGACTAGAAAGGGTTCAATCTCACAGCCACCTATTCTGAGGTTTGTTGGTCTTGAAAATAATTGATTGTAACTGTCGCAAGAAGGGCCCACTGACGAGCTAGTTGCGGAGAAGAGTCTTAACTGCACTTCTGTTATTGATTAATGGCAGTCGATAAGCCATGTCAGATGCCCTCGGGCGGCCTGACAAACTCTGACACCAGAGGTTGTCAGTTCCAACACTACCTCATACGAAAATCAAACAAACTGCACTTTTTATCTTCTGTTGGTAGAAAGAATCAATATGGTGAATGAAAGGATTACAATTATCTTGCGAGAAGGCTCCATTCAATAGAGCCATAATAGAATAGGATACAGAAGTTTCTAATCTCTAACTTAAAAACTAATAAAACTAAACTTAATTTAACAAGTAATTAATTTTGTTAAAATTTAAAAAAAAACCCATCGCTGAACGGCTGAACCGATTTTGATCAAACAAAGCTAAGAACACTACCGACAAATACACCTTTCAAACAAAACAAAAAATAAAATAAAAAATTGGTTTAGCCATACGTGAGCTACGTTGGTACAGACATACACACACAGACACGTCAAACTTATAACACTCCTTCGTTTTTCGTCGGGGGCTAAAAACCACCTGACTAATATCAGTGTTTCATTGGAAAAGCGGAACAAGTCATAGCGGTGTCTAGAACGCATAAGCCCCCGAAGCTAATTACTTTTTTTACAACTAGATTTCGTCACAGTATAAACTAGAAAGCGCTAACAGCGGTCATTCTTAAAAAAACATATTGTGAGCATTAAAATATATGTAGCAGATGCTACTACGTCAATCATTTGCGAGCTGATAGATGATCCTGGGAACGGCTGCACTAATTCCACCAAACAAAGCTAAGAAAGACCTCGCAAACACAAAAAAAAAACGTTCCGGGGCTATGTGGCAACAAAGACTGACAGACAGGCTTTGGTTCAAACTCATAACACTCCTCTATTTAGTCGGGGGTCAAAAATTACCATCATTATCAGTATTCAATACCCGAATTGTCGCATGATTCGGCCACAGGGTCAATGAATTGACACCACTTAGCCCCTTCCAGGATCACACATGGCTATTTGGGCTGGCCGATGGCTGGCTGCCCTAATTTTGGTACTGCTGATGAAATACCAAGCAAGCTCAGTGTTGTTGTGATTATCGTAATTTTTAAACAGGTCTAATGCTAAAGCTAAGCCGTGATTTTTCCGGCCCTTAGAATATAGAACATAGAATAAACCAGGACCCGTGTCACGCGTAAAAACTGTCACCACTTAGACTAGTCTCAATGAGAATAGTTTCACCCAGTCTGTCTGTGGTCGGCCGTGCGCCTAATCGTGTCGAACTCTAAAGATTTTCTTGTAGAAATGCCGTCGTGTGTCCTTCCCACATGTAAAAATTCTGCTAGGCGTAAATATAAAAAGGATAGAATCACATTTCATACGTAAGTATTACAGTTGAACATATTTTTGGTTTAAATATTGAATTTTGTTAACCACAGTCATTGTAAAAAAGTCATGCGTCCATTTTGTCATTGTTGCCAACATAAACAAAATATTACACCTATTGGTGGGAAGTATGTTAGGCGCGGGAGGCATTGTAAATTGGCGACACATCGCCCCGTGCTAATAGCATCGTACGCACCTTCTGGTTTATTCTATACCTATTCTAAGGTCCGGGCTCAGAATACACCCTATGCTTTAGTCTAAGGCCAAGTAATCAGTTTTAATCTTGATTTTTTCATCACAATGTGAAAAATTATGTGTTATTTATTAATTTATTCGCCGTATTACACAGGGGATGGGCAGCAGCATCCACCTGAGTACTCACATCAATACTCTGATCACCAATTCGCCTGGCAAGCATGTTGATTATGGCAAATCCCTTCTTTGCATTTTATGGGGGAGGCCTCGTCGAACAGTGGATGTCCTCTGTTATGATGGTGACAGGTCTAATAGGTACTTAAAGTACCACTCAAAATAACCGAACAAGTGGGGCAAGAACCCGAATCTTCCCCTTGAATCAGCAGCGATGCCTTGACCAATTCTGCCATGGTTCGAGATGTGGTTGGGGTTAATATTTGTAGGCACAGCGGTATAGGTGGTATGGTAGCGTAGCTATGTGGTATGGTTAGCTGCAACAATTTTGGTACCTACATAATGACTACATATGAAAAGGTTGCAGAGCTTAGAACATCGTCGAAGAGTTGAGTTTTGTGTATCTTCTACCGCATACATTTCGGCGAGTGTGCTCAGGAGCTGCACGATGGAATTCCCATCTCCATTCCGCCACCTGGCGACCAGACGCGGACAGGCGTTTCACCCTTTTGTTGTCGATATACCACCGTCGCGTACACACCGTTTCTCGAGATCTTTCATCATGCGGACAGCAAAGGCCTGGAACTCTCTTCCGGCTTCTTTATTCCCTTTATCATACAACTTGGGCATCTTCAAACGAAGAGTGAATAAGCATCTTCTAGGTGGGCGTGCTTAAATAGGCCTCATCGTCGCTTTCCATCAGGTGAGATGTAGCCAAACGCAAGTCAATTTCAACAAGCAAACTACACTACACGGATTTTAGTATGGAGAATCCGAATAGCACCCCTAGCGGGCACCTTGAGAACCTCAAATTCCATACTAAAATCCGCGTGTAGTGTACACCTCAAGCCCGTGTAAGTTGCTTGTCAAATTTGCAGACAAGCCCAACTGATAAAAAAAAAATAGGTAATTACTGATGTTTTTGATTAGCTACGAATACCTATTATAATATTCTTATTAGACGTAAGTATATAGTTACTTAGTCATTTAAACATCCTTTGAAAGTACATTCTATTCAATAAAGTTATCCTGTCTATGGCCTTCTGTCCCTTACTGAATAATTCCAATGATGAGACTTTCCATCTGGGACATGAATATTAATTGTTTGTTAAATCATCGGTAATTAACCCATATAATTATCTTTAATAAAAAGAAATGAAGAATCGTGAGTTTTAACCAATCCTGTAATACCTATAGGTAACTTACCTAGTATCATTCGCTCTATGTGTGATAAGTACATATCTGCTTATCGAAACAACCAGCCTAAAACTAAAGAAAACAATTAAAATCGGGTACCGAGGACGTAACTGATAAAAAAACTCGCATTTAAAAATGCTCATCTAAAGATAAAAGTTATGTAAACAAGCTAATGCCAGTGGCTTTGCTCTCGCCCTGATAGTCCCGTATGGGTTAAGGCTGCCTGCGCCAAGCCTTCTTCAATCTTCATTAAAAAAAAAACGCCTAGCTCATAAAAGCTATTTTAATTAAACCCTGAGCCTTCGTTTTTATTGTATTGTTTTATTTATCTATATTTTACCAAATAATATGAACCATATTGAGAAACAATCGATTATAGCTATAAGTTAGAGGTAACTTTATGATTTTTTATACCTACCAAGAAAATATTGTTCTATCGTGTTTTTGTTACAGTCATTCCTCGGAATTATAATGTACAAGATTCATCCATATTTTAATATGAATATTGTACCTTGCCAGTTAAAAATCAAATCTACGATTAGGAATTTTGCGGCGTACCCCATTATAAGAGACTGACGAATGAAGCCGGCTGAGAAAATTATAGTTTCTGGAGTAGAATCTCTCTACATCGATCGTTGATCTGTAAATAGGTATTTAGTGTGACAGAATGAGGCTCATTCCCGTAGTTCTATGAGAGGAAACTTTCTCATTTGGGATCAAAGAAATAACTAAGAAATAAATAAAATAAATAACTAACTAAGAAGAACACTATACATTACCATCGCAATCGCCTCTTCGAAGAAACACTTTCACTAACAACTTACGAGTAAAACGATGAGGTTAGGGTGCGGCAAGTTGGCTGGAGGCTAACCGCTATGCGCTAGTAAAATATCACATCTACTAAATAGTCAAGATATAGATAGATAGATAAAACGTTTATTTGTATCTCCAATCACACAAGTACATTCAAAATAAAAGACAGTGCACTAAAAACTATACGTAGATATACGTAGGTACCACCAAATGCTTGTTGAATTCCAATGCATATTGCAACTTGGACCTAACGCTTGACTCTGTTCTCTGGTTGCGTGGTTGGTTTTAGCTCCAGAGAACATGTACGAAAACCTAACAGTCTAAACGTGCTCTGTATTTGTCAGTACCAATCTTCCTTACAAGTTTAGATCCTCTGCATCCAAAGGTTGTCTGGAAGAGATAGCTTCTTAGCGATAAGACCGCTCATTGCACATTTAGTTTTTGTTTAATTGTTGTGTGTTTATTTTAACTGCTTTGTAAGGCGTGCAATAAAGTATTTTTATTCATTCATACATTAATTAATTAATTAATTAATTCATATTATTTTACGAAGATTTCCTTCATCGCTACTATTTCACCACGCATTCAAGGTCCAGCAAACTGACTAATTGATGGATAGGTATCTGTTATCTATCAGATACTACAAGCAGATAAGAGTATACAACTAACTAAACGCCTTGTTTTAACCGATTAGTCATGTCGCATTAATATTAGGAAGTGTTCTTTATCATGTTCTAAACACGTGCTTTTCGTAAATAGTTCTCTACTGTTACCAAGTAAGTATTTATACACGCTTTTGGTACACAACAACTCTAAATAACTGTGTAATTGTCTATTTTTATGCTGATTGCTGATGGATGAAAGGCAGAACGTGCGTGAAGTGATTCTCGTTTCCGTACTCCACGCCCTAGATGCTGGTAAAATACCTTATCCGTAAACTTGATCTTGGACCCAACGCTTGACGCTGTTCTCTGTTTCGTGTGCGTGGTTGGATTTAGCTCCTGAGAATATGAACGGAAACCTAAAAAAGTCTGAACGTGCTCGGTATTTGTCAGTTCAATCAATCATATTTATATATCAAAATCTATATTACCCAAGAGCTTAACCTGACTGACTGTATATCTACATAATATATATAAATAAAAATGAAATGCTGTTCCTTGGTAAGCGCATCACTTCAGAACCGCTGGACCGATTTGTCTATTTTTTTTTAATTGTTCTTAATAATCCGCATTAGGTGTTTTGTTGCCCGGATAATTAGATAATTCAGGAAAAACTAAAGTGCTTTTTTTATATGGGATTTTTGTATGAAATCAAACATTCAACGGTTGAGCGGATTTTGATGATTGTCAGAAGTAGGGGGAGGAGGAAAGCTTTTATCCCGGCACCACCCTGCGAAGCGCGGGCAAGAAGCCATTTGAATTTTGATTATACCTCGTCATAATCAACCTGGTCACTTACCTATACATGTAACGCAGCGTAACCAAGAAATAAATTGGCACGACTAACAAAACATTTGAATAAGTATTGCTTTATCGTGTACTGCACAGATATCCTTTATTCCTTATCCGGTGTGCTGTCCTCTTCATCATCCGCAATGTTTATTCTTCACGCTTTGCCTAGCTTGATCTTGATCCTTTGTTATCCTCAGATAACTTTGCAAAATCTGGAAGCATCTGTTAATTAATTTTTCGTAGGAAATTCCCCAGTCAACTTTCTAAAAGATGCCCATCATCATATTTCAGACTCGTTATTATAGCTCCATTGTCTTTTCCGGTCCATTTGCAGCGTTTTCCCAAGCCTCATTTTCCTCTGGCAGATACCTACGTGCGTGAAGGGTCTCGTTTATCATGCGCGACGGCGACTCAGGCGGATGGCAACTGAACGCCATCCGATACAAGTAATAAGCGGTGTGGCATTACAGCTGGCGAATGGCCGATCCACTATGGCTACCTCTGGAATAATTTGTCTCTGAAATTGATGACTACAGCTCCACACAGCAGAAGTCAGAAAACTGATCACTTCTGAGACTTGTTTAGTAAGATATTAGCTGGATAAATAGATCTAGATTGCTATCTTCCTGCGACATAGGTAATGTAAAGCACAACACAGCATGGGAGTCTTTTGGCAATGCGTTTGTTTTGTCTAGTCTGCTAATAGTCGATTGTTCATCTACGTCTTGGCGTACTTCGGGAACTATGTTTGTGTCAATGCCTATTTCCGTATCGACCACAGAAGGGGTGTGTCTATTGTCTACTGTTCATCATCATCAGCCACAGCCTGATTTCACCCACTGCTGAGTATAGGCCTCTCTTTGCTTGTGCCATTCCTTACGGTCCCGTGCCAGTCTCATCCAGGTTCGGGCCGCGAAGCATGCGATATCGTCTGCCAGTGGCGTAACTATACCATCTGGGGCCCGTGGCAAATTCGAAAAATTTAAAAAATTTAGTTGTGGTCCCGTGGCAAATTCGAAAATTTAAAAAAAAATTGTTGTCTCTCTTTGGATTTTAAGCAGAACTCATAAAAATATACTTTTCAAATAATAAATAATAAATAAATAAATAAATAATTAAATAATGCTGGACAGTTTACACAACACAAATAAAATAAAATACTCAGGTACAATGTAAATACAATATTTTTGAGCTCGCGGCCTCTTGGGCCGGGGCCCTTTTGGGTCGGGGGCCCGTGGCATTTTGCCAGCCCTGCCAACCTATTGTTACGCCACTGTCGTCTGCCTATCTCGCTGCTCGACGACCAACGTTTCAGTACCCAGTTCTTGTACGTCATTCAGTTAGCACCTTACTCCACCTATCGTAACTACTCTAAAATCCTGGGTACAGTATACTGTATGATTATTAACATATCAACAATCGCGCTAATTTTGAACGTTATTACCAAAACAAACCCAGAACCGTTCACGTTTTTTCCTATGTCTGGACCCTTGTTTGAATTGAGCTGTAATTTCCTCATTTTCACTGAGTTTCAGGCCGATTCAAACAAGGATCCCTCAATCCAGAAGTAAGAAATATCGTGGACGGTTCTGGTTTGGGCCCCCCAAAACTTCAAACTAATTCACCAACTGTGAATCAATAGTTGTGTGTTTGATTGGGAAACATTAGCTGACCTTTGCTTAACTGAGCAGGTCAGAGTATATTCTTCGTGTTTATATCCAGTAATTGGGAAACCCAATCCTTCTATATTTAATCATGCTCCGGAAGGAAATTACCTATCGATAATTTATAGTGTAACAATTTTGGAAGAACGCCGAAAATTATGATTACGCCTTGACAAAAGGAACATTTGATGATGGCATTTTGTTGTACGTTTAAAAAACACATAGAACCATTATCTAGCTATTGTTGCACGCTTTTATAGCAATAGCATAAACAATGTGTAAGAAGGGGTCGGAAAAAAAGATCAATGTTTATTCAATAGCTGGGTTTTAGACTTGTTTGTAAGACGATTCAAAAAGTGCTTATGATTTATATAGTCATACTTTTGGCTTTGTAAAGTGAGGAGGCAAAATGTCTTGCGCATCTAAAAACCATTGTTTCCATCTCCCGATATTGCTATTATAATTCAATTACTCAATAGCTCCAATTCCACATCAAAGTTCCTTACAAATTGCTATCATGCCGCCTTGCGCTCCTCGCCCTCGCTCGCTCAGTCAGTGCCGCCGCGGTGGGTGTTATGAGCGGAAGTCTCGCGTGCTCTCGCGCACACACGCTGATTGATCAACTAGTTATCAGCTCCCTGAAAAGGGGACCCGTTCTCTGGAAAGGGGGCCTAGGGCCTCTGAAAACTTGGGGAAACAAACCGCAGCCGCGAGGGATTGCCGAAATTCGGACTACCACCGCGTACCTACTAGTTCGGATGGGGTGTGCAAAATGCTGTTGGAATTAAGTTGTTCCGGAAATGTGATGTGATAGTGATTTGATAATTGTGACGGAATCGCGTTTATTGGATATGGTACGACTTGTTTATTTCCCCCTAACTCAGGTTTATGTTGAAAGTTGTAAAGTTTAAAGCTATTACACACGGAGTAGGAATCTATGTAGGTATTTGTCATTCCACGAACGTAACACACCTTAGTTCTTGGCGGAGCTTAAATTCCAGTTACAATAAAACCGATACCTAAAGCAAAGCAAACTGTAAATATTTTTTCCCGTTAAATAAGCTTTCGTTTTTGGACTTCCTTGTTCAAGAAACTACTTCCTAAGAAATGTCTCCTCTCTTAGTTAATGTTTTGGTTCTATTCTAATTTCTAATGTAAAATTATATTAGAAATGACGGCAGTAGTCTTTTAGTTTCACTACTTCGAACCAAAGCTGCTCGGTTGAATTCATTCCTTTGTAGACAGTCGTAATGACCATTCCAGGAAACTGCTGAATGAATCTTTTTATAGCGTTTTATATCGTGGTTAAGTGGAGTTGCAAAAGGCAAGAACCATTTACATTAACCTAGTATTGTACATTTTCCTTAGAGATTTTAAATAAAATATTACAAGGTTACAAAACAAAGTAATAAATAAAAGCTAGATTTCCCTCGGCGATACGAAGAAGCGAACGAAAAAAAGTATTGTTCATACTAAAAATCATTTATCAAACCATTTGACAATTTATAACTGGGCGTCTAAATCTCAGATCAAAATATTTTTTTGCATTATTGCTCAGAAAGGATTAAATATGAATTATTACTTGGAGTCGTTGACACGAATCTCGTAACGTGGGAATCTTCTATTCTGGGATGATCGGTGCCTCGCGTCACGTCGCACTTAAGTTGAGGTATTTGTGTAGAAAATATTTCAAAGTTATTGATTTCACAGGAATTCAAAGTATTTTAAAGAGGCGTTGTTAGACTCTTGGTATTTCAGTGCATTTCTGAGGTAACTATTGAGGTTTCAAAAGGCATTGTTCTCGTATTGTTTGATTTATGTATCATCTCTTGCATCCTATAATGATATCATATTCCTACCTCACTGCGGCGGAAATTCCTATTTGTTTATATTTGAATTGTTTTGTTCGCATTCATTATCAAGATGAACGTTCAAATTGACCCAACTATGATATAACAATCAGATACAGTCACCGTTATCCGACATCGTCTGAGGTAAAAGTTTTTTCATGTTCTTCGGATATTAATGATGATTGATAATTTTATTAGGAATTCACCCTAAACTTTCCGCAAAGAGAATTCAGAGATGATTTGGATTTCCATGTACAAAATTATCGGTATTTATCAAAGCGTTTAACAGTCTCATCGTCACTTCCTCGTACGTTATTAGTAATAACCAGTACGTAGAATTTCATATTCCTACGTTTACCCATATCAATCGAGTATTATTTGCTCTGTGTCCTCAAAGGCCGTGTATTCTGAAACCATGTCTTCGGATCATTAAATTTCTGAGTAAAATTTCACAAATTTGACGGTTTGGTCCCTCATATGACCACGTCGTACCTTTTCCCAAGTTAATTGTAGTTCCTCTTATAGGTAGTGTATTCGCATAATGAACTCCGTATTTATTTACTCGACTAGTGAATATTTTAACGGAAAATGGATCATAATTTCATGAGTATGATTATCATTACATAGTTCTGGGTTTGAGAGTAATTGATCTTTTAACCTTGAATCCCTTGTGCTGCTCATTCATGAGATATTTTGTGGTTGTGCTATGAATGTGATTACGCTTCGTGTTTCGAGAGTCGAGCGAGACTTTGTTTCGTGATTTATGTTAATTCATTCGTTTTGCCTTTTCCAGTCTGTAAATTAAAGAACATTATTCCGAACTTCGAGTTGTTTTCATTTTTGACTTTCCTAAATGGTAATAACATAAAAGCTCTTCGATTTATGTGAAATAAAAATCGACTTGGCTCTCTCCTCTACTACATTTACCTCAATTGCATTTTCCATAGAAATCTTAATTTTCTATGGTATTGTCTATAATATAGGCTAGATTATACTAAGGACCTACACCGCTATATATTCGGGCCATGAATATACCCCTCCGTCTCCCGTGTATGTCGTTAAACCTGACAAAGGGATTACCTACACCAGCAGCTTCTGCCTGAGTTCTCATCACCAATGCTGCAATCATCAACCCGCCTCCCATGCGTGGCGATTATGGCAATTATTCCCATTGCATTGTGTGGGGGAGAGGAAACCTCGCCAGTGCTGGTCGTCTGACCACAGAATAAATATTAGTACAAGTAGTGTGACGGCTGAAAATGATGATGATGATGACCTAAAAAAAAAATGCCACGCATGTGATCTAGCGATTGTAAGAATACATTATACTGGTCATATTAGGTAGTTTACGATTGTAAGAATACATTATACTGGTCATATTAGGTAGTTTACAATTGTAAGAATACATTATACTGGTCATATTAGGTAGTTTACGATTGTAAGAATACATTATACTGGTCATATTAGGTAGTTTACGATCTCTAGGCCTTCTCTGCTCTGCTAAACCAACTATCATAATTATTATCAACTACAGATTTCAGTTGTATTCAATTAGTTCCCTATAACTACATACACGCATATATAGACACACGCCTTTTTCCCCGAGAGGGTAGGCAGAGCCTCAAATAGGCCTCTTTTCACTGTGCACCATCGTGGGAAATAGACGTGACAAGTGGTGAGCTCAACGCACATAAAAACACAACAATTTTAACATTCCTATTGAGGAATGATAACTATTGAATCATGTTCCCACAATCTTTCATTTGTCACAAACGGCACGTGTCTTCGTTGTAAAATATCTTCCAATAACTACTTAACTTTACTATTTTAAAGCATCCAAGAAAACTTCAAAAACACAATCAAAGTTTCTATTGATTTTTATCAGCAACCATATTATATGGTTGCAGGCATCCTTGTAGCATGTTTTAGGATGCCTATAGCGATGTCAATTTAGTCAAAAGATTAATCGTTTTCAGTTATAACTTTGTAGGTTAGTTGGTACCACCTACCGGGTCCAGTTGTGAATCTAAACCACCCACTCAAACACACACAAAAACCGTCAAAATCGGTCCAGCCGTTTAGGAGTTCAGTGAAATAAACTCATACTGAAAGAATTCTTTATCAGCCTGTTTACGTCCACTGCTGGACAATGGGGATTTGCGATAATCACCACGCTTGGCAGGCAGATTAGTAATCGCAGTATTGGTGTTAAGTACTCAGATAAATGCTGCTGCCCATCCCCTGATGTAATCCCTTAGTCGGCTTTTACGACATCCACGGGAGGAGGAGGGGTCTATTCTTAGGCGGGATACACCACGGCACTGAAGAATTATACCTATTTTATAACTAGTGTCCACGCGCGGCTTCGCTCGTATTTTACCAGGATAAAAAGTAGCCTGTAGCTCAATCCAGGTCATAATCTATGTGTTTACCAAATCGCATCCAAACATCGTAACTTTGATATTTATAATATTAGTGAGATGCCTACGAGAGGGGGAATTCCAGGGTAGAATCAGGCTATGTATGTGACTGTTGTTAGTTGTTATATATTCTGTGTAAAGTTTCCATTATATTGTTGCAGGTTATGCGCACGTGTTAGATAATCGAGGACGCCAGTGGTAGGCAGCCGACGATAGGCAACCGAGCAGCGATAGGCAACCGGCGTTGTGGAATGGTTCCGGTGTGTTGGCGCTTTGTTTTTCATGTGAGTAACGATAATGGTGGAGACTGGGTGTTCGCGTTGCCATGAATCACTGAACATTTTAGCAACTAATACAATGCCGTTATCAAACTTTGGATAAGTACATAACTACATGCATTACCTACGCTAAGTTTTACCTTTTTATTTGCGTGTGTTGTTCAGAAAAACTGTTGCTATTGGGTTCAGTTAAAAATTCTCGCAATATCGAAGCACTGAAAAGCTAAAATTATTGGTCAGTTTTTTAAATAAAAAATTAGGCTTGCGTTGGCTACATCTCACCTGACGGGAAGCGATAATGAGGCCTATTTAAGCACGCTCGTCCAGAAGATGCTTATTTACGCTTTGTTTGAAGATACCCAAGTTATACGATATAGGGAATACATAAACCGGAAGATAGTTCCAGGCTGTTATCTGTCCGCATTCATCCAATTCATCTTTACTTCATCTGGAAGTGATTTCGGGCATCATTCAGGGATCGATATTACTAGGGTCGTACAAGTAGCGAATATTTCTCACGTTTGTTGTGTGTGCCGAAATATTTTAAACATAATTTTCCTGTTGACTGTGACGATGAACAGTAAACCCAATTTGTTTGAGCATGAAGTTGAACTTCCCATAAAATAGGTATTTCGATTTGTAGATTATTAATCGAAATTTGATTACTAAGACCCCTGTCTTGAGTCTTAGAGGAAATGTACCGCTAGCCCGCTCCTTAAAACAACGTGGTTTGATTCTCATTTAATTAACATCACACATACATCGGCAGCCATTTAGACGTCCACTGCTGAACGAGGCCTCCCCAATGGAATGCAAAAGGAGGATTTGCCATTATCTCCACGTCTGGCAGGCGGATTAGTGATCGGAGTATTGTTGTACTAATATGTATTCTGTGGTATTGTGTTCAGTACTCATTCCGGTGGTTGCTGCTATCCATCCCCTGGTGTAATCTCTTAGTCGGCTTTTCCGGTTCGGTTTCGGTTCCAAGGGAGGAGAAAGAGGGGGTCTATTAGCCCGGACACATCACAGCATTTAATTCAAGTCAATAAAATGTTATAGACACTTTTTGATACTAATATCTGTACAATACCTTGGGTTTGTGAGTGTCCCATTTAATCGTAAGAGTGCGATTTGGGAACCATGATTTTAAAAGAATTCCATATCGAAAACCAGATAAACCACGGTTTCAGATGTTTTGATTATGTTTACTAAATTTGATAGTATTTGGTGGTGGTATTTCATTTACCATCATTCCAAAATAAATGCTCAAGCGTCAACACTCTTGTAAAATCTGTTGTTCTAATTTAGTGATAAATCGAAGGTATTTAGCTGGTCATAGTCGACCTGGTTTCAATATTCAAATTAAAATAAAACCTCTTCAAATAAGGCTCAAGAGCTATCCTTACAAAACCTATAGCATGGCATGCCTCTATCGATTACGTGGTTATTGTCCCTAAATATTTGAAACAAGCTTACTGCCCATTTTACATACCAGGTGTAAACCGAACGGTTACCTACACGCGGTTTGAATACATTAAAACTGTTTATGAATAATTACATGGGTGTATCCAGAATATGACTGCGGCGTTCTTTTTAGAGCCAAATTAAACAGGATATTACATAGGCTTCGAGTCCACAGGGTGTGTCGGTATTGTACTCTAATTTTTTTAAATTAATCATGAACACTCTCTCGTCACGCTTAATAAAGCTGGAACCTTTGAAACCATTGTCGTAGTAGCATTGTTTCACCATGGACAAGCGCTCAAGTGTCCGAACCAAAGGAGAAACAAAACGCAATATAAGAAATAATCGCTCGTCTGTCTCCGTTTGGTCGCCTGACATTAAACTCCTGGAACTCTCTTCCGGCTTCTTTGTTCCCTTTATCATACAACTTGGGCGTCTTCAAACGAAGAGTTAATAGGCATCTTCTAGGCGAGCGTGCTTAAATAGGCCTCATCGTCACTTCCCATCAGGTGAGATGTAGCCAAACGCAAGCCTATTTTAGGTAAAAAAAAAAAAAACACAGCTGATAAAGTGTTGAACACAAAATTAGGCTGTTTAGTAATGGCGTAAGACATATAGGTATTAAAATGTTTTAGTTTGTCCCGTAAGCTCAGGTAAACCCAGTTTACTTTTTTTTGTGAAAATCGGGTCTAAGGATACCCGATGAAAAAACCCTGCCTATATATTATAGTCAATGTTTGGTACATATGAATTAGAGGAAAGCTAAGGCAAACTGAACAGCCGGCGACATTGCAAACGGATTATACCAGATTATGTGATAACATAATTACAAACCGATTCATAACACAGCAACAAGATAAAATCTGTCGTCTGATCCAATGATTATATAATAAGGCTAAGTATACAAAACATTCAAGTGCTGAAATATGTTCTTAATTACAAATGACGTCATCTATGAAAAGGCAATTTGTCAACACACAAATTACTGTGTGAATTAGGTCAGTGATCATCAAGCTGTTAAATAACTATGAAGAGCTTTGTTCGTATGAAAAGAGTAATATAATTGTACCCTGAAATAAGCCTCGGAAAGGCAAAAGGAAAAGTGGCAAAAATTTCAGTCTTGGGGGAAATAAAAAGTAAAAACTGTCTTCACTCACAAATAAGAAACAACGAGGAGATAGGAGTCTTCCTGATTGAAAACGATTACGTAGATTGCAATACCCTATTGCCTTAGCATGTGTGGGGTGAACAAACTTTACTGTAAGCGTCCCCTGAAGCCCGGCGTAAACACCACTTGCTCGGCATTAAACTAACAGGGTTGACGCTTTCACTTCAAAATAAACAGATTTATTAATAGACGAGCCACGCAAAATAAACATCCAGATGTGATAAATTTTAAGTTAGCTGGCAACCTTAATTAAGCATAAATGTATGCACTCCCCGTTGATATGCTTTTGAAGACCTGAATACCCACAATTTAGATAATATAATGTCACAATGACAGTTGACAGCATACTGCTACCATGCTGCATACTGCTACCATGCTGCATAGCTACCGGCTACGAAACACGATCATGAAGTCATGTTCGGAATCATTAGACTATCATCAATAACGGAATTGAGTTAGCGATAAAAATAGACGCGTGAAATGCCAACCTTGGTCGAGCGAGCGCTGGCCCTGCCTGAAAGGTTTTCGATATGGTGACATCCCGACAGCCGGCATCATACGATACTGCATTACTCCATTGACTCGAGATCAGGCATGTAGCTAAGCTTTTCCATAGACTTCGAAAGTTTAGTTGATGTTTCTATTGCTGGGGTCAACCGCGAAAGTTTTCTCACAACAAGCAAGTGTGCCACGCAGACTAGCTGACACAAAAATACCATGAATCAATTGATGAAGATTGTTGCACTAACCTTAGTACTAGTACCTACTCACTGCGTGTACCCATTGTTAAAGTTGCATCATCTTCGATAATCAATGATTCTGATTTTGTTTTGGGCGGATCTCATCGCTATGATTCCATGTCCTTGTCTATACTAAGTCATTCATCATCAAATTGCACTCGTTTAACCACCAACGCGAGCACTTTAAAGAAATATAACTAAATTTATAAATTATTAGGCATTTTATAAAAATCTGTAAAACAATCCTTGCATGGTTGCCATTTCTCTTCATTATCAAACAGTGACACGGCAATTCAAGCAATGCTTAAATTTAATATTTTTTATATAAATGTGTGTATGAAATGATGTTGAGTTTTAAGCGAAAAATGCTACCACTGAAGCTAAAAACACATTCGCTAACTCCGATTGTTACTTTAAAATCCGTCAGTGCGCTACTCCAGATGACCTGGAGGGCAATTCTCGGATTGTAGAGATTATCTCTAAATTAGAGATAATGTCGAAGCATGAATGTCTACAAAAAATGTCACGAAAATGTCACAACCCCCAACAAAACGTATATTTGAATGATTTTTGTCGACCTATGTCTATTTGTGACATAACGAGAATAGCAAATTAAGATTTTATTCGATATTCGCCATCTTTTTTCGACATATGTCGAATTCGACTTAATCTCTACAATCCGAGAATTGCCCTCCTGTTGTCAGCCTGGGAATGCCGCACGATTGTCACGTCGCCTTTGTGTAGTAAATGGGAATGTAATCGTTCCGACGACGCTCAGTTGACTAATTGTAGTGACAGAGATCTGTCACACACGAGAAAACAGAACAAATCAGATAAAATGAAGGTGCGTTGTCACGTCTCATAGTTTACATGGTTCAGAAAATAATGTCTGTGTATGGTTGGCTGAATACATATAATGCTTTACTTAGAAATAGAACATCTAAGATCTACATATAAATCCAGATAATTGGGTTTCATTCACGACAGGAATAATAAATGTTAATTTAATCGTGGAAGGTATCATGCATGAATTGTTAAAATCGCTCCAAGACCCAGCGCCTAATTCAAGATGTTCTTACGAGTTTCGGGTCAAAGTTAAATGTTAATATCCTTTGCTCTACCGTGACCTTTACCTTCACAAAGCTTTTTCGGGAGTGATGAAATTTCTCAAAGGAATTGTGACTCAAATTAGACTCCAGTTTACTCGGTTTGAGAGATAAAGTAATCTTTGTTGCGCAAAACAGCGATTTGATTCGTATAGCGCTTTCAACGGTTGCCATGATATCGGTTTGCTAAATCTTGCCTGATATTTCCCTCTGCAATGAAATCCCTCTGATGTTAGCGTCGTAGCTTAGCGTAGATTTGTCACGGGCTTCGTCTTATTTTATTTAAATTGAAGAAATTAACTGAATTGCTTCTGGAATTAGATTATGAACGTGTATGTTGAAAGCCGTCTTGTTTGTTGTACCGCCTACATTCTCACTACGAAAGAAAGTGACGAATAAAGAAGGTTTGAGATTTGAGATTGCATTTTTATCGCCAACGTGCGTGAATCTCTTTCCCGTGGTTGACATTTACGATTTGTACGGAACAGCTGACGCATTATAATATTTTCTTCAAGAATCAAAATGCTTTACTCTTCCTGTATATCCAGAGAATGATGTCATCTTGTTTCGCAATGGATGCATCTTATCAGGTATAGGTTAACGGTGATATTCCCACAGGCACCATAGTGGGATGAATCAATTAAAATACTATCCGATAAACATAGCAAGGATAAATCAGCAAGAATCCGATTACATTTTCAAGGCAAATTAACGGATTGTGGGACAAGGTGTCGACACACGAACAATGTTCATATAAACCAATTAGCATTCTGCACTACCTTGTTTGACAAGCGTTTCTTAAACCTCGGGACGGTCAATTGACCAAGACATTATCATTACGCTAAATTGATGGCAGACATTCCTTAGCCGTATACAAATTGGATTCGCTTGTTCTCTGGAAGCCTTTCAATGCATAGTTGGTTTTGAATACCAATGTCAATGAAGCTGTGTCACAGAACAGTGTTCATGATCTTGAACTTCTGAATGGCCAATGACATTGACTTCAAGTTTGGCTTCTGGTATAAAATGCGGTGCTATTGACCTGACTTAATCAAGGTTATTAAAATCCAAACCAATAATCTTTTAATCAAATTATATCAATAATCCAAATAGACAAATTTGACTGAAAACTAATTAAATTTTTCGTTGCGCGCTTGTTGAACTTATTGACTTTATATAGGTATTTTGGTTTATTGCATGCAAATTACAGGCACATGAGACTTTTCATCTCTATGTCTCAGGGTGGCGGGCGCATTGCAATGCCACATAGGGCGCGTCCTAGGTGGACGTGACCTATGAGGTAATGCACTGTTCATAGGCAGAGGTTACCGCTTAACATCAGGTGGGCCATCTGCTTGTTCCGTCATTCGAGAAGTATACAAAAAAAAGACGATCTCTGTGGCGCGGCGGGCGAAGTTTCGACTGCGACGCAGGAGGTTGCAGATTCGATTCCTGCCTCGGAACAAATATTTGTACGATCTGCAGATATTTGTTCAGGGTGTTCTGGGTATTTTCTATGTATAATAAAATATATTTATCTATGTAGTGTATTGTATTAATTATATTACGTCTTTTCATTCTCAATATAAGTATATTCCAAACGTAGTCCCTTGAACTTACATGGTAGTTTGCACGATTTTTTAAAGTCAAATCGATGTTAATAATCGATTTTGAACAATTTTCCACAACCCTAACACCGCGCCGCCGCCGCGCCTTCCCTATAGCTCCTCATTCCTTTTTCGTGCATGGTAGCGCGCACACGTATTATCACAATTCACAACTTGTATAGAACTACCCACATTTTTATTTTCTCAATTCAAAAAATTTACGAAATGTAGTGCTGATCGAATTAAGGATTACGAAGAAAAAATACGAAAGTTTCAAGTAAAAAAAGTGGCTAATCGCCGGCGAATAATAATTTTATCATCGGATTCATCTGATTCCTAAGATAACAACTGTAAGTTTTTACCTTCTATTGTTTTTTGCTTATATTGTCTACATGATTATTACCGAGGCCTGGGGGTTGGTCGAGAATCAACACGATGGTTATTACGGAATATACGAATACATATATTTTTGCCAAAGCCTGGGGGTTGGTCGAGAATCAACACGATGGTTATTACGGAACATACGAATACATATACTTTTGCCAAAGCCTGGGGGTTGGTCGAGAATCAACATGATGGTTATTACGCAACATACGAATACATATACTTTTGCCAAAGCCTGGGGGTTGGTCGAGAATCAACACGATGGTTATTACGGAACATACGAATACATATACTTTTGTCAAAGCCTGGGGGTTGGTCGAGAATCAACATGATGGTTATTACGCAACATACGAATACATATACTTTTGCCAAAGCCTGGGGGTTGGTCGAGAATCAACACGATGGTTATTACGGAACATAAGAATACATATACTTTTGCCAAAGCCTGGGGGGGTTGGTCGAGAATCAACACGATGGTTATTACGGAACATAAGAATACATATACTTTTGCCAAAGCCTTGGGGGTTGGTCGAGAATCAACACGATGGTTATTACGGAACATATGAATACATATACTTTTGCCAAAGCCTTGGGGGTTGGTCGAGAATCAACACGAAAGGATAAATTAATTACGATCGCGAATCAAAATGCCTGGGGGTTGGTCGTGAATCAATACGAAGGTAATAACGTACCTAGATTATCGAGAATTATCAAAGGTGATAATGTAATGATAATGATATTAATGATAGTCTTGCGTAATGAATCGATGAAATCTATTGGTATGAGCATTCACTATTAAGCCAAAGTCTTTATACGTTGGGAGGTTTTAGATAGTACTGGGAATACCCACTGTGACCCAGAAATATCATTGTTTTATTTCTGCTTCTTCGATGACGGACATCACGAAGTTGTCGTGGCCCAGTAATATCAGAAGAGTTAGACTCTGATATTCTGATTGCACTGGGAGCTAGCACATCCGAAGGCCCCGAATATGCAGAGAAAATTCACGCATGGCTCAGCTTTGGCTGCCTTTGCTTAAGAAACGTTTGTCTAAAGAGGACAAAGAAAAGCTTTTTAAGCACAATCTCGTGCCACAAAACTGCAATTTATTACAGGCTCCAAAATTTACCCTGTCATTTTGACAGCTATCACTGAGAGCGCCTGAAACCGAGACAGGAAACTTGTTGGTGCTCAGCAGCAGCTAGACGCAGGCGTCACGGTCAGAAACAGCAATAGATATGCTTCTAACCCAAGAATTCGACAAGTTAAGGGTTATCAAAACACCTAAGTGACACATGTCGCATACCTACTAAGCGATCTGCACTATCGCGATAGTCAGACGAGAATAAAGTTGAAAACCCCAAGTCTTTATAAAAGTTTCCTAAACATCATACCTATAAGATACTTGTTGGGATGAGACTTAATTCGGTATAAAGTTGTCCGAAAAAAGCGTCAAAAGCGATAGAGAAGCAACGTCTTCAGATCAAAAAGAGCTTTTTAAGCTCTGCATCCCCCCAGAACTCCACAGACTTGGAAAAACTGGGAAGCCTCTCCTCGTTATCTGCCAAGCCGTGGCGGCCGAGAAGGATTCAGGAAGCCGGTACCAGTGAGTACGCGTAAGCCAGATCCAACTACACCTGCACAGGTGAAGTACCCAGCCAAGCTGCAGACCCGGGCTCAAGCGCAGCCGTAGAACAGTTACCACATGCTGGCAGAGGTCAACATTTCTATAGTTGCTGGCAAAATATTACTAAAAACTCATTAGTTTTGAAGTGGATCCGTGTTGGCTTTAACATTCCATCTAGTAAGCGTGTAACACAACAACCTATTCCTCATACATCTTGGTCTTAAGACGAAAAGTATGAGATGTCTAGGTATAGCTATCCAAAATGTACTAATTTTAGGAGCCGTTTGTCCTTGTATGCCTTTACCAGATCAATTTATATCAAAGATTTACTTGCATCTAAATCAAATGGTAATAAAATTTTTATTTTAAATCTTAAACCATTGAACAAGTTTATAACGATGGAACATTTTAAAATGGAGGATCATAGAACCGCTTCAACAATAATACCAAGAGATGGATATTTGGCCACAAGATATTTAAAAGAAGCATACCTTTTTAATACCGATCGATTGATCCAAAACATCAAAAGTATTTACAATTTAGGTTTTAAAATAAAACATATGCCTTTAAGGCATTATTGTATGGATTATCAGTAGCGCCTCGAATATTAAGTAAAATCATAAAAGATGTAATAACATATTAAAAAAAAAAAAATAGCCGAATTAGTTAATCAGCTTATTTGTCTAACTCGATGTAAAATCAGAGAACTTGCTCAGTTCATTGGAGTCCTTGTTGCTGCGTGCCCAGCTGTAAAGCATGGAAGGTTGTACACAAAAAAATATATATATAAAATAGAACTTAAAAAAAAAAAAATCACCATGATATGAGCAAAATAAGACCAGGAAATTACTGTAAATAAAAATTTACAGACGCTTCAATAACAGGTTAGGGTGCGTTTAGTGACGGGAATCGCGTTAGTGGAAGCTGGAGTATTAGTGAGAGAAATTGTCATATTAACTATCTAGAACGCCTAGTTGTATTTCTTGGACTCAACAGCTTAGTCAGATATAAAAATAATTGCGCAACTTTGTTACGCGTAGAATGCCATTGCGCGACTTTGGCAGTGGGTGAGAAGCAGCAGAGCTGGCTATTTGCTTCTTATAGGTATAAACACCAAAGACAATAAGGAAGCTGCCGAAGAATCTTGGAAAGTTAATCCCGATATAGAGAACTTTCGAAGTTAGCCTACCAAAACATAGTCTACACTTTTGGTCCTTCTCAGATAGATTTGTTTGCTTCACGCACTAATGCCAAATGCAAGTTGTTCGCCTCCTGGAAGCAACATCTCGACGCAATGGCCGCAGATGCGTTTAAATTAGATTGGAATAATTATTATTTTTATGTTATTCCTCCGTTCACTCTGATACTTAAATGTATAAGAAAGATCATCCACAACAAAGCAAACGGAATACTAGTGTTCTTATCTCAGCCATAGTTCCCTACGCTAAATAGTTTATTAGTTTCTAAAATCATGTTTTTGGGGCCTCGTAAAGACTTATTATTATCTCCATTCAGAGAAAATTACCCTCTCTACACAAACAACTTACCCTGGGCGTCGCGAAGCTCAGCTGGCGGCGTCCATCCAGCGAAGGTCTCCAGCATCAGCATTAGAGTTGATGCTTGCATCTCTTTCCGACAACACCATACAGTACAGTAAGCTCATACTGTGGTGGCAATATTGTGTCGAAAAAGACATCGAAGGTCCGAGTGAAGATATCATGTCATTTATAGCCCAACAATTCAACAATGGAGCTAGCTACGGCATATTGGGCAGCCATCGCTTGGCTATATTACTTTTAGGTACTGAATAGTAATTATAGGAGATGATGATCTTATCAAACGCTTATTGAAAGGTGCTTACAGATTGAAGCCTTCAGCACCCATGTATAGTTCAACTTGGGATCCACAATTAGTTTTTGATCAAATTGCAAAATGGGTACCACATACCGTAATAACAACTTCCCAACTTACAAAAAAGTTTCACACAGAATTCAAACTTTTTTACATAGTAAAGTAGACCAAACTGATATACAGTCAAATGGTATAAAAATTATCATCACAAATTTAATACAGACGTCGGGCCCTGGTCGCAAACAACCTGTTCTTTATCTCCCTCGATTTAGAGAGAATATTAACATTTGCCCAGCCACAGCACTCGAGGACTATTTAACTAAAACTAAAGATATTAGACATGCAGACAATAACCTTTTTTTTATTGACCTGTAAACTCCCTTACAAAAATGCTATGGCCCAAACCATTAGCAAATAAGTAGTGTTGTCGGAGAACGGAGTGGACAGAACTCTGTTCAAGGCATCTGTAGATACCATACGAAAGACTGCTGGATGGTCTAGTTCACCATACACTTTTGCCAAGTTTTACAACCGGCCAATAATGGACGACAGTGAATTCGCTAGATCCGTTTCATTGCCGATGAATATTGGTTCTGTTAAAGTTATTTAAATATTTATTGATCAATAAGGGTAAAGTACTAGTATAGTATTCTTTTATCTGTGGGGTAAAGTAAAAACCAAGAATGCTTTTTGTTTAGGTATATAATACCCAAACCTGATTTATGAGTTCCCTGCGTATTTTATTCCTTTTACAAAACTTTTTGCTCTGAACATCTACGTTTGGAATATACTTATATTGAGAATGAAAAGACGTAATATAATATACCGATCAAACGAATTTCACAAGTGAAGTTCGATCGATATTATATGAGTCTTTTCATTCGAAGATATAAGAACCCACCCCCCCTAACATTCCCAGGGGAAAGTTTTGTAAAATATAATCTTTAAATAGAATGAGGAGCTATAGGGAAGGCGCGGCGGCGGCGCGGTGTTAGGGTTGTGGAAAATTGTTCAAAATCGATTATTAACATCGATTTGACTTTAAAAAATCGTGCAAACTACCATGTAAGTTCAAGGGACTACGTTTGGAATATACTTATATCTTCGAATGAAAAGACTCATATAATATCGATCGAACTTCACTTGTGAAATTCGTTTGATCGGTATAGTATATCGGTTATCTAGTACCCATAACAGAAGCTCTGCTTAGCTTGGGGCTAGGTAAATGTCGTGTGAACTGTCCAGCATTATTTATTTATTTATACAAAATGTAATCAAATCAAACGTAAATTTTATGAAATTAATTTTCTTTCTTTATTAACGACCCCTTTTGCGTCAAGATTCAAAGAATTCGCTGGGCAATTATTGAATCATCTTTGACCTGTGGGATCTGTTGATTGACACTTCACACAATAATACATTGCGAGTGAGTCTCACGCACTTAGGGTTTCGTTTGTGGGTCCTAAGAGAATAAAATACGAATTGTTTTACTTCACACGAATAATTTGGCCAAGTCCGAGCTTATTTGTACAAATTTCAAGTCATAAGCAATGGTAGTTGCTGAGAAATACACCGAGGGTTATCAGACAACGAAATTTTACGTTGTCTTTCCTTTTTACCCTAAAAATCACTCGTATAACACTAAAAAAAAAACGCCTAAGTGCGAGTCGGACTCGCGCTCTCAGGGTTCCGTACCATTATCTATAAAAACGGCAAAAAAACACATTTGTTGTATGTTTTATTTTAATGTAATTATTTATTTTTATAGTGAATATATAACTAAATATTCTGTGAATATTTCAAGCGTCTACCTGTTGCCGTTATCAATATCGAGAAAAAACGAGCAAAAAGACATGTTTATTGTATGGGAGCCCCTTAAATATTTATTTTATTTTGTTTGCTGTTTATTTTGTTATTTTATTCCGTATTTGTTGTTGTATCGGCAACAGAAGTACTTACATCATCTGTGAAAATTTCAACTGTCTAACTATCACGGTTCATGAGATACAACCTGGTGACAGACGGACAGACAGACAGACATACGGACGGACAGGGGAGTCTTAGTAATAGGGTCCCGTTTTACCCTTTGGGTACGGAACCCTAAAAACCCACTTTCTGATTTTCACTTCTTATCTTTGTTTAGCAAGATGATTATAATGGCTTACTCAAATGTTCGACAACAAAATAATGTTGTTGCGGTGTGCATCAATTTACATTTACAGCTACAACTCGGATTCCATTAGAAACCACGATTTAACTCCGTTAGCGATTCCGGCATTGGATGTTTTTTTTTTATATTTCTTTAACGATCATTAGTTTCAAAGACGTTGCAGGTTTTTTTTTTCGAATGGATTTTAATGCAGTTGACCGCCTGGGGCCATGACTGCTTTACCGGGCTTTTGGTGAGCGCAGATGGCGCTCAACCTGTAAAGTTAGGTTGGAGCAACGAGCACAAGGGCACCACTTAGGTACGAACCTCGGCTTGGGCTGTTGCCAGGTTGGGAGGATCGAACAGAACGCCCCGTAACATGCTTGTACCGGTTTAGGCGAAGGTACAGAAGGTACTTAGAAGGTTCTTCGACCTCGCCGGCGAGGTCGGTGTAAGGGTGTAGTTTTTTCTCTGTCTTGACGGGATGACGTCACTACCGCATTAGCGGCAGTGATAGGGTCATCGGGATCACCAAGAACGTGTCTTGGTCTACGGAGGGAGAGATGTTGCTGAAAATCTAACACTGGGTTATATTTCTTTCCGTTGCGTCGCTGCCGCTGCTGGTATAAAACATACGGGCACGCTACCCTTTTCGAGTTTAGGTTTTTTTGGCGGAACAAGCAGATGGCCCACCTGATGATAAGCGGTAACCTCTGCCTATGAATTAGTAGATTGTATCATAAGGGAGCAACATAATATTTTTACGGCGAGGGCGCTTTTTTGAATCCAGAGCGAAGTGAGGGATTCTAGAGTAGAATCCCGAGCGTAGCGAGGGATACATTAGTAGAATCCTGAACGTAGCGAGGGATTCAAAGTACGTCGCCCGAGCCAAAAATATATGTTGCGCCCGTGTGATACACTCTGCTTTTCATCACCCACTATGAGAAAATAAAAGGCGCCTCATATGTTATTGTAATATTATTATTTAATAAAACAAATGGTTGTTTTTTTGTGTTTTTTTTGTTGTGTTTGTGTTTTTGTGTTTTTTTTTGGGTGTTTTTTAGTTTTTTGTGTTTTTTGTGTTTTGTGCTTTTTGTGTTTTTTTT
Source organism: Operophtera brumata (assembly GCA_932527175.1). Classification (NCBI taxonomy): domain Eukaryota; kingdom Metazoa; phylum Arthropoda; class Insecta; order Lepidoptera; family Geometridae; genus Operophtera; species Operophtera brumata. The sequence goes on along the minus strand of OW052226.1, from coordinate 30,699,025 downwards.
GTGTTTTTTGTGTGTATTGTGTTTTTTTTGTATTTTTTGTATTGTGTTTTTTGTGTTGTGTTTTTTTGTGTTTTATGGTTTTTGTGTTTTTTTTTGTGTTTTGTGTTTTTTGTGTGTTTTGTATTTTTTGTGTTTTTGTGTTTTGTGTTTTTTTGTGATTTGTGTTTTTTTTGTGTTTTGTGTTTTGTGTTTTTTGTGTGTAACTAAACTTATTATGCTTTTTTGTGTTTTTTTTGTATTGTGTTTTTTGTGTTGTGTTTTTTGTGTGTATTGTGCTTTTTGTGTTTTTTTTGTGTTTTGTGTTTTTTGTGTGTATTGTGCTTTTTTGTGTTTTTTTTTGTATTGTGTTTTTTGTGTTGTGTTTTTTTGTGTTTTGTGTTTTTTGTGTATTGTGCTTTTTGTGTTTTTTTTGTGTTTTGTGTTTTTTGTGTGTATTGTGCTTTTTTGTGTTTTTTTTGTATTGTGTTTTTTGTGTTGTGTTTTTTTGTGTTTTATGGTTTTTGTGTATTTTTTTTGTTTTTTTTTTTGTGTTTTGTGTTTTTTGTGTGTTATTGTTTTTTTTGTGTTTTTTTGTGTTTTTGTGTTTTTTTTTGTGTTTTGTGTGTATTGTGTTTTTTTGTGTTTTTTTGTGTTTTTTTTTGTGTTTTGTGTTTTGTGTTTTGTGTTTTTTGTGTGTTTTGTTTTTTTTTGTTTTGGGTTTTAGGCCGTCGTACCAGCCAGTATTTATTCAAACAATATTTGCATTCGAATTATTTGGCGCTGGTTCCAAATTCAATAAGTGCGCCGCAATTATCTTTGCCGCGCACTTTTTGAATTAGGAACTTAATAAGTGCGCCGGAAAACTCATTACTGCCCGCTAAAAGTTTCTCATAGAAAACACCACCGTTGGGTGCGTTTAAAGGCGAACCCAGTCGTCCTTTTCGAATAGATGGGATGAAAAATGCATTATCACATAGTTCACGTCCACCTAGGACGCGCCCTATGTGGCATTGCACTGCGCCCGCCATCCTGAGACATAAAGATGAAAAGTCTCATGTGCCTGTAATTTGACCGGCAACCATACCCTTCAAACCGGAACACAGCAATGCGAGCACTAATCCGTTAAGTTTATTAAGGAATGTGTTATTACTGGATGAACGTGTTAGCCGAGTCAGTCATGAGAAGCAATGGCGGCAATGAGCTCACCACTTGTCACGTATATATTCCCACGATGAAAAGAGGTCCTTTGGAAAAAGGCGTGTGTCTGATGTATTATTTTCCATCACATCATAACAAAATCAACCAGATAATTAAATAAAATAAAATAAATAAATATAACTTTTGAAACTATCATGGTTATGTAAATAATTTTCACTAGAAACTCAAAAATCATGGTAAATATCCCGTTTCTAGTGAAAATTAATAAATAAATAATTAATGCTGGACATATCACACAACATTATCTAGCCCCAAGCTAATCAGAGATTGTGTTATGGTTTTTTTTTTTTTTTTTTTTATACTACTTGGATGACGGAACATGCAAGAGGCCCACCTGATGTTAAGCGGTAACCTCTGCCTATGAACAGTGCATTACCTCATAGGTCACGTCCACCAAGGACGCACCCTATGTGGCATTGCACTGCGCCCGCCACCCTGAGACATAAAGATGAAAAGTCTCATGTGCCTGTAATTTCACCGGCACCCTTACCCTTCAAACCGGAACACAGCAATGCGAGCACTACTGCTTTGCGGCAGAAATAGGTATGGTGGTAGTACTTCCCCGGACGAACTCTTTCACAAAAAAGCTCTACTACTACTCTATGCTATACTACTACTACTATGGGTACTAGATAACTGATATAATTGCAATCTTCAAATTGAATTATTGTCACGCAATGCTCAGTATAACTATCAGTTATGAAATGTGGCACAACTACCATACTACAAGGGAGACCCAGAACTCTTGATTAGTTTTCCGATCACTTAAATTGTTTACAATTTGCATACCTACTACATCATCGACATGAGACCCGTCTATAAAAGTGTCTACAAGTGTCGCGTGACACAAATTCCTTTAATCTGATTACGTATGTAACCGTATGTTGGCTTCATTATTATGTCTTGTTTCATAAAGTGCATCACGCTCACACTCACAAAATACTATTCCTGACAAATTCATACAATTTAACTGATACAATTATAATAAGTGATTCCAGTGTATCCCGCTCGTCTGTAGTGTAAAAGGCATTGAGGAAGGTTGAAATCATTTCATTGTGGTGAAGTGCATTCAACACAAGGCCTTATTCGCACTAAATAGTACACAGTCATGGTAAAGAGATTCTTTCCAAGTCTTATTTACTAGCGACTCGTACGGCTAGTTTCAGGATGAAAAATCCCCCCCCCCCCCCTTGTAGTCCATGTCACTTAGGGTGAATGTAGCTTTCCAAAGGTGAAAGAATGTTTGAAATCGGCACAGTAGTTTTTGAGTTTATTCATTACGAACATACACACACACAAAAATACAAATCTTTCCTCTTTATAATATTAATGTAGATTGCAGCTACTAAATTTGTCAATACTGCTAGCTAATGCATCAGTAGTAGTGACCCAAAACTGCAACCGTATTCTCATTGGCTTCAATGCTTCTACTTCATTATGTTATTTAGTTTGCTTTTACCACTATCTAATAATGTTAACTTAGTTTTGCTATGCTCCTCTCTCATTATTATTTTTTATCAAATAACAAAACTAAATGCTTCGAATTACCTAATAGTATGCTTTGTAACATCACTTTTTCAGACAAGTTACGTTCATTTGGGACTAACTCTAACGCGCGACTTCTTTCGCGTGCCTTTCGTTCTACGCATTTTATATATTACATAACGTAGTTATCAGTGCAGAAAGCTGTAGCGTTTCGTACAGGAAGCCAGTCTCTCTACCCAAGATTACCAGTTTTTGCCTAAGATTACCAGTAGGTAACAATAGTCTATCAAGTCACATCTCTAAAAGCTAAAAGAGCCCAAACACTTATTAATCTGATTACGGTTAATCTGGTCAAGACAGCGACTTTCTTATAACTCTACGATGGACTTAGGCATTCCATATACCATAAATGGCACCTTTGAAAATTCGAACGCTGACAAATGAGTTCGATACACTGCCGGTTCACACTCTAGTGCTTCAAATGTCTTCAATAATCAAGTAGCAATGGACGGATAAAATTTGTCAGAATTGTTCCTCTTTATGTGTTTTGTCTCTTTTAGTTCGGACACTTTTTAGGCGCTGACCCGAAGTCCATTTACTTTGATGTCCATGGGTCAAGACTTCATTTTGTTACCCTGCTTGTTATATTGTTATGTCAACCGTCTCACAAAATCAACTAGAAAAGTTTCCCAACACAACTCTTTGCTGTTATCCATTGAAGAGTTCCGATGAACACCTTCCCACTTTCATCCGACCCTGGTGAAGGTAGTTTAACAAAGGCAACTTTTTTGTCCATTATATATCGCATATTTGCCATTATGCCCTTTTTGTGAACGTTATCCCGTTGCTTGCATCTTTTAGGAGAGGTTTTGAAACACCGTTAACACCTTTCCTTATTTTTTACCCGTGTCGATAGTAGCCAAATCTATTTGGCCTAAGATGTTGTTAGTGTGGTAGTTTGTGAGTGTTTGTTTGAGTGGTCGACTGTTACCATGTTCTTGCAATAGTTTTTTATGTCTTAGATCGTAGATAATCGTTTGACGACCTCTGTGGCGCGGCTGGCGATGGTTCGCCTGCGACGCAGGAGGTTGCGGGTTCGATTCCCGCCTCGGAACAAATAATTTGTGCGTTCTGCAGATTGTTCAGGGTGTTCTGGGTGTTTTCTATGCATAATAAAAATATCTATCTATGTAATGTATTATATTAAGTATATCAGTTATTCCAGTACCCATAACACAAGCTCTGGCTTAGCTTGGGGCTAGATAATGTTGTGTGAACTGTCCAGCATTATTTATTTATTTATTTATTTATAATGCCGGCCCATACTAACTGTAGAAGCAATAATTGGTTTTCCCAACTATCGTAGCGATACTCTGCCTCAGTCTTAATAGGGGCTTACTATTGGATCTACTGACGCAAGCTAATCCATTCCATAAAGAGTAGGTACATTGCATGAAAAGCCTTAGTAGTCAAGTATTCAAAATATATGAGTAGGCGTAACGTAAAGCTGTTTCTTGACTCACCCACCACCACCGGTCTTGTAGGTTATTTTGGATTCCGTTCCGCTTTGATGAAATTGTTATAAATAGTGGATATAAAAGAAGGCTCTTTTTTAGGGTTTCGTAGCCAAATGGCAAAAAACCTAACCCTTATGGATTCGTCATGTCTGTCTGTCTGTCCGTCCGTATGTCACAGCCACTTTTTTCCGAAAATATAAGAACTATGCTGTTGAAACTTGGTAAGTAGATGTATTCTGTGAACCGCATTAAGATTTTCACACAAAAATAGAAAAAAACAATAAATTTTTGGGGTTCCCCATACTTAGAACGGAAACTCATTTTTTTTTTCATCAAACCCTTACGTGTTGGATTGGTCTTCAAAAATGATATTGAGGTTTACAATTTTTTTTTTTAAACTGAATACTTTGCGCGAGAGACACTTCCAAAGTGTTAAAATGTGGAAAAAGATACGAGTTTAATGCTGTTCGTTGGTAAGCGCATCACTTGAGAAATGTTGGACAGATTTGGGTATTTTTTTATTTGTAAATGTTCTTAATTGGCCGATTATGGTTTGAGGAAACGAAAACATCCTCCCGCGAACACTCAGTTTGTGTAATGATCTCTCTGCTGAGGTTTTCCCAGGTGACTACTGACTACAGTATGGGGTTCTTCAAAAGGAAGGTTTAGAAATTTTTAAAGGGTCGGGCAACGCGCGTTTGTTGCCTCTGGTATTGCAGGCGTCCATAGGCTATGGTAACCGCTTACCAACAGGTGGGCCGTATGCTTGTTTGCTAAATTGATAGGTATAACAAAAAAAATGCCCCGTCTTATTGGACCGTTCGTGAAAAACCGAAAGTGGTTTTTATATGAGATTTTTGTATGAACTTAAGACTATTGGACAGGACAACGTATGTCGGGTGCACGGTTGAGCGGATTTTGATGATATTTGGTTTGTGGATCAGGGAGTGGGGGTCATGGGCAGAAGGGAACAGGAGGGGGAGAGGGGAGGGTACTGCTTTTTATCTCTACACCACGCGTGCGAAGCCGCGGGAAAAAGGCTAGTTATATATGTGTATGCGAATTATGTAAGGTTCTTATTTTGACCGCCAATCCCGCAATGTAATGATGATTTGTCACATTACGTGAGGTTACATATCGTGAGGCCAGCCATTTCCTGACCGTCTTTAGTGAATCGCACGTTGACCGAGTTTCCACTAATGATTACATGCTCGAAGAACGGCTTCGTGAACGTTATCACTAAGTGCACCAGCGTACGGAAGCTAAATTCTCCTTCTCTCTCTTGCAACCAACACTGAGTCGTAAATCTAGACTTGATTAACACGCAAGTATATCATTTTATGCAAATAAAAACCACACAGAATTAATTTGATGGTAGTTTAATGATACTACTTATATGAGAATAACAACATAACACCCAACAGTCACATACATGTCCCAATCCCACACTAGGAACCCCTGTGCCGTGGGCATCAGAAACTACGAGTACCATGATACCATTACACCCAGACCCGGAACAAATATTTGGAGATCATACAAACATTTGTGTGGGAATAGAACCCACAACCTCTCGCACCTCAGCTAGCTACTATCCCGCCTTGTCATAGTGGTTCTCATTTGTAAAAGAACTCGCGGACACACCCAGGCTTTGATTTGCAGACACATGATTTATGAAAACCTCTGCCCGGTAATAATACCGTATTCAAATACTTTCAGTACTTGCCGATGTGTAAGCGGCACAAGCGGATAAACAGAATCTGCACCTTCGCTGCTAAAAACACAAACGTTTGCGTTTTATTCGTATAACAAGTATAATTAATTTTGTAAAAATTATAAAAACCCTCAACGCAATGAAACGGCTGAACCGTTTTTGATCAATCGTAGCTGAGAACAATCCCGACAAATTCACCTTTCAAACAAAAAAAAAACTAAATCGGTTTATCCGTTCGGGAGGTACGATGCCACAGACAGACACACACACACACACAGACACACAGACATGTCAAACTTTTAACACCCCGTCGTTTTTGCGTCGGGGGTTAAAAATGACTGTTTTCATAATAATTTGTGTTAACGACCTCTGTGGCGCGGAGGGCGAAGCTTGGCCTGCGACGCAGGAGGTTGCGGGTTCGATTCCTGCCTCGGAACAAATATTTGTGGGATCGCAGATATTTGTTCAGGGTGTTCTGGGTATTTTCTATGTATAATAAAAAATATCTATCTATGTATTATATTGTATTAAGTATATCAGTTATCTAGTACCCATAACCCAAGCTCTGCTTAGCTTGGGGCTAGATAATGTTGTGTGAACTGTGTCCAGCATTATTTATTTATTTTATTTTTATAATTAAATCCGCAGCCGTTAGTGATTCACCATTGCAAGGAAATTAACATAATATTTTGGATGAATTCAGCAACAACCAACCGGCATTGTGCGATCCTTTTCCATCCACAGGCGGTTTAGTTAGGATACGCACCTACTCTGAACGATAAAACCCTATTCCACTTCAGAACCTTTCATGTCATTAACTTTTTATTATACGAAACGAGCTGTAACTATCGATTATAGTATCGTAACAATAAAGTTACTCTAGATTTTTATTGCTTGCGGCCCTTTTCTATACTGAACGAAACTGAAACAATTGGTTTCAGGTATCGTACAGATTTCTACGATCGCCTTTCAGCTTTGTTCTTGTTATTCGGAAGTTAAAACTGAACTAAATGATGTCCTCGACGTATGCGTTCTCCTTTTTCGCACATCTTGACATAGATTGCAATGTTTGAATACCTGAACATAAAAAGCTAGACTTCAAGCGTCAAAACGGTGAAAGCCCAGCAAATCGGCTCTATGAGTTTTGCGTGGTGGTCACTTGAACTACTTAAAACATGTATGTGCAAGCCTTCAGTTGAGCCTTGTGATTTGAGCTCACCTGCGATTTCAAAAACTCTTCAATTTTGCCTGTCTCATCTGTTCCATTTACTTTCCGTTAATTATTAACCGACTTCACAAAAAGGAGGAGGTTCTCAATTCGACTATTATTTCAACATGTTCGTAGCCTTGTTGAGCAAACAAACATCCCCTGATTTACAGATCACTTAAGCTCGGAGTTGTTCCAGTGTCACCCTCCAATATTCTCTTCTCAGGGTCAATAAATCGTTCCCGGACAGGTCGGACCATACTGTCGTTCCAGACCCCACAACTACAGCTATAAAAGACGGACGAAGATAAGGTTACGTTAGTGCTTATGTAGCGTAAACCATAACAGATTTGTTCAATTGAAAGGGTGAGGGTATTTCGCGACTAGCAATTTGGAGATCCCTTATCGGTTGAAGAGTCGTTTATCTGCCATATGCCGATAGTTTTCTACGGTTTACTGTTTGAATATGCTGTTACTTATAATAAGGTATCTACGGAGGAAATAGAAAATGTAGTCACGCTAACCGCTACCCCGCTTTCTCCTATATTCCAAAGTTTCAAACTAGTCGCTCCGCCGTAAACCCCGTTACGCTCTGTCTCATGAATGGCAGCCATTACTTTTTCTTGTCGTCTGTCACTTGTCTGGCCCAGGCGATAACTCCCGGAACTGAACCAAGCATAGAACACATCAATCTCACACGACGATGAGGACTAAACGTGCTCCATATCTCAAAAACGCTGGCTTTTTCGGGGCTTTGAAAAAAGGGTTGCATTCTGACAAATGTGCCCTTACGTCGCGAAATTACGGGAAAGACGAAAATAAACACCAAATATTTACTAAATTTAAATTTTACCCAAAAATTCCGTTTCAGCGGGACTCGAACCCGAATTTTTGGGTAACATTTAAAAATGTTATTCATAGTGTGGTTAAAAAAACAACTATTTAAAATATTTATTGCTAGACTAGGTATTTCAGCACCATTGATTATTAATAGTTTGGTCGTGTCTGTAACTCTGATTGCTTCATTGCCTAAACCCGGCATGCTCAAGGATAACCAAAATAATCTAAGTTTTAATAGTATTGCGTAGAATAATCCTCAGTTATCATGTATAACACAAGTGATTTGCTTAAAACTTTTGAGGACTAAACCAACTGAACCCTCAGAATACCACTGTTATTACAGATTGTTCAAGGGTTCGGTGTTATATGTAGATTGTTCTGAAATTCTGTAGTCGTAATCTCTCGGGCTTTCAACAGATCACGTCGCTCTTATCTGCATTAAGCTAGTAATTATGAGAGTGTTTTCAATAAAGATTGAAAAGATATCGGGTAAAGAGCCTGCTACGGCTGGATATCATTCTAATAGGCGGATTTATATATAAAGCAGGGTGCCTGCCGCACATCTACAAGAGGACCAATAGAAAAAAAAACGACCAAGTGCGAGTCGGACTCGCGCACCGAGGGTTCCGTACAAACCAGTAGGTATATAAGTAAAAGTTATGGTATTTTTATTGCTAAATGAAATCATCATGGGGAAAGAGGTAGTAATTTTAAAATTATAAAAAATATTTTTATTAGGTATATGATGTAACTAAAAAAATATGCTTTTCGCAATTTTTCCTTTATCTGTGATATAAGACGTTGCTTCGTTCGTACCAAATTTCAAGATTCTGAGTTCCTGTTGTTTTTGATTCCCTTGGAGTGTCTTAAATTTGCAGCATAAACGGCTGTACCTATCTTTTGATTGCGTTGGCTTAGTTAGAAGTTTGTTTTTTTCACAGCTCCAAGGGACAGTATACCTGAGTATTTGATATGAGTTTCAGCTTTATTTACGCGTTCCTGAGAAAAAGGGTCTTGACAGACAGACGGACAACATGGTGATCCTATAATGGTTCCGTTTTACCTTTTGAGGTACGGAACCCTAAAAAGTTTACGTAGTCTGATCGAGAGGACTATCCTATCGGGCCACGCGTTCACAAGTGCGCTTACCGGTACCGCCCGGCACGGTCTATAGCTGACGACGTCAAAGTAATACCCGCGGCTATGTCCCGGCGCTGGTAGACAGTCCACCAACAACCTGCATTAGACGTGATTGCGCTCTATCGGTTTCAATATCGACTGCGGTTATCTTGGCTTCGCTCGGCGTAACCTCAGTCGTTAAGATGCCTCATACTCTGACATTACTAAAGTACTGTTTAGCAGCGGAAGTTTTACGATGATCGTTTAATTCGTATTATTAGTAATCATCATTCGTATCTAGTTACCTATATTCGTTACCAGTAAAACATTTAAAAAAGTATACAACTTCCTATGGGTTATGTGGATTTTTCATATTGGTATTGCCAATAGCATGTTACAAGTGCACATATGAATTCGATCACAAAAATAGCCATAAGTAATTTATCATCAACTGGCCATTTTGTTTGAGTCATGTATTTTTCGCGGCCTATTGCCTAATTAGGAAAAAACTTTGACTGCTGACTAGCCATGCGAAGCCGGGGCGAGTTGCTTGTTGAAGAATAAAGTTAGCCACTTCCACCCATCTGCTTTCAAAAACTGGTGCATCGGGTCCAACAGTTTCCCATTCTTCATATCTCGCAAGGCTTTTATTAACTTCATTGTTAACTGGTACACTCTACTCTCTAACACTCTACCGCAGTTGTTCTACTCATTCATCAACCTTTTAAAATGTATTATTTCAAAAGTATTTGAACATCGACGCGAAAATTCTCACATCTACAAGATCACGCTTCTCAGTTCATACACTCAATTTATGTTTCCCCACCACAACCTATTCGCAGATCGTGAACTTTGCAATGCAATAACTACAGCCATTCACCTAAAATGAGCTTAAAATGTCTACAGATTCACAAACCCAGCCCGACTGTCGCCATTTTGTCTTCATAGCGAAAGTGTTAGATGCCTATGTGTTCACTTATGGGAATATTATCGCTGTTTATTCAGGGAATATAACTTTGTTTGTCTACGCCTGTTTTGTCATAAACTGTCTTACATTTATTCCTCAATCGATGCTATTTGCTCTGTCAACGCAATCAACTATGTGTGCGATTTTATGCCTTTACAAGCAGATTATGCGAAGATTTTACTATTTTCCCCATTTTTTATGTTATCACTTTTATTTCAAAGTTCACCAATGTACCTGCTTACTTTGGTATTGCTCTAGCTATATCAATATAAATCAAGCTATCCGGTTTAGGTACTCTTCGTCAAGAAATTCGTTTACTAAATCTTCTAGGAAGATGGACTAAAGGCATGGAACTAAGGCTAACAACGAAACGTTAGCGATTATACCAGTCTCATTATTTTATATGAATGTATTCATGTGTTGGAATGAGACAAGCATAAATCTATCTGTTCTTATTTGTGGTAGTCGTACCAGGCCAAATGTCAAATTACTAGTACATTCATCGTAACAATCTAGGGAGATGTCAATGCATGATACCAAAATTCAGGGTACGGAACGGAAAGACGACTGTCGTGTGACAATATATTTGTTTCTCTCTAACATAGGATAGCAAGCTATCTTCTAGGATAGGAGTAAGAAAGAATACTCTATGCTATTTTTAGCACTCACTCCATTACTATTATACCTCCATGTATATCTTTGATTTTCGAAGACAGACATCACTTTATTTAAATTTGGATGGAAACCGTCAATTCATTCCAGTTTCACATGATTACGTACATGTTCCGCACTATGCAAGTAGCAAGATTACCATGTGGCCCGTCTCGGTTTGATCCGTCTGGTTATTGCGAAGCAGGCGGTTCAGCATGGCATTATTGCTACCACACACACGCTGTCTCGGGAATGTGTCTCGCGCGCCTCTACACTTCAACACGTTTATTGCTGGTGGAGTCGTATGAGGGAGGATATCATTTATTGTTTTTTTATTACCCGGACTTGTTTGTATAATTCGTTGGTATAAGATTTGTCCTGGCTGCTAGCTTATTATAGAATTACTGGAAGAATGCGTTAGCTGAGTCAGTCGTGGGAAGCAATGGCGGCGATGATCTCACCACTTGTCACGTCTATTTTCCACGATGGTGCATTCCACGTGAAAAGAGGCCCATTTGAGGCCCTGCCAACCCTTTCGGGCTTTCGGGGAAAAAGGCGTGTGTACCTATGTATGTCTAAATAGTTTCCTTGCAAGTTTTTTGTTTTAATAGAAATGCATTAAAAGTTGCTGCTAAAAAGAGCTGCTAGTGCTGCAAATCATTGATTTAACTTTTAAACTATCTGCACCCTCGTTTTGAGAATACACCTTAAAAATCAATGTAGCCTAAAGACTTTTAACTGGTCATCTGGCAGTGTTTCAAACTGAAAATTCAGTACGCTGAGGCTTTGTTTGCGCAAAGTCTGTCCGGCCCGTGAATTTTAAAGCGACGTGAAACATGCCTGTTTCCTACCTTGGTTTATTTTTAACTGAACTCCACAGAACAAATCCTATTTTGTTAAGTCAGAAAACGTTTCGACGGACAGATTATTTATTCAGACACAGACAGTTTTAAATTGCATCTGGTTTGCTAATATGAAAGGGAAATCCATTTTCTCTATTTACTAGAACGGTTGCTGATTTGTTGTTTGACCTGTTGGGTTAATTTTTTTGCTTGCGAAGCGTAGGTTCCCTAATTGTAGCTGTAACAACCTCGAACTTATTTAATACTCTCGTGAATTTCAGAGTTTCCGCAATAGTTACCTCGGACATTTGCGGGGCTTCGGTGGATTATCCCACTAATATTATAAATGCGAAAGTTTATGTGTGTGTTTGTTACTTCTTCACGCTGAAACGGCTGGACAGATTTACATGAAATTTGGAATGGAGATAACTGGACTCCCGGAAAACACATAGGCACATTTTTATCCCGATATTCCCACGGGATCGAGACTTACGCGGGTGAAACCGGGGGGCGCTGCTAGTACTGTTATATTATCTTTCAGTTATTTTAATCAGGTTCCGTGGTGTTTATGTATCGCACGAAGGTTTGTAGAAGTTTAAACTTTTTGGATCTTCCCTATCAATTTAAGCACCTTTATTTCAGGCTTATTGATATATGCACTATACCTAAACAATAAGCCCATATCAACTTAAATACCTTAGAAACTAACATACATATAAAACACTTTACTTCTAACTTAATCTAACACACGTGTGATCGCCGACGCATCCCGGCCCGAGGATCACGCGACAGGCGGCGCTTTAGCCGCCGGAACTTCAACCCTTTCGGCCAGAAGTCAGATGATGCTAAACTTTACTCAGTTGCCAATTGGCATCATTATTCAACCCCTAATTTTTATTTTTTATTTTATTTATCATACAAACTGATCTGAATATATTTTGGTTAGTAGTATCATAAAACCTATGTTAGGGAATAATAGGAATAGTCTTCTATGTTACTCGTACCTGGAGGGCAAATCTCGGATTGTAGAGATTATCTCTAAATTAGAGATAATGTCGAAGCATAGAATCATTTTAGTAGTAGTAGAGCTTTTTTGTGAAAGAGTTCGTCCGGGGAAGTACCATACCTATTTCTGCCGCAAAGCTGTAGTGCTCGCATTGCTGTTTTCCGGTTTGAAGGGTTATGGGTGCCGGTGAAATTACAGGCACATGAGACTTCATCTTTATGTCTCAGGGTGGCGGGCGCAGTGCAATGCCACATAGGGCGCGTCCTAGGTGGACGTGCCTATGAGGTAATGCAGTTCATAGGCAGAGGTTACCGCTTAACATCAGGTGGGCCATCTGCTTGTTCCGTCATTCAAGTAGTATAAATAAAGCATGAATGTCTACAAAAAATGTCACGAAAATGTCACAATAACTATCAAATCGTATTCGATTTGAATGATTTTGGTCGACTTATGTCTATTTGCGACATCACCAGAATAGCAAATTAAGATTTTATTTGACATTCGCCATCTTTTTTCGACATATGTCTAATTCGACTTAATCTCTAAAGCACGAGAATTGACCTCCAGGTCCTCTGTATCGCTTTGATCCTTCTGATCCTATCCATGGCTTCCATTTTTAATGTTAGTTTCCTGTACTTTTTATATTATAAATTCTACATACGTTTTTGAACACTTGCAGACCAGCTAATCTCGTATCACGCCAAAGCCATATGTCTGCATAACGACTGAGCATATTACATCGCCATTCAGCCGTGTTATCAAGGTTTGCGATTACACACTGTCTACGTCTAACCAGCTTCGTGTATCTTATACCGTTACAGAACCGGCCGGCTACGGTCACGGCCTCTTTGATATGTTTTTTTCTACTAACCTACTAAAGCATCGTGTACTGGGTTTGCGCCGCGACGATATTGTTGCTTAGTTGCTATTTTTGTTTTTTAATCCTAGAATTTTCATTAGAGATTGTGCATTCGAGATTTTTCTTTCGAGATTTTTATTCGTGATTTTTCATTCGAAATTTTTTCGTCCGAGATTTTTCATTCGTGAGTTTTCATTTGAGATTTTTTCTTTGGAGATTTTTCATTCGAAATCGAAATTTTTTTTAGTTTAAAAATCTCATAATAATAATGTATGCAGGTCGATATTTGTTGTTTAACTGTACCAACTTTTTCTTCTTGAAAAATCCTTAATCCATCAGGAACAAAAATCTCCGTTAAACATTATTCCGTGATTATCATCATTCCCTATACGCTATATCTTCGTTTGTAACATTCAATACAGACGATCGTCACCACTTCATCAGCGTGTTGATAAGCCACAGCGGCTCTTGGTACCTCAACTAACATATAAACGGAGTTTTTAAGTTACTAGCACATCAAAATCAGCAATTAAAACACGAAAGTGATTTTCCTGTTGGAAAGCAGAAGCTTGGCACAGTTTTGGTCGTTAAGAGTTAAACTACTGAATCCTCGTAGAGTTATTATGGCTTGCATCTGCCGCCGCGCTGGCGTCATCATTGTTACATTTTAAACTTATATTTAGGTATACTTATTTGGTTGACGGATCAAACAGGAACTACTCCACTATGGTTTACTTTGAAGACATTTTCTTTTAATTAGATTGAATTAGATTACCCGGAATTGTTGATAAGATTCGTTGGTTTAAGGTTGTTGTTATAAGAAAGCGTTAGCCGAGTCAGTCATGAAAGGCAATGGCGGCGATGAGCTCACCACTTGTCACGTCTATATTTCACGATGGTGCAACCCACTGTGAAGAGGCCCATTGATGCTCTGCCTACCCTATTGGGGAAAAGGCGTGTGTCTATGTATGTATGCAGATTGTTTTGGGAACCAGATATACTCGTACCATCACTTTCGCTACATTCGTTTACTGTCTGCCTGTCTGTCTGTCCGTCTGTCCGTCTGTCCGTCTGTCACCAGGCTGTACCTCATGATGTGTGATAGAAAGACAGTTGAAATTTTCACAGATGATGTATTTCTGTTGAAACAAATACTAAAAAATAGAATAAAATAAATATTTAAGGGGGGGGGGGGGGGGGGGGGGGGGGGGCTCCCATACAACAAACGTAATTTTTCCAAATGTAGGTTAAGCAATGCTCTGCGAGGTCAGTTTTTGGATGGGTGACCACTTTTTGAGTGCAATTTTATTTTTGTTTTTTTTTACAAACTTGTTACATTCGTTTTTATGATACGGAACCCTTCGTGCGCGAGTCCGACTCGCATTTGGCCGGTTTTTTTCATACAAACTTCGGAGCTGCGCCCCGTTAAGAGGTGAATTTCTGAAATTCCATAATAGTCTGTCAGTGAGTCACGCAAAGATTTTATGCATTGATTACCCTTAAAGGTAGACATAGCTTCGTTATTATTGCACCCTGTAATAGTTCGTTAGTACGAGTATAATAATAGTAGATTATGCACTAAGGGAATAAAGCAGTGTCTTATGTCGTAGCAAGGGAGTTATACAGAGTCCTGACTCCTGAGTGAAGCGAGGGGTTCAAGCTGCCCAAGACGAAGACAGGCTTTATTTCAGAGGAGCATACTCTACTTTTCGCATCTTCTGCGAGACAATAAAAATTCACTGAAAGTCTCAGCACCAAACACCGTCTTTTGTTTCACATTCTTTGTAGTACACTTGGCCTTACTTCTTTTGTGGTAAACGTACCTTTTTTTTTTGAGTTCTGCTTATTGTGGCCATTTCTATTTTTCGAACAAACCTCTTTACAATGCCATATGGGCTTCTTTTTACTTACGAGCTTTTCACGAGTTTCCACATGAATTTGACGTTCCAAATTCAAATCACTTTGTTCCCTAGGAAGTTTAATACAACTTAAAACCCCTGGGAGATAATGCTTTACTTTAGGTTGCGGTTGCATGATATGTAATTGGACATTGTCGAGCAGGTGGTGTGAAAATTAATTTAGGTATACACTCTTGTTTTATTTTAAGAACGTTAATATATTATAGATCTGGGGGGTTAGTACGAGAATTTGACAGTATTTGAAACTATATGAAGTTTCGTTTCCTTCCATACATTTACTTGCAGCGCCCCTAGCGAAAACGAGGAGAAACTAAGGACGCTGTCAGAAAATGTATTGAAGGAAACGAAACTTTATATAGTTTCGAATACTGTCAAATTCTCGTACTAAGGGTACTGGTTGTACAGTGAAACAGTGAATGGAGTATGTAACTTTGGTCCTTACTTGGCGACTGTCCAATGTTTGTGGGGTGATTTGCAGCCCCGAACTAAACCTAAGTAGACAGATAGGGAGAGATCGGGAAGTTTTATTACATGTATTGGCGAATAGTTTTTTGTTATACAGAATTCACTCTTCACAATTGAATTGAGTTCTTGTTGTTGTAAGTTCTTATTAATTAAACTCAAAAGATTATAGCATATATTTTCTTTTATTTTAAATTATCTATTACTAGCAACGCCCCGCGGTTTCACCCGCGTAAGTCTCGATCCCGTGGGAATATCGGGATAAAAATGTGCCTATGTGTTATTCCGGGAGTCCAGTTATCTCCATTCCAAATTTCATGCAATTCCGTCTAGCCGTTTCAGCGTGAAGAAGTAACAAACACACTACACACACACACACACACACACACACACAAACTTTCGCCTTTATAATATTAGTGTGATGTGATTTTCTATAACACGGCCGTGGTGTGTCCGGTCTAACAATAGATCCAACGTCTCCCCACGTGGATGTCGTAAAAACCGATTAAGGGATTACACCAGGAGATGGAGAGCCTGCAGCATCCACCTAAGCCAACTTAAGTAACTCAATACTGCGATAAATGAATGAATGAATGAAAATATTTTTTTAATTTTTTTTTATACTGCTTGAATGACGGAGCGAGCATATGGCCCACCTGATGTTAAGCGGTAACCTCTGCCTATGAACAGTGCATTACCTCATAGGTCACATCCACCTAGGACGCGCCCTAAGTGGCATTGCACTGCGCCCGCCACCCTGAGACATAAAGATGAAAAGTCTCATGTGCCTATAATTTCACCGGCACCCTTACCCTTCAAACCGGAACACAGCAATGCGAGCACTACTGCTTTGCGGTAGAAATAGGTATGGTGGTAGTACTTCCCCGGACGAACTCTTTCACAAAAAAGCTCTACTACTACTAAAAATAATACTTTATTGCGCACCTTACAAACTAATCCTGCGATCATCAATCCGCCTGCCAAGCGTGGAGATTATGGCATTGCGCTCTATGGGGAGACCTCGTCCAACAGTCGACGTCTATCTGCGGATGATGCACTATTTTCTATAACCCAATTTTTGTTACATATTGTAACATTTAAGCTAAGGCCAAACCAACGCGTGCAGACCGAGTCCGCGATTACGTGCACGGTGGCGATCCATTGTCTTACCATTGATCGTCACCTGTATATATTCTGTGACGCCACTGAGGACGCCGGTTGAACGCGTTCGTTTGGCCTTAGCTATCCTCATTTAGAAGGAAATTGACTAAACTCATTAGCATTGACAACTTATTGATCTGACTGCATCATTGAATTGGCCCGATAAAGGAAATGGCTTGGAAATGGTTTACGCCCCTAGCGTTGACCTGACGGAAATAGAAGAGTCACCCCAGGCCTTAGATGAACTCGATTGACAGTGAGTAACGCCTTTACTTTATGGAGTTTTTATTAGATCACGAAAACAAAGAGCAGATTTTTTTCAAATTGCCCTTACTTTCTGGTTACAGATATATACGATACTAGTGGTATGCCCGCGACTTCGTCCGCGCGTACTTTTACATACAAACTTAAACACCCCGCTGCACCCCCTTAGGGGTTGAATTTCTAAAACTTCTTTCTTAATGCACCCCTAGACCACAAAAGGAACGTACCCTCTAAATTTCAGGTTTCTAGGACTTACGGTTTAGGCTGTGCGTTGATAGTCAGTCAGTCAGTCAGTCAGTCACGAAACGATTTTATATATATTGATTTTATAGAAATTGTGTAGGAGTCTGGTATTTCCATATCTGTTTGGAATTTCGTTTCATCCTTTATCGAGTTTAAAGCTCGATAAAAGATGAAATGAAATTCCATCTTTTATCGAGTTGGCTCCATGATCGGGTTCTCGGAGTTTCATTACGATGTGTTCTTTCACCTCAAATGATGAATGCGCTCATAAGTCTTCTTCGATTCTTTTATATAACATAGTGTATCTATGATTTCTATGGCTTCACGGATATACATATGTGTGTTCATTTCTGGTTTGGTCCGATCACCACTTCAAGTCTTATAAGGAGTTCTTGAAAAATTATGTTAAACAAGCAGCGCCGCGCGGTTTCACCCGCGTAAGTCTCGATCCCGTGGGAATATCGGGATAAAAATGTGCCTATGTGTTATTCCGGGAGTCCAGTTATCTCCATTCCATATTTCATCCAAATCCATCCAGTAGTTTTTACGTGAAAGAGTAACAAACATCCATCCATCCATCCATACTTACAAACATTCGCGTTTATAATATTAGTAGGAATAGGATAGGATTTTGTAAAACAGATCTAGTAGGTACTTATTTAATTAATTAATCTTTGCGGCTTACTTATTTATTCATTAGCCATTTTAGTTAAGGTGGATGATCTCGATTTAGGCGCGAAATTGTACACAAGTTTACAGTGTTTTTTTTTGTTTAGGTGATCGTAGCTAAACTGATGGTATTTATGAGATACTATCAATTAAAATATGTATGTTAAGTCTCCTAGTTCTCGCGAAATCAACTTTCGCTATCTGAAGAAGTGTTCATGAGCTTTAATGAGCAAAAAACACCAAAAAATGAATTTCGCGCCACAAGCGAGAGCATGCACCTTAATTTACTGTTGGTATTTTGATATTGTCCTTTCTTATTCTTTAGTCTTTTGTCTCTGTTACTTGAGTCCAACAATCTTCTGCCTGCCTACCTTCTGCCTGTACACATTTAAGATACACGCCCCGCCATGCTTTTGTAGATTTTTACAGATCCAGTAATCGTTTATTCAGCTATGTCTTAAATAATTCAGCTAGTGCTCTTCAGTTAAGTGCCCACTTCTACCGAGTAGAAATTTCAGAATAACTATCCAAAAGGGAGAGAGATACGGGAGTACCCGATTATCGTACTCGCACGCAACGGAATCCTTGCAATTTATGGTAAAAGCTCTTATGAGTTGTTATTGTGACGAATTGGGTAGAAGGTTTGGGTTTTTAACCCCCGACGCCAAAACGACGGGGTGTTATAAGTTTGACGTGTCTGTGTGTGTGTGTGTGTGTGTGTGTGTGTGTGTGTGTCTGTCTGTGGCATCGTAGCTCCCGAACGGATTTGGTGTTTTTTTGTTTGAAAGGTGAATTTTAGCTATGTTTGATCAAAATCGGTTCAGCCGTTACATTGCATTGAGGGTTTTTAAAAATAAAAAAATTACTTGTTTGTACGTATAACTGCAATCTTTCATATGAACTTCAACGTCAGGCCACTATACAGAATGTGCCAAGATTATGAGAATCTCAGAGGGTGAGTACCTTTTCTGTTGTAGTTGGAGTGGTTTGTTCTACCAAGTAAAACAGCATTTGTTTTTTATTTTTACAGCCAAACCAAAGAGAGAAAATACTTAAAAAGAAATGCGCTCATTCGCCTCCACTTCTCGTTAGGAATACTATACCTAAAGTAACCTATCAAAACAAATGCAGTTTTTATCAAAATTCACCTAATCTTTCTTAAGAACAACAACAGAAAAGGTACTTGCCTTGAGAGTCCCGTTGTCTTTCCACAGCCTGTATATACTGAACATTTATTTGTTGGCTGGCTACTTTGTGTATCTATCAGGTGGACATTTTATTAATTGGAAGTATCACCCTCATAAAGGCTAAAACAACTAATCTTGAGGCACACTATCTGGCGAGACTCCTAAAACGTTCTAATGATCACAATTAATTTTTCAACACACTTGCTCATATTGTGGCTCCAATTTCACTGCAATTAGGCACATAATGACACCTGTAATCAAACTGCGACTTTTTCATTGCTATTATTCACTAGTGAGTTATAGAGACAGTTGAACATTGACACAGAGTGTGTATTTCTGTTTTACACCTGTAATCAAACTGTGACTTTTACATTGCTATTATTCACTAGTGAGTTATAGAGACAGTTGAACATTTACACAGAGTGTGTATTTCTGTTTTATTATTATTTTCTTCACAAGTGTGTTGAAAAACGTTGTATGAAACACATGTGTATTGATGATTACCGTCCTGGGCTCTCTTAAGACCCTCACCTGATGGCTCGGGTCTCAATGGCGCCTCAGCGGTAATCACCAACATAACACACTAGTGCCATAATGTACTATTAAGATTCTTGTTCATAAAAGCAGAAGGATACCCACCTTCGCTCGATACTTGGCATTCATTCTTTAACACGACCTCTGACGAAAACTTGACATTATAGGGTATGCCGGCACCGACCCAATTTAGGGCTCCGTGCCGTGTACACACCGCCTGGTATACCGCCGTTTCGGCTTTTATGACCCTGTGGCACGCCGTAAAACTTTTATGTTGTTTATCTGACAAATACATGCTTATACGTAAACGTTTGTGACGATAGTTTCATTGATTAAGTTACTGTACTACTACGAAAGTATTGGGCCTCGGCAATCATGGTCTTTTCGAAACAAAAATATGATGGCGAGTGATTTAAAAAGTTCTAGACACGAATGACGATTGCCGAGAGCCGAGAGATTTGCCTAGGTGTCAAACTAATTATATTAAAGAGGAAAGATTTGATTGTTTGTGTGTTTGTTTGTTTGCAGGCTCCGAAACTATTGAACAATTTTGAAAAATTCTTTCTCTTTTAGGAAGCTACACTATCCCCGGGAGGAATAGGCTATATTATATTTTCCAAAAATTAGAGATCCTTTTTAAAACTCCAATAATGTAACCCAAGGTGTAAAAAAATTACCTAACATTTTTGTATCTGGTGTGTGGATAGTTGGGAAGGGGGAGGGATAGTGATGGGATCCCGACACTGCGCATCCAGTGCGATGCCGGGCGAGTTTCTAGTACTGTATATGATTACCAATAATTTGTGTACTACTATGGTCAGTATGATGCCTGTTTTTCCCACTAAGGTGCACCACCCATCCTATATATTTGTATGGCAAGTTATCTTTATGTTTAAAGAAAATTGGATTTTGAGATACAGCAATAAAACGCTCATGCGAAATCAGGCGACGCCAATTTGACTACTTTTATGGCACAATAAAAGTCTTCTCGGTAATTTCGAGACAAAATTAAGATATATCTCATTGTGGTGCTTTGAATTTACAGTCAAGTCAAAGTAAGAACGTCGTTGAGCCTTGTGTAGGCGTAAATTCGCAAGGCATTATGGTTTTATTCTTAGCTTCTATTAATTCTACGTATATGCTTCAGGTTCATAGCGAATTCTGGATCCTACTTCCAAAGCTATTACACAGCCACATCACACGTTATTACACGTTACACGTTTATTTTCACATCATATGGTGAGAAAAACTTATTTATGAATGTATCGGCTCAAGGTTTCAGAGTCTCTATAGGAGACGAAGATAATGATCCTAATGTCAGTATTTGTCATACAGCCCACATTTTTACTATTTGTGGTTAGCAGTCCCTTAGAAGATTAGATCTGAATTCCAAGTTCCTCTGAGCTTGTAATATTATTCTGTCATGCCATGATTTAGCTATGTTCACAGTCCACCAGTAAGTTTCATGGTTTATATTTAGGTTGGCATATTCATTGGCTAAGTTACTGTTTAAGTGGGATAAACGCAAAATTACCAATCTTAGATTAGATTTTTAACTGACTAAATCAAGTACAATATTCAAATTAAAAATATGCATGGATACTACATTATAATACCGAGGGATCACCCAGACAGAAACACGATAGGACAAAATATTGTAGATAAAAAAAAAACACAAAGTTACCTCTAACTTTTGGCTAGACTTGATTGTTTTTCAATATGATACATATGATTGGGTCAAAAATTTGATAAATAAAATCAATACATTAAAACGGAGGGTTCAAAGACGGGGTTTTTTAAAATTATCTTTATTTCACGAGATATTCAATAAAAACCAGCTAACTACTGTTTTATTGTTCATATTTCTTAGCAAAATTGGTCAGTTAGTTAGATATTACTAAGATATGCATGCTTGCTAAAATGTGAAAATGCTTGCATGTATGATGTTATCAAGGAGTAATTTTTTTTTTATTTGTCGTACGTACTCCATAATAATATATTATTGAATAGTTAGCTTACCACATAAACATCCAATGGAAAGAGCATTTCTTAAAATATCCCCTCGATCAATTCTTTTCATGTTATTGTGTTGTTTGTATACGATGTTTGACATTATCCATAACTAATGAACTGCGGCTATTGCTGGTTCAAGGTTCTTCAAGGCTACGTACGTTCTTTTGATATGTGGCCAAGGCGCTTCAAAGGTGTGCCAATTCCTACTTGGACTACTGAATGAAAATTACTGCTTGGATTGTTATTCTAAAATTAACTCCTGATTAGAATTTAATCGAATACCTTTTGTTTTGTTGTTCAACTCTACTAAGTTAACCATCTCGAAAAATTATACTGAAGAAACCAAAAGCCAGAACTATCAGGTAGAAGATATATCGCAAACAGACAGTAGATTTTGAAGCAAAGGGCTTTGTTCGACTATATTTAGACCGCATCTAGGGCATCGATAAGCGTGTAGGCGCACCTCGTGGGATGAATACTGATTGCAGGTTTCCTTATTACTACTGATTATTGGCTGTTATTAACTTATTATCCACTTAATACACGCACAATGATGGCTGTTCGACATTTCACTAGTGGTTTTGTAGCCGCTTACTTTTTAACCCCCGACGCAACAACGACGGGGTGTTATAAGTTTGACGTGTCTGTCTGTGTTTGTGTGTGTGTGTGTGTGTGTGTGTGTGTGTGTGTGTGTGTGTGTGTGTGTGGCATCGTAGCTCCCGAAATAATGAACCGATTTAGTTTTTTTTGTTTGAAAGTTGAATTTGTCGGGAGTTTTCTTAGCTATGTTTCATCAAAATCGGATCAGCCGTTTAATTGCGTTAAGAGTTTTTTAATTTTTACAAAACTAATTACTTGTGTTCTAGTTGTTTATTTTTGGACAGTTAATGATCATTATTCATTAGCTGTGATGCCTCTGACGCGCACCATGCAAGTAGCACAAAAAATGGTGTACCACCTAGTGACGAAAAGCCCCTAACCCACACGCTCAATCTGGTTGCAGATAAAGTTGACGTTTTCCACTAAAATAAATAAAATAAATAATTCTGGACAGTTTTACACAACATTATCTAGCCCCAAGCTAAGCAGAGCTTGGGCTTGTGTGTTGTGTGCTTGTGCACTGTTCATTGAACGAATTCGTGAAGGCAACATTGTAATATTTTATGTCATTTATTGTAACTAGGAATAATGTTTTTAGTGTATAGTAAATAAGATGACATATATAAAATAAAATAAATGAAAATGTCTGGACGCTAATTTACATTCTATAACGTAAATTAGGGTTCTCTCCAGACAAAAGGTGCATGCACCGTATCATTAGCGTCCTCCGCTGAATAATGAATAGCTGTCATAGTGTGCCAAACGTTAACTATTCAGCATTGATCTGACCTACAACTTTTAAAGTCATTTGTGGTTCAACGAACTGAAAAAATCTGATGGCAATATAATATATTGCCTGTAAAAGCTATATCGTTTCGTCGAATCGGTTCACTGCTAACTTTTATTATGAATGATGGACGATACCGATAAGCGTCAGGTTGATTGATGCTATCTCATCGATTCTGAACTAAATGCATCGGGCTCAAATCAAGGGCTCGATATGCCTAGATAAGCTCACTCCAAGGTACCACGAGGTGACAGCAAACACAAACTGAGTTCATTTATCTTATAACGTGGGATTCAGTTCAGTTTTGATTAAGTGGCTTTTGCAGAGTAGACCACAATTTCACCAAATGGGCAATTTCAGCAATCGAGCCTATATTTGGGAACTGACTTATTGAAGTCTGTCATCATAAGCGGGATAGTTGAGAGTTGCTGCTACCAATATTTAAGATTAGATTATACGATTTTATTGCGAGCCACTGCAATAAAACTGCAACAACTGCAGGTTTGCAACTACTTCAACTGTGGTTGAAGTAGGCCAGCTGGTGTTGGATAGAACTCAGCACTTATCTTATTTAGTCACTATCATCATCATCTACTGTTGGACGAGGCCCCCATAGAACACAATGGGGGGCCTTATTAGAATTTGCCATATTCTCCATGTTTGGCAGGTGAATTGGTGATCGCAGTATGGTGTTGAGTACTCAGGCGGATGCTGCTGCCCATCCCTGGTGTAATCTCTTGGTTGGCTTTTACGACATCAACGGGAAGAGACGGTAGGATCTATTCTTAGACCCGACACGCCACGGCCAGTCAGCACTAGCCAAGGTTTAGCAGTAGCATTTTTTTTTTTTTTTTAACAATGATAGACCTTTGTTTGACCACGATCTCACCTGTTGGTTATTGACGATGCAACCGAAGATGGAGCACAAAGGTCTAGAAGGCACCTGTTCACTCTAGCCTTAAAGAGACCCAGATTATAGTTTTCAGGAAAGACAGACGACGATAGTGTATTCCACTCCTTAGCAGTTCTTAGCTTCTTTGTGAAAGAGTTCGTCCGGGGAGTACTACCACCATACCTATTTCTGCCGCAAAGCAGTAGTGCTCGCATTGCTGTGTTCCAGTTTGAAGGGTATGGGTGCCGGTGAAATTACAGGCACATGAGACTTTTCATATTTATGTCTCAGGGTGGCGGGCGCAGTTCACTGCCACATAGGGCGCGTCCTAGGTGGAAATGACCTATGAGGTAATGCACTGTTCATAGGCAGAGGTTACCGCTTAACATCAGGTGGGCCATCTTGTTCCGTCATTCAAGTAGGATTAAAAAACAAAAAACACCTATTGGCAAACATAATACAATATTTTTATTGCAGTAGACCCCTCGAAGTTTCGCATCTCCATTACCGATTTAAACAGAAAGCTTTGTAGCTTTTAATAGCCTAGGCATACCCTCTGGCTATTTCTTGCTATTCAATTGCTATTTTCCTTTCTTACCGCAAAATGAAATTAGAAAGTTTGTTTTGGTAACTAGTAAATATTCTGGTGATTGGATTGCCCAATTCAAGATCGTTTGAGAGTTGGTTTTGCTGGGATAAAGTTTAATGAAATAAGTTTTTGCGTCGATCGCGCTATTAAGGCACCACTGATGTAGAAACACCGTAGAAAGAATGTTACCGGTGCCTGTTCAGCGCTTGTCGGTACAAAGCCTGGCACTACGATTATGCTTTGGTGGAGTAGTAAAGTAATATTTTTATAAAAATTTAAATTAAAATTAAAAAAAATTAAATTTAAATATTTTAAAATAAATAATAACTTATTTTTTTTTAATGCATCAACGAATGACGGAACAATCTGATGTTAAGTGGATATCTCTGCCTATGAACAGTACATTACCTCATAGGTCACGCTCACCAAGGACGCACCCTATGTGGCATTGCACTGCGCCCGCCACCCTGATACATAAAGATGAAAAGTCTCATGTGGCTGTAATTTCACTGGCATCCTTACCCTTCAAACCGGAACACACCCTTCAAACCGGAACACAGCAATGCGAGTACTACTGCTTTGCGGCAGAAATAGGTATGGTGGTAGTACTTCCCCGGACGATTTCGTATCTCAAACCTCAGAGAACTACCTACCTCAGAGAGTTACCTTCTACTCAAGTAGAAGTAGTTCTCGCAGCTTGACCCACTCGTGGCTTCGTCCGCGTATAGCCTTTCAAGAAACTACACGACAAGGGCTGAGCCACGTGACGAAGCACAAGTCGCGCGCGAGTAAAGGCGCGAGGCGTGGCACGAGACAAGAGTGTGAATAGACGCTCATGGCTCACCTCGCGGCTCGTCTCGCTACTCACAGCGAGCGAGTAAAGGCGCGAGGCGTGGCACGAGACAAGAGTGTGAATAGACGCTCATGGCTCACCTCGCGGCTCGTCTCGCTACTCACAGCGCGCGAGTAAAGGCGCGAGGCGTGGCACGAGACAAGAGTGTGAATAGACGCTCATGGCTCACCTCGCGGCTCGTCTCGCTACTCACAGCGCGCGAGTAAAGGCGCGAGGCGTGGCACGAGACAAGAGTGTGAATAGACGCTCATGGCTCACCTCGCGGCTCGTCTCGCTACTCACAGCGCGCGAGTAAAGGCGCGAGGCGTGGCCCGAGACAAGAGTGTGAATAGACGCTCATGGCTCACCTCGCGGCTCGTCTCGCTACTCACAGCGCGCGAGTAAAGGCGCGAGGCGTGGCACGAGACAAGAGTGTGAATAGACGCTCATGGCTCACCTCGCGGCTCGTCTCGCTACTCACAGCGCGCGAGTAAAGGCGCGAGGCGTGGCACGAGACAAGAGTGTGAATAGACGCTCATGGCTCACCTCGCGGCTCGTCTCGCTACTCACAGCGCGCGAGTAAAGGCGCGAGGCGTGGCACGAGACAAGAGTGTGAATAGACGCTCATGGCTCACCTCGCGGCTCGTCTCGCTACTCACAGCGCGCGAGTAAAGGCGCGAGGCGTGGCACGAGACAAGAGTGTGAATAGACGCTCATGGCTCACCTCGCGGCTCGTCTCGCTACTCACAGCGCGCGAGTAAAGGCGCGAGGCGTGGCACGAGACAAGAGTGTGAATAGACGCTCATGGCTCACCTCGCGGCTCGTCTCGCTACTCACAGCGCGCGAGTAAAGGCGCGAGGCGTGGCACGAGACAAGAGTGTGAATAGACGCTCATGGCTCACCTCGCGGCTCGTCTCGCTACTCACAGCGCGCGAGTCCATAGCAGTTTTTTGAGTACGAGTCAAAGAACCTCGCGACAAACTCGAGAGTTTTACTGAACTCACCTGAGGCCGTAGACAAAGTAACATTCTAATAGCGAAGACGCTAGTAGAAAAGCCAAAAATGTGTGAGTTTGACGTAAGCTCTCGAAATGTCACGTGGTCAATTGTATTACGACTGTAGAAATGGAATCGCTTCGAAGCGAATGCCGTTTGGCTAGGCCGGCAGGAGAGTGTAAACAGGAAGCTCAGTTACCATCGATCACGCGAGGTGCGAGGCGAGATTATAAATGTTGTGTTAGAAGTTATGTATGAAAAACGTTCTACGCTCGTTTTGTGTGCACACAGGACTTGTGTTGTTTTATTACTAGTAAGTGATGGCGAGTGCACCGAGAAGCGCCGTCAAACCAGCTTTATTCGTGACACTTGACGTTATAATTGGTTTAGTTTTTGAGCTGTTTTCGCTGAATTTCGATTCCAATCTCTCACGCTGATTACTTTATTTGGTTCGAAGTTGTCTGTATGAGTTAATAGAGTTAATTCATTCATTCAGTAAATTGCATTCTCATTACGTTTGAAATACATATCTCTACATACTTACCTAAATGGAGTTGACGACCTCTGTGGCGGGGCGGGTGAACGTTCGCCTGCGACGCCGGAGGTTGCGGGTTCGATTCCCGCCTCGGAACAAATATTTGTGGAATCTGCAGATATTTGTTCAGGGTGTTCTGGGTATTTTCTATGTATAATAAAAAATATCTATCTATGTTATATATTCTATTAAGTATACATCAGTTATCTAGTACCCATAACACAAGCTCTGCTTAGCTTGGGGCTAGATAATGTTGTGTAAACAGTCCAGCATTATTTATTTATTATTTATATGCTGTTTTACTCGAAAGGTATTTTATCTACCACCTATTCGAAGTACTAGGATAGGTAGGTACCTTAATTTCGTTACCACAGAAAATAGAACAAGGTAAAAAATGCAGCATGATGAAAAATTACAAAAAGAAGATTTGATTTTAATTGGATAATTGAAGTATTCGTTACAAATATGCATGGATACTACATTTACATCACTGTGGTGTATCAAAAACACGAAAGGATAATATTTTCTTAATAGAAAATCACAAAGTACTTAACACTTTTTTCTAAATTCTATTGTCTCTCAATATGGTGCAGATTATTGAGGTCAAAAACTAGATAAATAAAATCAATACAATAAAACTGAAAGCTTACTCATAGTAAGCTTTTTGTAGTAAAATTATCTATATTCTATATCTACATCTCCTTTTCATCATAGGACGAGCAGGCGTACGGCTCAGTACCATCCTTACCTCATTAGTATACCTTCTATTCGCACAAAACGTTTCGGTTCTACCTTTATAATGCGAACTGCTAAGGAGTGGAATACACTGCCGTCGTCTGTCTTTCCTGAAAACTATAATCTGGGTCTCTTCAAGTCTAGAGTGAATAGGTGCCTTCTAGACCTTTGTGCTCCATCTTCGGCCACATCGTCACTTACCAACAGGTGAGATCGTGGTCAAACAAAGGTCTATCAATGTTAAAAAAAAAAAAAAAAAAAAAAAATATTCCATGAATTTTTCGAGCGCCTCGATGCGTTTTTTTTGTATAAACAATTTTGCTTGGGGTTGGCGGAGCCTTAACTACCTACTGTGTGATAGATAATACGTACATAATGTGTTTGTACACCGAGATTACATAGTAAAATTGACACTTTGAAGTGAGACATAAAACTATTGCAAAACGTGAGTACTAACCTAACCCACAGTCTACCTCTCTCTCACTATAGGTCGGTACCTTTCTTTCACTAGTTTAAACTGCTAACGTGAAAGTTCAAAGCATTATCAACCCTCTCATTATTGTCCATTATTGTTATTATCAATTTCATCGAGTGCTTGTTAGTTCCAATCTAAACTAGTTTCCAACCACTAAGAAGATCTACAACATCTCATGTTAAGATATTCTGGATAACTTTGTTCTGGATTGAATTGGCGTTGAAGTAATTCTAAGAACTTAAGTGTGTTATTTACAACATGGAAACTAGGAAGATCCTGGCTTTCATCAATGACGGAGGGTCTTAAATGCTTTTAAAAGAACTGATGATGATTAGATGAAAGAAGCGCTGTAGGCTGAGACGTCTTCCATAGTGAAACAGACTGAGAAAAGAGGAAAAAAAAGGCGAGGCCCTTGTTGAGCAGTGGGAAAGAAAAATAATATTGTCAAAGATGATGAAATATAAAAACCCTCACTATAAAAAACGAAGTTTGATCCTCATTTTTCTCGATAAGAAAATCACAAAGTTACTCTTTTGTATATATTTTGTTAGACTGACAATGTGACGAGTTCTCTATCTCAACATTTGCACACAGCTCAGAATGTTTTAACTCATTTGTTTCTCACTTAAATTCCAGTTGTGCGGTTGAGGAGAGCTCAGCACCATGGGGAAGCTGCTTTCAAAGATCTTCGGCAACAAGGAGATGAGGATACTGATGCTGGGCCTGGACGCTGCCGGCAAGACTAGTATCCTTTGACAATACAAACCTACCTTTGTTTCTAAAAGATTTAATGGTAGTGATTGAAGCAGTGAGTGAAAATATCGTGAAGACGCCGGCATGTTCCAGGCACATAGCACCACCAATCCGCACTGGATTCGTGTGGTAAAACACCAACTCATGTGAATATATTCTGCTCAAATCGTGAATCCGCTTTAATATTAAATTTTTGCTCGCCTTTGACTTCTTGCCATGAAAGAAAACACTTGTCATGAGATGGCAAGAGGCTAATTACAGTTTTCAGTTTTCTCGGTCAATCGGTCTAACAATTTGTACTTGCTATACAAAATTATCCTTAACATATCCTCTCAGCTATTTTATATAAGTTAAAATTAGGTCAGTCAGTCACAACGATACCAACGGTCGGTTTCAATGTAGAAACTGTCACTTACAAAAACGTCAAATTCAACGTTTGGGACGTCGGAGGGCAGGACAAAATAAGGCCATTATGGAGGCACTACTACACAGGTGAGGGACATCTATTTTTAATGCTTTTTATGGAGAAAGGTCTGACAGAAGGGTGAAATCGTGGAATGTTTTTTCTTCACCTTTGCCCAATACAACCTAAGATAAAAAAGGCATTTTGATAATGTTATACATCATTTTAGGATCGTATATCTTACTTACTGAAAATGAAGCTAAGATTTATAAACGCTTCTTCGTTTTCAGTGAAAACTGTACAAAATACTACACTCGAGTCTTGCTTCAGTTTGAGACTCGTTATAAAATACGTGCCTAAAATACTGTAGTTTGGGGCCAAGTAATACATATAGACATCAATAGAGACCATAGATTTTAAACTGAAAGATTGACATTGAAGATCGAAAGTTACTTGATGAAAGTCTCGATTCATTTTGAGATTAGTCCTGGAATATGGGTCTTAAATTTAATTTACAAGAACTGAGGGTGTTTTGCACAACCTTCCCCCCTTCGGGGGGAGGGGAGGGAGACTCACCCCCACAAGGCACATACCCAGGTAGCTACGATGCGCCGCGCGCCATTTGTGACGACCTCTGTGGCGCGGCGGGCTAACGTTCGCCTGTGACGCAGGAGGATGCGGGTTCGATTCCCGCCTTGGAACAAATATTTGTGCGATCTGCAGATCGCACAAAAAAGGGTGTTCAGGGTGTTCTGGTTATTTTTATACATTTAAAAAAATATTTATGTATGTACATAGATAGGTACCGTATCGAGTAAGGTGCAAGGGTCATTAAAAGTAAGTTAAAATAGAAACAAAAATAGACAGTAGTAACATCATTATTTTATTAATCATAAATATATTATTTCAAATAGCTTCAAGTGCGATAACACTCACTTTCCTGTTTTTTTTTGCATATATGGCAAACCTATACACTTGTATTAATGTCTTTATTGTTTGTACGAAGATTAATGACGTCATACTTTGCATATAGCTGCTGAATTTGGCGATGAAACATGCCAGTAAAGTATCTTCTAAATTTTTAAGTTTCGTCCCAGGTTTAACAACTATACTATAAATTAAAAAATCATGTTAAATACCCCGTGTCTAGTGAAAAGTATATACCATAAATTCGTCCAGCTTATATTTTTGTGTGGTGAATTCCAGGAACTCAAGGTCTAATATTCGTGGTGGACTGTGCGGACCGCGACCGCATAGACGAGGCGAGACAGGAGCTCCACCGGATCATCAACGACAGAGAGATGCGCGACGCAATCATACTCATATTCGCGAACAAGCAGGACTTGCCAGAAGGTACGCCATTATCTACTCTATGCTCCCATACCTAAGGTTGTTCTTGATATATTTGGTGGAATAGAGATAATGAAACCATCTATCTATCTAGGCAGATTGGGTGTTGAACACTTGAACAGCTAAGCATCAATGTTGTATAGCTTCGTGAATACCTTGCTACACTCACAGAGTCAAAACCTTTCCACGTTGAACACCTGCATCCCCTTTTAAGTTATTATTATCCATTTGTCTGATTAAACCCGCGCTGATTGCCGTGGTGTGTCCGGCCTAAGAATAGACCGTCTGTCTCCTCTTGTGGATGTCGTAAAGGACGACTATGGGATGATACCAGAGGATGGACAGCTGCATCCATCTGAGTAGCCAATCCGCCTGCTAAGCATGGGTGATAGGTTTTTATGGCAAATCTACCCATTGCATTCACTGGGGGACGTCTTGTACATCATTGGACTTCTAAGGGCTGATATTGAAGATGATGATGAGATCCACTTTGTTTGTACCATTCGCTGCAGTCCTACCTCCTGTGATCCTCAGTTTCTTCTTTGTAGCAATATTTTTTTTTAGCAGTAGAAGAGCTTTTAGGTGCTTTTTAATTGAAAACTGTACAAAATACTTTACTGGAGTCTCGCTTCAGTTTGAGATTTGTTATAAAATACGGGCCTAAAATAATGTAGTTTGAGGCCAAGTAATATAGACATCAATAGAGACCATAGATTTTAAACTGAAAGATTTACATCCTCCAGTAAAGTTGATAGTTCCAGTTAAGAATTGCTGTGTTCCGGTTTGAAGGTTTGGGTGCCTGTGAAATTACAGGCAAATGAGACTTTCATGTCTCAGGGTGGCGGGCGCAGTGCAATGCCACGTAGGCCGCATCCTAGGTGGAAGTGACCTATGAGATAATGCATTGTTACGGCTTAACATAAGCTTGTTCCATAATTCAAATCAAATAAATCAAAAATCAAAAAACATTGTGAAAAGCTTAATAATTTATTGGGGAAATGCTTTTTGATTTCCAGCGATGAAACCCCACGAGATACAAGAGAAGCTCGGCCTCACACGCATCCGCGACCGCAACTGGTACGTGCAGCCGTCGTGCGCCACGTCCGGCGACGGGCTGTACGAGGGACTGACGTGGCTCACCTCCAACCACAAGTTATGAGCTGCGGAGTAGGCGGCCGCAGCAGCCGCCCTACCACGGTATGTCGTCACCATCATACGCAACTGGTACGTGCAGCCGTCGTGCGCCACGTCCGGCGACGGGCTGAGAGTTCGTCTGGGGAAGTACTACGACCACACCAATTTCAGTCGCAAAGCAGTAGTGCTCGGACTGATGTGTTCCGGTTTGAAGGCTATGGGTGCCGGGGAAATTAGAGGCTTTTCATCTTGTCTCGGGGTGATGGGCGCAGTGCCATGCTGCATAGCGCACGTCCTAGGTGGACGTGACATGAGGTAATCCATTGTTCCGTCATTCAAATCAAATTAATAAAAATATCAACAACTCAGTACGAGTCACGATCGCGTAAAAGTAATACATAGACACACACCTTTTTCCCCGAAGGGGTAGGCAGAGCCTAAATGGACCTCTTAACAGTAGGTTGCACCATCGTGGAATATAGATGTGACAAATGGTGAGCTCATCGCCGCCATTGCTTCCCACGACTGACTCGGCTAACGCTTTCTTCCAGTAATAACACATTCCATAATAAGCTGCCAGGACAAATCTTATACCAACGAATCTTATCAGCAAAAGTCCGAGTAATCCCTTAGTCGGCTTTTACGACATCCACGGTAGGAGACGGAGGGGTATATTCTTAGGCCGGAGACACCACAGACGTATAAGAAATACAATCTGTAAACGCATCTTGCTCACTATTTCGGAACTAAAACAGAGTTTTATGAATCATAAACTCATAAAACATAATTAAGGTGAATGCTCACACAGGTGGTGCGAGTTTTTTTTTGTTTTTTGCCCATTGCAGCTCATCAACACTTCTTCAGATAGCGAAAGTTGGGTTCGCGACAAGACTTAAGACATTTAATTGATAGTATCTCATAAATATCATCAGTTTAGCTACGATACCCCATAAACAAAAAACACTGTAAAAATGATTTTATCATTTAATGTGGGGGGGAGATCATAGCTAAACTGATGATATTTATGAGATACTATCAATTAAAACATGTGTGTTAAGTTTCCTAGTCCTCGCGAACTCAACTTTCGCTATCTGTAAAGGTGTTGATGAGCTGTAATGGGCAAAAAACACCAAAAAAATTGAATATCGCGCCGCAAGCAATCCGCCTTAATTCGTTATTTCATTTTGTTCGTCGCTAGTGTCGCATGAAACTAATACGTGTTATTTGTTATTTTCAGGTGAGGATTTCGATGCCATTTAATTTTAAGCTGCGCCCGTGTCGGAACATGTTATGTGAATCAGTGTCAAGTTGAACAAGTGAATGCGACCCTCAGACGTTTGCACGCGTTCGGACTACTTACTCGTATTTAGATAGCTAACCTCGTGAACTACGGCTCACAAATTAATCAATTCCATTATTTAATTCGAACATTAGATTTGTTGTAACTGAAATTTTGATTATTTTTTATTATTATTTAAAATTACTTAGAGTAAATTTATTTTTTGGTTCATTAGGGCGCTTACTCATAGAACGTCCGATTTTAGAGGATCCTTTTTAACTGATGGATTGCTGCTTATTTTGTCGGATTACTGGATCCGGAATACTGTATTCTGTGTGAACTCGCTCATACAACTACATACGCTTATAGCATACGTTTAAACGGACCTGTAAAACGGACGTTGTATGTGTACGCGCCCTTAGTTAATGTTTACTGTATGTATGAAGGTGCGTTTACACGATACGCGTTGGCTTGCGCCAAGCTCCAGCTAATGCCGCTTGCACACGATGGGATGTCAAATCAGCTATAGTGTCAATGCAGCTGAACTGAGTCGTCAGGTCATAAACGTCAGCTATAGCGTACTCTGTAAGCCTAACTAGTGCGAGCGAGACAGATAGACAGAAAAGGTGTATGGACCTAAGACTCAGCCCGACCATAGTTAAGCTGAGGCATGTCATCAGAGCTGGGTGTTCATGAAGTTGCCTTTGGAATTGTCCCAGTTTAATATTTATCTAGCTACTGCACGCTGCACATGACACCCAGCCAGCTGCTGCTTATTGTATGCTGTTTATTGATACTCAAAAACTACAAGTTATTCGAGAGCCTACCCGGAAAGATTCAGTTAAAAAAAAACCTGTCCAAGTTGTCAAGTCAAAACCGCGATGACACGAAAGTACACTCGTACAAAGCAAACTTTGATGACTGCTTGGATGCTACTTTGAGTATGGCAACACTAATCTAAGCTCACTTCAGCCGTGTTGACTTGGACCACGCTCATGTTTTCACAGTCTTTGATGATAGATGACGAAACAAAATGGCGTCAAGTACAAAAAAAATGGCATCTCGCAATAAAAGAAAGTGGAGTGAGCAGAATGTGAACAAGTATGAAGTGATTACCCAGTTGATATGTGTCAACCGATATCCAAGTAGATTTTTAACAAAGCTTCTTTGTAAAAACTACTTTATCAAAACTACTTTGTCCAATAGTTTTTTTTTGTAACGGCTTGACAAACTGGCTTACGTCCCGCCTGATGGTAAACGGTTACCGTCGCCTATTGACATCTGCAACACCAGAGGTATTGCCAATGCGTTGCCTGCCCTGAAGGACTCTTTTTACATTAATAATAATTAGTAATAGTACTTTAAATGTGTCAACGCGGCTTTAAGGCTTCCGTACTATATTATTTAGGCTCTCTATCCAAAATCTCTAGATGTCACGATGTTGGTATATCTAATTGTGAATTAAATCCATAAAAGAATATACTTTCATGAAGAGATGAGGTAGATGTACAAATATGTGATCATATAATGGTTCCGTTGATTGAATATTGCATATAATATCCTTAAAAAAATACCTACATGAAGAGATGAGGTAGATGGGCAAACATGTGATCATATAATGGTTCCGTTGATTGAATATTGAATATAATATCCTTAAAAAAAACCTACATGAAGAGATGAGGTAGATGGGCAAACATGTGATCATATAATGGTTCCGTTGATTGAATATTGAATATAATATCCTTAAAAAAATACCAACATGAAGAGATGAGGTATATGGATTTGTGATCATATAATGGTTCTGTTGCTACCTTTTGGGGTAGGGAACTCTAAAAATACTTTAAAGAATTTGTTTTGAGTAAAATGGCAAATGTTGAAAGGTTTGTTCGCGCGTTTATTAAACAAATAGCGTGTAACATTTGACTCATACGTGATTGTCACAAGCCCGCTACTGTCGTGTGATCGCAGCTTCGGTAGTGTTGAAGTTGTATGAAGACGGTGTGTGTGATGCAAGGCTAGATAGTTTTGTAATAGATGCACGCTTGCGCAGGATCTACAGTAAATTATTATGAGGTTCGACGGTTGTATACATTAAGATACTCAAGTTTTGTATAACTTTCTGTGTAACCACATAACGTTTAAAGTTAAACATAAGGGGCATTCATCATTATCAGCCGTTAGACCTCCGACGCCTGAATGAGGGGTGGGTGGGTGTTGGTGCCTTAATTACCGCGCTTGGCAGGCGGAGTGGTGATCACATTATTGGTTGATTTTCATCCCCTGGTGTAATGCCTTATCGACTTTTACGACATCCACGGGAGGAGACGGTGGTCTATTCTTAGGCCGGCGACGCCACGGCTTGATAAGAGATACATTAATCGTTATACACCATGTTAACTAGAGAGCATTCTGTGGTTAAGTCCTGTATATTTTGATGTATGTAGACTAAGCCTGAGATAAATCACACTAATATTATAAAGGCGAAAGTTTGTGTGTGTGTTTGTTACTTCTTCACGCTGAAACGGCTGGACGGATTTGCATGAAATTTGGAATGGATATAATTGAACTCCCGGAATAACACATAGGCACATTTTTATCCCGATATTCCCACGGGATCGAGAAATACGCGGGTGAATCCGCGGGGCGCTGCTAGTAGACTTATACTTAGCACATACTAATGCTTAGCATTGTCTCTGTCCCTATCTAGCACGCGTGGTTTGACATGTGTGCGAAAGTGACAAATATAATTTACG
The DNA here is from genome assembly GCA_932527175.1 of Operophtera brumata. Taxonomy (NCBI): domain Eukaryota; kingdom Metazoa; phylum Arthropoda; class Insecta; order Lepidoptera; family Geometridae; genus Operophtera; species Operophtera brumata. The sequence goes on along the minus strand of OW052226.1, from coordinate 30,663,060 downwards.
TGCTAAGTATGATCTATTTATCTCGGCTTTAGTGATGATAGAACAATTGGAGTTTTCTAATACGTTAGTATTTAACTATTAAATCATAGTTCAATGATTAAAATCTCAAATATAAAGAAAACTGTTTATTTTTATTTATATTGAATCAGTGCAGTGTATAGTTGAAAACTGTTAGAACTTTTTGGGACAATAATAGTTAATAATTTACGTTAGAAATATTTGTTAATGATTTTCCTTCTGGCTCAATGTATACAATCGTCATTTATATTACGCAAATCAAGAATTGTACATAATATTAAAGTTTCTAGTATGTAAATATTGAGACTTTTGTATGAATTTTTCCAATATGTTCTTTTCAAACTCAAATTAGGATGGTTTACTGATATAGCTGAACTCGAAGTTGTATGATGCTTTCTGCTTTCGATGTGATTGTATAGGTTGGTGACAGTGTGTTGCGAATATGTAACTGCCCTCAATTTCCATAACTTTGGCAGCAATTACATAGAAAACTGGCGCCTGTCCATCTACACTTAGGCCCGTATTCCAGAACAAGGCTCAAGTAGATATTTGTTGAAAAATTTAATTGTATAGTGTATAAAAATATACTTTTCTCGATTCAATTTGAGCAGGGTTGATTTACACTTGTCTTAGTTAAGTAGTGAGTTTAGTTGCCTAATAAGTGAAATGTATCGAGCAAGTTTAGTTTACTATTAACTATTCACCGAGCGACGTATGAAACCAATCTGCCGCCGGACCACTTGCACCATTAGGCAGTACTATTGATGGTACAATTGGCACTGATTTGACCCAATTGTACCATTGATTCTGCATTCACTAAACTGCTTTAGCAGATTTTGATAGAATTAAGCGTATTGATAGATTAGGGGGGAAGGGGCGGGGGGGGGGGGGGAGGGGGTCCTTAAATACTTAGTCACAAATATTGCAGTAGAGTTGGGTAGTTAACAAGTGTAAGAATTGGAGGGCTTAGTTCTCTCTTTGCTAATTTGACGTTTTACGTCCAGTGTTACGAGTCTGAACAAGACTACAAGCAGGAACACGGGCGTGTGGTGTACGCTACACCGATTTTTGTATGGGAGTTGAGGGCTCAAAGGGTCCGCTAGGGGAGCTTTACGGTTTTTCCATGCTTAAATCCTTATACTATACACTACACGCCCGTGTAGTTCCTTTACAGACTATAGATTATCTAAATATCAATGAGATTGAAAGTAGTTATCGATAATTATGATAGATTTTCAACATCGTTCCAGCCCTAGGCATGTTACTCTGACAGCTGTCACAGGAATAAAGCTATAGTTAAAGAGAAAATTACTGGCAGATGATAGTTAATCGCTAATACAAGTGTAAATCAGCCTTTACAACATCTTAGTAGTCGCGGGTTCGTAGCGGTAAGCGTCGGTAGATAGGTACATGGCATGCTTTCTATGTAAATGTGGTCTTAGGATTATAGTAGGCTTAAAATGATTAGAGATTTAATAAGTCATACAATAACATTGCCTTTGTTACTAGATATTGGTAGATAGTGATTACTGAAAGCTGATAGGCATTAGATAAGATACATAATCATTCCGTAGTAGATCTTATGGGAAAGTCCACTGCTCACGTTATGTACTGAGGCATATTCTGAGACCCGTATACAGTCAAACTCAATTCAGATAGCGATTTTGAGTTTGTCCCCATTTTAAATTTACCATTACGAATGTCATTGGTGCACTCAAGATCACTCTCAGAGTTAGTTCACATTGTTAAAAAGGGCCCAAGTTTTGCACAGCTGCTTAAATCACTCGTGAGCTTTTCTGCTTACACGTGTTTTGTATGGAAAGTGAAACAGCGCCTCTAGCGGACTGTTTTGTTAACACATGGAAACCGAAACAGCGCTTCTAGCGAATCGTTTCGGTAACTCATTTATGGAAACCGAATCAGCGCCTGCGGACTGTTTTGGTAACTCATTTATGGAAACCGAAACAGCGCCTCTAGTTGATTGTTTTGGTAACTCATTTATGGAAACTAAAACAGCGCCTCTAGTGGACAGTTTTGGTAACTCCTTTTGTCTATACAAACACCCGTAAAACACTCACGAGTGAGAGTGAAAGCTGCGGTGTAATATTCACGGTCTCAGTACGTGCCACTTACGTGCTCGTTTTATTAGAACTCATAAAGCGTGCCTGCGATGTACTGTGACTAGTGCGAGTGAAAATGTCCGGCAGCGGGCAGTCTGCAGACGCTTGATCTTATCCCGGGCACGTTTTACGAAGTGTTTTAGCTGCAGGCACTGTCACGCGTAATCGTTTTAGTTTTGAGGACCATACGAGGCTCGATTTCCACTCAATTTTTGACACAAATTCAATAGACTTCAAAGAAGAAAGCAACATTTGGTGCATTCACACGGTGAGCTATAATATTAGACCTCGCAATTTGACATTACATTAACAAAGAAAAAATACATGGGATAGATTTTTTAAATAATTACAGTCTAGCCCAAGAAATTTTAAATTTAAACATGACTGTCACTTTATTCTTAATTGTAACATTGCAAACTATGCAATTCACGATTTGCGATAATATTATCGGTCGCTGTGTGAAATTACCTTTATATTCTGTTAATCTCACCTGTTTGTGATATAGTTATGTTACTCTTTCAAAGTATACTTTTATTTTTGGAATGTTTCTTACGATTGATTACAGTTTGTTACTCGACACTAATGATTAATGTAAATGACAATTAATTATCTTGGGTGAAGACTACGGAACAGTACTACGCTGGAATCTCTCGTGGAATCAACACGTTTAGCTTTGTAAAAGAGCTTGAAGCAAGCAGAAATTTAATGTTAAATATTGTTAGTTTTTACCATTAAATTACAATCAATTGTACCGGGTGTTTTTTTAGGGGTTAGAGAACTTTAGAATTATATAATACAAATCAAAATCTTAGTTATGGCCAAGATTATTGGCTTTATTGGAAAGATTTACATGATTTCGGCCTTATTTTTATAGACGCCGGCAGTGCCTCGTATAAAGCGCAAACTGGAAGTTATATTTTCGACCACATTTTGGAGCATCTGTGCTTTTATATCGGAGATAACGCAGCAAATGTTGCCTCCAAGACTCTGATAAAGTCTAACCGTCTCTGATTTATCGGCTGACTATTGACATCCATACCAAATATTTCTATTAAAACTGAGGTAGACGTGGCATACATAGCAAATCTTGAATCTTTTCAAGGAAGCTAATTCACACCATTCTCTCGGTGCTCCCTAGTACGCTACACGTGTACTTGTGGTCGGTGGTGGTAACCCAACACCATATGCCATCCTTGTCACTATTGTTGACAAATGAATATTGCTATCTCGCGCTCGCTTGTTTAGATACATTTTGTTTGTCTGTAATGTTATCAATGTGTAGTTTCAAGATTGTTTTTCAAACGTCATTTAGACACCATGTCTACCGCAGTTTTATTAGAAATCTTTGTTCTATACCCACAGAAAATAGCCCAATAAATCACGCCTCCATACTCTCCATTGACGGCAAGTTCTGCCATCATTTGTGAAGAAACATGGACCTTCATAATGATGGAATAACTTCAGTTACACGAAGTGATCCATAATTTTTGAATTGTTCGTTTTTCTGTTGGTTTTTCCGGCATCATGGTGAATTGGAAAGCCAAACTGAGCACAAATCAGTGGTGAAATGTCAAATTGGCTGTCAATGGAGAGTTCAAAAACAACCCTCTTTAAAAAAACATCCAGTATATGTGTATCACTAAACAAACAATCAAAGTTCTGAGTTATTTAGCTTCAAGTTGTTCAACCTTTCTGACGATTTATACTTGCATCGATTATCTTACAATGAAAAAAGTTTTAATAAAACTGATGTAAATGATGAGTAAGATGTTTTTGTAAAAGTGCAATTAAATTATTAAGTATTACGCACCGATATGTAAAAATAATATAAATATGGTATGTAATTTTTTGGTGCGTGTGTGGGAAGCGGATTACAGTATGCTGTATTATATCGTAGAAAGGTTATTTAAATATAAATTCACCCTCGAACATTTTCGTTTTATTTCGGATTGTAGCTAATAAGTTTTTTGTTGATGATATTTATTTAAAACACCGATTACTATAAATCATCAAGTAGTTGCCTCCATCATCAGATCAGCTTGCCGTCACCATTATATTGTATTGTCATCGTAACTTGACAGGGATGCATCAACTCAATCAGTATGGCCGGCTGTGGACGTCTTCAGGAAGATGATGATGATGATGACGTACTTAGTTAAGCTAGAGCTTAGTAAGTAAAGCTTAGTTAAGTAGAGTTTTGTCGTATTTTTGGAGTACAAGTTTTATCCATACAAAAAAAAAACACGCACTCTAAGGCGCTGTCTCCACGAGCGAGAGAATCGCGGCGATGTTAACGTCGTGCCATGTATTTCAATGCACGCGTCTCCACACGGCGATGTTATCGCGGCGATAATTTGTATGGGCGAGCGCGGACTCGTCACGGTTCTGTCGCTCGTGGAGACAGCGCTTTAGATAAATCAGAGAGCATGGCAAACTATCAAACTCATCACTAGCAATAGTAGCTGTGTTTCTATCAAGATTATGTATGCCTGTGGCGCGTGAGACAGTGAATAATTTTGGTTTATTTTAAGGCCACAAAGGAGGGCCTACAAACAATATGTAGGTATTACGTCCAGTGAAAGAGGAAATTAGGTTTTAACATTTTAATATATCTCGCATAATCCAATGAAAATAAGTGATTAACTTAAATAATTTCTTTTTTAAAAACTGTTTTAGCCTATCGATGTTGTTGCGCGTTTTAAGGCCAACGCCAGCTTTAAACTTCATAAATTGAAAAATAAACACTTGCAACATACAACAGGTTGTTAGCTGAACTTGTCGTTAGAAGCGGAGGTGGTGGAGGAGTCTGCGGTGACGTCATCGCACCTCGGGGGGAGGATGATCTGCACCTCTTCATGGAACTGAACCTCATCGTCAGGGAGAGGCGCATCCTCGAGGACTTGCGTGTCGTAGTCTTCATATGTTGAATTTTCGCTGGAATCAAGTATTTCCATCATCTTAAATTTTAGTAGTAGGAGAGCTTTTTTAACTACGCAAAAACGAGGTGTTATAAGTTTGACGTGTCTGTGTATGTGTGTGTGTGTGTGTGTGTGTGTGTGTGTGTGTGTGTGTATTGTGTCTGTCTGTTTGTGGCATCGTAGCTCCCGAACGGATGAACCGATTTCGTTGTTATTTTTTGTTTTAATGGTGAATTTGTCCGGAGTGTTCTTAGCTATGTTTGATCAAAATTGGTTCAGCCGTTTCATTTCGTTCAGGGTTTTTTTTTTTTTATTTTTACAAAATTAATTACTTGTTGTGGATGAGTTCGTCCGGGGAAGTACTACCACCATACTACCTATTTCTGCCGCAAAGCAGTTGTGCTCGCATTGCTGTGTTCCGGTTTTAAGGGTATGGCTGCCGGTGAAATTACAGGCACCATGAGACTTTTCACTTTTCTTTATGTCTCAGGGTGGCGGTCGCAGTTCAATGCCAGATACGGTGCGTCCTAGGTGGATGTGCACTATGAATGAATGAATGAATGAAAATACTTTATTGCTCACCTTACAAACTAGTTAAAATCAACACATAACTATGCACTGTTCATAGGCAGAGGGTACCGCTTATTATCAGGTGGGCCATCTGCTTGATCCATCATTCCAAGTAGAATAAACAAAAGAGTCGGTCCCTGAGGAATGGGAGAGGTACGGGAGGGGTGTTTTCGTATCTCAAATTATCAGATGACAGTTCCTAGCATGCACATTAGGTGTATAGTTTCTGATATCCCGCAACATAAATAAACGTACTGTGTGATCAAGAACTAGAAGTTTTTAAAAAAATCACTATTTTTCAAGGTAGGTAGGTATAATGCGCGTCATGTAAAATCAACGCTGCCGGTAAAGCTTCTCCAGGCGTTCTAGCGTTCTTTTGACATGACGCGTACTATAGGTACTTTGAAAATAGTGTGTGCCTAATAGGTACCTATCAATTTTAGGTGCCGGAAAAGGGAAAAGTGCAGGTACCTATATTCCCTGAAAATTTAAAATGTAAATTTCTTATGCTTCAATCAACAAGTAATTAATTTTGTAAAAATTAAAAAACCCTCAACGCAATGAAACGGCTGAACCGTTTTTGATCAAACATAGCTTAGAACACACCCGACAAATTCACCAATCAAATAAAAAAATAAAAAATAAATCGTTTTATCCGCTCGTGAGCTAAGATGCCACAGTCAGACACACACACACACAGACACACAGACACGTCAAACTTATAACACCCTGTCGTTTTTGAGTCGGGGGTTAAAAAATGAAAGACATAATGATACTCACAAAAGCTGGTCTATGTGCTTGGCCCCCGTCAGGACAGAATTATAAAGCCTCGCCCGAGCACTGTTTAGTTTTATCCCTGACGGCATTTCTTCTGCTTCTAACCAAACTGTTGCAAGACTATCTGCTTACAAAGAAAGCGACATAATGATGAACTCACTAAAGCTGGTCGCCCGTCGTGCCTCCCGCCAGGACAGAAGTATACAGCCTGGCGCGAGCTTCATGTAGCCTCATGCCGGCTGGCACGTCTTCTGCTCCTGATCGAGTTTGTTGAATCGCGTGCAGGGCCATATGTTTGGTTGCTGTAGGATTATGCAATATCTCATCATAAATCAGGCTTTGTACTTATAGATTTAAACTGATGGACTATGGTTATTTCACATTGGCGGTTTGCGAGTTAGTTTGGATGTAGCCCTCCCTACATCCAAACATACTCGCAAACCGCCAATGTAGATAGGTATTCTCCGGAACTACAGATACAATTCCGTTTTTTTTTTACAATCATGGTGCTAGTGTTTTATACACCGTCCGCCTGCGGCTAAGCTCGCGTTATGTGCCCAATCAACTCGGTAACGGTTGAGACGATATTGATGATATTTTGGTGTGCGGAAGGATGCTGGGGGAGGGGATTGCGTGTAAAACCGAGGGCAAAAGGCATTTTTGTTAAATCTTATATGGAAATCTGTGGTGTGTGGTGTGTCCGGCTTAAGAGTAGACCCCTCCGCCTCCTCCAGTGGATGACATAAAGCCGACTATGGGATTACACCAGGGGATGGGCAGCAGCATCCACCTGAGTACCTACTCAACACCTGGTCAATACATAGGTAGGTACTGCAATCACCAATCCACCTGCAATGCGCGGTGTTTTTGGCAAATCCCCCCATTGCATTATAGGGAGGCCGCATCCAGCAGTATCCTGGTAGGCTGACCGACTGATGATGACCAGGGAAATGCCGTCAGCAAAAAAAAGAAACTAAGTACGTATACTTATTACTACCTCTTAAATAATAAAAAGGTACGTTACCATCATTGACGTGATAAATGTGTTTTGTATCGGTTTCCTTATCTTGGTTCTCTACTGGTCGAAGTTTTGTAATTTCCTCTGGTTTGTTCTTATGTTCTAGAAACACAGAAAATATCAACTTGAATATCTATTTCAAGTAGGTCATGGTTAGGTAACTGAAGCCATCTTTATGCGCGATATGTGCGTGATTGCGTGTATGTACGTCTATTAGACAGACAGACAAACGACGGTAATGTGTTCCACTAGCAGTTTGCATTATAAAGGTAAAACCGAAACGTTTTGTACGAATAGAGATAGAGGGTATACTAATGAGGTAAGGATGGTACTAAGCTGTTAGTCATAACATGAAAAGGTGATAGTGGGATAGGCGCCAGTCTGCAAATTCAACAAACAACTTACACGGCCGTGTGGTGTATACTTCATGGATTTTTGTAAGGGATTTGTGGTTCTCAAGGTGCCCGCTAGGGGCACTCTTCGATTTCTTCATACTAAAATCCGTGTAGTGTACCTACACCACACCGCACACGTCCGTGTAAGTTGCTTGTCAAATTTGCAGACTAGCCCCTCAGATCGTGAAGCTCCTGGGCGCATTCCCCGAAATGTAACCTAATAGAAGATCGAAAGGCATGCAACTTTATACGGCGGTGCTCGAGGCTCTGAATTCTGAAACCATGGTGCATTGTACGTTTAGGTTTCTTAGAATTGCTAGTAAGTATGTATAATGTTACTTACCGTTCTTGTTGTGTTTTGTTGGAAAATAAGAATACCCACGGAACAATGTTTCCAGCTCATCAGGCGTCATGCGTCGCAGATAGGGAACGCGCTTCAGATCCGGCCGGTGGAGGCTTCGGAACGAGTTGCGATGCTGTCAAAAGGATTAGTATGTTTTTTTAGAAAACAATATGATTTATGTTTTTTTTTGTTAAATTATTTTGCTACCGCACTAAATCTAATTTTGTCACTTAATTAATATTGATAATATTCCCTATAAAGTGATAAGTGATACCTATAAATGACAGAAGCAAGATTACGATGGTTAGGTACACACTACCTACCTAGACGGACACGTAATGCGACGATGCGACCATTTCGTGGGAAAGTTCCTTTCTATCGCAAATGACAAGAGGGGAAGAGGTAGACCTGTCGCAATCTGGCTATCGACCTAAAATCCTAGAAGCCACTGAAGATATGCCAAAGACCGGCAAAAACGGCGAAAATGATAGTGAAAGGGTGGCCCATAACGGGATAGAGCGAAGTCTAAGAAGAAGAATCATAATATTTCCGGAACATAAAATCTAGGCATATAAATTTATAAAAAAATGTTCGTTGTTAAATTGAGAATGGCTTGACCGACTTCTCCATCCACCGACTTCCTGCAACCTTTGTAATATCCTTCGTCCTTCACTGCGCCCTCTGGTTTGTAGTCACCACTAGAGAACTTTTATTCCTCTATGTTTTTCAGTTCTGCGAGCTATAAGACCTCTTCAACTTGCTATGAAGGCTTGGCTATGTCAGTGATCTTGGTTATTCTACTGATTTCCTCATTTCGGGTTTTGCCATTTAGTGAAACATCGAGCATAGCCAGTAGCGTGACTCTGAGCTTATGTATAAGGCCAATAGTTAGCGACCACGTCTCAGCAGCCGTAAGTCATCACTGCCAACAAACACGCACCGATTATAGACTTTCATCTTCAGGCTCTGCGGTATCTGTGCCAGAAGATATGGCGTAGCTAGTTTCCCGATCACTGCCTTTCAGAGTTGGATTCGTCGGCTGACCTCTGTCAAACTTAGACCTTCCTAGTCAAATCGCGACCCAACCCAACGTGTATTGGTATAGGTGCTACATAGGCATCTTGACTATGTTAATTTATAGGGTTCCTTACCCAAAGGGTAAAACGGGACCCTATTACTAAGGCTTGGCTGTCCGCCTGTCTGTCTGTCTGTCCGTCCGTCTGTCACCAGGCTGTATCTCATGAACCGTGATAGTTAGACAGTTGAAATTTTCACAGATGACTTATTTCTGTTGCCGCTATAACAACAATTACAAAAAAACAGAATTGAATAAATATTTAAGTGGGCTCCTATACAACTAACGTGATTTCTACAAATGTAGGTTAAGCGATGCTCTGCGGGGTCAGTTTTTGGATGGGTGACCACTTTAGGCGTTATTTTTTTTTAGCTTTTTTTGTAGTTAATGGTACGGAACCCTTCGTGCGCGAGTCCGACTCGCACTTGGCCGGTTTTTAAACCCACCTGGGCTGTTATTCGCTATGACCATAAGAGATTACTTGACAATAACGTGTGACTTCACAATGTATTCTGAACGATGATTCCACGGTATACAGACGGTATTGAGATCTCTGAGCATTGTGGCAAGATCTTCGAGTGATTCTGCGCCCGCGGTAGGATGATGGCTATGGGCCGATGACGATGATGTATACCTACTTTGACTAGACCCGGCGGCACCTGCATCCACTCGCACGTTTCCGACGAGCTGAGGCATTGTATCACGCTGCCGTGTTTCACGGAGATCGCCGACAGCCCGCTCCGCACCAAGTCTTCGTTTATCTGCAAGGTTGAGAAGAACCTCATCACCATTACAGTAAAACCAGCGAACTGATTATAGGCTGTCCGTATCATCGCATACCCCATCGCATAGTGCAATACCCGACTGTCTTGGTACATTGACGACCTCTGTGGCGCGGCGGGCGAAGGTAGGCCTGCGACACAGGAGGTTGCGGGTTCGATTCCCGCCTCGTAACAAATATTTGTGCGATCGCAGATATTTGTTCCGGGTGTTCTGGGTATTTTCTATGTATATAAAAAAAATATCTATCTATGTAATATATTGTATTAAGTAATTCAGTTATCTAGTACCCATAACACAAGATCTGGTTAGTTTGGGGCTAGAGATAATGTTGTGTGAACTGTCCAGCATTATTTATTATTTTTATTATGTAGCGTGTTATTGACCCTTTTGATCGAGTTACCTTAAACGCGAGATGCCAATGAGGGCATTATACCTAAACATGAGATATGCCTAAAAAGTTGTTTATCCTAAACGAAAGATGCCGATGAAGTTGATACGATGACATCCGGGTGAGATCGTACGCGCGGAGCTGATGTGATGTCATTTCATACAAAAAAATGCTTAATAGAAAGAATACCAAATATTACTATGTAGGTAGGTACTAAGTATATGTAGTAATAAAAGTTACCGTCATCATTGAGGGATATGTTGTTGAGGCAATGATTTGTACCTAAACTTAACTAGTGGAACGCCCGCAACTTCGCCCGCGTGGAGTTATTTCCATTAAAATTTCAGCACCCCCTTAGAGGGCGAATTTTGGAAATTCCGTTCTAAGTGGGTACACGCCTAAAGACAAAAGGAATGTAATCTACAAATTTCAAGTCTAAACTAGGTAATTAATTACTTAGCAAATTGTATTTAAAAACAGCGTGGCTGAACGCTCGACCTTTACACTTGCCTACCTACCACCGCCCACATTTATTTTTCTCTTTCTATGCTTACATGGTGTATGAAGGTAATAAATACGTGAATAAAAATTGCCTTTTGTTTTTTTATTCTCTCCCTGTCCATAATCATCTCATCTGTCACTGTGTGCGTGTAATGCACAAAAACCTAATCAAATCCAGCGAGTATGGAAAACTCGGATCACCGAATAACGCGTGAAAAATCTACTTTTAGAACGTGTTTTATTCTTTAAAATTCAGCAATAACAGGCACCTAGGTATACTTAGATCCTACGAAGAAAAGACAGCATAAATATTCAGCAATAACAGGCACCTAGGTATACTTAGATCCTACGAAGAAAAGACAGCATAAATTCAGCAATAACAGGCACCTAGGTATACTTAGATCCTACGAAGAAAAGACAGCATAAATTCAGCAATAACAGGCACCTAGGTATACTTAGATCCTACGAAGAAAAGACAGCATAAATTCAGCAATAACAGGCACCTAGGTATACTTAGATCCTACGAAGAAAAGACAGCATAAATTCAGCAATAACAGGCACCTAGGTATACTTAGATCCTACGAAGAAAAGACAGCATAAATTCAGCAATAACAGGCACCTAGGTATACTTGGATCCTACGAAGAAAAGACAGCATAAATTCAGCAATAACAGGCACCTAGGTATACTTAGATCCTACGAAGAAAAGACAGCATAAATTCAGCAATAACAGGCACCTAGGTATACTTGGATCCTACGAAGAAAAGACAGCATAAATTCAGCAATAACAGGCACCTAGGTATACTTAGATCCTACGAAGAAAAGACAGCATAAATTCAGCAATAACAGGCACCTAGGTATACTTAGATCCTACGAAGAAAAGACAGCATAAATTCAGCAATAACAGGCACCTAGGTATACTTAGATCCTACGAAGAAAAGACAGCATAAATTCAGCAATAACAGGCACCTAGGTATACTTAGATCCTACGAAGAAAAGACAGCATAAATTCAGCAATAACAGGCACCTAGGTATACTTAGATCCTACGAAGAAAAGACAGCATAAATTCAGCAATAACAGGCACCTAGGTATACTTAGATCCTACGAAGAAAAGACAGCATAAATTCAGCAATAACAGGCACCTAGGTATACTTAGATCCTACGAAGAAAAGACAGCATAAATATTCAGTTACATTAAGAGTGGCAGCGAGTTTTCATGAATAAAGATGGCGAGAATAAATAAAATGGTAATCCGCTTGCCCTCCTCAACACGCAATCACTCTGCTTTATCTGAATACACTGAGTATTGTGACTTCAGCGAGTCATCGTTTTTTTGCTGCGACTGCTACGCCGTAGACTTACATGCTACAGAAAAATGCCATGTATACTATACCTGCTCGGAAACTATAAGTTTTTTTTAATGAGGCTTAATGTACGTCTTTATTGTTGTACAAAACAATTGTCAGCAAACTTAGCTAAGAATACCTTCGATCAAGTCACCTTACAAACAAAAAAACTAAAACAAAATCGGTTCATCCATTTGGGGGCGACGATGCCACAGGCAGACACATAGATACACACAACAAACTTTGTATCTACTTACCTATAAATCTACATTAATTTTTACCTAGACGCTAAAAGTATTACAAAACCTTTTTTACAGAAAAAATCGACAAAAAATACTTACAGTATTTAATTATATAGGTTTAATTATATACGTACTTATGTTCCGACACGATTCTTAATTTGTTACTGGAATAAATTAACTGAAATACCTACGCAATTAAAACGCAAACTAGCCTAAAATTATCATTGCTACCTAGATTGGACGCTGGTGATTCTGATTCTGGATCTATTTCGAGCACCTTTGTGTGTTTTACGATGACTTAGATTTTTGGTGTTGTAAGTATTTTACACATAAGTAATATTTACATCCGTGAAAGTCATGGTTCTCCAATGAATTACCTTCTAGTGGTGGGGAAAATGTTCCATATGCCTGTGGGGCTAGAGGTTAGTAAGTGGTTTATGAAAATATATATTCATACGAAATTAAAATTAATTATTGCTTTAATTTAGGTACAACCGCTTCTATAAAACCTTTTCGGTGGAACGGGCACATTAATCAAAGTTGACAGGATGCTGCAACCAGTTGTGGTTTCTCAGTATATCTATCATCTGGGGATGTTGATGGTTCCCCATCGGTTGTATGTTTTTTTAATTTACGAGTGCTAACCTCAGCGAAGAGGAAATTGAGGCCTTTGCCCTGCAGTGGGAAACTTCCGACTCATAAATAAATAATAATAAATAACCTCAGCTTAGTTATATGTAATTAAATTAAGTAAAAAACATAAATATCAGATGCTTAACTCACAGTTGATTTTTTAAAACTTTCTGCAGTTTTGCGTTACCTAGTTACAACCCGTAGGTTTTTTAAGTACAAATTAACTACATCGATACAAAGTGGTTCTATAGTTGCTATATAACAGTTTTGTTGGTAAAACTCTGGTAGCCTATGTCTACGAATATCGTAGACATTCCAGGCTGTGGTGCATACCTATGCACCACAGCCTGGAAAGTTCGTTTAGAATCGTCGTCAAAACGGAAGCTATTACGATCATAGAAGTTCGTTTAGAATCGTCGTCAAAACGGAAGCTATTACGATCATAGAAGTTCGTTTAGAATCGTCGTCAAAACGGAAGCTATTACGATCATAGAAGTTCGCTTAGAATCGTCGTCAAAACGGAAGCTATTACGATCATAGAAGTTCGCTTAGAATCGTCGTCAAAACGGAAGCTATTACGATCATAGAAGTTCGCTTAGAATCGTCGTCAAAACGGAAGCTATTACGATCATAGAAGTTCGCTTAGAATCGTCGTCAAAACGGAAGCTATTACGATCATAGAAGTTCGCTTAGAAACGTCGTCAAAACGGAAGCTATTACGATCATAGAAGTTCGCTTAGAATCGTCGTCAAAACGGAAGCTATTACGATCATAGAAGTTCGCTTAGAATCGTCGTCAAAACGGAAGCTATTACGATCATAGTCCGCTGAATTGTATGGTTAAAATTTCACGGACCATTTCGTTAAAGTAGTCGCGCAAATAAAATAAAATTACCGTTTTAATTTTCGTAAATAAACTTAATTTGAATAGATGATTAAACTAAAAGGCTTCGGTTTTGAAGGTCTATCTAAATGAATGGAGCACGAAATAGTAGTGGTCGTATTTTGGCATTAATTCAGCTTGAAATGTCGAAAACTTTGGTGGCTGTAGTAGGTACTCAATATTTTATAGGGAGATGGTACGAGTCACTGAAATTGAATACCTACAACTACCATTAAATCTACTATTTGCGATCGTCTCGTTAGCTTCTTCGTTAGTGGTTCGTGCCCCACATTTGTGTTCCCACAAGATGGACATCTCTCTGCGTATTCTACCGCATCTACACAACGGGGAATGCTCCGACGAGCTTTTACATCTCCTGGCATCGAAATTTTACGCAGCACTGAGATAAAGCTCGTCCACACATAGAACCCTAGGTTTCTCGAATAACTCGTTTTGTGAGATATTTTCTACCTTATACCTACAAGCTGTAGAATTATCTACTGTGAGGTTTTCCAGCTTGGTTACGAAATGGGCTGCTTCATGAAATATGTTTAATAATGTAATATACTGGGTATATTACAATGGCTATGCATTGACAATGCTCCCGTGTGGTTGCGTTGCCGATGTGAGGCGGTTAGCTAGTTTGTCTATATTCCCATAAAATAAGATTAAAGCACAGGACATGGTACCTGCAACTCTTTCCCTTCACAGCACGGCACCAGCGGCGGCAGCTCTTCTTTGAGTCGGTGTGCGGAATTGAGGCCTGTGGCCACATTATCTCCGCTTGCCACCGGGTTCATAAGGAGAAGAGATGCATTGGAGGATAGTTTTTCTTTTACTTCCAGGTTTGAGGGGTTATCCTGTGAGGACACTCACGTTGTAAATGTATAGCAACTAACAAAGCAAATAAATTGGTCCAGCAGCCTTTATGGTCAACTTGGTATTCAACCCATGACGCGCCGCGGCCAAGTTGAAGATACAAGAGCTGACAGGTTCAATTCCCGTTGCGGAAAAAATGTTTGTATGACCTGCATATATTTTTTTCGGGTCGCCTATTTAAAAGCTATTTTAATACAGCACAATACAACTTAGTCAGCATTTCTAAATGCTGTTTCAATACGTCTCAAACGGTTATTTTTAATGATGATAGTCCTTTATTTGACTGCGAACCCACCAACCAAAGGGCTTGAGATTGTAAGCACAACAGGATTTTACTAGAATTCTGAATCACCATTCCGCTCGCTCGGTTTGTATAGCATGAACCATTTAGGTATCTATTTTACTGTTTGTGCTATACAAACCTCTTAACCGTTACGCTCCTCGCAACATATTTCCTATTGATCGGAAAAGTGAAGTTCCCACAGAAGTCACCCCATCGCCACTTCACCCAAAAGTCCTGACTTCCGTGGCGCGGCGGGCGAGTACCTGACTGTACTACTTGGAATGACGGATCAAGCCGATGGCCCACCTGATGTTAAGCGGTACCCTCTGCCTATGAACAGTGCATTACCTCATAAGTCACGTCCACATAGGACACGCCCTATGTGGCACTGCACTACGCCCGCCACCCTGAGACAAAGATGAAAGTCTCATGTGCCTGTAATTTCACCGGCACCCATACCCTTCAAACCAGAACACTACTGCTTTGCGGCAGAAATAGAAATGGAAATGGTGGTAATACTTCCCCGGACGAACTCTTTCACAAAAAAGCTCTACTGCTAACAAAACTTCTCTGAGAACTTGACTGAGACGCGAGATGTCCTGGTTCGATTCCCGCTGCGAGATAAGTGTTTGTATGGACTGTAAATATTTGTTGCGTGTCTGGATGTTTCGGTGCCATGGTTCTGATACCCACCTCACAGGGAATCCTAGTGTGGGTCAGGAGTATTTAAGTACGTGACTGTTGTTATAAATCCATTAAAAACCACAAAATTTTAAGGGGTTTTTTGATGTGTCCTCATAAGGGCTTCATGATTAAATTTGTATGCCTTGACAAGGCGAAACATGGTTATACTATCTCTTTTATAACATCTGTATGTAAACTTGTGTTTCGGACAAATAAATGATCTGATCTTATCTTATGAGTGATTTGTATAGAATAGCAACGAACCTTCCTAATAATGCTGGCACTCATATTGAAGTCCCGGATCCCGACTGGCAAATGAGCATTGTTCTCATGGAGGAGCTGCATCACGCAGGAGAAAGCCAAGACAAGGCGCTACTGGTTTGAATTATCTAAATGGAATGGTTGTGGAATTTGAGTGCTTTTATTTATTTTCAGTGCTCACATTTTTACTGGAATTTTGACTTTGACATCAACACAGGCGTCACAATGGAGTTTCCATTTTCAAATTATTTTAGTTATCGTGACAAATGAGTTTTTTCCAAAGAGGTTTGTTGTTGCTTCTGGTTACGGTTTAAGATGTGTTTTTAAGGCGGGTACCGCCATCGCGAGGCCGCTCATCTGGTTCTCGCTTGAGCAGGTAGTCGAGAGGTAGCCTCGCGGTGCTTAGTTTCTGTCTACACAGTCAACACGAGCCACGCAGACCCTGCGACGCCATGTTTGACCATGGACGCGAGCTCGCGAGGCAATTTACATGCGTCTCTTGCAAATGAGAAGCTCACATTTGAGCACCGCTAATTACCGACAGTACGCCGGACCGGGCGAGCCACGCTCGCGCATGTCTGAGTTGGCTGAGGCAAACTTCGACCAAAGTAAAATAAATGGACTGGCCTTACCCATACAAAACGTCCGTGAAAAATAAGACAATTCGGATTTAGGGTACGGTCAACAAATAAACTATCTATCTATCTATCTATCTATCCAGCCACTGCTGAGTAAAGGCCTCTTCTCTATAGCGCCACTCCTGGCGGTCTTGTAAATAAACTAGGTGAAATTAAATTATTGAACTTCTTAAAAACTGTATTGTTTTAATACTTAATACTTTAACAGATGCAATGTGTTTTCTAAAGTTATTTCAAAGGTTTATAGTACAAAAAATCGCCGAAAAAAATGCAATTATTGAATGAAACTTTTACAAAAAACATGTTTCCCTTCTGTTTTATGTAGTTATGTATCTATTTTTCAGCTCTCAAACATACACAATATAAATCAATAGAAAAGCAAGTCCACCTAAGGTCTTCAGCTCAATCAATTTGTGAAAAATATATTTTTCATCACTCAATAAACTAAGAAAATATCATAAAAATCGTACGGAAACATAAATGTATAAAAATTCCAGTATTTAAGAAACTGCAGAGTGCAGTTTTAATAATTTTGCACAATGAGTTTTTTTATACTACTTGGAATGACAGATCAAGAAGATGGCCCACCTGATGTTAAGTGGTACCCTCTGCCTATGAACAGTGCATTACCTCAGGTCACGTCCACCTACGACGCGCCCTATGTGGCATTCCACTGCGCCCGCCACCCTGAAACATAAAGATGAAAAGTCCCATGTGGCCGTAATTTCATCGGCACCCTTACCCTTCAAACCGGAACACAGCAATGCGAGCACTACTGCTTTGCGGCAGAAACTGGTATGGTGGTAGTACTTCCCCGGACGAACTCTTTCACAAAAAAGCTCTACTACTACTAACCGTTTTTTGGCGTATAGAATTCATTGTGTAGAAAATGATCAGAGCTAATACGGGAAAATGTATTCCACTTCCAAAAGTCGTCTGTTCTTGCTCGTCTTATGACTTCTATCCATTTTTGTTTACTTTAGTTTTTTTTTGGAAAGCTATAAGGTTAATTAACATGCCATTACATATTATATGCAATTACCTAAAGCGACGTGCTTAGCAATGTTTTGGCGTAAATAATGCAAATTACAATTCTAAATCAGTACGATACCCCTTAGGCATCAGATTTTTTTGCAGTCTGTACCGGACCATCCGTCATGCGTGAAGTCTTGTCAAATATTTCGTCGCTGTAGTTGGAAAACTAAATAAGTAATAACAACAACAAAACCAACATCGCGAGAAAAACGCGATTTACTGTTTTATTGCGTCAAAAATGGCAATAACTTTTTTATCGTAACTAATTTTTCAGTCCGTGTTTTGATATGTTATAGATTGGTACTGTATCTATTTTCGAATTTAATGATAATACATTTTAGTTCTTTTGATTAAGAGAAAAAAGTAAAAAAACGACTATGTATTTTTCCCTCGCCAAAGTTTTGAATAATTGAAATGATCTATTATTTACTTATTTGAATATGACAATCCTATCCATGGGTATAGATTTATATAATATTAAAATACATTTTAAAATAAAACCAACTTATAATCATTTCTTTTTATCAAGACTGAATATTAGAAAACTACTGAAACACCTACATTATTTTAGCAGACTTATAAATTCAAAGTAAGTGACATAACAAACTTATCATACGACTAATGCTTATAAAATCAACAAAATGAAAAAAATTTGTGGAACACAATAATTCTAAGTATCAAAAAGAAAAAGGTATGTCGACTAAAATTAAAACTATCTACGAGTATAAACTTGTGTCTGTTAACTTTCATTAAGAGTGGGGAACATTGAGATAATGTCCTGGGGCGTAGTCCTCCTTGTGGCTCGTCCTCTAGAGCAAGACGTGTCCATCGACATGTATGGGCCATCATAACCATGCAATAAAGTCGATTTCGCAAAATGTGTTAGTTATGTAGTTTTCCTACCACACGACGATTTATAAGTTTTTTATCAATTGATGAAAATTATATTACAAAACCTTTACTTACGAATTAAATGCGATGCCTGAAGCTTTATTTGTATTTCTTGTGTTGTTTGCACTTGCAGAAAAGCACAGGAAGGCATTGTATCACCAAGGTATCTAATTTTGGTATTTTTCAGCATAGCTGTCACTCGTTGCCGTGACAAAGACTGACTGAAGCGAAGTATACTAGCTAGGTCTGTTTAGAAGCTTCAAAACTATCGTTCCCTAAGGCCCGTCCATTCATTTTATTTACGTCGATGGAGGCAAAGGCGTCTCCATCCTCGCGACACAGCCCCGCGATGTCGATACCTCGCTTTACAGTAGCGGTTTCTTTTAGCGTTAATAGACGTCTGTAATTTCGGATTGGTAGCCAGGCCAATATTTGATGCAACGCATGCAACAATATGACGTAGAAAATGACGTTTACGGATGCGCCAACCCATCGCCAACCCAAGACAGGAATCTTCATAAAAAATACCTCGCGCCGCAGGAAATAGCAGTTTTTATTGAATATCTCGTAAAATATAGATAATTTTACAAAACTCCTGCAGTAAACCCTCGACTTCGTTGTACCTACTGATTTTATTTAGGTATGTAATTTGTTACCTAATAATATGCAGCATTTTATAAACAATCAAATCTAGCCAAAAGTTAGGGGTTTTTTCTATCGATAAAATATTGTGCTATCGTGGTTCTGGTAGTTCTTCTTTTATTTTGATTTTCTTTGATTTGTGGTCTCTGTCATTATACCTGATTATACCAACCCATAATGACTGTTAGGAAGTCCATGCTGTTAGGTATTAGGTACAACCATAGTCTATGGAATACAGTAAGACTGAAACCTCAAGAACAGGATCACGCGAAAGGTAAGTAAAGAAAACTATGAATGTAATTTTTGGATAAACAGCATTGTTTTCGGTAAAATCATGTTACAAAACTGCGAAATTCATATAAAGCAACAAATTAAATACTATCTCAGCTATCAAAAACAATAATTTAGGTAATTAGGTAAACGTAACTGTAAATCAAAACGCGATGGGACTACTTCTGTTTGACACAATGGCGCTATTTGCCTGCATCCGGCTGTCAGATGTCACTGTCATTACGTCATTATGTAAATCATTTACAGCGCAAGGAATCCCCATCGCATTTTCCATAAAAAATACAAACACAAAATTAATCAGTAATCAAATAATAGGTGTTATTCTGATGATCAGATCAGTTCTTCTTCTTGCGCGAGGTGTCGTCAGTTTTAGGTGATGCTTCATCCTTCTCAGCTTCTGGGACGTAGAAATCTTTGGGATCTTCCTCCACACTCAGCTTCGCGCTGTTTTTCTGTGAAGAATTACTTTTATTAATCTAATGTGATAAATATGGCTGCTGAATTCTATTTGCCATTTTTTAACCACCGACGCAAAAACGACTGGGTGTTATAAGTTTGACGTGTCTGTGTGTGTGTGTGTCTGTCTGATCCACCGTAGCTCCCGAACGGATGAACCGTTACTTTTTTTTTAAAGGTGTATTTGTCGGGAGTGTTCTTAGCTTTGTTTGATCAAAATCGGTTCAGCCATTCAGCGTTAGGGGTTTTTTTTAATTTTTACAAAATTAATTACTTGTTAAACAATTTCGTCATTTTTATCTAATTAGGTACATTTTAATGTGTTTTTCGAGTTATTTTGTGTAATTTTGGTGGCATTTTAACCGGTCTAACTTGGATTAATAGCACTTGTGTGGTGTAGCTAAATTTAAGTGCTGCTTGTCTGTTCGAAATGGTGGATATTTTCTATAACCTGGTTTTTAATAACTGGGTTATTACTTGACGGGGACTCTTGATGACTTGACTATTTATTATTACTTGTTATTCATGAATTTTTTTATTGATTTTTAAATACTTGTTTGGCTAAATTGATGCAAAGAACGCACATAAGCCATTAACAACAAAAATGGCAGTCTCTTACTTATTGTAAGCTATATAGATTGTAGAAGTCACGAGGGATCATTTTATTAATGTTTACATTTGAAGGTACACTAAAAGAACTTTATGAGCGTGTAAGGCATTTAAAAATCTCGGACTATAACTGTCAATGATTAAAACCCAGATCACTGCAGTCAAATCTTAGGTCTTTACTGGAGCTCGAAAGATAATCTGCATGGACTCATGAGGATTAAAGTCGTGAGCATCTCGATGCATATCCTTCCAAAAAATAAACTACCTATGAACAGCCTCCTCCTCCTACTGATCGGACCATCGTCGGTTGTAAACGTCATAAGGAGTTAGTAGATGGAGAAATAGATTCATCGAGCCAGTGAATGTAGACTATTTTTTAAAAAATTACGGAAGAAGCAGATGGCCTACCTGATGTTAGGCGGTACCCTCTGCCTCTGAACAGTGCATTATCTCATAGGTCACATCCACCTAGGACGCGCACTATGCCTTTGTTCAGTGTTGGACAGATTCTGGATTGGACAGATTCATAATTCCTGAACGACCCAATTCGTAGACCCAGATTCTAGTTTCCTTGAAGGACAGACGACGGTGGGTTATTCCACTCCTTAGCAGTTCGTATTATAAAAGTAGAACTGAAACGTTTAGTACGAATAGAAGGTATACTAATGAGGTAAGGATGTTACCGAGCCGTGTGCCTGCTCGTCCTATGATAGTTACCATTCGTTCTTTCTCATCCTTCATCTCATAGCGCAGGGAGCGCAGGATGCGATGCGAAAGGAACTCGCTGGCGCGCCGCATGTCGGCGCATTCAGTGTTGACCCTGTTGTTCACCACAGCATCAGCTAAACCTTCCACCGCTTCTCCCCAATCCACTGTCAATTCAAAGTATAAAGTTAGTTGAAGTTTCCACGAATGAACACGTTGAATGCTTTAATTTTTAGGGTTCGTCACAGAATAAATAATAGTACAAGTATTTGTACAAAATTAATACAGTACCAGTACAGGAGAAAATTAGACCCTTAAAGGATCAATTTGCTGTACGTCTGTCTGTCAAGACTTTTTTCTCAGAAACGGCTAAAGGTATACCTTTAGCCTTGAGCTCACCTTTTGAGTTCACCGCGCATTCACCAATCTGCCTCCCAAGCGTGGTGATTATCGCAACCCCCAAAAAATATGGTGAACACACTAGCAGATGTAACAGAAGTATGGTGGTGCCTAGCAAGGAACTTGTCAGCGCCTCCTCTGACAAACACTGTTGTGAAATCATCGAACAAAGATGACTTGAACACGACTTACTGGGGTGTCTCATACGAGGTAGGGTCACTTGGCCCACTATGATGTCCAGTCCACGATACACGCGTAGACTCACGGAACGAGACATGAATTTCGCCGCTGCGTTCACCATCTAAAATAGGTAAGCACATGTTAAAAGCTGGTATTTTAACATAATTTACTGTAATCAGAAAGATGGGTGCCAGACACCAGCTCGCTGCCTTAGACTCGATCGAACGCAGAGATTTGAGGCTTATAGGAGAACAAAATATGGCAGAGACTGGGATCCAGAGTCTCGAGCACCGCCGTAAAGTTGCATGCCTTTATGTCTTCTATAGGTTACATTTCGGAGATTGTGCCCAGGAGCTACATGATCTGATCCACCATCTCCTTTTCATCATACGAAAAGCAGGCGCACGGCTCATTACCATCCTTACCTCATCAGTATACCTACCTGCAATTCGCACTAAGCGTTTCGGTTCCACCTTTGTAATGCAAACAGCTAAGGAATGGAACAAGTTGCCGTCGTCTGTCTTTCCTGAAAACTATAATATGAGTCTCTTTAAGGTAAGAGTGTATAGGTGCCTTCTAGACCTTCGTGCTACAACGTCGGCCGCACCGTCACTTACCAACAGGTAAGATCGCGATCAATCGAGGGTATATTCATAGTACAAAAAAGGCTGACAGAGTTTGAGAAGATATTTACCTCCAGTAGTTTCCTTCTTTCAGGTAAAAAGGCACCGAGGGTAACTGGGTCCGTTAGATCTTCTATCTTGTCTACGAATGTCACCTCGGCAAGTTTAGTTTTCGACGGCTGTGGGAAGAAATCATTGTTACGTAAATAATCACAGTTGCTTTTCAAAATTTAAAGCATTAAATTTTCTTTTTTTTTTGTTTTTATTTATTTAGTTTCTGATCAGATTCCAGTGTAGGTGATGTAAGTATATCAAGCGCTAACTAGCGAAAAAAGAGGCTGCACTATCTAACTACTATCTAACTGCACTATCACTATCTAACTCAGTAAAGTTCAGGTAAGTTAAAAAGTGACAGAATAGCGCAAGCGCAATGAAAAATTAACGAAAACAACGAAAAACAGTTTTTAAACAAAATTAAATATTTCCTGCGTAAAATTATAAATCTACTACTAAATAATTGTTACTAAATATTGTTTGTTAATATTTATTAATTTTCTCTATGTACATTGATAGATAACAGAGTTATTTACGTTATAAGCGCATAGTATACTATTTATTTTATCGAGAAAATTTATCGAGTGTGTGTTTTGGGCTCAATCATGCCCTTGGAAATATGATGAAGTTCAACTTTTTTTTTGATGTCATAATGTTTGTGGATTTTGCTAAAAATACGTTTAAGAGAAGCCTATTTGACTCTTGACTTTGACTTGTGGCGCGTTTTTTTTATTTTTTCTTTTTATTGCTCATCACAGCTCATCAACACTTCTTCAGATAGCGAAAACTATATTGCTGGTAATTATATGACCTAACACAAGTTTTAAGTTATAGGTATCACATAAACATCATTAGTTTGGCTTTGAATGTGCTTGAAAGAAAAAAACACTGTAAATAACATTGAAGAGCAATCGTAGCTAAACTAATGATATTTATGTGATACTATAAATTAAAACTTGTGTGTTACGTCATATCAGTACCGGCAACATAGTTATCGCTATCTGAAGAAGTGTTGATGAGGTGTGATGAGCAAAAAACACGAAAAAAAAACGCGCCACAAGCGAAAGCAATCACGCTCTCCAAATTTTCGGCTCCCCATCCAATTGCAGTCACCCTGCGTAAGTGGACACACCTTTTAACCTGACACAGATAGCCTTTAAAAGTCGTAGAGGGGCATACCACAGGAGTGGGAAGCCTATCCTTGGCACGCTTCATGTCCACTTCAGTGAATTCTTCCGATGCGATCTTCGTGGTCGATCCGAAGGCGATAACATTTCCTTGATTGGTGACATATTGCTTGGCCATTTCTGCCGCTATCTGCCCCGTCCAGCGGGGCATTTTTTTGCCACTAGCAAACATAAATAAATAATAAATAAATAAATAATGCTGGACAGTTCACACAACATTATCTAGCCCCAAGCTAAGCAGAGCTTGTGTTATGGGTACTAGATAACTGATATAGTTAATACAATATATTACATAGATAGATATTTTTTGTTATGCATAGAAAATACCCAGAACACCCTGAACAAATATCTGCATATCGCACAAATATTTGTTCCGAGGCGGGAATCGAACCCGCAACCTCCTGCGTCACAGGCCAACTTTCACCCGCCGCGCCACAGAGGTCGTCAATCATGTTGATGATGGAAGCCAGAACACAGTAGTCGAGCTCTTTAAGAGATTTCGTCTGAGGAAGGTCTACTATCACCTTACCCATTCCCGCCGTCGAGGAATTGTTGTTAGTAAAGAGAGTAGTATTGTTAGTATCTAGTGCTTTATTTGTGAAAGAGTTCGTCTGCGGAAGTACTACCATCATACCTGGTCTCTGCCGTAAAGCAGTAGTGCTCGCATTGCTGTGTTCCGGTTTGAAGGGAAAGGGTACCTACCGGTGAAATTACAGACACATGAGACTTTCATATTTGTCTTAATTTAACAGGCGCAGTGCAATGCCACGTAGGGCGCGTCATAGGTGGACGTGACCTAGAAGGTACTGTAGTTGTAATCGGCAGAGGTTACAGCTTTTTTAATCTATCTACCGTCCATACTCTCATCGTGTCACTAGTTCTTTCCACGGCCCATTCCTCAAAACTTACTAGACAGGTACAAATTAAGAGTGTGTTGCTATGGTATATTTTATTAAGTGAATTCACGCGTATATGGCTATATACACTCCGAGGTTGTAATATGTACTTGTATCCTTACCTCAACCCTTATCTTTTGACTTTACATTTAAAAAAACAGATAATCAGTATTAGATAAAGATTCCATCTACGCAAAATAGTAACCAAATAACAATTTCCAGGCATATCCATAAAAAATGGGAATGATTGGTCAAAACAATTTAATACTACATGCGCCATATATTACTACCAAGTTATTATAACACCGCTCTGACACACGATTGTCAGAGCGGTGCGTTACCTCGGAATAAGAACTAAAGCACGGAACTAAGGCTAAAAACGAAACGGTATCGATTATACCAGTCTCATTCTTTTATATGAATGTATTCATGTGTTGGAATGAGACAAGCTTAAATCTATCTGTTCTTATTTGTGTAAGTCGTACTAGGCCAAATGTCAAATTACTAGTACATTCGTGGTAAAAATCTAGGGAGATGTATATGCATGATACCAAAATTCAGGGTACGGAACGGAAAAACGACTGTCGTGTGACAATATATTTGTTTCTCTCTAACATAGGATAGCAAGCTATCTTCTAGGATAGGAGTAAGAAGGAACACTCTATGCTATTTTAGCACTCAATCCATGTACTACTACATTCATGTGCGTAACTCAAGCACGAATATTATATCCATAAAATTTATTCGGATTTTGTAAAGAAAACAAATGTTAATAGCTTTTTTTTGACGACCTCTTTTGCGCTGCTGGCAAAGTTTGCCTGCGACGCAGGAGGTTGCGGGTTCAATTCCCGCCTCGGAACAAATATTTGTGTGATCGCAGATATTTGTTCAGGGTGTTCTGGGTATTTTTATATGCATAAAAATATATCTATCTATGTAATATAGTATATTAAGTATATCAGTTATCTAGTACCCATAACACAAGCTCTGCTTAGCTTGGGGCTAGATAATGTGGTGTGAACTGTCCAGCATTATATATATATATATATATATTTAATTACATTCGGAAAAAAAACTATTACACAGATTGAATTTGTACAGAATACTTAATTTAATGGTATATGTGGAATAGTGCTATATAAGCCGTGGTGTGTCCGGTCTATGAATAGACCCCTCCGTCTCCTCCCGTGGATGTCAGAAAAGCCGACTAAGGGATTACCCGGACTTGTTGATAAGATTCGTTGATATAAGATTTGTCCTGGCTGCTAGCTTATTATGGAATGTGTTATTACTGGAAGAAAGCGTTAGCAGTGTCAGTCGTGGGAAGCAATATCGGCGATGAGCTCACCACTCGTCACGTATATATTCCACGATGGTGCAACCCACTGTGAAAAGAGGCCCATTCAGGCTCTGCCTACCCCTTCGGGGATAAAGGCGTGTGTCTATGTATGTATGTATGTATGTGCTGTATAAGTTTATATCAGCAGCGAGATAATACCACAGTAACTTAGTCTTTCGACTCTTCCCGCCATTTTCGAAAAGAGACGTTGTCTAGTTTTATTTTATATCTTTTCCTAGTGTTTTCTTGAGTTTAAAAAGCACAAGTGTAGTGAAATGAAATGGAAGTGAATTGCGTGACTTTTGAAATTGGTGAAAATTGTCTACCAAAGTTTTAGTAAAATTGGCCACCGTTTTACTAAAACATGACTCGACTGTGACTTTGACGACTTGGAAGGAGTGTAACGTTGCAAAATATATTGAAAATACAATTAGTGAAAATGCAGATACTTGAAAATGGCAAATGCACAAGCCGTGCGGCGCCAATTAAAAAGAAAAAAAAAACTTACCCTTTCTTAGCGGTGACAGGTCGGAAGTTCTGGAAGAACACGAGAGCAGAGCGGTTTTGCACCACACGCTCTATATCAAGCAGTAGATGATGAACATGTGTTCTGGCGAATTCTACCACGACCGATTCCAGAATCTAGGGAAGACAAGAATTGTGTTAATCGAGCTCAACTTTTAACGAGGAGATTTTTATCCAAGGTAACCCTTTGATTCATCATATTTATTAGCCCACACAGACTTACTAGATCAGACAGACTCAAGCACATCTTGGGCCCTGTATATCGTGTATAATCGCCTGCCGGAGCATGTAATACAATCATCTAGCCTTACATCATTCAAAGCTACATTAAAATTATGGCTCATCGAGAAGGCGTTCTATAATGTCAAAGATTTTTTGTGTAAAATGAAATAATTTAAAATTAGATTAGATTTAATAAAATGTAAGGTAATTAGTATATTTAATTGTAAAACACATCTTCAATGAGTACCGAATATTTAATTAGTTTATGTTTACTATTTGAATTATTTTATACACATTAAAAGATAAACGGCTATTATTTGTCACTTTGCTGACGTTTCGAGGCTGAGTTCACGTTCGCGTTCGACGGTGGACCAGCGAATACACCGTCCACCGTCGAACGCGGTCGCGGGCGGTGCTCATGATGAAGAGGCTTCTGAACTCAGTCTCGAAACGTCAGCAAAGTGACAAATAATAGTGGTAATTAGCCGTTTATCTTTTAATATGATTCCCAACCACGATAGTTTCAACTCCAGGGTATACATGTTTAGAACTAATTTTTTTCATAATTTTTCGTAAGAAATTTTATTTGTCTGACCTGTAAATTTATATTTACAAATAAATTGATTATTCCTGATTATTCCTGATTATTCCTGATTATTCCAGTGCTGGGTATAAGCCTCCTCCCACAAACGCCACTCCAATCGGTTCTGTGCGATTCGCATCCAGGTCTTTCCCTCTACACTTTGATTGTTCATTCTTAATAGGTTCTGACGTCGGAGTTTATCGCAATGTGTGAAGTGTTACATTTATTGATAAACAGTGTATTTTTTTTAACTTGCACAGTATGGGCATATCTGGATCCTTAAGGTGAATGTTCAAGTTTCCTTGCCCATACAAAATACTTTAGGCCGTTACTCAAACCACAGATTGTCATTTTATAAATTGACTTATTTTGTAGGATTCCTAATGATAATAGTTATCGCGAATGGTCGTTCCAAACAAAAATATACAATAGGGAATTTTTAAAACAGGTTTGAAATACGACAATTTTTACAAATGTGTGAGTTTATTTTGCACGGACATCTATTATCGTAGCGAGATACTTTTACGCAGCAGAGCACCCAGTTTAATTAAAGATGACAGTGATGGCGCTAAATTGACCTTCAAACATAAGAGTTTTGTGTAAGATAGTAAGTAAACATGATAGAGATGGCGCTAAATAATAAAAGTGATGTTTTAGTCGGCAGGTCGTAAAAAGTGGGGTAAAGTAGTGGAAAAAGGTCAAAAGTTAATGAAACTTCAGGATGTTGTTCAGGGATGGTTAAATAAAAAAAACAAGTTTTGGACCTCGAGGACCCTGTGCGAAAAGAGGAGGGGGCGGGAAACTGCACCTTCCGCCGGTTTTTTCTCAATAACTTTTTTCCCTTATATCCTACGGCAAAAGTACTAATTATTTTTTGTAGAACGTTAAATTTACTATAATTTTGATTATTCAAACTTGATTGTATGTTGATAAGTTACCGAGATATGGCGCTTCGAAAAAATATTTTTTTAGAATTTGCTAAAATGTGCCGAAAAATGCTAAATTCAACCTTATTTCTTCTGTTATACCATGGTTATACCCAAATAATGATGGAATGTTATTATAATTATGGTTCCTGGTTACAATCACCTACTTTGGAAACCCCTCCACCCAAACCAGATCTCAAAAGCTGATTTTCTTCTCTGATGAAAACCAAACATTCACATCATCATGTTGGTATTCATATTATAGTGCAGTCAAGTTAAACATGAAAAAGGGGTCGTGCTTACAAAAGTTCCGGTCACGCTGATTTTTTATATGTTGTTAATACCTTAACCACTATTAAAAAACCATATTTTCCAAGTGCTGAGCGAGCGGCTCAAAAAATCATGAAATTTTATATATTTTTTCATTTTTTGCTCAATATCTTAGTCAAGGAAGGGTCTGACCGGTATAGTCAACAGGCATATTTTTAAAGTAGACTAAATTTTCTACAATTTGACACTAAGGCGAGATCTATACAGCCATTGTTTTCCAAGATAAAGTTCTTCGAAAATAGGCAATTTTTCTCCTAAGTGTTTTTTTAAGAAATTTTTACTTATTTTGTGAAATATAATCTAAAATATGCATCCCACGTCAAAAATTATTTTAATGAAGTTGTAGTAAATTAATGTAGCTTTCATTTGAAACCAAACTGGTACCTTAAGGCCCGGCGGTTCTCTCAAAAACGACAGATAATCAAAACCAGTCATAAAGAAGATGCCACAGGCCACCATGCAGCAAGATAAATAAATAAATAAATAATGCTGGACAGTTCACACAACATTATCTAGCCCCAAGCTAAGCAGAGCTTGTGTTATGGATACTAGATAACTGATATACTTAATACAATATATTACATAGATAGATATTTTTTATTATGCATAGAAAATACCCAGAACACCCTGAACAAATATCTGCGATCGCACAAATATTTGTTCCGATGAACAAAATGAACAAATGTTCCGGGAATCGCAACCGCAACCTCCTGCGTCGCAGGCCAACCTTCGCCCGCCGCGCCACAGAGGTCGTCAATATGCTACCTCCAAGCAATTGCTGAACTGGCGGGAAGTCAACTTGTATCCCACTAATTGGGGGTGGAAGCAGTCTTCTGCAGGGACTCAGTCTTCTCTTCTCAACCCCATCCCCACCACCATGATCACGGCGTCCTCAAATGCCTGCTTCACTTCGATGCTAGCATCCACCATTTGTGTCATCAACATCGAAATGAATGCTCCCATATTGTGATCTTTTGCCAGAACTTTTCTTGTGCTATTGTGACCATAGTAGATGAGGAGAACACGACTTTGGTTGGTGCTTGTAATGCAGACTGGCGAGCTCGTTCTGCTGCTTTGGTGCTTTGATAGCCGGATTTAATGGGGTATCCATCAAAGACAACAATCACATTGCTACCAAAGTGTCTCTGCACGTAGTTGATGTACTTAGAAAAAAACACACATCGCCATATCTCGATAATCTATTGACATAGAAACATGTTTTATTAGTCCAAATTATAGTAAATTTAACGTTCTACAAAAAAGTAGCTGGTACTTTTGCCGTGAGATGTAAGAGAAAAAAGTTATTGAGAAAAAACCGGAGGAAGGTGCAGTTCCCCTCCCCCCCCCCTCCACTTTTCGCACATGGTCCTCGAGGTCCAAAACTTGGGAAAATGTTAATTAACTATCCCTGAACAACCTCCCAAAGTTTCATTAGCTTTTGACCTTTTTCCATCTGAAACCACCTGCCGACTGGACTGTAATATGTGTTATTTATGAGTATATCAAGCGTAGAGTGTGCTGCCTTATGAACTTTTGCTGATTTTCTCTATCATCTTACTTTTGACTGCCTACCTAAGGAAGGCTTTTAAGTTGATTTTCCTTTTTTTCTTTGAATCAGCTTCCACTTGTTCTCGAGGCTCTACACAGGGGCTCCCCACCTAATAGTAAGCAGGATCATCAAAAGAAAAACAGACCGTGTTTGTTGCCTGATTCTTCTAGGTCTGGTTGCGTTGGAACAGGAGTAAATGTAAATTTATTTTTTAAGACGATTCAAAATGATCCTTGTGATTTCAATGAATAAAATACTTTTTGACTTTTACTTTGATATGTTGCCGCTCCGTCAGCAAAAGTTTAAAAGCGACGTTGCCAAACCGTTACTAGTGTGAACACACAATACTTTTTATAAGTTGGCCGTAATTTCTACTATAGCGAGCTAGTTCTGATAGGGTTGCCACTGTACTTATAATAATGTATTCTAATTTATTTTACAACTACGTTCTTTAAACTTTGCAATAGCATTATAGTGCGAGAAAATACTTTATTTCAATTTAGGTAGCCTACCCAAGTTTTAAGTTACTATGTGAGGTGTTAAAAATAAAACAACGAAAGAATACGTGAAAACTTGGCCAGAATCAATGATAGTATGATGCACGATTCTACGAATTTTGAATAGTCTTAAAACAAAAAAACAAAAAATGGCAAAAAAACATTAAGCATAAATTAAAATCCTTTTTTCTAGCTAACATGGAAAGCTACTAACAATAAAAATATTGCATTTACCTAGTTCCAGAAGTAAGATGTATTTAATGTATATTATATATATTTGTACCTATTTACTAAAATAATTGTTTCTATTAATCTAAACGTACCTACGTACGTACGTTGTTTACTTTACTCGTTTTATTGTATCGGTTCAGTAAGACTCGCTTATAGCATTATTTGTTTGCAAACCTTTGTGGTTTTTAAAGTGCTATATCTATGTAATATGTTGTAATAGTAAGTTTAAATGATAAATAAATTAAAAAAAAAAAAAAAAAAATGAGTGAAAGTACAACATGGATTTAAAACACTAGAGAACAGTGATCACCACGAAAGCTGCGAGCGAGCCGAAGGCGAGCGTGGCTCAGTAGTCAGCAGGGCCTGCAGCGAACCAGAACCAACACCTGAACGCCAATACCCTAGATGATGATGATGATGATGATGACGATGATGTTGTTAATGTTCATCACCACCACCATCATCATCACCATCACCATCATCATCCTCATCTAGGGTATACGCGTGCAGGTGATGATGATGATGATGATCATGATGTTTTTAATGTTAATCACCACCGCCTTCATCACCATCACCACCACTAACATCATCATCATCTTCATCTAGAGTATTGGCGTGCAGGTGATGATGATGATGATGATTGTGATGGTGGTTAATATAATATATCTTCATAATGTTGTTAATATTCATCACCACCGCCATCATCATCACCATCACAACCACCATCATCATCATCATCATCATCATCATCATCATCATCTAGGATATTAGCGTGCAGGTGATTATGATGATGATGATGATGATGATGATGGTGGTGGTGATGATGATGATGATGGTGGTGGTGATGAACATTAACAACATCATCGTCATCATCATCATCATCTAGGGTATTGGCGTTCAGGTGATGATGATGATGATGGTGATGGTGGTGATGTTGATGGTCACCACCATCATCACCATCTTCATGATGTTAATATTCATCACCACCTCCATCATCATCACCACCACCATCATCATCATCATCATCATCATCATCTAGGATATTAGCGTGCAGGTGATTATGATGATGATGATGGCGGTGATGGTCACCACCATCATCATCACCACCACAACCATCATCATCATCATCATCATCATCATAATCATCATCATCATCACATGCACGACAATACTTTAGATGATGATGATGATGATGGTGGTGGTGATGATGATGGCGGTGGTGATGAACATTAACAACGACGTAGTCATTATGATCATCATCTAAGGTACTGGTGTGCAGGTATATAGATCATCTAAGAGTACGCTCGGAAATTTGGAGATTGGAGTTGCTCGCGTCCATAGGAAAATACCCTCGCGTCCCTACACGTGATCTCTGGGTGGTGTCAAACGGGTAACAACATTTCTGGTGGTAGGCTTCGGCCGTGGCTTATCACCACCCCATGGACATAGCCAGTCCGTGAAGCGACATTGTCGTGTTTCGGACTTATGTCCAGTGTAGCCATCGTGGAAGTGACGGGTTTGAGCAGCTATGGTATTCGGGGTACCGCACAGTGGGGCGATTTTGAAAAAAGGTGGACGTAGGAACAAATTTCGTAATTTCGGTCTGAAAAAATTGCAACTGATAGGAAATTGTATGGTGATTAAAATATATTCTATTCAATTTGCAAAAAAAGGCACTTCTTCATGGGTTAAAAAAATAGTTTAGAAAAAAATGTATGGAAAGATTTATATTATATTGTTTTTCTCAAAAATAAGAAGTTTGTTAAAAAAAAAACAACAATAGCTTAAAGTAGCTGCCGTCTTCTACAAATGGGTCATATAGGGTTCTGTTAACCCTGCAGCATTGGCAGTTAAGGGGGTTAAACTCTTGAAAAAAAAAAAAATATTTTGATACGAGCATCTGATAGGAAATGTAGTGCTTGTTAAAAGTTATTCAATACAATTTTCCATAACAATGAGTCTGTGATATTATAAAAACATATTTCTGAAAAATGCGATGAAATATAAATCAACATATTTTTTCTCGGAATTTTAAAAGGTTTTCATAAGAAACTTACACTACTTAAGTTCTTTACAAAAAATCAATAATCGTTTTTGGCTTAACGCTGTTGCAGCGGTATTTAAATGGGATCAAACTTTAAAAATATATGATTTAATGTTAAATGTTAATGGAAAATGGTTCAATTTCTGTCATTCGCTCAGTCTTATCTAAGTAAAATTAATAAATCATAATAAAATCTAGTGTAAAAAACTTCTAAGTCTAACTACTGGCTTAGTAATTATCTCCAAATAACTTGCCAATTTTTCCGATACTCGACATTTCTGACCTTGTAGGTAGGTACCAGATATTTTTCATTGCTACAGTACTTTCACTGAGTATTACGTTCATAATAGTAATAAATCAAAATAAAATCTAGTGTCAAAAAGTACAAAGATCGCTATAGTCTTAATAATTATCTCCAAATAACTTGCCAATTTTTCCGATACCTGAGCCTAATGACTGACCTTGTAGGTTAAGTACCAGATACCTTTCATTGTTACAGTACTTCCACTGAGTATTACTTTCATAAAAGTAAATCACCATATCATCTAGACTCTAGAGTCACTAGAGACAAAAACTACAAAGTTAGCAATTGTCGTATGGGGCCATTCAAGTATTACGTAAGCAGATTTTTTACAACTATTTATAATGCGCGTCATGTAAAAAGAACGCTGGCGGTCAAGCTTCTTCAGGCGTTCCAGCGTTCTTTTTAAGAGATTACTTACTTTTCTACTTATTTAAGAGATGTATACCTATACATTGAATGAGTGCCTGCCTAGTTTACTACAAATAATGTACCATTATAGTACGCGTCATGTAAAAAGAACGCTGGAACGCCTGTAGAAGCTTGACCGCCAGCGTTCTTTTTACATGACGCGCACTATGCCCACCCCTTCTGTGTAAGCTGTGTTAGCAAAAGTAAGCAAACCTCTTCCCCCCCTCCCATGCTTACTTAATCATTGGTACCTATATGCATTTTTCTTTTAATGTATTCTGTTTTTTTATTGATTCGTGAGCAGTAGTTAGCAAATAGGCTTAACTAACTTCTGTACATTTTGTACTTTTGTATTTGTATGAGATTTTTTAAAACTTTCGAATAATTTTTGATATTACTTGGATTTGTTTATTTGAAACGACATGTTAAACAGTTAAGCTTGGGCGAAAAAGGATCACCGGTTAAAACAAACATTAACTTGCTTTGATTTGCTTACAATACGTCAAATCGTCATTCGAATCGAAACGAAACAATAGATTGACGGAAGAAATTTAGACGTGATAAGTGCGCGCGGTAATCCCCACTCGCTTCTAGGTGAGTACCTATAACGTATTCTTTATTTGTGGGAATCCCCGACATGTGAGTTTTATTTTCAAGCATAGACAATTTGTGGGTTGCCATTTGTGTAAAATAAGTAAATAATAACTGCTGACGTAATCACGATATCGACCATGTCATCAAAAACAAGCAAAACGAAGACCCCCCCGCCCCCCTCAAGCGCTTACATAATACTTGAACGCCCCCTATTACTTATCTTGAAATAATTTGCCACGTATTATTAATAATGGTCCCGATACTTGAGCCTAATGACTGACCTTGTAGGAAGGTACTAGATTCCTTTCATTGTTAGAGACCCACCAACTTATCTGTAGAATTTAATGTATGTAGATGATAGAAAAATGTAGGTAAGTAAATGGTTCTACTGATAATTTGGTGGATCTTTCCAGTAAGTGATTACTAGTTTTACGAAGGTTGCTTCTAGTTTTAAGGGGATTTTTGTCATTATTAACTTTATTTGGGAAATATTTTAGTTACATCGATACTAAAATATCTATCATATGTTTTATGAAAAATGGCTGCTGGGAATTCCGGACTATTTTAAAATGGTAAGAGGGTAAATCATATTAACAGATCTGTAAAGTTTTGTTGTGATGCTCTGATTTTATTCATTGGATGCGATGATTTCTCTGATGAAGATAGTGCTCTTGCTCTTTCAACTTCGCTGAATCTAACGAAATGAAAATACTTATCCCTGAGGACAATGTTATCAGATTCCAGCATATCTGTATTGCCCTTCTACTACAAGATATTAGAAGCCAAAAAAAGATACTACCCTACAGAAGGTGTTGAAATAACGGAGGCAAAGATTAAGTTACAAGTCCTTTTGGATATAACAACACAATTGGCAAGTTATTTAAGTTATTTGGAGATGATTAATAAGACAATCTCTTAATCTCTTAGATCTTTGTACTTTTTGACACTAGATTGTATATTGATTTATTACTTTTATGAATGTAATGCTCAGTGGAAGAACTGTAGCAATGAAAAGTATCGGGTACCTACCTATAAGGTCAGAAATGTCGAGTATCGGAAAAATTGGCAAATTATTTGGAGATAATTACGAAGCCAATAGTTAGACTTGGAAGTTTTTTACACTAGATTTTATTATGATTTATTCATTTTACTTAGATAAGACTGAGCGAATGACAGAAATTGAACCATTTTCCATTAACATTTAACATTAAATCATATATTTGTAAAGTTTGATCCCATTTAAACACCACTGCAACAGCGTTTAGCCAAAAACGAATATTTCGTTGTTGTATAGAACTTAAGTAGTGTAAGTTTCTTATGATTTAAAATTCCGAGAAAAAATATGTTGATTTATATTTAATTGCATTTTTTCAGAAATACATTTTTATAATATCACAGACTCATTTTTATGGAAAATTGTATAGAATAACTTTTAACAAGCACTACATTTCCTATCAGATGCTCGTATCAAAATAAACAATATTTTTTAAGAGTTTAATTCCCCTTAACTGCCAATGCTGCAGGGTTAAACCGTCCAGAACCCTATATGCCCATTTGTAGAAGACGGTAGCTACTTTAAGCTATTATAGGTTTTTTCTTGAACAAACTTCTTATTTCTGAGAAAAACAATATAATATAAATCTTTCCATACATTTTTTCTGAACTATTATTTTAACCTATAAAGGAGTGTCTTTTTTTGAAAATTTAATAGAATATCTTTTAATCACCATACAATTTCCTATCAGTTGCAATTTTTTTTAGACAGAAATTACGAAACTTGTTCCTACGTCCACCTTTTTTCAAAATCGTTCCACTGTGTACCGTGATTTGAGCCAATTCACTTCCTATTTGTGTCATCTAATTCACGCGTTGCGCGATACGTTTTACACGCCGAACTTTACAGAGTGCAGATTTCTTACTGCGCAAATCGTGAATATTCACGTGAGGCTTCATGCGGCCCCGAATACCACGGCAGTTCGTGCACTGAATTCAGCATGTGCGTTTTAGAGACCGCAGCAGTGCAAGTGTGCCGGTTGGCTAGGCTTGGAAGGTAGCGGGATCCGAAGCACGGTTCTCCGCTGGCTGACTGCAGGTTGTAGGGGGCCCAACTAGTAAGCTAGCCCGCCGCCTTGCGAAAAATCCCAGAATGCTCCATCGTGCCGGTTGGCGACCGGATTAGAGGACCCGATGGCCATTCCTGGAGGGAGGTCTCAGTCTCCAGTCTAGTCTCCCACTGGCGCAGGAGCCTGCTGTTTGTCTCTAGGCTTTCACTGACCAGTGCCTCACTCAACAGCCGTTTTTCCCACAAACCTAATCACTCCAAAAACCAAACCATGAAAAAGTCAACATATAATAAGTTGCGCTCACAGCGGAAGCACTTCCTACACAACCTATCATCTTACCAACGGTTATAACAGTTTTATTTATTTTTGTTTTCAATTCTCTAAGATCTTGTGTACTACAAGATCTTAGAGAATTGAAAACATACTATACCTATACTTAGTAGATTTTTGTTTTTGTCTTCTTGTTTTATGTGAGTGTTGTGCGTGTGGTAAAATAAATAAATTTTCTTTCTTTCTTTCTTTCTTTCTTTCCTCTCGCTTCAAGCGCACCTCTGAAACATTAGAGGACTGCACTCCAATCTCGATCCGGTCCACCACCACCTAGGGACAGCTAAGCCACACTTATTATTTAATCCTCACGGAGACGCAGATTCAATGAACCCGATTTCTCAGTTTTATGTACTTTGGTGGACACCGGCTTAGATAAAATTATCTATGCTGGTTTATATCATTGTCACTCTGAAGACCACGAGACAACCAGGTTGTTCAACTACATCAGTGAAGCGGCGGATGTGGCCCAGCAACGTTATCCTGATGCCCAACTGGTGATTCTGGGGGACTTTAACGCCCACCACCAACAGTGGCTGTTCCCTTACCAGTTGTCCGACTATGCTGGGAGAGAGGCGTGCAAACTTGCACTCACTTTAATCTCACTCAGCTCTTCAATGCGGCAACCAGAATTCTGGACGTTGAGGACCACACAGCCAACTGCCTGGACCTTCTGCTGACGAACGAGCCGGATCGCCACTCGGTATCAGTGATGCTTCCTTTGGGAACATCAGATCACTGTGTGGTGAGGTCTGTATCTTCATACTCGCCACCCGATCCCTCGCCCAGAGGTAGTAGGCGAGTGTGGTGTTACAAGTCGGCAGATTGGGATGAGATGCAACACTTCTTCGCTTCTTATCCTTGGCGGCAAACTTGCTTTTCTTCATGTGATCCAACGGTCAGTGCTGATGCCGTTACGGAGGTGATAAATAGAGCAATGGAGTATTTTTTTCCATTCTCCGATGCTTCACCTGCAAGCAATGCTCGCCCATGGTTTAGTCCCGCGTGTGCTAGCGCGGAAGCGCAAAAACGTGTTGCATACCTAGCTTGCGTTGACGCAAGAAACGGTTAAACCTCGGATGCACGGATTATGAAGAAAGCCTATAACAAAGCCACCAAGTCCTGCAAGAAGGTGTTACAGAAGGCTCGCTTCAATCGGATTGGCTATCTGGGGGCTAAGTTTGCCGCATACCCTGCGGGAACTAAAGCTTTCTGGTCTCTGGCTAAGTCGGTGGAAGCGAACTTCAGCCGCCCTTCACTAAACCCAACTACTGAAACCGGACGGGTCCCAAACTCACGCTGCGGTTGAGAAAGCAAATTTATTTGCCACTCAATTTGCGGAGGCTTCGCGTCTTGACGCCTCTGGCGAAACTCCACCCAGCCTTCCTTGGTGCGAAGCTTCAATGCAAGAATTCGCATCCAGCAAAAGGAAGTGCTCAAAACGCTACGTAGTCTCGACGTGAATAAAGCTAGCGGTCCGGATGGTATCTCGGCCGTAGTATTAAAAACCTGTGAACCTGAGTTGTCTTCAATATTAACGCAACTTTTCCGCCTCTCTTTGAATACTGGTGAAGTCCCCAAGTCTTGGAAGCTCGCTAACGTGCAACCTGTGCCCAAGAAAGGCAGTCGTGCTGACCCTTTGAACTACCGCCCTATCTAGGTCACCTCCCTACTATGTAAATGTATGGAGCGTGTACAGAATAGGAAGGTCCTTGCATACCTCGACGGATCGAGGATATTTCGCCGAAATCGGTCTACTGGGGACCTTCTTGTGTATGCCACGCACATTTGGAGAGAGGCCATCGAGATCATGGTGAAGCACAGGTTTGGCACGCTAGCCTTATTGACAAGCTTCCTGCTTACGGACTGCCAGTTCAATTCTGCGCCTGCCTCGCAGACTTTCTGAGGGAAAGATCCATTCGAGTAAGTTGTTGACGGGTGCTCGTCGGATCAAATGGCTATAAACGCCGGGGTACCTCAGGGGTCAGTGCTACCTGCCACACTGTTTCTGCTGCATATAAATGATCTGCTAATGCCCAGTATCATTGGGTATGCAGACGACAGCACAGTTGTGGAGAGATACGTTTCCAATGCGCGTGCTAGGCAGAATTAAATTCTGGAGTTAAGAGATGAGATGCTGCAGCGTCTGAATTTGATTCTCAAGGCTGTTTCCGATTGGGGTGATGCCAATCTAGTCAAGTTCAACGCCTCTAAAACGCAGGCTTGTCTCTTCTCCGCGAAAAAAGTAAGTTTCTCCAAGTTCCTGTCTTCCGAGATATACCTGTAGCTATAGGAGATCACCTCGAGCTCTTAGGCGTTTCACTCACGCCTACTCTCAACTTGGCTCCTACATCGAGTCTTAGGCAAAAACTGCCTCCATGAAGCCTGAAGTCTGTACAAAGCACAAGTCCGGGCTGGTATGAAGTACTCCTACCACGTTTGGGATGGCTGGCTCGGCCAAACACCAGCTTGCTGCCTTGGACTCGATCGAACGTTCAGAGAGCAGAGCGTTCAGGCTTATAGGTGGGCAACATATGGCGGAGACTAGAGTCTCTCGAGCACCGCCGTAAGGTTGCGTGCCTTTCGATCTTCTATATATAGGTTACATTTTGGGGAATGCTCCCAGGAACTTCATGATCTGATCCCACTATCTCCTTTTCATCATGGACGAGCAGGCGCACGGCTTGGTACCACCCTTACCTCATTAGTATACCCTCTTTTCGTACTAAACGTTTCAATTCTACCTTTATAATGCGAACTGCTAAGGAGTGGAATACACTACCGTCGTCTGTCTTTCCTGAAAACTATAATCTGGGTATCTTCAAGACTAGAGTGAATAGGTTCCTTCTAGACCTTTGTGCTCCATCTTCGGCCACATCGTCACTTACCAACAGGTGAGATCGTGGTCAAACAAAAGTCTATCAAAGTTAAAAAATAAATAAAAAAAATGGCTTTATAGTTCGCAGAACTAACAACCATATTATGTGAATAAAGGTTCTCGAGTGGTACCTACAAACCTGATGAAGGTAGAGGAAGACCCCTCTTTCCATGCACCAAAGATATTATAATCAGCAGAAAGTTGGTAGATGCAGACTCAAGAGAGTTCGTCGTGGCATTTTAGAGAGGAAACCGTTGTCCAGCAGTGGACTTCTGTAGACTGATGATGATGATGATCAACCGTCTACATTGGCTTGAAGTCAGTAAAATGGTTTTATATTAGACTAGCTGAACAATGTCCGTGCGTAGAATAGGTAGTAGGTACCTACCTAAAGTAGGTACCTATCTATTCGTACTACGCATTCTAAATGGATGGTGGTACAAACATCAGCCTGTAGATCCAAGTCCACCGGCTCACTGACATAGGTCTCTAAATTAGCAAGTTGAAGTGGCAATGGGCTAGACATAAAGCTATATGATCCTGGTTCTTTTACGGATGTTTCGGATTTAGGTACGGGTACAGAATCTTCGAGCAATGAATACAAAAAACGAAGGCAAAATGTATTTAGTTATTGATGATGTTTTTTTACTGTATACCTAATATTTCTAGTGTAAGCAGAAGTTGTAATATAAAACAATTTATAATCTTTTTTTCTTTTTTTTGTTCATTTCTGTAAAACGAAACATTCTTATGCAACATCCTATCTTGCCGGACACGCCACAGAAGGGGTTGCGGAAAGGCGGTAGATGGAGGCTGCTCAAGACCGTTTGTCTTGACATTCTATGGGGAGGTCCATGTCCAGCAGTGGACTTCTGTAGGCTGATGATAATGAAAAAACGTCATGGGTTCACGGGGCAAACTATGATAATTATGGGTACCTACCTACCTACTGCAATGATGAAGGTCAGTTACTTACATTCGTGTACATTTTGGACATTAGAAAAATAAGTTTTACTCTTGTAAACAATAATTTTCCGAGTTTTTCCCTGAAATACCTTTTATCATTCTAACAATTTTATTCAACGCGATCTATAAACAGATACCAAGCTATTTATTTAACGCCATCTATCTAACGTCCATGCCAATGCTCTTGGACAATAACAACGCCATCTAATGAAAACCAAAACAGTGAATATGTATGTGTGCGTGCGTGTAATTACATCAGAAAAGTGAACGATCTTATTTCTAGGTAATTTGAACTTTCAAATGACTGTTTAAAGGAAATTCATACTGAATTAAATTCTTACAACTACAACTTAGCCGCGAACGATAAAATAAAACACGAAAGACGCCCGAATTTAGCACAAAAAATAAAAAAGTAATACAATAAGTTTCCACGCCATCTACCGTGAACCGAGCTTTTAGTAATCAAGACGATTATCCTTAAGAGACACGGGCAAACTGTCTTTGGAACCAGTTACGAATTTTTTATGAAAACGATTTTGGCGTAGTTACTTTTTTGGCAAAAAAAAAATAACTCTTTATAAAAATTAGTTGTTTTGATCACGTTTTTTTTAATGCGTATCTACTCAGTTTCATGTCAGGATTGTTTCATTGAAGTGGAAGAAAAAAAATGGAGTTGGAAGTAAAATTGAATTTAAAAAAATCACGTACAATTTGTAAGTAATCTGTTTCTTACATTAATAAAACTATGTCAATAAATGTTCAATATGGCCTCCCTCTTGCTGTATACAGGTACGGGCACGTTTCAGAACACCTCTAGTGGCCACAAACATCCAAATAGATAACGTCCTCTTCTTTTTAAGTCGGTTAAAGAACATAAAATGTATGGAAGAAGTTGCCTACCAAATTGATTTTCCCCTAACCACATTGATGTGTCACCTGCCGCCTTATTGTAACAAGATTCGCTACCCAGACATACTTTTTCATGATGTTTTTTTTTTATACTACTTGAATAACAGAACAATGTCATGGCTCACCTGATGTTAAGTGGTAACCTCTACCTATGAACAGTGCATTACCTCATAGGTCACGTCCACCTAGGACGCGCCCCATGTGGCATTGCACTGCGCCCGCCACCCTGAGACACAAAGATGGAAAGTCTCATGTGCCAGTAATTTCACCGGCACCCTTACCCTTCAAACCGGAACACAGAAATGGGAGCACTACTGCTTTGCGGCAGAAATAGGTGTGGTAGTACTTCCCCGGACGAACTCTTTCACAATAAAGCTCTACTACTACTAAAATTATGATTACTACTACTGATATTATGTTATGATGACATTACGTTAGAAAAAAATACGAACCTCATCAAGCAATTTAACCGGCGCAGAAGGTAGAGTAGTCTCCATATCCATTTTGGTGCGAGCCTGTCCGAGGGTCATCAGCGCGTCTCCTTGTGTCGACACTGCGCTGGACATGGCTTCCACCGCCATCTTTTGCGCTACCTCGGGACTCATTCCTTTGGCGCCACGCTTAGTCTGTATATGGATACAGAATATTGATAAATAAATAATAAAAAAACTGGACAGTTCACACAACATTATCTAGCCTCGAGCTAAGCAGAGCTTGTGTTATGGGTACTATATAACAGTTATGCTTAATACAATACATTTCATTGATAGATATTTGTACTATACATAGAAAATACTTAGAACACCCTGAACAAATATCTGCAGATCGTAAAAATATTTGTTCCGAGGCGGGAATCGAACTTGCAACCTCCGCCCGCCGCGCCACAGAGGTCGTCAAAAACATGAATAAATAGCAATATTGCAACGATATAAATAATTTTGATTTTAGTATAAACTTTGAATTTAAATTTAAAAAATTTCTTCTAAATGTAAAATTACAAAATATTTGACGTCATACCAGGGGGGACCAATGTTTTTTTGGTTGGTCAGACAAATATGTCACATAAAAAGACGGGACCTTCCAGTCCTTGCCACAGGTTTGCTACGTCCTTGAAACATTAAATTCGTGTGACTTAATTTATGGAATAAGTAAGAATTAATTAATTAGGAATTGCTCGATAATATCATGCTTTCCTGCTTATACTGAGCATGTGTATATTTTAGTTTAGTAAAACAAAATCCTTACTTTTTCGAATTCCACGCCCATTTTCTTGACCAACTGCGCCGCTTTCACATCTCCTCCATGACCCAGCTTCCAGTTGGCCAGCCGCAAGCGTTGCAGCTCCAAATCCGTGTTGTAAGCGTATATTTCCGCTTTCCTGTTAAAACATTTTGTTTTGTACAGCGCTTAACTGAGTCAGTCTCTGAGATATAGGTGCGGTAACGAGAGGGGTGTTTTCGTCTCTCAAATTATCAGATGACATGAAGCCACGCTTTATTTTGACGTAACAAAAACACCCATCCAGTACCGCACCCATACCTCAGGGACTGACTCAGTTAAGCGCTAGACCTGTAGTTACACTTAGCTAGTTATTGCCGTGTCACTTCTTTGTCCCTACACATATACCACTCTCTACAAGTGGCCACTGATGGTAAGCTTTACTTTTTATACAAACAAACAAATAGTGGAAGAATGCCTGTATCTAGGATCAGCTATCATCAGCAGCAAAGGAAACAGTGAACCAGAAATTCGACGCAGAATTGAT
Organism: Operophtera brumata; assembly: GCA_932527175.1. Lineage (NCBI taxonomy): Eukaryota > Metazoa > Arthropoda > Insecta > Lepidoptera > Geometridae > Operophtera > Operophtera brumata. The sequence goes on along the minus strand of OW052226.1, from coordinate 30,619,879 downwards.
ACGACTAAAACAATTGGTACGGCATGTATATGGAAGGACAGCAATATTCCCAAAAGAACAAAAAACTATGTCGTCCATACATAAGTCTTCTCCATACTCATGTATGGCTCTGAGATCTGGGCCCCGATTGCGCTATTTTGAACGTTTCAAAAGTTCGAACGTAACGTTTTTGGTTTTTGGTGTACATTTGGTTTAGCTGATGTAAGGATAGGTTTGTTGTATATAGTCAAATTTAGTATTAGTAGAGATTTTTTGTGAAAGAGTTCATCCGGGGAAGTACTACCACCATAACTATTTCTGATGCAAAGCATAGTGCTCGCATTGCTGTAGTCTACAAGGGTTATGAGTGCCGGTGAAATTTTAGGCACTTTTCATCTATATGTCTCAGGGTGGCGGGCGCAGTGCAATGCCTCGTAGGGTGCGTCCTAAGGTGGATGCGACCTTTGAGGTGATGCATTGTAAAAGGCACAGGTTACCGCTTAACATAAAGTGGGTAACTTGCTTGTTCAGCAATAGGAAAAAAAAATTGATTGGTCCTTACAGCACAGTATCTTCCAAAATAGTTCAAATAATTAGCGCGATTCAAATTGTGTACAACATAACGGTTTTGTCAACCTCCGTGGCGCAGCGCTCGTGTAGCCGGCTGAGATGCGAGATGTTGCGGGTTCGATTCCTGCTGCAGGACAAATGTTTATATGATCTGCTAATATTTGTTCCGGGTCTGGGTATAAGGTAACATGGTACTCGTGGTCCTCATGATACCCACGACACAAGGGATCCTCCTAGTGTGGGGTTAGGACTATGTATGTGACTGTTGGGTGTCATGTTATGTTTAGTAATGATGCCGAATAAAGTAAAGATATGGAGAATAGAAGGAGAACCCCAAAGTGTTTCTTACTATGATAGTCCTCTGATAGACCACAATCTCACCTGTTGGTAAGTAACGATGTAGCCGAAGCTGAAGCACAAAGGTCTAGAAGGCACCTTTATTCACTCTAGCCTTGAAGAGACCCAGATTATAGTTTTCAGGAAAAACAGAAGACAGTTGGGTATTCCACTCCTTAGCAGTTTTTTCGCCGAGGCTATCCTGACAGACCCTCTGACTTTATTATATCCTTGGTTTTTTATTATAAAGTTTACGTATTGATCCGCTATCCGTAGACTAAATCAAGTTTTTATAGGCTAACTTAAGTAATCCATCGCCATTAAAAGTAATACAAAACTCAACATAAATCAGGATTAGTTTCAGATTGTTTGCGCATCTGCTACTTACTTTGAGAAAAGTTTGTACCTAATCAGATTCTATGAAAAGCTGTGAACATGAAATATAACTGACAATTTGGTCAGACTATTGTTTGAGCCAACTTTTTTGACTAACGTTACGTACAGTTGGGATACTTTTGGTTATCACACTAATATTATAAATGCGAAAGTTTGTGTGTTAGTGTGTGAGTGTGTTAGTGTGTTTGTTACTTCTTCACACTGAAACGGCTCGACGGATTTGGATGAAATTTGGAAAGGTGATAACTGGACTTCCGGAATAACCGGACTTTTACCATCGCTCTTCCCGGCACCGTGAAAAAGCTCATCCACACATCATAGATCCCTGGGTTTCTCGTACGACTCGTTTCTCGAGATCATTTCTTCCCCATACCTATAAACTTTGGAATGAGCTTCCATCTGAGGTTTTCCCGCTTGGTTACGACATGTGTCGCTTCAAGAAAAATGTTCATAAATTCCTTCAGGGTAGGCAACGCATCGACAATACCCCCGGTGTTGCCGGTGTCTATCAGCGACGGGGACCACTTTACATCAGGTGGGCCGTAAGCTAGTTTGCCTATTAGTTTCATAAAAATAAAAAAAACATATAGGCACATTTTTATCCCGGTAAAAATGTGCCTATGTGTAAACGTTCCCACGGGATCGAGACTTACGCGGGTGAAACCGCGGGGCGCTGCTAGTTGATAATATATGTTAAGATAATGAAAAAGCTAGTTTAATTTCTTGCGTAGAAGTTGTGGAAAGTAATTAAACTTGTTGCGTTTGTTTCACGCAAATGCAATGAATTGATTTATCTAATTATTTAGAAATACAACTTCTGCTTCCTAACTTCTAAAAATATACAAGCTCTTTAGAAAAAGCTAAGAACGAATTACTTCCATAAAGGGGCCCTGGATCATTTATTTTTGTCCTGGGTTAGTGGTTGCCCACCTCGTTTAAAAGAATCCTTAAATTAGGTTCCTTGTGTAAATTTTCTCTTATGGACTTACTTCGCTCTTCTCATAGCTCCCGCTGACATATCATCAGTGTACAGTTTCAGAAGTAGAGCCTCCTCTTGAATCTTCTGGCTTTGAGCAGAGACCCGCAACACCCATTTGTTTTTGGCCTAGAATTTATGGGAATGGTAGTATTTTATATTCTCAGCAGTCTCTGACTCTTTACAATTTATATCTACTTACGTCATCTTCCTTACTCTTCTGTTTAGCTTCTCGATCTTGCTTCACTCTATTCATCCTCTTCTTCTCATTAATCCTCCATTGGCGGATCATTATGATCTTCCTCTTCAATTCGATTTCAGCCGCAGCTTGAACTCTCTGCTTGATTCTGTTTTGTTTCTCGCGAGCTCTTAATGTTCTCTCATAACGCTGTTGTTCATTATATTCAGCGAGGTACTTCATGCGAGCTACGACTTTTTTCTCTTGTTCTCTGGCTCTGTAACAGAGCAATAAGCTCATTAGCTGGTTGTATAGGTAGTTTTAAATATGTACCATATCATCGGCACTTACAAACAGGTGAGATCGCGATCGACCTAAAGATCGACGAAGGTCGATGCTAAAGAAAGTTATTAAGTTTATTGTTACTTCTTCTTTACTTTATAAAAAGGTTATCAGACCAGCTTGAAAGCTTTATCGGCCGATATTGAATTGCACTTTCATACATCTTCGTATTGATCGGCCGGTAAATGGCGCTGCAGCAAACTACTCTCTTTTTTGGGAGGGGAGGACCCTTTATGGAAGAAACACCCCTCTAATCAAAAATCGCCGAAGACAAAGAAAAAACTATATATTTTTAAAATCTGTACCTATATAAAGGTTAGTCAAGTTTTTTTTAAATATAAATTCTAGCGTTTGGCTACATCTCACCTGATGGGAAGCGACGATGAGGCCTATTTAAGCACGCTCGTCTAGAAGATGCCTATTCACTCTTCGTTTAAAGATGCCCAAGTTGTATGATAAAGGGAATAAAGAAGCCGGAAGAGAGTTCCTCGCCTATGCTGTCCGCATGATGAAATAGCTCGAGAAACGGTTCGTACGCGCCGGTAGTATGTCGTCAACAAAAGGGTGAAACAACTCTCCACGTCAGGAGATTAGTTGAAAAATACGACCTGTACGCGAGTACCAATCAAAAGATTTCTTTCGCTTTGCTCGCTCGGTCAATTACAGCTTTGTATAAAATAGTAGCTGAAAAGCTTACGGTGAAACCCAAATGATTACTATATTATATTCTGAAGCGCACTCTGCTCATCAGCTTTCGATTAATTATCAGAATATCATGACTAAACAACCTTATTACTTATTCCTGTTTTTTTTCTCATTACTACAGTATATATTATAACTTTGTCAAATTAAATCAAAATTGGTTCAGTCGTTTAATCCTGACAAGGTAACAAACATACAGACAATGTTACTTTTGAATTTTGATATTAAAGTGATTATTGTCATTATAATGTTGATTTGATTAATTTAACTTTATTTAGCATCAAATTACTGCGCGTTTTGGCGAAAGATTTCATGATAGTTTCACTACACAGTAAACTTTTACCATCTCCCCGCATCCTCAATCATCCCCTCTCTGAAACTTACGCCCAAACCTCAGGAATATTAATTCATCCGAAACTCTACTAACTGATCCCTTCTACACTTAGCTAGATAGGTACTACAGAACAATGTAATCACACTAGCAAACTGTACATTAGTTTACAATTTAGCATTGGTATGTCTTGTTTGCACGAGTTTAGCTGAGCCAGTGAATGAGAGAGTGATCGTGTACCTACTAAATGCATTGTTTGGACTTCCATGTAACTAGGTAGACATTTAGAGGATATCCTCACACATTTATGTAAGATCTACGTATGCGTTATGCCCTCGGTAAGTAATTAAATCGGGAGAATATGTGTATGCGTGAGTAAGAACACCAGTGTAGCCTTTTGCACCGGCTGTAGCACCCACCACGTGGCAAGCAGCATTTTACTATTTCAATGTACCTTCCTATTTGAATAATGTCCAGTATGGACCATTCAAATGGGATGAGAAACGTTACCTTGCCGTAACACAGTTTTTAACTACCATGGAAGGCAAAGTTCTCTTAATTTCATATACTTACGAATATCTTTGAAATTATGAAAATGTTATGATTTTTTGTACCTATTCTAAGTGAAATAAACTTATTCTTATTCTGAATAGTAGTAAAATATGTTTTGTAATAACCACAAAATGCTTTTTCCACATCAGATATTGAATTTCGCGCCACTTATCTAACGTTCCACCTTCACCTTACCTCACCTCATTTTACGACACCTTAATTAGGTCACCTTAGGAGAGCTTCGTTTTCGACTCAAAATAATTTCTAAAGTTAAGTTTGTCAGTTCAAAAAGTTGTCGACCGTGGACGTACAGTGAGCTGGTGGAAAGCTTGGATAACAAAAAACACCATATATTCGGTTCTTAATATCGATAAGGATGACAAGGAAAGGGCGCAGGAGTATGCCTGCTAAATTAAGAGGATTATGAATCTGGTCGAAGCTACTCGTGAAGTCGTGACCTGAGAGCTAGTTTTTATCTCATCTAGCTCAATGCATTGGTATTGCCATTCACCGTGGCAATGCAGTCATCTGGTAGTGGTTAGGATCGGTTGAGCCATCTTTAGATCGCTTGCAACGGTTTTGTTAATACGGGTGAACTGTATAATTTGTATTTTATTAATGTACTAGCGACTCGCCCCGGCTTCGCACGGGTAGCCCCGGGGACACCCCCCCTCTTACTTCTCTCCTCTATGTCAATCTCCTGGTTCTAAGCTACCTCCCCACCAATTTTCAGCCAAATCGGTTCGTCACCCGTTCTTGAGTTATAAGTGGTGTAACTAACACGACTTTGTTTTATATATATAGATATAATGGTGTTACTTGTTTTTTTATTAGTGTAAAATATGTAAGAAGTAAACACATAGTGAAAGAATTGTTAGTTGATTAAATTCAGACTGGCATCGTGTAAACAAGTATTAGGATTCACGATTCAAGAGCTCTCGACTAGATGCAAGTTGTAGAGGTTGAGCAAACGTTGCAGTCAAGTTTGCGAGTTCCTCTTCAACCGGAGCCGAATATACATTATTATAGGTATTGAAACGCTTGCTGAGCGAGATTCAATATGGACCTCATGCACATCTTTTAGAATAACTAATACTCCCATGTGAGGGTGTGTAGAACTGAAATACTTGCCTACATACTTCAGAAAGGTTTTGAACGTGTTTTTAGTACTGATGCTGGGTGCGAGTGGGGGTGGGGTGGGGGGGTTAGTACATTGAGAGGGGGAATCAGGCCTAAAAGCCAGATTGGGTAACATAAGCCAGATGTTTACATACGTAATATAGTGGGGTTGTTAATTTCAAGAAAACCTTGCATTTCCGTACCCTTAAAGGTACCGATGGAACCATTTAAGGTGCAAGCCAGATAGAAACTATAGAAAGCAGTGAAGCCAGATAGAAGTTAGGGTTCCTTGTCTTGTTCAATATGGAACCCTAAAACGTTATCTACTAAAACCAGCTTTCTAGAAATTCAAGCTTTAATACAATACCGGGGTAAAACAAGCGGTATTCATAGGCACCTGCTATAAACACCGAAACGAAGAAATATTTACGCGCACAAGGTATTGCTAGGAAACCAAATGAAAATAAAGTGTCACCATTAATCAACGCTCTGTGGTCTCACGTACGCGCTCCGTGAGCCCCGTTAAGCCAGCTTGGCCTCGCCACGCCTCAAAATGCTCGACCGATACTCATTACCGGGAGACAGTTTATCTCAAAGTGTATGCGGTCTAAGCAATCATGAAAACAGTTTCTCTATTTTAAACCGACTTTTTACCTGTTCATAAATGACGATGTGGCTGGCTGTGTGCTGACGCATAGGTCTAGAAGGAACCTATGCACTCTTGCCTTAGAGATACCCACAGAGAGGAAAGACAGACGACGGCAGCGAGTTCCACACCATAGCATTGGAAACGAAACGCTTAGTGCGAATAGAGGTTAGGTATTATAATTAGGTAAAACGTTTCGGTTTTTCCTCTATAATGCGAACTGCTAAGGAGTGGAATACACTACCGTCTTCTGTCTTTCCTGAAAACTATAATCTGGGTCTACTAGTAGGGATAGTACTATCACTCAGTACTATCCCTACTGGGTAGGGATAGTACTGAGCCTTGCGCCTGCTTTTCGTATAATAAAAACGCAAAACAAGAGCAAGTCTATTATATGATACCTTACAAATTTTACTTCCACAGCTTTTTCATGCAGAAGCTGTAGGTAACTCCTAGCAGAAGACACTAAAAGACCTCTCCACCAGAAAAGCTCAGGTTCCCCAAAACTTTAAAACTTATCAACAAAATAGTAACAGTGGATTAATATTTTTACCCACTATCAAATTGAAGCCTATGTCAGTATCAGTAACCTTGATATTCTCAACCTCAGGATAATCCTAGAGAATTAGAAACATTTGAGAACCCCTGAAAGAGCAATAAAATACGATCCTGTTGGAATTTCAGAAGTTGATACTGAAGAAGTGAAAGACGACTAGGAACCTACATACCTACTCGTGTTGGCAAGTGAAATTACAAAATTGAATTTAAAAGGCATATTGCCTTTTATTTATGCCTGCACTGTGATGTGAGATTGGTATCCTAATCACGTCAAGACTTGATGGCAAGTGTGTGATAGGTTCATTTAGCTCTGACTAATATTTCATTGAAACGGTATGCAAATTTCTGCTAGATTGGTTGGATATGGCAAACAGATTTGATCGTAATGAATTTCAAGATAAATTGCACGCTGTTGATATGCTATCGCTGCAGTTAAAATAATAAAAACTCCAACATGCGTTCTAGGAATAGCTTCAAAAGCTGATTCAGAGAAAACTAGGAAATGTAATGAATCGATAAGCTAAGCTTCATCTTATCATCAGATCGCGTGAGGTACCGTTGTACTACTACTTCGTCTACCAGTACGTAAGTACATGTAGGTCCCAGATAAAAATTAAATAAAAATAAAATTGGCAATGGGCCATCCATATAGCTGGCTATCTAGTTATGACATGTAATTTTTAATTGAAATTAATAATCTTTGAACATCCTTGTACATGATTTACGCGTCCTTGTGTGATGGGTGAAAAAACGTGTCAATTAAGCAGAACTTACAGTCGCCTTTTCTCCGCCCACTCATCAGCATGTTCCTTGGTCACTCTTTCGAGTTGCTCCCTGGCTCTCTCTACCCTTACGAAGACTAAAAGACGGCGAGCCACGTCTCTCTCAACGCGCATTAGCGTCAAATCATCTCTAGCCCGTTCATCCTGCAGTTTACAATAAAATAAATGTTCTCTAACCTAATAATGGGTTTCCTCAAAAACTATATTTTGATTGCGGTATGCCTCAGCGTGGTGGCATTTGATAGTCTAGGACTCTATAGGAGATCGCATCCGATGGTAGCTGGGTATTTGCTCAATTCATATTCATTAAGTTTACTTCACAATGGGCTCCGCACGAGGTCTAGCATGTATCGCGGATTCCCGTACTGAGATTAGTGAAAAAGATTTACCTACAAGAGAAAACAGAAAGTAATCACAACAGCATGATTTCACCACTCACCAATTCTTGCATTTTCATATGGATCCTGTCCATAAACAGGTTGTATAGAAACTTCCTGTACTGATTAAATTCCTTTAGCGAGCACTGTGCCCGTCCATCCACCGTGCAAAAACCTAGCGATTTCATTCTTTTTCTGGCCGGTTTCTGGGCAAAGAAGTGAGTCAGGTGTGGGTCATGCATGGGGACGTAGTCGTAGGAGACGTTATTGCAGTAGGGGTCAGAGAGGTCGAAGGTGGGCTGCGGGCCGCTACTGCCCAGGCCGATACGACGAACCTGAAAGAAAGGTTTGTTGATTTACGTCTACTTTGGTCTACTTTCTTTGCTCAAGCTCCGAACCAGAAATAACTACTTGGTGTTTGATGATATCAGGTATTCATTTAGCTTAGTGGTGTATATTGAAATTACGGTGCTTAATAATAAATAAATAAATAAATAAATTTTGTTGGACAGTTCACACAACTGTTCTTAATGTTAAATAACTCCCTTTTGCGCATTCAAATTTTCCTTTTTCAATTACGGTGCTTATCGGATATACTAAGGTATACCTACCTAATCATGACCCATATAATTCTATAGTCCTATTTTAAAACGATTTAAAGCAACCAGAAACTTCTTCAGAGTAGTTTTTAAGTCAGTAAATACAAAGTTAAAAGCATTCAGCGTTCGTATTTCTCTGGGAAACCAGTCGAAACTTGCAGTGGACCGCATAGTAGGGGCCTTTGAAATAAATTCGACATAGCGGCAGAATTTAACTACGCGTTCAGCATTCCTGGATTTTAAATAGTGCACCAGTTGAATTATTTCGAGGTGAGTATGTGAGTAATGAGAGTGTTCGTTTTTATATAACATACTTTCATAGGTGTAAGAATCGTATTGAATAAATTGCATGTCCGTCCAGGAATGCCTAAGTTTTCTTAATAACAAGTACAAATATTTCAAATATTATATATCTTTAAATTTTTGATGTACCAATACCCATGTTGATGACATAGATATATTTTGTTATTACATATGATTTATTTGAGCATAGCTGTGTATCACAGCGAAGCCTATAATAAGGTGTGTTCGTGCTATCATCTATACGGGCCTCTGATGGATGGATGCGGTGAGATTAAAACCAAGTAACATTCTGTTTAGCATTCATGTATTCCTTTATCATAAAGTAGTAATGAATGAATAGCAGTCCACATTATTAGAACGTAATCAATTAAAATACAAGAAAATAGGTTAAGGAACGTGCACTCACATTACAGTAGTTTTGACAAGAGAGAGCGAGCCAGTCATGAAATTATCTATGTACATATTATAGAGTGCCATGCTCTATAATCTATGAATGAACGAATGCAAAGCGTATACATGTTCCATCACTTCCCCTTACGCTTTACATTATTACTTTATACAAAAAGTCAATAATTACATGCTTATAAACATACAGCCATAAATCAAATAAAACTATGACTCTACAATCCTGATACCTAATAACTCTCTAGGACTCTACAATACAGCTATTTTCAGACATGCTACACAACACATACATTCATATTCTTAATAAAATCTACATGTTTCTTAGTGCTAAGCGGTTTGGTAAGCACATCTGCTATCATCTTTTCAGTCTGCAAGTAATTTACAGTTACAAAATTATTATTTATTAGGTCTTTTACATAATGATATCTGAGATCTATGTGCTTTGTTCGTTTATGACAGTACTCCTTACATTCTAACAACTTAATTGCACTTTGATTGTCATTATAAACAACTGGCTCTACATTTAAACAAAAGATCTCTGATAACAGACTCTTAATAAAACTTATGTCCTTACAAACATCAGAAATTGAAATATATTCCGCTTCTGTAGTAGATAAAGCAACACAGCGTTGCTTGCGTGACTCCCAATTTATTGTATTATTACCTAGTTTCACAATATACCCAGTATAAGACTTACGATCAGTTATATCATTAGCCCAGTCTGCATCAGTATAAGCAGCTAAATTCAATTTATTACTTCTTACGAATAGTAAGCTATAATTAATTGTCCCCGCTAAATAACGTAAAACACGTTTAGCAGCTTGCCAATGACTGTTATCGTGACAGTTATTAAATTGACTCAACTGGCTACATGCATAAGCGATATCAGGCCTAGTGCATACGGCTAAGTACATTAATGAGCCTAACAATTGCCTGAAATTATCATTGCTCTCGCCTACATTCTCAGTTTCAGCTTTCAGTAATTTGCAATTCAATGGCATAGGTGTAGATACAGTTTTACAATTACTCATACCAAACCGCAATAATAACTTCTTAATATAATCAGTCTGGTCCAATTTTAAAATACATTTTGTCCTATCTCTTGTTACATTAATGCCAAGACAGCTTTTTAATGGACCAAGGTTCTTTACATTAAATTCCTTTTCTAAAAGGTTCAATAAGTCTTTATGAATAACACTTTTCTGAGTATAAAATACATAGAAATCATCGACATACAGTGCAATAATGGTTAAATCATCCTTCTCTTTCTTTAAATAAACACACGGTTCACATTGACTTTGTTTAAACCCATTATTATTTAACAAATCATGAACTTTGCTATTCCACATTTTACTAGCTTGTTTCAAGCCATAAATACTCTTATTTAATAAACAAACCTTAGAGTTATCCCCATTATCAAAACCAATAGGTTGTTCCATAAATATTGTTTCATCTAAGTTTCCATTCAAGAAAGCACAAGCTACATCAATGTGATCAATACTGAGATTTAAATCATTCGCCATGGAAAACAAAATTCGCATAGTAGAATGCCTAACCACTGGGGAAAAAGTCTCGTTATAATCAACCCCATGTTTCTGTGTAAACCCCCTGGCAACTAATCGTGCTTTATACTTTGTAAAGTTTCCGGAAGCATCATGTTTACATTTAAATACCCATTTGGATTTAATAACATTTCTCCCTACAGGGCGACTTACGATCTTCCAAACTTCATTCGCTATTAATGAGTCATACTCACTCTGCATTGCCTTACGCCACTCGGTGGCATCCGAACAAGAGATAGCCTCTTCATAACTAGACGGTTCCTCAACATTACCGACATACATTGAAATGTCATAATCACGATACCTTAATGGCGGAATTGAACGAGTACTTCGTACAGGGCGAGTAGTAGCCTCAACCCGGGGTACCTCCATAATCGTCACTCCTTCCCCTCGAACAGACGTGTCCGGCGATAACGAAGTCACAGACTCGTGGCTCGCCGACGATGAGTCTGCACAGCGGGACTTATCCTCGCTGCCTGTGCAGTAGTGCTCCTCGTCTGTGGTATCTAAAATTTGAGAACCATCATTTAATTCTGAAGAATTGGTTTTATCACTAATGTTATCCTTATTACTACATTCATTTAAATTTATTTGACTAGAATGGATTTCATTACTATTATTATTCAAATTGTCATTATTTAATACCAATTCATTGCTCCTGTCAAAACAATTATTCTGTAAAATAATTTCTTTATAATTAAGGTCATCGTTATCCTTTTCATTTAAATTCCTATTATTAAACCTATTTTCTAAAAATGCAACGTTCCTGGACAATACAATTTTTCTAGGATTCATTGGATCTGATAGTCTATACCCTTTACAGGTCTCACTATATCCCACAAAAATATACTTTTTACTCTTAGCATCAAGCTTACCACGCTTATGCTTAGGCTCCAAAGAATAAGCGATGCAACCAAAAACCCTTAAGTGGCTCAGATCAACTTCAGATCCCGACCACAGGTGCTCAGGAATCTGTCCAGACAAAGCCGTAGTAGGGGACCGATTTTTCAAATAAATTGCTGTATTTACAGCCTCTCCCCAATAACACTTACTAAGACCTGATTCCTGCAGCATGCAACGCGCTTTTTCAATGAGTGTCCGGTTAAGACGCTCTGAAACACCGTTCTGCTGGGCCGAGTAGGGAACTGTAGTCTGATGGACAATACCTTCTTTACTTAAGAATCCAGAAAACCTATAATTGACATACTCGCCACCATTGTCCGAACGTAAGCATTTAATCTTCAATCCAGTTTGCCTCTCAACCATAGCCTTAAAAATAATAAACTTGGACATTACCTCAGATTTGTAGTTCATTAGGTATCCAAATGTTTTTCTCGTGTGATCATCTGTAAACGTAACCAAATACTTTGCACCTCCCAAACTGTTCTCTCGCATTGGTCCACAGACGTCCGAATGTACCAACTCCAATGGTCGCTCGGCTCGCTTGCCCTCTCCTTTGGGAAACGGCTGTGTTGACAGCTTCCCCTCAAGGCAGGGTATGCAGTCCTTAAAACTATCCTGGTTATAATCCTGAAACATTACACCAGACACATGACCTTTCAGAGTACACATACTTCTCAGACCTAAATGTCCCAACCTGCGATGCCATAGCTCAGTAGAAACAGCTACTGCGGTACTCTCTGTCTTTTGCACATTACTCAAAAGTTTGGAAGAGTACACCTTATTGTGCAAAGGCTTTACAATGTTACAATCTAGTTTATAAATCCCTTTATCACACCCCACAAGAGCTATACGGTTGCCAGAGACTTTACTATCATAAATACTGCACCCATTACCATTAAATTTAACAGTAAACCCACTTTCTACGAATTTACTAACTGACATTAAATTAGTTGCTAACTGTGGCACATACAACACATTTTTAAGTTGTCCTACCTCATTTCCAAAGTTTACCATTAAATCTCCTACACCATTACATTTCAACTGTTCATTATTTGCTACAGCAACTGTAGTGTGTTTTGCATTACGATTAAAGTCTTTATAATTCACCATATCTTCGTTGCAATTTGCCATATGCGATGTACAACCGGAGTCGATGAACCATGCATTACTTTGATGAACAAACAAGGCTGAAGCGAAGCTAGTAGACTCATTCTTCTTGTCATTCTTCATCTTGTAGCATTTGGCCTTGATATGTCCAGGCTTGTTGCAGTAATGACAGACCATAGTCTTCTTCTTGAAAGAGTTCTTCGATATTAAAGCTTTGTTATTACTGTTCGATGCACCATCACTTCTCCGCAGCTCTTCTTGTAAAAGTCGAGTTCGTACTATCTCGCTGGTGAGATCATTGGTTAAACATACTGTTTCCAGATTAGAAACCAAGTATTCGAATTCCTGAGGTAGACCACTCAATAAAATCTCTGCGACTTCAGCATCATCCGTCTTGCGGCCTATATCCGAGAGCTGCTGCACTAGGGTCATGACACCCTGTATGTATTCAGACATACTTGAAAACTGAGTGTAATCAATTCTATGCAGTTGTCTCAAAAGTAGCACACGCCGTAACAAGCCCTTATTTTCAAATATATCAGCTAAGTTTTTCCATGCACCTTTTGCTGTAGTAGCATTCCTTATATATTGATAAAGAGCCGGCTTGATGCATAAAGCTATACGCGCCAAAGCACGCTGATCTCTGACCAGATCAGTCTCGGTGCCTTCGATTGTATTCCACAAGCCATCCATGGTAAGCAGCATTTTGATTGCAAATTTCCAATTCAAATAGTTTGATACTCCTTCCAATTTTTCTATAGACGATGTCAAGCTATTGTTACCTTGCAAAGCAGCATTTCCATTGCTCGCTACTTGATGACTAGGTGAGGCCATTTTGAAGCATACCACACAAAATCACCACCGCACCAAATCCAAGCCACGTAGTAATCCAAACTTTTGAGGTTATTTTCTGCACGCGTTATCACTTCTCCTTATAACTTTTCTGGGTCCAATAACCTGTTATTACATATGATTTATTTGAGCATAGCTGTGTATCACAGCGAAGCCTATAATAAGGTGTGTTCGTGCTATCATCTATACGGGCCTCTGATGGATGGATGCGGTGAGATTAAAACCAAGTAACATTCTGTTTAGCATTCATGTATTCCTTTATCATAAAGTAGTAATGAATGAATAGCAGTCCACATTATTAGAACGTAATCAATTAAAATACAAGAAAATAGGTTAAGGAACGTGCACTCACATTACAGTAGTTTTGACAAGAGAGAGCGAGCCAGTCATGAAATTATCTATGTACATATTATAGAGTGCCATGCTCTATAATCTATGAATGAACGAATGCAAAGCGTATACATGTTCCATCATATTTTCTGTTATTTTTGCATTTGATAGCCATTATAATAGATTTTTCAACATTTGTGGTACTCTATAGCGGTGTTGGGGTCAGGATGATTCTAATAATATCTTATCTGATCAAAATCCATCCAGCCATTCTGGTGCAACGCGGTACTAAATAAATAATAAAACATTTTGCCACATACATACAAACATACATACAAAGATACGCACGAAATACATACCCAGGCTGACCTATCAGTCAGCCGGGAAAAAGCCGAGTTTCCAGAGAAAATACTATTGTAATAAGCTGTCACTAATGAGATTTTTCTTTGTTGACATTTGAATTTGAATGGGGAAAATAGATTGAAAAAGTAATGGAATGTCACGGGTATTTATACCAACAAGGTAGGTACTATAAACTTGCTCTGAGAAAAGCGTAGATATTGAAGAAAATATTATCGAAGATATTCTACAAACTTTTATTTCACAATTTGGTTTACAATACCCCGCTGAGATCAACAATAACAGTAAATCACCGTTAGTGCGGCCATAAATCGAAGGTGTCCTCTTCGGCTGAACAGATACTTGTAATTATCTGCCTGACACCCCGGGTCGAACGAGATTTCAATCAATACCTTGCCAATACTCTTTTATGACTTCATTACTGATTGAGCGATCGTGCTGGGTTACGGCTGACTATCACAAACGACGGTAGATTTTGACTAGCAGTGGTAAATTATTATGTTGGTAATGATTGTAGAGTGAATAATAGAGTCCCAGCGCGCTGATTATTGCTCATTTTGAGTAAACATAGATTTCGTAGACCCTCTACGTAATAGTCACATCTTACTTATAGAGACTTGACTGAGAAAAAACCACGTAGGAAATTGGCTGAGCCTAGTGCAAGCTATCGCAGATATTTTCAAGATGTTACGTTTCACGTTTTTTTTAATGAAACTTATAGGCAAACTAGCTTACGGCCCACCTGATGTAAAGTGGTCACCATTGCTCATATACACCGGCAACACCGGGGGTATTTTCGATGCGCTGCCTACCCTGAAGGAATTTATGACCATTTTTCTTGAAGCGACACATGTAACCAAGCGGGAAACCTCAGATGGAAGCCAGATGGATGTAACTGCAGTGTAATGGGGGTAGGTTTTGTAAAACGTACAATACAAAACTCTTGTAATGATTACGAGCTTGCTAGTGAATAATTAAAGTAGATGGATGTAACTGCAGTGTAATGGGGGTAGGTTTTGTAAAACGTACAATACAAAACTCTTGTAATGATTACGAGCTTGCTAGTGAATAATTAAAGTAGGTACTGTAAGCCCATCTATATCAAATCAAACGCGTTCATTCGAGTTATTAATTTTCAGCGTCATTAGTTCGTTAATTTGCTTTGCTGGGGAAAATAAAGTGGCTATTTAGGGCAACTAGTAGCAACTACAGGAAAAAAGTTCAAATGGCTCAACCAGTTGAGCCTCGAGGTTGAGCCTAGGGTCCGTAACGAATGTAAATGGGTAGGTACAATCCAAGAAAACAAGGCCTGCTACTCCGATACTACCACGTGACTAACACCAGACGACGTCACTATCCAGTTGCCAGTATAATGCAACTTCTTTTTTTATTTATTTTTTGATTACGGAAAAAACTTTGATATTTCTGTTAAAAAAGTATTTAAATTTTCTAACGTAATTTTGTAGGCGGGTCTGGGAGTTAGATTGCACTCTACTGGTAGTACAGAGGCTGTCTCAATTTTCATTGGTGATGACATCGTCTGGTGTATAGGGATTTTCAATCATAATTTTTATTGATAAAGTTAATTATTGACATTTTATTTTATATTATTACTCGATATCAATTATTTTAAAACGTTTTTATTGTACCTACTCATTTTATTGTTACCTAATCATGCTCAGTTACAAGGAACGGGCACCCTTACATTTTCAAGACTGAAAAGACACAGTATACCAAGTCTAGTGGAAAGATTCACAGAGAAAGATTGAGAGATGACTCACTGGACTTATCTCCCTCCATTCAACACAAAACAAATCGGACAGTAAATTGGATTATTGTTATTAAAACAGATCGCCAAGAAGCAGGATACATAATAAAAACTAAAAATAAACCCTACTTATGTGAAAATTTGCATGTTATAAGGTAGAATATAAGTGGACTGCACCTAGTTTAAAACTTTGTACAATGTTCTGGCAAATAAATTATCTTATCTTATCATGAGACCATCAGATCTTGGATTATCATATCTGGCGAAGTTTATTAAATTAATACCATGAGGTAAGTCCGTACAATAGGTTCCAATTGCCTACATTAATAAGGACGTCCTATATCTCCAGAAGGCCGCAGGGTACACAGCGGAAGCTAGATAAGTAACGCTAAAAGGTTCTGCAACTTCGAAGATCCACCAACAAATGCGGCATAATAGCTTTAAAATCGCTGTCATTTAATATCTCCGGAAGAAGCTGTCAGTCTACTTTATTTAATATCTCCGGAAGAAGCTGTCAGTCTACTTTATTTCATGGCATATTCAAATTGTGATATAAACTGGGGCTGTCTTACTAATTATATTTTCTAAGAAAATAAATATTGTGGTGGTCTCGGCCTAAGAACAGGAACTCCTTCAACTTCTCCCATGGATGTCGTAAAGGGCGACTAAGGGATTACGCCAGGGGATGGGCAGCAGCATCCATCTTAGTACTTAGCACCAATCTGCCTGCCAAAGTGTTGATTGTGTCAAATCCCTCCTATTCTATGGGGGAGCCTCCTATAGCAGTGCACGTCTACTGGCTGATCAAGAGGTAAGACTAAGAAAGTTTATATTTATAAGCTTTTATTTAACTTGACCTTTTAGTTAGTGTGGAACAAATATTGAAAGTGAAGTTTGAACTACCTACCATGACTTCACCTCGATTGATTGAGCTGAAAGTTTGCATACTTGTCACGTACCGATGACAATACAATATTATGGTGACAGCGAACTGTTCTAATGATGGAGATGAACATCGGAACGTAGACTTCCCGTGTTTATGCTCATTTTGATCAGCACATGGTCATTTTGATCACTAATTTTACAGAGAGCTGATCTGATAATAGAGACGGAAGGTGGATAATAATGGAATTTCTCGATGGATAATAGTAGACTGTCCGTCTTTAGGCTCATTTTCATCAGCACACTCCAATAACTAATTTTACAGTGTGCTGATCTGATGATGGAGACGGAAGGTGGACAACGGAATTCCTCGACGGATAATAGTAGTCTGGCCGCGTTTAGACTCATTTTGATCAACACACATTTACTATCATTAATTTTTTAAATGCTTTTTGTGAAAAATGTAACTTTCAATAAAAAACTTATATTCAAATCTATACACAATACTCAACATATTCTTGTCTTATTCCAAGAAAAGGTAATATATTTTCCCTTTTCAGTTGAAAGATAAAGATACAGCGTATCACTTACCGTACAAGAGCAACAAAAGATTGAGATTAAAAGGATGAGGGCCTTTTTTCCCCTATCAGAGCAGTGTGGACTGTGAATTAAATACCTTTTATTAACAACCTAATAAATACAAACAGACTGTTGCTAAGCACATCATGGAAAATACAGTCACCGGTTTTGGTGAGGGCCATTCAGTGGTGTAAGTATTCTCTAAAGCTAATTTAAATACAGCACTAAATTATTGATTGTGTTTACTGGTGTATATCTCTAAAAATGCTTGACTGATTTGGGTTCAGTTTTTTGTAAACTATTAGTACTTCCTCAAAGAAGGTTCTTGATAATATATAGGGAAACCTACATAGATTTATCTCTTTTAACTAATTTAAAAAAAGGAGGAGGTTCTCAATTCGGGTTTTTTTTATTTGTTATTAAATTACCTAACTGTCTTTGTTTATTTACTTTTACCTAAAATGAAACCTCTGAAATCTCTTAAATCTCTTGATTTTGTTACCCATTTCGATGTCATATAGTATTTTTTTTATAGTCAGTCATTTCTGCATTTGGTAGCCACAATACCAGATTTTTTCAACATTTTAACTACCCTGTAGCACTCTCTGGGTCAAGACTATTCTAGCGATATCTCATACATCAAAATAACAAATATACACATTCACACAAATTCTGTAATAGCATTGACTGTCCCAATTCGATAGCATTCAACGACTGCTGCAGTCCTCAAATAAACACGCACAAACAAAATGTGCTTATGTTTACACAAACACATGTGTAAGGAGATTTATCACAAAGCTTGGCATACACACGCCTCGCGCGGCCTATTCATTGGCAGAATACAGGCATTAGCATAATGAGACGCTGACGGTTATAAAAGGATTTTAAGCGTTCTGCTACCACGAGAAAAGAGAATTTCTTTATTTTTATTTCTGTTTTTTTAAAGTGCGATTCGAATGAGGGAGAACTAACAGATGGCCGACCAAAGCAAGCGCTAACCTCTGCCTATAATAATGCATTACCTTATACTTCACGTACACCTAGGACGCGCTCTATGCAGCAAAGATGAAAAGTCTCATGTCATAAGACCTGGAAAGGCATAATAGTCCAGGAACTTTAGCATTTCACTTCGGAAAAATTCCAACCAGGCAGAAAATTTGTGTAAACGTACCTTTTAGCTCCCCAAATAACCTCTGAAAAGTCCCACAAGTCCAAAGGTGTGCATAACTTTTGACAGCTAAAAAACGGTGAAAAAAAAAAAAACCTTTTTTCGGTTTTTCGCCAATATCTTCGTTCCTGTCGATCTTACCGCTATGAGGTATACTTATAAAAAAGAAACAAAAGGAAATTCTTTACAAAAAAAGTTCATCGATAAAATTAGTAATTTCCACGGAAAACGATGCGAAACATCGGATTGAGTTTTGTAGGTTTACGCCATTACCTGGTTCATTCTGTGTAGCGGCGCCAATAGCAGCTGTGCTTCCCCTCAAAATTGGGGATGGGTATTAAAAAACGGTTTATTGGAGCCAACAAAAACTTCGAAATTAAAAATAAAGAAATTACTTTGTTTTCTTTATCGGAGTTTCAATGCCCGATTACGAAAAAACTATTAGTGTTATCAATAAAATTTATATAACCGCTTTTGTAGAAAATTTTCTATTCTTTCTTTTTTATCTAAATACTTTATAGCGGTAAGATCGACAGGAACGAAGATATTGGCAAAAAACAGAAAAAAGGAAAAAAAACACCGTTTTTTAGCTGTCAAAAGTTATGCACACTTCTGGACTCGTGGGACTTTTCGGAGGTTACTTGGGGAGCTAAGAGATACGTCTAAATAAATTTTCAGCTTGGTTGGAGTTTTTCCGAAGTTTGGCCCATTTTTCGTCTAAAGTTCCTGGCCTATAATGACTCTACCAATATACTGAAGCTGTTATGTGTGATTAAAACTGGTAGTGAAATATTTACAATGCTGTTATCGAGTTTCGCCGATAAAGATACATACAAGCCTTTTAACCACGGTTTCGCACGATGGTTTTTTTTTTTTTTTTTTTTTTTCAATTCCCTCTGACATAATCAGAGATTTTATTATATTCTTAATGATTAAATACAGGGTTTTATTTATTTTCGAAGTATCTCTTAGGATAGAAAGGCTCTTTATGGGCATTATTATTACATTTAGCTTCGCTTAATTCAATATCCTAGAAGTGCTAACCACACGACATAGTATTACCGATTTAGTACATAATATATTATAATTAACAATTTTCTCTTCCTACTATACTATATTTTTATAACTTTTTATTAAAATTGCTGATTTCAATATATATATATATATATATTTTTATATATGTTTAACAACTTACTTATCTTTATTTCTTTATATTATCCTTCACATGTTTTCATACTGTTCTAATTTACAATCATTTTCTTATGCTATTTTGTTTATATGCTGTTTATATATATTATACAATACATATTCAGCATAACTTATTTATCTGTTTTGTTTCTTTTTATAACCGTTTCTGCTATTCTTAGACAGAAGTTTAAAAGCTTGTCTCTTGTGGCTTTTGCAGCTAGAATTTTACTTATGTTTTCCGGTTTTAATTCGCAATCTAATATTTGTTCAACTTCGAATCTTGGTAGACAAAAAACGGGACACTCAAACAATAGGTGCGCCACGGTTTCGTCAACACCATGTTCGCAGATGCACGATGGGTCTTCCTTACACTTGAAACGTGTCAAGTATTCTGAAAACCCACCGTGCCCTGTCATAACTTGCGATAGTACTCCAGTTGGTTTGATCTGCCTAACCGTTTTAAAAGCTGCTATGGCGTCGGGGAAGAACATTTTTGTTGTGGCTGCTGTTTCACTAGTTTTATACCGCCTATTCCATTCTTTTAGAGTTTGTACACGCACGCTGGTATTGGGATAAAGTAGCCAGCCTCCAGCCCCCAGCCTGTTCCTCTCATGCCCCCCACTCCTTCCCCGTCCTGTCCCCAATTCTGGCTCCCCTCCCCCCAGCATCCATCCAGCACTCACCAAATATCATCAAAATCAGCTCAACCGCTTTCCCGGTTTTACGGATAAATAATCCCATAGAAAAAATACTTCAGTTTATGAATTTCACTAGCAACTTTCCAATTTTCCTTGTCTAAAAACCTTATCTGAAATAAAACGAGCTTAAACAATGCCAAATCGGTCCAGCCGTTATTGGCAAGCGCTTATACATATAGATTTGCACATCCTGAGAGTTCATAAAATGATGGGTTCTGTTAGGTTAGATAATACTTGAAGTTTTAAGCTACTGTTACAAACTATATGACCTTTACTGACGGATCAGTTGTCTGGAGTTGAAATGGGGACAGAATAGCTTGGGGTGAAGTACACTCTATGCCAGCTGCCTGGTAAAACCAGTTCACAAGTTGTGTTTCCAGTTCTTTTAAATGGGTAAGATTAAAGAGGGATCAACTAAATAAAAAAAAAACACATGGTACGTTGATATTATAGCGAAATTTATGTAAATTAAACGTTTTTTTTTATTATTTTCACCATCTATAGTCGTAGTTGTTCACACTGATGATGATGGGCTAAAAAACAAACATCACGAGGGTTGTGGTATCAATAAAAAACGACCAGCCTCTCAAGGGATATAATCTGAACCCTAAACGTTACATCATTTGCGTTATGTCCCAAACGTATATACCAAAAGGGTCACTATACAAAGGTCACCAACTCATTTTCAGTTTGTGTTGTATTATCCCACTTAGGCAAATATATTGCGAAGAAATTTTCGTAAAAGGTTTTTTTTTAATCACCCTTTTATGAAAGTACTGCTCAGAACCGTGTTGATCAAAAGTAGTCCAAATACGGCCAGTCTACTATTATCCATCGAGGAGTTACGTTGTCCATCTTCGGTCCCGTCATCAGATCAGTATTATATTGTCACCAGAATGTATGCAAAATTTCAGAAAAATCGTTTGTGAGGAAATGGGTCAAAATTAAGTTGCACCACCTTAACTTTCTGAATATAATAAGGTTTTTTTTTAAATAGGTTATTTTAAGTACTTTTTAAAATAGTTTTCTTAAGTATTATTCTTTGTGCTACTACTCGTATAAAATTCATATCTTCCTTGGAATAGTTACACAGCGTTTTGTCTCTTGAATTTTAAACTGCTTTTCAATAGCAGTTTAAAATCCAATTGAAAGAGAAAAACCACGGTGTAACTATTACAAGAATATTGCGTGTTTATTAGTAGCACGAACATAACGATTGTGGCTTTTGCCAGCAAAACCGGGGAATTATTTTGCAAAACCAGTTAATTTAAGAGTTCTATCCTTTTGCACCGTTATTCACGCATCTTAGAACTTATTTGCATGACAAACATTTAAAACCGAGCGCGCGCGTCTCAAAGTTATTGTCTGTTGATGCTTAACGTGGGTTTATGCAAAATTGCTTTCATGAGTCAAAATATTAAGACACGAGCGATGTTGTGTTAGTGCTCATTAAAGTCAGCCAAAGTTAAATCTATTTGATAAACATGAGCGACTGCTGCAAAGAAATTTATCTACATAAACTCACTTTCACCAACAACTTAGGTATGGGTCGCTTAAAGCTTAGGAGACACCCTAACGTATGTCCCACCTGTAAATTTACTTGCGTTAAGTGCCCCGTAAAATATGAATTGATCTAAAGCTGGAGACCACAACGGACAAAGTGGACATCGGGACTTATCGATGATTAATATTATGATGATGTATTTCATCATCATCATCATCATTATCAGTCGGATGATACATTCATGCATACATAGACACACGACTTTTTCCCCGAAAGGGTAGGCAGAGACTCAAAGGAGTCGGAAAATGTCTTCTTAAAACTTTGATTGAAAAGTTTATTTTTATAATATTTAGCTTATTTATGTCGCTATTTACGTAGGAGTTCTTGCATCCTTGCAACACACTAATGGGTATTTTGATCATGAAAATAAATACCGCCTATTATCGCGTACGATTTTAACACTGATGAATTGGGGATATTACACGTCAGCTCACAACGAGACGCGATACAATGAGGCGCGCACTTTTAAAGATATCGATCCACTAAAGAACTTGTTTACTACTATACAATAAAAAATAAGTTCATAAACTAAAACCCGACTCCTGAAAAATCACGTTTTAAAAAGTATGAAACAAGAAAATATTCTCATGATAGTGATGTGTAGAGGATAGCCTAGGCTAGGCCACTCCACGCCGCACCGCGCTGCGCAGCTCAGAGAATTAGCAAGCTGAAATAGCAATGGGCTGGGCATATACCGAAAAACCGACAACCGTTGAGGTAAACGCATTCTAGAGTGGAGACCACATCTTGGTAAACGTAGTGTCCTCTTGGCTAGGTGGAGCGACGATCTGCGTAAGGCGGCTGGTAGAAAGTGGATGGGAAGAGCTGGAAATCGGTCGAAAAGGCGAGCATTGGCAGAGGCCTGTGTCCAGCAGTGGACATGTTATAGGATAGGTTAGGTGGATAGGTTGATGATGATCATTATGATGATGATGATAATGATAACGGCCGGGCCGGCGCGCGGCGCGGGAGGTAGTCGCAGCGACCAACGACGCCGCATTCCGTTACGCCGCGCCGCGCTGTGCCGCGCCGTGTAGTGCGGTAGTGTAGTCACAGAATAAATAATAGTACAAGTAGTCTAACTATTTTGACAACCTCTGGCGCGGCGGGCGAAGGTTCGCCTGCGCTACAGGACGTTGCGGGTTCGATTCCCGCTTCGAAACAAATATTTGTACATTCTGCAGATAGTGTTCTGGGTATTTTCTATGTATAATTAAAAATATATATTTATGTAATGTATCGTATTAAGTATATCAGTTATCTAGTACCGATAACACAAGCTCTGCTTAGCTTGGGGCTTGATAATGTTACTATGAACTGTCTCATCGTCTCATCGTCTATACCTATACCTACCTAAAACTTAAATTTTCAAGTACCTAGCTCAACATTCATAGGTACATTATATCTATATGGCCTAAAGATGACTATTATAAATCATCTACTTACGTCTTCGCCAATTTTTCCGCGTGAAAATATGATCTTTCCCTCCGGCATTTTAGGCACAGGTAGCTTACACTCCAAGCCAAGGCGATACCAATTTGGTAGCCCATTCTTTGGCACTGCGCCTAGAGGCTTCGGGATCGAGTCTATCACTTTCTTCAGCTCAGTAGGCTTCCGAAGTGTCATTAAAATTGTATCAACATCGTTCTGTTCATTTATTTCGGACTCGTCAGACATGATCGGTTTTTAATATTAAACAACAAAAAATATCATAAAACTACAACGCAGCTCACGGTTCGTAAAACATTACAAAAAACTATCACAAAACATGCACCATAGTGAAAATTAATGCACCAAAATTTTGACAGACCATTATGTTCAGATTTCGAACGGTACAGATGCGTAGTATCTCTTTTTCGAATCTGCTGTACAACTCTAGCCAATGAGGATACAAATAATCTAAAAATAAATACTACGTGATACAATACAAACTGGCTTAAAAAATAGCTTTTTAAAATAACGACCAAAGAGTTTTATATTGTTATTTTGATAAAGTATTAAGTTGAAATTATTGTTGTGGCGAAAAGCACAAAAGGAAGAGAATATTTGTGTGGTATTTTTTATTTAACGCTAATATAACATTTTGCTCATGCGAATTGCTTCTCAACACGGAAAGTCGTGTTGGCTTTACGTACACTGAAGTCATTGCCCTAGTATTTGAAATTAGATCCTTCATAGATTTATAAAAGACTAGCTGCTAGACTCGTCCGCGTATTTTTTGAACTATTGACGCGTTTTAGATGTTACAACATGTTACGTGACCGTAGATACATAATGGAGCTATCAGCACAGTAGGAATAGGGGCTACTATCACTTACTATCATGTGATTTTGGGTTGGTTAGACTCAGTAAAGGCACATTAATCTCGCCTAAAGCTTCCACATGTGAAGAAAAAGTAATTGAATGAAACTCCAGCGTAATGCGGTAAGTCTCGGGTCAAGTAACTCAAGTCCCGCGTCCGCTAGGGAAAAGCCAGCAATAATTACTGTGAGTGTGTGTAAACCAGAATACATACATACGTAGACCGCTGTGTAAATATATATTTACAGTGGTGGCCATATAATTAAGAACGCTGATATAATGGGAAGATTTTTTCCAACTAAGATGCAAAACTAATTGTATGCATTTGTTTTTATTTCTCTCGGTATCGTAAAACATTTCCATATTACCACTGTATTCATTGATACACATGATTGGCTAAAAATCAAAAGGCAAACTTTTTACACTACTTTTAAACAAAGTATTCCTTATTACTGGCTGGTCACGTAATTAAGAACGATAAGTAGTTTATACCTTTATTCAAATTTAAATAGAGAACACTCAGTCGATTTGTTACTGTTTGTATAATTTTGGCACCATTACGTGCTGTAAAAGATTAGAGGTGATTGCTTCTTTAGAAAAAACAATGGGAAAAATAAAAGTTGTGATAAATCTACAAGGGAAGTAATAATAAAACTTCGCCGGAAGAATTGGTCTTATAAAAAGATAGCCGACCATCTGCAATGTTCAAAAATGATGGTTTTCCACGCTGTAAAGCATTTTGCTACGTATCAAACTACTTCGAATGTTCCACGTGTACCTAAACAGAGAAAAACAACTCCTCGAGATGACCGAAACATCGTTCGTATGGCAAAACAAAATCCTTTTAAAGGGTCCAATGAGCTTAGAAAATAATATTTTGGTGAAAACAACCCTTCAGCAATCTCAGCACGCACTATTCGAAGACGTTTGGTAGAAGAAAAATTGCACGGTAGGATAGCAAGAAAGGTACCCATGTTAAAACTTTGCCACAGGCAAGCCCGGCTTGCATTTGCGAGAAAGTATGAAAACTGGACTGTGCAACAGTGGAAAAATTTACTTTTTTCTGACGAGACGAAAATAAACAGAGTATGTTCTGATGGAAAACGATATGTACGACGTCCCCCGAATACAGCATTCGACCCAAAGTACACGAAAGTCACATTAAAGCACGGTGGTGGAAATGTGAACATTTGGGGTTGATTTTCTGGACATGGTGTAGGACCTGTAAAGGTGATAGAAGGTAACATGGATCAGTTCCAATACAAAAATATACTGGAAGAAACAATGTTACCATACGCTGAAGACGTTCTACCGGTCATTTGGACATTCCAGCATGACAATGATCCAAAGCACACTGCACGCACCGTAAAGGAATTTCTTACAGCGCAATTAGTTTCTGTCTTAGACTGGCCTGCTAACAGTCCAGATCTAAACCCAATAGAGAATCTGTGGTTTGAAGTAAAGAAAAAGGTTTCAAATACAAAGTGTGGAAATTTAAGAGAGCTGTAGGACGTTTTTTTAGAAGAATGGAACTCTATTTCTCTTGCGAAATGTCAAAAATTAATAGAGCCAATGCCTCGCTGGTGTAAAGCTGTAATTAAAAGCCGTGGATATGCTATTAACTATTAATTTTAGTTAAATATTTATTAAATTCCTTTTTATGTTTCCTGTGCTACATAATATTGTGATTTTTTAAATCTAAGTGTCATACAAAACAATTCCCGAGCAGTTAAATAATTCGTTCTTAATTATTTGTCCAGTTTCATTACTATTTGAATGTGTTACTTTGATTAAATCAATAAAATGTGCAAAAAATAGTAAGCGATTTCATACTTTATTCTTAAGTCAGGTTGCTCTATTAATGTGACTATTATATAACATAACTAGTTGCTTCTCAGAAGGTACACATCTCTGTGTATGATACGATTTAAATAAAAAACTTCTAGAACTTCAAATCGTTCTTAATTATATGACCACAACTGTATATATATATACATAAGTATATATATAGTTATTATATATATATATATATATATATAAATATATATATATATACTTATACAGGCTGTAACAATATCCCTATAAGCCCAGGGAGGGGGTATTGTATTTGAAATATGAAGTTTTTCATTCATGAAATGCCTCGTAAAAATCCAGAAACTCCTCCAGAAATGTACCTAACACATCATGAGGGCGTTACGGTACGTTAAGGTACCTTACGTGGGGCTGCCTCTGTTGTGTTTTGTACATTTCTGGAGGAATTAAAGAAATTTCATGACTTTTACAAGGCATTTCATGAATGTAAAACTTCGAAATTTAAAAAGTAGTAGAACTAAAGTTATTAGTCATGATGTGTAGAATACCCCCTCCCCGGTCTTATTATGATACACCTGTACATATATATATACAGGGTATCATCCTCATTATCCGTGGCGTATCCAGTCCAGTACACCTTCGTCTCCTCCTGAGGATGTCGTAAAAGCCGACTAAAGGATTACACCCGTGACTAGTCAACACCAATACTACGATCATCAATCTGCCTGTAGAGCGTGGTGATTATGGCAAGTTTTTTTTCTTTTTTTTTTCTTTATCACTTGGAATGACGGATCAAGCAGATGACCCACCTGACGTTAAGCGGTACCCTCTGTCTATGAACAGTGCATTACCTCATAGGTCACGTCCACCTAGGACGCGCCCTATGTGACACTGCACTGCGCCCGCCACCCTGAGACAAAAAAATGAAAAGTCTCATGTGCCTGTAATTTCACCGGCATCCATACCCTTCAAACTGGAACACAGGAATGCGAGCACTACTTCTTTGCGACAGAAATAGGTATGGTGGCAAGTCCCCCTTTATATTTTATAGGGGAAGCCTCGTCCAGCAGTGTGATAATAATAACGTACATAGACACACTTTTACCCTTTGGGGTAGGCAGGACCTTAATAAGCCTCTACTGTGGATTGCAATCGTAGGAACAAAGACGTGGCCAGTGACGAACTCATCGCCGCCATTGTATTCCCATGACTAACTAGCATAACATAACCTTCATATAAGTAGGTTATGTTATGCTAGTTAGTAACCTTCAGCATAGTATACCATAACCAGACATAACCTTCTTGCAGTAACACAATCCTAAAATAAGCCAACAGCCAATCATAAACCTACGAAAAATTTGACATTTTTATTTTATTGAGTTTTGAAGTAAAAATTAGGGAAACATTATATTTTACTTCTTTGAAGTTGATGTTGATTTTGTGGTCCAAGGCTTGTTGGCCCACTGACACTGAGCCACAATTTGTATTGTTTTCAATGACGTTGGGGCCCAAAATATCAGTAACCAAAATAAGAAGTTTTTTGTTAACTTGGTGGCCCTCTATTTTGTGAGAACAAATGTGCATTATAAGTACAGCCAGAGCAAAACGTTATTGTATTGATTACTTTTAAATGATAAAAGCTGTGTCCCTGTATACCCTGTATAATTCCCACCAAAAGCTATAAAAGAAGTATCTCGGTGTAGAGTTTCCACAAAAAAGGATTAAAAAAAATTATAAACAATTTTTGAGGAAATTTCTTGTTTTATTTTTGTTACTTCTGCAGGAAAAATAGATCCTATGATTTGCGCAAAAAAAAGCCTTACTTTTTCCAAACGTCTGAAGTGATTTTAATGATTTTTTCCCAGTATTAAAAGCAATTTATAGGTTTATTAAAACTTGTGTTTAGATTTTTGGAAATAATCATTTACTTGAGACAGTTGCGGTTTTTCGTAATTTTCGCTCACGTTTTGTTTCGCTTGCTCTATTCTGTCCCTTTCTTACTTGCCTGAACTTTACTGAGTGACATAATTTGGGGTGACTAATTACCTTAATTACACCAAAGTTCCGGGGCTTGCATCAAGTAACTCGCGCCTTCAGGAGTTCCCGAGTTGTGCTAAAGGAACTCCTTCTAGCAGTTGCATTAACTGTTATTACTGTAAATGGTTTCGGTATTGGTTTTACTTTGAGATTCGAGTGTACGTTTGGAAGTGCTAAGAAAGTCTCATACCGAAGCACCCTTGAATTGTTCAGCAAACTGTGACCAGAGGCCGTAGGCAAAGTAACATTCTATTAGCGATGTTGTTAGTAGAAAAGCCAACAACATCGAGCAACACGGAACGGAGGCCTGCGTTGCTCGATGGCCAACAATGTATGAGATTGACGTGAGCTATTGAAATATCATGTGGTCTTTTGTATTGAATTACGATACGACTGTAGAAATGGAATCGCTTCGAAGCGAATGCCACTTGGCTAGCCCGGCAGTTTTCTCTGAGTCTTCTTCTCAGCAATTTCACCACGTAACCACTTGTATAAATATATAAATCGTAGGTTTAAAATGATTTAAATTGTAATATTTATTTATTTACAGAAATAATTAATACTAATACAAGGTATGTACAAAATACATATGAAACAGTTGTGCTACCTGAAGACCCACACTGACCAACTGACTGTGCAACTGTGCAACTGATCCAAATCACTACCAGACGGAAGCGTCCCTAAGATGCTGGCTGCATTGCCACGCTGAATGGCAATACTAATGCGTTGAGCCAGATAAGAGAAATATTTAAATTGTAATTAAATGATATTTCTAAAACAATATTGTGATTATTAGGGAAGCTTCCGTCGTAGTGATTTGGATCAGTAGAGCTACCTTTAGATCGTTAGCAGCGGTTTTCAGGTAGCACAACTGTTTCATATGTATTTTTTTAATATCTTGTACCTTGTATTAGTTGTATTATTCTTTCTGTAAATAAATGTATTTATATTGTGATTACTAGTCCATATTATTATGTAGGTATAAGTACATACTTCGTTAACCGCAATATGCGTTCATTGTTCGCAATAAAGAAGAATATATAAACAAGTAGTTAATTATGTAAAAATTTATAAAAACCCTCAATGATATGAAACGGCTGAACCGATTTTGATCAAACATAGCTAATAACACTCACGAAAAATACACCTTTCAAACAAAAAAAAAACATTTATCTGTTCGGGAGCTACGATGGGACAGACAGACACACACACACACACACACACACACGCACACACACACAGTTACATCAAACTTATGACACCCCGTCGTTTTTGCGTCTGGGGTTAAAAAATAGACTCTACCAATATGGTTTTAGGTTTTATAAATCTACCACCAGTCTCTACTTACGCATAAAACTTAATTATATATTTATTTTACATAAACTATTAAAATAAATCAAGAAACATTACGAAATCAAACTAAATTAATGATGTAATATACTGTATAAGAAAACAAAAATGGAGGTAGGCAGGTCATACAATGAGAAGTAATAAGGGAAAATGGTCTAAGGACATCCTAGATAACTGAATGGTGTCTAAGAGTCTAAGACGGCGTCTTAGATGGGAGGACAATATTCTGAAAAAGGCTGGTATTACTTGGAGGAGAATGACCCATGATCGATGGGTGACAAGCTCTAGAAGAGGCCTTTGCAGATAGAAGATAATCTCAATACTGGTGTCAAATAATGAATATAATTTAATTTCATTAAAAAAAGATACATATTAATTAACTCTGATGCGTGACCCGTGAGCTGGCTCTTGTCTGGCTCAACGCATTAATATTGCCATTCAGCGTAGCAATGCAGACAGAAAATTAAGGACGCGTCTGGTAGTGATTTGGATCAGTTGAGCTACCTTTAGATCGTTAACAGCGGTCTTCAGGTCCCAACTGTTTCAATAGTATTTTTTAAATTTTGTACTAGTTGTATTGTTCTTTCTGTAAATAAATATATAGGTTATCACTATCTATAATAAAAAAAAATACATATGAATAGCACATAAAACCCATGAAGGCTTATTAGAATGCTACTCGTAACAGTGAGTCGAATAAATAAACGCTTGGTAGATTACGTCAGAGTTCATTGGGTTCAAGGAAAAGTAACCGACAATAGTGTAACAAAAATATCTCCAGAGCAAATTCCTATTGCACAAATCCAGGAGTAAGCATTGACGTGATGCATCGTGCACCTTGCAAATACTTGCAATGTAGAATTGCGCAGAGTCGCGGCGCGAGGATCGGCGGTTACCGCTCAGTTCGGTTCGGAGAGTCGAGCTTGGTCGGACGTGCGTCTCTACGCTACTCGCTCCTCGCTTCTACCGGCAACTAATACCTGCTAATACTATAAAGTATTATCAGCACTTAACAACAAACCTATACATGAGTTGAGGGAAAGAGAAAACAAATAGTGCGTGGTGAAAAAAAATTTGTTTACAATAAAGGTTAAGTTTGTTGAACTTTTTTCACGTGCCGGCTTCATTGACGTTGCAACGCTAACTAGATTAAAAACGCTTAGCCTGGTAAACGGTAAGGCAAGGACTGGAGAATTCAGCATATCGATAATGTTAGTTTCAACTTTCATTCATAGTATTCAAGGATAGAGCTAAAAATCGATGTTGCTTATCAATATCCGTTGCGCGCAAACTGTTACAGTAATGATAAGAGATGTTGTTACTGTGTTGTAGTGACTGTCTCTGTTGAGGCCATAAAATTAACTCAATTAAGATAAGTCTTTGATATTTCGGTTGTAAACCGCTACTTATTTCAAACGATTTTTACGATTCAGGCTATTTATTCCTTTTAAATACAAAGTAATGAGCAATACGAATACATAAATGCATCCATTAATAGGACGATGCATTTTAAGACGACTAAGTATTTTACCGAAATAAATGTACCTACGTTATCATATTGAGACCACAAAAGGACGACTTTGTTTCATAGCTGATTTTATTCGGTCCTTGTTCGTGCAACAAGTTGGGAACTTTTTTAATACGCTAAATAAAAGTTTTATTTGGCCCTTGTTACAAAATAAATTGCTTCGTGGAACTTGGAGTTCATCTTTCTTAGAAATTGTTCAAGACTAGTTAGTAAAAACGAGACAGTTTTTATGGACGAGCGAATTTACTAGAGGTTGGCTCTGGTACTAATATTTATTCTGTGGTTTGGGTATGTATGTTTGATGGAAGTATTTTCAACAATAACTTTCAAGCCATTGATGCAATCGTCATGATACTTGGTAGGTTTTTTAATTTTATTTTTAATTATTCTACCATATAAAATCTTTTTACATACAGGTAGGTTGGTGATACCAATACGATTAACAAAAACCTACTAATATTATAAATGCGAAAGTTTGTGTGTG
Source organism: Operophtera brumata (assembly GCA_932527175.1). NCBI lineage: Eukaryota > Metazoa > Arthropoda > Insecta > Lepidoptera > Geometridae > Operophtera > Operophtera brumata. The sequence continues at coordinate 30,588,255 of OW052226.1, read as the reverse complement.
TGTTTGTTACTTCTTCACGCTGAAATGGCTCGACGGATTTGGATGAAATTTGGAATGGAGATAGCTTGACTCCCGGAATAACACATACACATTTTCCTCCTGATATTTCGACAGGATCGAGACCTATCGGGTAACACCGCAAGGTGCAGCTAGTTGTATATGAGTTTAATTGTCAGTTCAGGCGAAGCACTAGGTCATTGATACTCTTATTAGACTTAAAACAGAATAATTTTTAAAGGGTCGGCAACGCGCGTGTGATGCTTCTGGTATTGCAGGCGTTCATAGGCTACGGTAACCGCTTACCAACAGGTGGGCCGTATGATTGTTTGCTACGTTGGTAGTATAAAAAAAAAACGTTATTGCATACCTACATTGCTTTTGTAATTAACGTTTCATACCTACCGAATTATAAATAACGTACACAGTTATTTATTCAGCTAGGTATGTAAATCAGCACAGTATACATATTATTTAACTTTCACTGGTTACGTACTGGTTCTTTAAGGTGGGGTTTAACGCAAAATTACCAATCTTAGATTAGATTTTTAACTGACTAAATGAAGTACAATATTCAAATTAAAAATATGCACAGATACTAAATTTTAATAACCGGACTTAAAAACGATAGGACAATATATTCTCGAAAAAAAAAAAAACAAATTCACGTCTGTTTTTTGCCTTTATTCGATTGTTTATTAAAATGGTCTATATTATTGGGTAAAACATTAGAGAAATAAAGTCAATACAACAAAGCCGAGGGTTTAATATAGGGGTTTTGTAAAATTATCCATATTTTACGAGATATTCAATAAAACTGCTTTTTCAAGCGGCGCGAGGCGTTTTTTTTGTATGAAGATTTCTGCCTGGTGTTGGCGCAGTCTTAAAGATAGAGTTTGTTTACATAAGCGTTGAGTTTTGATTTGAGAAAACTAGAGCAATATTTTTGCTTCTCTACCATTGAACGCTAGCGTGGTTTTATACCGATACGAGTATCAGCTGTAGTATGACTGCTATATATTATTATTTTTAGCTTAGTCACAGATAAAATAATACTATACTAGTAGCTTAGTGATATATTTTATCAATACTACAACTACTCGTATCGCCGGTTCATTCTTGGTAACCTTGCGTTACGTCAGAAACCACAGCTTCAGGTATAGTTATGTACCATGTTTATATAGTAACTAGCAGTCAAAAAATATGAAAACTTGAAATTTTGCATACAATATTATGACGACAAATGTTTGTATGATCAGCACATATTTGTTCCGAGTCGGGGTTACCATGGTACTCGTAGTTTCTGATACCCACGCCACAAGGAATCTTAGTGTGGGATCAGGACTATGTATGTGACTGTTGGGTGCAATGATAGGAAGATAGATAGATAGATAGATAGATTAACTCTTTATTGTACATTTACGACAAAATAATACACAGAAATACAAAACTTAACTAAATAACAGAAATGTACAATAGGCGGTCTCATCGCTTAAAGCGATTTCTTTTAGACAACCTTAGGATGTAGAGCTCTATATGGAAGAATGGGACAGTGGTGTTATCACCTTGACAAATACACATATTATCATTAAATAAATACAAACCTACATATAATATATATACCTACATAAAATAAATACATAATAATATAACAATACATACCTAAACTCTTATTAATGAGTAATCGAGTGAGTGAGTGTGTTTTTCTTAGTAATGTTATGTACTTAAAGTTAAAAAAGAGCTGCACAAACAAACAAAATTATATTGTCCAACAAAATAGACACCAGATAGCAGAAACCATACAATTGCACATTGTACAATCAAGCTAGAGACGGCTCAAACCGTACTTAAGGATCAGGGAGGGGGGGGAGGCGTGGATGTAGGGGCAGTAGCACGTGAGTGACACGTTTAGATGGATTTGGTACTATGCATTTGATAACTAGAGAATGAAACCAAAGTTTGAAACTGGAGATGGGCACAAAACTTAACTTGAAAGGATAATCAGAGGTTAAGTGAGTTTTAAGAGACTGGTGGGATCTATAAGAGAGGCAGAAATTGTTTAACAGAGATTGATAATTGATGGTTCAAGGTTTCAAGATATCGTGGGCCATTGCCTAACAGAAAGACAAATGTAGCTGACAAGAAATGCTTGTCCAGAATAAATAGTACTATACTTATTTTCAGGCATTTGACATTGTAATGCTATCAGTAGAATGGAATTATTTAGTAATCACCACAACAAAAGTAAAATCGTGAGGTTCCTTTACCTAAGACTTAAGACTAACTACTTTAAAAGTAGGCTAATTTAAAAAAAAAAAACTAGTGCTTCTACTTTTTGTGTCAAGAACATATTACATACTTACATAAGTAACACTTAGTATTTTATTTCAAAACACGCTTTTATTAAATTAGTAATCGGAACCGTGCGCCTAAACAAAATAATTCTGTTGTCCTCCTTCCGTCTCCATCATCAGATGCTCGCTGTCACCATAATATTGTATTGTCATCGGAACTTGACATGTATATGGCAATCAGTTAATCGGTTATCGGGAAGTGGTTGAAAATTCGATCACCATATTGATACCCACAGACAGTTCCATTTTCCAACTTCCGTCTACATCATCAGTTCAGATCGCTGTAGCCATAATATATATTATATATTGACATCGAAAAGACTCGTCAAAACTAATCATATCTGCCCGAAGTTGATGGGTTTACTAGTAGCCACTGAAGAATTCCACTATCTACCACCTGGATCCATCATCAGGTCAGCTCCAAGACAGAACATTATTCTATTGTCATCCGAACTACATATTAATTACCTACCGCTAACTGCTTAACATCAGGTGGGACATTTGCGTCATAACAAGTAGTATAAAAAAAATGCCTACAAATCTTTAATTTCGATACGACAATTAGAAGTAGGTCTAGCCTCTTCAGGCAAAGATAGATCTTACTGTACTTTAGTCTGCATCTCGTAGATTATAACACGATCAAAAGTAATTAAACATGTAGAAATCTAAGTGGTTAAACCCAGCATCATCAGAGTAAACAACATCACGGTGCGACCACAATCCACTTAATCCAACCAAGGTCCGACCGTTCAAATATTTTTACATTAGGTGAGACAATCACTGTTTGTTAAGCTTATGTTGAGAGCAACAAAATAATTGAAAGACGAAAACGTATCTACTTTATCCAGGATTTACACTACTTGATCCACAGTGTAAAACAAAAGATATTTAATAGTTGAGGTAAATATAAGACCATTTGAAAGAAATTGAAATGATCATAACCATCACTAGGGTGCCAATGCGGAGTAGATTTTTTTTAATAACACGGCCTATATTACATTAAAAAATGTGACCTAAATAGGTGGGTGTGGCCTTTGCAGCTGAACCGCAAAGTAGGTTCAATCCCATTGGATATGAATTTTTGGGTCACATCTTGGCCGTGATAACATTACGATTTCGTCACTTGACGTAATTTACAGTGACGTGAGATAGAAAATCGAATTTACAGTTGGAAATGATTTTTCTTCTTTTAATGAAAGCCTCCGAGGAAAATTTTTGCCAAGGTCAAGTATATCATTTTAATAAAATTAGGTCAAGTCGTTAAAGACGCAGTCAAGTTCTGCCTTAGTAAACGGTTCCAGATTTTCATGTTCCTTTACTTTTTCATCCCATCTATTCGAAAAGGACGACTGGGTTCGCCTTTAAGTGCACCCAACGGTGGTGTTTTCTATGAGAAACTTTTAGCGGGCAGTAATGAGTTTTGCGGCGCACTTATTAAGTTCCTAATTCAAAAAGTGCGCGGCAAAGATAATTGCGGCGCACTTATTGTAAAAGAATCAAAGTAAAGTAGAAGTAATAGTAGATTGTATCATAAGGGAGCAACATAATATTTTTACGGCGAGGGCGACGTACTTTGAATCCCTAGCTACGTTCAGGATTCTACTAAAGAATCCCTCGCTACGCTCGGGATTCTACTCTAGAATCCCTCACTTCGCTCTGGATTCAAAAAAGCGCCCTCGCCGTAAAAATATTATGTTGCTCCCTTATGATACAATCTACTATTACTTCTACTTTACTTTGATTACTTTTTTTTCTACTTTTATTTTTCTTTTACTTTTTTTGTTGTTGTTACATAGTGGTGCTTGAAACTGGTTATTTTGGGAAACTGTTTTAGCTGATTTTGATGGAATGTGGTGTGTAGATGGATTGGGGGGAACTGCTTTTCACCCCGTGTGTAGTCGGGACGACTCGCTACTACCAGCCAGGACAAATCGCAAGTCCGAAATAAACTAAAGTCTCAATAACTATCGAGTGATAATCGGCCCATACTGACACTATCCGGTATGGGACAAACGACACGTAATTGATATGTATTGAAAGCGTGGAATTGATCACCATGGCCTGTCAGCGCGGGCGCATAGCTCGGAGTAAATCAAAAGGGTCGTTGAATTGATTTGCGTTGCGTAAGTTCTTGATATTTTTAGCTGACTACGGCATAGCTAAAAGGGAGGTGTTTGTTTTTAGCAACCTTTGTATGTATGCATATATTCCACCGTAGCGCTTATATCAATCGACAAGGGGGGATGAGGAAATTAAAAAAGTTGCCAAAAAATTTAAGGGTTCTAACAGGACGATCAAAGGCCACACAATCATAGCCAAGGGATCAATCAGGAACTACTCATATAAACTACTCATCCGATTTTTATGAATGAGGTGTCAATCGATTCCATATTATGGTCCGGGTGACATTTAGGCTACATTACGTAGATTAAACAATCGCCAAATAGCTACGTAGCTGGTAACATTGCATGCAAAACCCCAAAAGTCCTCAAAGTCACTCCTAAAGCTGTCACAGCTGTCGCTTTTTATTTTACCAATAACATATAAGCAGTCAATAACGCTAGAAAAGTTAAATAATTTACGAATTACCAGTCCTTCACCAGCTGTGCTGTGATATGATCTGACATGATCAGTTTTTTTCGCAAAATATCGTTAGAAAAACACATACAAACATACAAACATACAAACGCCGCGTCCTGCAATTCAACTCAGAAACCTCACTTCACTCGTTCAATCAATTTTGACTCGTTGCCATTTTTTGCCTGTTTTAGTATTCTCGTTCCATCCATACATCGAATTGCGTCCTCTAGAGCATGAATTCCACCGGGAACGTCTGATGCGTGAGAAATTTAATTAATTAACGGAAGAATAATAATTAATTGAATTGTGCCTCCACTTTGTTAATTAATCACTCAACGTTTAAAAGGACTCTTGATCAATGTAAGATAATCTCAAGTGGGGTATATTTTTGATCACTCAAAAAGCGCTGATAGCAAAGAGGAAACATCTTGACACACTTTCGAGAGATGCAGGTCACAAAATGTAATATAAAGAAGGATTTTTAAGATACTTAAGATTTTACTAGTATCCAACCGTAGCTTTTTTTGTGTGGTACCAGGATAAATAAAAGTAGCATAATGAATAACTAGTAGTTCTGCGAGCAGTAGACCTCGCGTCTTGATATCTTCTTTATTGAACGATTAGCTCTTAATCAAACTGCTTTTATAGAATGGAGTAGCGAATGTTTCTGCCAAATATTATCATAATGGGTCGATAAATGGCACCGTTACAAAATTCCCCTCCCCCTTTTTGAAGGATATATAACCTCAATAAAAAATCGTCAAAGACAAAATAAAACTGAAATTGTAGAAATGTTTATCTAGTCTCGTCAAGATTAGTTGAAACATACGACCTGTACGCGAGTACCAATATACAGACAGATGAAAGCAAATTTTGCCAGTTGTTGCAAAGACCTCGGTCGCTTCGCTCGCTTGGCCAATAAGGTACCTACTAGTGGAACGCCCGTGACTTCGTCCGTATGTTATTTTTCCATACAAACTTCAACACCCCCACTGCTGAAGTGAATATCGAGGTGAATATCGGAAATGCTTTTTTAGTGCACCCCTAGGGGTGGAGGGTATATTAAGGGTATATTCCTTTTGTGATCTCTTAAAGTTAAGATCTCTAGAGCTTACGGTTTAGGCTGCTTGTCGATATTCAGTCAATCAGTGAGTTATTCTCGCAACGATTTAGTGTGTATTGATGATACAACGAATACAAGTATACACAAAATTTTAAAATACTTATGAAAAAATTTGAGCTATCTAAAGACCATTGCAAATTATCTAAAAACAGCTCAACTAATCAAATCATTACCAGACAGAAGCGTCCCTAAGATGCTGGCTGCAATCCCACACTGAATGACTAATACCAATGCGTTGAACCAGATAAGAGCCAGCAGTCGGGAAACGCGTCGCTATATAAGTGTTAATATTATCAATTAGCCAATAAATTCAAACTTTCAACGACTCCTAATTTTTGCATAGGTATAATACATGTCTGATATAGAGCGGTAACCTCTGCCTATAACAATGCATTACGAGACAGGTCACGCCCACCTAGGACGCGCCTTACGTGGCATTGCACTGCGCCCGCACACGTCTCGTGTGTCTTTAATTTGACATTCCATGACTTCTAATAACAAAGAAATCAATTGTATACCTATCTATAATCACCTCTTGTTATTCTTGTAGCATTCGTAGGCAATACGTAATCCTTGCATAACATAACTTAGTAATAATTCCTTGACATAGACCCACAAGATTTATGACAGCTAAGTAGTTGTCCAGACAGTGGCATAATATGAATCAAATGTTTACATTACCATACCAATGAGTCTAATAAGGCCCGAGTCATGTTGAATGCAGATTATCGGTGCTTACCGGTACGAAACGAACTCGACCACAAAGCAAAGTAGGTACGCATGATGGAAAGCTGGCCGACTTGAAACATTCTTAAAATCAAATATTTGTTGTTATTTAGTTGCTTAAAAAATTATAAATGCGCGGCTTTGAGCTGCTAAGCGCCTTTGTGAGCCGGTAGACAGTCTGCAGACGATGTTTTACATGTGAGTTTTACAATATTAATGCACACAATACATGTTCATTCACAGAGGGTACCGCTTAACATCTTGTTCCGTCATTTCTAGTTGTATAAAAAAATATTTTATAAATAAAATCTTCGCACACACAGTATATATTTTTAACTTTATCTTATACATACATATATATACACGCCTTTTTCCCTGGAAGGGTAGCCAGAGACTCAATGGTCCATTCTTTCACCGTGGATTGCACCACCGTGGGAATATAGACGTGACAAGTGGTGAGCTTATCGCCGCGATTGCTTCCCACGACTGACTCGGCTAACGCTTTCTTCCAGTAATAACACATTCCTAATAAGCTAGCAGCCAGGACAAATGTTCTACCAACAAATCTTTTTTACAAGTCTGGGTAATGCCTTAGTCGAGTTTTACGTCATCCACGGGAGGAGACGGAGGGGTCTATTCGAAGGCCGGAAACATATCTCTATTGCGTAAATTCGTCGTTGACAGCAGTTGCGAGAATTCATGAGAATGCTCGAGAATTCTCAGGAAAAGGGCCGGTTTTCTCATATATCAATTTGTACTTGACACATTGTGCAAAAAAGACGCTTTACTTCCTTTGCACGGCAATGAGAATTGACCGGTACATTAAGACGGACCAGTGAGGGAAATCTTATACCGCGGAAGATGATACAATTGCGTTGATTTTAAAATTAAAATAAATCCATTTACCCGGACACCATATACTTACTTATCATGCCAATCAAATACCCATAGCCGGAAATAAAACCAGAACATATAAGTGTACAACAAATTAATTTAGTTGTTGTATCGATAGTGTCTTCTTGGGTTTGATTGAATTATTTAGGTATTGGAGTGCATTGACCTTGCACTTCAGATCAGCGCCCAAGTGTCTGAACCAAAAGAGAGACAAAAGTATAAAGGGGAACAATTCTGAAAAGTTTTATCCGTCCATTGCTGCTTGATTATTGTACACATTTGAATGGACTAGAGTGTGAACCGGAAGTGTATAGAATTCAATTGTTGTCAGCGTTCGAATTCTTAAAGGTGCCATATTTTGGCGTTCATAATATGGAATGCTGTAGTGCATAGTGTCTGTAGAGTTATTAGAAAGTCTTTATTGGAATGCGACCACACTTTATGCCATACTTATCATGCAGAAAACATTATTATTTTGTATAAATATTTTAGGTAGTTTTTAACCCCCGACGAAAAACGAAGGGGTGTTATAAGTTTGACGTGTCTCTGTGTGTGTGTGTGTGTGTGTGTGTGTGTGTGAGCCTGTCAGTCCCATCGTAGCTCCCGAACGGCTGAACCGATTTCGTTTTTGTTTTTTTTTGTTTGTAAGGTGTATTTGTCGGGAGTGTTGTTAGCTTTGTTTGATCAAAATCGGTTCAGCCGTTCAGCGTTGGGGGTTTTTTAACTTGTTTGCTATCGACACGACCATTGTTTCTTTCAACGTTTTTTTATCTTTTCCCTACTGACCCGTCACAATGGCACACCCTGTATACCTACTCTAGCTACCAACTAACCTACATTATTATCATTTTTGTATTGCAGTCGCAAATAATAATTCAGACTGCAACGTAATTGTACCTACCGATAGCAAATTACTGCTATGTTGTGAAAGAGTCTTGTGACCACGACATTTCAGCATTAGGGTTGGAAAGTTTGCTACAAAAATGTTATAGAACTTAGGGTAACGTTTAACTTAAGGTGGTTGCTTTTTCATACAAACGTATTTGCACAAATATGGACGAACAGAGTATAATTTTACAATGAATTGACTGTTGTTGGCTTTTATATTGGTCATTATTTGCGGCAAATCATATTTGGTTGAAGAAAACACTGAATTAATAGCGAAAATAACATCGAAATTACTTGTAAGGACTACAATTTCGATGTTATTTTCGCTATTAATCCACTGTTTTCTTCCACCAAATATGATTTGCCGCAAATAATGACCAATATAAAAGCCAACAACAGTTTTTTCAGTGTAATACTATACTCTGTTCGCCCATATTTGTACAAATACGTTTTTATGAAAAAGCAACCACCTTAAATCCAACTTCTCCAAGTATGAACTTATTTGTGTGTTATGTTACGATGAGTCGCACTTCCTTTGGTCTGCTGTTTTTGTGAATTTAATTCTACGTACTTGTTTACGATTACTTCATCATTAACATCATCCGCCTGTAGAAGTCCACTGTTATAGGCTTCTTTAGGCATCCCCTATATAATTCCACGACGAACGGTCCCAGGCGTTTAATTTAAATCCAACTTCTCCAAGTATGAACGTATATTTGTGTTACTACTGTTGTGTACTTCCTCGATCTGCTGCTCCTGTGAATTGACTTCTACTTGTTTTACGATTACTGCATCATTAACATCATCCGCCTGTAGAAGTCCACTGTTATAGGCTTCTTTAGGCATCCCCTATATAATTCCACGACGAACGGTCCCAGGCGTTTAATTTAAATCCAACTTCTCCAAGTATGAACGTATATTTGTGTTACTACTGTTGTGTACTTCCTCGATCTGCTGCTCCTGTGAATTGACTTCTACTTGTTTTACGATTACTGCATCATTAACATCATCGGCGTGAAGAAATCCACTGCTGGACATAGGCACCCCCTATAGAATTCCATGAAGAATGGTACTGAACCGACTTCCTGCGGCCTTTAATATGTCATCAGCTTATCGATAGGAGGGCTTTATTACGCTGCGTAGCGGTGTCTAGTTCGTGGTCGCCACTCGAGCACCATTGCCTTATTTACTTTATCCTTTATTACAAACTACTTACCTACCGGCAATAGGTTTAGTTTTGACATAGTCATGGCGTATGTAGCTTTGCCTAATATCGTTGGCTGTATATACGATTAGAGTTGATGCGGGCTTGGAATCCTGGGTAATCAGGGACAAGCTTCAACTACCTCGCGTACCTCTACTTCAGCACTTCAAAGCGAGTTTTGTATGAACTGTCTTCAGCTGCAATCAAGTGCGATGTAGTGCAGCTTGACACTAAAGCTATCTACTTCCAGTACTTAAACTTTATTGTTAGCAATATTTTTTCACTAGTATCAAAACTCTCAAAATGGATCTTACGGAAACGTGAAGTGAATTCAATGAAACAGTGAATTAGATATACCATTCAGGAATGTCTTAGTGTAAAATCGAAGGTGTGTGTCTAATGTCCACAGTGGAATAATAACTAAAACAATTAGTGATGTTATTGTAACTAACAACTGTGTGAAATTAACATTTCCGTGAGTGAATTATATAAAGTGGCACAAACAAGTGTGTGAATTTTACACGGTATTAAGTAATGTGCTTAATTTACACTTAGTGATAATACTAACGAACGTTTTACACCCCATAGGAAATTAATTACCTATTTTTCAGAGAGTGTAAGAATTTACACTCAGTGCCAAAATAAAGTTTGTACACCCAGGGTCAAAAAGTGTGAATTTTGTGGTAATATAACTGACGATGTCAGAACGATTTAAGGTGACGAAGCATGACGAGCCGTCAGGGAAGGCGTTCAAGAACTACGGCGCTACCTCGGCCGAGAACGACGTCGAGTTAAAGGGGAAACTGCTCCCTGATTCAGGTTAGTGGGATTTTTGGACACTATTACTAGCGTAAGTCGTAGACTTCACCACCACTTTCACCACCGTACGTCTCGCCATCGATAGCGAGCTCACCTGCATAGGTGCTTGGAGGTCTCGCACTGTGCGTATCACACGCCCGTTTCTCCCGCGCACGGGTTGTGGTCTTGCCACTGGGCTAAAACTAATGTGGACTTTAAAGAATATGTGAATATGGTACTAAATGGTAGGCAACATATTTGGAATACATGTTGCTCATGTTCATAGACGATGGTGTGCTTGCTGCATGCCCTTGTTTGATACCTTATAATATAAATATAGCAGACATGCGTTTCCTCTCAAACCACGCATAGTGTAGAGATCCGAAATCAAGTCACAATCCCTCCATAACTCGAAAAGTAAAGATAGTCACAGGATATCTGAAATAATTTTTGAAGAAAATCACATAATGCCATCGAACAACGAGAAAGGTATACTTAACTCAAGGCTAGATGTCGCCCTGGTACTTAGATCAGAAAGCTCTATCGTTTTATTCAAGGTTGGAGAAATCCTTGCCCCCTTTTTTCCGTGTAATGTTCTTGGTATTTGTTTTTTTTTGCAAATGGCTCATGCCCAAACTACATTTCTGGCCACCTCTTACCGCTGCTGAGATATATCCCTGTGAAAAAATACAAACAGACAGACGGACGGACGGACGGACGGCGTAGGCTTCGTTATAAGGTCCTGGTTAGCACCCTTAGGGTGCGGACACCTACAAAGACACACAACTATAGTTATCATAAATATTTGTCATTTATTTTAAACTAGTGTCCAACCGCGGCTTCAATCGCGTTTTAGCAGGATAAAAGTAGTCTTTAGCTCAATTCAGGTCATAATCTATCAGTGTACCAAATTTCATCGAAATCGGTTCAGCTGTTTCGACGTGATTGAGTATCAAACATACACATCCAAATATTGTAACTTTGACATTTGGTATTAGTGGGATTTGCTCTTGAACATAATTATGCCTGAGTTAAGGAACATGCATCAACAAGTTTTAATTAAAGCTGGTTTAGTGCATGTGGTTGACTAAACGAGCAACGTGTCTGCCTGCGGTCGTGTGTAATTCCATCATCCATGAGATGAAATGAAAATGAGGTGTGAAGAATTTATTATACGCTACTGTTTTATTGCTCGGCTTGTACCGAGACATATCTGAAACATTTGGAATAGAGTTGGCTTGAAATATGAATTTATTATACGCTACTGTTTTATTGCTCGGCTTGTACCGAGACATATCTGAAACATTTGGAATAGAGTTGGCTTGAAATATGAATTTATTATACGCTACTGTTTTATTGCTCGGCTTGTACCGAGACATATCTGAAACATTTGGAATAGAGTTGGCTTGAAATATGAATTTATTATACGCTACTGTTTTATTGCTCGGCTTGTACCGAGACATATCTGAAACATTTGGAATAGAGTTGGCTTGAAATATGAATTTATTATACGCTACTGTTTTATTGCTCGGCTTGTACCGAGACATATCTGAAACATTTGGAATAGAGTTGGCTTGAAATATGAATTTATTATACGCTACTGTTTTATTGCTCGGCTTGTACCGAGACATATCTGAAACATTTGGAATAGAGTTGGCTTGAAATATGAATTTATTATACGCTACTGTTTTATTGCTCGGCTTGTACCGAGACATATCTGAAACATTTGGAATAGAGTTGGCTTGAAATATGAATTTATTATACGCTACTGTTTTATTGCTCGGCTTGTACCGAGACAGATCTGAAACATTTGGAATAGAGTTGGCTTGAAATATGAATTTATTATACGCTACTGTTTTATTGCTCGGCTTGTACTGAGACAGATCTGAAACATTTGGAATAGAGTTGGCTTGAAATATGAATTTATTATACGCTACTGTTTTATTGCTCGGCTTGTACCGAGACAGATCTGAAACATTTGGAATAGAGTTGGCTTGAAATATGAATTTATTATACGCTACTGTTTTATTGCTCGGCTTGTACCGAGACAGATCTGAAACATTTGGAATAGAGTTGGCTTGAAATATGAATTTATTATACGCTACTGTTTTATTGCTCGGCTTGTACCGAGACAGATCTGAAACATTTGGAATAGAGTTGGCTTGAAATATGAATTTATTATACGCTACTGTTTTATTGCTCGGCTTGTACCGAGACAGATCTGTAACATTTTGAATAGAGTTGGCTTGAAATATGAATTTATTATACGCTACTGTTTTATTGCTCGGCTTGTACCGAGACAGATCTGAAACATTTGGAATAGAGTTGGCTTGAAATATGAATTTATTATACGCTACTGTTTTATTGCTCGGCTTGTACCGAGACATATCTGAAACATTTGGAATAGAGTTGGCTTGAAATATGAATTTATTATACGCTACTGTTTTATTGCTCGGCTTGTACCGAGACGGATCTGAAACATTTGGAATAGAGTTGGCTTGAAATAAGAATTTACGGTAAAGGTAATATGGATGTGCTTGCGACCAGAAGACCTGCTTGTATTTTGAGTATGTATGCTTTATGCAGTCATATGTAGAAAAAACGGTTAAGTGCGAGTCGGACTCGCGAGAAGAGGGTTTTGTACAAGTAAGCTACCATGGTAACCACTATTTCCTGGTTCCCGTAGAAATTTACAAACTTAGGATATTCGGTTACGTTCTCCCGTAAACTATGAGTAAAGAGATTATCCTGTTTTTTTTTTTAATTTAGTCTCTATTGGTTCGGAGATAAACGGGTAATGGTCGATTTGTAAATTGTGAGGTTTTCGACTAATAAATTCTACAGAAAAAAATGGACCAAAAAAAAACAGCTAATCAACTTCATGAAATGCCACAGTTCTATGATCGGGCCACGACATATCCCTACATACTTACGTGTTCTAGTACACATATCGTCCAAATATAACGTTAGCTTTATTGTCGGTAAACATCGGCTGTGTTGACTGTTGACTCATGTTATACGAAGGAATTCAATACCCGTAGCTAGTGCTGTAAGATATTATCCGGCTCAATATTTTTAATAGACTTTGTTCTTTGATTTCGTAAGATTGTTGGTTCATAGATGAGTGCTACAAAGCATGCCAATATAAAGTTCACGTCCTCAGCTTTGAGGAATAACTACGAGCTGTGTGAATTTGGGCTGATGATGATGATGATGATAATGATGATGATGATGATAATGATGATGATGATGAAGAATAATTATTTAACAGGAAACTTCGGCCACATCGTCACTTACCAACAGGTGAGATCATGATCGAACAAAGGTCTATCAATGTTAAAAAAACTAACGTACGTCAAATTCACCGATTTCTATGAGAATGCACTGTCCGTAGGCAGAGGGTACCGCTTAACATCAGATGGGCCGTCAACTGTTTGTTCCGTTATTTCAAGTTGCATAAAAAAGGTAGTAGATTTGTATTAGCAAATACCAAAACAAAAAATACAGTGCCTACCTAATAATTTTCCGACTTTTTATTATTAGTCATCTCTTATAACGTAGCACCACAGGAGCCACTTAGGCTTACGTACTCCCTACCTTTATTTCCTTTACCTTGATGCGTAGGTTTTATAGCAGTACGTAGCTACTTAGTAATAAACCTAATAAAGGATGAATTTTGTCGGCCCAAATCGCGACATGAAATGTTACCTACCTCATTTGAAAGGTGTTTCGGTTTTTAAATCCGTTATTTCTTATCACAGTGTCAAAAAAAACATCTCCAGATGATAAAAGTTATGAGCTAAAAACTATACTGGGCATCATTCTTGAAAACAATGTTGCCTTATCAACTGCTTGTGGAAAACCCTGTGAATGAGACATATATTCCTCCTACGATTGAGCGGAGTTCATGTCTTATTCACAGGGTGGGTAGTAAAACCACTGTAATTTTTTTTGATTATTTGGTCTTGTGTAATTGATGTGCTGATAAGGCTTGAATCCTTTTTTACCACCTCTATATTACTACAAGCTACAACATGACTCATAATCATGGTAAATATCCCGTTTCTAGTGAAAAGTATCTATTTTACTATTTTAATTTTGTTGATATTATTGTAGTTTGACATTATTATAAACGACAACTTTATAATTTGACAAAGACCAGACTGACGTTTTTATATTTTTAATTAAACTTTTTCTATTTTTAATTGACGTCACTAAGGTTCCCTGTGATCTTAAGGTATGAAAAAATATATAAATACTAGCTGTTACCCGCGACTTCGTACGCGTTATATTATTTTATCCATAGTAAATAATAATAACTATAACTGGTTTTTTGCTTGACTTAAGTGTGTGTGTAATCTTAGTAGAAAATACGCTGAAAATTTACTGCGCGCACCGCTAATGTAAACTCGGTAACTATTACTTAATATGTGGTATGTATGTAATTTATTCTCCCGCGCGCAGTTTTTACTCGCAAATCTCACAATCTGTAATATTATAAAGAGGAAAGATTTGATTGTTTGTTCGCATTGAATAGGCTACGAAACTACTGAACCGATTTGAAAAAATATTTCACTGTTGGGTAGCTACCACTATCCCCGGGTACCATAGGCTATATAATATTTCCAAAAAATAAGGGATCCTTACTAAAACTCAAATAATGTAACCCAAGGTGTAAAATAATTTTGTTTGTATTGGATAAACTAAAAACCGTTTTAACCGATTTTCAAAATCCTTTCACCTGTAGAAAGCTACATTATCAGCAAGTAACATAAGCTATGGTTTATTAACTTTTACCCGCGGCTTCACTCGCGTATTTGTATGTTTGTTTGTAATGGATAAACTCAAAAACGACTTGACTGATTTTAAAAGTTATTTAACCCATAGAAAGCTACATTATGGCTATAGGATTAAGGGGCGGGAAGGGAGGGGGGGGGGGGGGGGGGGGGGTAGAGGAACTGTTTTAACTGTTTTTTGCTTGACTATGTCTCTTATATTTTGTAAGATACCGTCAAACTACCTTTGAAATTACACCATACTTAAGTTTTTAAATTTAGGGATCCCATTTTAACTTTGAGGGCCTGAAAATGTTTTAATCTCAACAACGACACCGTAACATGACCTATGAAACGACATCATACTCATGTTTTTCAATTTAGGGGTCCCATTTTAACCATGAGGTCCTGAAAATATTTTGATGACTTCACCGTGAAACTAACTTTGAAATTGTCTAAATACGCTGAAATTTGGCTAAAACCTAAAGTGTATTTATTTACAAAGAAAATGTTCCCATTCCTTTTTTCAGCTAAATTTCAGGTACTGCTGAAACTTATGTTGAGCATATATTTTTTTTAAATTAACCTGTGAATTTTAATGTTTCTACTACTAACGGTTTCCGAATTACGAATCATTTTAGTTTTTGCATTAAAAGCCATTTTGGACCCCTTCCAAGGTGATTTTTCAAAAACCCTTTCTTAGTACACCCTTACACCCAAAAAAGAATACATCCTCCAAGTTTCATGTGCCTAGGTCCAGCGGTTTATACTGTGCGTTGCAAAACGCAAAGTGTATACGTTAAAAGCCCATTTTGGACCCCTAAGACGGCGAATTTTCCAAATTCCTTTCTAAGTACACCTTTACACCCTAAAAGGAATACACTCTCCAAATTTTAAGTCTCTACGACCAGCTGTTTGTAAAAACTAAAGTTTATTTATTTTTTTACAAAGAAAATGTTCCCATTCCTTTTTTCAGCTAAATTTCAGGTACTGCTGAAACTTATGTTGGCTATTTTTATTTTAGGAATTTACCTCTGAATTTTTATGTATCTACTACCAACGGTTTCCGAATTACGAACCATTTTAGTTTTACATTAAAAGCCATTTTGGACCCCTTCCAAGGTGATTTTTCAAAAACCCTTTCTAGGTACACCCCTACACCCAAAAAAGAATACATCCTCCAAATTTCATGTGCCTAGGTCCAGCGGTTTAGAATGTGCGTTGCAAAACGCAAAGTGTATACGTTAAAAGCCCATTTTGGACCCCTAACACGGCGAATTTTCCAAATTCCTTTCTAAGTACACCTTTACACCCTAAAAGGAATACACTCTCCAAATTTCAAGTCTCTATGACCAGCGGCTTAGGCTGTGCGTTGTAAAAACTAAAGTTTTTTTATTTTTTTCCAAAAAAAACGTTCCCTTGCCGTTTTTCAAGAAAAATTCAGGAATCGCTGAAACACGTGTTTATTAATTTTATTTGAGGAATCTCCATGTAAAGTTTCAAGGTTCTACTGCTAACGGTTTCTGAAATACAGAGCTTTTTTGTTGTATATTAAAAGCCCATTTTGGACCCCTTAGCAAGCGAATTTTCAAAATTCCTTTTTTATTGCACCCCTAGACCACAAAAGGAACGTACCCTCCAAATTTCAGATCTCTAGGACTTACGGTTTAGGCTGTGCGTTGATTGTCAGTCAGTCAGTCAGTCAGTGAGTCAGTCAGTCACGCAACGATTTTATATATTTTGATGATGAACATATCTTATAGGTAGGTAAGAAGTTAATAATAACTATGGGAGGGACTTAGATATTATCTGTTTTGCAGAAACAACTTTCAACTTCACTGTTATTCTGATATCTACTAGTACCTACATCGTTATTTATATTTAGAACTACGATCCCGAAAGGATTTTGCATTTTACTGAAAAATTAAGCAATGCACATTGAATTGCAAATTTGAATTTTCACTAGCGATTCAAACTATGTTAGTAAAACTGCATCGGAAAGTATACTTAAACACCTTGCTTTAAAGTTTTTAATCTAAAACTGAACATTAAACGTTTTTTCTTGTTTATGAGCAAGCGGGCTCAGGCGTTGTGAAGTGTGCCGAGAGGATTATTACGACGTGAAGTGTATCTGATATATTGGATAGAAAACTTCAACGCCAAAGTTTGCAAAATATTCATGCTTATAAGTTCAAGATGATAAGACATGTTTCCTTGTTTTCTTTTTCTTGTTTGTTTGTTTTCTTCGAATAATCTCTCTACATCTTACTTTTAACTGCCTACCGGATTTTCAAGTTGGCTTTCCTTTTTTCTTTGAATCATTTTCTTGTGTGTTTTTTGCCTGATTGTTCTAGGTTTCGTCGCGGTGGAACATGAGTATTTTTATTTTATTGGACGATTCAAAATGATCCTTGTGATTTCAATTAATAAAATACTTTTGAATTTGATAATCACCGAGAAAACAGCTACTAAATAGTAGAGTATAAGTTTGTCTCGTCAGATCAAGCTGGTCAAGTAGAGAACTCTGAATAAATATGTCTACAACAAATTAAAGATGGTAGATAACGTAGCATACTCGTTGGAATACACCTTGCTAGCATTATAGAGATAAAATGTTTTGTACAGGCGGTAAAGCAAATTGTTCACCCACAGTGCGTTTAAATATTGAAGTTAAACGAAATCACAGATAAAATAATACTATACTAGTAACGAAATGATTCATATTTTACTGTTCTTTTTTGACACAAGTTGTGTATTTAGCACAAAGCTATGCATTATTTGAATGAAAATAACTTTAAATGTTTCTTAATAAGATACAAATTTTAGTTATTTGGTAGGCATGTTACTATTATGCGTGACGCGGGGATATAATGTACATAATTAGCTTTGCTGTTACTCATTATGCTGTACCACAGAAGCTGCAAAGCATTCGAAACGTCAGGAATAACAAAAATAAATAAAATACGTGATAAATCCGTTCAACAATCCGTTGTACAATGCTTGCTTTCTGATAATGGTATTCCGAGTGGACGTATCCAACACAGTGCTAGGCGTGATGCATTAATTACCTACAATGAATATTTTCGTGCTTGTTAATAATGTGATAGCTTTTTGAAATATCGCCGTAGTTTGAGCTGAAAAGAAGTCCTCTTGGAAGAATAGACGGGTTGAGGTGTCATAAAATTGTTACCATGCACCTTACACAATAGGTTACAAGAGTCTGGGAACTGAGCCAAGACTTGACATAGGCCGCCCTTGAAGTGTATAGTTTTACTAAGCTATAAAATAAAACCTAAACATAAAGGTGACACGTAAACTAAATATTTGTGTAAGTAGAGAAAAAGCTCTACCTAATACTACGAACTATAAAGATTGTTGATACATTAGAATCAGCCAGCCATATAGTCAGGTCTAATATGTAATGATATGTGTACCTATTTGTCAAGATGTTAACACCACTGTCCCATTCTTCCATGTAGTTCTCTCCATCCTAAGGTAGTCTGGAAGAAATAGCTATAAGCGATATGATTATGCATTTGTTTGATTTTTTAGTAATTTAGTTAAGGTTTTGTATTTCTGTGTGTTTATACGTTATGTAAAATGAAGAGTTATTCTATCTACCTAAGCTATTCTGCTTATTAATACGGCAGTAAAAGGTCTGTTTGTTTGGCAACAGCATCCATTCACTGGCAAAGGTCACGACCCCACAGCGTGGCCGATAAGCTATCAAGTCATGAGCCCTCATGTGATGTGTGAATTTTCATATTATCTACGTAGGTATGATTTTTGTATACAGTTCCGTCAATTTATCACGTAACTTTTTACATGTTCTAAATTTAGTTTATTGCCCGTGGTACTACCAGTTACTGGAATATTGTACAAATGTATGGGGTTTATGAATATAATCGAACAAAAATCAAACCTATCTTTTATAGGAGAAGTAGGAATAAATATGTGTAATATTCATGGTTACATATCCGTACCTAACGAATACTTTAGTACCTACAGACTACACAAAAATCAACCAGTATCTTCATAGCTAAGTCTTTAATATTAAGCTAAAGTGCTTCGATTGGGCAGTGGTCAGAAAAAGTAAGCATGAATGTGATTTCGCTATGATGGTTTATTAAAACATACAAATTAACAAAATTCTTAACGCAGCAGTTAGCTATAAATAGGCAAAGAAAAGTTAAAATCAAACCATCTATTTCTGGATAGCTCAAAACAGAAAATAAGAGACAAGACAAATAGAAACCGAGTATGCTATTTAGAGCATAAGACAGAAAGAAGAGACGAGATAAATATTATTATGCT
The DNA here is from genome assembly GCA_932527175.1 of Operophtera brumata. Lineage (NCBI taxonomy): Eukaryota > Metazoa > Arthropoda > Insecta > Lepidoptera > Geometridae > Operophtera > Operophtera brumata. The sequence goes on along the minus strand of OW052226.1, from coordinate 30,568,602 downwards.
ATATAGAGCGCAAGCCAGAAAAAAGAGTAGAGGGAAATGGAAAGAGACTAAGCTATTTAAGAGCACAAAACAGAAAGCAGAGACGAGATAAATTAAAACAAACTTAGCTATTGAAAGCACACGCTAGCACAATAGAGAAAGAAGAAACGAGATAACTATTATTATGCTACATAGAACACAAAACAGAAAGCAGAGACGAGATAAATTAAAACAAACTTAGCTATTGAAAGCACACGCTAGCACAATAGAGAAAGAAGAAACGAGATAACTATTATTATGCTACATAGAACACAAAACAGAAAGAAGAGACGAGATAAATTAAAACAAACTTAGCTATTGAAAGCACACGCTAGCACAATAGAGAAAGAAGAAACGAGATAACTATTATTATGCTACATAGAACACAAAACAGAAAGAAGAGACGAGGTAAATGCAAACATACTTAGCTATTTAGAACTTAAGAAGAAAAATACTACTTAGCTGTTTAGATAATGATTTTTCCCACCGCCTAACATTGGACTCCTAGCCGACTTGCCGGCTGTTAAAACCCAAAGTCAGTAAACTTTTTTTGTTTGTAGTTTTAATATAAATTCGAAGAACAGCAAGTACATGAAATCGTCCTATTGTTAAAAAAAAAAACTTATTGAAGCGTGAGTACGCTATGCCAAAGAAAATATATCCTCACAATAATATACTCATCTGTATGTTTCAAAAATATTATTTATGTGAGTAGGTATATTCCTATACCGTCATTTTAAAGTGACAGAGACATTGCGAAATATTGAGGTCAATAAATTAGAATTATATAAATAACTCTTGAGGTTGAACAAAAGAGCACGTTGGAGCAAAGTTTGTGTGAATCAGTATATAATTTTAGATTGACCTTGCAATGCAACGAAGAGCAAAGGTTAGAGTAAACTTTGATGGCCATATTATATTTTCTTTCTCCTCTGGTGAAAGTAGAGGACTCTTTCCGTCTATCAATATAAACAATTCCAGAGTGATGGTCCAACCAGCTGCACTATTGGCCTTCAGTAGGGGCAGTTGTCGTTGAACTATGACTCTCATCACCATAAACCCGTGACTCAAATATAAATTTTGTTTTACACAGGTGTGATCGTGGTCAAACAAAGGTCTATCAATGTTAACAAAAAAAGAAGATACTACTGCATTTTCGACAAGGCTTTCGTGACATAGTGACTAACGTTCATTCACCATTTCATTAATAGTAGCTATTAGTCTCTAGGCCCTTTTCAGAGCCACCATACCTCAAGCTGGTCACGCAGGGTGACCAAGATAAAACCAGTGACACGAAGTATTAGTGGTACCTACTATTAATAGTAGTGACTACCGGGAGTGAATGCTAAAATAGTTAAGAAAGACTTAACAATCTACCTGGATGCCTCTAGTCCCTGGGTATAGTGTATTGTTTTTGTTACTATATCTGCCGTGGCGGATCTGGTCGAACCCTCGGTCTGTTTCTGGATGGGTAGCAATATCCACCTGATTACTAAACACCAATATCCCTCGTGGATGTCGTAAAGGGGATGGTTAGCACAGCACCGTCCACCTGAGTACTCAACACCAAATCCGCCGCGAAGCGGAAATAGTATGGAAGATCTCCCTATTGTGTTTAATGGGGGAGGCCTCTAAGTCAGAGTCAAATATATTTTATTCATTGAAATCGTATGGATCATTTTGAATCGTCTTATAAACTAAATTTACTCCTGTTCTAACGCGACCAAACTAAGAAGAAGTCCTCGTTCAACAGTGGACGTCCAATGCTGATGATGATGGTGATATCTTTCGCTGGACCACGGGTCTGAGCTATGGGATCGTAGTCAAACTAAAATATATATTGGGGCACTGACGCTGTCCGTAATAGTCCAACCGGTTGGGCAGAATAGTTGAACCACGCCTCCATAACTATCTCTAGATTTGTGTTAAAGAACAAGCGTAAATATTAAAACGACCTTTAAAATCCCGTGGAGTTTTTCACTGACGCATACCTCTTCGACAGCGATTATTCAAATGATAATTCCAAGCAGTCACGATGTTATTCATTGCCATAACTTACGTAAAATATTGCGTACTGAAACCTGAAACTGGATGCCTAAGCACGATACTGTTATATACAGTTCACGGCTGGAGTTATTTTATTTGCTTTGGTACTATTTCTGCCGCAAAGCAATAGTGCTCGCATTGCTGTGTTCCGGTTTGAAAGGTATGGGTGCCATGAGACTTTTCATCTTTATGTCTCAGGTTCGTCTAATAGGCATAGTGATGATTAGGTACCACCTTCCTTAACTGTAGGTAAATATTTTTAAGGTTCTTAATAAATACATCGGAGCAAGCCACTGGAAATCCATGGTCTCTGTCTACACCTAAATAATATCGGTTTGAATGTATCATTGGTATTAAAAACTTACCGTGCTGCTAATAAACGCGGATCACCCTTTGAATAGCTACACCGTGTTTTGTCTCTTTTGAAACTGCTTGTCAATGCAAAAGACAAAACACTGTGTAACTGAATACAAAAACATTTGCAGTCAAAAGGAAGATATTCATCTAGTTGAATAGCCTGTTCTTAAAATAATGTCAAACTAAGAACATGTGATATAAGTGTCGTTGACCTCAATTCAAATTAATATCGACGTAAATAATACCTACAGACTGTTAACTGTATTGCAGCTGTCGTATAGCCTAACACGCACCGGTGGTAAAGTATGAAATTACGTACAACTCTTTGTATACTTTTTGAATCATTCAGTCTATAGATTCATTTTGATAACACAGGCAAAAAATTATGCAACGAAATTATACCGAATTTCGTGAGCTTAGAGCATTGCGGCCTCCGTACCGTCGTGAGCCGATAACTGCCTTAATGTTTTTTCTTAAGAAGGACGCTGTTTGTGTTTATGTATCGATGGTTGGTTTTTAAAGATATCATTTACCCAACTTTCCTTACCTACATCATGTCTCTATAGACTCAACCGTGGGATGAACCACAACACACTGGCACACTGAACACATACAACCGACAAATAAAATCAAATAAACAGACATCATGATTAATGGAAATTCCAGGAATTGGACATTTCGTACCTAAAATAATTGCTTATAATAATATTCGTAACTCAATGTTATAAACTCCAATAACACAATGTATCTAAACGAGATATTGGATTATGTAGAATGAGTCCCCCATGGGATAGCCCATAGAACAAAAAGGTGAGGTTGGTATCTTTTGACTAATTATTTTCTCTTTGTATTCCGCTAACAAATATGTGATAAGTGCAATAAACTCAATATTATACAAAATGTCCAGAACGAGCTATTCCAACTAAAAATCATGGTGCCGTGTCACCGCATTATTTCACTTGTTACACAAGCAAATTTTATTTGAAAAGAACTCTATTCAGTTTTCCATTAAATTTTAAAAATTAAAGAATTCTTATGAACGCATATCTAGCATCGTCTAGCACGCATAACATAGGATCACGAAGCTAATTACTCTTTTCTAGCATCGTCTAGCACGCATAACATAGGATCCCGAAGCTAATTACTCTTTTCTAGCATCGTCTAGCACGCATAACATAGGATCCCGAAGCTAATTACTCTTTTCTAGCATCGTCTAGCACGCATAACATAGGATCCCGAAGCTAATTACTCTTTTCACGACTAGATGTCGCCACCGGAAAAATAGAACGCGCTATCAACTGTAATTCCTTGCAATTGGCTTCGAAATGCATTTTTGCTAGCTGATAATCTGAAAACGGCTGCACCAATTTCCACCAAACATACCTAAGAACCATATCGCAAACACCATCTTTCATATAAGGAAAACCGTATATTAATCGGTCAACCGTTTTGGAGATAAATGGGAGTTTGTACACACACCAAACCTTTTACCCTAAACGCATAGGTACCCCACCCCACCCTTTCTCAGTTTCATCGGACATAAAAACACACTTTTTTATTTGAAAAGTGCTCGTGTTTTGAACTAAGCGTAAATTGGGGACAACGTATTGGGAATTGGTACGCTAAAAGCTTGTATAGCAGAGTAATTTGAGGAGACATAAACTGGTTGAAGTGCCTGTGTCGATTCTTTTCTGTTCGATGCCAACGTAGGTAAGTATATGTAAGCGGACAAGTGGTATAGTCGTATTAATAATAGGTATAAGGAACAAAAATTCAAGATGCACAGCGAGCTATGGAACGGTCAATGCTCGGAGTTTCTCTGAAAAATAAAATCCGAAATGGGATTATCCGACAGACAACTAAAAGCATTGACATAGCCCGCCGGATTAGCAAGCTGAAGTGGCAATAGGCTGGTCAGATATGCTGAAGAACCGACAACCGTTGGGGTAAGCGAATTCTTGAGTGGAGACCGCGTCTTGGCAAACGTAGCGTGGGGAGCCCTCTGGCTAGGTGGAGCGATGACCTACGAAAGGCGGCGGGCAGAAAGTGGATGAGAAGAGCCGAACACCGGGCTCAGTGGCGAGTATTGGGAGAGACCTATGTCCAGCGGTGGACTAGTGTGGGATAATGATGATGATAAGGAACTGGATAGGTCCTATCGAGTCGCATGGAGACAGACAAGTTAACAAATATTTAAAAAATACAACAACTCTTATGTTCCACTTGCTATTGCATCTCCATGACACTGCGATTTAAACTTTGTATGAGCCTATTCTGAAGTGCATTTGGCGTGTTTCCGTTCAAATCTGAATTGTTAGGGGTTCGGATAAAATATATACACATAACACCGGTTTCATCAAAATTATCAAAATTATACACTCTTCACTATGACTGTACTTCACTCACACTCACATAATACCGAATTCACTCTCAAGTCACTTATTGTTTGGCACTGATTGAAAGCCAATTTACGACTGACTGCAGTATATATATGTATATATTGTAGTTTTTGACTGACTGTTCTTTGAGCGAGCTAGAAAGTAATACTAATATCGTAGGGCAGCTATCGAAGATTAATATACTTATCTTAGATATTCCAGAAGGTTTGAGATGTTTGAGGGATGTTCTGAATCGCCGTAGATTATTCCATACTTTTCTGAAACCCTTGAGAATTCCTTAGAACATTCTCGAGCTATCCATAAGCAGCTCAAGTGTATTATGCGTCTATTCAATAGCAGATGGCGCTTGCAATTATACATTTACAATAGCGTGCCCATTCGTAAATAAATGGCTGTTAAGAGGCTCTAATTAAATAAACTAACTAAACTACCTACGCCATTCGGTACCTATATTATATCAAGTACTTATTTTATCAGCTATTGCAGTGACTCCTAGTGACGTGTAGCGATAAAACTAAGAACATCCTTAAAGTAATGAGAAACTATTATGAAAAAAAACATATTACAATATCAAATAATAAGAAACAAAACCTCACCCCAAACGCTCCACGTTCCGTCGTTGCTGGTAAAAAGACCTAACAGAAGAAACCTATAGGTACACAAGTCGACAATACGCAATATAGGCTTAGGTACGTTTTCATATACACGTAACGAATATGCAACTCTATTTACACTAAGGAATTATTATTAAGAATTTATTTAGTCTACAGACATGCTTTAGATATTTATTGACTGAAATAGGTACCTAAGTATTTAAACAATGAAGACGTGATATCGTGTTAGGTACTTAGTGAATATCAAATTAGGAAAAGGAAGCCACAAAGTTGGCTCACTCCATTTAGACACACGACTAGCCAGATTTCTGGTGCCAAGCAATCACACACAACCTACCTTGTGCTCATAGGGTCAAAGGCACATATAGATATACAATTTGATAGTTGCTTTACTTAGTAAAATATTCTGAAGTTTGTATTTCCACTAATGTATTTTTAATGTGGCATTAATTCACACAGCGTACGTATAAATTGTTAAACTTTAGGTCCCGTGTATTATATATATCTATACATAACTATGAACATAGCCTGACGCCCTATAACTCTTGTTCCGTGGGAGAAGGGTAGGCGCTACATGTATGCATGATAATGATACTCTTGTGCCTTATCTGTCCAGGACATCAGTTAGGGCCGGTGCAGCGGCCGATTTGGATGAGGATCTCAACAGGCGAAAAGATGCAAGTCTCAATAGAGCACGTTATTTGAATCTTTCGGGGTAGAGACTCTGGGTTCGTTTTTTTCAAAATTCTTTCGGGGCTTCTTTTTGATGCGATATTTGACACGAGAGTTGGCTCAACGCAGATAAAGTACAGCTATTTTTTTTTACAGAATTACGGTAATAGGTAACGCTTTATCGTAGCTAAGCTGAAACACGTTTTTATATAAAAGAGCGAGGAGCTTTATTTCTCATCAGTCATGTTCATAACTTTATCCAGAGCAGGAATTGTCGCATTAATCGCCCCTCATAAAACCAACTCGGATAAACACAAATATTGAGTTTATTGTTAGCTTCCGGTGCATTTACCCAGACTCGTTAGGTACCTACCTACATACAGTTAATTTCATAAGTGGTACCTATTATATGAACGTTTAACATTTAATAGCGTTCGCACTTCAGTTTACACTGCTAGGTACTATAACTTCTAACCATGGCATATAGGTACTAGACTTTGCCAGATATGCTACTCTGAGATCAGATGGTCGCACCATCACCATTCTTAGGCAGAGGGTTGGCCATCTGCTTGATCCGTCATAATAAGTTATATACAAAAAAAAGAGAACTGAGCTTGTCCACTGTAAATCAATATATATAATCGTTGCGTGACTGACTCACTGACTGACTGACTGACTATCAACGCACAGCCTAAACCGCACGTCCTAGAGACCTGAAATTTGGATGGTGTTCTCAAAATCCTTTTGTGGTCTAGGGGTGCACTAGGGGTGCAATTCCAGATCCTGTCCAGCCTATCGAAACTCTTCGAGAAACTCCTGCTCGCACACTTGACGCCCTTCATACACCAGCGGCCAGATCAGTTTGGTTTCCGGTCGGATGCCATAGCAGTATTCCTGGATATCCTGGATTCCGGGTCTGGCATCCAGGGCTACTGTACAAGTAAGCGACTTCAAAGACACCTAAGAGAGTGGTCAAAACGATAGCCTCCTTCCTGAAGGACAGGGAGTTCTACGTGAGCGTCGAGCAGGCGAAGGCAAGGCGTTCCCCAAGGCAGTTGCCTGTCGCCGGTGTGCTACTCCAGGTACACCGATGACATACCAAAGATGGACGGCGCGCTGCTGGCGCTATACCCGTACGACGCCGCATACATCACCACCTCCATGAGCGCCCTACACGCGGCCAAGAAAATGCAGCGTGTCCTCAACGAACTCCCCGACTGGCTGTCCAAATGGCGGCTGTCTGTCAATGTGGGGAAAACACAGACAGTCACCATAGTAGCAGGAAGACCAGCTCTGACGACACATTTGATTTTTACCGATTATCTGCAAGACTGAAGTTCAGTTGTATGCTTGTTTTTGGCATATGTGTCATAGAAGAGCTGAGTTCATAAAAAAAGCATTTCTGCCGAATTTACGCGACGGAAGTTCGGCATAGTGTGTAAGACTACAATTATTATGATTGTTTTCTGGCAAGTGCATACTGGACACAACTTACAACTAAGTGACCATTGTGTTTCTCAGAACTGTATTGGTCCATACTACTACTTCAAGTCACGGGTTCTTTCTTGGTTACCCTGCGTTAGGTATGGTGGCCCTGAAAAGACATATGGTGGAAGAACCAGCGCGTTGAAAGAATTCATGTGCCTCGGTCTAGTGACTCAAAAAACGTGATCAAATCCATCGCTTTGCATTATAGAAGAAGCTTAGTCAGTCTAACAAAATACCTATAATACTAATCATGTGACAAAGGCCAACACGGATTATACAAGCCTTTAGTTCGTGGAAACCATCACCAGCCGGCTCAGACATCGCTTCACGAACAACTACTTCCTACGTAGAGGTCAGCTCTGCTTGATACTTTGCGAAGCCAATGTACTGAATTCACAAACTAAATTTGCATTGCATGGCAATGTTGACACAATTGTTAGAGTAGAGTCACATGATTGGAAAGTAAATGGACTTAGGTACTTATGGAAACATATGTTAATTCATTTAACTGTTTAGGTACGGTCACAGATAAAATAATACTTGTACGGTTCTTAATTATGTAGCTAAACACTACAATTTTACTGTTCCCATGAAAATTGGAAAAGCAGAACACTTGAGGAATCACTTCGGTATGTGTCTGTACAAATACCTACGCGATTTCCTGCGAAAATATTCAACGCTTAGATTTAAATGCGTACCTACCACAAATCATTATAGCTTACCTAATATGGAATGTGTTATTACTGGAAGAAAGCGTTAGCTGAGTCAGTCATAGGAAGCAATGGCGGCGCTGAGCTCACTACATGTCACGTCTATATTCCTGCGATGGTGCAACGGTGAAAAAAAGCCCATTGAGCTCTGCCTACCCTTTCGGGGAAAAAAGCGTGTGTGTGTCTATTTATGTACTAGTTACAGTCTTTCACTGACAAGCAGTGTTTTTTAAAACACGGTGGAACTATTCCAAAGATATTCAATATTTATTAGAAGCACTGTAAGAGTTTGATAAGTGAACTTTATGTTATGTTTGACTTGTCAAAAATGTTAATAACCTTTTAAATTCTGTTATCTAGATCAACACAGTTGTAAAACCTATGACCTCACTAAGTAGATTACTTCATCCCATCTGGCGAAGTTCGTATCGGGGGCGACATTAACGGATTGAGCCATCTATCTCTACATATATCTATGTGTATGCGTGCATTTACACTTAAAGCAGGTTGCCTCAAAATATCTACGCGGCATTAGGCTGGTAGGCATAAATTCGCTCACAATGTCACAATGTCGCACAATGTGCGCCTTAGAAAGTAATTGCCGATTTAATTTATTAACTTAATATTAATAAAATACAACTAATACAAGAAGGTATGTACCATAAAAAACATATGAAACAGTTGTGCTACCTGAAGACCGCTGCTAACGATCTAAAGGTAGCTCAACTGATCCAAATCACTACCAGTCGGAAGCGGTCATAAGATGCTGCTGCATTGCCACGCTGAATGGCAATACTAATGCGTTGAGCCAGATAAGAGCCAGTTCTCGGGTAACGCGACGCTTCGGCCAGACACCCTGAAATAATTTTAAAATCGCGTTACCCCACGGACCCAGAATTTCGACCCCAACAGGCTCAAATATGTGAGCTCTGTCGTGACTTGTCTTTTAAGGTCAATAAAAAAATTAATGATTTATTATTACTTGACATTAGCTAAATAGTTAGAAATAATCCACAGAAGCCAGCACAAACAAAAAAGTTTGAGGTCAATGTTTGTAGCGATCTCTGTGTTTAGTGACCAGCCAGCCGGTGGAAGCTACCGGCGCCGGCAACGCATACCGGCTTGCTATGCCAACCAGCTTTCTACGAAAACCTAACCATACTTCGTAGGCTTGTACTAGTTCGTGTCAACCAATCTCTGGTTTATTAATTAGGCCTGAGGTAAGTTCAAGACCAAACTAATTTATCAAACATATTTAACACATGGGTTTTATTTGAACACCATTTGGACCTTTTTATGATACGAGTACAAACACGAAATAATGAAGTAGTTATGATTAATTAATTGGCAAGAAGGAATTTTGGTCCCAATAGGCCTAAAATAGTGAGGTGTAGGAAGAGCTAAAAGTAAGTCAAAATACTGTATAAACATAAAATTCCTGGGCTTGTCACGAGTGGGGAACGATGGCACCTTTTTCCCAGCGTCTCCCACCTGTCTGGCCTCACTGGGGGACATTGAAAGAAAAAGTTCCATGGAAATACTACAAGACCATGGCTTCCCTTGCGTTTTAAAAAAGGGAATAACAAGTAGAGATACAAAGTAGTCTCTTATGTGTCTCAAAGTAATAATCTATCTGTGAAACAAATTTAATGTAAATCGGTTTAGTCGTGAAGACCTGAAACATTTGTGGCATAAACAAAAATCGAAACATTCAATATACTTTATGTATTTACTTTATCAAAATTACTTTTACAATCGTAGTAGGCAATGGCGGTGATGAGCTCACCACTTGTCACGTCTATGTTCCACGATGGTGCAACCCACTGTGAAAAGAGGCCCATTGAGTCTTTACCTACCCAAAAAAGGGAAAAAGGCAAGTTTCTATGTTTATATGTATGTACCTACCTTTATAATGCGAATTGCTAAGGAGTGGAAAACCCTACCGTCGTCTATCTTTCCTGAAAACTATAATCTGGGAATCTTCAAGGCGAGAGTGAATAGGTGCCTTCTCTAGACCTTTGTGCTCCATCTTCGGCCACATCGTCACTTACCAACAGGTGAGATCGTGGTCAAACAAAGATCTATCAATGTTAAAAAAAAAAAGTAGTAGGATATCCTTTACCCATATTCAGAATATAAAATATCATAGCACCCAACAATAAAATAAAATATAATAAATAAAAGGGAATTTATTCCTTACACTATCATTACTAACACACCAAGGATATAAGTATAAAAATTATGTTTAGTCTAGTGTAAGAGAAAAGGTCGAGGGCTCAGCCACGCTGTTTTTCAGCCTCGCCTTAGAATGCTGCTCTTGTCACAGCAGCCATGAGATACTCGTTAACTATCCGTTGTTTCCAAAAGATCTAACACTACAGGATTCCCTGAGTCGTCGGTATCAGGAATTACGAGTACCACAACACCCAGACCAGCGGGGGAATTGCGTAGTAGAGTGACGTTTGATGTCGATTACCAGTTTGCTGTTCATTGCGCAGCGTGTTTTAGCTTTTTTACGAGAACAGAAACACGCTGCGCAATGAACAGCAAACTGGACATCGAAATCAAACGTCAGTCTACTACGCAATACCCAGTTCATATCCAACCTGAATGATACTTCTTGTTTGCATATGCAATTTCACGATCTATCCCAAATAAATTAGGAGGAGTCATCGCTCTAGTACGGATACAAATATTTATAGATCATGGAAACATTTGTTCTGCAGCGGGAACTGAACCCGCAACCTCTTTCGTCTCAGATACTTTTCGTCACACCGCGGATTCCGTCATATATTTTCACTAATTGTACTAGAATGGTAGTACTGTCTAACTGAGCCGTGCACACCGTTATAGTTACACCGTGTTTTGTCTCTTTCGATCGCATTTGAAACTGCTTGTCAATGCAAAAGACAAAACACTGTGTAACTGTTCCAATTCGATTTTTCTAGTAGCACGGTAGAACTTGAAATGTAATTTCTTCTATCTAGTTGAGCATCTAGTTGATTGTGTTATATAAGATGGAGTTAGTCTCGGAATACAAGATCAGCCGTTTTTGTTTCACTATTCTGAACACAAGAAGCCTAAAAAGAAATGGGTGATACACCAAGCCGAACTTTTTCATTTAGAAAAACGTTTTCGAATGTGTATCAATTGGGGTGTTATTGTCTATCTTTCGTTTTCAGATACAGCGGGAATAAAAATTCATGTTGCGTAAACGACGCCCTTGGGCAATACATACTAACGCTCTTACTTTTTTCAGAATTATATGTTAAGCAAGACTTAACCACATATACCTAGGCAATAGATTTATTATTAGAAACGTATAACATAGTTGAACGAGCAAAGCGAGTCTTGAGCGATAACCAGAGTAGGTTCATCTATGGTTGATGATGTAAAATGATCCTTGTGATGTCAATGAAGATTTTTTTGGGTTCGATACACAAAGGGTACCAGCGGAACCCTATTACTAAGCCTCCGCTGCCCGTTTGTCCATCCGTCAGCGGGCTATACCTATCTCATGAACTGTAATAGGGAAACAATTGAAATTTTCTCAAATTGTGTATTTTTATTGCCGCTATAACAACACAATAATAAAATGGGCTACGAGTCCTACCCCAGCATATGGAATATAATACCAATTTTTTGGAATAGAATATAATTGTAAACAAAGTCAAAAAATTGCGTAATAGTCAGCTTTTTTGCTCGATCTTAACAATCGCTGTTCAATTATACTTGATTTCTTCTACAGAGACTGAGTACTGTAGTAACAACAAACAACAAATAATAATAAAAAAAAATAAGGTTAAAAGTTAATAATGAAAAAGGTACCTACCTACGTAGTGTTAAATGTTGTACAGTGGTACGGAACCCTTCGTTTGCTAGTCCGACTCTTACTAACACTAACTTCAGCGATAACATTGATAAAATTTCATCGAACCATTGATCCATTCCCCAACAAATTTGCTAAGAAGTTATAGTAGTAATATACCTAATTGACAAGTTTCTACACGAGCTAATCGATAAGGGATTCCTTGAGACAGGCGAGTTATCAGTTCAGGGTGTACTGCCTACATTACTAGGTATATAGTTTCTACAACATAAAATCTAAATCATAAGATTCCAGCTAGAATTCAGTATATTTTAACTAAATCCTGGAGTTTCTGTGAGTAACAGGCAAAATCATGTTACCCCGAGGGAAATTTTACATATTTTATCAAGTTGTAGGTATAGATATAAATGTAGCTCAAGCGAAACGTTGGTTTGATTGGTTACCCGACAACATGAGGTAGGTACAACTACGACGGGTATGAATGGGTACAGTTTATTTGTTATCCTAACAACTTTAATATATTAAAGGTTGGTTATAGAATAATTTGATTTTATTTAAATAATTTAATGAAATTATTGATTTATGGTATCAAAAATATGAAAAAATTATTCTATTTGTCTTACTTCTTTTATTTTTTTAATAATATTTGGATTAGTTTTTTTTTATTATAATTATATTTTTTGAATGAGAAATAATTTCTTTTGATTCTGTAAGAATTGTGATATCTATTTTATTATATTGGATATCTTTATTATTTATAATATTTGTTTCTTTAATTTCTTCGGTTGTTATTTATTATAGAAAAAGTTATATGACTTCTGAATTAAATTTAATACGTTTTATTATTTTAGTTTTATTATTTGTATTTTCTATAATTTTATTAATTATTAGTCCTAATATAATAAGAAGTTTATTAGGCTAAGATGGATTAGGGTTAGTTTCTTATTGTTTGGTAATTTATTACCAAAATTTTAAATCTTATAATGCAGGAATATTAACTGCATTATCTAATCGTATTGGAGACGTCTTAATTTTAATAATTAGGTATTTGTTGAGTAATGAATTATGGTAGATGAAATTATAATTTTATTTGGAATTTCAGTAATATCAGTATACTGTTATTTTATTTTAAGGTAAGTACAATAAAGAGTTATCTATCTATCAATCTATCTTAAAGACCCACACATTCCAATTCAGCAGGACCAGAAGATTGCTTTGACCAATTCGGCCATGGATTGAGCAGATTCTGTCGACGTTTGTGCGCACTATCAATTTGGCAAAGCGCCGACGCATACTATCTACAGGTGTTTCATTCAAATTGCCGACTAGAGGCGTAGAAGAATGACGTAGGAATGTTTTTACCATATTTAAATTAAACTTATAGATATTACTCAGATTATATCTTTTATATCTTAGACTAGCGACTCGTCTCGGCTTCGCACGGGTAGTTTCAGGATGAAAAACAGCCCCCCCTCCTATCCCCCCCTGGTAGCCTATGTCACTCAGGGTGAATGTAGCTATCCAATGGAGAAATAATTTTTGAAATCTGCACAGTAGTTTTTGAGTTAATTCATTACAAACATACACACACACAAAAATACAAATCTTTCCTCTTTATAATATTAGTGTAGATTATTACTTATGTAGACAGTTGCAAACGATCTAAAGCTACCTCAACTGATCCAAATCACTAGCAGACGGAACCGTCCCTAAGATGCTGGCTGCATTGCCACGCTCTACGTACATTGTTTTCGGGAAATCTGTGGGCTTTCATTTGGCAACCGGCCAGAACTCTACAAATGGTTTATTGGTATCTATTATGTTGTTGCAACAGGTCGCTGTAGTTCATTTCAAAGATAAAAATCTGTATAGTACTTGTCTAGTTCCGTTTGAATAGCAAAATCATAAAGCGGGACTTCAATGTTTCAACCGTAAAGCGTTTATGCTTCTTTGAGTAGAAACTATTGAACGCGGCAATAACTGCTAATACAGTTTCTTAGTTCAGTTGAGCTGCTTATAGATCGCTAGCAGCGGTCTTCAGGTAGCACAACTGTATCATAATATGTACTTTGTACATACCTTGTATTCGTTGTATTTTTCTTTATGTAAATAAATGTTTCTTAGTAATATTATTGGAGTTGTATAAATTGTTAGAACATTATAACTTTTGAAATTTACTACTAATACTTTTGAATCTATCTACTTGGAACTTTTGAATATCGGGACCAATCAAAACTCGAAAATCATGGTAAATAGCCCGTTTCTAGTGAAAAGTATGTAAGAACATTGTCATTCAAGATTTCTTATTGAAAGACAAGAAATGATCTTGTTACGAAAAGCCCCTTACCCTTCTACCCATTCTTAAAATGATCTTATCTTATCTTATCTTATATTATATTATATTATCTAATCTTACATTATCTTATCTCATAAATTGTGCCGTGACTATCTTTCCGTGTTACTATAAAGTTCAAATTATACTTGGAATAGTTGCACAGTGTTTTGTCTTTTGCATTGTCAAGCAGTTTAATATTCGATCGAAAGAGACAAAACACGGTGTAACTACTCGACGGATATTCCACGTTTATAAGTAGCATGATAACATTATAAACACAAAAGTTCTAGTGAACAGTACTGCTACGAAAGTAATAGGCCTCGGCAATTATCGGCTTTTCGAAACAGAAACTGATTGCAAGTGATTGAAAAAGCGATGATTGCCGTGGCACATTATTTTCCTAGTAGTACTGTTTAGATGTTTGTATGTTGTTTTTATTACTCAATTACGGCGTAACGGCTGAATCTATTTCTATAAAACTTTTGTTATGAAAACATATCAATATTTTTACGTAATTATCAGAATAAGTGCACCCTATGTGTATGTACTGTTGAAATAAAACAAAAAACAGCATGTAGGCACATATTACGATAGTTTTTAAAAAGCGCGGGAATGTTTTTTTCTAGTGTTTGAATTTTCCCGCGGCGTGATGCAGACGACTGGTTTCATTGTTTTTTAACGTGGCAGTCGAGACTTCTTTCATGTTTTTTTAAACGAGTCAGTCGTTAGAACTGAGGTAACACCTTTTTGTTTTTAACTGTGATAGGCCTTTGTTTGACCACGATCTCACCTGTTGGTAAGTGACATCGAGCAATGCAGGCCTCCGTACCGGAGGTAAGTGACGATGTGGCCGGAGATGAAGCACAAAGGTCTAGAAGGCACCTATCACTCTAGTCTTGAAGAGACCCAGATTATGGTTTTCAGGAAAGACAGACGACGGTAGGGTATTCCACTCCTTAGCAGTTCGCATTATAAAGGTTAAACTGAAACATTTAGTACGAATAGAGGGTATACTAATGAGGTAAGGATGGTACCGAGCCGTGCGTCAGCTCGTCCTATGATGAAAAGGACGACGTAAGTTAATTATTATTACTTACGTAAGCGAATCCTCAGGCATAAAGTAGTATTGGATACGGACGCAATTTCAATATTATGTATTTTCCAGAACATCAATGTTTACAGCTCGAGAATACTTTGCAAGATCCAAATTACATGTAGGAACCGTTTTGATTGTTTTTTGTCGTCGTGTGTCATCGAGCACGGAGGCCTGCGTTGCTCGATGTCGTGTGTTATTTATAAACAAAAACTCGCTTCAATCTTAGAGTATGGCGGCCTCTATACTCTATGGCTTCAAACTGAATTAAAATTAAATGTTGTTCATTGGTAAGCGCACCACTTGAGAACGGCTTGATCATTTAGTTGTTTTTTTTTATTTGTTATATGTTTGGCACGAATATGAAAAAATAGCAAAGCTGCGCAGACAAAAATAAAGTGGAGAAAAACTGAATGCTTTTTCCATGGGATTTTTGTATGAACTCAAGAACTCCAGAACATTGGGCAGGACAGATAGACAGCAATGTCTGTGGATGGATGCTGGAAGGGGCTGGAGGGGGGGGGGGGGGGGGGGGCAGGAGGACGTATCCACGCGTGTCGATAAGTCACCACGCGGGCAAAAAGATGGCTTAGAATAGTAAACAAGCAATGATAAGTCATTTACGTAGGAAATTGGAGAAACATAATCCGTTGGTGTAAGTATGGCTTCCGAATAAAATAGAAACAGGTCAAACTACGGCTATCGGCTACCCGGACGCCGCAGTGTGGGAAGGCCCCCTCTGAGTGAACTAAGGAGTCGGTGGC
Organism: Operophtera brumata; assembly: GCA_932527175.1. Classification (NCBI taxonomy): domain Eukaryota; kingdom Metazoa; phylum Arthropoda; class Insecta; order Lepidoptera; family Geometridae; genus Operophtera; species Operophtera brumata. Next base: position 30,552,277 of record OW052226.1, on the reverse strand, counting down.
TGGAGGTGGCTTTATACCGTTCAGCGTAGCATTCTATAGGAGACTTTTGCCCAGAAGTGAGCTTCTAACAGTCTGATTATGAGAATGTTCGAGTATGGGACACAACATATCTATATAAAAGAAGTGGCGGCGATGTGTAGATTCGTAATACACGCAACAGTCACTACGTAGTCCTGCCCCGACTAGAATTCCCAGTGTCGTGGGTTTCGGGAACTACGAGTACCATGGTAATACAACACCCGGAAAACATTCGAAATTGAATTATTTATGGAGGACACTTTGACATTTTAGGGCTACGTACTTATGATTTTAAATGTATTTAATTTTTACATTCTTTTGTATTATTGAAATTTGCATGGTAGAACATAATTGGAACTTACCTACTTATTTTAAGACCTTACATTAATAACATTAAGTTCAAGCAAATAAATTTATCTCTATCTCCGAACCCGGACCTCTTTCATCTCATAAACCACGTCACGAAAGTAATATGAAATACACCTGACTTAGTACTTCACCGGACATAATTATACTCTTACACAATAAATGCTCTACTATTAAGTACTATAATACTACTACTATTTGTATATGGATCAAGCCAAAACAATACATAATCTGTGGCAACTGGCTATCTCGATATAGGCCTGTGACAGGCTGACGGACGGATACAGTAATATTAGCGTCACGTTTTGCACCCTTTGAGTAACGGAACCCTAAACCCACTATTTAATTAAGAGGCAAACTTATCGCAAACATCATTTACTATTGTACTTACCTACAACTCAGTTCAATCACGATTTAATAGCCTTTACGATAGTTACTAGATCGAATGGGCATACATTTGTAATTTTACTGCTCACCTTGTTACAATTGCGAACACATGCACTGCAGTTACTATGCAAGTCGTTTTATAGTAAACAAATATGCTTAAAAATAGCGTGGTATAATCATGCAGAATCTGTTTAATAAACACTAGCTATAATATTCTTCACTAGAAACGGGATATTTACCATGATTCTTGAGTTATATTTGTTCCCGATATTTCGGCACAGTTGCATGCGCCATGATCACGGGAGAACTAACTAAAGTCATTGCTAGTAGATGTTAGTGGCAGATATATCGATCTACCCTCTTTTTCACTCTTTTATTACGAAACGATACCACTACCATCGGTTTCATTGTCACAATTCACTTTACTTCACTTGCACATAACCATGATAGTTTCAAAAGTTATAATAGCCATAATACTAATAAACGCTGAAAGTTATTCAAAACCTAAATTTAAAGGCTGAAATCCACATAAACACAGGTTAGCTTCTTTACGCGCTCACTGCTTTCAAATTCACTGTGATTGTGTTGTAAATCGTTTTCCATTAAGGCTAGGAACAGACAAACCACTTTCCGCTCACAATAGAACCACAAAAAAGTGGTGAGTACTGGTAAAGTATGGAATCTCGTGACAGCAGCGTTCAGACGGACGACAAACTGTGTTCGAAAGTGGTCGATACGATTGACAGTTCAACCACATTACGACCACTTTTTTAAGTATATCAGTTATCTAGTACCCATAACACAAGCTCTGCTTAGCTTGGGGCTAGATAATGTTGTGTGAAGTGTCCAGTATTATTTATTTATTTATTTATTTATAGCATAGCATAGCATAGCATATCAAAACACTCATACTATACACGTGATCCCGCACTGGTTCCTTGATTTTCCATAATCACCACGCTTGGCTTGCGGATTGTTGATCGCATACAAGCTGCCCTGCTCGGCCTGAAGTCGGCTATAACGACATCCACGGAAGGAGACGCCAGGGCCTATTCTTAGGCCGTACACATTACGGCAGGTTGGTAAAGTAAACATTACGACCTCTGTGGCGCGGCGGGCGATGCTTGGCCTGCGACACAGGAGGTTGCGGGTTCGATTCCCGCTTTGGAACAAATATTTGTGCGATCGCAAATATTTGTTCAGGGTGTTCTGGGTATTTTCTATGTATAATAAAAAATATCTATCTATGTAATATATTGTATTAAGTATGTCAGTTATCTAGTACCCATAACACAAGCTCTGCTTAGCTTGGGGCTAGATAATGTTGTGTGAACTTTTCAGCATTATTTATTATATTTATTTATTTATTTATTATGTATCTGAGTGCTAATTCAGGAGGTTGGAAAACATACAATTTTGGTAAATTAGTCATTTTGGTAAAGTAAACATTACGTACCTAATCGTCATTTACTTTGCTCATTATTTACCTACTGCTCATTTTCTAAACAAAATGACATCACAAAATGGTTCCAACGATATAAAAAGAACCACTCTCTTTATTATGTTTACGAAGGAGATGAATGTACACAGCTTCTAAACAAATAATCGTTATGAATATTTTTCTCTTTTCCGGCACGGTATACAGTAACCATAATGTTTATTTAACATCAGGTAAATATTTGTTACGAAGCCAATTCAAAGTTACCCTTTGCTTCCAGAAATGAGAGAATGGCGCGCTGTACGACTCAGCCGCACCTCCTTGACTAAAAAACTTTCATTTAGAGCCTAAATTCTAATATTTTACAATTTCACGTTTCTATTGTCCTTGCATAGTAGGTATGAAAGATAACATAACGTTAGGTACAGTCTTTATTTACAGAAATAATACAAGTACTTAATACAAATAGGTCCACACATAAATCGAAAACTATAGAAATTAAACACTTTGACCTATGTATAGATTATAGCAAACAAAATAGGCCTTTCTCTTCTGGAAGTAAAAAATTAAAAGTTTACAAATCAAGTTGAAAAATGTATTATCCACTGCAAATCCTCCTCAAATTAAATTTACTTAACATAGGAAAAACATGCCAGAATAGTTTTTAGGATATGTATTATACAAAAGCATTTCCCTCACCTGAATCTCAATATTTTTTATATCACGCTGGTATGCGATTGACACCTAATATGTTCACTCCAGCCTTTAATTGGTTGACTCACTGCTTTGCGAAGCCCTTCAGTTAAACCCCGGTCACGATATTTGATTTCCCTTCACCATATGGAATCGTTTTACTGATGGCTGGAATTTCCACACGAGAAATTAAGCAGCGACTCACTTTTAGGAATAACTTTCGATTCAATCCACAAAAATGAGCGGAGTTGTGTAAACTCAATGACATTTATAGTAAGAGCTGTTTGATTGTTTCATCATACCTATACAGTCTCCGAGTTTGTGGATAATGTCCTTGAAACGGTCTATAGAAGCTCGATAGCCTCAACTACACCTTTGTTATGTAGATAATGAGTCCTCGTTGCAGAAAAAGCGACCCAACAACTAAGGAAATCCAAAAATTGGCGTTAATAGAAACTTAAAGGGTGCAAATGTGTTCTAGATTTGGGGCCTTGCAAGGCTTATATAGGACCAAATCCAATCGACTCACCTTTTAAAGGATGATGATTATTACCTTGATAACGTTAACTCCTTGAGGAGTGGAACACACTGCCGTCGTCTGTCTTTCCTGAAAACTATAATCTGGGTCTCTTCAAGTCAAGAGTGAATAGGTGCCTTCTAGACCTTTGTGCTCCATCTTCGGCCACATCGTCACTTACCAACAGGTGAGATCGTGGTCAAACAAAGGTCTATTAATGTTAAAAAAAAAAAAAAAAAAGAAAAAAAAAAAAACGCCTGATAAAAATCAAAGGTTACGCGTCGAGCGTCTACGAATTTCAGTTGCTGCCTACAGACTAATGGGTTTTCCTTGGTTTAGTGGATTTGAGGGTAGACAAAGAAAATCCCTCACAGATAAATCGGGAAAACACAGGATTATCGGATAAAGAATCAAAGTCGACATAGCTCAAATGATTTGCAAGCTGAGTTGCGGCTGTTTGCTATTTACACGGCAAAGAACTGAAAACAACTGGGGTAGACGATTTCTTGAGTGTAAACCTCTTCTAGACAAACGTAGCTTATGGTGGTCCCAGAACAGGTAGATCTATAACTAGGTATGGAACGAAGTACTTAGCAGTAGACCTTTTCTTGTGAAAGAGTTCTTCCGGGGAAGTACTACCACCATAACAATTTCTGCCGCAAAGCAGTAGTGGTCGCATTGCTGTGTTCCGGTTTAAAAGATATGGGTTCCGCTGAAATTAGAGGCGCATGAGACTTTTCATATATTATGTCTCTGGCGGGCGCAGTGCAATGCCACATAAGGTGCATCCTGGGTGGACGTGACCTATGAAGTAATGCATTGTTATAGGTAGATGTTACCGCTAAACATCAGGCGGGCCAACAGCTTGTACCTTAATTTAAAAAGAAATTAAACTATGAAATTTTAGAATCTGTATATTAAGTTTCGTAAGTATGTCATTCGGCTGAAGCAAAAGACGCAAATATGCAAGTCTCCAGCCCGTCGCGTTCCCAAATTATTTCAGGGGTTCTGGTCGAAGCGTCGCGTGGCCTGAGAGCTGGCTCTTATCTGGATCAACGCATTAGTATTGTCATTCAGCGTGGTAATGTAGCCATCATTTTTAGGACGCTTCTGGATGGTAGTGATTTGGATCAGTTGAGCTCCCTTTAGATCGTTTGCAACGGTATTCAGACGGCTCAACTGTTTTATCTGTATTTTTTTAATTTTGTACTTACCTAGTACAAACCTAGTAGTATAACTTTTGAAACTATCATGGTTATGTACAAAAAAAAAAAAAAAAAACATGGTAAATATCCCGTTTCTAGTGAAAATTAAACCTAGTAGTGTCTGGCCTAAAAATAGACCCCTCGGTCTCCTCCCATGGATGTCTTAAAATCTAACTAAGTAATTACAGAAGGCAGCAGCATCCAATACGAATACTGCGATCACCAATCCGCCTGCCAAGCCAAGATTATGGCTAATCCCTCCGTTGCATTCTATTGGAGAGGCCTCGTCCAGCAGTGGACGTCTAAATGCTACTGATGATGATGGTTTGGTACTGTCAGGTTAAGGGCTGGATGCCGGACGTCGTGTTATTGTGACGCCTCACTTCACCCCACTTGAGTGCTGGCTAATCCAGTAATTGGATTGCTCAGCCTGACTTGTAAGGGTAAATGCATACAAGCATCCACCAGACGCCAGACATCAGAACGAGGACTGGTAGGTTGTGTTGGGTTGCCAAATACTCTTATACTGAGATATCCTCAGCCATCTTATGCAACCATGTGAAAGCAATAAATTTATTGAGTAATTGAGTATAGAGTATCATCGCCTATAACATACATACATACATAGGCACACTCCTTTGTCCCAAAAGGGTAGGCAGAGCCTCAAATGGGCCTCTTTTCAATGTGGGTTGCACCATCGTGGGAATATAGATGTGACAAGTGGCCATCGCCTATAATTCAGATTTTAATGTCAATATCAGAATATTGTGGGTCTATATTTTGACAACCTCTGTGGCGCGGCGGGCGAAGGTTTGCCTGCTACGCAGGAGGTTACGTGTTCGATTCCCGCCTTGGAACAAATATTTGTACGATCTGCAGATATTTGTTCAGGGTGTTCTGGGTATTTTCTGTGTAATAAAAAATATCTATCTAACTATGTAATATACTTATTGTATTAAGTATATCATTTATTACCCATAACATAAGCTCTGCTTAGCTTGGGGCTAGATAATGTTGTGTGAACTTGTCCAGCATTATTTATTAATTATTTATTTATTTATATATTCACTCTTCACCAAGACTGTACTTCATACGCTGTTTACAATTTATCACTTGATTAATTTGCAGTGAAAGCCAAGTAGCGACTGACTGCTCTTATACAGGGCGTCCCACGGATATGCCACATGGAGGGAAAGTACCTTGAATATTGTAGATGGAACATTTTACTGAAAGAAGACATTATTTGAAATTAAAAAACAATTTAAACTGCATTCATAGATATTTAAATAATTACATGGTTGAATCGGGAATCGAACCCGTTACACGAGAAAAATAATCATCCTGTAGCTTTATCATACTGATTGAAAGGCTTCATCATAAGGATTATTTTTTGCTGAATAACATAGTGTCAGAAATAAAAGAAAGACCAAGAATTTTAACATTTGCTGTGAAATTTTGTTCAGAAAAATGAAAAGCTGACATTGCCGTAAGGACATACAACTGACATTGTCATAAGTACCTATTACTAATAAATGTACCCACTTGAGACGTACGCATCATTTCGCTATTAATAATTTAAGTTCATGATAAAATGATAAAGAGATACGTAATTAGTAGGTACCTGGTTGTATGCAACAAATAGAGCCATATCGTGAGCCGAAAGTCGTGTAAATTATTTTGTCCATCGCAATGCGGCTGGCTGATTATAAAGAAATAATTCAAAAATGTGTTCCATTTTCAAACTTTTATTCTTTTGTATCTGTGATTTTCATTGTAGGATTTTTGCATTGTATTGTGAATTTTTTACATAACCATGGCGTATCAAAATAATTTTGATTTAATGGAAGCATACTTTTTGAACCACAAAAACATAACGTTAGCCTTCAATGGCACCGCGAAAGATATCCTGATAGAGATACACCATCTCGATTTATTATGAAACGGTTGGTGGATAATCTGCAAAATTTTGGACGTTTCGATAAAACCTGACGATGAACTCGACATTTATGTAAAAAAATTAGTTTACAAGAACCAGTATGAAAGTGTCCACGACAGAAGTTAAACGTATTATTCTAAATGTCCACCACAACAAGATCAAAAAATCGACAGGGAGCGAAATAATCAAAAGAGTGCGACTTTGTATTCAACAGGACTCATTTTGAGCATTTTGTTAAATTGATTAATTTTGTATAAAAAAATTTAAATTTCATGTTCTTCCTTTTATTTCTGACACTATGTTACTTAGCAAAAAATAATCCTTATGATGAAGCCTTTTGATCGGTATGATAAAGCTACAGGGTGAATATTTTTCTCGTGTAACGGGTTCGATTCCCGGTTCAACCATGTAGTTATTTAAATATCTATGAATGCAGTTTATTTTTTTTTTAAAAATCAAATAATGTCTTCTTTCAGTAAAATGTTCCATCTACAATATTCAAGGTACTTTCCCTCCATGTGGCATATCCGTGGGACGCCCTGTATATATGCTTGTTTATATATGTATATAGATGGAACGTTTCATGAACTACTATTTAAATCCCACCAAGGGCTAGAGAATAAAAAAATAGGTATTTGTAAAATCTATTGCTGTCGCGCAGACCTCAAACCTATAAGATTAACCTATCAGAGCGTGATAGAGACAACTGCAGCTTGGCTCGACAATACCTATTAAAAGTACATAAAATCAACGATTCGTAGTCCTCTGATGCCTTCTCCAAAACTATACCAATTTATTTATTTTTTTAAATACAAGAAAGTTTTAGCCGTGTTCGTAGAATTTCATTTTTTTATATAATCTAGTCAAATTTGTTTTCAGGATGTTTGAACACAGCGGAAAATCTGACCATTTTTTTAGGTTGTTGAATGTTCATATCTCTTTTAATAATTAATTTATAAAAAAAAGGAAAACATGCCATGGTGGCCATAGATAAAAAATATTGCTCTACTAGCATTATACAGGGACAAAACTGGGGACTACGTTTGTATGGGAAAACGGCCCTTGCGTTTCCTCTTAATTCATCTAATCCAGTGAGAAAAAGTAATTCATGTGCAGCAAAAAAGAATGAGGCGATTTTAATAGAACCTGTTTCCGCATTGCAAGCCGTCTATTAACGTCTATTATTGTGCTATATATCAATCATATGTAACAACGATGTGATCAACTGTATTTGGAGGGCCAGTGTGCCAATGCCTTTATGTAGAACCAGGTTACGAGCTAATTGATAGTTGATGGTCAATCCTTATTATTGTAGTGTTGGGTTTTTTGATTGAATCACACCAGTGGAAAAGGTAAGTTAAACCACATAGACTGTGGATAAATCATGACGTCTTGAGTTGCACAAAATATCCTATAAGTATGCACTTTTTAAGCTATTATGGTAATTAAATTATACAGAAACACACTGGATTGTATAAATTAAAGAAAACAGATACCTAAGTATAAAAGGAAGTATCAATATATCAGAATACGGATCCAATCAATTACATAGTGGTAAATAACCATAATATAACATAATACCAAACAGTCTCACATTACACAGCCCTTAAGCCACAAAAAAAAAAACGAAATAACGAAATGCATTAAATTCACTTTGCCAAATGTAAAACATTACCCAACTAATATTAAAGTAAATAGTGAGACACTCAATCTTGTAAACTCTACTGTTTTCTTAGGACTTAATATTGATGCAAGGAAACTATGATCGCACATCATGTTTTATCGATCTATTCGAAATACATGTAAAAATGATTTTAATCTTTTATAGCAGATTAAAAACAGCGACATCTACCGTCATTATAGGCAATTATTCATCGATGCACGTTTTCTTGTATGAGATTGGCAGTCTATTGTGTTTAGTTAGTCTATACTTATACCAAGTAGTGTTGTTGAAACCTATCATATAATTACTTAACAATGTATAAAACTTTCGTAGAAAGCAACGTTTAGTTGCCTGGCAGTATTACCTCAAGGGATATAACTTTTCAATATCTAGTCTTTAGTCTTCGACGCTGCTGAAGAATTCAATTATTTTTGAAGCTTAGACATTTTTTTTTCAGTAGGATCAAGTTAGCCACCTTATAACGATAAGGTTACTGACAGGCATTCCGTCCAATTAAGGTCAATGAAAACGTCTAAAGCATTTCGTACCATTGACTCGTGAAATTCATCGACTTTGCCTAATGGGATTCTTATAAAAGGAAAAGGTAATATATTTGTCGCAGGAGTCTGTGGCGGTATTGTCGTAGAAAGCAGGAGTGAAATTATCTGAGCTCACAAACATCGTTCACCATACAATCACGTTATAGAGACATCGAACGAAAACTTTATTTCTTGATGGTTTTTAATGGGCAACTTGTGCTGATATGAAATGAGGGATCTTAGGAATAATTGCCGAACTGTTAGGACTTTTGAAATGAATGGAAAGTGGGGAGAGCTTACAGCTAAATATCTGTTTTCCGTCGTCTGTCTTTCCTGAAAACTATAATCTGGGTCCCTTCAAGGCAAGAGTGAATAGGTGCCTTCTAAGCCTTGGTGCTCTATCGTCGGCCATATCGTCACTTAACAACAGGTGAGATCGCGGTACCAGTGTTAAAAAAAACGGACGCAAAACATGACGAGTAGTATCGAAGTCGTTCCCAATATCAAAGTAATGTGCAGCTTCATACTGGTACATGCCGGCACCGATAAAGAGGCACCAGCTTTCTAGATGAATGCGCTCTTATAAAAGAATGGCATTGAATGAGCGGTGGTATTTCGTTGGTATAAATTAGGACGTCTAACTTGGAATTGACTTTATCTTGAAACGATTTAAAGTAAGTTAGATTCAAGTAACTTGATAGAAGTTTATTGAAATTGCTTCTAAAATTAAATGATGTATCTGATTTATTTTGTTTGAGCATTTCGGGGTCGAGACTGGGTCCGTGGGGTACCAAAGCCCTACGCGTTTTCAAAAGTTAAAGTGACCCGTTACCCAACAGCATGCTTTTATCTGGCTCAACGTATACGTGACACTTCTGAGACATCGAATAATAATGTCGAAGAATAATACAACGCTTCGTAGTTGTATTATTCTTTCTGTATCTGATTAAATACTTATTAGCATTACTTATTTATGGCTTACATTGAGTTAATATGTACTAGTTGATTATAATAGTGTTTTGCCAAAGTGTGGTCTTTTAATTTGTGCTATGAATTAGTCTACGCCGTAGCATGGTGTAGTTCCATATATGTGACGCCCAGAAAGTTTTGTTCTGCTGCAAAACTAATGAAAACTGGCTACCATGATCTACTACAGTTTAAGTAGGTACACAAGTTTTTCGTCTAGACGTAAACTTAAACAAAGTGTAATCTAAAACTAACTCGACTATTACAGCATTATTTATTCGTTGTGATTTGTATAAACGAAAGGTCACGAATTTATTGTGTTTTTATTCGATAACTTTGCAGACGTCTTTATAAGTTCATTCCTCACGTCAGGAATGTCATTATTTGCATGTTTGCTTGGATTATAAAGTTTAATAATACAACTTTCCTTCGGTTGTAGGCTTAGGTTTTGTAACTCTAACTTTGAAATTGATTATCAGAGTTTTCGATTTTAGAAGTTAATAATGTTCGTAGAATACAAGAATAGAATGTGGTGTATAAAAGCTTCCTCGGGTTATGAAGTTTTATTTGGGTTGTGATACAGTGATAATAATCGGCAAGCTCTGGAAGATAGATCTTGGTAAAAACATAATACCCAACATCCATAATATAATATCCAACAGTCACATACATAGTCCTGATGCCACACTAGGATTCGTAGTATCATGGGAATCAGGAACTACGAGTACCATGGTACCACAACACCCAGACAAGGAACAGATATTTGCAAATCATACATACATTTGTCCTGCAGTGGGAATCGAACCTACAATTCTCAATCATCTCGCTGTCTGAGTCACAGAGGTCGTAAAACGTATCATAATTTCCAGTACCGGCTAGCTCCCCGGGGCAATTCCAGCATTCTATTTTGATTCTTGGGATTACCACAATAATATGAATCATGATTGGTGATTGATTTGCTGGCTTTGAATTTGTTGATTGCTTATTTGCAATAGTCTTATTTTTATTTTATTTTTATTAAATGGAGAATATCGACTACATCGTCCCGGAAAACACAACAAAAAAAATATAATCTAATGTAAACTTACCTGATGCTAAATATGCCAATTTATAAAACATTTAAGCATCTTCTGATGAAGGATAGGCCAAAATAGATACTATGCATTTAGCCAAAGTGCTGAAATCAGTTCCTAACTAAACATAAACTAACGATACATAACTAACTGAACACAGTAGTTTATGTTTAGTTAGGAACTGATTTCAGCACTTTGGCTAAATGCATAGTATCTATTGCATATATCTATGCATATATCTATCACTCCATCAAGATAATAATGTTGAAAATCTTTAATTAATCATTCGTCACAAAGCTGTGACGATATTTTTCATCAAAAAGGCAAACTTTTTTATGGAATATGTCCGGAGCGTAATCTAAAACCAGTATTCAAACAATCTCTGTTAAATAGTATATTTATTTTTCTATCCAAGGATATTTAGATATTTGCGGCTAGATTATTCTGTATAAAATACCTTGCTGACGTGATTCATCGTAAATATACACCTGTTAAAATAGATACGAGCTCAGAGTGTCATAAGTCTGGTAAAAATGAATCAAGGAGTCAATGTTATTTAACAAGTAATTAATTTTGGAAAAATTAAAAAAACCCTCAACGCAATGAAACGGCTGAACCGATTTTGATCAAACATAGTTAAAAACACTCCCAACAAATTCACCTTTCAACCAAACAAAAAAAATAAGAATTCGGTTCAACCGTTCGGTAGCTACGATGGGACAGACACACACACACACACACACACACACACGTCAAACTTATAACACCCCGTCGTGTTTGCGTCGGGGGTTAAAAATAGATTTTTACCGCAGACTTATCACTCCGCCCTCGTAGGTTATTCCTTATTCGTATAAATGTTGAAGAATTTTATTAAATGTTCTTTGTTCTCAAATCCTGAAAAGCTTTTCCTTGCATCGTTTCACTCAAGGCTAGTCGGTGAGAAACTAATCCTTAATTATACTACTAGTATAGTATTCTTTTATCTGTGATTATACTAATCAAACTAGTTTGACAAAAACAAACCTCGCCCGACCTCCACTACAATTGCCGCGCTGGAGAGCCACAAACAATGAGGCTGCATAAAGTGGTTGCTAACTAACAAAACAGGTCAGGGGAGCACGATACACTTTCAACTACTTTCATTATACCTGACAAAAACAAATATACCTACACCGAGTTACTATTAGACAACAATGCCTACCTAGCTACTTCATTTTGGTTTTGAGTCTTTCCCTATAACAACAAAAACAGAAAAAATAAAAAAAATAAAAAAAACTGCAGATAATTCGCTTGCTTAGAACTTCATTTCAATCTCATTTTTGGTTTTCGCTCTTCGGCCACGAAAATCGTTCCGCCAATACTCATTAAAAAATAACCTATTCGAAGGAGTTGTCTATAAGATTGGCACGAGAGCTTTTTCTCAAGAAGTTTAATAATGAGTAGTTGTGTACCGACTTAGCTCAGGTTTTCTCTCTTGTGTATGTGTGTGCGAAATATAATATTAACTCTCATTTGTTTTAACATCGATATAATATTGATATATTTTTTGTTCAAATTTTACGATCAGTATGTTTTTTTTATTAATTATATTAGACATTTTATTTTATTTTTATTTTATTTAAATTCAACTGCGTACTGCACTTACATCCTTACTCTTATAGTTTTAGTTGATTGCAGCTTTGTTTGTTTTAATTATGAAAGTAAATGTAATATAACCAAATATTCGTATATTGTATATTCGTGTATTTCTGAAATAAACGAATGCTGATTCTTAATTTCTAAGCACTCTGAGAGTAAATTGATTTATTTCAATCGGCATTTATTATCAATAAAATGTTTAACAAATCGACATTGAAAGTGTGTGGAATAATATAAAATGAAAATATGAGTTCAATCATCAATACATAAAGGGGTTTTCATCAGAAAGTTATAGTGAAAATATTCTAACGCTTTCATGCTTCTTTCTGAAGCTTCCTGTTTATCTCTACTATTGAGGCGTTTGTGTGTTTATCGGAACAGACGTAGTTATATTTAGTTCATTGGTTCCAGCGCGCATGTGTGTGACCATTTTGTTGATACTTATGTGTATGGTTATTTTACGATTTTTGAATGACGTGCCAATAATAGCAACCAATAATAACCAATAGCAGAACTTTTATCTCCAGAGACTGAATCAATTGCATTATTTACGTACCTATTTACATCGATTACTTATTTGCGGGATAGTGATTCGGTTACAACATTCTCATTGTAACCGCAAAACCGTAATAGGCTTCATATAGGCCCTTCAGTAATCCGATTGGTGAAACTCAAGTTTCAACGTCTCCACATTGAAGTTGAAATTGAAATTGAAATTTATTTAAATCAACAAACGTTACAAATAACAGTATACAAACAAAGTTATATAAAGTATCTTATAGTAGGTAATTCATAGTTTGACAGCATTGGTACCCAAAAGGATTACCTGTGTTATGGCGTACCAATACTCTCCGCCGGGTGATTTTAAAAAGTTTTAATAATTTTTTTATAGTTTGTGATTAATTCGGAATAATATAGAATTACTTAAATTGAGACTTCATAAATTAAATACCCAATCCATTAAAATAACCTTCAACGTGAAAATGTGAAAAAAATAAATGAAAACAATTTAAATAATCAAATGGAGGTAGAATTAACAACATAACAAAATCATTAAAAATAATAATAATAATAAATCAAAAATTATAAAATAAATTTACAACAGTTAAATTTAGAAATTAATATATTTTCAGTTGAGGCATAATCCTGACCCAAAAGCCAATCTCTAACGGTTTGCTTACATTTATAAAGTGATAGTGGATAGAAATTTAAAATTTTATTCAATTTTTTATAAATATAAGGCTTCCTAAAATAGCCATGATGAAGTCCAAAAGCTGTATTACATTTTATGATAACGCCTTTGTAAGAACGTGTAGGAGTGCTAAGAGCACGATTGAAATTAAGAGTTTGGTGATAAAATACAATGGACTGAAGAATGAAAAGTTTACGTACAGATGAAAGTTTGCATTCACTGTAGAGAGTGGTGGTGCGGTAGCGGAAAGGCTTGAATGTCATAACTTTTAACCATCGACTTTGGTCGAAGCTTTTAACCATCGAGCAACACGGAAACGGAGGCCTGCGTTGCTCGATGCTTTTAACACTGACCGTTGCGCTCTCTCCGCTTTTAATAGATGAGTCTTACAAGCTCCACCCCACACAGAGACACAATAGCCACATGTGTTTAAATGGAAGTGTTCAAATATAATAAATTGAAATCTACCCAAGTGTTAGTCTTGGTGTAACAATTATTTATGGAAATAAACATAAATAATGAATTAATGATATAACTTATTGATATAACTTTTGAAACTATCATGGTTATGTAACCGAAAAAAACAATGAAACCGATGGTAGTGGTATCGTTTCTAAAAAAAGAGTGAGAAAGAGGGTAGATCGATATATCTGCCAACAACATTATGCAAAGACTTTAGTTAGTTCTCCCATGCAACGCTAGTTGGCGCATGCAACTGTGCCGAAATATCGGGAACATTTAAAACTCAAAAATCATGGTGAACATCCCGTTTCTAGTGAAAATTATAACTTATTGACTTTGGACTTCATCACATTGACGAATTATGTGCCGTTCTGTAGACATATAGAAATAATTTCAAAAAGAAGTAACTATAGGCGAGGGTAACATAATGTACACCGTTTATATTGCATTCTGTAAAACTAGTATATCGACTTCTAAAAAATATCTTTAAGTGCTATCGAAAGTGGGGTGTTCAAACTGCGGTGTTTTGTAGCAAGAAAGTCTCAAGACCTTGACTTATACAACTCATTAATTACTGTGCCTTTAGCAAATCCTATCAGGAAAAGTTCAAAGTTATAAATACTTGATGAACAAGTATTATTGTTTCACAAAAGAACAATGAACAGTTAATCCTGACCGAGATTTATCGATAATAGGATTTAAATCCTGGGGTCAAGCGGAACGTGATTAGAATGTTTTAGTAAATCGCTAAATTACGAATTATGGGAAAATAATGTCGCTTTTGGGGAATTCGGAAAGCTCAAAAACTAAATGATGATCATCATCATTAGCCAACGTAAGTCCTCTCTCATAACGCGCTACTGAGCCCAGTGTACAGCTCCTCTTATCCACTTTCTGCCGTGCCTTCTGTAAGTCATCGCTCGACCGCTAGGCCGGCTACGGTTAAATGTTATGGCAGACTCAATAAAACCAGAAATTAATATTTGAAAGCTTAAAGGAAACCCTTTCAAGATAGATGCAGACCGCAGCGCAATAACCTGAGGCACTCCTAATGATGATTGGACCATTTTAATGGCAAAAATATAACAGTGATTGTTTTTTTGGCCATCGTCTTAAAACCAACTGCAGTTTTTAGGGTTCCGTAGCCAAATGGCAAAATACGGAACCCTTATAGATTCGTCATGTCTGTCTGTCTGTCTGTCTGTCTGTCTGTCCGTGTATGTCACAGCCACTTTTTTCCGAAACTATAAGAGCTATGCTGTTGAAACTTGGTAAGTAGATGTATTCTGTCAACCGCATTAAGATTTTCAGAATTTTTTAATAAAAAAAAAATTTTTTTGGGGTTCCCCGTACCTAGAACTGAACCTCATTTTTTTTTCTTCATCAAACCCATCTATGGATAGGGCTTCAAAAATGATATTGACGTTTCTAATATATATTTTTTCTAAACCGTACCCTTACCACAAGTTTCTGACGTTATCGAATCGCTAGCGAAACGATAGTCAGTGTCAAATATTGGCCAATGACATCAGGGTGACTAGAAATCTTAATAACTGGATTGGTTAATATTTGACATTGACTATCGTCTCGCTAGCGATTCGATAACGTCAGAAACTTGTGGTAAGGGTACTGAATAGTTTGCGCGAGAGACACTTCCAAAGTGGTAAAATGAGTGCCCCCCCGTAACTTCTAAAATAAGGGAATTCTCTTATTTTAAAACTAAAAAAATATATGATGTACATTACCATGTTAACTTCCAACGAAAATTGGTTTGAACGAGATCTAGTAAGTAGTTTTTTTTAATACGTCATAAATTAAAATTATTCCTTATTCAAACGATAAATTCTCGTTTATTTTTAATTAAAAACTAAGCATAACTTGAGTTTTTCACTCATAATCCCTGACCTAATTTAAGGCAAGTGGAGCTCGTTCCAAGTAATACTCCAACTAGCTGCAAGAATCTTTGTGAGTGAATATTAATGCAGTTACATCTAAGGGCATCTATAAGGATCGGGGATAGGGACCAAAGAGTTGGACTAGTGATGTGATCAAAGAAAATAGTAATGCACTGATCTATGGCTGTAACAATGTCCATCCAAATGTTTTAGGGCGATTCAGAAGTGCTATTCAAACTTGGTTCACTTTCTCGATCACATACTCCCGTCACTCGAAACCTACTCAGCTGGTCTGATCTAGGTTTTTTTTTAATACTACTTGGACTGACGGATCAAGCAGATGGCCCACCTGGTATTAAGTGGTAACCTCTGCCTTTAACAATGCATTACCTCACAGGTCATAGAACGCACCCCATGTGGCATTGCACTGCGCCCGCCACCCTGAGACATAAAGATGAAAAGTCTCATGTTCCTGTGATTTCACCGGCACCCTTAAACCCTTTAAACCGGAACACAGCAATGCGAGCACTACTGCTTTGCGGCAGAAATAGTGGTAGTACTTCCCCGGACGAACTCTTTCACAAAAAAGCCTGAGCTGGTGGTTGAGACTTTTATTTCAGATTCATGTTTGCCAAAGTCTTAGCTGAAACTTCAGTCGCATGATAATCCTAATACAATTCGCCAAAGTTTCAGTGTCTACAAAGAGGCTCTGGATCACTTAATTGTGGACCAGCGACGACATTGTGCAGACACGAGATAAGAGTCTGAGCCCTAGGTATTTGTTGAATAGTTTTAATTCACAGATGCTTTTTGAGTAGCTAAGCTTTAGACGACAGGCTAGCACTGTATCAAGGTCGATTATAAAGATTTTCACATTTAGATAGATAGAAAACACTTTATTGTACAACACAGAAAATAAGCTATTTAAAAATTAATACATAAACTAAACACTGAAGTACAATGGGCGGTCTTATCGCTATAAACGATCTCTGCCAGACAACCTTGGGATGGACTGGAATTATTTGTATGACATAGAACGGTGGCTTATTATCTGTATAAGTAAAATAGCTACAATCTCTAAGTTTAAAAATAAATATATCAATAATTTCATAAATTTAAACTATTGCAACACCTACTTATATACGCTAAATATTTATACAATTTATATAACTAAAAACAACTAAATAAAGTGATTATAAGTACATTTCCAGTGATAAAGTAACTGATTTGATAAGGAATCCATTGAGGCATGAAGGTTCCCAAGTTGCAACCACGAACGACGTAGCGTAGAAAGGCCCTAAATGGACCGACCACATTTTAAAGGTTGCAGGAAGTCGGTGGATGGAAGTTGCGTTCATGGATGATGCCTATGTCCAGCAGTGGACTTTTTTGATGATGATGTTAATAATGAATGAATGCATAGATAAATGCTGTGGTAAAATAATAATTGCAAGATATCTGCGTCGGCAAATGGGTTTAGATTAGAATCAAATTACGTGAGAGAAGATGAATCATCTATGGCAGAACGAGCTGAAGTACTGAAAGAACCTGGAAAGTGTATAAAATAAGACCTAGAAGATGACCTACTAAAGAAGTGGAAAGTCATGAAAATTCCACAACAAGTTTTCTTTCCTGATAAGTAGGGAAATCCGGATAGTCCCACAAAAACTCTCCAGAAAAGTAAACAAACAAGGAACCAACAAATAAGCTATTAGATACCTCGATTACGACTCGCTATTATCTTCAATTGGAACAATCACAGCTGGAATTACGAGAAATAGAGCTGAAATGGAGCGATTGTGCTCGTATATACATTGTTCGCTCCTAGAAGATAATTAGAACAGCTTCAATATTATTATTCTTACTTGTGCTTATATTTATTCTGTGCTTGTAGCAATACGTTCTGAACTTTTCCTGTGAAAGCTGTGATAAGGGATTGAAGGGATTCAAAATTCAAAACTACAACTTTGTGTCACATTTTCTTTCCTGTTCACTCTAAGACTATTTTTTTATGGCTTATTATTTTCGCGGCGACAGAAAAATTCAAGAGCAGCAAACTATTTGCAACTAAAATAATAACTTGTCAGCGATTAAATATTTTGGCAATCATTTATATTAAATGAGCTTTAAACTAAGGATATTTTAAAATTCAAATAATGGCAGCTACTTTAAGGTAGCAGAAATAATTAACAAGATTACTGAAATCATAGGCGAGGTACTATAAATAATGACTTGGCGACTAATATTAGCAGAAGGATAACAAACTTTACATTAGTGGCAACTACAGGTCTCCATCTTTATGTTAGGTTAGGTTAGGTTAGATTTTTTTTATGACCTTGATTTATTTTATATGCAATCTCCATTGAACAATTAGAGTAGGCCATTTTCAACTTTTTATTTAAAATTGATTACTTAGCTGCTACTTTTTACTTTATACTAGTCTCCGCAATTAGTCACCAACTTATTATTTTTGCTACCCCCTTTAATTTTTTATAAATCCCTAAATCAGATTAATTTGTCGCCGCGTTAAATACATGCCTTTTTTTTATACTACTTGAATGACGGAACAAGCAGATGGCCCACCTGATGTTAAGCGGTAACCTCTGCCTATGAACAGTGCATTCTCACATAGGTCACGTCAACCTAGGACGCGCCCTATGTGGCAATGCACTGCGCCCGCCACACTAAGACATAAAGATGAAAAGACTCATGTGCCTGTAATTTCACCGGCACCCATACCCTTCAAACCGGAACACAGCAATGCAAGCACTACTGCTTTGCGGCAGAAATAGGCATGGTGGTAGTACTTCCCCGGGCGAAGTCTTTCACAAAAAAGCTCTACTACTACTAAAAAGCTCTACTACTACTAAAAAGCTCTACTACTACTTGGTATGGTGGCCCAGATATGAGCCAATGGTAGAAGAATAAATGTGGTGAAAGGACTCAGTTTGCCTTACCCCTCAGACTCCTTTCAAAATTATAATGAGCAAATTATATTTTGTAAATACAATACCGAACAAAAACGTTATAAGTTTTTTTGTATTTTTTGTATTGAATAATTTAAACGAATAAAATCTCAGTTCTAACCAGAAACATTCCCATCGTTTATAATACTTTAGAATCGTAAACGCGTATTTTAAGTCACAGAAGCGATGGTGTGTTCTTTACTCTAGGTATATTTCTTGTTTTCCACCGCATTCGCATTAACCGGATTTCATCGCATCCGAATTGAGTCTCCATTTATACTCTGAAAGCCGATCTTGAGTGACACAGGCCTCCCTATATTGCAAAGAAGTATTCGATCACTTCAAACCTAATGACGTAGAGTGTGTCGTGTGTGTACATTTTTCATCTCGCACTTGAAAGAAAACATACAGAGGAAACCAAACGACTCGAAACCGAAATATACGACGCGTGCGGATTATCGACTCCTGAGCGATTCTTGGATTTCTTGGAAAGGTTCTTGCAGATTCGTGACGTTAATATTTCTTTACAGAAAGAATAATACAAGGTAGGTTTATACAAAATACATATGAAACAGTTGTGCTACCTGAAGACCGCTGCAAGCGATCTTAGGTAGAGTAGGTAGGAGGGGGCTGTTTTTCACCAGGGCCTACCCGTGCGAAGCTGGGGCGAGTCACTAGTAATATTATAAATGCGAACGTAAATTTGTTTGTCTGTTATGTACCTTTCCACGCAAACACCGCTTAACAGACTTCGATAGTATTGTGCATGGAGATAGATTACATCCTGAAGCAGGACATACGCAGACTATTGTCTCAAAAAAAAAACTCGCATAAAAAGTGGGAGTCCATTAGTGCCGCTTCCAGTCACCGACTTCCTATGAAGTCTATAACATCGTCGGTCCAACGAGGGCCTACGTAGGTACACAGTGGTTTTTTACTACTTACAACTTGTAATGACGGATCAAGCATACAGCCCACTTGATATTATGTGGTACCCTCTGCCTATGAACAGTGCATTACCACATAGGTCACGTTCACCTAGGACGTCCTCGTTGCACTGCGCCCGCCAACCTGAGACTCAAAGATGAAAAGTCTTATGTGCCTGTAATTTCACCAAATACAAATACAAATACAAATACAAATCTTTTATTGATAACGCCAAGTTACAGGTCAGAAAAAGGTCAATATAAAAATTCATATATTGACTTAATATAAAGGTATAAATAAAATTAGAATTGCATAATATTAATAGTATTTGATATAAATTAAATAATTGGCAATTCGTAGAACTCTGCTACAGAATAAAATATACTGTCAAGAAGCCATTTCTTCAGTCGATTTTTAAAAACAATTGTGGAAGTTGCATCCTTAATCGTGTCCGGCAGCCTGTTGTAGACCGAGGGACCCATTATATAAACGGATTATATAACGGAACCATTATATACACCGGCACCCATACCCTTCAAACCGGAACACAGCAATGCGAGCAAGCATTACAATACTGCTTTGCGACAGAAATACGTATGGTGGTAGTACTTCCCCGGACGAACTCTTTCACAAAAAAGCACTACTACTACTCGTGGTTCTTCTACGGATTCTCTCGTTACGGATTTAATCATGTAGAAACTCATGTATGTACTCGGAACAAAGCTTCAAAAAGCCTTGTACGAATTGATCACATTGACTGGAGCCAAATCCATTAAAAAAACGTTTTCACCTTAAAATATCCCTTCCCTTCTTGCCTTCCCGATCTGTTGTTAAACTAAAGAGAGCTCGTCCATTTATCGTGCCATTGTGTCCTCGTGACAAGGGTCAGAGTTACGCAAGCGAGGATCTTTCAATAACTTGCGTTTAGGCGGAAGCATTGTTTGCATGTTTCTTGAGAAATTATCCCACCTGCTGAGATTATCAACGAAAATTCGAGATTACACTACACGTGACGAGATCGGTAAACTGGAAGTTTTGCAAGGAGGTACAGACGGCAAAGTTAATTAGTTACCCTCCCCCCTCCATTGTGTTTAAAGATTAAAGTACAAATGAAATGGTTAATATTTTTCTGTACGTACTTTTTAACCCCCGACGCAAAAACAAAGGGGTGTTATAAGTTTGACGTGTCAGTGTGAGTGTGTGTGTGTGTCGTAGCTCCCGAACGGATGAACCGATTTCGTTTTTTTTTTGTTTGAAAGGTGAATTTGTCAGGAGTGTTCTTAGCTATGATTGATCAAAATCGGTTCAGCCGTTTTAATGCGTTGAGGGTTTTTGAAGTTTTACAAAATTAATTACATGTTATCACAAATTGTGTACTTATTTAGCACAAGGCTAAAACTCTGACAAAACAATACAAAATTATATTATAAAACATGCGAGATCTTGTAACTTTTATTTATTGTATGGTAACCGTTGCCGTGTGTACACGTTCAAATTTCTAATATTTCAAAGCCTAAGGTTAATTTTGTTGGTAAAACTTTGTCTTCTCACGCAATCGTTTTCATTTTCTTTGACCTTTTAATACCAAGCGAAATAACAAATAAGAAACACAACTCATTGCTTATTAATTTTAACATTACATTGGTATAAATTCCCTTAAAGCTGAGTGAAGCAGAGATTTAAGTAGGTATAAAACAAACTCAATTATTCCATTGTAACACGACTCGCTCACTGTTCATTCATACCCTACTATAAATACCCTACTCATACTCATACCCTACTATACTGCAAAGCAATAGAAGTGTAACTGTTTTTTTTGTATACTACT
Organism: Operophtera brumata; assembly: GCA_932527175.1. Taxonomy (NCBI): domain Eukaryota; kingdom Metazoa; phylum Arthropoda; class Insecta; order Lepidoptera; family Geometridae; genus Operophtera; species Operophtera brumata. The sequence goes on along the minus strand of OW052226.1, from coordinate 30,530,568 downwards.
TGAATGACGGAACAAGCTGATGGCCCACCTGATGTAAAGCGGTAACCTCTGCATATGAACAGTGCATTACCTCATAGGTCACGTCCACTATTTAGCAAAACGGAGTAATGATTTTAGTATTATGTACCTATGAACGTAACTAAGTAGTAGTATTTTGACTTATTTCGACAAATGACTTTGCCTGCGACTACATCTATTTATTTAGTTCAAGGCCTTTATTGCAGAACTATGAAACCACCTCTACATTTATATAGGTACTTGATTTTCAACATAATACATATTTTAGTTTGTTGTGGCAGAGTAGTTTAGAAAAGTATTTATAGCGCTATAGTTTCACGAAATGTCTATATTGAGCTCTAGAATTTTTATGTTTTTGGTAAAAGTTCTTAAAGTTTCCAAGAGAAAAAATATATGGTATTCTTAAACTTTTTATCTAGTGAAATCATAAATTTAATACACTAATAAAAATACTTCACTTGATTAAAAAAAACAAAGTTTTTAAACATTTGGAATTTGAAGTTCTGAATTATTAATTGAGTTAGTGAATTCATTATCAAAATTTAACAAAACGTTAAAGGGTATTATTATATTATTTCTTTATACACAAAAACACGGTATCAGAGCGTACGCTCGCCTTGTTCACCTCTCACACAAAATTTAGTTGAATAGCTATAGTCTTAAACCTCTTACTTATTTAAGAAATCTAAATTACCACATTCTCCAATTAGAATTTAGACAGCGTGGGAGGAAATTTGAATCATTATTTTTGGCAAAACGTGACCAAATTTAATTATTTTCCTCCAAAGGACTCATTGTTGTTTACTTCAAAAACCAAATTAAGGAAAGCGAATTTATTTGGTGAGCTTACTACAAACCACAGATACAATAATACTATACCTACGAACTATATTTAGACATCAATATATATATAAAATCGTTGCGTGACTGACTGACTAACTATCAACGCACAGCCTAGAGAAAACATAAACCGTAGAGACCTGAAATTTGGAGGGTACGATCCTTTTGTGGTCTAGAAAGGAATTCCAGAAATTCAACCCCAAAGGCGGTGCAGCGGGGTGTTTAAATTTGTATGGAAAAGTAAACGCGGACGAAGTCACGAGCATTCCAGTAGTTAATGTATATTAAAAGAAGAAGCTTCATACCAGAAGTTTTTTCTATTAAGTAGGTACATTTAATATTACATCTTGTTATAATAATTCTGTTTTTTACAGTCTTTCATGTTAGTTATCAATTTGGTATGAGGAAGAGAACAAAGATTTAGTTGGATTCAATCAAACTATAATTACCTACATCAAGGTTTTGTAAAGTATTACATAACCGCAAAGAATTAAAAAAAAAAACTCTGTGCAACAAAAAAATATGATATCGTTTGTTAAGTAGTTGTAGAGCCTTTTTGTGAAAGAGTTCGTCCAGGGAATTACTATCATCGTACCTATTTTTGAAGGATATGGGTGCCGGTGAAATTACAGACATCTTTATATCTCAGGGTGGCGGGCGCAGTACAATGCCACATAAGCCGGTGCGTACTAGGTGGACGTGACCTGTGAGGTAATGAATTGTTAAAGGCAGAGGTTACCGCTTAACATCAGGTGGGCCACCAGTTTGCTCCGTAATTCAACGAAGTTAAAAAAATAACAAAAAACGAGCTTTCATAAAGTTAGTGATCGGAACTGTGAGCTGATCAAAAGGAGCCCACTGCCAGGCATTGATCAGCTCGATGTCATCGTTATATTTGTACATATTATCATTGAAATTTGTTAGGTATGCCAAATGCTCAATCGGATGCCACCAAATGCTTGAAAAATTGATTACAAATTTTTAACCTTAAAGACTTAGGTACTAACTTTTAGACAAACACAAATGAATGAGATGGCAAAACACAATGAAATCCCAGTTTGTAAGCCGCAATCACACGTGAGTGGACATGAATAATTCAATCAGGCGTGGCTCAATTTAATTGAATACAAATACAATCTGCGCCCTCTAATCCCACCTGCCTCAAAATAATGCCAAAACATATAAAAAATAACGTAGAAGTGACACTTTCCAACGGGGATTGCTCAGAAGAGCTTTTCGATTGAGATTTTACCATCGCTCTTCCCGACAGTGATAAAACTCATCCACACATCAACCGTGTTTTTCACACGAATCGTTTTTCAATATCATTTCTTCTATACCTGCAATTTGTGGAATGGCCTATCATCTGAGCTTTTCCCGCTTCCGTACGTAATGAGAGCTTCAAGAAGAAAAAAAACAGGGTAGGCGACTGTGACCTCTTTACATCTGGTGGCCATGTTTGTCTAACCTTTTCATTAAAAAAAACTCTGATAGAAGGTACTGCAGGTGCGTTGAATGACTGAGAACGCTTCGGTTATTCCAATATCCACTGCATTGCCACGAGAAAGGAATCTCGGCCTCCTAAACAGACCGATACACGTAATTACCAACAGGTGAGGCAGCCTGTAATACTGCCTGATGCGTCTCACAATTCAGTAAGGGGCGAATAAGTTAGGCAGAGGTGTTTAATAAGCAGGGGGAAACATAAAATTTAAAAGGGCATGGCGCTTCTATACGCATTGCTAGTAAGTATTATTGCTTGTCACAGAGCAAACCAAATGTTTTATCCCAAAATTAATTTCGGGATGAAATTGAGATTTAAATTGTTTCGGATTGTGTAACTTTATTGTGAAATTATCACAGTTATATTGGATTCAACGTTTGTTTTGATGGTGGCGTTCCGCAAGGCAAAATGTTGGAGCCTCTATTTTATGATCAGTTCATAATGAGTTTTGTGCTTTTGAAGTGGGATTGTTGGGACGCAAAAAGAGAGGTGTTATAAGTTTGACCGCTATGTGTGTGTTTGTGTGTGTGTGTGTGTGTGTGTGTGTGTCTGTCTCTAGACCAGTATCTCCTTAAACAGGTGAACCTATTTAAAATGCGTTTTTTTTAAATTTGAAAGCAGGTTTTCTATCGATATTGCTTAGACAGGTTTTATCAAAATCGGTGCAGCCGTTTCATTGAGTCGGGTGTTTTCAAATTTTTACAAACCTATTTTATTGTAAAATGCATAATGGTGTATAATCAAGAATTTTCATTCATTCAATCCTATCCTACTCCTACTACACGCTGAAACAGCTAGACAGATTTGGATGAAATTTGGAATGGAGATAACTGGACTCCCGGGATAACACATAGGTACATTTTTATTCCGATATTCCCACGGGATCGATACCTATGCGGGTAACACCGCGGGGAGCAGCAGCAACGCAAATACTTTTTATCCAATGTACCAGGCGAGCAGAAGACTGCAGGAGTAATCTGGTTACCGAATATCTTGAATACCGGTGAAATGGGGGTGACAGCTATCCAGTATTCATTGTAGAGATAAAACTGCTGGACAAATTTTGATGAAAGATATATAGATAGATAAAAACCTGCTCTCTGTGAAACCGCGGGCGATCGCTAGTCATTACCACCAACAGAATTTAATATAGCAACGTTTCAAAACACGATAATGTCAGTGAAACAGTATCCATTTTCTTCGTATTCGAACAGTCGTATTCTATACGTATGTTTATGACCTAAGACACAGTTTGCACACGAAACAGTATTTTATCTTCATACTTAACTTTCGGTTTTGGTCATTCACACAATAAGATTTAATAGTGAACGTAGTTTACCCTCGTGTTAAGCTGGCTTCCTTTTGTAGCGTTGCTCGCTACGCTTACACTATAATCTTCGGTACGATCTGTTTATTTACATATTTACGACTCTACATATCCTTACAAACAAAACTATAGATGACATGATTTTAATAAATATGTGTCACTAGAATCCTGTCCAAAATAATATCGTGTCTGTGTCAAACTACTACTATAGGTTAATGCTAATTATGCTATGGGTTATGCTAATTAGCATTAAGTTCGCCTATGTACTGCTTTTTGTCTTGTGCAATAAAGAATTTTCTATCTATCTATCTATAGGTATGTAATTGTAATTAGTTTATCAATATATAAAAAATCGTTGCGTGACTGACTGACTGACTGACTGACTGACTGACTTACTGACTGACTGACTGACTGACTGACTGACTGACAATCACCGCACAGCCTAAACCGTAAGTCCTAGAGACCTGAAATTTGGAGGGTACGTAACCATAATGTTTCATCCTCATGGTTGACTGGCAGAAAATGTTACTCAGCATTAAGTTCTCCGTTTGTATAATTTCCTTGTGTTTGTCGTTCAATAATGAATTAAATAACTAAAAGAGATACTATTTGATTTATCTCCGCGCTACACAGATCCAGTACAGACTGGAACGACTCTATTTCTGGAATACCGTGACTTTAATAATCTTGTGAGAAACAGCCTTTGATAAAAAACACTTTGTAAGCTCAAGAAACGAGCCTTGCGGTACTCAATTTGAGTTACTCTGTCTAGAATAAACCTCATTACGCATTGTGTTGTCTGGTGAAATGGAAATAATAGATAGACACTGGATTTGAATCCAATTTCACCATTTATTTTTGGAATAGCGATTGGATGTGGCGTGGTCGTTATAAACCCTGTGCGACACAAAATAACTGGTAATCGATATTTAATTGACAGAGCGAGCGAAGCGAGTGAGTGAATTGAATTTAAATACACTTGGTTTAGTAGAATTGGGCCCCTGACACGGAGCCGCGTAGTGGGAGGGCCGGCCATGTTGTCGTAGACTACACACACTTTTTTTAGTAGTAGAGCTTTTTTGTGCGAGAGTTTGTCTAGGGAAGTATTACCACCTTACCTATTTCTGCCGCAAATCAGTAGTGCTCGCATTGCTGTGTTCCGATTTGAAGGGTATGGGTGCCGGTGAAATTACAGGCACATGAGACTTGTCATCTTTATGTCTCAGGGTAGCGGGCGCAGTGCAATGCCACATAGGGAGCGTCCTAGGTGGACGTGACCTATGAGGTAATGCACTGTTCATAGACAGAGGGTACCGCTTAACATCAGGTGGGCCATCTGCCTGATACGTCGCAACAAGTTGTATAAAAAAAAAACACTAGTGAAAACTTATAGACAAAACAAGTCTTAAAGTAATACGCACGTAGCAATAAATGCCTGCCCTGTTTCCCCATAAGGGTAGGTACGAGAATAGCCGCTATGTGTATCATCTGAGGAACCTCAAACCCCCATTTCTCAAATGTCGAGAATTTTGTTGGTCGTAACTTCACTAATTTAATACACGAGACGCCAGCGGCTCGCTGTGCGGTATTGTTCAAGTATTCACAAGTGTTCAGATATTTTGACGTTAGAAGTGCCAAATAAACCTTGTGGTACGTTATACTTTAATAAAAGTCGGGGCTTCCAGCAACACACCTTCTTATTTTTATGGACGCCAAATTTTATCACTATCTAACTCGTTAAAGTTCAGCTAAGTTACAAAGTGATAGAATAGCGTTCGCGAAACGAAAACAGAGCGACAATCGCGTTTTATTTTAATTAAATAAAAAAATTAGGTAAGTAATATTCAAAAATTAAAAGTTGGTGCTCACTGCTTTTTGTTATTTAATATACTGATAACAACATCTTATGATTGATAGTTTAGGAGGAAAATTGTTTTAACTACGAAAACAGAGGCTACTTTACAAAATTTCATACGTCATTACAAGTTGTTTTAAAAAAAAAAAAGTGTTTTAGGTGCATATGATGTAGGTTAAAATATATCCATGCCTTAATGGCTTCTGAGAAAAGTCTTGGTAAAATTATGTCAAATCGTCAGTCTCCGTCAAGTCATAACCCAGTTTAAAACAGTGGCAGAAATAACTAAGTTATATTGGAGGAATCTAAAAAGATACGCGATTACAATATACCTAATATTTAACAACACCACGGATGTGATCTTTAATTTAGTTACACCGGTTAAAATGCCACCAAAATTATACGATAATACATCAAAAAACATGACATTAAATTAAATATAAAATAACATTACATTTAAAACATAGGAGACGTTACAATGTGAAAAACTCATAGCAATGATGATAATTGTAATCACCTATTGTCAGTTGTCATATAATAATAATGGCTTGTAGTACTGCGTGTCGAATGTAGGTCGCGAGTTGAGGCCTAGCATCAAATGTATAGCGATTTAGCAAATGTGCGCACATCTCGCAAACAAGCCGCCAGTCTCTCAGAGCTTATCTCGGGATTCGTGCTATACTTATAGTTGCTATGAAACTTGTTAAATTATGCTTCGCTATGAATAACATACATAACACCCAACAGTCACACACATAGTCCTGACCCCACACTAGGATTCTCTGTGTCGTGGGTATCAGGAACTACGAGGACCATGATACCATAAAACCCAGTCCCAGACCTGGAATAAATATGTAAGTAATGATAATTGTTGTTTTACCCTTTCGTATCCTTTAATATTTGTTAGTACCCTTCCTAGTCTGGGATTCTGTTAAATACGTCCTTAATATTGTTAATAGAAATAAATAAATATTTGCAGATCATACAATAATTTGTCCCACAGCGGGAAACGAACCCGCAACCTTACGCATCTCAGCCGGCTACTCGCCCGACGCGCTACAGAGGTCTTCAAATAAACGCGGAATGCGTATATGTTTGTTTTTGTAACTAACCACAAACCTGCACTATTATGTAATCTGTGACCACGCCTGCACTATTATGTAATCTGTGACCACACTGAAACCAACCGAATGAATGATCGATTTTGTTTACTTTGGTACAGAGACAGCAGGATTGACGTATAGGATGTTCTCATCTCTGTACCTATTATGCAGCCGAAGCCGCGAGCGGACGCTAGTTCTAAACAAAAAACATCTTAGGGCCGGTATCCAACAAAGCAGAGTAGAGAATGAAGAGATATCGTGTGATATGTCAAAACAAATCACGTCATTCCTATAAGCAATTATTATACATGGAGGTATTAATTCTTAATCCGAGTTATTATACGAGTCGTCGTCGTTGTTTCGTATGAGGTAGTGCTGGCCTCTGGTGTCAGAGTTTGTCAAACCGCCTGAGGGCCTCTGACATGGCTTATCGACTTATACTAGTTATACTATTTCACTCGCGTTTTAACAGTTTAAAGTAGTAGATTATGCACTATGGGAATAAAGTAGTGTCTTACGTCGCGGGTGGCATGGCATATTGAACCCTGAGCGTAACTAGGAACTTTACAGTTAACTCCCGAGCGTAGCAAGGGAGTAATGTAGAGTCCTGAGTTAAAGCTGCCCAGGACGAAGACCAGCTTTATTCCAGAGGAGCATACCCTACTTGTCACACCTTCTTCTTCTTCTTAGCTTAGGTAATGGGTGTCACACCTTCTGCGATACAATTAAAATTCTCTGAAAGTCACAGCACCAAACACCGTCTTTTGTTTCACATTCTTTGTAAACGCACCTTTTTCTTTTTGAGTTTTGCTTTTGGTGGCCAGTTCGATTTTCGAACAAACCTCTTTACAATGCCGTAATTGGGCATATTTTTACTCAGAGTTTTCCACGATTTTCCACACGAATTTGACGTTCCAAATTCAAATCACTTTATTCCCTAGGGAGTTTCATACCACTTTATATCCCTAAAGAGATAATGCTTTACTTTTCGTTGAGGTTGCATGATATGTAATTGGACATTGTCGAGCAGGTGGTGTGAAAAGTAGCATATAGCTCAATACAGGTAACAAATCGGTGAGTGTAACAAATTTCATCAAAATCGGTTCAGCCGTTTCAGCGTGATTGAGTAACAAAACGTCGTAACTTTCACAGTTATGATATTACTGGGATTTGTTGAACTGATATGTTGGCCCTTTTGAAAGTTCACAATCTATTATTTTTACACCAAAAGTATATTGGTGTTCCAAACTTATAATAAAATTAACTTATATAGCAATTGAAAGTATTGTAAAAGGTGCGGTAAAAACTAACGAAAATGGCATTCTGTTTTGCAAAAATTATTATTAAAGTCACCGAAAAATCTCAACCAAAGATAAAATAATAGTATACTCTCAACGAACACTCTCATACCTGATAGGTCTTATAGTCAATGGTATATGTAGGAAAAAATATATGTCATTCATTGACCATTTATCTATAAAGTGAAAGTACAAAAATAACCTATACCTGTTCATTAATCATGTGAAAAAAAATAACAAAGTGCAGCTGTTTTCGACTGAAAATTTGATTCAACTTCTAAACGACTTAGAATTTTGTACATTCTCTCTCACCTAAATGTCGACAAAGACTTTATCTTCAAATTGAACGAATGATTCCGTGATGCGGCGGTTTTTCACGTGACAAATAATGGTTTTTCGTGATTTACACTTATTTTTCGTTCCGCGAGCGCTATTGGCTGTGAATTTGGCTGTTGTGTGCACCTTAACATGTATGCAATAACCACAGCCTTTATCAGAATCAATACAAATTATCTATACTATCCTTCACACTATCTGCCATTACATTCGCTAATGACGTCACACTAACTGTTGAACAAGCACTCGTCTAAATTTAACTCCTCATTTATTGTCCAGTAAGTCTCATTACATTCGCTAATGACGTCACACTAACTGTTGAACAAGCACTCGTCTAAATTTAACTCCTCATTTATTGTCCAGTAAGTCTCATTACATTCGCTAATGACGTCACACTAACTGTTGAACAAGCACTCGTCTAAATTTAACTCCTCATTTATTGTCCAGTAAGTCTCATTACATTCGCTAATGACGTCACACTAACTGTTGAACAAGCACTCGTCTAAATTTAACTCCTCATTTATTGTCCAGTAAGTCTCATTACATTCGCTAATGACGTCACACTAACTGTTGAACAAGCACTCGTCTAAATTTAACTCCTCATTTATTGTCCAGTAAGTCTCATTACATTCGCTAATGACGTCACACTAACTGTTGAACAAGCACTCGTCTAAATTTAACTCCTCATTTATTGTCCAGTAAGTCTCATTACATTCGCTAATGACGTCACACTAACTGTTGAACAAGCACTCGTGTAAATTTAACTCCTCATTTACTGTCCAGTAAGTCTCGTTACATTCGCTAATGACGTCACACTAACTGTTGAACAAGCACTCGTGTAAATTTAACTCCTCATTTATTGTCCAGTAAGTCTCTTTACCTACAAAAATATTCATGCATTTTATGGCTCGCCCATGTAAATTTTCACGGAGGGTGGTAAGGTTTAGACTGGCTATATGATTATAAAAAACTAGTGGAATGCCCGTGACTTCGTTTGCGTGTACTTCTCCATACAAATTTCAACACCCCGCTGCCCCCCTTAGGGGTTGAATTTCTGAAATTCCTTTCTTAGTGCACCCCTACACCACGTACCCTCCAAATTTCAGGTCTCTAGGACTTACGGTTTAGGCTGCGCGTTGATAGTCAGTCAGTCAGTCAGTCACGCAACGATTTTATATATATTGATGATAATAATATGAAGTCCGTTTATGAATATGTGATTTTGAGCTCGGTTTTTTGTAGTACCTACATTACTGCTGCGGGCGGTATAACTTTTTGCTCTGACTGTACATACAATGCACGTTTGTTCCCACAAAATGGAATGGATTTTCGCTATTAAGGTGGTCGCTTTTCCATACAAACGTATTAGCACAAATATGGGCAAACAGAGTATAATTTTACACTGAAATGACTGTTGTTGGCTTTTATATTGGTCATTATTTGCGTCAACACATATTTGGTTGAAGAAAACAGTGGATTAATAGCGAAAATAACATCGAAATTTTAGTTCATTTATGTCAGTGTGTGAGTGTACACTGACAGTGTCACACACATAGCCGCAGATTAGATAACAGTAACATGTCACTTACACGCGACGTTGTCAGCTCGTGACTTACGCCGGCTAAGCGCTGTTGCCGCTTCGATCTGTCATATCATAATTAGCTCGGATAGAAAATATTAGAAAAACAAACATTTAGGATTGGACATGTGTATGCGAATCAGCCAGACAGCCGGAGGCCGCAATGCATTGCAAGGTCTCTACATATGAACTTTGTATAAATAATGGGAGAAAATTAAATTACAAACAACTAGACAGAAATTACAGACAAATATAATATTATCTTAATTACGTAAAAATTAAATTAAATACTACTAGCTGATCATAATTACCTATATATTTACGCACAAGGTTTTTTGAACTGAGACCTCACGAATACACACGGTTTAGGTAGGTTACCTTATTTATTTCGAAAAAATATCTATGTACATCCACATGTGGTTCGAAAAGTTAGACCTTCAACGTCGTTAAAATTCCTAGAAACGGGAGGTCAACAAAGAATGTTATACACTGGTTGTTATTTTATAGAGTAGGTACCTACAAGTTTCAAGATTCATAAATTTTAGACTTTTCCCAGTATTTGTATCATAAAAGCTACAAACGTAAAAAAAACAGCGTTGTAGGATTAGTGGAAGTACCCTAGAGGTTTTGTTTTTTTACATTTTTGATTTACCCTAACATCTCAGAAACTAAAATAGTTTTGAAATGTCGAAGCGAGGAACTTTCATATGACACCACATTTGATCTGATATTCTCACTTTTTTTTACCTCCTCTTGGACCCCAATATCTCAACAACCCCCCGACCGATATAGCTCATAACCTTACCAACAAATTGTACCAATACTATCACCTCCCAATCAAATTTCATGAAGATCGGATTAACGGTTCGGAAGTTATGCTCGGACAAACATACATACATACATACATACAAATGCCAATTCTTCCAAGTTGAATCAGAGAACTCGCTTCGCTCATTCAATATTTAAAAAAAAAAACATAGTATTGCCTTGTTTCAGTCGAAGTCAGTTCTGTGTAGGTAGGTGAAACTACAATCTTCAAACAAATTCGTTGAAATGATTCCTAGGGGTCTTATTCATTATAATTGCGAGTTAGGGTCTTCGGAAGGTTCAGATATGCAGGCCCAGGGTGGGTATTGAACATTTTGCCTCCTGCTTAGAAGACAAGAGTTCATCTTACTATGACATGTTATGTCTGTTCGTGTATGTCACAGCCACTTTTTTCCGAAACTATAGGATCTATGCTGTTGAAACTTGGTAAGTAGGTGTATTCTGTGAACCGCATTCAGATTTTCACAAAAAAATAGAAAAAAACAAAAAAAAAATGGGGGTTCAGTTCTAAGTATTAGTACTTAGAACTGAAACTCAATTTTTTTTTTCATCAAACCCGTTGGTGTGGGGTATCTATGTATAGGTCTTCAAAAATGATATTGAGGTTTATAATATAACTTTTTTCTAAACTGAATAGTTTGCACGACAGACACTTCCAAAGTGGTAAAAAGTCCCCCCCCCCCCAACCCCGTAACTTCTAAAATAAGAGAATGATAAAACTAAAAAAAAAATGTACATTACCATGTAAACTTCCAACGAAAATTGGTTTGAACGAGATCTAGTTAGTAGTTTTTTTTTAATACGTCATAAATCGTAAACCATCCAAGAACTTTGATATTATGTTACTTGCTGCTACGGAACCCTTCATGGGCGACTCCGACTCGCACTTGGCCACTTTTTTTTTTAATTTCCATAATATTATTTGCATGCAATGCATATCAGCCGGCCTAGCCAAAAGACATTCGCTTCGAAGCGATTCCATTCCTTTCTAGGCGCTAGTCCAGATGGTACGTTCCTAAGCACTAATTTATTACTAGTAGGTAATTGTGTTTATACTGTACTAGCCATTTCACCGCAGCTTGGCAAACAAACAAACAAACAAAACAACAAAGTTTACATATTTACAGGGAATTAATTTTGTAAAACTTAAAAAAAAACCGAACGAAATAAAACGGCTGAACCGATTTTGATCCAACAAAGCTAAGAACACTCCCGACAAATACACCTATCAAACAAAAACAAAAAACGATTTCGGTTCATCCGTTCGGGAGCCACGTTGGGACATACAGACACACACACACACACACAGACACGTCAAACTTATAACACCCCTTCGTTTTTCGTCGGGGGTTAAAAAATACAAAATAATAGTGAAGATAAATAAAAAAGCATAAAAAAGATAAATATTTTATACATAGTGTAATACAAATTAACAATCTTTTTTTTTAAGGAGAATTAGCCTTTTTGAAATGCAATCCTTTCCCTCATTGTCTCGCAAGTCGCAAAGGCCTCGAAATTAAAAATAATATAATTAATTTTTATTGAATGGGTTATCCTCTCTTTTAACCCCCGACGAAAAACGAAGGGGTATTATAAGTTTGACGTGTCTGTGTGTGTGTGTGTCTGTCTGTCCCATCGTAGCTCCCAAACGGATGAACCGAAATCGTTTTTTTTTGTTTGAAAGGTTTATTTTTCGGGAGTGTTCTTAGCTTTGTTTGATCAAAATCGGTTCAGCCGTTCAGCGTTGGGGTTTTTTTTTTAATTTTTACAAAATTAATTACTAACTCAACTATAATCTGGACCTCTTCAAGGCTAGAGTGAATAGGTGCCTTCTAGACCTTTGTGCTCCATCTTCGGCCGCATCGTCACTTACCAACAGGTGAGATCGTGCACAAACAAAGGTCTATCAATGTTAAAAAAAAAAAAAAAAAAAACTTGTTGAAAATAGGGTCAACTGCGGATTTCCTCAATGAAGAATTGTTACTTCGTCGGCTTTATTTCTCAAACTCAAGACATCACAATAATGGAAATGGAGCGCGACGAATTATTCCCATTTGTCACACTGATCTGTCCCCCCTAAGGTGACAGTTAGAACAAAAAAGTTGGATCTGTCCCCCTGTTGCGTGATTGGGTGATGGCTGGTACATTTGCGTGTAATTTTAATTTTAATTTTAGATTATTGTATGGAACCCTTCGTGCTAGAGTCCGACTAGCACTTGGCAGTTTATTTTTTATTTTTTATGATACAAATTGGCAAACTAGCATACGGCCTGATGTGAAGTGGTCACCGTCGCTTATAGACACCGGCAACACCGGGGGTAATTGTCGATGCGCTGCCTACCCTGAAGGAATTTATGACCATTTTTCATGAAATAAAACATGGTTACGTACGACATGTACGACACGGGAAAACCTCAGATGGAAGCTCATTCCATAGTTTATAGGCACAGAATAAATAATAGTACTTTATGGGGAAGAAATGATCTCGAGAAACGAGTCGTTCGAGAAACCCAGGGTTCTATGATGTGCGGATGAGCTTTGTCACGGTGCCGGGAAGAGCGATGGTAAAATCTCGATGCGAGGATGAGATCGGAAAGCTCGTCAGAACATTCCCCGTTGTAGAGGCGGTAGATCACGCAAAGAGATCCGATAGCTCTGCGTTGGCTAAGCGGTTCTAGAGTATCGGAGAGCTTGGGGTCACCGATGATGCTAATGGCTCTTCTCTGTAAGGAGTCAAAACGAAGCAGCTGGTACTTGGGTGCCCCGTGCCATAGATGGGAACAGTTTCTACGTGCGGCCTTACTTGTGCTTTGTAAAGCAATAGCCATTTATGGGGCGTAAAATAAAGTTTCTATGTGCATTATATTATGGGGGAGGCCTATGCCCAGCCGTGGACTTCAGTTGATCTAAACTGAATGATCTATCAATAAAAGCTGAAAGTAAATAAATCTTTAGAAAAAAAAGCGGCCAAGTGCGAGTCGGACTCGCCCATGAAGAGTTCCGTAGCAGCAAGTAACATAACATAAAAGTTCTTGGATGGTTTACAACTTATGATATATTAAAAAAAACTACGTACTAGATCTCTTTCAAAACAATTTTCGTTGGAAGTTTACATGGTAATGTTCACCATTTTTTTTTGTTTAGTTTTATCATTCTCTCTCTCGCAAACTATTCAGTTTAGAAAAAAATGATATTAGAAACCTCAATATCATTTTCGAAGACCTATCCATTGATACCCCACACAGGTTTGATGAAAAAAAAAATGTGTTTCAGTTTTAAGTATGGGGAACCCCAAAAACTTATTGTTTTTTTCTATTTTTGTGTGAAAATTAGTTTCGGAAAAAAGTGGCTGTGACATACACGGACAGACAGACATACATGACGAATCCATAAGGGTTCCGTATTTTTTTTTTTCGGAACCCTGAAAAACTACTTCATAGCTAGGAATTTATACCCAATACAACATAAATACATACATAGACACACGCCTTTTTCCCCGAAAGAGTAAGCAGAGCCTCTCATGTGCCTCTTTTCACTGTGGGTTGCACCATCGTGGGAAATACACGTGACAAGTGGTGAGCTCATCGCCGCCATTGCTTCCCACGACTGACTCTGCTAATGCTTTCTTCCAGTATAATACATTCCTGAAATAAGCTAGCAGTCAGGAACTACAAGCTAACTACAAGTCCAGGTATAAGACTTAATAAAATTAGTGTGCTGATGAAAATGAGCCTAAGCACGGCCAGTTTACTATTATCCATCGAGGAGTTCCGCTGTCCACGTTCCGTCTCCATCATCAGATCAGCTCGCTTTCACCATAGTATTGTACTGTCATCGGAACTAGATAGGTACGAGTATGCCAAATTTCAGCTCAATCGGATATCGCAGGAGACACCATTGTTGCCACCCGTGAAATATAGTAGTAGTAGAGCTTTTTTGTGTAAGAGTTCGTCCGGGGAAGTACTACCACCATACCTATTTCTGCCGCAAAGCAGTAGTCCTCGCATTGCTGTGTTCCGGTTTGAAGGGTAAGGGTGCCGGTGAAATTACAGGCACATGAGACGTTTCACCTTTATGTCTCAGGGTGGCGGGCGCAGTGCAATGCCACATAGGGCGCGTCCTAGGTGGACGTGACCTATGAGGTAATGCACTGTTCATAGGCAGAGGTTACCGCTTAACATCAGGTGGGCCATCAGCATGTTCCGTCATTCTAGTAGTATAAAAAACAAAAAACATTCTGAATGCAATGCTTGACTTGTTGCTGAAAATACCGAAATTGATATATGTGTGCCTATAATATTTGAGGAGTTCCCTCAATCTTCATGGATTCCATCATCAGAAAAACATTTTAATGAAAATGGCACCAATCTGGAAGTATATCATGTAATTTTTTTTCCTAATCGTTACGTAAATGGTATGAGGTAACAAACATAATAAAAAACTCTGGAATTGATAACCTCCTCCATTTTTTGAGGTCGGTTAAGAATCGAGTACCTACTTTTTGATTTGAAATAAGGACACACCACAACACTCACTTCACAAACATAATATTGGCTGAAGCAGAATCAGTGTATTTTGTAGATCATTACAAAAACATTTATAAAAAAAAAATAGTCTGGTATCGAACCCAGTACTGTGGGTTTAGTGTCGAGAGATCTAGTCACTGGTTCACAAAAAAAAAGTAAAAAAAAAATACAAAAAATATAGGCAGTATAGAATCGAACGCAGTAACGTGGGTTCAGAAGTTCTGAGTCGACAGTCCAAGCCGCTAGTCCAACTATTTTGAAATTCGCGCGCCGAAATTAGCTTATAGTTCTAATACAATAATATCCTTGACTGTGTGCGTGAGTAGGCTTTCATATTGCTCGGAATTTGCTCGGCACAAGTATGTTAAAACTAGAGACTAAAATAACCTGAAATATAGCTAGGTACATAGCAAATAAACCACCATTTGCGTGAACGTTAGTGTTATGACATAATATGCACATTTTAATTCATAAATACATAAAATACTTCAAAATTTGGCAACAGCGCCATCTATTGACGCTGTCGTGCCTAGCTGACCACGAGGAACAACCTTAATATCCTGTCCCAGAGTCGTGGGCATCGTCGTCAACGAAAATAATGAAAAACGGGACGCGCTGTCAATGGGCCGTGTATCGTGGGCCAGGCTGTCAGCATCCCAAATTAAGTGATGTGCGTCCACATGCTGAGTAGGTAAATCATCGCCTAATTGTGGCCAAGGCCTTTAGATATTTTTCTCTAACTTATCTAAAACTTTTTGATGATTTCAAGAAAGACTTGCAAGAAGTGATTTAATTCCTAGATCTGATTTTTTTGCAGCTGAGGTAAAAGTAATTAATAATGTAAAAATTAAGAAAACCCTCAACGCAACGAAACGGCTGAACCGATTTTGATCAAACATAGCTAAGAACGCTCCCGTAATTCAACTTACAAACAAAAAAAAAACGGATCATCTGTTCAGGAGCTACGATGCCAAAGTGTCTGTCTTACACACACACAGACACGTCAAACTTAAAACACCCCGTCGTTTTTGCGTCGGGGGTTAAAAATAAACATTATTTCAAACTATCCAATGTAAGTTGACTTACTGGACAGACTAGTTCACAAACTAATCGAGCGATCCGTTTGGAGAGTCGGATTGCCTGTCATTACTGGACGGAAATTGTGTCATCGGTCCATCACTGCTTGATGAGTAACTCAGTTAAAGGTGCTGGATATAATGGAAGGCCGTGAAATGAAATGAACAGAAATCCCATCTACCAGTGCATATAGGAAGTTACAAGAGAGTAGGTACGTTGGAGTTCGGCTAGTGCTTACAAATAGCATAGTCAATGTTTATAAGTTCTATTTATGGGCTCGTTAAACATATAACGGAATAATTTTATAGGTTTGGAGTTATAAACAAAATTCGACAAGCGTTTCAGTCCATTATGTCGTTATACCCGAGCTTAGAATATGGAATAAAACTTTTTTCTTTTTTTTTACAACTTGGTATGACGGATCAAGTAGATAAATAAATAAATAAATAAATAATGCTGGACAGATGTTAAGTGCTGGTACTCTCTGCCTATGAAAAGTGCGTTACCTCATAGGTCACGTCCACCTAGGACGCACCCTATGTGGCATTGCACCGCGCCCGCCACCCTGAGACAAAGATGAAAAGTCTCATGTGCCTGTAATTTCACCGGCACAATGCCGGCACCCATACCCTTCAAACAGGAACACAGCAATGCGAGCATTACTGCTTTTCGGCAGAAATAAACTGAAACACCTGAAGTTGAATGTTTCAATTTCGAATGTTTGTTTCAAATTCAAATCATATTTTTGTTTCAAAACTTGCGAGCTGCCGTGTCTGTCCGCCTAGTAGCTGCCGTGTCTGTCCGCCTAGTAGCTGCCGTGTCTGTCCGCCTAGTAGCTGAAATTTTGCGTACTTACCTATAAAAAATTACAACGAAAAAAGTGGTCACCCATCCAAACACTGATCTTTAAGATTGTAAAAACGCGTTTTCCTCGGAAAAACGCTTTCTCCCTGAGATGAGACGTAGCTAGATTCTAGGCCTATTAGTTCGCCCCCAAAAACCACCACTATTTTTAGAACTGAAGCTATTGTTCTCACTACTGAGAAAAAGGTCCAAGGGCAGAGACGGTAAAACTCGCATCAAAAGGAATCTTTTTGAGGAAAATGCGCTTTAAAATAAGAGAAATGGTGTCGACAGTGCTTGATCGACCAAAACGAAGGTTAAGTTTGGACTTTTTAACTTTATTGGTATTTTGTGAGGTTTTTGTAGCAATCTTTGATAAGAGTCTGACAGGAGTCAGGCTTTACATAAACGTATTTTTAGCAAAATCTAACAAATATAATAGACAACATATTTCCAAGGGCATGAAGCAGCCCAAAACAAGATTTTGATAAAAAAAACTATGAACTAACCAGTAGAGTTCTAATTTTTTTTAATCTTTGCTCTTATAACGCAAATGTCTCTATTACTTATCAAAGTACTTACATTGATAAAATTGATGACAAATAATAATATTTTAGAGGACATAGATTTATATTTTCGGTAAACCGTAACTGTAAAAACGCTTGAAAATTCGTTTAGGTTTGCTTATAGGTTGCTTAGGTTTGCGCGCTGATGGAAACGTGTAATAAAGTAGTGACAGGTACCTCGAGTGCGACGCTTATGGACATTCTTGTATGAGGAATTTGTTAATAACCTCCCGCGATGGCGTCCTACTAGCTACAGACAAAACTGTCACATTGTTTCTTTAAAGGTTCTCCACCTGTAAGCGACGGTAGCCTAACGGTTCAATAGTGCAACTCAGAATCCAACGATACCGGGTTCGATCCTAGGCTCCGGACCAATGACTTTTCTAAGTTATGTGCGGATTTCCATCGCTCTGTGCTTCGGAGGGCACGTTAAGCTGTCGGTCCCGGCTGTCGATAAGCCATGTCAGAGGCCCTCGGGCGGCTTGACAAACTCCGACACCAGAGGCCAGCACTACCTCATACGAAACGAAACGAAACGAACCTGAAAAGGTATCAACGGAACCATTATAGAATCACTTTCTTGTCCGTCTGTCTGTCTGTCAAGACCCTTTTTCACGGGAATTGATGAAGGTAGCAACTTGAACTTGTAACAAATAATAAAGGAATGTGAGCTTATGACGCCCTAAAAAAACTTGATTATTACAAAGATATCGCGATGAATCTCTAAATGTTTGTATGGATGTAGCTTAAATTAAAAATTAGGAGCCATTGTGGCAAAAAAAAAGGAATAAGTAAACAATTTAGGAATTGCGACATTTTACCCCTAAAGTGACTTTGTAAATTTTCCCGTTAAGTTTTGGTAAGTTTGACCACGATCTCACTCACCTTTTGGTAAGTGACAATGTGGCTGAAGATAGAGCACAAAGGTCTAGGAGGCACCTATTCACTCTAGCCTTGAAGAGACCCAGATTATAGTTTTCAGGAAAGATAGACGATGGTAGTTTATTCTACTCCCTAGCAGGTCGCATGAAAAAGGTAGAACAGAAACGTTTAGAATAGTAGGTAATGGAACACTAAACCTAGTCGGGGGTTTTAAATTTGAAATTAACTTGTTATACAATATTTTACATACACTCGCTGGACTCCAAACGCTAAGTAACCACTCATCAGTGCGTAGGTACCACTGATAAGTGTAATAAAACAATAATGCAGATAATGTGTTTTAGTAGTAGTAGAGCTTTTTTGTGAAAGAGTTCATCCGGGGAAGTACTACCACCATACCTATTTCTGCCGCAAAGCAGTAGTGCTCGCATTGCTGTGTTCCGGTTTAAAGGGTAAGGGTGCCGGTGAAATTACAGGAACATGAGACTTTTCATCTTTATGTCTCAGGGTGGCGGGCGCAGTGCAATGCCACATAGGGCACGTCCTAGGTGGACGTGACCTATGTGGTAATGCACTGTACATAGGCAGAGGTTGCCGCTTAACATCAGGTAGGCCATCTGCTTGTTCCGTCATTCAAATAGAACCAAAAAAAAGAGATAAAATAATAATATACTAGTAGTAGGTACGTAGGAACTCACGACTTCATCTCCGTAAGATTATCAGATCGACTCCCAATTTGAAACTGAATCAAAAAGTTTTGTCACTTCTTATTGAATGACTGAAATATCTCGGCTTGGTTTTCCTCCTTTGGAAAACCAAGTTTGTTAATTTATAAGCGCCTTCAAAGAGACTGTTGTGAGTTACTAATTATAGAAAGTCCAACTCGTTACTTTGAGCTGGGTTGACAGCTGATTAATAAGTTTTTAATGGATAAATTAAATTATGAAAAGTATAACTTTTACTCAAAAAAACTAGCTTCAACGAAGGGTTCCGTACCATTATCTATAAAAACGGCACGTAAAAAGTCACGTTTGTTGTATGGGAGCCCTCTTAAATACTTATTTAATTCTGTTTTTTTAGTTTTTTATGCTATAGCGGCTACAGAAATACATCATCTGTGAAAATTTCAACTATCACGGTCCATGAAATACAGCCTGGCAGCCGGACAGACAGACATACGGACGGACAGCGGAGTCTTAGTAGTAGGTATTTTACCCATTTTACCCTTTGGGTATGGAACCCTAAAAACATGTTACGCATGTTTGTCTGTTTAATGAAGCCTGGTGCATCCCACGGTGAAAAGGGGCTCTGTCTACCCTCTCGGCGAAAAAGGCGTGTGTCTATGTATGTAATTAAGTCTAAAATCCAGTATTATCTCCTATTTTCTAATCGTTAAGGTGTGCTGTGGCTCTCATCATCAACTCACGAGCATGAGACAATGACTCCCAGACGCCAACACCTGAATAAGTTATGAAAAGTTAACAAACATACTGTACGTGCCATTATGTTTTGAGGATTTCACTCGATTTCTGTAAGATTCTATCATAAGATCCTGACTTGGTGAAGAAACAAAAAAAAACATAAAAGAACCAAGATCACCAGAACAGCTCTCAGAATTAGCAAGTTGAAATGGCAATGGGCAGGCCATATAGCTCGCAGAAATTGATATCAGTTGGGGAATAAAGGTTCTTGAGTGGAAAACTCAAACTGGACGACGCAAAAGAGTACTGCGGAACCCTAACAACGATGATTTGACCTACAGAATTAACTTATATGTGGATACCTTTACATCAGTTTTGTGAACTGCTAAGGAGTGGAATACACTACCGTCGTCTGTCTTTCCTGAAAGCTATAATCTGGGTATCTTCAAGACTAAAGTGAATAGGTGCCTTCTAGACCTTTGTGCTCCATCTTCGGCCACATCGTCACTTACCAATAGGTGAGATCGTGGAAAAAAAAAGGTCTATCAACGTTAAAAAAAAAATTTTTTTTTAATTTATACAATAATAAAGACAATCTACTTAGTAACTATTGCCAGGGTTGGTGTTGTATTTTGCCTGGAATATTCATTCACGAACATCAATTAACCTAACGTGCCATGTTTCAAAGGTCCATCCATCTTCTACCCACCGGGAGATATTGCTTTTCTTTACCTTGTACAGGCTGGTTCAATTTAATAGAAACTTTTTTTTAGAAACACAATGTTTCCTGTAGTTTTTAACCCCCGACGCAAAAACGACGGGGTGTTATAAATTTGATGTGTCTGCGTGTGTGTGTGTGTGTTTGTGTGTGTAGGTGTGTTGACCTTAAGTACCAAGCGAGGACTTGCTATTGAATACACAAGGCACACCCGAGGACATTTTCAAAGCGAGGTCTTTTTCATGGGTCCTCGTATCGATCGGACCATTGCATCGTATTTTATGCGCGATTTTGAGTCTTATTGTATATTTGAAACGGAAATATTGGCCTAACCTCGTTTTGTTCACGATAAGTCATGCTCACACCCCGACAGTGTGTGACCACCAGGCGGCGCCACTATCGCCTTCTATACACTCCATTTCACACTCTGTCATGTTCTTTGTACCTTCCGAGGCCTTATGTGTGAATTTAACACACAAGACCTCGTAATGGTAGCTTTTCCGGACAATGTGTATTAACGACCTCGCTTTGATCAGTAATATTACAACAGTGAATTTTCCAAGTGTGTTATATAAATTTTCTGTCCTCGTTTGGCTAACGCACACTTTTTGTATTATACCTAGGTTAAAGTAGGTTTATAACCTTTGTGAGTTTGAAAGTAGGTAACCTCCGGCTCTATTGATACGTCTCTGAAAATATATGATTTTAAGGTTAAAATTAAAACTTTAAAACAAATTACTATTTCACTAAATAAATAAAAAGTTATAGAAATAAGTTTCCCATACCTTTGTGCTGAAACTTCGCATTGCACGCTTCCTACGTTTGCTTGGGAGGTGATCGAATACCGCCTTCCAGGTCGATTATCTTGCCCCATTTAGACAAATTTGATAAGCACAAAGTAGACATTCAAGGGTTCCGTAATCTACCGTCCAGGTCAATCATCAGATCCTCATTCGCTCTTTTATTGTATTACTAGCTGACCCGCTCTCGGCTTCGTCTATATTTACATAGAGTACACCTACTCGTAATACGCATTCCAAATGGATGGTGGTATAAATATCAGACTATTGGCTATTAAAATAAGAATGCCTCAATGAACGTCCTGAGTTGCCTGCATGCAACGACTTCATGTGACTTTTAAAATATCGTTGGCCCATTGAAAAGGGATAGGCTTTCTACTGTGCGTATTCCGGTTCGAGGTTGGCCATTCGAGAACTATTATTCCCCAGTGGTTGACGACCACTTTAGCGCGTCGGGCGAGTAGCCGGCTGAGATGCGAGAGGTTGCGGGTTCGATTCCCGCTGCGGGACAAATGTTTGTATGATCTGCAAATGTTTGTTCTGAGTGCTAAGGTACCATGGTACTCGTAGTTCCTTATACCCACGACCCTAGGAATCCTAGTGTGGGATCAGGACTATGTATGTGACTGTTGGGTGTTATGTTATGTTATGGTTGTTGGTTCTGCGAGCTATATATACGACCTGCCCATTACAATTTAAACTTGCTAATTTTGAGACCTATGTCAGGGATCTCGGTTCTTCTACGGATCTACGGATCGTTTACGGTACGGATACAGAATCTGTGTGCATAGCTCTCTCCAAAGCCCGTTGCGCGTATTTGGGCTTGTGTTGAGGTTGACGTTTAAGTAGTAGTGGAGCTTTTTTGTGAAAGAGTTTGTCTGGGGAGTACTACCACCATACCTATTTCTGCCGCAAAGCAGTAGTATTCGCATTGCTGTGTTCTGGTTTGAAGGGTTGCCGGTGAAATTACAGGCAAATGAGACTTTTCATCTACATGTCCCAGTGTGCGCGGGCGCAGTGCAATGACCACATAGGGCGCGTCCCAGGTGCACGTGACCTATATAAAAATGCACTGTTCATAGGCAAAGGGTACCCCTTATCATCAGGTTGGCCATCTGCTTGTTCCGTCATTTTAAGTATCCAGTATTAAAAAAAAAAAGTTTTAGTCCCGTGAGTTATCACTTCCAACATTCAAACTTTAATTTTATGGCTCTGCAGTATCTGTGACGTGAAGATATAAACATAAACACACACCCAACAGTCACATACATAGTCCTGCCCTCGTATTCGGGGCTCGGTGAACTTGCTGAGCGAGTCACGGGGTGAAGTCACGCGTTGCGCAGTAAGATAATATTTGACTTCGGTAATGTTAGGTGTGTCAAAAATTAATGGCTGTCTCGATGACAGTCATAGATCTAGTATGTACAAGATAAACAATGAGAGATCGAAGAAGAAACAAAAAAAATGTGCACGTGTTGGTGAAAGTCTATGTGTAAGTTATAAATAGTGTTGTCCTCGATCAACACTTTTACATTGTCGATAGAATTCATCATCCGTCCGTGATGTGTATGGTAGATAAATACATCTTTATGCAGATTAAGTCTTTCATGAATAACACAGTTTGGCAGATATGACGTCATAAAGAGAATAAGGTTCTTATTCCAATTTTGAATAAACTAATTTTTATTCTTATTTTAAAGGGATCGTTTGGAGAAATAAAACAGTTAATAAATAAACCTTTATTATTTATTGACCCCTAAATATTATGGTTTTATTTAGGTGGGATCTTAGAATTTCCCTATTAAATTTAAACTCAAAATCTTTGCTGCAGATACCTAGTGGAGTTCTTATTTGAGTCCATCCCACTCTTCTTATAACCGATAATAACTTTTTTCGAAGGTGCCGGTTTGAGTCCCGCTGGAACGGAATTTTTGGGGTATATTTAAATGTAATTTGTTACCTATTACTTTATCAAGGAGAAAGAAACAATATTTTTTGTTAAAAAAAAAACCCTTTTGGGGAAAAAGGCGTGTTTAATAATCTACAACGTAAATATTTACTCCAAAATATCTACTACACAAACTGCAATAAAAAATAAAAAAGCGGCCAAGTGCGAGTCGGACTCGCCCATGAAGGGTTCCGTAGCAGCAAGTAACATAATATAAAAGTTCTTGGATGGATTACGATTAATGACGTATTAAAAAAAACTACTTACTAGATCTCGTTCAAACCAATTTTGAGTGAAAGTTTACATGGTAATGTACATCATATTTTTTTTTTAGTTTTACCATTCTCTTATTTTAGAAGTTATGGGGGGGGGGGGGGCACACTTTTTACCACTTGGAAGCGTCTCTCGTGCAAACTATTCAGTTTAGAAAAAAATTACATAAAAAACCTCAAAATCATTTTTGAAGACCTATCCATAGACATCACACACGTATGGGTATGATGAAAAAAAAAATTTTGAGTTTCAGTTCTAAGTTTGGGGAACCCCAAAAATAAAAAACTACTTACTAGATCTCGTTCAAACCAATTTTGAGTGAAAGTTTACATGGTAATGTACATAATATTTTTTTTTAGTTTTATCATTCTCTTATTTTAGAAGTTACGGGGGGGGGGGGGGACACTTTTTACCACTTTGGGAGTGTCTCTCGCGCAAACTATTAAGTTTAGAAAAAAATGATATTAGAAACCTCAACATCATTTTTGAAGACCTATCCATAGATACCTCATACGTAAAGGTTTAATGAAAAAAAAAATGTTGAGTTTCAGTTCTAAGTATGGGGAACCCCAAAAATAAAAAACTACTTACTAGATCTCGTTCAAACCAATTTTGAGTGAAAGTTTATATGGTAATGTACATCATATATTTTTTTTAGTTTTATCATTCTCTTATTTTAGAAGTTACGGGGGGGGGGGGGGGGTACACTTTTTACCACTTTGGAAGTGTCTCTCGCGCAAACTATTCAGTTTAGAAAAAAATTATATTAGAAACCTCAACATCATTTTTGAAGACCTATCCATAGATGTCCCACACAGGTTTGATGAAAAAAAAAAATATGGGGAACCCCAAAAATAATTGTTTTTTTTCTCAATTTTTGTGTACAAATCTTAATGCGGTTTACAGAATACATCTACCTACCAAGTTTCAACAGTATAGCTCTTATAGTTTCGGAAAAAAAAGGCTGTGACATACACGGACAGACAGACAGACAGACATGACGAATCTATAAGGGTTCCTTGTCTTTGACTACGGAACCCTAAAAACGTGGTGCTTTAAGTTACCTTTTCAATAGTCAATACAAAATCACACACCTCAATGTCCACCTGGTTATTTTAGATTTACAAAAAAAACGGTAAAATGTTAACAGAGCACACATATTTACTCCAAACAAAATTAAACCTCCATTCGAGGATGGACAAAAATTTAATTTATAGGTAGGTACTACGATATAGACTGCAACAGGACTATCGATATTTCTGACGTCATCACTTGGCCAAGCCAATCAATCAAACATTTTTATATTTTACTTATAATATTGTTTATTTCTAGGTGCAGCAACGAAATATTATTAAAAAATATAAGGGAAAGTCCTAATCTACGAAAGAAACTAGTTTTTAGGTCATTCACTAAAGCAGAATTGATAAAATAAGCAATACAACCGAACTACCAATAATCTCTTATTTACCTGAGAAACTTGTATTTTCCCGGATTTTACGTCTTGTATCTTCACAGTCACAAACTGAACACGACACCATTGTCATACAAAGTAATATTTGTTATTTAATAGTAAGATTACTAAAAAAATTACAAAATTAGTTAAACTGCACAAGAGACCGGACGCTATGGGCATCTACTCAAGCAAAAACATGTCAAATTCAATACAATTGTTGCTGTATCATTTCTTCTTGCACGGGGTACATTTAAAAATGACTTCTCTCTCCCACGCTTCGTTTGTCTATTCAGCGTAGCAAAAATTCTACGTCTATGATGACAGCATTATCTATGGGTGATTTGATCTGTTTGTCAAAAGCTGTGAATTTTATTGTAGGAATTTTAAATTCTTTTTTTTTCACCTGGGCTAACATTCGATATAAAAAGCGTAAGCCGAGTCAGCTCACGTCTATATTCCTACGCTTGTGTGATCCACATTAAATAAACACGGTCAAGAAACGAAAGCTAAAAATAAGTATTTCTCTTTGGCTTCATTCTTCTATGCAACTACTATTACTGGTATTCTTATCCCGATGATGACCGGCCTTTGGCATCGACGCGCGCAAGTTGACACTTCACTTCACTTAACCACCTCACTGTACCCCGAATACCTAGGCTGATCCCACACTAGGATTTCCTGTGTCGTGTGTAAGTATCAGGAACTACGAGTATCACCATAACACCCAGACCTGGAGCAAATATTTGTAGATCATACATACATTTGTATCGCAGCGGGAATCGAACCCGCAACCTCTCGCATCTCAGCCAGCTACTCGCCCGACGCACTACAGAGTTCGTCAATATGGGGTTGTTTCCTGAACGCTGCCCATCCTATACAAATAAATGAGCTTAAAATAAAAATCAAAAATAATTAAATTAAATTCTGTCTCTGGAGCCGGTAGAAGGTAAATTACATATACATGGGTACCCAGACCCACATTATAATGTGCGTACGTGATTTCTTAACATAGATTTGTCTGTTGTAGGGCAATGTTAAAATGTCCTCGCTTGTATTCACGTAACTTGAACTGTGTATGAAGAAAATATAACGTTTTGGCACAGAATAAATAATAGTACAGGGTTTTGGTTCAACTATTTATTCTTATCAACTCCAAAAAGTCTAATGTCCTCACTTCGGACAAGTCTGCTGTAGGGTGATGTGTACCGTGTTCAAAAAAGTCCACGCTTAGTTCCTACATAACTTGACATAGGTATGAAGAAAATATAAGGTCCTCGGTTAGTAAAACTAATTGAAAAAGTCTGACACACGTTCTCTCGGTTTATTCCTGTTGTTCACGTTCAGCTTTTCCACGTTAACGTTGACAACGGGAATAAAATAAAATAATTAAAAAACGTTCCCGATGTCCACGTTATCATATATTATGATAGCATAGACCGAATCATTTGTATACAAAATGTTAATCAAAACCACCTATGTATACCTCCTCCTATAATATACTATTTCATGTAAAAATTTAATTTAAAAAAAATTACAAGCGATGTCCCCTGCATTCCGACAGCCTTTAATGCAACATTCTCGGAAATAAAGGACTTTGGGCTGGATAATGTATGAGAAGACCCGATGGCCATGCTTGGGGGTTCGGGAGTCCCTGCAGTCTCCAATCTAGTCCCCTACTGGCACAGCAGCCTGCCGTATGTCTTTTGGCTCGCTGTCCAGTGCCACGCTCAACTTTCGTCTTCCCACAAACCACTCAAATCACTCAAATCACTCAAATCTCAAAACTAAACGAACAGGAAAAATATGAATTTAACTGTGATTGTTTTTGTTTAACTGTGATAGACCCTCGATTGACCGCGATCTCACCTGTTGGTAAGTGACGATGCGGCCTACGTTGTAGCACGAAAGTCTAGAAGGCACCTATTCACCATAATATACCCATATTATAGTTTTCAGGAAAGACAGACGACGGCAACTTGTTCTATCTGTTCCTTAGCTGTACGCATTACAAAGGTGGAACCGAAACGCTTAGTGCGAATTGCGGGTATAATGATGTAACTGAGCCGGGCGCCTGCTTGTCGTATGATGAAAACGAGATGGTGGGATCAGATCATGTAGCTCCTGGCCACATTCCCCGAAATGTAACCTATAATAGAAGATCGAAAGGCATGCTACTTTGCGGCGGTGCTCGAAACTCTGGATCCTAGTCTCCGCCATATGTTGCTCTCCTATAAGCCTGAAAGCTCTGCGTTAGATCGAGTCTAAGGCAGCGAGCTGGTGTTTGGCTGAGCCATCCCAAACATGGCCGCAGTACTCCATACCATACCGGACTTGCGCTTTGTACAAACTGAGCAGCTGTCCCTGTGTGAAGTAAAGCTTTCCCTTAGTGCTGTGTGAAGTAACGCGTTGGATCTAACCAGATTAGCATCGTCCCAGTCGAGCAGCCGCCAACGACTGCTCGAATCTAGAGCCCACTAAGCCATACTTTAATAAGTGACGCTCACGGAGACGCAGATTCAATATCCTCCCGATACAGCATACCTGACATACCCAGGCTATGCTCTGGAGCACAATTTGAAACAAAAAGCTGGTATCTGTATTTATGCCTGGGACGACATTTGTTTTGTGCGCCTGCATGATCTTGAAGATCCCGATTTATTATCTTTGTGGATTTTGGTGGATAAAGTCTCAAATAACATCATCTATGCCAGTCTATATCGTTCACACTCTAGAGATCACGTGACAACCAGGTTATTTAACTACATGCGGCGGATGTGACCCAACTACGGTACCCTGATGCACAACTAGTGCTTTTGGAGGACTTTAACGCTCACCAAAAGTGGCTGTTCCCATACCAGATCACGGACCATGATCGGAGAGAGCTGTGGAAACTTGCAATTTTGCTTAATCAACAAGACCACACAGTCAACTTTGGAACTTCTGCTGGCAACGCACCGGACCGCCACTCAGTGCTGCCTCCCCAGATCACTGTGGTCTGCATCGTCATACTCGCCACCCGATTCCTTCCACAAAGGAAGTAGGTGAGTGTGGCGTTACGTGTAGGCAGATTGGAATGAGATGTGACACTTCTTCGCTTCTTATCCATGGCGCCAAACCAGCTTTTCTTCTTGTGACCCAACGGTCTGTGCTGATGCCATTACAGAGGTGATCAAAAGAACAATGGAATACTTTATGCCATTCTCCGATGATTAACCTTCAGGTTATGCTTGCCCATGGTTCAGTCCCGCGTGTGCCAGCGCAGAAGCGCAAAAACATATCTAGCCTAGGTTGACGCAAGAAACATAAAAGCCTCGGATGCATGGGATTAGAAGAAGGCCTAACATAGCCGCCAAGTCCTGCAAGAAGTTGAAACAAAAGGGTCGCTTCGATCGGATTGGCCGTTTGGGGGCTAAGCTTGCCGCATATCCTCTGGGAAGTAAAGCACTCTGGACTCTGGCTAAATCGGTTGAAGTTAATTTCAGCCGTACTTCACTCCCCCACTGCTGATAGCAAATGGAACCCTAGCTCACGCCGCCGTTGATAAAGCAAATTTGCAACTCAATTTGCGGAAACCTCGCGTCTGAACACTTCTGGCGAAACTCCATTCAGCTGTCCTCGTTGCGAAGTTTCAATGCAGGAAAGGAGATGTCCAAAAAATATATGGAGGCCGGTATAAAAATAACTAGAAATTCTTAGCAATATAATATTTATTTACGGAGAAAAGGCATATTATTTAGCTATTTTGAACCTAATGAAAAATAATAAATGTACCTCCTTTTTTTTTAAAACTTTATTTATATGTTGTTTTCTTCAAAATAAAGTTTAGAAGTTGCAACACTCCCAAAAGGTGAACTTGATGCTCTTTGGCAGGCAGACTAAAGAATTTTGATACTCTCTAGCTAGCGAGACAGATGGCAGACAGACAACCACAGACAATTTTTCATAGGATTATCCTACCTTCGTTCCGTGTTGTCACGTTATTACTAATACTTCACTTATTAGTTTATCCGTTCTGTATAGGTTCAGGAAACATTTTGAGTAGGTACCTACCTACACTGTTGGAGAGTTCACTAATATATAGGAGCTGCCTATAGTGATAATAGTACCTATAGCAATACGCATAGGTACCTACATTCCTCGCCTCCTTATTAACATTTGTATTTTTCAGGTAGCTCAGGGCACAGATAAATTGATTGTAAATTGTGTATAAGCACGTATTCCATTCAAGGAGAATATTTTAGTCATCATAACTTTGGGAACAGGCAGAAGAAGACAAAATGGCATATTTGCGTGTTGAATAATAGATAGGGATAGCACTATCAACTTGTTTCCGTGCCCAAGAGATGGCAATGTATGTCCTCCTCTACATTTTACATATTTCCAATCATGTTATAAATAACATTTTATATCAGGTATAAATAATAATTTTAAGTTCAGTTCAGTTCATTTCTTGAACAAGTTTACAAGACACATTATTAAATAGCAATAGAACGTTACTGACAGTGACACATGGAGGATAGTTATGTTTTGGTTGAGTTTGTAAAGGATTTGCCTGCTTTTTCCGTAGTTCGTTTTAGTAAAAACACAAAATATATTATTTATTATTATTTATTTATTAACAAGGTTGGTATTGGTTTTTTTTAATACTACTTGGAATGGCGGATCAAGCAGATGGCCCACCTGATGTTAAGTTGGTACCCTCTGCCTATGAACAGTGCATTACCTCATAGGTCACGTCCACCTAGGACGCACCCTATGAGGCGATCCACTGCGCCCGCCGCCACCCTGAGACATAAAGATGAAAGTCTCATGTGCCTATAATTTCACCGGCACCCTTACCCTTCAAACCGGAACACAGCAGAGCGAGCACTACTGCTTTGCGGCAGAAATATGTAGTACAAATAGGTGGTAATGGTGGTAGTACTTCCCCGGACGAACTCTTTCACAAAAAAGCTCTACTACTACAACCACAAAAAAGCTCTACTACTACAACCACAAAAAAGCTCTACTACTATTGTATTGCATAGACTACACAATTACGACCAGTGGCACATACAATTTCACGACCTCTGTGGCGCGGCGGGCGAAGGTTGGCCTGCGACGCAGGAGGTTGCGGTTTAAATTCCCGCCTCGGAACAAATATTTGTGCGATCGCAGATATTTGTTCAGGGTGTTCTGGGTATTTTCTATGTATAATTAAAAATATACATCTATGTAATATATTGTATTAAGTATATCAGTTACCTAGTACCCATAACACAAGCTCTGCTAAGCTTGGGGCTAGATAATGTTGTGTGAACTGTCCAACATTATTTATTTATTTATTAAACACGTGTGGTTGGGGCGGGGCATGTTTGTTTCATTATGTTTTCCCTCCAAGAACATTTTTATTATTTTCTCGGAAACGGAGGTTTTATAAAATATAAAGTTTATATAATCGAGTAGCCCAATAAATAAGGTTTTTTTTGAGATATACTTTATAACTGTAAGAATTTTCTCGGAATATTATACCAAATTTGAACATCTCATTTGCATACAGCAATAAGTATGTAGCGTGTGTAGTTGTATGTTCTATGTAGCGGCTACATAGCCTGGATGAGGATAAAATAGCGGGCCAGACGGCATCTCAGCTGTAGTATTAAAAACATGTGCTCCTGTGTTGTCTGAATTTTAGACTGCTTACAATATTGATACATTACATTATTACAATTAGACTGACTGCTGATAATGTAATACTATGAGACTAAAGAACTTACTCCTTGCAAGATGATTCTGTGATACGTGCAATTTTGTAACATAATTATGAGAGAAAATAACTTGAATACTGCAATTAACGTTTTTTTTTTTACTTTTTACCGTACTAATCAATGTTATTGAATTTGATTCAGTAATTGATTTGTATGTTTTGTATGTCTTATTTAAGTTTTGTGTAGTTGAAACCTATGGAGATAGCGCTTTACATAAGATGGACAACGGGAAGGGATTTAGTGACTTCCCGCTGTCCACGTTAGCGGGGACAGCTAACGTGGACAACGATTTTTGACTTCCCGCTGTCCACGTTGACGTGGGCAAGATAACATGGACATCGGGAATAAACCGTTCTCTCTTTGGACAAGGGATTTACTTGTTGTAGAGGTATTATGTTAAAGTGTCTTTGCTTCTCTCCACATAACTTGAAATGTGTATGAAGTAAAAATAAGGTCCTGGTTATGTCTACTCCGATTTTTAACGATACCACGAGGCAAAAAATACAAACAAACTGCGCTCAGTGGAAAAAAGCCTATTTAATATCAAGTTGAAAAATAATCAAAGAAGTGAGGCAATAATAACAAAGAAACACAAAGAGACCTATACCCGAAAGGGGCCTTAGCTATATTAAAAAAAGTCTACTATATAGTCGTTTAGTTATTTATGTAAATAGTTAGTTTAGGAAATAATAAGGCTATGTTATTATTATCTCACTCATTTATACAAAATACTCGTAAAAAAATATATTTTTCACTATAAAGGAATACTATCCACAAAAAATAAATAGTATAGAAACATTATAGTAAAAATATAAATGTAAACGGGGAACCACCGACCGCGGAGGGAGGCCCAAACGGTCGTAGGCTAGGGCTGCAGAGAGAGGAACCTCCTGACTATGCGTACCGAAAGCACATGCCTGAGGGACTCTCCGGGACGGTGACATGCTCTACAGATATCAACCGTCCCATCCTTCATGATATACTTTCGATAGTTGTTCGTCTTGATAACCTCATCCATAATCACACAGACAAAACCATCGGTTGCCCCAAAGAGGTCACCGAAACGTAGCCGGTTCACTGAAGCGAGCAAACATCGGGCAAAATTAAATAATTTAAAATTAGATTAGATTTAATAAAATCTAAGGTAATTGCTACTTAGTATATTTAATTTTAACATGGCATCTGCAATGAGTAATAATTAATTAGTTTATGTTTACAATTTGAATTATTGACTACATTTTTAGTTATTTTTTCATGATTTTTCGTATGAAATTTTATTTGTCTGACCTTTAAATTTATATTTACAAATAAATTGATTATTCCTTGATTATTCCCTGTGAGTAAATGGTAAATGTACAAGACGTGCGACGCCAAATATAAAGAAAAAAAAACGATGTGACAGATAGACAGATTTTTGTCTTTCTTGTGACAATATTGAAAGTGAGGAAATAGTGCCTCATATTTGTGAATAACTTTGGTTAATAAATATATTGTAAATATTTTGTAACCAACTTATTTGTATTATTGTTTAGTTTTACTAATAGACCCCACTCGATGAATCTTTGACACTGATAACTTTGCGGGAATTCAGTGGATGGGGGCGGCACAAGCCCATTAATCGTGGAATTCTATGGGGAAGGCCTATGTCGTCAAGTGGCTGAAAGTATAATAAAGATGCCCTACCTAAAATGATGTGTATTAGGTGACACATCATTTTAGGTAGGTAGGGTTGCAAAGATGCCCTACCTAAAATGATGTGTATTAGGTAACACATCATTTTACCTAAAATGATGTGTATTAGGTAACACATCATTTTAGGTAGGGCATCTATAAATAATAATTAAGATGATATAATAAAGCATGACACAACCAGATCATGATCAGATCAGATCCTAACCTAAAGATAACTGCCCATTTCTGTGGAAATATAGCTCCTAATACCTGCAATTGCCTTAATTTAGAAAGAGTTAATTCTACTAAATATCTGGGGGTTATACTAGATAAAAATCTTTCCTGGCACCCTCACCTAGAATTAGTTGCAAACAGAGCAAGAAAATTAATCTGGATTTTTAAACACTTACGTAATATTGCTGATAAACAACTTATAACATATATTTATATATCTCTGGTTCAGTCTATTCTTTTATATTGCATATCGATCTGGGGTGGGACACACAAAACTAAATTTATCAGCATTGAAAGGGCACAAAGACACATATTAAAAGTTATGTTGCGCAAAAAAAAAAGATTTAGCACTGATAAACTGTACAGTGAAGCTAATGTTTTAACTGTCAGACAGTTATATATTCTACAATGTACACTAAAAACTCATAAAAATAAAATAACTACGGTCCCTAATATATCTAACAAACGCAATCAACGTTTTATTATAACCAGTGCCATAAAAAGAACAGTATTTGCTTCAAAACAATTTAATGCCCAATCAATAAATATTTATAATAGAATTAATAGAAGTTTAAACATTTGTACTATGACTTATCCTCAATGTAAAAGAACAGTAACAAGTTGGCTTAAATCCCTGACTTACGAACAAACTGAAGATCTCTTATTATCTTTATTTGTATAACCTTACTCACTAACATTTAGATACCTAACCTTTTATATTTTATAAATAACAACCTATATTCCTTGATGGCTTTTACTCAAACTCAACAAATTTCTCAAACTTGATTCTCCCCAGTAGATAATAAATTAATATATATCATACATATACTATGACTTTGAGTTTTGTGCAGATTTGTTTTTGTTTTCTTTTCTTTTTTTCGATGTTATTTTTTTTTTTTAATATGTATAATATATTGTATATATTGTACTTGTAGCTTCATGATCTTATTTAATAGTTAGTTTTACTTGCATGCTGCTATAATTGCATTATTATTTATAATGTTTCAAGTGTTCCTTACCGACCACAGAAAAGAGGGGACTCTTCTAACACAGGTTACTGCAACTTACCAGAAGAGATCCCAACCCGATTTACTGTATTACTTGTAAACACAATAAAAACTTTTGTATTTTTTTTTTTTTTTTTTTAAGTGGCTGAAAGTATAATAAAGATGCCCTACCTAAAATGATGTGTATTAGGTGACACATCATTTTAGGTAGGTAGGGTTGCAAAGATGCCCTACCTAAAATGATGTGTATTAGGTAACACATCATTTTAGGTAGGTAGGGTTGCAAAGATGCCCTACCTAAAATGATGTGTATTAGGTAACACATCATTTTAGGTAGGTAGGGTTGCAAAGATGCCCTACCTAAAATGATGTGTATTAGGTAACACATCATTTTACCTAAAATGATGTGTATTAGGTAACACATCATTTTAGGTAGGGCATCTATAAATAATAATTAAGATGATATAATAAAGCATGATTTTACCTCGTAACCTAGACGAGGTATTGTACATTATGTGTATTGAGTTAATATATAATATAATATAATATAAGCTTTAATTACTCTTACACTCTAATATTTAAATATAACAATTTATTGACTTATCTTAATATGTTGTAAATAATTAGTTAATCCGTTTTTCGGGTTTCTCAACCAGTGCAAATATCACTTTGAGCGGTAAAAGCCTCCACCATCTGCCCCCATCTCTCTCTATCTCTAGCTGCTCTGCTCCAGGTAATGCCTGCCACTTTAGCGATGTCATCGCTCCAACGTTTATGCTGTCTTCCAGGCCGTCTCTTTTTGTCCATGGGGTACCAGTTAGTTATAGTTCTCGACCACCTATCGTCTGTCGCTCGCTGTACATGTCCAGCCCATTTCCACTTTAGCTGAAGAACTTTTTTCACAGCGTCAGAAAAAAGATAAAGGCAAACTTTATCTTTTTTTCTAATTACGGCATTTTTGTTTTTTTTCCTTCAGCTTATGACCAGGTGTAGCTTCTCTCGAGTCTTTGGCATGCTCTTATTTTTCCAGTGTCTTCTTCGTGAGTGGCCATGTCTGACATGCATACGTGAGGCACGGCAACAAACACATTTCCATAACCTTTGTTTTTAGTTTAACCGGTAAATTGTTTTTGAAAAAATTGGTTAATTGATTATTGGGTTAATAGTAAAAACAAACTTAAATTGGACGTTGGAATTTAAAAAAGAAACGTCCTCGCAAGGTACATTGTTTATGAACAGTGTAGGAAGAAAAACTAAAATAAAATTACAAGGTCCTCGTTTTGTACACGCCCTACCCGGAAAAACGTCCTCAGTTTGTTCATGTAAAATCTAGCACAACGTCCTCACTTTGTACAAGGATCAAGAAAAAACGTGTTAAACTGAGTCCTCAGATGGTCATCCCTGGTCAAATGATATGGTCCTCGCTTGGCTCACACAAAAGTCCTCGAAAGGATGTCGCTATAAACGTTTTCGCGTGTAATTAAGACCCCACGTTGTTCACAGAAATTCAAACGAAAAAATGTTGAGATAGAGCTATAAGACTTGGCTCATCAGTCATGTTTTTTTTTTCTTTCTCTTTCTGGCGCACTCACAGTTCCCTAAGAGGTCGCTAACCTAGTTTTTCAGAGGGTCCTCGGTTGGTGACATTCCACTATAGTCCTCTTAAGGACGTCAGGACACGTATATGTGTGTGTGTGTGTGTGTGTGTGTGTGTGTGTGTCTGTCTGTGGCATCGTAACTCACGAACGGATGAACCGTTTTTTTTTTGTTTGAATTGTGAATTTGTCAAGACTGTTCTTAGTTATGTTTGATCAAAATCAGTTCAGCCGTTTCGTTGCGTTGAGGGTTTTTTTTAATTTTTACAAAATTTATTACTTGTTAGTTAGATTCGGCTGTTCCTCAATTTGTTATGAATAATTGGGTGAAAAATTAGATAAATTAAATAAATCCAAAACGCGTACAGTGCGGGGTTTGTAAAATTGTCTATATTTTACGAGATATTCCTTTTTTAAGCGACGCAAATAGTTTTTTATGAATATTTCAGTTTTAGATTGGTGCAGCGTTAAGAATCCGGTTAAGAAGAGTTTAGATGACCTGGAACTAAGTTCCAAGTTATATTGTTTCATGTAATTACTTAACATGTAGCTATATCCAAGTAAGGCAAGTTTTTGTTTATACTAATATAGGGCCTTTTAATCTCTCAAATGCTCGCGCTGGAACGGGCTAAACTCATAAAATGATTCAAAATGATCCTAGTGATTTCAATGAATGAGCCCACTAACTTTTGAGTTTGACTTTGACAGAATGCTCTTATCTTTTGGTAGTTCATCATAATCATTAGCAGCAAGACGTCCACTGCTGGACGAGGCCTCACCCATATAATGCAATGTCGAGAATTTGCCATAATCACCACGCTTGCAGGCAGATTGGTGATCGCAGTGTTGGTTTTGAATGCTCTGGTGCGTTTTGCTGCTTACCGCCGTTGCTGGATCAGTCAGATTTTACGACATCAACGGGAGAAGAAAGAGAGGTCTATTCGTATGCCGGACACAACTCGGCTTTCGTCAATAATAAAATAATAATTTATTATTAATTTACAATTTAGCCTTTATTAACCCCCGACGCAAAAACCACGGGGTGTTATAAGTTTGACGTGTCTGTGTGTGTGTGTGTGGGTGTGTGTGTCCGTCTGTCGCATCGTAGCTCCCGAACGGATGAACCGATTTAGTTTTTTTTTGTTTGAAAGGTGAATTTTTCGGGAGTGTTCTTAGCTATGTTTGATCAAAATCGGTTCAGCCGTTTCATTACGTTGAGGGTTTTTTTAATTTTTACAAAATTAATTTCTTGTTGCTGTTACTTATTAACATGCATAGTAACATTTAACTATAATGTGTAATACTTAATTCTATTTTACAATAATAACTTTTAACTTATTGTATCGGCAACCGGTTTTCTTTTACAGCTTGTCCTTCGACAAAGGTCTCCTCTAAAACTATCCATTTTGTCCTGTCTTTTGCAATACGTGTTCATTCTGGACTAGCTAGCTGTATTACGTCTTCCCAGCGTTTAGTTCGTCTTCCTTTCTTGCACCATTCCGTTACTAGTCTCGTTCGCTTCTCTTTTCCAGCAGGTATAAATAATAGGTATTTATTTCTGGCCTTAATGTTCAATGTTACAATAATCTTCATCCATCTTTCCCCATTTATGAGCTTCCATATTTACTTGAGGCTTATTGGATTTATCGCCGTAAAGAAACTACGCAAGTTTCCCGCACTTTTCCGTTTCCTTCGGTTTTCTCGGAAATGGGTTTCTAATATTCATTTGACGTTATGAGGGATTGGTTGGGATGAGTTGTGATAAGCTGTCATTAGGCCGTGTCTAGATAAAATGTTATGCTAAAAAACTATTGTAGAGATAAATAATTATAAAAAATACCTTCAAAAAAGTAATTAATTTTGTAAAAATAAAATAAAAACTCAAATGCTATGTTTGATCAAAATCGGTTGATTGAAGCTCAACTACAAAACTTGATACACATTTATGACCCTGAAAGTAAATGGTTGAGGACTTCGTTACTTTGAAATACTGGACGCGTGATTCTAAAGTCTGTTTAACCAGCCAACACTGCGGTACCAACATTGCTGAATGGTAAACCGTCACACAAATATATTTTAAGACAGAGACAACGATAAAAAAAAGCAGTGGGCCTTGTACACGTTGGCTGAACTAGCGTGTAGAAGGGTACTTGGCGTAGTTTTGGTGTTGGCGACCTACACCACCATCCCATCCCTGCCATGTCGTTTTATCGTTCACGCATATAAGGATCTTGGCGCATACGCAAAGTGCGTGCACAACACACGCATGCGCTCAGTTTGCAGGCGAGCGTCGACGGTGCAGGTGTGTTTTTACACCTCCAAAAAGTTGTAACCACTGGCCCAATAGTCCGGCTAACCTGTAAACGGTATCACTAACGCTGGGCCAACTATTGGCCCAGCTATTGGGCCATCGTGTGCAAGATACATAAAACTTACCTAGTGACTAAATATGGATGAAGGTAGATTGTTAGTTTTTTGATTTAGATTTAGTTGTTAGATTTTAAACCACTTCCCTATATCCGATTGAAATGAAATTTGCCATACCTGTTAAGCTCCGATGACAATAATATAATTAATACGCTACTATTATGAACGCTTTTATTATCAGAGCATGTAATTCGTTCAACACTTTGGCGAAAGTGAATGTCGATGTTGATATTTTCAACACCTCTGTGGTTAAGTTAAAACGTATGCTTAATGATAATTTATTTTTGGGCTGCAATGTGTCTAGTCAGCGTAGTGTGTAGGTACTTTTTTTTTTTTTTTTTTCTAAATTTAACTCAACAATGTAACTATGTAAGTATTATTATTGTTTAATACTTTTAGCTATGTAAGTATTTACTCTTGTTTAATATCTTTATGGTTTATTTTTCTTTTGTCGTCTACTGATTTTTAGTTCTAGTGTATCTATTTAGTAGTTTATTTGTAGAAACTTATAAATAGCCTTCTGCTTTTTAACATGTTTAATCATGTTATTTTATATATAAATACCATAGTTTGTGCTTAGCTGTTAGTTTCTCTAAAATTGTAAAAATAAAATAAATAAAATAGTAGTCTGGCAGTATTTGGGCTCATTTTGATCAGGTCACGGTTCCGATTACTAAATCAAAAAAGCGGCCAAGTGCGTATCGGACTCGCCCATGAAGGGTTCCGTAGCAGCAAGTAACATAATATAAAAGTTCTTGGATGGATTACGATTAATGAAGTATTCAAAAAAAACTACTTACTAGATCTCGTTCAAACCAATTTTGAGTGAAAGTTTACACGGTAATGTACATTTTTTTTTTTTTTTAGTTTTATCATTCTTTTATTTTAGAAGTTATGGGGGGGGGAACACACTTTTTACCACTTTGGAAGCGTCTCTCGCGCAAACTATTCAGTTTAGAAAAAAATGATATTAGAAACCTCAATATCATTTTTGAAGACCTATCCATAGATACCCCACACGTATAGGATTGATGAAAAAAAAAAAAAATGAGTTTCAATTCTAAGTATGGGGAACCCCAAAAATAATTGTTTTTTTTTAATTTTTGTGTAAAAATCTTAATGCGGTTCACAGAATACATCTACCTACCAAGTTTCAACAGTATAGCTCTTATAGTTTCGGAAAAAAAAGGCTGTGACATACACGGACAGACAGACAGACAGACAGACAGACAGACAGACATGAAGAATCTATAAGGGTTCCGTAGTTTTTTTACGGAACCCTAAAAAGGGTGTTTTGTAAAAAATACAACATAAAACTTATTATTTGTAGTTTCGTAGTACCGTGGCAGATTTTATCTGTCATAACATGCTATTAGCGGGTCCGATATGTATTAGGCGCTGGCTCTTATACACATAGTTTGGATACACGCTACCGGGATCTGTCTTAAGGGTTGGCTATAGCACGTGTCCACGTAGCATAAGCGCTCTAATCAAACAAGTTGAATAAACTTGTCCATCGTTATTTTAAGATGAACCCTGCCTGACACATCCACTGGCATAATCATTGAACTTTCATCTTTATGCTGTTTTTACAAGCTCTTATATTTAACTTTACCTGTTAGTTTATTAGTAACGGGACAAATCTTGCAACTAAATTTTAAACATTTCCTCTCAACAGATTTAGCTGTTGCATTTTATTATTTATTGCAAATTTATTTCTGGTGACAATACAATATTATGGTGATAGTAAGCTGATTTGAAGATGGTACGTAACTCCTCGATGGATAATTGTAGACTGACCATGTTTGGGCTCATTTTGATCAACACACGCTTCTAATTCTTAGAAGCTTGTTATGAAAACCATATTTTTCGACAGAAGGATCGTAAGATCTTCGTAAGATGAAAACCACCACACATCTAGACAGGTATGTGAGTAGTTTTGTAGAAAAACCCTTTAATTTATTAATTAATAATATTTAATTTCGTAACCAAACTCTTATATTTTTTTCTGGGAAATGAACTGTCAGTCTCAGTAGCCAATCACATTGGCCTGTTAGAAATCTGTAGTGTCTTAACACCATATCTTAAATTTTTCTTCAAAAAGCTAAGTTTCCTTTAATGAGTAAAAAAAAACCTGACTGATTCCGCTCTTAGGTTTGTTTCATTTCAAATTGAACGATTGAAGAAAAACGCACGTAAGAAGTTTCATTACTACTGCCGTCCTTAGGTTTGGTTCATTTGATCAGCTACATAGGTACCTTCAAGGTAGCCTCAGCCTCTATTCTACAAATCAATTGGACCGCGCTTCCTTCCTTCAATTTTTGATAAGCGAATTACTTTCAGTCAAGCAGATAACTACATTATAATAGGGTAAGGTAGTGCTGACCACAATATTTGATGTATATGGGAAATTTCTAAACATATTAATCGTAAAAATTTCATGACCTAGACTATTTCAGTGTTCCATAAAATTGGAATACCGGAACACATCGGTGTCTACAGTGTTTTGTGTCACTCAAACTTAAAGACTCAGATGCAGTTTGAAACTACAGCTGAGCTATAGTATAGTCTATATGTTAGTAGTAGAGCTTTTTTGTGAAAGAGCTCGGCCGGGGAAGTAATACCACCATACCTATTTCTTCCAGAAAGCAGTAGTGCTTGCGTTGCTCTGTTCCAGTTTGAAGGTATTTTTTTAACTATGATAGACCCACGCTGATTGACCGGGGTCTCACCAGTGCCAGTGAAATTACAGGCACATGAGTGTTTTCATATTTATGTCTCTGGGGCGCAGTGCAATGTCTCATAGGCCGGTGTGTCGTAGGTGGACATGACCTATGAAGTAATGCATTGTTAAAGGCAGTGGTTCTCGTTTAATATCTAATGGGCCATCAGCTTGTTCCATCATTCAAGAAGTTAAAAAAAACTGACTCTGGAACCTAATGTTTGCGAAAATTAATATTTTTAACTAAAACTGCAGGTTCTTGACGCACAAATGTCAGAAAACCCTTCAAAAAATGATTTGCATGCAAGCTGACCCTGGAAACGGCTGCATCAATTTTGAAGAAAAATATGTAATAATCATTTAGTATACGAAATTAACCGCATTATTATTACTTTTTCTTTTAACTACGTGAATCGCGGAACAAACAGATGGCCCCACCTGATGTTAAGCGGTAACCTCTGCCTTTAACAATGCATTACCTCCTGTAGGTCACATCCACCTAGGACGGGCCCTATGTGGCATTGCACTGCGCCCGCCACCTTGAGACATATAAAGTTGAAAAGTCTCACGTGCCTGTAATTTCCGCTTACTTACAACACTCATCCTTTTAGTCGGATACTAAAAATAGTAAAATTCGGAAGCAGTAATTCAATCCACTGATGTACCGCCGAATGTATTATGTAATTCTTACATGCTGAATATGATTGTACCTAGGTACCTCTCATTGGCCTGATTCGCCAGGATCTCGTTATGATATTGGAATCCGATCCGATTCAATTAATTTTATATGCGCGCTCCTGGCATACGCGGAACTCATCGCGAAGTTAATATTTCATTTTGTCAGATAATAAATTACTATTTAATAACCATTTACGCGCACGCAAAAGTGCTTTTTAAAGCCGAGCCTAAAATACTGCCTGAAGCCATGGGCCATAATAAGCTGCTAGCACGAAGTCGCCAATTTAAAGTGATATAATTGTAATAAAATTAGTCAAGTTGTCAAGAGTCTCCGTCAAGTCATAAGCCAAAATAAATGGTCGCAGAACAACCAAACTGTTATAGGAACAAATCCAACATTTTGAAAAGAAGCACAATACACGTTTATTGACGACCTCTAGAATAAAGGGGAAAAAGGGGGGAATAAAGTGATTTGACGTGTGGAAACAATAAGAAGCCCATATGGCATTGTAAAGAGGTTTGTTCGAAAAATTGAACATGCAACTATAAGCAGAACTCAAAAAAAAAAGGTATGTGTACAAAGAACACAGACCAAGAGTGTACTACAAAGAATGTGAAACAAAAGACGGTATTTGGTGCTGTTATTTTCAGTGACATTTTATTGTCTCGCAGAAAGTGTGAAAAGTAGAGTATAAAGCCTGTTGCCGTCTTTGGGTTCAAGCTGAACCTCTCGCTTCACTCAGGACTTTGTATAATCTCTGTACACGTCTCTCTCTCCTCGCTACGCTCGCGAGTTAACCGTAGAGTCCCTCGTTACGCTCAGGCTTCAATATGCCGCCCGCGACATAAGACACTGCTTCCCATAGTGCATAATCTACTGTTGGATCACTCCTCAGAAGCCATTATAGGTAAGAAGAAGAGGGCAGAGAGAGACTGTGCAACCGGTGATTCTCATTAGACATGACAGGATGTTTTCATTATCAACATTACAAATAGTTTTTGAATACAAACATTTTGGCGCCAAAAATCCGCTATTTTGTTTTTTATGATTTTATTATACCCAAATAAAGACACAATCATTCATTAGAATTGGTTTACCCGTTTAGTAGTTATAAAGGAACATAGGGACGGACATACATACATACGATCAAAAACATAACCCTCCTTATTTGGCTTTGTCGCAGACGAGTACAAAACGGCGTTTCTTTCTGGTAACCTTAGAAAACATTTAATTAGGGTTCGCTGCGAGCGATGGAGCGATGCAGGAATCCCTTTGAACTCGCTCATGGGAACAACGAAATGAGTTCTTGTTTTATTTTCTATAAAAAATATAACTAGGAATAATTAGGTACTTTCTTCGAGATCCTTATTTTCGATCGAAACTTCGAATTTCGTTTCCTGAATGAATGATGCCAATAATATCATAAATGTCTATGTTATGATTTTTGTATGTTTTGATATTTGGATGTTAATATGTTTGGATGTTTATCACGCTGAAACGACTGTACCGATTTTGATGAAATTTGGTATACACATAGATTGTGAACCGGATTGCGCTATAGGCCCAGAATACATAATAGTACATATACAGCAGATTGACTCCGCAAAATCATTTAAATAAATAACGACTTTTGCCCCCACACAATAAAGTGCAATTCAGGTTGCACAGCGCTAATTACCTACAGCTAAAGTCACCTAGTAGTTACCTCTATTTCTATAGCGTAACTCTTATCTTGTCTGACTCACTGAAATAACTCGATAAGTCGAGCCCGCCGGGTACTTGTAGCTTCATACCTAAAGTGCGGAGTGTGCCACGCCTGTTATAGGCTACTTTTTACCCTGGTAAAACGCGAGCGAGGCCACAGGCGGACACTAGAATTACATAAACAAGCGAAGTTTCCTAAAAATAAACTATGATAGAAAACATATCTAGGAGATTCACAATAAACCTACCATTCATTCACGCACTCATTACCATACCTAAAGCACGACTAAATCCATTATAATGAAGCCGCACACAATACCTACTTTTATACATTAAAGTTGCACAGTAACGAGCTCAGCCACACATTCAACAATAGGGTACCGTAATCCCTTAATACAAAGTGCTAAGCCACTTCTGGTTAGATCCATTAAATGGTTCCACCGGGACCGAAGCACACAGAGAATGATTGATGACGGAGAACGAGAAATGACGACGAACTTTAGATAAAGTTGTAACAGTTTGGTTTGTGGATATTGTGGAAGTAAAACTGTAGTCCTGATAGCCGCTACAAAAAGTCGGTATGTCAGAGCTGCATAATTTCAATAAATACTAGACGTAGACCTCAGAGCATTGCAGGCCTCCGATGA
Source organism: Operophtera brumata (assembly GCA_932527175.1). Taxonomy (NCBI): domain Eukaryota; kingdom Metazoa; phylum Arthropoda; class Insecta; order Lepidoptera; family Geometridae; genus Operophtera; species Operophtera brumata. The sequence continues at coordinate 30,486,940 of OW052226.1, read as the reverse complement.
CGTAGACAGTCTACGAAAACGCTACGCTTCGCGACTGCGGCTCGCGATTTGTCGAGCGAGATCGCATTTTCAATAGGATAGGGCTAAGGCTGAAATAAGTTATTTTGAGTGTAAATAAACACAGGCCCATTTATGTCAAACTATTGTCCGCTCGTGGATTCCCTCACGATTTATCCCGATAAAAAGTGGCTCAATCCAGGTTATAATCTATTTGTGTACCAAATTTCATCGAAATCTATTCAGCAGATTCGGCGTGATTGAGTAACAAACATCTAAATATCGTAACTTTTACGTATATAAAAACAGTGGGATTTACAATTCTGTTAATAAAAAAAAAACAATCCGAAATCTCAATCAGGGAACGTGCATATAATTGTTTGTAATTCACACAGAGACCCATTTTTCCCCCAAAAGGGCAAGCAGAGCCTCAATGAGCCTCTTCTCACTGTGGGTCAAACAATCATAGGTATTTAGACATGACCAGTGGTGAGCTTATTTGCAGCTGTGACTTTTCCACGACTAACATGGCTAACGCTTTCTTCCAGTAATGACAAATTCCTGAATAAGTCAGCAGCCAGGACAATTCTTATACTACTTAACGAAAATTGCAATTGATACATACATACATAGATACACGCCTTTTTCCCCGAAAGGGTAGGTAGAGTCTCAAATGGGCCTCTTTTCACCGTGGGTTGCACCATCGTGGGATATAGGCGTGCCAAAGTGTTGAGCTCATCACCGCCATTGCTTCCCACGACTGACTCTGCTAATGCTTTCTTCCAGTAATAATACATTATTTAAGTAAGCTAGCAGCCAGGACAAATCTTATACCATCAAATCTTACAAACACGTCCGGCTATTATCTGGCATTATGGCTCAGCTCTTGTTACGCTGTAACCTCAACCTCTTACAATTATCTTTCCATTTGCGTCTAATGTCATCTCCAAGAGACATGAACCTAGCTTATGAAAGTAGTAGGTATTTAGCACCACAGAGTAAGTGCCTGTTTTTTTTAAATTGAAATTTTGTAGCTAGCAGTCGTGGTCGCTGGTCGCTTAGTGAACAATCACCTCCTTATCATCGTTTGGAGGACACAATGTGTCTCAGGCAGGTATCACCGGCAGATCCTTATCTTTGTAATTGTATTCGGAGGACTAACGAGTTTCATTGCATCATCGACATCATCATCAGCCTGCAGAAGTCCACTGCTGGAGTAAAGCTAAGGCCAAACCAACGCTTTCAGCCCGCGTCCGCGAAGGCGTGCACGGTGGCGATCCATTGTCTTACCACCGTGCACGCCACTGAGGACGCGGGCGAACGCATTGGTTTGGCCTTAGCTTTAGGCCCCGTAGAATGACACGACGAGCAATCTTGAAGCCACTACGTGGTAGAATCCGAAACGAGATCCGTAGAAGAACCAAGTTCACCAGCATAGCTTTAATAATTAGAAATTTGAAGTGCCAATGGGTAGTAACACGAGTCCGAGTTTTGCAAACACCATCGTAACGATGATCGTGACGACAACTCGGAAATTGGGTACATTTCATATAGCTCGCAGAATTAACCATTGTTGGAGAATAAAGGTTCTCGTGTGACGATAAAAAACCAGACGATTCAGTGTAAGAAGGCCGAAGACTGACGACATTTAAAGATTCCAGGATATCAGTGGAAGGAGGCGGCTCAAGACCGTACGTCTTGTATTTTTAAATACAAGCTTTTAAGTAGTGTACGTCTGACTGATGATGATGGTGGTGAAATTATTAAGCAAAACCATGAGCTGATCAAAATGAGCCCAAACATTGGCCAGTCTTCATCACCATATCAGCTCGCTATCACCATAATATTGTACTGTCATCAAAACTTGACAGGTATACCCAATTTCAGTTGAATGGGATTTCTAGAAGTGGTTCTAATTCAGCTTGCCAGATTTGACCTAAGCAAACCAACTAACATACAAATATTGCAAGTAAAAAGCGGGTCTACACGACACAAACTTAGTTTGCACAAACATATGTTGTTTTGTACAACATGTTTGTAATTAAACATATGTTGTTTTGTACAACATGTTTGTAATTAAACATATGTTGTTTTGTACAACATGTTTGTAATTAAACATATGTTGTTTTGTACAACATGTTTGTAATTAAACATATGTTGTTTTGTACAACATGTTTGTAATTAAACATATGTTGTTTTGTACAACATGTTTGTAATTAAACATATGTTTGTGTAAACTAAGTTTGTGTCGTGTAGACCCGCTTTTACTTACAACATTATGTATGTTAGTTGGTTTGTCAAATCTCGCTTTTAGGGAAAATCAGAACATTCTCCGATATTTTCGTGGCTACGCAAACAAAGTTATAATAATGTTTTTTTCATTTTTTTTTCAGGTACATATCGACAGCTGTCTGTTCACGCTGAGACGAAGAACATTACCTTATATGTGTCTAAGGTATTATAGAATTAGCAGCCTATCTTACTAATGTTCATTCCTGTCAGAAAAATTGAATGTCAGTGGATATAAGGAGCGTGAAATAACAACGATATATCCACGATATATCGCGGTATTCCGCAAAGGATACGATGGCTGAACATTGTGTTTCAGATTGGATGACAAGACAGGACAAATCAGAAAAAACTAATGTTCGTGGATGATTATTTCACACGTAGAGATACATCATACAATGACTATCCGTATAATCGTCAAGCTCTGTACCAGATAATATTTGCTGTCATCACTTTTGAAAAGTAGTTCTGCGAACAGTAGACCTCGCGAGCACAGACTTTGTTGCAACAATTATGTTCAATCTGTGCATTATGTATAATTCCATCTCGAGGCGCTGACCGCTTGGGGATACTGAGAGTGAATGTATAATATGTATATTTCTCTGTGTCTAATATTATTACCAATCAATCAATACCTTTATAGAATCCCATAATAAATCACAGGAAACCCTTAGATTATTAACCTTAGATTTCTCGAAGTTTTGATTGTTGTAGGTAGCCGCAATCCCCGCAAAGATGTTTTTTTTGTAGTAATATATTATTAAATATCTCGTGAGATTTTTTGTAGATGATTTTTGGTTTTTGAATAGGTACCTAACTTTTTTCATTATAATTTTTACTAAAATCGGGATATTTACCATGGTCACAGATAAAATAATACTTTAGGCACAGTTGCATGCACATTGTTGCATTTCGAAATTATGTTAGTAACCATGATTTAAAAAAACTTTACGTTAAATTATGTTAGTAACCATGATTTAAAAAAACTTTACGTTAAAAGCTAATGAAAGCTGATGATAGACTTTGGTTGCTTTGGTCGCTCTGTCACAGAATAAATAATAGTACCTACAAGCTCGGTTAATAAAAATTGTGAGTGACAGACTGATTGTGAGTGACAGACTGATTGTGAGTGACAGACTGATTGTGAGTGACAGACTGATTGTGAGTGACAGACTGATTGTGAGTGACAGACTGATTGTGAGTGACAGACTGATTGTGAGTGACAGACTGATTGTGAGTGACAGACTGATTGTGAGTGACAGACTGATTGTGAGTGACAGACTGATTGTGAGTGACAGACTGATTGTGAGTGACAGACTGATTGTGAGTGACAGACTGATTGTGAGTGACAGACTGATTGTGAGTGACAGACTGATTGTGAGTGACAGACTGATTGTGAGTGACAGACTGATTGTGAGTGACAGACTGATTGTGAGTGACAGACTGATTGTGAGTGACAGACTGATTGTGAGTGACAGACTGATTGTGAGTGACAGACTGATTGACTATCAACGCGCAGCCTAAGCCGCTTCGACCAAAATAAATACTTACTTTTATTTTGATCGAAGCTAAGTCGTAAGTCCTAGAAGCTAAGTCTATTAGAAGCTAAGTCGTAAGTCCTAGAAGCTAAGTCTATTAGAAGCTAAGTCGTAAGTCCTAGACTCAAGAACAATGTTCTCCACAAATGAATGTTAGCACATTCCTTTTGTGGTCTAGGGGTGCAGTAAGAAAGGGATTTCAGAAATTCAGTGGGCGTTGCAGCAGACTGTTGAAGTTTACATGGGAAATTTCAACGCGAACGAAGTCGCGAGCATCCTTTAGTTGAGTTTATAAGTACAAACATAATGTGTAATAGGTACATGAAATTAAAATACAACCCAAGCACAAAATTCACTGTGTAAAATTATAATGTTTTCAAAAAACTTCCGATAAACAAGGGTCTGGCAAAGGTTGAAGTGACGTGCCATGATTTATCGAAACTTGATGGTTCCGGAACTGGCAGACTGAGAAGGATATTACAAGAAGAATTTACATCAAACATTAGGGGCAAAAACTGAGTTCAGCGCGTTTGATAGTTATTCAAAAAGGATCGCGGGGATTCGTTTTGTCTCTCCCTTTCATGTAAAAACCCTTTTCTTCTAAAGGATTCAAACTTGTTACGCTGCAGATTTGTAAATGTTAGTCAGCAGAGTTGAAAGTGCCCTCAACCGTTGGCAGCGTTTGCTCGTTCCATGACCGAATTGGTCAAGGCATTGCCGATTGTAGACCGAGATGCGGGTTCGAGTCCCGCTGGAATGGAATTAGTTATGTGCAGTTTCATACACTACTTTATCTAAACTCATGCAATAAATAACTTTTGTTTAACCAATAAACCGTATGAAAAATAATATCTTAGGTAAATGGCGTCAATTTAATAAGCGTCGGAAAAACAAACACCATCCTTCTATCGCGCATACCGCTCATAGCTCGGAGCCATACACATAAACTATGTCACGAAAATAAGTAAAAATTTAATAAAGCCTCCTTGGTCTGGGCGTAGTGGTTTAATTATTTTTTTAATTTTTCTACACAGTTGCTCGTATGCAGTGTTTTTTTGGGGTCATAATGCAGCATATTACACACTAGTACTTTTTACCTTGTATTATCGCATTATTGCAGTAAAGCAATTTGCTTCTTCCAGTCCAATAAAACAGTTTACCAGCAAAGAGTTTAGAATAGCAATGAATTTACAAAAATGTTGTAAATTAATAAATAATGCCGGACAGTTCACACAACATTATCTAGCCCCAAGCTAAGCAGAACCTGTGTTATGGGTACTAGATAACTAATATACTTAATACAATATATTACATAGTTGTTTTTTTATTATACATAGAAAATACCCAGAACACCCTGAACAAATATCTGCGATCGCACAAATATTTGTTCCGAGGTAGGAATCGAACCCGCAACATCCTTCGTCGCAGGCCAAGCTTCGCCTGCCGCGCCACAGAGGTCGATATTATTATAAACTGTATTAAGTACCGCAGAATTTAAGTGTTGTCTAACATTTTATTTACTTGCGAACTTTGGACGTACACACAAAGATTAATGAACAAAAAAAAAGTTTTATAGACCAAAAAAATAAATAGACACTTTAGATAAATAGCTTTCAAGACCAACTATCATTATCACAACCCGGTGATCATCTCAGCACTTCTGTTTACTTTTATAGCTAAAAGAGCCAGTCACCTTGAATCTCAATATAGGTAGAAGAGAAGAAGTTACCGTTTCAACCTTGTACAATAACCCTGAACAAACATCCTCGTCCCCGGTTTCCAGTGCATAATTGACTAGACTAGGCTATTTTCTAACTAAATTGGAGCCTTGACCGTCTACCCGTGACCCAGTCAGCTATTTCTGTTTTGTTATGAAGCTGAAACTAAATTAACTTTTGTTCATTGTTTTGTATGAGGTATGCGAGTTGCTGATTGCATTGGAGTTATGGTAAAAGCTGTTTCGTTGGCAATAACTACTATGGATAAACTATACACTTTCAACACACGTCAATGATATTAATTAAACATAACAGTACAAGTAATTAATTTTGTAAAAAATTAAAAAAACACCCAACGCTATGAAACGGCTGAACCGATTTTAATCAAACATAGCTAAGAACACTCCCAACTAATTCAAACAAACAAAAAAAACGGTTCATCCGTTCGGGAGCTACAATGCTACAGACAGAAACACACACACACACACAGAGACATGTCAAACTGCGTCGGGGGTTAGAAATAAGTACGCCAAATATCAAAATTGAAAGATAACTTGACTTTGGGTCAGTAAGACCACACGAAATAAGTTTAATGTGAAAAATATATTTTTCAATACAAGCTTTTATAAAATTAGTGATCGTAACCATGTTGTTGATCAAAATGTGCCTAAATAGGGCCAGTCTACTTATTATCCCTCAAGGAGTTCCGTTGTCCACCTTCCGTTTCCATCATCAGATAAGCTCGTTGTCACCATAACATTACATTGTCATCGGAACTTGACAGGCATGCAAAATATCATATCAATCAGTTGAGGAATACTGCTTTAAAATTCAGTTGCAAGATTCCGCCTGGACAATCATGCATACATTGCAAGTTAAATAAAAGCTTGTAAAAATAGAACGCGCTATCAGCTGTAATTCCTTCAAATTGGACAAGACCAATTCCAATTTCCAAGACAATTGTCTTCCAAAAGCATTTTTGCGATCTGACGATCCTGGAATTGAAACTTCTGCACTAATTTCCATCAAATGTAGCTAAGAACTATCTCGCAAACATGAGTTTTCATATAAAGGAAACCGTATCTAAATCAGTCAAACCATTTTGGAGATAAGTCATTCGTTTGCACACACAAACACACAAGGTGGGGGCGTGCCGCAAAATTCTAAATCGTAGATTTGATATAAAACAGTAAATCAACTACAATATTGAAATTTAAAAAATGCGTGGGAAAAAAAAAAAATGCAAAAAATGCACTATATAATGCACTATAATTCCGACGAATTACTGTACCAGAAACACGATAGGACAATATTTTCTCGATAGAAAAATATCACAACCTCTAACTTTTGGCTAAAGTCGATCGTTTCTCCTTATGATACATGTTATTTATTGGGAAAAAAATATTACCTACTTATTAAACTAAATTAATTAAAACAAAACGTACAATAAAACCTGAGGTACTGTGAGGGTAATTATCTTTATCTTACGAAATATTTGAGGTTTTTCTTGTATTTTTTTATTTTTTTAAATTGATAGGGTTTGTTACTATTGCAAATTTTGTAAAAAGGAAAACCTATGTGTCAGTAACATACTAAAAAATCATTAACATCGTATAGTATTTAGGAATGGAAAATCATTTTCCCATTTTGCATGGACAAGTGCTTACTATAGGTACTTCCCTCTTAAGTACCTGATAAGTGATAACTATGGCATGCTCCGATCTAAGCTAAAGATCCTCATTTCATCATTTGCCCTGGCTTTTGGTCTACCTACCTATATGGTGTATGTATATGTATGTCCCTTGCTACGAGCGAGTTTCGTAGCACGTGCTACGAGATATATATACATGTAAAAATCGAAATTACCTATAATTTATCAAGGATTTTTAATTATAATGAGATAAAACGGTATTTAAAAATAAATTTGTAATCAGTTCCATCTGATTAAAATGTTGTTCAACGATTTCGTCATCTGTATCAAACTACATGTATTGAATCAGCGCCATCTGTTTTAAATCTAACTAACGAATTCGTCATCTGTATCAAACTCCAGAAGCAGGCTCTGCTGCTGGAACTTCCGATTTTGAATCCGGCTTCCTATCGCCCGTCGTCGTTTGCTGCAAACTTACTAGATGGCGCTTAGCGTATTCGTTCAGTTTAAAATCTGAAGGTGGCGCCAGTGGTGGTATTGTGCAATTTTAACCTAACCAAGGTTTTCTTACATTATTCAAAAAACCTTCTATTTACAATAAAAAAACAAAAAGGTGCGCGCTTAACTCTTATCTATGAATTTGGTGTGTCATTGTTCAAAGCATCGACGTAAATAACTTTGGTCGAAGGTTCAAAGAATCAAAAATCTTAGCATATTGGTAACAGAACACGTCTAATATAATTTCAAAATTATTTCAAAGCATCTGGTCGAAGCGACGCGTGACCAGAGAGCTGGCTCTTATCTGGCTCAATGCATTAGTATTGCCATTCAGCGTGGCAATGCAGCCAGCATCTTAGGGACGCTTCCGTCTGGTAGTGATTTGGATCAGTTGAGCTACCTTTAGATCGCTAGCAGTGGTCTTCAGGTAGCACAACTGTTTCATATGTATTTTGAACATACCTTGTATTAGTTGTATTATTCTTTCTGTAAATAAATGTAGTAACTTCATACACCTACTGTGTAGGTAACTTCATACACCTACTGTGTAGGTAACTTCATACACCTACTGTGTAGGTAACTTCATACACCTACTGTGTAGGTAACTTCATACACCTACTGTGTAGGTAACTTCATACACCTACTGTGTAGGTAACTTCATACACCTACTGTGTAGGTAACTTCATACACCTACTGTGTAGGTAACTTCATACACCTACTGTGTAGGTAACTTCATACACCTACTGTGTAGGTAACTTCATACACCTACTGTGTAGGTAACTTCATTAGCTAGTTGTTCCACACTAGGTAGGTAATAATTATTATTTGGATGGGTCCATTAACTAAGAATTATTTTCAAAATTTTCTTTAAGTTTTACTTACTGAAATGTTTTCACTAACATAAAATAATCAATTTGGCAGCTAACCAAAAGGGTTAGTAAAATATCCGACGCTTACGAAAACAGACGAAAATGGAACAACAATGATTTACGGAAGCGTCACGATTTCCTACGGAACATACACCGCTTTCTCCCTTCCGATGTAGCCTTTATCTAAATTCAACTGATTGTATAGAGCAAAAAAAAAAACTACCTACGCATAGACCATATAGGTAGAAAGTACCTACCTATGTGGTCAAATCTTGGAACTGAGTTTTAAGCTAATCAATCGATTTTGTCAAGTTCCGATGGCAATACAATATTAGGTGACAGCAAGCTGATCTGATGATGGGAACGGATGATTAAAAGTAAGTTTAGTAGTGTTTTGATCAATCAGTTCAGATAAACTAATTTAATTAAAGCTTGATTTAAAAATTTATAATTAATAAAAATGTTAGGTATTTTAATTAACTGCATTAAAAATTAAGGAATTGTGTCATCTGAATAACACGTTTTTTGTGATGTTCTCATAAAGTAGGTTATTGTCGCTTGGAGTAAATATCTACCAGCTCATAACATAGACACGAGTAGATCAATCTTTGTCTTGAAAAGTGAATTTATTTTTATTCGAGTTCGTAATTAAAATTGTTTAACGCATTTTTATAGTAGGTATGTAATTAATAGCTCATCTATGGCATGAAGGTAAACGCAACTATGGAATCTCGTTTCGAGTATGTGGGTCTTTTTCAAGGCAAATATCAGAAGTACCTCCCTACTAAGTACCTACTACTTCATTCACCGTATTACAAACGATCAATGTTTCTACCAATAGCAAATTAGCTACTGCTACTGCTAAATTAATATAGTGTTATTGTTCGTATCATTTAGATACACGTCTGCTGGTTTTTATGTTCTCTCGGTTAGAAAAAGGCTCTAACGGAAGACCAGCGCAGGTTGTTTACAACCTGCATATGCTGAGTTAGAGACCTTTTTGTAACAGCATCTAACTAACTAACTAATCTAACTATCATTTTGTGTTTTTTTCATGTTTTCTTTTGTTTGCCTATCTGTGTTGTTACAAATAAAAATAATTCTATTCTATTCTATTATATTCTATTCTTAATCTTTTAATAGATTCCATAGACCTTGGAATTGCAAAATACCGTGGATATTTATGAGACTATAACTATGGGCTTGTTGTATCCTTTACTAGCGACTCACCCCGGCTTCGCACGGGTAGCCCCCGGTGACCCCCCCCTCTCCTATCCCTACCCTATGTCAATCTCCTGGTTCTAAACTACCTCCCTACCAATTTTCAGCCAAATCGGTTCAGCCGTTTTTGAGTTATAAGTGGTGTAACTAACACTACTTACTTTGTTTTTTAAATATAGATATGCGTGGGGTCACATTTGGAATAACAAAGGTATACCATGGAATACGAAGATACCTACACCTAGCCTGAGCTTTGTTTTCCTACCGCGCCGAGGTGGAACAACAAAAACCTCGAAAAGCTGGACGCCGAGGGAAACACGGAAGGTAGATTTCAAACTAGACTCACCAGCTTCAAGAGAGAAAAGTAAAGTTATACGATATGATGCATATGGCCGCTAATCATAGATAATCATAAGACACAACAGTCACATACATAGTCCTGATCCCACACTAGGATTCCCTGTCGTGGGTATCATGAACTACGTTTACCTTGGTACCACGGTACGGAGGCCTGCAATGCTCTAAGGTACCACAACACGCATACCCGGACCAAATATTTGTAGATCATGCAAACATTTGTCGCGCTGTGAAAGTCAAACCCGCCACCTCTCGTATCCCAGTCAGCTACCTACACGCCCACCGCGCCACAGACGACTACACTATGTCACTCAGTCGTCTCGTCAATCACTGGAGACGAACCGTTTATTCCAGTACAAACAAGAAGCCTAGGCATTATATCGGTATGGTTAGCGGTTTGAGAGAGAGAGAGAGAGAGCGCTATGCTTGGAGTTGCATTACGTAATAGAACCCGAAATGCGGAAATCCGTAGAAGAGCCTAGCTCACCGACAGCCTTCACAATTAGCAAGTTGAGATGGCAATGGGCAGCTCAAATAGCTCTCAGAACTGACAACCGTTGGGGAATCGAGTAGTGACCACGGAACCGATGACACAGGAAGGGGGCCTCCTCTCCCTTTCCTTCTCTTCCCTCTCTCTTCGTTCTCCCTTTCGTCTTGGTATTAAACATGGTAGATTAAACTAGTATTTACCTTCTAGCAAATGTAGCAAATGTAGTTAGCAACCTCTGCTAAGGACATGGCTACTCAGTTGAAAACAAATTTTCAGTCTTTGTAATGCTATTACGAAAATTGATTTTCAAAATGGCTGCTCACTATAGCCTTTAATCTAAAATTTAACGTACAACTCTCCATTTACCACAGTCCTGTCACCACAAAGAACATTTTAGTAACAAAGTTGGTAGATAATCGCAATTAAGGAGCGTTTGCATCAGCCTTTGTTCAACTTAGCGTAAAATTACCATTTACCTCTTTACGGCTTTCATATAATATGAAGGGTTCTGGTGAAGAACATGTGGAACAGCTGGTTAACTTAATTTGGTAGTTTTTGCATTGCTACCTACTTGTTTCATTTGGCACACCCTCTGCTATTAAGTCTTAGGTACATAAAATATAAACCTATCAAAGGATAACTTTACACTTCTTACATATCAATGGCAAAATACAGCACTCATCTTTGGTTTGCGGATGATATAGTCATCATGGCAGAATCGCTGGAAAACCTTGACATAATGCTCAGAGAACGCAATACCGTCTCCTATTAAATGCAGTGGAATAAATGGTGAATGGCGATGTGATGATGATCTCTTTCTACTTTAATCTTTTAAAACTCTCTCTCTTTCTCTCTCTCTCTCTCTCTCTCTGGTCAGTATTTTACGACGGAAGATCGTGATCACTTAGCACGTCTTTACTGTAGGTACTCCAGTTTGTAGACTGTCTGTCTGTAGGGCTTGTCTCAAGCGATTCCTATTGGCGGTCATCTGCACCACATCGTAGAACTTAGTTTTCCCTCTCAGAGCAGTCGGGGATCTACCGCGTGATCTCTTCCCCTCTACGTTTCCCACGATTACCAGCTTTTCGAGTTTTTTGTCACCATCGCGCCTCAATATATGGCCGAAGTAGGAGAGTTACGGCGATGACAAATCAGTTAGTCACTTTGTGGAATAGAATATACCTGTCTAATTATGAATGGAAGACTGTGGATTAATAGTGACTCTTTAGAGACATCAGAAATATATTTATCAATTCAAGGCTTGGTCTGAAGCTTGCATTCTTGCGGATCCACATTATTCTCATTCGTGACATTTCAAATTAGAGTGCTTTTAATTTTGTATAAAAAGCAAACATATCAGAATGAATAATTTAATTAATTGTAAAATGTATACCTACGATTAGTCTGGTTTACACTATTGTTATGTTTTTAACCCCCGACGCAAAAACGACGGGGTGTTGTAAGTTTGACGTGTCTGTGTGTGTGTGTCTGTCTGTGGCGTCGTAGCTCCCGAACGGATACACAGATTTCGATTTTTTATTGTTTAAAAGGTGAATTTGTCGGGAGTGTTCTTAGCTATGTTTGATCAAAATCGGTTAAGCCGTTTCATTGCGTTGAGGGTTTTTTAATTTTTACAAAATTAATTACTTGTATTCCATAAAATCCTATATCATTATTATTGCACAAAGCGGGATCGATTTTATTTATATGTATAATTTTATTCTTTGATACTTAGTAGCAATAGCTAATTGGAATGATAATTTATTTATTTTTGTCTTTTTTCTAAATCTCTATAGAATGTACCTATATAAACGAATTCCACTAGCTGACCCCGACCTATCGATCCCACAAGACCTCCAACCTAATAACTTGAATCATGATATTCCTTTTTGGATTCTAAGTAAAATGAAGTTTATTTTACTTAAAAAATCCGACTGTTTTCATTGTTCTTACAGCAGTATTCATAGAAATGAAACCGCATTGAAAGCATAGTAACTATTCTGAAGCTATGAGGCCAAAGACAATCAGACAGACAAACACACTAAGGCCTCAAACTTAGAACAGTCGGGGGCTATTAACGGACTGATTGATGAAGTTACTATAATTAATCTGTGGCGTTGACCTGACACGCTGCGCAATGCAAGCCATGACCGATGAGGTTAGATACCTTACCATAAAAGTATTTTTTTAACTTTGTAGCCCGATCATGAGCCCGATGATGGGTTGATGCGTATCTCTTTCGTTTATGGCTGCTTGCCGAATAGCATTTTGAGATTTTAAGCATCATATTCGAATATTTTTTGATGAAGATATATAGAGTTACAAGTAGGTACCTACTATGATAGGCATTCCTTAAATTCTTTGCTCTAACGGAGGGCCCACACGACACGATTGAGAACTAAGTCGTGGGCTTATGATACACTAGCTGAAACAAAATGACAGTTCCTTTCTAGAGTTTATGAGCTCAGCTCTCAATTTTAAGCTTAGATTCCAGCTATATGTTGGACCCCCCCGCGCCTTACGGGGGCAACAGCTATATGTTGGACCCACCCGCGCCTTACGGGGGCAACTTCTAAGCCGACAGAATACTGATACAGGAATAGGTACGTGACGCGTGCTGAGAATTCGTAATATAAGGTTTTTGTCTATTCTATCAAAGAATTTTAGGATCTTTTTATACCGATACCGTGAAAATTCTCGTTTATACAAAATGAATGATGTAATTCACGATAGTTTTATGTTAAAATATTTTTATCTTTTTAGCCGACATTTTCTGGGTATCTGGGTGCGAATTTAAATGTCATTGAATGACTAAATATCAGCAAAATGGCAGCAAATCACTAATTTCTAGCCGGGCTACACGCGAATCATCCTTGGAATAGTTACACAGGGTTTTGCTTTTGCATTGACATGCAGTTTCATATTCGATCGAACGAGACAAAGCACGGTGTAACTATTTTATGAATATTTCGTGTTCCTTAGTAGCACCATAGATAAAATAATACTATGTAGCACGAATATCGTATGGATGAGAATCATAGTCATTATTTATTTTCAAAACTATGAACAGACTATGGGGTCTGGAATTTGATATCTACATTTGTTATAGTCACATCCCTATCTAACTGGCTTATCTGTCAGAAGAAAGTATGTCGGTGATCTTGGTTTCTAAAACGTTTCCACGGATCTCCTCATTCCGAATTACACGTAGTGAAACTCCAAGCACAGCTCTCTCCATAGCCCGTACAATATCTAATACATATAGTTACTATCAACAAAGCAACGATCAAGAAACTTGGTATTATTACATGTTTGTATGTAAGTATGTAAACCGATTGAGATTAACTTTTGCATATCTGTCAAGTTCCGATAACAATACAATATTATGGTGACAGCGAGCTGATCTGATGATGAAGTCACAATGATGGAAAATTGTACTTCACGATGTTTTTTTTTTTCATCTTTGTTAGACCTTTGTTTGACCACGGTTTCACCTTTTGGTAATAGATAATAGATATTGTATAGTAGTAGACTGGCTGTGTTTAGGCTCATTTCGATCAGGACACGGTTCCGATCAATAATTTAATAAAAGCTAGTTTGAAATATGTTTTTTTCACAATAAACATTGAGTTAAACAAACCATCCAGTGCGATTCGGAGCAAGCCATTATCTAGAATACAGAGCTGGCGCGGCGGGCGGTCGATAAAGCTCGCCCGGGTTAGACTGCCTACAAGGCCTATACAATGCCGCGTCTATAGGTGTCTACACGCAATTTTATGTAGTTGACTCCAGGGAAACTCCAGGCGAAACGAAACATTAAATAAAGTCTACGTAAAATTAAATCATATAAAACGTCAATTACATACCTACAGGTGAAATTAATTTTAAGAAGAAATCTGCACGAGATAAAATCTTATATAAGTAAGAGTCAATTATTACGAAATAATTTTTGTCCAAGCAGATGCAGAGATGCTTAGCTCGCTCGGTCAACTATACTAATATTATAATACCGTTTAAAAAGGTGATTTTGGTTGTATGGATGTAGGGGTAGGGGGTAATCTCTGAAACTAATAATGTGATTTCGAACATTATTTCACTAACAGGTTAGATTATCCCTGAGTGCTATATTTAGGCTATATTTTATTAGCTTTCGCACGTGACTACGCTTGCGTTATGTGTAGATGCATTCAACTACGTAATGGTTTAGGTCGGGTATGCCACAAAATTCCTAATATTAGATTTAATTTTTAACAGAAATCAAGTACTATATTCAAATTAAATATGCATGGATACTAGGATCACTATATAGGATAGGGATCATTGTACCAGAATCACGATAGGAAATAATTTTCACGATAGAAAAAAAAAAAAAACTTCTATTTTTTGTATAGATTCAATAATTTATCTATAATGGTGCATATTATTGGGTGAAAGATTAGATAAATAAAATCAATACAAGAAAGCCGAGGGTTTACTGCAGGGGTTTTGTTAAATTATCTATATATTACGAGATATTCAATAAAAAGCGCTTTTTCGAGCGGCGCGAGGCGTTTTGTTTTTGTATGAACATGTTAACATTTTGGAGTCGTTGCGTTACATGCTCCTCAGTAACAGTAAAATTTACAAAGTTGATGTTAATACAGTAATTACTTGAGGATGTAATCTAAATAAATCATAGACAAGAAACATGATTAGTGAAACTTTTTACGATAGCTTTATTTTTTGAAATTGCCCCTCCTAAAACCCGTTTTAGGCCCATCCTTCGGTTAGAGAAAATATTTATCGTAAATTTTTATGCTGGTCAGTAGGAAATCACATTATTTAGATAAGAAGATTTAATTTTTGACTAGCTGTAACCCGCGACTTCGTCTGCGCAGGATTATTATGCAGCGGAGTATTATTAAGCTAGTATTATTAGACTTACGCGAGTGAAGTTAGTATCACCCGCGTAAGTCTCGATCCCGTGGGAATATCGGGATAAAAATGTGCCTTTATGTTATTCCGGAAGTCCAGTTATCTCCATTCCAAATTTCATCCAAATCCATACCGTATTTTTACGTGAAAGAGTAATTAGGATAGGATATTCGGTTACCAAATTACTCCTGCATTCTGCTGCTCGCCTGGTATACATTGGATGAAAAGTCTTCGCATTGCTGCTGCGCCCCGCGGTGTTTTCCGCATAGGTCTCGATCCCGTGGGAAGATATTCGGTTAGCAAATTACTCCTGCATTCTGCTGCTCCCATGGTACATTCGATAAAAATTCTTCGCATTGCTGCTGCGTCCCGCGGTGTTATCCACATAGGTCTCGATTACTCCTGCATTTTTCTGCGAGCCTGGTACATTGGATAAAGTTTCGCCCCCATTTCACCGGTATTCCAGATATTCGGTTACCAAATTACTTCTGCATTCTGCTGCTCGCCTGGTACATTGGATGAAAAATCTTCGCATTGCTGCTGCGCCCTGCAGTGTTTTCCACATAGGTCTCGATCCCATGGGAATATCGGGATAAAAATGTGCCTATATGTTATTTAGAGAATCCAGTTATCTCCATTCCGAATTTCATCCATTTCCAGTTAGTAGTTTTTACGTGAAAGAGTAACAAAGATACATCCATCCATCGAGCCATCCATCCATCCATACTTACAAACTTTCCAGTTAGTAGTTTTTACGTGAAAGAGTAACAAAGATACATCCATCCATCGAGCCATCCATCCATACTTACAAACTTTCCAGTTAGTAGTTTTTACGTGAAAGAGTAACAAAGATACATCCATCCATCGAGCCATCCATCCATACTTACAAACTTTCCAGTTAGTAGTTTTTACGTGAAAGAGTAACAAAGATACATCCATCCATCGAGCCATCCATCCATACTTACAAACTTTCCAGTTAGTAGTTTTTACGTGAAAGAGTAACAAAGATACATCCATCCATCGAGCCATCCATCCATACTTACAAACTTTCCAGTTAGTAGTTTTTACGTGAAAGAGTAACAAAGAAACATCCATCCATCGAGCCATCCATCCATACTTACAAACTTTCGCTTTTATAATATTACTAGGAGTAGGATATTTGCTACTTTAGAAGCAAAACGAAGTTTTATCATTTGTCGCAAAAAATGTCAGTTTCTTCCGAGCCCAAGAAATCTATAGGTACTTCATCTCTTCCCGGATTTAAGTGAGCAATAGCGCATGTCACTTTCTAGCAGCTATTTTGTTCGTGCTAGACTCCACCCCTTCGGTATTTTAGCGGGTTTTGATGATATTTGGCGTAAGGACGCTCCTCTGTATCCTGAGACAACGCGTGCGAAGCCTTTATAATATACATATATTTACGACCTCTGTGGGGCGGCGGGCGAACGTTCGTCTGCGACGCAGGAGGTTGCGGGTTCAATTCCCGCCTCGGAACAAATATTTGCGCGATCTGCATATATTTGTTCAGGGTGATCTGGGTATTTTCTATATAATAATAAAAAATATCTTTCTATGTAATGTATTGTATGTAATGTATGTATGTAATGTATTTCTATGTATTAAGTATATCAGTTGTCTAGTACCCATAACACAAGCTCTACTTAGCTTGGGGCTAGATAATGTTGTGTGAACTGTCCAGCATTATTTATTATTTATTTATTTATTATTTATTTATTTATTGTATATAATACCATTACAATTATTGTGTATCGTACGTGTGTATGACACTGAACTCCTAAGCTCCTTAACGGCTCGACCGATTTTGGTGTTTTTTTTGGTGTGTTGTTTTTTTTGTTTTGTGTTTTTTTTGTTTTTTTTTGGCTTTGGTCTAATCTAATGTATGAGGGATTGATGGTTTAGATTCACAACTGGATCTGGTAGAAGACGCTGCAGTCCGGTCACCGGGACCACACGAACAAAGTCTGGAGTGAGCCGTTAGATTTAAAAAAATATAAAAAGCCTACTGGATTACTACTATTTATAATATATACCTAGACTGGTAACGTTTATAATATATACCTAGACTGGTAACGTTTATAATATATACCTAGACTGGTAACGTTTATAATATATACCTAGACTGGTAACGTTTATAATATATACCTAGACTGGTAACGTTTATAATATATACCTAGACTGGTAACGTTTATAATATATACCTAGACTGGTAACGTTTATAATATATACCTAGACTGGTAACGTTTATAATATATACCTAGACTGGTAACGTTTATCAACGTTAGATAAATAAATAAAACACGAATCACCATTTTTATTACTCATTTAATTAGCTTCTTACGTTTTAAATTATTGCAAGCCAGTTTGGTCAATGAATCTCCATAATTTTTATAACTATAGACTTGAAACAAATAAATTTTTATGGTTTGATCCGCTTCTATACTATTTCCATATGTAAATGTTTATTATTATTGCTTTTATAAACTCTATATGAGTCGATTTAGCGGGCCAAAAAGTGAAAATAGTTCAGCGCAAATTTATCAATGTCTATAAGACGCCTGGTTTTTTTTTCATGCACATGATAAATCTATCACCTAATTAAGTGAATTTATAGTATTTTAATTTGATAACAAAGTAATATAAATTGGGAAAAAAAAACATATGTTTTTACGTTTAGCTTATACATTTGATTTGAAATGGTTTTTTAGCTATCTGACAAGTAAATAATAATTAATGCTGGACAGTTCACACAACATTATCTAGCCCCAAGCTAAGCAGAGTTTGTGTTATAGGTACTATATAACTGATATACTTCATACAATACATTACATAGTTTTTTTTATTCTATATAGAAAATACCCAGAACAATTATCGTACAAATACAAATTGTTCCGAGGCAGGAATCGAACTCGTAACCTCCTGCGTCGCAGTCGAACCTTCACCCGCCGCGCCACAGAGGTCGCAATAGCGAATAACAACCTGAAAAAATCGTATGAATAAAGTTTATTATATTAGTAGGTACGCCACGCTGAAAACGATCAATGAAAACTTGCGTGAAAC
The DNA here is from genome assembly GCA_932527175.1 of Operophtera brumata. Classification (NCBI taxonomy): domain Eukaryota; kingdom Metazoa; phylum Arthropoda; class Insecta; order Lepidoptera; family Geometridae; genus Operophtera; species Operophtera brumata. Next base: position 30,468,320 of record OW052226.1, on the reverse strand, counting down.
TGTCATAATATGAACAGCAAATAATATACTCAAATAAGATTTTTATTGAAAAATATTTTTTTTAAACTCGCTGTACGTTTTTTACTATTGACCTGCCCCTTTATTGTGTAATTCCAAACCTACTGTCAGAGTACTCAAATCGAACACCAGTGTTCATGCCAGACTACCATCTCGAGGAATTGCCGAAGGATTTTTTCGATGTCCCAGTGACGTCAGACTGAGCTTTGGTTTTGGTACGAATGACACTAATCACTGGGCTTGAAACTGGCTCATAGTGGGACGTCACAAATTTGCCGCTGTCAAGTAGTATATAGTTACACAATACGAAACTGACAGAAAAGTGTCCAGACTGGGCTAAAAATGTCAAATTTGAAGTGTTACCGATGTTCAATGGAATTACGCAATTACCCCACGGTCTCAATACGTTCGCCAAGGTCTTCCCATTCCGACTGTCCCATTCACGCTCGTCTTATGCCGCGTTCCCACGGCCCGTCTAGAGACAGGCGTCTGAAACCCGAGCATAGAATAAATAATAGTATATATGAGGACGACGCGCCGCGGGCCACTGTGGTCCCACGGCGCGCGTCTGCCCGCTAGGGAATGCAACAACGGTGTCCTAAAGAATCGGGATTTACGGTACTTAGGAACCGGGATTTGTTTTTGATAACACTGAGAGTCGAAAATGATAGACGAGAATTAATCATAAATATACTAAAACGATGTAGGTGCGTACTATAGGTACTTAACTAATAGAAAATGTTTTAAACAATTTTGTTTGGCCAGTGGAGTCAGCACGGCGATGCCTCCTTGATCAGACCATGGTGAATGGTCTACAAACGTAAAAGCATAATAAAAAAATAATACTTACACAAAAAACAAATAGGCATGATGACAATAACAAAAAAACCAGTGACATTATATATTTCAAAATAAAAATAGGTAAGTACATTTACTTACCTATTTTTATTCTTACCATTTAATCCCTCGGGCGGCTTGACAAACTCTGACACCAGAGGCCAGCACCACCTCATACGAAACGAAACGAAACGAACCATTTAATCCCAAAACGTTTCCTTTGCTTCGCGAGGTTTTTATGATTTTTGGTAATCAGAACCCAGTCCAAGGCGTGACGTCATCGTGGTAACAAACGTGAGGCAAACGGACCGCACTGGTAATGCGGGCACACATTAAAAAATAGTTACTACCTAATAGCTTCTCGCTGAGAAAAACTTGTGCCTTCACAAGCAAACGCCATGCTATGCATGACATAATTGCGAGCCTTTTAACGCAAAATTCAAAGTTGGTATAAAAAATGCAAAATGTTGCAACTAAATGATAGTTTTATACAGAAATAAGATAATTTTTGGCAATAGTAAACACGTAGAGATCCACCAACTTATCTGCAGAATGAAAAGTATGTAGATGATATAAAAATGTAGGTAAATGGTTCTACAGATAAGTTGGTGGATCTATAAGTACATTATAAAATAGTTTTTAAAACAGTCATCAGTCATCATGCCTATTCATAGAATATGGTCTACCCCTATATTGTACTATTATTTATTCTGTATAATGTACTCTGTGCTTAGGCTTGGGCGCACGATAAAGACATACTAAGCATGTTCTTTGGTTATTATTATAAGAAAAACACGCTAGCGAAAACGTCCACATTGTGTTAAGGTGGATGCGCACGCTAGAGGCGCGAAATTCAAATTTTTTGGTGTTTTTTGCCCATTACAGGTCATCAACACTTCTTCAGATAACGAAAGTTGAGTTCGCGACAACTAGGAGACTTAACACACATGTTTTAATTGATGGTATCTCATAATTATCATCAGTTTAGCTATGATACCCCTAAACACATTTTTCCAGTGTTTTTGTTTGTTTAGGGGTATCATAGCTAAACTGATGATATTTATTAGATACCATCAATTAAAACATGTGTGTTAAGTCTCCTAGCTATCGCGAACTCAACTTTTGTTATCTGAAGAAGTGTTGATGACCTGTAATGGGCAAAAAACACCAAAAAATTTGAATCTCGCGCCGCAAACGTGAGCATTCACCTTAACACTTCAACACCTAGCTACACCCCCTTAGGGGATGAATTTAAAAATTCCTTTCATTGTGCACACCTAGACCACAAAAGGAATGTATCTTCCAAATTTCAGCTCTCTAGAGTTAAAGGTGTAGTCAGTCAGTCAGTCAGTCATGCAAAGATTCTATATACCTATATACTAGATGACCCGCTCGCGACTTCGTCCGCTTGTAGTCAGAAAACTTCCTCGGCGCGGTGTGCAGAGAACAACACCACGCCGTGAAACGACTTTTGAAACGCCACCACACACAAGTTTTTTAATTAAGGGGTCACATTATAACCTTGAGTTCCTGAAAATATTTTAATCTCAACAACGAAACCGTGGAACGACCTTTGAAACGACAACATACACAAGTTTTTCTTATTAGGGGTCCCATTTTAACCTTGATATCCTGAAAATATTTTTTACTCAATGACTAAACCGTGAAACTAACTTTTAAATCATCTAAATACGCTGAAATCTGGCTAAAACGTTAAGTGTATTTATTTACAAAGAAAACGTTCCCATGGCTTTTTTATTAAATTTTCAGGTACTGCTGAAACATATGTTTGCTATTTTTATTTAAGGAATCTAAATGTGAATTTTCAAGTTTCTACTACGAAGCATTTTAGTTTTACATTAAAAGCCGTTTTGGACCCCCTAAAGGGTGAATTTTCCAAAATCCTTTTTCAGTACACTCTTAAACCCAAAAAGGAATACATCTTCTAAATTTCATGTATCAAGGTCCAGCGGTTTAGGCTGTGCGTTGCAAAACGCAAAGTGTATACGTTAAAAGCCCTTTTTGGACCCCTAAGAGGGCGAATTTTCCAAATTCCTTTCTTAATCCACCTCTACACCCTAAAAGGAATACACTGTCCAAATTTCAAGTCTCAACGACCAGCGGCTTAGGCTGTGTGTTGTGAAAACTAAAGTTTTTTTTAATTTTTACGAATAAAACGTTCCCGTTCCGTTTTTCAGGAAAATTTCAGATACCGCTGAAACATGTGTTTGTTTATTTTAATGGAGAAATCTCCTTGTAAAATTTCAAGGTTCTACTACTAACGGTTTCCGAAATACGGAGTATTTTTATTTTAAGTTAGAATCCCATTTTGAACCCTTTAGGATATGAATTTCCAAAATTCCAGTTTTAGTACAACCCTTCACATTGATACAAATACACCCTCTAAATTTCAAGTCTCTACGACCAGCAGTTTAGGCTGTGCGTTGTCACTTGTCAGTCAGTCAGTCAGGACACTGCATTTTATATATATATATATATATATATAGAGATCCCTTTACGGTAAATGTTGATCAGGCGCGACTTCACGCGAGCACTTTGTTGATCCAAAAACACAAGTTGATCCAGGCGACATTTATTGATCCAATATGCATCTCCATTAACTAATGTGGCTCCAACAGGATCAACATATGCGATCATGTGGCACTGAAATCACGTAGCCACTTGTTGATCCAATATACAAATCCACCTTGCGGTGATTACGTAATATGTTGATCTGATTCAAATGGGCCAATCAGGTTGCAGCAAACTCTGTGATTGGCTAATGACGGCTGCGACGTTGCCGCTCTGAACCTTTCTAGGTGCGCCATTTCAAATTAATCATTTAAATGGGTTTTAGTCCGACAAGTTGTACGTAATGTGTTTTGCTAATTTTTTCAAAGAGATTGATTTCACTTTGTTTTTAAAAAAAACGTAGGGACTTACTAACTTTCCTACTTGATGAAGATCCAGAAATGATATAGCACTCAGTATTTTTAGCTTTCAATTCAAAGAATATTCCTGTTTAAGGTGACAAGTGGTTATTTTTTAAAAAGGAGTTGTTATTATTTGTAATTTAAATTTCAAACCCTGGTTAAATCTAGATTAAGGTCTAAGGTTAGATAATGTTATCTTGTTTAGGTTAGGGTTTATGTCAATTTGAAATCTATAATAGTTACAGCCTTCTCGGGCCATTACACATGTTGCTGGGGGTAGTTGCTTTTTAAACATTGCCATGCCTCTATTTAGCATAGTGCTTATTTGTACCTATGCGCATCCTTAACTAATTAAGGATTTATTTTAGTAACTTGCTAGCTAGGCTATATTATATTTAGTATTTGCATGTTTTTTAATTGCATAAAGTTTTATATTATTATTATTATTATTTTATGTTTTTGTATCTATCTACCTGGTAGACGTCCAGACGTAAACAGAAAAACACCCTGCAAAATAAAACGGCAGACCATACAAAGTTTTTAATACTTTAGGTATTTGTAATTATTGATATGTGTACCATTTCATTTATAAAATCGTGAATCATCTAGGAGCCACATTAGTTAATAGATCAACATATTGGATCAACAAAAGTCGCCTGGATAAGTTTGTTTTTTTGGATCAACAAAGTGTACGCGGGAAGTCGCGCCTGATCAACAATTACCGTAATAAATAATAATAATAAATAATGCTGGACAGTTCACACAACATTATCTAGCCCCAAGTTAAGCAGAGCTTGTGTTATGGGTACTAGATAACTGATATATTTAATACAATATACTACATAGTTTTTTTTTATTATACATAGAAAAAACCCAGAACACCCTGAACAAATATCTGCGATCGCACAAATATTTGTTCCGAGGCGGGAATCGAACCCGCAACCTCCTGCGTCGCAGGCCAACCTTCGCCCGCCGCGCCACAGAGGTCGTCCTAGAACTCCTAGACCGTAAAGGGATCGATGTTATGGAACATGTTAATTTGGTTTAAATGGGCCATTTTTAAATTTACTATAAAATACAGAGACAAAAACATTTTAATTATTGCATGGCTACCGAAACTTTGAAACAAAATTACTTTCGTCGACAAACATAGCACATAAAATCAAACATAGAGGCGGGTAGCCAATGTAAACAAATTCATTTAAAAAATCGCAAATCATCTAAGATCCACATATATATTTATTATACTACCGATTGCCGAAACAAGAAGATGGCCCACCTGATGTTAAGCAGTAACCTCTGCCTATGAACAGTGCATTACCTCATAGGTCACGTCCACCTAGGACACACCCTATGTGGTATTGCACTGCGACCGCCACCCTGAGACATAAAGATGAAAAATCTCTTGTGCCTTTAATTTCACCGGCACCCTAACCCTTCAAACCGGAACACAGCAATGCGAGCACTACTGCTTTACGGCAGAAATAGGTATGGTGCTAGTACTTCCTTGGACGAACTCTTTTACAAAAAAGCTCTACTACTACTAAAACACATACACATTACATTAGTTAATGGAGATACATATTGGATCGACAAAAGTCGCCTGGATCAACTTGTGTTTTTGGATCAACAAAGTGCTCGCGTGAAGTCGCGCCTGATCAACATTTACCGTAAAGGGATCGATGTTATGGAATATGTTAATTTGGTTTAAATGGGCCTTTTTTAATTTACTATAAAATACAGAGACAAAAAACCGTCTCAATTATTGCAAGGCTACTGAAACTTTGTAACTAAATCACTTTCGTCACCAAACATAACACATAAAATCAAACATAGAGGTAGGTAGCCAATGTAATCAATTTCATTTAAAAAATCGTGAATCATCTAGAAGCCACATTAGTTAATGGAGATACATATTGGATCAACAAAAGTCACCTGGATCAACTTGTGTTTTTGGATCAACAAAGAGCTCGCGTGAAGTCACGTCAGATCAACATTTACCGTAAAGGGATCGATGTTATGTAATATGTTAATTTGGTTTAAATGGGCCATTTTTAAATTTGTTATAAAATACAGAGACAAAAACCATCTTAATTATTGCATGGCTACCAAAACTTTGTAACAAAATTACTTTCGTCAACAAACATAACACATAAAGTCAAACATAGAGGTGGGTAGCCAATGTAAACAAATTCATTTAAAAAATCGTGAAACATCTAACATCCACATTTTTTTTTATATTACCGATTGCCGTAACAAGCTGATTGCCCACCTGATGTTAAGCAGTAACCTCTGCCTATGAACAGTGCATTACCTCATAGGTCACGTCCACCTAGGACGCACCCTATGTGGTATTGCACTGCGACCGCCACCCTGAGACATAAAGATGAAAAGTCTCTTGTGCTGTAACTTCACCGGCACCCTTACCCTTCAAACCGGAACACAACAATGCGAGCAATACTGCTTTGCGGCAGAAATAGGTAAGGTGGTAGTACTTCCCCGGACGAACTCTTTCACAAAAAAGCTCTACTACTACTAAAACATACACACGTTACATTAGTTAATGGAGATACATATCGGATCTACAAAAGTCGCCTGGATCAACTTGTGTTTTTGGATCAACAAAGTGCTCGCGTGAAGTCGCGCCTGATCAACATTTACCGTAAAGGGATCGATGTTATGGAATATGTTAATTTGGTTTAAATGGGCCTTTTTTAATTTACTATAAAATACAGAGACAAAAAACCGTCTCAATTATTGCATGGCTACTGAAACTTTGTAACTAAATCACTTTCGTCACCAAACAAAACACATAAAATCAAACATAGAGGTAGGTAGCCAATGTAATCAATTTCATTTAAAAAATCGTGAATCATCTAGAAGCCACATTAGTTAATGGAGATACATATTGGATCAACAAAAGTCACCTGGATCAACTTGTGTTTTTCGATCAACAAAGTGCTCGCGTGAAGTCACGTCAGATCAACATTTACCGTAAAGGGATCGATGTTATGTAATATGTTAATTTGGTTTAAATGGGCCATTTTTAAATTTGTTATAAAATACAGAGACAAAAACCATCTTAATTATTGCATGGCTACCAAAACTTAGTAACAAAATTACTTTCGTCAACAAACATAACACATAAAGTCAAACATAGAGGTGGGTAGCCAATGTAAACAAATTCATTTAAAAAATCGTGAAACATCTAACATCCACATTTTTTTTTATATTACCGATTGCCGTAACAAGCTGATTGCCCACCTGATGTTAAGCAGTAACCTCTGCCTATGAACAGTGCATTACCTCATAGGTCACGTCCACCTAGGACGCACCCTATGTGGTATTGCACTGCGACCGCCACCCTGAGACATAAAGATGAAAAGTGTCTTGTGCCTGTAACTTCACCGGCACCCTTACCCTTCAAACCGGAACACAGCAATGCGAGCACTACTGCTTTGCGGCAGAAATAGGTATGGTGGTAGTACTTCCCCGGACGAACTCTTTCACAAAAAAGCTCTACTACTACTAAAACATACACACACATTACATTAGTTAATGGAGATACATATTGGATCTACAAAAGTCGCCTGGATCAACTTGTGTTTTTGGATCAACAAAGTGCTCGCGTGAAGTCGCGCCTGATCAACATTTACCGTAAATGGATCGATGTTATGGAATATGTTAATTTGGTTTAAATAGGCCATTTTTAAATTTATTTTAAAATACAGAGACAAAAACCATCTTAATTATTGCATAGCTACCGAAACTTTGTAACAAAATTACTTTCGTCAACAAACATAACACATAAAGTCAAACATAGGGGTGGGTAGCCAATGTAAACAAATTCATTTTAAAAATCGTGAAACATCTAAGATCCACATTTTTTATATACTACCGATTGCCGAAACAAGCTGATTGCCCACCTGATGTTAAGCAGTAACCTCTGCCTATGAACAGTGCATTACCTCATAGGTCACGTCCACCTAGGACGTACCCTATGTGGTATTGCACTGCGACCGCCACCCTAATACATAAAGATGAAAAGTCTCTTGTGCCTGTAACTTCACCGGCACCCTTACCCTTCAAACCGGAACACAGCAATGCGAGCACTACTACTTTGCGGCCGAAATAGGTATGGTGGTTGTACTTCCCCGGACGAACTCTTCACAAAAAAGCTCTACTACTACTAAAACATACACACACATTACATTAGTTAATGGAGATACATATTGGATCTACAAAAGTCTCCTGGATCAACTTGTGTTTTTGGATCAACAAAGTGCTCACGTGAAGTCGCGCCTGATCAACATTTACCGTAAAGGGATATGTTAATTTGGTTTAAATTGGGCATTTTTTAATTTACTATAAAATACAGAGACAAAAACCATCTTAATTATTGCATGGCTACTGAAACTTTGTAACAAAATCACTTTCGTCACCAAACATAACACATAAAATCAAACATAGAGGTGGGTAGCCAATGTAATCAATTTCATTTAAAAAATTGTGAATCATATAGAAGCCACATTAGTTAATAGAGATACATATTAGATCAACAAAAGTCACCTGGATCAACTTGTGTTTTTGGATCAACAAAGTGCTCGCGTGAAGTCACGCCAGATCAACATTTACCGTAAAGGGATCGATGTTATGGAATATGTTAATTACGTTTAAATGGGCCATTTTTAAATTTATTATAAAATACAGAGACAAAAACCATCTTAAGTATTGCATGGCTACCGAAACTTTGTAACAAAATTACTTTCGTCAACAAACATAACACATAAAGTCAAACATAGAGGTGGATAGCCAATGTAATCAATTTCATTTAAAAAATCGTGAATCATATAGAAGCCACATTAGTTAATAGAGATACATATTGGATCAACAAAAGTCACCTGGATCAACTTGTGTTTTTGGATCAACAAAGTGCTCGCGTGAAGTCGCGCCTGATCAACATTTACCGTACAGTGATCGATGTTATGGAACATATTAATTTGGTTTAAATAAGCCATTTTTGAATAACATCACACTAATATTATAAAGGTGAAAGTTTGTGTGTGAGTGTGTTAGTGTGTTTGTTGTGACACCGATATTACATAGGTTATTGGGTATTGGCGTACAGGTGTCGGTTCAGGTTTGCTACGGGCCCTACCGGGCCACTCTCGCCTTCGGCTCGCTCGCAGCTCACGTGGTGATCACTGTTCTCTAATGTTATAAATCCATGTCGGACTGTCACTCGTTCTGAAGTATGAGACACCGATATAACATAGGCTTATATAGGCTTACGATGACAACATAACCCCCCTTTATTATCACGGCATAACACAGAGGGAGTAGGGGGAAACAACGTTTGTATAGACTATTTTTGTGTCAAACAACCCCTTCCCACCCTTTAATATGTTAAAGCAATTTTAATTTTATCTTTCAAAAAATTCTGGAGCGGAGTTTCACAAAAAAGTGGTCTATGAAAACGTTGTTCTCCTCCACCTCTTCTGTCTAATGCCACGATAAAAAAGAGGTTGTCATGTTAATATCGCATAATGAAAACATATTCTTGTTTTTGGATCAACAAAGTGCTCGCGTGAAGTCACGCCAGATCAACATTTACCGTTAAGGGATCGATGTTATGGAATATGTTAATTTGGTTTAAATGGGCCATTTTTTGATTTACTATAAAATACAGAGACAAAAACCATCTTAATTATTGCATGGCTACTGAAACTTGGTAACAAAATTACTTTCGTCAACAAACATAACACATAAAATAAAACATAGACGTGGGTAGCCAAAGTTAAATTAAAACTGGGGGGGACCAGTAGCTCAGGCTTACTAAAATGATCTGAATGAATTCCACTTTTGGGCCTAGGTTTTTTATACAAACGCAAACGCCACCGTTGTAATTTGTAGGTACTATTTGGTATGGCAACTGGCTCTGAAATAATCTGGGCGTTGAGTTTGGGTTTTATAATTGAGGACAAATTTTATTGTAGTTTTACATAAAACAAAACAAAGTGGTTTTCTTAAAAAATATCTTTAACACCTTGTGATGAATACTTTTCTGGTAACTACGGGATTGTGAATTGACTACGGAACTCTTACACTGTCCTTGGTTCAAGAGGAGACACACATGACTGGTTCATTTCGCTACTTCACGCATGCGATGTAGTACCTACCTACTTTGGTTGATCCAACATGTATCTTCATTAACAAATGTAGCTCTCATTGAATAGACTTAAAGATCGAGTGAAGCGAGTTCTCCGATTAAACTTGGATGAATAGTTTTTTGTGATATATCTTTCCTAGAATAACTTACGAACAGTTAATTAAATTACCATGAAATTGGGTGAATTTTTTCAGTGCCAGCCAAGTGAACCTACACGCTTATCATGTTGGAGCCACATTAACTAATGGAGATACGAATTAGATCGCCAAAAGTCCATACCATTTACCTTGCGTTTGCTACGGAACATGTGGATCCAATTCAAATGGGCCATTTTTAGGGTTCCTTACTTCAAAAAGTATCAATAGAACATAGGACATACTACAACTCAACTCAATTCTATTCTTTATTTATCCTTTGACAAGTTACATGTATTAAGGACGCTCTCACAAAATAATACAAATTCAAATTTCGAATACCTATTTCAGTCCAATAAAAACGACATGGTGTTTGACGGCAGAATGGCAGACTCGTGGAAATTTTGTATGGAAATTTTGGAACGATAAAATGTTTTTGTAATTATCACAATATTTTTATACAAAGAGCCTGAAAACTGAATCTGCTCTTTGTTCTTTCATTTATTGACATTGATATTATTACCTCTAATAAGTAACATATATATTTATTTATTTATTCTTGCGTTGGTTAAAACATATTCATGTGAAAATTTTGTATGAAACTCCCCAGTTTTTATTCACTATCTCTAAAGATGAATGTATCATCCTTAATTTTGTACTATAACATTGTCACAATTGTGATTCCTGGTTCATTAAATGGTACCTGAAAAACATTGATATTTGTGAGAGCGTTCAGCTAAAAGACGGTAAAAAAATTACATGTTAATCTTTATCATATTGCCAAGGGCATTATAGCACCTAAAACACGAATCAGATAAATTTTCTCGATTACAAATCGAGAACAATACAATTACCTTTGATAGGGTTTAGCACGCTAGCCTTATTGGCAAGCTTCCTGCCTACGGACTGCCAGTTTAATTCTGCTCCTGGCTCGCAGACTTTCTGAGGGAAAGATCCATTCGAGTAGTTATTGACGGCTGCTCGTCGGATCAATTGGTTATTAACGCCGGGGTACCTCAGGGGTCAGTGCTATCTGCCACACTGTTCTTGCTGCACATTAATGATCTGCTAATGCCCGGTATCATTGGGTATGCAGACGACAGCACAGATGTGGAGAGGTATGTTTCCACTGCGCGAGCTAGGCAGAATGAAATTCAGGAGTTAAGAGATGAGATGCTGCAGCGTCTGAATTTGACTCTCAAGGCTGTATCTGACTGGGGCGATGCCAATCTAGTCAAGTTCAACGCCTCTAAAACGCAGGCTTGTCTCTTCTCGGCGATAAAATATCTGTTTCTCCAAGTTCCTGTATTCCGAGATGTACCTGTAGCTATAAGAGATCACCTCGAGCTCTTAGGTGTTTATCTAACGCCTACTCTCAACTTTGGCTCCTACATCGAGTCAAAAAAAGGCAAAAACAGCTGCTATGAGCTTAGACATCCTGTATAAAGTAAAGCGTTACTTCACACCTGGACAGCTTCTCAGTTTATATTAAGCACAATTCCGGGCTGGTAAGGAGTACTGCTGCCATGTTTGGGATGGCTCGGCCAAATACCAGCTTACTGCCTTGGACTCGATCGAACGTAGAGCTTCCAGGCTTATAGGTGAGCAACATATGGCGGAGACTAAGATCCAGAGTCTCGAGCACCGCCGTATGGTTGCATGCCTTTTGATCTTCTATAGGTTACATTTCGGGGAATGCTCCCAGGAACTGCACAATCTGATCCCACCATCTCCTTTTCATCATAGGACGAACAGGCGTACGGCTCAGTACCATCTTTACTTCATTAGTATACCTTCTATTCGCACAAAACGTTTCAGTTCTACCTTTATAATGCAAACTGCTAAGGAGTGGAATACACTACCGTCGTCTGTCTTTCCTGAAAATTATAATCTGGGTATCTTCAAAGCTAGAGTGAATAGGTGCCTTCTAGACCTTTGTGCTCCATCTTTGGCCACATCGTCACTTAACAACAGGTGAGATCGTGGTGAAACAAAGGACTATCAAAGATTAAAAAAATGAACAATTTCATTTAAAAAATCGTGAATCTAGAAGCCACATTAGTTAATGGAGATACATATTGGATCAACAAAAGTCGCCCGGATCAACTTGTGTTTTTGGATCAACAAAGAGCTCGCGTGAAGTCGCGCCTGATCAACATTTACCGTAAAGGGATCGATGTTATGGAACATGTTAATTTAGTTTAAACGGGCCATTTTTAAATTTACCATAAAATACAGAGACAAAAACCATCTTAATTATTGCATGGCTACCGAAACTTGGAAACAAAATTACTTTCGTCAACAAACATTACCTACACATAAAATCAAACATAGAGGTGGGTAGCCAAAGTAAAATTAAAACTGGGGGACACCAGTAGCTCAGGCTATCTAAAATGATCTGATTGAAACCCACTTTTGGGCTTAGGTTTTTTATGCTAACGCGAACGCCACCGTTGTAATTTGTACTAATTGGTATGGTAACTGGCTCTGAAGGAATCTGGGCGTTGAGCTTGGGTTTTATAATTGAGGACAAATTTTATTGTAGTTTTACATAAAACAAACAAAGTGGTTTTTAAAAAAAATATCTTGAACAGCCTGTGATGAATACTTTTATGGTTACTATGGGATTGTGAATTGACTACGGAACCCTTACACTGTCCTTGGTTCAAGAGGAGACACATATGACTGGTTCATTTCGCTACTTCATGCATGCGATGTAGTACCTACCTACTTTGGTTGATCCAACATGTATCTTCATTAACAAATGTAGTTCACACTGAATAGACTTAATGATCAAGTGAAGCGAGTTCTCCGATTAAACTTGGATGAATAGTTTTTTGTGGTATGTCTTTCCTAGAATAACTTACGAACAGTTAATTAAATTACCATGAAATTGGGTAAGTTTTTTCAGTGCCAGCCAAGTGAACCTACACGCTTATCATGTTGGAGCCACATTAACTAATGGAGATACGAATTAGATCACCAAAAGTCCATACCATTTACCTTGCGTTTGCTACGGAATCTTAAAGCTAAAGAAGTTACATGCGATTGAATTTCAATACCAATAAATCTAACCCTGTTCGACGGTAGGTGGTATATGCCTGAAATATATGAACCGAGCTTTTTTCATCTAGAGCTTTTAGAGAAAATAGGCTGTGAAAGATGGACAAACAGGCAGCCAGACGAATTAGCGTATCGCCGGTCAGTTTCCTTATTCGTAAATTTTGCTGATTCAACAGTTTAATGATTAGACTGTTTCTTAATTCGCCAATTTCCTTTTTTGCCAGTTTCACTAAATGGTCAGAGCCTCTATTAAGGCAGTTTCTTGACTCGCATACTTCCTTATTCCTCAATTATCTTAAGTTGTCAGTTTTGCTATTTCGCCATTTTCCTAATGCGTTACTTTCCTTGTTCATCTGATAGTTTTTTTTTTTTTTTTTTTTTTTCTTTATAGTTGGCGCCGCACGGCTTGTTCATTTGCCATTTTCAAGTATCTGTATTTTCGGTATTTTCACTATATTATATTTTCAATATATTTTGCAACGTTACACTCCTTCCAAGTCGTCAAAGTCACAGTCAAGACATGTTTTAGTAAAATGGTGGCCAATTTTACTAAAACTTTGGTAGACACTTTCCACCAATTTCAAAAGTCACGCAATTCACTTCCATTTCATTTCACTACACTTGTGCTTTTTAAACGAGCGACATTAGTTAAAATGCCACCAAAATAACACAAAATAACTCAAGAAAACACTAGGAAAAGAAATAAAAAAAAGTAGGCAACGTCTCTTTTCAAAAATGGCGGGAAGAGTCCGATAGTTTAGTTACACAGTATTCCCATTTTTTTTTTTTTTTTTAATTTTTTTTCCATTCAAATCACCTTGTATATTTGATACACCGAAACACGACTATAAGACCCTGGCAACTAGTAAAACTGGCGAATATAGAAACTGATTATCTAGGGAAAATGACCATTTGACCAAACTGACGAATAATTAAATTAGCACATACGGAAACTAGCAAATTTACGAAACTGAAGCCTAGCAAAACTGGCGAAGGAGTAAACTGAAGGTTTAGGAAAATGACCCACTAACGAAATTGTCAACCTAGTGAAAATTACCAGAAGGTAAACTGTTGAATAAGCAAAATTGACGAATAAGGAAACTGACCGGCGATACGCTAATTCAGCCAGACAGACATGAGAGTGATCCTATATTGGTTCTGTTGGTAACTTTTGAGGTAGGTACGGTATCCTAAAACTTACCCTTTAGAATCGGATCAACATGTTTCGTAACATTGGCAAGTTGATGACTTTTGTTGATCCAATATGTACTCGTATTTCCATTAACTAAGTTACCCCCTGTGTGAGGTAGGATTTTGTAAATATTTATCAAATAGGTACCTAACATAATAGGAATAGAAATAGCCTAATGTAATGAAACGGTATGATCTGCCGTTTTGTGTTGAAGTTTATAATAACGTAATATATTTGAACACCACATTACAAGCAACAAGACCTTTTGTTTGATTTGTCACACGATACATTTACAATTTGCACCCAAAATCAGAATTTGTTATTGACGCTATAGTAAGTGATTGGTTCATTTAGGAGCAGCCAACCCGGTCATTCTTGACCCACTGTTCATGTAACCTCTGCTTTTAACAATGCATTAAATCACAAGTTACGACTACCTCGGACTTACCTATTTGGCACCCACCTCCCTGAGACATAAAGATGAAAAGTCTCATGTACCTATAATTTCACCGGCACCTTCAACCGAAACACAGCAATGAGAGCACTAATGTTTTTTGGCAGAAATATGTATTTTGGTAGGACTAGGGTTTAATGCACCGTGGTAGTACTTCCCCAGCCAAAAAATTTCATATAAAATCTCTCTAACAATAAGAACTATTTGAAGCAAATTGACATTTTGCCTGAATGCGTACACTAAGCCTCAAATACCTAACTAAACCGAGCACACTGCAGTAGAAAAATACTACCATAGCGTCAGCCATCTTTATTCACAGTAGAACCCTAGCTCGACATGTACCAGAAGCGGTCAGACCCAGTCACCATACCAATAGTACAAGTTACTACACCGGGGGAGTTGGAGTTTGGAGTGCATAAGATGGAAAAGACTTATTCCCAACAGTGGCTTTCATTCATATCATCTTAGTTAGTATGATTACTTAATTCATCATCTTCATCAGCCTGCAGAAGTCCACTGCTGGACACAGGCAGCCCCTATAGAATG
Source organism: Operophtera brumata (assembly GCA_932527175.1). Classification (NCBI taxonomy): domain Eukaryota; kingdom Metazoa; phylum Arthropoda; class Insecta; order Lepidoptera; family Geometridae; genus Operophtera; species Operophtera brumata. Next base: position 30,452,974 of record OW052226.1, on the reverse strand, counting down.
CCACGACGAATGGTCTTGTGCTGCCTTATCCATCGACTACCTGCGAGTTTGTTAATATAATATGTGATGCCATGAGCTTCCCCTTTTTTTCGGGTTTTTGGTTGCCACTCGAGAACGTTTATTCCCCTCTGGTTGGTCTCCTCATTTCATATTATATAAATAAATAAATTAAATAAATATCACGTAGATCCTTTAAACCCACCCTTCACTCACCCTTATTTCTTATAAGCGAGAGTTACGGGCAGAAGCTGATAGGAATTATTTGCTATTCTAAGAAAATAAAACACATATTTGATGAGGTGACAAGAGTATTTTAAATGGAGGTACTATATATTGGATCAATAAAAGTAAAAAACAATAAAAACCATACATTAGTAGGTAGGTAACCTTATACCTTACACAAATGTGGCTCCAACTGGATCAAGATACAATGTATTTTCGGTCTCAAATGAGCGTAGACGTTGATCAAATAAAATATTTAAAAAAAAAACATGTGACTCCAATCAACGTAATGTAATCTGGGTCTCTTCAAGGCTAGAGTGAATAGGTGCCTTCTAGACCTTTGTGCTCCATCTTCAGCCACATCGACACTTACCAACAGGTGAGATCGTGGTCAAACAAAGGTCTATCAATATTCAAAAAATAAAAATAAAACGTGTTCTGTAACAATCACAAAGTACAGAATTTTACTAGTCCAATACCTATGTATCTCCATTAACTTACGCGAAAAAAAGACGGCCCGCGCGCGGCTTGTTGATTGATGTCCTTCCGTCCATTATGCTATCTCTTTTTATCAAGTTTCGTACTTGTCACACAAAATGCGACGTTGCCGCTTTGCCTTTTAGCACCCACAATGCATTTGTGGCTCCAGATCAACTTTATATAGGCCAACTTCGCGTATAAATTATATATGATATGGATCTAAAAATGACGCTTCAGTATAATTTTTTTGGCCGTTAGTGGATCAACGATAGTTGGACGATTCGAAAACGAGTATCTTGAAAACCAATCAATTCAGATCCAGTGTTTCCTCGCGCACTATAACGTCAGATCAAAGTATATCGGTTAGCTCGATAGGGAGTAAAGTATACATGAGAAAGATGTGGATCAACATTTGTTCAGACTTCATACTGGATCAACATTTACCGTAAAGGGTTCAATATATATATATTGTTAACTACTATGTTTCAGACGCAGAACAAAATGCGATAAAATTCTAAAAGAAACGAATGAACCAGTATTTAGTTTGGAATTCCCGGTTCTTTAATGGACACGAAATACTACGATTTCGCGGTACTCTGGGTCCGGGATTTCCAGGGAGCATACATTACTGCCTACGACACTATCGTTCGCCACTATATAGGATTAGGTATTCAAATCGAAATATGTAGGTAATTACCTAGCTAGTTTTAGGTATGTAGGCGGGTGTTGTAAGTAGGTACTCGTATATAGTCTATAATAAGTAGTGTACGTACACATTAAAAAGTTTGCGATCACTTTGAAAATATTATGAAAACCTATAAATTGTATAAATTTGCTTAGATATTTGACGACCTCTGTGGCGCGGCGGGCGAAGGTTCGCCTGCGACGCAGGAGGTTGCGAGTTCGAATCCTGCCTCGGAACAAATATTTTGTGCGATCTGCAGGTATTTGTTCTGGGTAGTTTCTATGTAAAATAAATAAAATAAATAATAAAATAAAATAATTATCTTGCCCCAAGCTAAGCAGAGCTTGTGTTATGGCCATAGATAACTGATATATTACAAAGATGTATATTTTTTATTATACATAAAAAATACCCAGAACACACTGAACAAATATTTGCGATCGCACAAATATTTGTTCCGAGGCGGGAATCGAACCCGCAACCTCCTGCATCGCAGACCAAGCTATGCCCACCGCGCCATAGAGGTCGTCAAAAACAAAAAAAAAAAAAATATAAAAAAAATTGGTAATGTAATAAAAAATATGTATATTTAACCCCCGACGCAAAAACGACGGGGTGTTATAAGTTTGACGTGTCTGTGTGTGTTCTGTGTGTGTATATGTGTGTGTGTGTGTGTGTGTGTGTGTGCGTGTGTGTGTGTGTGTGTATGTGTGTATCAGTGTGTGTGTCTGTGTGTGTGTCTGTTTGTGGCATCGTAGCTCCCGAACGGATGAACCGATTTAGATTTTTTTGATATGTAATGTATTGTATATCTAGTACCCATAACACAAGCTCTGCTTAGCTTGGGGCTAGATAATGTTGTGTGAACTTGTCCAGCATTATTATTATTTATTTATATATATGTAGATGCTCTCTGGTGCTTGGGCAAAGTCTGGTTTCAGCTAGTGTTTAAACAAATAAAATTCTTCGAAACAAAATTCATTTATTTGTCCCCAAAAAAAACATTTGCAATATTAAAGTAACGAACTAGCAAAATCAAAGCGAAACAGCACATGCCTTTCGGAATGGTATAGGTACCTAGTAACCTACCAATTCTGGGATAACTGTAAGTACCTACACGGTGTACCTACCTTTCTACTCATAGTTGTATTATGTAAGTATGTAGCTTACTACATACATTGTCTACCTAGCTATTGCTAGTTGTAGGCTTGTAGGTAAGTACCTACCTATAGCCAGTTAGTGGTAAGTACCTAGCTAGTTGTAGGTAGGTACCTACTACGTAGTGAGGAATGCCCGCACTTGATGGACTGAGGAGAGTGTAAAAGGGCCATTTGCAAAAAAAGTGTAGGTACCTACATTTCACAAAGTACATGTCACAAGGTTTTTTTTAAATCTAAACTATCAGTAACCTCATTATTTCACTATCAAATTTACTTATTTTAATCATTGTTTGATCCATTTAATTGTAAACAATAACTAAATATTGAACATAAGTAATAAATAATAATAAATAAATAAATAAATAATGCTGGACAGTTCACACAACATTATCTAGCCCCAAGCTAAGCAGAGCTTGTGTTATGGGTACTAGATAACTGAAATACTTAATACAATATATTACATAGATAGATATTTTTTATTATACATAGAAAATACCCAGAACACCCTGAACAAATATCTGCGATCGCACAAATATTTGTTCCGAGGCGGGAATCGAACCCGCAACCTCCTGCGTCGCAGGCCAAGCTTCGCCCGCCGCGATTTTTGAAGTTATAATACTATTGATAACTTCAAAAAATATGCCACAAAATCTCTCCATACAAATTATGCATGTCACAGCAAGGTCATTGCAACAAAAAAATACTCTCTGGAAATTTCTAGCTAAAATATTTTTGGAAACTACATAATCTAAACAATCTAATTTAATTTTTATGAAGACCTCTGTGGCGGGGCGGGCGAACCTTTGCCTGCGACGCCGGAGGTTGCGGGTTCGATTCCCGCTGGGTTCGATTGTTCTGGGTATTTTCTATACATAATAAACTAGTGGTTCGCCCCGAACTGAGACCTCGCGAATACACGCGATTCAGGTAGGTTACCTCATTTCTTTCGATAAAATATCTATGTAAATAAATAATTAAATAATACTGGACAGTTCACACAACATTATCTAGCTCCAAGCTAAGCAGAGCTTGTGTTATGGGTACTAATAACTGATATACTTAACACAATACATCAAGTAGATACTTTTTTTTTATTATACATAGAAAATATCCAGAACACCCTGAACAAATATCTGCAGATCGCACAAATATTTGTTCCGAGGCGGGAATCGAACCCGTAAACTCCTGCGTCGCAGGCGAACCGTTGCCCGCCGCGCAACAGAGGTTGTCAATGTCCATATGTGAGTACATCCACATAAAATGAATGTTCTTGTCGGTTCGATGAGTTAGACCTACAACGTCGTTATAATTCTTAGAAACGGGAGGTCAACTATACTGGTTAATGTTTTATGGAGTAGGTACAAGTTTCGAAATTCTTAAATTTTAGACTTTTCCCAGTATTCGCATCATAAAAGCTACAAACATACCAAATTTCTGCGTTGTAGGATTAGTGGAAGTACCCTAGAGGTTTTGGTTTTTTACGTTTTTAGATTTACCTTAACATCTAAAAAACTTCATAAGTAAGTTACAAAATTCAAAAAAATAGTCGTCGTGAAATGTCGAGTAAGGGACTTTCATATGACATCCCATTTGATCTGATATTCTCACTTTTTTTTTACCCCCTCTTGGACTCCAATATCTCAACAACCCCCCGACCGATATAGCTCGTAACCTTACCAACAAATTGTACCAATACTATCTACCTCCCAATCAAACATGAAAATCGAATTATCGGTTCGGAAGTTATGCTCGGACAAACATACATACATACAAACAAACGCCGCTTCTTCCAAGTTGACTCAGAGAACTCGCTTCGCTCGTTCAAAAATATCTATCTATGTTATATATTGTATTAAGTATATCAGTTATCTAGTACCATTAACACAAGCTCTGCTTAGCTTGGGGCTAGATAATGTTGTCGCCCGCGGTTTCACCTGTGTTATTCTCCTTTAGAGTAGGTTTTGATCTATCTATATACCTACCAAATTTCATCAAAACCAAGACTAATAAACATAACTACTCCGCAAGCAGCCTGCTGCTTGCCTGGTGTTGTATTGGATAAATTCCAGTATTGAGGATATCCAGTAGGTATCCGACAAGCCGACTACTCTTGCAGCAGCATGTAGGTACATATACCTACCAGGCAAGCAGCAGACTGCAGGAGTCTTCTAGTTGCAGAATGTCTGGAATACCCTTGAAAATACTGGATTGCTGTCGCCCCCATTTCACCGGAATTCCAGATATTCTGTTGCCATATTGCTCCTGCATGCAGTCCTGCATTCAGCACATGCATTTTGGAATATTATAGGTAGGGTACCTACCAATTCTGGGACACCTGTACACGGTGTACATACCTTTCTACTCATAGTTGTATTATGTATGTAGGTATGTAGCTTACTACATACATTGTCTACCTAGCTATAGCTAGTTGTAGGCTTGTAGGTAAGTACCTACCTGTAGCCAGTTCGAGGTAAGTACCTAGCTAGTTGTAGGTAGGTACTATGTAGTGAGGAATGCCCGCACTTGATGCACTGAAGAAAGTGTAAAAGGGCCATTTGCAAAAAAAGACAAGTGTACCTACATTTCACAAAGTACTTACTGTCACAAGGTTTTTTTTTTAAATCTAAACTATCAGTAGGAAACCTCATTATTTCACTATCAACTTTACTTAGTTTAATCATTGTTTGATCCATTTAATTGTAAACAATAAGCAAATAATGAACTAAGTAGTACTTTGATAACTTCAAAAAATATGCCACAAAATATCTCCATACAAATTGTGCATGTCACATCAAGGTCATTGCAACAAAGAAATACTCTGGGGATATTCTTACTGAAATATTTTTGGAAACTACATAATCTGAGCAATCTAATTTCATTTTTATGAAGACCTATGTGGCGAGGCGTACGTTCGCCTGCGACGCCGGAGGTAGCTGGTTCGATTCCCGCCTCGGAACAAATATTTGTGCGATCTGCAGATATTTGTTCAGGGTGTTCTGGGTATTTTCTATATATAATAAACTAGTGGTTCACCCCGAACTGAGACCTCGCGAATACACGCGATTCAGATAGGTTACCTCATTTATTTCGATAAAATATCTATGCAAATAAATAATTAATAAATAGTACTGGACAGTTCACACAACATTATCTAACCCCAAGCTAAGCAGGGCTTGTGTTATGGGTACTAGATAACTGATATACTTAATACAATACATTAAATAGATAGATATTTTTTATTATTCATAGAAAATATCCAGAACTAACTCCCTGACCAAATATCTGCACATCGCACAAATATTTGTTCCGAGGCGGGAATCGAACCCGCAACCTCCTGCGCCGCAGGCGAACCTTCGCCCGCCGCCACAGAAGTCGTCAATGTACATTAGTACGTACAGAGTACGTGAGTACATCCACATAAAATGAACGTTCTTGTCGGTTTGAAGAGTTAGACCTACAACGTCGTTCAAATTCCTAGAAACGGTAGGTCAGCAATTCTGGTTATTTTTTATGGAGTACCTACAAGTTTCGAACTACATAAGTTAAAAAATTATAAAAAATAGTTTTGAAATGTTGAAGCAAGGGACTTTCATATGACATCCCATTTGATCTTATAGTCTCACTTTTTTTTTACCCCCTCTTGGACCCCAATGTCTCAACAACCCCCCGACTGATATACCTAGCTCGTAACCTTACCAACAAATACCAATACTATCTTCCCCCAATCAAACATGAAGATCGGATTAACGGTTCGGAAGTTATGCTCGGACAAACATACATACATACATACAAACAAACACCGATTTTTCCAAGTTGATTCAGAGAACTCGCTTAGCTCGTTCAAAAATATCTATCTATGTAATATATTGTATTAAGTATATCAGTTATCTAGTACCTACCCATAACACAAGCTCTGCATAGCTTTGGGGCTAGATAATGTTGTGTAATTTAATCTGTCCAGCATTATTTATTTATTTATTTTATTTATAAACTAGCTGTCGCCCGCGGTTTCACCCGCGTTATTCTCCTTCTGAGTAGGTTTTGATCTATCTATATACCTTCCAAATTTCATTCAAATCTGTCCAGCAGTTTCAGCGTGAAGAAGTAACAAACGCACTACACACACACACACACACAAACTTTCACATTTATAATATTAGTGGGATTTAACATCTGCGTATCGAATCAATGGATGGAGGCGGAAAAAGTTTAAACATTTCTGTGGCATTCTATGGAGAAGCCTGTTATCCATAAATTAACATCTATCAGCTGATGATGATGAAGTAAAAAATCCTCTCATTATGAGCAAGTCCTTATGTTTCCAGTTCGTCATAAGTTCGTTACGTTCAATTTAGTTTCCATTTATTAACATATACACTTTTTTTGCAAATGGTCCGGTTGGTTTTGGTTTTTTAACTAGGTACCTACCTACGTCAATGACGTATCAAGTAGATGGCCCACCTGATGTTAAGCGGTAACCTACCTCATAGGTCGCGTCCACCTAGGACGCGCCTTATGTGGCATTGCACTGTGCCCGCCACCCTGAGACATATAAAGATGAAAAATCTCATGTGTTTGTAATTCTACTAGTTACCTATATTGTATTTTGTTTTTTATATATTTACACGTTGTTTTTTTTTTTGTTGTAAATTCACCTCCTCTCACGTTCTTTACAATCCTGTCCATCCAAAGGTTGCCTGGAAGAGATCGCTCTTAGCGATAAGGCCGCCCATTAAATCACCGTGAACTAGTTTGTAAGATAATATAAGTATGTTGTTATTTTATTTTTTAAGGTGATTACAATAAAGAGTTTTCTTCTATCTATCTATCTATCTATTTCACCGGAACCTAGCCTTCAAACCGGAACACAGCAATGCGAGCAATACTGCATTGTGACAGAAACAGGTATGGAGGTAGAACCTACTTCCCCAGACGAACTCTTTCACAAAAAAACTCTAGGTAACTAGGGACCACTAGTAACTACTAGGGTGGGTGCACCAGCCGCACACCAGGCACCAGTAGTACACCATTTAAAACTTCAACCATAAATAATAAGCTTCTTTTAAATTTCCCACTACTTTTTTACTTTTACCTTTTTTTTTGTTGTTGTTAAAACAGAATGAGACCCTATCTGCAGAAATTATAATGATTTTTATGTAAAAATCACTCGTTCATTATTGCCATATTGTAACGGGGTAAATTGGGGAGGTGGGAGGACAAACCTCGCAGATGCAGCTCCCTTAGCTCAGCGGTTTCGCTACTAAATGTTTTTTTTATTATCTTGCGATTTAAGGATGTGTGAATTAAGTGGATATGAGACGTGGACTAGGTGTTTAGGCTTTAACAATTAAAACGAGTCTTTCTTCTGTAGGATTGACTTTATTCTTATCTTATTTCTTCGACCCTAAAAAAAACTACTGAGGTCCCTTCATACAGGGGGCGACACGCGCTTGTCCTGTTTGTTCATCTGAGAAGTTATTACAATTTCTGGACCCACCTCTATTTTTTTATAACAAACATAAAAACTGGGGTCCTTTCCTTAGGGACGACACGCACTTGTCCTGTGTTTATCTGAGAGATTATTACAATTTCTGACTTCACGCCTATTTTTTATAACAAAGATAGACACTGGGGTTCTTTTCCTTATGTTCATTTGGTTCTGGCGGCCATTACAATAAGCACGCGCATGAAGGTAAGTTTTTTAATCTACTTAAATCTCGGGTTGTATCTATTGTTATGAGCTCCTATTGTTTTAATTCGTTAATATAATGTGTTTACTAATGGTATTGCATACTATTTTTGAAAAATATATCTTTGTGAAGAGATAGTTTCGCTGGTAAACTACTAGTGGTCGAGCTTTTTTAAAGATAATTGTTATTTAACTTTATACAAATTTAAGGTTAAGTTAATTGATTACTTTTTTATAGGAAACACTTCGGAAACTTACATTGTTCCAATAGTTGTCCAGTGGTTTAACTCTGGTAAAATCAGTACTATCAATTTGTTACAGTAGTTGACTATTTACATTTTCTTTTAAACTCATCAACCTTCCGAAAAGTTTTCTGTTGTTATTTTATAAGTGTAGTGTTTGTTGTGAAAGTATGATCTCTTAAAATTTAAAATTAATCTCTTATAGTAATAACTTTCTAAGTGCCGAGTTATTAATTATAAATGTTGATTTCGTAATAATTATTTAATATTTCATTGATGATGAATAAGATGTTTTTTATTATCTTATTTTATTACGTGTCATCAATGAAATATTAAATAATTATTACGAAATCAACATTTATAATTAATAACTCGGCACTTAGAAAGTTATTACTATAAGAGATTAATTTTAAATTTTAAGAGATCATACTTTCACAACAAACACTACACTTATAAAATAACAACAGAAAACTTTTCGGAAGGTTGATGAGTTTAAAAGAAAATGTAAATAGTCAACTACTGTAACAAATTGATGCACTGATTTTACCAGAGTTAAACCACTGGACAACTATTGGAACTATATAAGTTTCCGAAGTGTTTCCTATAAAAAAGTAATCAATTAACTTAACCTTAAATTTGTATAAAGTTAAATAACAATTATCTTTAAAAAAGCTCGACCACTAGTAGTTTACCAGCGAAACTCGTAAAGTAGCTTCTTTTCAATAAAAACACTAGTTTTATTACCTGGTCATTCATTGGTGCAATGCATGGTTAATAACTGGTACAAACTGGTCAACCTAAGGAACATAACACCTCGCGACGCATTTTTTTAGTGTAGGTAAACATTGTAGTTCAACTAGTAGATCTTTTTTGTGAAATAGTTCGTCCGGGGAAGTACTACCATCATACCTACTTCTGCCGCATAGCAGTAGTGCTCGCATTGCTTTGTTCTGGATTGAAGGGTATGGTTGCCGGTGAAATTAGAATTTGTTAAATGTGGTTACAAAATAAATATCTTTTTATCTTTTATCTACATTACAGGCACATGAGACTTTTCATCTTTATGTCTCAAGGTGGCGGGCGCAGTGCAATGCCATATAGGGTGCGTCCTAGGTGGATGTGACCTATGTGATAATGCACTGTTCATAGGCAGAGGGTACTGATGGCCATCTGCTTGATATGACACTGAAAGTTGTTTAAAAAAAATAGGATACAGACAGACACTTTAGTAGTAGTAGAGCTTTTTTGTGAAAGAGTTCGTCCGGGGAAGTACTACCATCATACCTACTTCTGCCGCATAGCAGTAGTGCTCGCATTGCTTTGTTCTGGATTGAAGGGTATGGTTGCCGGTGAAATTAGAATTTGTTAAATGTGGTTACAAAATAAATATCTTTTTATCTTTTATCTACATTACAGGCACATGAGACTTTTCATCTTTATGTCTCAAGGTGGCGGGCGCAGTGCAATGCCATATAGGGTGCGTCCTAGGTGGATGTGACCTATGTGATAATGCACTGTTCATAGGCAGAGGGTACTGATGGCCATCTGCTTGATATGACACTGAAAGTTGTTTAAAAAAAATAGGATACAGACAGACACTTTAGTAGTAGTAGAGCTTTTTTGTGAAAGAGTTCGTCCGGGGAAGTACTACCACCATACCTATTTCTGCCGCAAAGCAGTAGTGCTCGCATTGCTGTGTTCCGGTTTGAAGGGTAAGGGTGCCGGTGAAATTACAGGCACATGAGACTATTCATCTTTATGTCTCAGGATGGCGGGCGCAGTGCAATGCCACATAGGGCGCGTCCTAGGTGGACGTGACCAGTGAGGTAATGCACTGTTCATAGGCAGAGGTTACCGCTTAACATCAGGTGGGCCATCAGCTTGTTCCGTCATTCAAGTAGTATAAAAAAAAAAAAAAAAAAAAAAAAGACACAGCTACACACCATATTCCAGAATAAAAAAGTGAAAGGCAATCAAAGGTTGAGTTGTAGGTTGTAGGTAGGTACATAAATTCTACTTCTCGCGACTACTGTATCTAGATACCTAAGTACCTACCTACCTATACCTACGCACGAACGAAGGTATTTCATTTAAAAATCTCGGAAAATATGCGTCCTAGCGAAATTACTACTATACAAAATAAAAGCTTATTAAATTTGCTAAACGTTTTACTTTGTCAAGTTTTTCGAACTTGAATAGTTTTCGCATTATCCGCTCTTGAAAGTCTGTAATTATGGAAAAAAAGCGGCCAAGTGCGAGTCGGACTCGCCCATGAAGGGTTCCTTAGCAGCACAGAATAAATATTAGTACAGGTAGCAGCAAGTAACATAATAAAAATAATAATAATAAAAAATAATAATAATATAAAAGTGCTTGTAGTTCGTTATAGCTTTGATCGATGTTTTAATAATAGTGTATTTTTTTAGGGTTCCGTAGCCAAATGGCAAAGAACGGAACCTTTATGGATTCATCATGTCTGTCTATCTGTTTGTCTGTCTGTCTGTTCGTCCGTATGTCACAGCCACTTTTTTCCGAAACTATAAGAACTATGTTGTTGAAACTTGGTAAGTAGATGTATTTTGTGAACCGCATTAAGATTTTCAAACAAAAATAGAAAAAAAACAATAAAATTAGAGGTAAGGTACACTTACAAAGTGGTAAAATGTGTGAAACTTCTAAAATAACAGAATGATAAAACTAAAAAAAATATGATGTACCATGTAAACTTATACCCAAAATTGGTTTGAACGAAATCTAGCAAGTAGTTTTTATTAGATACACTATTATTAAAACATCGATCAAAGTTACAACGAACTACAAGAACTTTTATATTATGTTACTTGCTGCTACGGAACCCTTCATGGGCGAGTCCAACTCGCACTTGTCCGCTTTTTTTTATCTCTATTGAACGCGGCCTGGGCCTCATTCGTTCTTGAATGAAAGGTAAATTGCGGTTTACGACTTATGAAGTATTAAAAAAAACTTACTAGATCTCGTTCAAACCAACTTTCGGTGGAAGTTTACATGGTAAATGTACATCATATTTTTTTTTTAGTTTTATCATTCTCTTATTTTAGAAGTAACGGGGGGGGGGGGGGGCACATTTTAGCACTTTGGAAGTGTCTCTCGCGCAAACTATTCTGTTTAGAAAAAAAATATATAATAAGCCAAGCATTTTTGAAAACCTATCCATAGAAACCCCACACGTATGGGTTTGATGAAAAAATAAATGTTGAGTTTCAGAACCCCCAAAATGTATTGTTTTGTTTTCTATTTTTGTGTGAAAATCTTAATGCGGTTCAGAGAATACGCATCTACTTACCAAGTTTCCACAACATAGTTCCCATAGTTTCGGAAAAAAGTGGCTGTGACATACGGACGGACAGACAGACAGACAGACATGACGAATCCATAAGGGTTCCGTTTTTTGCCATTTGGCTACGGAACCCTAAAAAGAAGCTTCTTGGGTGGGAGGAAGACAAGAGATATCAGGCTTGACGGTGGACACCGATTTCAAGAATGACTTGTAGGCCTATGTACCTGGAGCCCCGTACCTCCTCAGAGGAAGGGTCTGAAAAGACCGCTGCTGGTCTCTGGACCTCTGGCGACTTCAGAAACCACTTAGCAAATGCGACCATGCTTTTTTGAAATGCTGAAGATGTTGTGTCGCACGCATCCTGATGTAAAGGCATGCACAAACAGCACGTATTTGAAACCTTGTTGCTTGACGTTTTACGAGTATAAAGAATTTAACGGCAAAAAAGTTTTTTTTTCCAAAAATGGCAGACTTTCAAGATCGGATATCACGAAAACTATAAAAGATATCGAAAAAATTTACGAAGTAAAACTTGTTTCATATATTAGCCTCATAGCTAACATTAGCTTTAATTCTGTATAGAGTGATCATTAACCCCCCCCCCCCCCCCCCCCCCAGAGCCCCCCCTCCCCCTCCCCCCGGCTCAAAGGCTTCGGTCAGGGACTTTTGATATGTTCACCTCCTAACTACGTACCTACCTAGTCCAAAGAAAGTTAAGAAGTCAAAAATTGTGTTCCAAACATTTCCCACTATAAATATTTACTTATTTATTAACTTTTTTCGAAGTAGTTTTATAAAGAATGAAGAGCTCTTCACATATCTTTACATAAAATGTTATATCGGTAGCAATTGTTTAAGTCCGCAGTTTTGCAGAATCGTGCCACAGATAAAATAATACTATAACTGTGCATAGCTCCTTTGAGGTTTTGCCGCCACGCGTTTCGAAACTCGTGTTCAGTGCTGCCACCTCTGAGGCCGATCGGCCCTAAAAGCGCTTGAAAATAGCGCTAGATTCCGCTAGATTGCATAAACAAAAAATAGCGCTAGAATCCCCTAGCTTGCATGAACAAAAAAAGGCATTGCGAAATAAGAAGTTTTTATTTATTTCAATACAAATTGTATTTATCTTCTAAATTCTACTATAATCTTACTACCTACATAAAAAAGGCACATTGTAAACCAACGAGCAGAAACAATTTATATTATTCGGGGAATACCCTACCCTAAACATATGGAACGGAACGGAAGCTAAACGAATTGCGGCGTTGCTGCTTACTTCCTACTTTTTGCCGAGATTGCGACATGATTACTACCAAGATTGGTCTGCCAAAAAAATGCGCTACAAGTTAATATTAAAATTTCAGCGCTAAGTGTCCCAAAAAAGCGCCAGATCTAACTCCGAAAGCGTTGAGGTGGCAGCACTGCACGTGTTTGGCTGTCGGTAAACTCAATAGGTACTTCACGTCGTCGGCGCGAGTCCGTCGCGCCGTCCGCGCCTTTGAAGTTTACCGACTCTCGATGGATTCGGCGCGCCGGCACGGGCGTGCACAGGCTTGCGTGGTCCCACGGCCCGTGGTCTGTGCCGGCGGGTACAAGAGTGCGGGGAGGGAGGGCGCGGACTCATGCTGATTGGACGATGACTACCAGACATCGGCAGGCGTCTGCCGACGGGGTGGTCCCACGGCGTGTTGCCTGTGACCTTGTGTCTGTGCCTGTGTGAAAACGGGCCGTGTAATTGCACCATTATGTACCCGTTTCGTCAATCTACTATCGTCCATCCTGTCTAAATGCCCAAACCACCTAAGCATACCTTTCTCAATCCTAGTCACTACGTCATCTTTACTGCATACAATACACAAAATACACAATAGTACAAAAAACGGAGCCGTTATCCTGTTAGTATAATTTCAAGGTAACATTGTTATTCTAGGTTATACCTACAAGTCAAAAGTGTTTCAGTATCAAGTATCGATGGTAAAAGCTTTTGACAGGAGTACCTACGTACCTACCTGTTGTATCCAGATCACCCGTGACCTGATTTCTATGTGATATTGAGGTTGGACAATGGAGTTCAACGGATAGGTATCATCATCTGAAGATATTCATTGTATTTGTGTAGCATCATGTTTTTTATTTTGCTTTCTTTTATGTGTAGGGTTGAAAAGGGACGGTAAAGGAGTTCTTTGTTACATTGTAAGAAAATTTTGTGTATTTTGCATAAGAAAATATATATTACAATAGATACAGTATTCAATTTCTCTTTCACTAAGTATTTTACTTTGGGCGATTATATTACGCATCTCATCATAACCCCTGAAAATGAAAATCGAACTTTCAAAATTTCCTCTCTTAAAACCACGCCTCATATGAGAAATTAAACTTTTATTTCGTGAACACACGTGCGCAGTGACAATCTTTCTAAGCGGGATTTATTTTGCAGTCATACACAGTCCTTTTAGAAGTAAAAATCCTGGAACTTGTCGAAGATCTCTCATATTTGCCTGCGACACAGGAGGTTGCGGGTTCGATTCCTGCCTCGGAACAAATATTTGTGCGATTGCAGATATTTTTTCAGGGTGTTCTGGGTATTTGCTATGTATAATAAAAAAATATATCTATGTAATATATTATATTAAGTATATCAGTTATCTAGTACCCATAACACAAGCTCTGCTTAGCTTGGGGCTAGATAATGTTGTGTGAACTGCCCAGCATTATTTATTATTTATTTATTATATTTATACTCGATGCGCATGCCGCAAATCCGAAGACGCAGTAGGGTAACGGTCGATGGACTAAAAAGTCGGCAGATGGAGGCGTCTCAAGACCCTTCGTCATGGCATAATATGTCCTATGTCCAGGTATGGCTATGGTATGTGTATAATATGTCCTATGTCCAGGTATGGCTATGGTATGTGTATAATGATATTTTAGAAGTAGTAAGTAGAGCTTTTTGTGAAAGAGTTCGTCCGGGGAAGTACTACCACCATACCTATTTCTGCCGCAAAGCAGTAGTGCTCGCATTGCTGTGTTCCGGTTTGAAGGGTAAGGGTGCCGGTGAAATTATAGGCACATGAGACTTTTCATCTTTATGTCTCAGGGTGGCGGGCGCAATGCAATGCCACATAGGGTGCGTCCTAGGTGGCCGTGACCTATGAGGTAATGCACTGTTCATAGGCAGAGGTTACCGCTTAACATCAGGTGGGCCATCCGCTTGTTCCGTAATTCAGTAGTATAAAAAAAAAAATGCGATTAAGAGTATAATTTTACACTGAAATTAATGTTATTGGCTTTTATTTTGGTCATTATTTGCGGCAAATCATATTTGGTTGAAGAAAACACTGGATTAATAGCGAAAATAACATCGAAATTTTAGTCCATACAAGTAATTTTGATGTTATTTTCGCTATTATTCCACTGTTTTCTTCAACCACATATGATTTACCGCAAATAATGACCAATATAAAAGCCAACAACAGTAATTTCAGTGTAAAATTATACTCTGTTTGCCCATATTAGTGCAAATACGTTTGTATGAAAAAGCAACCACCGTAAGGAAAATAATACGAATCAAGCATTTCTTAATTTTATCCCAAAATGTAAAATATACGGCTTTTTTTTATCACTAAAGTCTCTCCGATAATAAAGCTGGCTACACAAAGCCGATGACGTACGGAATAACACCGGCGTCAATCACGATTTATATTTTATCCCGAAAATAAATTGTATAGGGCTTCACTTTGTGTGGAATTACAGATTTTATTATTTCACAATCGTCTCTGTCAATGCCTGCACTCTTTTTGTAATAAACAATTCCCGGGCCGGGGTAGGTAAATATAAAAACGTTGCAAACCTATTGACAAAAATTGCACAATAGGTACCACTTTTAGCATCATTGAACTAGGTAGCCCAGATGATTGATTGATTGATTATATTATCTGTGCCCATTCAGTAAAGTCACTCCATAGAGTTTTTTTTATATATAGTCACTCGCACATTATAGAATTTCAAACCGTTTTATCGTTGCGGAATATAACCTTTTGATTGGAGGGCATTTTCATTTAAGATGAGTATGTGTTGACATTGAAACCAACAAAAAAAAGAATAGACGGAGCATTACGTGCTAAAAAGGGAGACATGAAAAAGGAAGTCATGAAGGACGTTTTTTTTGTTAGTATCATCTTCCTGTTTCTTGGCCGAGTCCGGTTAAGACAGTAGGTCATATTTTGTATGTGACTTTTAGAACTGCGCCAACCCAAAGCACAAATCTTCATACAAAAAAAAGGCGCATTAAAAAAAAACCTCTTAATGACGTTTTTATTGAATATCTCGTAAAGTATAGATAGTTTAACAAAAACCCTACAGTAAACTCTCAGCTTTGCTGTATTGATTTTATTTAACGAATTTCTTACCCAATAATATGCACCATTTAAATAAACAATCGAATCTAGGCAATAATTACAAGTAATTTTGAAAAAAAAACGTGAATATATTTTCCTATCATATGTCTGGTACAGTGACCCCTCTGAATTATAATGTAGTATCCATGCATATTTTAAATAAGAATATTGTACTGTTAAAAATCAAATCTAAGATTAGGAATTTGCGGCATACCCCACCTTAAGATTTGTTTTAAGCTACTGTTTTATCTTTATTTATAGGATTAAAATATATTATGACCTTAACGACCCTAAATACATGGAAATATTAAAATCTTCAACGAAAAAAACTAATTTTAGGATTATGTAAATGTATGCCTTTATTCAAAGCTTAGTAGGAATAAATTCAAGATTTTCATTCGCTGCCAATACGCGAACTAACTCTGCGAGATCCTATGAATAAATTTCACTTTAGACCCTCCTAAGCCGATGCTGCTTGCAGTTCAAGATGTTTGTAAGCTGCTTACCTAGGCACTTCGTAGTTGAATCTAGGGTTTTCCAATATTTACCTCAAAACATTTAGTAAGTTCTTTTCGATAAAGAATTTGGCCGGGGATAACTATTGCCTATATAAACTACATTAGGTAGGTAGGTATTTCTGGTATTTCGGTGTGAAGTCCAAATAATAGTTTATTGAGATGGCAAACGCAATTCAATACTACGTAGGTCACGTCCAAAGTGCAGGCAACACACAGTAACACGTTCTAATGCAAAGGTTATCGCTTATCAGGCATTGTCAGTTCCACCGGGATGATAAGACCGGCCAAATGAGTCTTGAACCATGAGAGAGACCATAGAGTTTTTTGTAGTAGTAGAGCTTTTTTGTGAAAGAGTTCGTACGGAGTAGTACTACCACCATACCAAATTCTGCCGCAAAACAGTAGTGCTCGCATTGCTGTGTTTCGATTTGAAGGGTATGGGTGCCGGTGAAATTACAGGCACATGAGACTTTTCATCTTTATGTCTCATGGCGGCGGGCGCAGTGCAATGCAACATAGGTTGCGTCCTAGGTGGACTTAACCTATGAGGTAATGCATTGTTAAAGGCAGAGGTTACCGCTTAACATCAGGTGGGCCATCTGTTTTTTTTTAGTTGTAGTTGGCGTCGCACGGTTTGTGTATTTACCATTTTCAAGTATATTTTTTGTATTTTTAATATAATTGACAACGTTACACTCCTTCCTAGTTATCAAAGTCACAGTCAAGTCATGTTTTAGTAAAGCGGTGGTCGTTTTAGCCACAGATTTTTTATTTTCTCGCAACCGTGGTTTAAAGTAGACTCCCTCGCTATATACTGGGTCTTTTTAGCCCCTTATATAACAATCTACTATTTGTTGCGCAATAACAGAGCACGTAGGCCCAAAAAAAATAGAAATAGCGCCTACAAAATTTATGTAAAATAGTGACCAACTACAAAATAACTTGTATTTAATTTATTGAAACAGACAAGGCAATTGATATTTGGATATGGATATTGGATATGGATGTATATTCGGAATTCTGTGGTTTTTCCATATGAATGATCAATTTGGAGGTTTTTTTTGTATTACTTATTATGTGATGCCAATCGCTGCATGTAGGAATAAAAAATATATCTTAGATACAAATATATCACTCCAATTATATTGCAAACAGGAAAATATCAGGTTATAATATGTCTCACGATAAACAGGGCAACAGTTTTTTTCTGTGTTTAGTAGCAGCAGAGAAAAGAACAGCAGCTTTGTGAAAGAGTTCGTCCGGGGAAGTACTACCACCATTCCTATTTCTGCCGCAAAGCAGTAGTCCTCGTATTGCTGTGTTCCGGTTTGAAGGGTAAGGTTGCGGGTGAAATTACAGGCACATGAGACTTTTCATCTTTATGTCTCAGGGTGGCGGGCGCAGTACAATGCCACATAGGGCGCGTCCTAGATGGGCGTGACCGTGAGTTAATGCACTGTTCATAGGCAGAGGATACCACTTTACATAAGGTGGGCCATCTGCTTGACCCGTCATACCAAGTAATTAGTTTTTATATTTATAATTGCGCAGCATAGGTTAAGAAAAAAAAAAAAACTAAATAGTGATGTTTGTGGTTTGATTTTTATAACATCTTAGGAAAGTCTCCTAGTGATCTGGATCAGTTTAGTTATGTAGATCGTTTGCAACGGTCTTTAGATGCTCAACTGTGTATGCGTTAAGGTTAGTTTTATTTTTGATGGCAACAGCTGCAGGTTTGATTTTCAGACCATTTTTTTTTTTTTTTTTTTTTAGTGTTGTGCAGTTCACACAACATTATCAAGCCCCAAGCAAAGCAGAGCTTGTGTTATGGGTACTAGATAACTGATAAACTTAATACAATATAATAAATAGTTCAATATTTTTTTATTATACATAAGCTCGTTGCGGGTTCGATTCCTGCGTCGCAGGCCAACCTACGCCCGCCGCGCCACAGAGGTCGTCAAATTGGTCATTGGTGGCATTTCCAGAAGCTAAGATCCAGATCCAAGCTGGATCGGTTTATTAGCCCATTTTTTTTCCGTTAAATTTCATTGAAATCACTAGAGCCGTTTATGAAATCGATATAAAAGCTTTTATTCGTTCTATCAGATAGGCTTGGGCCGACGCGACGGAACACTAAAATTATAAAAGTTATGAGAATAAAACGGGTTTCTAGCCGATAAAGATAAATGATCGCAATTAAAATATTGACATTCATCATTAGTTTCTTATCAGCTTGAAATAGTTTCGGTATTAAAGTATATACAATTAATTGTTTTCCTTTTTTGGTTTAAATAAAACGAACAAATGCGTTTTAGACACTTTTTCCTAAAAATTTCACCATGCCATTTTGGAAGTGAAAATAAAAAAACTGCGTACATACATACATAGACACGCCTTTTCCCCCGAAGGGGTAGGCAGAGCCTCAATAAGCATCTTTTCACGATGGTGCACATGGTGAAATATAGACGTGACAAGTGGTTCCGCAAATTTAGACTATTCCCTTTATTTGATACACAAAGCCAGATTACAAAGTCATGTTAGTTACACCACTTATAACTCAAGAACGGCTGAACCGATTTGGCTGAAAATTGGTAGCTTAGAACCAGGAGATTGACATAGGGGGGAGAGGTAAGAGGGGGGGGGGTCACCGGGGGCTACCCGTACGAAGCCGGGGCGAGTCGCTGGTATGTATATAAATAAATAATAATAATAATAAATAATGCTGGACAGTTCACACAACATTATCTAGCCCCAAGCTAAGCAGAGCTTGTGTTATGGGTACTAGATAACTGATATACTTAATACAACATATTACATAGATAGATATTTTTTTTTATTATACATAGAAAATACCCAGAACACCCTGAACAAATATCTGCAATCGCACAAATATTTGTTCCGAGGCGGGAATCGAACCCGCAACCTCCTGCGTCGCAGGCCAAGCTTCGCCCGCCGTGCCACAGAGGTCGTCAATATAAAAATGTATACCTTAGCTCTAGCACAGATAAAATAATACTATACTAGTCTCTAGACAGAAAGTACAGTCTAGAATACTCTGATTGATCGTTGGTTTCAGGGGTTCTCGAGCACTCCAGGGTTATTAATGTAACCTTATGACTCAGCTCATCGCCAGACAGAAAGTACAGTCTAGAATACTCTGATTGATCGTTGGTTTCAGGGGTTCTCGAGCACTCCAGGGTTATTAATGTAACCTTATGACTCAGCTCATCGCCAGACAGAAAGTACAGTCTAGAATACTCTGATTGATCGTTGGTTTCAGGAGTTCTCGAGCACTCCAGGGTTATTAATGTAACCTTATGACTCAGCTCATCGCCAGACAGAAAGTACAGTCTAGAATACTCTGATTGATCGTTGGTTTCAGGGGTTCTCGAGCACTCCAGGGTTATTAATGTAACCTTATGACTCAGCTCATCGCCAGACAGAAAGTACAGTCTAGAATACTCTGATTGATCGTTGGTTTCAGGGGTTCTCGAGCACTCCAGGGTTATTAATGTAACCTTATGACTCAGCTCATCGCCAACAGCCTTGGTATTGGAGACTCTAGTCACACATTAGATATATAGACCGGCGTGAGAACATAAGTGCTATATTTTCTAAATTTGGTAAGAACATAAAAGAAAAAAAATGTGGGCGATATACTTATATTATTTATTATAACAGACGCATTCTTGAATCGATTTTTGGTTAAGTAGGTATTTGTATTCTGTCATTGTCGTAGTCTCAATTCAAGAGTTTTCGTAGTTTCGTTTTCGGTGAAATTACAGGCACATGAGACTTTCCATCTTTATATGTCAGGGTGGTAGGCGCAGTGCAATGCCACATAGGGCGCGTCCTAGGTGGACGAGACTATCCTATCCTATCCATAACTGTAATAGTGTAATAACTACGGAACACTAAAACTATAAAATCTAAACATAACTATTTAGTTTACAGCTGATTAGGATTCTTGATCCAATCAGATAACGAAATTAAGAAGTTGACATTTCACAAGCTAGATGTCACAAAAAATATATTCATAAATGGGTAATCATAACAATAAATATTATAATCAGTTTCTAAAACATAAGAATACACTTAAAAGTATAAATTATGAAGATCTTTAGTCCAGTTTAAATCGAGCGCAGGGAAAATTTTATGCAATGCAACTACACCCAAAATTAGCGTACAGCCATTATTTTGTGTTTAGCCAAACATCATTATCATCGTATATTATTTTTCAAGTGTAAACCACACTTAATGGATAACACTCACTTTTTGGCCGACCTGGTAAAGGCATTGCCGATCACAGGCAAGGTTGCGGCTTCGAGTCCCGCTGGAACGGAATTTTTGGGTTACATTTAAATTTTATCATTATCATCAGCTGATGTAGGTACCTAAGTTCACATAGCTCTACATAGTCATCCATAGAACGCCATGACAATCGGTCCTGAGCCGCCTTCATCCACCAACTTCCTGCTACTTCGTTCTGTACTACGTCATCCGACCCTACATTGGTTCACAGATTATGGTAGCTTTAGCCTAGATAAAAAATACATCCGAATCCCTTGATGTAGATATATATTTCAGAAACTCCAACAAAGTGTTACAAAGATTAATGCTCAGCTTCCAAGGTTTTCTAAAGCTCTCCAACGCTGAAGGGTTATAATGATAGACCCTCAAGGCGTACGCTAACCCTGAAAAAGTGGCAGATATTTCACCTGGGCACCGCTATTTTTGTATTTCCTTTCCTTATCGCTGTAAATGAGTTAGTCGGTAGGAAATTGGATTTTATATTTTTTTTCTTGGTTAGGTATTATACAAATTAGTACCTACCAGCGTGGGTTTTTCAGTTCGCTTCTTTTATCTTTAAGAACAGGATAATTTGAAAGATACCAAAGAAAAATATGGTTTTATTTTATTATTAACACAAGCAGTATGCAAGTAGGTAGGATATCAATATTATTAACACAAGCAGTATGCAAGTAGGTAGGACATCATTATTATTAACACAAGCAGTATGCAAGTAGGTAGGACATCATTATTATTAACACAAGCAGTATGCAAGTAGGTAGGACATCATTATTATTAACAAAAGCAGTATGCAAGTAGGTAGGACATCATTATTATTAACACAAGCAGTATGCAAGTAGGTAGGACATCATTATTATTAACACAAGCAGTATGCAAGTAGGTAGGACATCATTATTATTAACACAAGCAGTATGCAAGTAGGTAGGACATCATTATTATTAACACAAGCAGTATGCAAGTAGGTGCATCATTATTATTTCCAATAATGTTATCTAAAATAGTCACGATGATATAAATGGCATCTGAATAAATATCATATAAATATAATCTTAGATAACCTATACTTTTACAGCTGGCTTCCCCAAAAACATGATTAAAATTGTCTTTTTTATAATTACATACATACATACATAGATACATGCCTTTTTCCCTGAAAGGGTAGGCAAAGCCTCAAATGTGCCTCTTTTCACTGTGGGTTGCCATCGTGGGTAATAGACGTGACAAGTGGTGAGCTCATCATCGCCATTGCTTCCCACAACTGACTTGGCTAACACTTTCTTCCAGTAATAATCCATTCCTTAAATAAGATAGCAGCCAGGACAAATCTTATTCCAAAGAATCTTACAAACAAGTCCAGGTAAGCCCTTAGTCGGCTTTAACGGCATCCACGAGAGGAGATGGAAGGGTCTTTTGTTTTTTAAGGATTTTGCAACAGCTGTATGCAAAATAGCGTTCATAGTAGGTACCCATTACAGTCCAATTTTTTACAACAGGAATGATATTACTTGCAATAATTTTTTACTGGTTTTCAATGGTCTTGTTCCGGTAGAAATATTCAATAGGCCAAGTTAGTAGACAGGGCAGGCAGCAAACAGTCAATGCATAGAAAGCTGGGACATAATCTTGATAGATATCCTTCAATAGCCCTGCAACAGAAATAATCTTGTTTATATATACTACATGTAGTTCACATATGTATATAATGTAAAATGGGTTATATGAATTGCGCTGTCAATTATACCAACTTTATCTAGGTGGAAAAAATTAGTTCTAAATAGGCCGATTACAAAATAAACATTATTGTCGACTGTAGCATAAATCTGTTTACATACTGGATTGACAGGCCTGGCAAAAGTAAGATAAAAAAATTGGAGCTCTACTTCGCAGTAAACTACAATAAGTTAGTGTCATTATTTTGTTCCAGGCATTTTGATACAGTTATTTTTCAAACTCTTTGTGAAATCAAAGTTAATTTTTAACCCCCAACCACAGAACATATATTAGTACAAGTACCCAACTACAGAATATATAATAGTTGCCCCAACGTAAAAACAAAGGGGTGTTATAAGTTTGACGTGTCTGTGTATGTGTGTCTGTCTGTCCCATTGTAGCCCCTGAATGGATGAAACGATTTCTTTGTTTTTTGTTTGAAAGGTGAATTTGTCGGGAGTGACCTTAGCTATGTTTGATCAAAATCGGTTCAGCCGTTTCATTGCGTTGAGGGTTTTGTTTTATTTTTACATTATTAATTACTTATATAAAAATAGCTCAACTAATTCAAATCTCTACCAGACGGAAGCGTCCCTAAGATGGTGGCTGCTTTGCCGCGCACCATTATTTTTGTAATTTTGTACTTGTTGTATTAAACTATCTGTAAAAAAAGATTATAACTACTCCCTGTTAGCCAGTTTCAATGCAAATTATTTGTTATGCGTTTCAAACGGGTTTCAAACTTGTTGCGTCGTGTGTGGTTTCCTAATATATGGACTATACGACATAAACTCAAATGAAACTCAAAAGTAACTTAGAGTTGCAGTTTCGTCATTTTTGCGTTTCACCGTATGTTTGGGCCTCATTAATTAGAGTCACGTAACAATTAACCTATGATAACGATAGGATAATACTACGCCTAAAACACAAACAGTGCGCTTTTCCTGATATAAATTACAACGGTTTGGTATTTAACACTTGCCCTAGAACATGCAAGCTCAGTTCTAGGTTATTTTGTTAGAAGGAATGTTGTCGACGCAAATATGTATATAAAATAACTGTATGTTTTAGAATCATTGCCATTCTAAAACAAATTATGAATAAAACATTATCTTAACTAACCTTTTCTTGTTCAAAATTAAGTATTCAGAATCATCAAATAGATTCTGAATCAGATCTTTCTACACATTTTGTCATCGTTAATTTAACGAGTGAAGCGAGTTCTCTAGTCAACTTGAAAGAATCGGCGTTTGTATGTGCCTATGTATACAGGGTGTAACATAATATCCCTGTAAGCCCGGGGAGGGGGTGTTCTTTATGTTACATCCTGTATTTATCCGATGAAAACATCCGTACTGTTAATTCGACCTTCATCCAATTTGGAAGGGGGTAGATAGTATTGGTACAATTTGTAAGTCAAGTTATAAGCTATATCAGTTGGGGGGTTTGGGGTCCAAGTGGGGGTAAAAAAAAATAAGTCATTCTAATGAGTTCTATGAGTCAATCAAGTGGGGTGCCATGTTGTTCTAAATTTTTGTTAGGGGTCTGGGTGTGATCACAGAATAAATATTAGTACAGGGTGATGTTGTCCTATGGTAGGTACTCTTATCTTGATGATACCCACGACACAAAGAATCCTCGTGTGCGATCAGTAACTGTTGGGTATTATGAAGTTATTTATTGCCCTAGATATGATATTTTTCCTCATCTATGAAATTGGGTGAATACGACTTTATTGCGAAAATAAATGCAATTATATTTCAAGAATCATTTTAAATATAAACTACTAGCGACTCGTACCGGCTTCGCACGGGTAGTTTCAGGATGAAAAACAGCCCCCCCCCCCCTCCCCCTCCTATACAGTCCCTCTGGTAGCCTATGTCACTCAGGGTGAATGTAGCTTTCCAATGGTAAAATAATTTTTGAATTCGGCACAATAGTTTTTGAGTTTATTCATTACAAACATACAAAAATACAAATCATTCCTCTTATAATATTAGTGTAGATTTAGTGTAGAAGTGTAGATGTAGATAATTAATATGCCTACCCCGTTTTAAGAAACAGAGTAAAACGGTTAGGAATCAGTAAAGGGCTAGAAAATTTTAAACATTTTAATCTATATATATATCCGTTATATAAAAAAGTAATTATATAAAAACGGTTTTTGTTAATATTGCATTGCCTGCCATTCAGTTCTGAGTTATGTTCAAAGTTTCAAGCCCCTAGCTCATATTGTACCGAAAAGACAATCAAATAAACAGACATAACAGAAAGCGAGTTAATAAAAACGTGGGACTCATAACACATTTTCCTAACTACCCAATTTTTAAGCCCCGACGAAAAACGAAGGGTTGTTATAAGTTTGACGTGTCTGTGTGTGTGTGTGTGTGTGTGTGTGTGTCTGTCTGACCCATTGTAGCTCCCGTACGGATGAACAGATTTAGTTTTTTTTTTTGTTTGAAAGGTGTATTTGTCGGGATTGTTCATAGCTTTGTTTGATCAAAATCGTTTCAGCCGCTTCATTGCGTTGGGGGTTTTTTGATTTTTACAAAATTAATTACTTGTCCTATATTATCGAGTAGTCACCTACTTCCGTTTTGATCCATAAGAACAGTATTTTATATGAAAAAATATTATACAAACCTTCGACCAAAGTAAAATAAATTACGTCGATGATACAAACCACTTT
This sequence comes from Operophtera brumata, assembly GCA_932527175.1. NCBI lineage: Eukaryota > Metazoa > Arthropoda > Insecta > Lepidoptera > Geometridae > Operophtera > Operophtera brumata. The sequence goes on along the minus strand of OW052226.1, from coordinate 30,427,549 downwards.
GGGTGTACATACGTCACAAATATCGTATCCCGGCGTCGGTAGCAATAAAAACATTACGTATAGTATTATTTTTTCTGTGACATTACTAATTTGTCATTGTGTTCTGTCGATTCAGTTCCTCATTTATCAGCGTAAACGTTTCTGAGCGACGTGAACTCTTTACGTAACTCGTTGTTGATTTATGGGGATAAAAATATATTGCAGGGTTGGGATTGGAAAAGTACAGACTTTATGACATGTGTATGTATGTAGGTATGTAAACAGGGTGATTAATATTTGATTATTCTTTATTTAGGATATATATATAATGCCTATACATAAGTACCTTCCTACTATAAGTTAGCGAGTGTCTATTGTCTATCTTATCAAAGGATATTAGATACAATCTACATGTTTATGATTCTGATACTGGTGATAATACTTACCTTTGTTTATTTAAACATTATTTACATTTTAGTATATATTTTTCATTACGCAATATATCATTTTGTTTAAATGTTACCACTTGATTATTATTAGAAACAAAATCATTGCGTTGCTAAGAGTCATTTAACATTAAGCATCCAATAAATATTTTATGATTGGAGTTGCAATTTTTACTATTTTGTTTGAGGAAAAAAATTGATTGCATTGCCTTAAAATGTATTGGAAACGGATTAAAATAGTTTAATAATTAATAAACTACCAAATATTTTAGAAATTAATACGTGTTAGTCTAAAAGTAAGTCTAAAATGGTATTACAAATTTTAAAAAAAAATGTCTTTAATATTTTTTTTATCGAGTGAAGTAATTCAGGTACTGTATTGAATTATCAATGTGACAGTTAACTGTAACACTAACTGAATTAACATAACAATATTACGCTTACCGATAACAGGAGACAAAGACACATTGACCAGGCCACCACTAAGCATGAACAGTGCGTATGCCCCAGGGAAGTCCTCATGAGAGACATGGTTCGAGATCACCAAAGGACTTGCCACGTGGAGCCATGCTCTCAGCAGCCCGAGGACTCCGGTCACAGTCGCCACCCAGACAAAGTTGTGCATCAGCTGGAGTAAGGCTGTGAAGAGATATGGTCAGACAAATACAGGAAAATATTTTTTATTGAATGACACGAATGACAAAACGTCAAAGTGACTAGAAGTCACGAATGACAAAACATCATCGATGACTTTGAAATCACTTTTTACCAAATGTCGTATATTTGAAAGTCATACCCTGTCTACCAACTTGCAAATATTTCACAGTCGTTGTCTTTGACATATGACGTATCTCTCCATTATTAGTTTGTCTGTTCCACTATACTAAGTCCACTCACCACAGACAAAACAGTGTACTACGTTCGGACCATAGATAATAATTATGTGTGGGTGGAATAGGAAAGCCACAAAGATAAAGTGTAAAATTGAGTAAATACTATTCATAAATGTCAGTGCCATAACAGTCACGGAGTGATTTCAAATCGAGTGGGTAGAGCCACTCGTATTGATATCATAGTATGACAATTTTAGTCAGCGGTGATTTCCAAATATACGAACTTTTGGAAATCGGTGACTAATAGTCATTTTGCTGACTTCTAGTCACTCGCTGACTTTCAAAAATCGATCCCCAGGTGTCTAAAATCTTAGATTACTCGCATACAAATGTGAACCACTTCTTAACAACGCCAAACGCAGCATTTGGTGGCCGAAGCAACCGTCATACCATTTTGTTCTTGTTGCCAAGCATGATAATGTTTACGCAGGTATGGTAGGAAGGGTCAGATCATTTTTAAAACAGGCTATTGTGAGTGATTCAATTATGCAGATATCAACGAATGTATTTCGATAAATCTGTTTTTGAAGCGTCGGCTATTTTATATAGTGGTAGCTATGATTATCGACCAGACAAAGAAATAACTGAATTCGGGGTTTTCAATGTATTATAGCCACAAAACGTGCATCTATGGAAACCAGAGGAAACCAGAGCCTAATGGTTTGTTCGCATATTAAGTTTATTTCACATAGTAAATTTACAAGGTATCACCTTAAAATATATTTTTCTAAATATTTTCAGAGAAGAATGATGCTATTGACAAACTGACAGAACACGATAAGAAATGTTATCTTAACGATAGCGATATGAGAATGAATATATAAATTGGAAAATTACCTATCCTGAAGACGAATGTAATTAATGTAGCTGTAAAAAATAATACTCTTGTGTTGATGTGTGTAATGCTGCTGACGAAGGCTAAGGCACAGCGACCTGCTACGTCGGCGCCTGCGCATATTGATATAAATGTAGCTACTTCACTCTGCAATTGAAAAAAAATACTCCATGACGATTTCATACAAATTATATAACTAATGCAGTTATTACATTAAACCCTAGACATTACTCGGATACATAAAAAAACCGTTAGACGTATACCAAATGCAACCAGGCAATCAAATTCAGTTGATTTAGGTAAGTATACTACGTCCTAATTTGAAGTATGAATAACCGGTGCAGATGTGTTATTAACGTCAGGGGTGGCTACACCAATTATTAAATTGTAGAATGTGTCTTTAGAAGTCATTGCTATTTTTTAACTTTACTAATATTGGTGTTTTTTGTAATATTTCAAGTTTTCATTGGTACAGTTTTTTTTAATCTTAATTTTATATCGAACAGTTGTATTTTATTATTATAACGCCTAAAATAAGAATTCTTACGATACCTAGTTTTTCGAGGAAATTACATATTTTTTTCGAAAAATCAACAAAAAGCTGCATATCTCCAGACAATTTTGATGCAGTAGAGAAGCGGATAAAGCCGATGTAAAAAAATACAAACATACATAGACACACGCCTTTTTCCCCAAAAGGGTAGGAATAGCCTCAAATGGGCCTCTTTTCACTGTGGGTTGCACCATCGTGAGAAATAGACGTGACAAGTGGTAAGCTAATCACCGCTATAATATTGCTTCCCACGATTGACTCTTCTAACTCTTTCTCCCAGTAATAGTACATTCCTTAAATAAGCTATCAGCCGGGACAAATATTATACCAACGATTCTTACAAACAAATCTGGGTTAAGTAAAAAATAATTCAAAAAATAAAAAATAGTATATGTAACTAAATGATAATAAGAGAAATGTAACTGACCGTATCGTACCCAAACTGGAACAACAGCATGGGTTGCAATATGAAGAAATTGAGATCAGAGAAATTCACGAAACTCTGACCGATGCAAATGTTTCGATATACTGGATCTTTGAATGCTTTCAAGTTTAGTATTTCCATCAACTTCACTCTGTAAATAATATAACACTTAATTTTCAATTTCTTATTTAGTAAAAAAACACTATGATAAAATCGTAATGTTTATTTTAAACAAAATGATTTGATCATATCTAGCATTTGACAAATTTACCTTAAGTTTCTTGTAGTCGAGCTATATTTAGCAACATTAGTGTCTTCTTTATTTCGCAAAAGATCTACATCTTCATTCTCAGCTGAACCATTTTCTACATTTTCTGCAAATTTTGGAATCAACTTTATTTTGACATCACTTGTTTCTTAAATAATTTAAAGACGTAAAAATACTTGCTGTTTTTTTTCTAGTCATAGGCTTGTTCTTCATTATCAGCATTCCGGGTATCGTGTGTAGTGATATTCCAGAAATAATAAGTAAAGTTCCTCGAAATCCATAGTGAAAAATTATTAGCTTCAATAATTGTGGATACCATATAAGAATGAGACCTTGGAAGGCTTTTATGACACTCATCACTGTAGTCCTTTTCTTCACGAAGTAATGATTTATTGTTGAGTAGCTCACAGGTACCATCATACCGAACCCAATGCCTTGTAGTACTCCGAATGTCAGTGGTAAATGATTGGTACTGGTTATCGCAATCGTCGTGAATGATCCAAGTGTGAATAGCATTGCTCCAATAAGCCCTCCAAGTTGTAATGATATACGTTTATTCATTAAGTTGAGTAATATTCCTGCAACAAATACGTACATAGAATTTAAAGCGTTATGTTTTCAATATTAATAATTTTTTCAACACACTTGCTCATAAATTGTCACTAGTTTCACCGCAATTAGGCATATTAATGACATCTGTAATCAATCTGTGACTTTTTCATTGCTATTATTTACAAGTGGTGTATAGAGACAGTTGAACATTTACACAGAGTGTGTATTTCTGTTTTACACCTGTAATCAAACTGTGAATATTTCATTGCTATTATTCACTAGTGAGTTATAGAGACAGTTGAACATTTACACAGAGTGTGTATTTCTGTTTTACACCTGTAATCAAACTGTGAATATTTCATTGCTATTATTCACTAGTGAGTTATAGAGACAGTAGAACATTTATACAGAGTGTGTATTTCTATTTTATTATTATTTTCTTCACTAGTGTATTATAAAACGTCGTATGATACACGTGTGTATTGATGATTACCGTCCTAGGCTCTCTTAAGACCCTCACCTCACGGCTCGGGTCTCAATGGCGCCTCAGCGGTAATCACCAATATTACACACTAGTACCATAACGTACTATAAACTATTGGGCCTATGCCTAATTTCGGTTAGTAAAGAAAAATTGCAACAAGATATAATTCTACTAATAAACTTAGATTCAACTTTGTAAATAAATATTTTATTGAAGGCATCGAAATAATAATTCTAAAACAAAATAGATAAGCATTCAAAGTTATGTAAATTTCATGAAATCTCAGATAAATGTGACTACTAAGACGGAGACACGTCCTATTTGATCATGAAGATAATAATTACTAATAATCAAACTAGTTTGGCTACAAAGTAAAACCACAAGGAAGAACCCAACACAACTATATTCGTAAATTCTGAGAGTCACCAACTGAATTATCTACTTGACGACGAGGAAGCAGTAGTTTATCGTTTGGGGAGAATCAAACGTTGGTATAAATTGATACCAAGTTGACAACAAAAACTGAAACGTAGTTGGATAATCCCACCTTTTTGTTGTAATTTTTTAATCCAATCACACAATAGCGAACAAAATAATCGTAAAAATTAAGAATCATTATTAGCTGATAGACGTTCACTGCTAGACAAAGGCTTTATGTCAGAGAAAAAGTTTCTGTTTTCATCAACTGTATCAACTCACCCTAAGCTTCTTCGTACCAAATGGACAAGTTAATGCATTAAATATTTTCAATATTTTTATTCACCCCCTTTCTATTTTTCATATTTTTATTCGAAAACTTTTATAATCACTTTTATATCTCACTAGCAGCGCCCCGCGGTTTCACGCGCGTAAGTCTTGATCCCGTGGGAATATCGGGATAAAAATGTGCTATTCCGGGAGTCCAACTATCTCCATTCCAAATTTCATGCAAATCCGTCCAGCCGTTTCAGCGTGAAGAAGTAACAAACACGCACACACACAAACTTTCACTTTTATAATATTACTGTGTATTACTGTGTGTGTAGTCACAAGAAAAGTGTTATGTGGATAAAATAACACAACATACATACATGATACATACATGCCCACAAGCTATATACCCTCTATTCGTACTAACCAATTCAGTTCTACCTTTATAATGCGAACTGCTAAGGAGTGGAATACACTACCGTCGTCTGTCTTTCCTGAAAACTATAATCTGGGTCTCTTCAAGGCTAGAGTGAATAGGTGCCTTCTAGAAATTTGTGCTTTACCTTCGGCCACATCGTCACTTACCAACAGGTGAGATCGTAGTCAAAAAAGGCCTATCAAAATTAAAAAAAAAAAAATAAACCCCGAAAGTGTAGACTGAGCCTCATATGGGCCTTCTTTCACTGTGGGTTGCACCATCGTAGGAAATAGATGTGACAAGTGGTGAGCTCATCGTTGCTATTGCTTTCCACGACTGACTCTGCTAACGCTTTCTTCCAGTAATAACAATAAGCTAGCAGCCAGGACAAACCTTATAACAATGAATCTTACATACAAGTCCGGGGGGAACATTATAATATAAGATAACACACAACAGTTACATACATTGTCCTGATCCTACACTAGGATCCCCTGTGTCGTGGGTATCAGGAACTACAAGTACCATGATCCCACACGCAAATCAGGAGCAAATATTTGCAGATCATTAAAACACTTGTCCCGCAGCGGAATCGAACCCGCTGCAATCTCTCACATCTCAGCTGGCTACTCGCCGTCTGCGCCACAGAGGTCGTCATTATGGGGTAGCTAGTCACGGTAAGGGGAAATCATAGATTGTGTCAAGTATGTGGCATACCTCCTATTGCAAGCATTATAGCGAATACCCCATGTGCTGTCGTCAGAGACTTAGCTGTAGACTGCGTATCGATGATGAAGTCATTATATATCAGCCCAAAGGAATTCACGTGACCAATTCCAGCGATCTGAAATAAATAATTGGCGATAGATAATTTACCTATTCTGTGTGCGTGCGTGTTCCTTTCTGTCAAGGAGTTCCCACGTCTTAACTTTCAGTTACTCAAATCCCGCAACCCGCAAACTTGTATCTCTTCAGCTAAGGCCAGGCCAACGCATTCAGCCCGCGTCCGCGGTGGCGTGCACGGTGGCGATCCACTGTCTTACCATTGATCGCCACAGTGCACGCCACTGCGGACGCTGAACGCGTTGGTTTGGTTTTCACTTTACTCCAGCAGTCGACTTCTGCAGGCTGATGATGATGATGTAGATGATGTTATGCAATGCAACTCATTAGTTATCCGAATACAATTAGATAGATAAGAACCTACCGGTGATACCTGCCTGAGACACATTGTGTCCTCTAAACGAAGATAAGGAGGTGATTGTTCACTAAGCGACCAGCGACCACGACAGCTAGCTACAGGATTTCAATTTAAAAAAAAACGGACTTAGGTACTATGTGGTGCTAGATACTACTCTCATAAGCTAAGTGGCATGCACGGTAGCGATCCATTGTCTTAGCATTGATCGCCACCGTGCACGCCACTGCGGACGCTGAACGCGTTGGTTTGGCCTTAGCTTTATGTGTTATATTAAGTGTCATATAATACAAACTAAGTCCTCTACAGTCTCGAATAACTCTTGGTAGAATTCTTAAACTAAATGATTCAATCTATTTAGTACCTTTTATACTGCACATTATTAAAACATTCAACTGCTCAATAAATCATTAGAGCTCTAAAACATTGGACTCAAGAAATTAAGTGTTATTTGAAGGTTTTAAAATTTTTCCATGTTTATTTATGAATTGGTCATTAAAGTTTATTATCTTGCCTAAGTAAAAAGGCTTTACTAATGGGTTTATTTCCTGCAATAACTGGTTTTTCATAAATGTATCATGTGCCAAGCAAATGCTATTAGACGTTCTTCCTCTTCCATCACGCTCAAAGTACAGACCGTTCACCGTAAGATGGCACCAGCCTTATACTCTCAGTCTGTGTGGGAATAGTGCCAACCATAGAAAAGAAAATACTCCATGGCAGGTGCCATCTTACGGTGAACTGTCTGTACTTACTTTTCAATTTTTAAAACTGATCACGGTTGAAAATGTTTTAAGAATAAAAAACCGTTTTAATCACCGAGAAAACAAGGTACTTTGGAGGTTCCGTTCCAAATCTAACATATCCAGATCCAGCATTAAAATAGTATTTGTTCTGCAAAGTACATTTTATTTTCAGAAAGAATAATACAACTATACAACTAGGTATCTACAAAATTTAAAAAATACAAATGAAACAGTTTTTCTATCTGAAGACCGTTGCAAACCATATGCTGTTTATGTGCTGTACACATGAACAATATCATTTAATTTCATATTACAAATGACAATTAGTGGTATGTACATAATAGCACTTAGCGTAGTTAACACGTTCGCTGCGGAAAAAAAAAACAATACAAAACGTAAAGTACTTATAACACTACGTGTGTGTTTTCCAGCAGCGAACGTGTTAATTTTGTCAAAACCACTTTTATCCTACTTGTTTTGTCAAAACTATTTATTTCTAAAAGTTTAATCACCTCACATACAATTATCACATACAAGTTGTCCGATTTTATCTTTAGTTTGGGATATATCATCGTCTACATTACATCTCCGCTCCGCTTGTTCATTTGTAATTTCACTGGTTCTTTCGTGGTCTTCCAGCGTAAGGTCAGTGACCAGATTGAAGAAACGCTAAGCTTAGATCAACTTTTTTGATACAGTACATTATTGTTACCGAAGGTTATTTTAAAAATTGTTAACTTGACTGGGGTTGTTATTGACGAATTCATGTTGTTGATTCAAACATTGTTAATTAATTAAAGAATTATGTTGTTAGTATTTTCTTAGTATTTTTGTGAAAGAGTTCGTCCGGGGAAGTACTACCACCATAACTGTTTCTGCCTCAAAGCAGTAGTGCTCGCATTATTGTGTTCCGATTGGAAGATATAAACAGATAGAAACAGATATAACAATAGGTGATGGTGAAATTACAGGCTCATGAGACTTTTCATATTTATGTCTCAGGGGCCACCCGGGTTGGGCGCAGTGCAATGCCAAATAGGCCGGTAGGTACGTCCTAGGTGGACGTGACCTGTGAAGTAATGCATTGGTTACCGGTAGGCAGAGGTTACCGCTTAACATCAGGTGGGCCATCTGCTTGCTCTGTCATTTACTAAGTTGCAATTGTCATATGACGGCCTTAATATAGCGGTAAAACTTTAAACTACTTTTCGCCCTTGGTTTCGCTCGCTGGATCAAAATTAGACCATAATTTAATCCAGGTCTTACAAGTATTTCTGTGTAGATTCCTACCAAAATTCATCGAGTATTCAAAATCAGTCGTTACGGCAAAGTTAAGTAACAAACAAATTTACAATCATCCTACTATGATGTAGCATAAATAATCTCGCTATATATAACGGCTTTGAGTTGAAATTGTTGTCTGGCAAACCAAGAAACAAAATACAAAACCTTAACTGAAAGTTACTTGATTGGATTAGACTGGCCCATAGCAATAGCAACTAATCAGTATGATAAAACAATAAAATAATAGATAAACAAAATAAATGTACTTATAATTACGCGATACGATTGGATTACCTACACAAACTGTAGCTATAAGACAACAAAAATCAACGGTGAATAAAAATACTAATGTAGATACCTTTTATTAATAAGCAGGTATAACTTACAAAAGTAATGGCAGTCCCAAAACAAACTGCGTAGCCCCAGCAGTCGCTTCCTTCATTTTCCTTTGTTTTTATTCTTCCCACTTCGCTCATTCTGACACGCACTCTCCGTGGAGGCCCCAATAGCACTGCACGGATGTTCCCGATAAAATAATAACACAATGATTCAATTACGTAGTAATGTTACATACCTACAATTTGAACTAGTAAACTGATAATGTTATTTGTACTCTATTTGCTTAGCCGTGACAATTATCTATAGCGAATGTAATCCTGGAAAGTGTCGCGTCTGTTTCATTTAACCTATTTCTGTAACTGACCTAAATTTTCCTGACGAAAACATAGTGCGTAGTTTGTTTACGTATTTTGTGTATTGAGTCGAATTCTGGAATAATTCGGATATTCATTTATTTAAACATGGCGTTATATTGCACAACATTGGCATGTCCAAACGTAATAAAATACATAATTATCACATAATTCAAGAATATAAAATAAGAATAAGAATCACACTACGACACATAAAATACAACATGAAAATTCCTATAAAATAACATACTTTTGACACAGAAACTTGCAGTACCTATAAACGAGTACCTAGCTACCTCCTATTGCGCATGTAAATAGAAAAATGAATAGGTACCTACCCCATGTACTCGTTAGCAAAGATTTCAATATGTAAGCATGGTAGACCATCACTGTTACTACACTGCACAGCCACAAATGGAGCCAGACAAGAAGACTCCAGGAGCTGATCAAGTCTTATTTCAATTCATCTATAGCTCCCTCGGGGATACTGAAACAGTGCTACCATCAACCCAGAATCCTTCTCCGCTATTTTAAGGAGTTGGGCTGCCTGAGCTAGTATTAGCAGGGGGACAATGCACAAAACACCCGAATGCGTGACGTCAGTTCAGATTTTATCTCCTCCATTTTGAATTAGGATTAGTATAAGATCATCACTGTTATCACCACGATCACAGACCACTCTGTCCAGGGGACCTTCACCTACTGGCTCCTTCCATAGACTAGGGTCCGTGTCAAATACCGTCTTAACCGGAAAAAGGAACTAGCGGCTTTTGCATACCGCCAGACTCACAGTACACATACACGTGTTGTGTAAGTATAAATACACAAGCTAGGAGCTTTTCGTCATCAGACCATTTTTTGTGATACTTTTAGTCAGTTTGGGATTAATCCCAAACTAGTTTAGCTTAAGCTAAAGCGACAATAACTGTAAATGTAAGTGACGACCTCTATGGTTTAGCAGGTGAGTAGTCAGCTGAGACACTCTAGATGTGTGGGATCGATTATCGTTGCGAGACAAATGTTTGCATAATCTGCAAATATTTGTTCCGGGTCTGGGTGTTGTGGTACCATGGTACTCGCAGTTCCTGATATCTACGATACAGGGAATCCTAGCGCGGGCTAAGGACTGTATGTGACTGTTAGATGGTATGTTATATGTGGGTATATAGCTGTAACCAATATAAAGGTGCGATATATTGAACCTAAAAAATCTATTTACAAAAATAATTAAGTATACAACAATACAAGTCTTAGTCTTAGAATCTTCGCCGTCTTTATAAATACAAGCAAGCATCGACTGGAGCTACCTACTTCAAAATTAGTTATGCACAGTTCCGGACCAAACGCAATGTCTGTTAAAGTATATAATAAAATACCAGACGATTTAAAGGAAGTAAATGATTATAAACTTATAAGAATTATTAAACAAGTATTAGTGAAAAAATGTTATTATAGCCTTGACGAGTTTATCAATGATAATACATTCATGAACTAACATTTCTAACAACTTTAAAATCTATTTGACATGTAATTAATTAATTTTTGTCCTATTTGAATTACATTGAAGGTATCCAATAAGCTAATATATAATAATATACTAACAAAAACGTATATACTAAACATGCAGCGCCCTTGCAGGGTGATGTACTTTACATTGAGCTACGCAATTACATCTAAGCTTGAAACTATGTACATTAAGCATGAATAAATGAAATAAATAAGTACAATAAAACTCCCTCCTCCAAAGATAGGAGAATTATAACGCTAAGTTTGGCTTAAAAACTAAAAAAACAAAAAAATACCTACTCATTCTTATTCTTGTACTTATACATACCTAAAAACTTGTTTTTCATACATTCAAAACCTCATGTTTTAGACTGCTTGAAAGTTGGTTTGCAAAGGCCAATCATAATCTATATGATTATGTTGTTTTCTTCACACCAATAATTTCTTTATTATTTTTGCACACATTACTTAGGCCTCATACGATGTTGATGTATTTTGATATCAAGTAGAGCCGGGTACAACATTGTGCATACGCGTGAGATAGTACCTACTTAATGTCTTATCAGTGTGTCTGAGACACATTGTTTTACGGTAGGAGGTAAGCTTGGTTTCTCTGTGAGCCTAATGAGAGACTCACTTGCTGAATACTTTGCTTCGGTGAAATTCAAACTGTATTGTCTATTCTGTAGCGTACTCTGTTCGTCACAATTTTCATGTCAACCAAATCTTATTTTTTTCTTTAAAAACGTATCGTATGTCCGTCCTCATGCGACACACTATAACTTTGTGAAATTTCATCAAGATCCGTTCAGCTGATTAATAAAATTTATTATATATGGGTACCTACTTACATAACACTCTTTTTTAAATAGATTGTATAGCACAATTATGAATGTCAAACATATATACATTTTCAATACAATTTTATAAATTTATACGAATTCAAACAACACAAGATAAAAATAAAACATCGTCAATATTAAATTAATTCATTAAATTTCTAGCAATTTTACTAATGATATCACAATCAATACAGCCACAGACTATTTGAAGTTACTCCATACTAATGTTCCACCGTGCCATTTGATCGGCGATGAAGTCGAATGAAGTGATAGGCATGTTCCAACAAGAGTTTTGAAAGATGTGATATTTAAATTCTTTATGTAATTACTTTTTCCTTTCATCTTATCCTGTACTGCCTGATGAAGTGGAGGTCAAACGACATTTGTATAACTTGCTTCTAACGTTTTTTGCTTGAATGTTTGTTTTAAATATTGTAAGCCGATTTTGAACCACATTCCCATCTGGGAATGTGGTATGAATGAGCTGAAATTCAGATGCCTAACAACCTAATGAGGTTGAAATTAGAGAACCCATGGATAATATTAGAATTATCATGTTCCGACTTTGAGCAATACGGCCACCAATTGTGTTCCGATTGCAAACACGTGATTTGATAAATAAATTTTCATTAAAATTATTGTTTATGAATTATCAATACACCCCTCGACCAAAATACTTTTTTATTTTGGTCGAAGAAAACACCAAGGAGCCACTCAAGAAAACGTTATCTGTCGTAGGTAAAGTATTATTTTATACCATCGAGCAACGCAGGCCTCCGTACCGGAGGGGAGACGCCTTAGAGCTGTCAACCGATACATATTTATTCAGAAATTTTTGGGGGGGGCTTCACGCACTCACTTACAGTTTAATGCACACTTTTGTAACCAGTCGTTCTATCGCTATAAACGCACACATCTATAAACAGCAACACATCAAAAATCTTTATACACACATAGATGCTTTCTGTGTACAAACATCATGTTATGTCACAAAATTGACAGTAACACCCGTTCTAGGGACTTCCAGCACTCAAGTCGATAAATTAATAGTATCGATAACTTTTTGGTAGGAACTTACTTTGCCTACTGTATATATTCTGTGCTACCATCAAGGGTCATTGAAGGGATTTAAGGGCGGCTAGGTATGGGGGGGAAGGGTTGAACGCTCTCTGTGAAGGAGGAGTTCCGGAGTTGTTATCGAGGATAACATACAGATCATTTTGTGGATCACTATGAAATTTTTGATTAGTAAAAGGTAGTAGTAGGCTGGAGAGAGAGGGGGTAAACGCGGAAACTTAGAGTATAGAGAAAAAATCAAGAAAATTTTGAGTACCCCAGGTACAATCAGCTCATGAGATGATTAGTTCTTGGGAAAATTTAATTAGAATTTTGTTCAAAGCCTACAATAATTTCATAAAACTATGGGTCGGCAAGTCAAAAGAGACGAAAGGAAAGGAAAGGAAAAAACGCTTTACTTAGCTGCCGTCATCCTTCTAACCTACATAATCCATGTCGGTTCTGGCCACGAAATATACAATGTGTTATATCTGTCAGTCACTGTTATTGTCAAAAACCAAAAATCATGATCCTAAGTGCCAAAAAACTACATTAGTCATTAAAATGTAAAATAGTTTTTTTTTAAACTACAGGCATAATTATCCCACGTCACATGGAATCCTAGTGTGGGATCACAACTATGTAGGTATGTGTTGGGTGTGTTAAGTTATGTTAATGTTAAACAATGGTAGGTAAAGTAATACTTAGCGCTTTATCTAGTGAACAGAATATCGCGTTGAAAAAATTATACCTAGCAATTTTTTTTTAATTCTTTGGTCAATCAAAGAATAGGATTTGAATTGGAAAATCCCACGACACAGTACGGACACTCATGACACGACTTTTCTTGAAAATGAGTAAATGAGTTCAAACTGGGAAATGCTTTTGTTAATTTATCGTGATCACGTATCCCACAACCTAGGTAGGCATGCAACTTTTTACGAAAAACTATCACACCTCTAGATTTGTAATATCACATAGTAATTTAAATTCATGTCAAGATGTCGTTCCCTTCTGGCTATGCACAATTTCATTTGGGCATACGCGTTAGTAAAACTGTTTTCGCCCGATCATTAGGGCGAGCGAAGCGAGTCCTCTACTATCCCATGCAATTTTGAGGTACACTTAACGAAAAAACTATCCGTTGTAATTTAGCATAGTAATTTAAATTCATGTCTTTGTTTAAATATAAATAATCACGGAAAAAAAGCTTGCTAGCCCTCACCAAGCATGTTTTGCTTTTGCTAGTAATAAAATTGTATCATGATGGGCCGATTGCTCTGTCAGACTGAACCGATCGTGTGACGCATAGAGTAAAACAGTGTGACAGTGCTACAAATACTGAAATGCCGAATCGTTACATTTTCAGCTGTAAATCAAGGTCTGGAACATCGAATTTACCAAAAGATGGTGTTTTCTTTCACATTGTACCTAAGTGAATTTCATTATATATATATATATTTATTTTTATTTTATTTTTTGATGCTGGACACAGTTCACACAAGATTATCCAGCCCCAAGCCAAGCACAGCTTGTGATATGGACTAGATAACTGATATCCCTAGTACAGTACATTACATAGATATTTATTTTGCATTAACATAGAAAATACCCAGAACACCCTGAACAAATATCTGAAGATCGTACAAATATTTGTTCTGAGGCGGGAATCAAACCCGCAACCTCCAGCGTCACAGGCGAACCTTCGTCCACCGCGCCACAGAGGTCGTCAACTTATGGCATAAAATTAATAATTTCAAATTAAAATCATAACAGTTACCTACCTTGTTACATACCAATACCTTCATGGTGATTGGATTAACGGTTAGAAAGTTAGGTTAGGCTAGGCTATTGGCTCCCGAATAATATAAATCAAATTTCAATAGCTTGTAAAACATATTAAACGAGCATTTATTTTATCGATAAAAAATCTACTTTATTATTGAGGCACATCACTAATTTAGTAGTATAAAAGAAAACACGGGCAACTCACATACAGGAATTTTTGAGAAATAAAAAAAACTGTTAAATGAGCACAAAGCTATTTCAGTGTGCATTGAGGCTGTTATTGTTAGCAGTAGCTTATTTAATAAAAAAAAATATTAAGTTTACTAACAGTCTACACATGTATGTCGGAGAGAGAAGTCATATGATGAATCTGGAGAATAGATCTACTGAGATTGAAGGCTTATAAATACCACGTGTACGGCTGCGAACAATCGTATTCTGTCGTGTCGCGCCACCCAAACGAATGCGCCCGAGTCTTGTTTACGCAAAGACGCAAAGCGATCGACGCTCAGATATAAAAGGAGCGTACGAAAGCGCCAGAGCTCATTATTACATCGGCGTTGGCAGAGTGCACACGATTTAATCAACAAAATACAAAATCAAGTTCAAAGTCAGTTTGAATAAAATCTTAGTGAAACCTCTTTTGAATTTTCCTCATTTGCACGAGACCCACTGGAAAGCCCCTAAGTTGCCTTTTGCCGCTCGGAGGGATCTTGAGGATCCGACATGGATATATGAAGAGGTACAAACTATATACCTATCTTTAGCTACGGAAGAAACCAATGGGGGCTTTCATTTTAGTTTTTTTTTTATTCAATTTGGCTCAATTGATGGCCCTGACTCAACTGTGGTTGTCAAAATCAACAAATGCATCGTACCTATGTTATTTTGTGTGATAGTAACAAAATACCACGAAAATATATCACTTCGTTGTTGACACGTTGGTACATTTCACTTTATTTTTACAGTTAAGTACACAGCAGCGACATCTATTTTCAAGTGTTTATAGATGATTTGGTATGGCCGTGAAAACCCCTCATTATAGGCAAACACAACGTGCAAAGATTGTACAGTAACCTCACAATGGGCGATCAACGATTTTTTTAAAGCATCTTTATTTACAATTAACTGAAAAGAGTAAAGTTATTTAAGTATGATCAATATTGCCGATTTTGATAAAATTAACCACGTAGTTTTATTCTTATTATAAACAAGAAGCAACCCGCGATTTCACTCGCATAAGTTTTGATCCTATGGGAACATCTAAATAAAATTTAAAACTATTCCAGTGGTCCAGCTATCGCCGTTCTAAATTTCATCCAATCCTCAGAAAATTTAGCATTTATAATATTACAAACATACACACATACTCACGCCTGTTTCCCAGAGAAATAGGCAGAGACCATGAATTTCCACTTGCTACGATCCTGGCATACCTGTTTTGCTTCATTCACTCACATCACATTCTTCATATATGCTCATTGGTTAAGGGCGCTCTTAGCCTGGCCATTCTCCAGATCGACCCTGATCTATTCTGAATACCTTCACCGAGGTCTCCCCCTTCCAACTGTCCCATTCATGCTCATCTTATGAACTAGTTTCGTTAATCTACTATCATTCATCCTTTATATATACCCAAACCATCCAAGCATACCTTTCTCAATCCTTGTCACTATACAAGTGCTCTTTCATTTTACAATGCTCTCTTAACACACAGTTTCTTATTCTCTCTCAAAGTCCACCATACATACTTCTCAAACTTCATCTTCACTGCATTTATTCTACTTTCATGTTTATTCTGCCTTAGCAACTTTCGCTACCACCAGATACATTAGTGTTGGCACTAACACCCCTCTATGCACATCCAGTCGTCGTGCCTTTTTGAATACGTTCCGGCTGATAATAAGGCGTTAAGTTCACTTGATTTCCAGAATTTACACTCATTTAAATATCATCTTCATGCTTGCCATCTTTTGTAATCAAAGTTCTCAAATGTACAAACTTTTTGATGTTACACTTGTTGTTAATAGTAGTGTGATTTAATTTTATTTCTTTAAATATAGTTTCACATGACACTTACGTTGACATATCATATAATACACCTCTGCGAGGTACATTTAATCCTTTTACCACACTGGTTCTTTCACCATTGGTCACAGGCCACTTTTAGGGACACTATATCTCAAGTTGGTCACTGAACCAAGAAAGAGCCTGTGACACGAAGTAGTAGTAGTTAGTAGTTACCGGTTATTTAGTGGTTACATAGCCGTCAAATACGATACTCGTTAATGCCACATGTCACATGATGTCGAACGTGTTTAATAAATGGTATTTAGTAATCAAGGATATTAAGTAATCATCCACCTCTTGGCTTACTGACATTACACGTTATATACATGTTTACGTCAGCAGAATACATCCTGACATGCACATTGATGTATTATACACATTTATATCTATTCTTTTGGTCACTTTTATGTCGCCCCTCTATCACACGCTTAAGTGGAGCTCGGTTTAAGAGTGGGCAGGGTAGTCGTAAGGGAATTGGCTTTCAGTACGAATAAATCAAGTAACTTGGCAGTGATTTTAGAGTAATGAATGACTAGTGTACTGAAGTGCAGTCGTAGTGAAGAGTGAATCAGTGTTATTGAATAAAATATTCACGGTTTTTTTTTGTTAAACCGTTCAGTTTTATTATTTTACCCCGAACACTAACTCAAAAATTACAAAATCTAAGATGGCCACTTTTGTTTTTATACGGCTTAATTTGACTTGGTCAATTTTTATGCAATAAATTATAATAATTTAATTGAAATTCAGGTACATGTGAAAGGAAACACCATCTTCTTGTAAATTTGATGATCCAATCATTTTTTTACAGCATAAAACTGAACAACTCGGCATTTTTCTTGGAGCACTATCTCCCACGCGAGTCGATTCAGTCTGACAGAGCAATCGGCGACAGCTAGTTTTTTATAAGCTGTATGCCCTCGAGGGCATTAAATTTAGAGGGGAACTACAGCGGGGAATGCCTTTGATGGCGTCTCCATTCCGTGTTGCTCGATGTTTTATACACGTGTAAGAATTGTAGAACCAATATTATACTGAATGACGACGTAAGCAGAATATTATTTTTTCCTCTATCATATCTTTGGTCCATCGGGCATTCCTCTTCTGCGTCGTTCGGTTTGTGGTTGCCACCCGAAAATCTTTCATTCCCAACGGTTATCAGTTCAGAGAGCTACATGGCCTTACCTATTGCTACTTCATCTTGCTAATGCTGAGAGCTATGCCGATGATCTTGGGTCGTCTACGGATCTCCTCATTCCGCATTCAGTCACGAAGTAAAACTTCGGGCCAACAGTGAGATGGGATTTCATTTTGGAATTTAAAAAAAATAGTTCAATTTGGCTCGATAGATGGCGCTGACTGTCAAAATAACAAATGCATTGTATGCATAGACCATGAACTTTTGTATACTAAGAGTCCATGGCATAGACATAGAATTTTCGCTATGATTGTATGACTACGTTGTTGACGTTGACATTTCACTTTATTTTGACAGAGCTACTTTAGTTTGTACAGAGCTGGCGCCATCTATTTTCAAGGCTTTAAACAAGATCTGAAACGGCCGTGAAAACCACGTCTGGAGTAAACTCCTGTCATGCGTTTTAGCTATTTTCTTTCTTTCTCTTTACACAGAACAAACAGTACAGGGAATTAATAATAACATGTTTATTTTAACTAATAATATATTTTATTTATTTAATAAACAGCACACTAGGAGTAAAAATTGGAAGGTGTCTCACGTTTTATTTAATTTTCAGTCTTAAGCCGTGTCTCCTGCGACTGTTTTTTCGAAACAATACACAAAAACATCGAAACAAACACGTTTTCCATCCACATCAGAATATCAAAACATTGTGATTAAAATATTTAAAAAAAAAACATTTATTTGGTACGCAAATACAAAAAATAAGCAGAACAAACAAAGGAACAAAGTAGGGCAAAAGTAGAAAAACAAAAAAACTACAACTTACAAACTGGTACAAATAACATAATTTAGACACGTAGGCTATAAAAGAAATTCATTAAAAAAATGAATAAGAAAAATATTGCTTACAAAATTAAAAAAGTCGCAGCAAAATGGCATACAGCTCAGCTTAATGCGGAGAAGGTAGATTGTCCTACCTACTCTACGCTGATTTTCAGCTGGCACAGAGCATTATGTATGCATAGACAAATGTGTATGGCCACGCCGCAATGTTTCGCTGTTTTTTCGTATTGTTTCGAAAATAAAGTCGCAGGAGACACGGCTTTACTAACATCTAACTAACCTATTAACATAAGTAACGTCTAATTACTTTTATGGCAAGACACTAATAAGTTCTACAACTTACAATAAATGTAGCAAGTATTGTTTCAATGACTCTCTACTTCTAATATCACAGTATCTACTCTTGTGCTTAAACACAGAGTAAGTTATTTAAGTAGATCAAGTCCGTAAGCCCCTCTCCTTCTTCCCCTTCATGTATCTGATCACTCCTTCAATGGTCCACGGAATGACACAGCAGAAGTTGCATATAGCAAGCATTGAGAACGCTATGACGTAACTTCCGGTGTAGTCGCGAATGAATCCTGTAAAAGAAAATATAGCCTTTGTAACGATGCGATGTAACTTCACCTTCTAGGGTCGTATCAATATAATTCACTACTACCGTCGTCTGTCTTTCCTGATAACTACATATAATCTGGGTCTCTTCAAAGCTAGAGTAAATAGTGCCTTCTAGACGTTTGTGCTCCATCTTCGGCCGCATCGTCACTTACCAACAGGTGAGATCGTGAGGTCAATTGTTAAAAAATAAAAAATAAAAATATGTACACCACTTATGAAAGCTTTTATAAAAAAAACTGTAACTTAGCCTCCCACTAAAAAAAGTTTGAGGTCATAGTGTGTCTGTGTGTATTCATGTTTCTTTGTTGCTTCATTACTCCGGAACGGGTGCTCAGATTTCGATGCAGTTTTATTGTAAGAAAGATGGTGTTTGCCACATGTTTCTTAGCCATGTTTGGTAGAAATGTGAACAGCCGTTTTAACAATTTTTCCAGCTAGGGCCTTCAGTTTGAACTCAAAATTGTGTTTCTACGACTTCGACCAGCATAAGATGAACCGTATCAAGGGTACTACTGAAGCTGAATGTTCAAGTAAAGATGACATGTCTTCCTCCCATAGACTCCAAGGGCTCTTGAAAACCAGCACACGATAAATTGGATCTAGGATGCAACGGCTGCTCCGATTTCAATGCAGTTTTATTCATTTGAACTCTGTTATTGGAACATTGAAAATAGTAATAGGGTTTTTTATGTTTTTATACAATTTAAAGCCGAAGAAATCCGAGTCGGCCGAAAGCGAGATGGGTCGACGACATCGCATCTTAATACTTGGCTGAGAGTCGGAGGCTGGCCATAGAGAACAGAGGCCTATACCCAGCAGGGGTGATTCCGGGCTGACATGATGATGATGATGATCATATTTTTTTTGTCAAAAACTAATATGTACTCTTTAAAAGGAAATGTTATGAAAATATTGTCATTAGATAATTTGAATGAATATGTTATAACCGTTATTTTAATATCGTTACGTAAAAAACCATAGCGGCTAAGTGACATTCCTTTGTGATAAATGCTATCTTTAAATAATACAAAAAGTTCCTTGACTTGTTTAATAGCTTTGAGTGGCCTTCGGAAAGATCTACTTGCTTATTCACGAGTTTTTAGACCATAGCCACAGAATAAATAATAGTACAAGTACCATAGCTTACAAGGTCAGTGACTCTGATGGAATCTATGTATTTGTCCAGTTACCATTACGGTAAAGGTACTGCCACACGTGTTATATAAATAGTATCGGCCTACACATATTTTTTGCTAAAAACGATCTATGTTTATTTTGATATGCTGCGGGTGACTTTTACGAGTGATAAGTCCGCTCCTGGAACACAGCGTGGAGTCAATGGCGACATTAAACGAACACACGGGTAGAGCTATACTTGTCAGTAATCATAAAATAGAATAATCCATGTTATATACGACCAGAGCCACTTGTGACCGTCTGTCCGACCCCCTCAAACGATCGCGCTGCGCCTTGTCGTGCTGATAGTGCATGACGTGCCGTTCAGAATGCGTTCAAACACTTACCTATGTAAAGCTAAGGCCAAACCGGCGCGTTCAGCCCGCGTCCGCGGTGGCGTGCACGGTGGCGATCCATTGTCTTACCATTAATCGGGTGGTTGGTCTTAGCTTTAGTAGCACTCGCTTACAGTATCATAGAAAACTGTTTTATTTATTTGTTATTTAGTATATCTTTATTTTGAGTTTTATTTAAAAAATAAAAAAATAAAAAAAAAAACGAGTAGCTCTACCCGTACGTGTGTTCATTTAATTTCGCTATTGTGACTCTACGCTGTAAATAGATAGGTAGATTCATTCATTCATTCATAGACACACGCCTTTTTCCCCGAAAGGGTAGGCAGAGCCTCAAATGGGCCTCCTTTCACCGTGGGTCACACCATAAGTAGATTAACTCTTTATTGTAAGTACTTCATACATAACACAGACATAGAAAACTTAACTAAACACAAAAAATATTATGAAATGCACAATTATTGGCGGCCTTATATTTTTAGAAATTTCTTTCTAACCACCTTAGAAATATATGGAAGAATGGTAGTATGGTCAGGATTATAGAAGTGCAGTCGTCATCAAAATCCTTACCAATCGTAGGTCCAACGCTCAGGCTGATCGCTCCAGCTAGAAGCATGTAGAGTCCGTACGCCGGAGGGTATCTCTCGATAGGAACATGTTCCGCCATCACAATAGGCTGTGCTATGTGCACAAGTGAGCGTAACGATCCCAGGATTCCGGTGAGAATCAGGAGTGGCGTGTAGCTGGTGAATTGGATGAACACTGTGTAAAGAAAGAAGAAATTAAAAAAAAATTGAAAGAGTTTCAATGCAGTGTATCGGCTGAACCGAATTTGATAAAACATCATCAGGAACCTAGAAAACCTGCTTTCAAATAAAAAAACGAATTCAAATCGGTTCACCCGTTTAAGAGCCATGGTGTCACAGACAGACAGACTGACAGACAGGCTAGCGGTCAAACTTATAATACCCCTATTTATGCGTCGGAGGTAAAAATTGTTTTTTGAAAGAAAAAAAAAGGTGGTCTACACTGAAAAAATACAATAAAACTGTGCGCGAAACCATCCTCTACACGTAAAAGCATAATGAGAATCACAATAAAATTTATTATAAAATTTTATTTATTTCTTATAAACGATTTTTTATTTTTTATTTTTTTCGACTAAACTTTTAGCTGTTATCTGCGATCAGAGTTGTATCTGTGATCGAAGGCTGTTATAAAATATTAAAATAATACCAAAAAAGACAAGCGCAAGTGTGTGTTAAAATGAAAATTCATAGAATTCTTAAATAAATAGGTGAAATATAACTGTGAATTGGGAAAAGTCTCAGATAACTCAATAGATATTGAGAGGTTTGCGCTGAGAAAAGTAATGTTTTCTGTTTTTGCTCCCCTAAACTTGTAGGGGCTCTTAATGTAAAAGTAAATAACCAGAGAGCCTAGTTAGGTAATTTTGAAATAAAGAACATTTCTATAAAATACATCTTAGAACTTTCTATGAGGTCATACTAATGGTTTACAAAAAACAGCATCCAAATCGGTTAATCAAATTAGAGATGTGCAATAAGCAGTCAAATGCTGAAAACTTTTACTATCTCATTTGTAACTTCCCAAGTCACGTAAATAGCTCAAAGAACTGAACCGATAGGGAATAAAGCTTCTCGAGTGGCGACCCAGAGGCAGTGGTAAGACGGCTACCTCGATGGTTTGATGACATTTTAAAGTAGCAGATACGACCGTTAGTCGTGGTATTATATGAGGAGGCCTAAGCAGTCAACTTCTACAGGTTGATGATGATGATCACGAACTTACCAAGCCTGAATATAGCCGAGAATAGCGCACCAGCGTAAAACATGTATCGACTGTTCATGATAAAGAACTGGCCGGCGACTCCTAAGAACAGTCGAGCACACATATCCGTCGCGCCGCCTAGTGCTATTATATTAGCAATTTCAGACTAAAACAAAAAGCTTAATATTACAATTTATAATATGTGCTTATAAAAGTACTTATATTGGTTTACAGGTCTATGGACATATATAACATAAAACCCAACAGTCACATACATAGTCCTGATCCCACACTAGGACTCTCTGTGTCGTGGGTATCATAAACTTCGAGTAGGTACCATAGTACCACAACAACAAAACCCGGAACAAATATTTGCAGATCATATAAACATTTGACTCGCAGCGCGAATCGAATCTGCAACCTCTTTATAAACTGTTTGATAGAACACCAGACAATTAAAAACATAGGTTAAACAAATATTTGTATTTCAAAATATATTTCAAAAAAGTTTTTATTAAATTCGTAATAAGAGTCAAATCAAAATGAGCCCGAAAACTGTCTGTCAACAATTATTCATCGAGGAGTTCCGTTTTCCATAGTTCACTTTCTGTCTCCGTCATCAATTCAGATCATGGTCACTAAGAAAATGTATTGTCATCGAAACTTGATAGGTAGGACCAAATATTTGTACGATCTGCAGATATTTGTTCAGGGTGTTCTGGGTATTTTCTATGATAAAAAATATCTATATATGTAATGTATTGTATTAAGTATATCAGTTATTTAGTACCCATAACACAAGCTCTGCTTAGCTTGGGCTAGATAAAGTTGTGTAGTTATCGCATTTTTTTTTATGCAAAATTTCTACACAATCGGGTAATGGGAATCGAATCAAAATCAACTTCCAAAATTTAAAGCACACTAACAGTATATACGATACAATGCAAGTTAAGCTCACGAACAAACGTCACAAATAAAAGGCATAAGTCAAGGCTAGAGTCATTATCAAGTATGAGGCATCCACGAATTTACACCTGGCCTCTGGTTAGCACCTGAAAGGTGTCGTAGGTACTTGAACATGTGGGCAGAGGAGTTTTTAGGATAATACTAATTATAATTATGATTGCATAAGTCAAATTGTACTTCTTACCCGACTCAAGTTAGCTTTATCAAGGAACAGAGGCTCCAGTGTGAAGAATGTCAAGTCTGCAAAAAACGACAGCGACATTCCCAAAATGATATTATCGTATATCCAATCCTTTAAAAGCGTCAGGTCTAGGAACTCTGCTACCGTTTGCCTGCAAATATAAAATAAATTAAAATTTTAAAATATCTCTATGAATTGAAATTAAAGTACCTTTTAACTTTTTACAAAAATAACGACTGCACACCACGTATCTACTATTCTCCTGCTGACGTTTCGTCTACCATTTAGGCGCTGTCTCCACGAGCGAGAGAATCGCGGCGATATTAACGAATATGTACTTCCGATTTGAAAGAGGTCCTTCTTCATGAGCACCGAGCGCGACCACGCTCAACGGTCGTGAGACGGGAACGTGTGAAATACGTGGTGTATAGTCGTTTTTTTCTAACCTACAAACATTGTATAAATAAACATTCACCAGATTACGATTTAATTAACTATTCAATAATAAAATGAAAAAATAACAAAAAAAACTAAAGCAAAACACTAATAAAGTAAATTATGTAAAGTATCATTTGAATAAATCTAAGATAAAAAGAGTTATCGGAAGCTAGTCTAAAAGTTATACCGAAGTATCAGTAATTTATTCTGAATGGTACAAAGTTATCGCAGCTCCGGAATCAAGGTTAACGTTTCCCTCGTTCCTTTAGCCCCAACGACTTCTTTACATATTTTCAAGACGCTATTTGAATTTTAATCACAAAGAAAGACATTCGTTTAATCTAAACTTTTCCATAAAAAATACTTTACCATTTCCCGTCCTTGTTCTTTGTAATCGGCATAGGCTCGGCTGCTATACTTCCGAAATTACCCAAACTCGTCACGGAGGCTGCTTTGTATATATTTTGAATGTAGACATTGTCGCTTGAATTGAATTTGCTGTCTGATCTTGAATCTCCGGGGATCAGGACCACGGGAATACTCAAGCGACGGGAATCGGCTAGTTTCGGCACAAACAAGAAATCCGATCTAGGACTCTCCTTTCTATTGATTTGGTACAAGTTCTCGACTGATTTAGTGTTATCCACAACGTGTAGTCCGTTTGGCATCTTGAAATTGAATTTATTTATATCTTGCTCTACGGCTGGCGTGGGAGGTATCACTGTAATGATAAGGTTATGTTGGACATAGACACACGCCTTTTTCCCCGAAGGGGTAGGTAGAGCCTCAATGGGCCTCTTCACAGTGGGTTGCACGATCGTGGAATATAATACACATGTTTTAATTGATAGTATCTCATAAACATCATTTGTTTAGCTACGATACTCCTAAACAAAAAAAAACACTGCAAAAATGCGTTTAAAGGAGCCAGGCTACTATTAATCATGGAAGAGTTCCGCTATCCACCTTTCGTCTTGATCAAAAATATCAGCTCACTGTCAATCAAATATTGTATTGCCATCGAAATTTATCAGGAGTGACAAATTTTAGCTCCTGATGCCAGCACTAGCACGTGCTTGAAAAATGGATTACTTTTGAACCGGTTAGACCATCGAGCATATACCATGGCTATGAAAGACTAATACTGGAAAAGAAAGACTAAATACGAAGGAATCAAGTTGACTAAAAGTTTAAAAAAAGGAGATTGTGTTGGTTTAGTTTTTCTATCGCAGTCTACCTCTATAAAGCCACAGAGAAAGCAATTAAAGTGGCCAAATCTTATTTTAAATATCGTCTACAAAAACCTTTGGAACTTTAACACGACAGAAGAAGATTGATTTTGTGAGTTTATAATACTTACATACAATTTTTTCACACGGCTTCATTCTCTTCACCATGTGCCACTGTACGGGGTGCATGACTAGGGCCCCAAATATACTGTGGGACGATATCGCACAAAGTATGGCCAAAGTTCCTCTGAACCCGAACTCTGAGATCGTAAACTTTATGAATAGCGGGTATAACATCGTCGTCAGCCCAATAGAAGCCTTGCAGAGACTAAGATAGAGTATTTTTTTCTTTGTGAAGTAACTGTTAAAGCTCGTGTAGGAGACCGGTATCAGTAGCCCCATCCCGAGGCCTTGTAGGAATCCATTTGTTATTATTAGTTGTGTGGTAGACACAACAAATATGGCTAAGAACGATGCTAGTGTATAAATAAAAGCTCCTATGAGGCCTACTTGTCTTAAGGTCAGCCTCTTTAGAGCTATATTTGCTGAAAACCCTGCAAAGAAAAGGATTTATCAAGTAGGTACATATATTATAATCAAATTATTAAAAAAGTGAACCTGAAAAACAATAAGATAGAAAAAGAGAAGATGAGGTAAATAATATCCGGCAAAGCACCACACTTGCCAGGCACATTAGTAATCGCAGTATTTATGTTAAGTACTCTGGTAGATGTTGCTGTCCATCCCGGCCTATAATCCCTTAGTCGGCTTTTACGACAACGGGAGGAGATGCAGGGTTCATTCAATACGTAGGCCGGATACATTTTACGGACGGGAAGCTGTCAGTCTATACTTACATAAAAAATACCTAGCCAACGAATTGATAACCGCCTTACTTTTCGATGTTGGTTAAAATGACGCGATCTACTATCAAGTTTTCTATGCGCATGCGCGTAAACTACCCGTAAGTAAGGGCGCATCCTTTTAGTTAAGACGCTCTTTATAAGCCGATGCGCGAGTTTTTATTGGCTATGTATGGTTACTTTTAATAGTATAATAATGAACTAAGCACATGTATGTAGTTTTTTTAATACAACTTGATATTGCGGTTCGAGCAGATGGTTAAGCGGTGCCCTCAGCCTATGAACAGTGCTTTACCTCATAGGTCACGTCACCTAGGACGCATCCTATGTGGCATTGCACTGCGCCCGCCACCCTGAGACATAAAGATGAAAAGTCTCATGTGCCTGTAATTTCACTGGCACCATTGCATTGCTGTGTTCCCTTCAAACCGGAACACAGCAATGCGAGCACTACTGCTTTGCAGCAGAAATAGGTGTGGTGGTAATACTTCCCCGGACGAACTCTTTCACAAAAAAAGCTCTACTACTAACAAATAATAAGAATAAATACAAAAAAAAATACTAGTACTAATACTCTTCTACCTACTATTAATTTATGTCCTGGAATCTATAAAAAATAGTTCGTCATCTAGCTACTGTGTCTAATGTTCATCTATCTAACCAATTATTATTTTACAAATATCCAGCGCCTGTTAAATTGACAGGTTACTATAAAAAAACAGTAAATTAGAAATTTATTAGGTTTCCTAAGCGTTATGGTGAAAGTGAGCAGTGTTTTTGTTTGTAATCCATTTGTTAAACATTTATTTTGTTCCCAGAAGTTCCGTGAAAGAAGTTCCGTATCGGAATGCATAAGTCCACTTGCATTTACTAATAAAATCTCGACTAAGATAAAATATGACGTCAGTGAAAGAAAATCTATTTCTAAATCCCACTTGCCTTAAAATTCATCAACCTTGAAATTTCTATGCTATTTGATATTATCATTCGTCTGTATAATGAATTCGAGGTCCAAGTGGACATTATAGACGTTCAATATATCCAAGATTGTAATCAATACCTACCTATCTAGATAACCAAAAACCCAAATTTATTATTGAATGTCGTAAATTTAATCCTTATCGAGCTGTTATCTTATGCCTAGACACTTTAAGAAAAGTTTCGCCAAAAAATTAGACCAGGTTTAGTATCATTATAACTAATTAATAGCGTTGACCATACCCAAGATTGTGATCAATACCTATCTAGATTACAAAAACCCAAATTTATTTTTGAATGTCGTAAATTTCATCCTTACCGAACTGTTATCTTATACCTAGACACTTTAAGATAAGTTTTGACAAAAAAATTGGCAAGGTTTAGTATGATAATAACTAATGAATAATGTATATAAATATCTAATAGTTTCTACCTCCCCGGTCAAAACGCGATTAGACCTGGATAAAAAAAAAACAGCTAAGTTATTCAATACTTTAGATAAATAGCTTATTTTTACAAACGGACAAACTAACAGAGTTTAGAAATAAAGAAAGATGATTATTTTTCTGAATTACTTTTATTATTACTCTTCATTGAGTTATCCGGACTTGTTAGTAAGATTTTAGTAAGATTAACCGGACTTGTTATTAAGATTCGTTGGTATAAGATTTGTCCTGGCTGCTGGCTTTTATAGGAATGTGCTATTACTGAGAAGCGCTAGCCGAGTTATTCGTGGGAAAGCAATGGCGGCGATGAGGTCACAACTGGTCACATATATATTCATGCGATTATGCAACCCACGTTGGAGAGAGATCTAATTGAGGTTCTGCCTGCTCCTTTGGGGAAACATGCGTGTCTATATATGTATGAGTGCGTGTACCCTAATTAATAAAAAAAATAAAATAGTTTTGTGTAAACTGCAACATTATGAGTATGTTGTAGGTCTTATAGATTATTTGAATTGATTGGTTGAAAAAGAAATGTTTTGGGAGTAGAGTTTTCTTTCCTTGCGTCAGTTACATCAAAAATTTTGGCCTGGCTACCAAGCCAACTACTAACGTTTGAACGTCAAACTAACCAAACATAGACTGAATAACACGATTAGAATAGGATTATCTAGGCTAACCTAGGACTGCTTCAGCTTCCGACATTGCCTACAACACGTACATAAATTGACCCACATGTTGAATATTTGAATTTTATTTAACAAATAACAAATTTGCATAAACGAAAGTAACAAAAACAAAATAAAGGTGAAAGTAAAATTTTCCATTAAGGCAATATTTCCAAAACAACTTTATCGTTGAGGCCGAGGAGACCAGCCCCGGATATAAATTAAATACATAAACCATCCTCGTAAAGCATCTACTGCTGAAAACAGGAATAAAGTCCTTTCAGTAAGTAGGTACAGACCTAAGATATTGAGATAATCCCACATAGATAGACAGACGCGACCTCTTTTCACCGTCCTTAATATTCAAAGCGAGTTTAGTTTTTACTTTTGAAAATTGTTGTAATGTCAGCAGCTAAAAAGCCTTCAG
The DNA here is from genome assembly GCA_932527175.1 of Operophtera brumata. Lineage (NCBI taxonomy): Eukaryota > Metazoa > Arthropoda > Insecta > Lepidoptera > Geometridae > Operophtera > Operophtera brumata. Next base: position 30,398,704 of record OW052226.1, on the reverse strand, counting down.
CTGAGTTTTAGGTATTACTTATAACACAATAGATCAAAACTCAACCGAAAATAATATATAACGAATTTACCCCTTTGACAATTTAAGTAAGTAGTAACAATTTTTTTTTAATTACTTTTTGAGATCTAACCATTCGTCTGAAATATGCAAGCTGTGTAAACCAGTGACCCTTTTTATAAGATCTTGCAACAGTTATGCAATAAAATATTTATTTTCTGATTAGATGATTTAGATTCTGATTGTAAACACTGTTATGTGATGCACATATATATCAGGCCCGGCCAAAATCTATTCACACACTTATAAACACTGTTATGTGATGCACATTATATATCAGGCCCGGCCAAAATCTATTCACACACTTATAAACACTGTTATGTGATGCACATATATATCAGGCCCGGCCAAAATCTATTCACACACTTATAAACACTGTTATGTGATGCACATATATATCAGGCCCGGCCAAAATCTATTCACACACTTATAAACACTGTTATGTGATGCACATATATATCAGGGCCGGCCAAAATCTATTCACACACTTATAAACACTGTTATGTGATGCACATATATATCAGGCCCGGCCAAAATCTATTCACACACTTATAAACACTGTTATGTGATGCACATATATATCAGGCCCGGCCAAAATCTATTCACACACTTATAAACACTGTTATGTGATGCACATATATATCAGGCCCGGCCAAAATCTATTCACACACTTATAAACACTGTTATGTGATGCACATATATATCAGGCCCGGCCAAAATCTATTCACACACTTATAAACACTGTTATGTGATGCACATATATATCAGGCCCGGCCAAAATCTATTCACACACTTATAAACACTGTTATGTGATGCACATATATATCAGGCCCGGCCAAAATCTATTCACACACTTATAAACACTGTTATGTGATGCACATATATATCAGGCCCGGCCAAAATCTATTCACACACTTATAAACACTGTTATGTGATGCACATATATATCAGGCCCGGCCAAAATCTATTCACACACTTATAAACACTGTTATGTGATGCACATATATATCAGGCCCGGCCAAAATCTATTCACACACTTATAAACACTGTTATGTGATGCACATATATATCAGGCCCGGCCAAAATCTATTCACACACTTATAAACACTGTTATGTGATGCACATATATATCAGGCCCGGCCAAAATCTATTCACACACTTATAAACACTGTTATGTGATGCACATATATATCAGGCCCGGCCAAAATCTATTCACACACTTATAAACAACAGCCTTCGGATGGGTTTTGATATAAGTAGTGATAATTGTATAACTTACCAGCTATTGCTAATGTGACTTGAAACACTCCATATACTAATGTGACTGCTGCAGTTCCAACCCCTAACTCATCTAGGAAATCATTATATATGAATCCAAATACCGGCTGATGCGCAGTGCCTGCTATCTGAAAAAAAAAACAATTTTAATAATTACAAAGTTGAATTTACACTACTGTACATTAATAGCTTGTGTAGTAGTAGTAGAGCTTTTTGGTGAAAGAGTTCGTCCGGGGAAGTACTACCACCATACTTATTTCTGCCGCAAAGCAGTAGTGCTCGCATTGCTGTGTTCCGGTTTGAAAGGTAAGGGTGTCGGTGAAATTACAGGCACATGAGACTTTTTTTCTTTATGTCTCAGGGTGGCGGGCGCAGTGCAATGCCACATAGGATGCTCCTAGGTGGACGTGACCTATATGGTAATGCACTGTTCATAGGCAAAGGGTACCGCTTAACATCAGTTGGGCTATCTGCTTGTTCCGTCACTCCAAGAAGTATAAAAAATAAAAAAAACATTGCTGGCTGTAAAATACAATAGATGAAAAACATATGTAGCTCTCAGACAAAAGCTATTTCCGGACAGTAAATAAATAGCTATGCGGCAGTTTTTACTGAAATGCCTTTTTACTACTACATAGATGGAGCATGTCTATTATTAATTGACCAGAATAAAAAGCTCTTACATAATTATCTATTAGGTTTTATATTTTAACAAGTCATAATTTTATTAGGATAACGATAGTCATTACCTTGATTTTTTACTAAGCCTTACCTCATTACAAAAATATGCAGTCTTATTATGGCTTCATTAGTAAAATGACCATGCCTTCGTCTGTGAGGGTTTTTTATATCTTATGTTACTAGAAACATGAAATTTAAAGCGTAGTACTCTATTTGCCTGAGACGTACACTCGTTTTAAGGTGTAGACGTGCATTAAGGAATTATTTTCTTGCCGTAACCCCCTGCTACACCCACTTAGGTGCTAAATTTTGGGAAACTATGCCCTTGTGTATACCTCACTAGATATTCTGGTGAATAACTTTAAAACACCAGAACTAATTTAAATTACTATAAACACATGGATCACCCCACGTAGTTTAAATTACTATAAACACATGGATCACCCCACGTAGTTTAAATTACTATAAACACATGGATCACCCCACGTAGTTTTGCCAATTTTCTTTCTTTCTTCGGGTATCCCTAGGGGTGTTCTCCCACCAAAGTTCTACTTGTACTTATTATTTGGGACAATCTGTTTTTGAATTATTTTAGGTTGCGTTATAATCCGGGCAGTGTATATAGGACGCGTTACAACCTCGTGAACCGATGGTATAATGGTCACAAGAAGCCAGTGAATGGAGGCGGCTCAAGACAGCATGGCTTTCTATGAGGAAGTCTATGTCCCACCGTGGACGTCTACTTGCTGATGATGATGACTATGCTTTACGATGTAGCAGGGGTTGGCAAACTTTTCTCATCAGGTACCAAAAAAACCTAATAAATATTAAACGGGCCAGAATTTTTTAAATTTAGTTTTGTTTTTAGTCAACTTTATTACAGTACAGAAGAACGTGAAGGCGCATAATAATAATAATAACAAAACAAAGGTTAAGGCGTCGATGGACGCCAAATTCACTATCTAATAATTATGTGCGTTGTTCGTTTTTACACACCACAAATTAGTGGCGTACCTACAGTTACACAAGTTAGTACCTAAGTAATAAAACGCATGTTGATTGGTTCCCCCTATCTATAAGTAAATTAAAACAAAGTCGTGTTAGTTACACCACTTATAACTCAAGATCGGCTGGACCGATGTTAGTTCTCTTTTTTGGTGGATTCTTCTCCGCTCCGAATAGCAGAATAAATAATAAAATATAGAGAGGGGGGGGGCTGTTTTTACCGGGGGCTACACGTGCGAGGCCGGGGAGAGTCGCTAGCAATCTATAAATTACAGTGGTAATAGTTATAATATCTACCTCATCTAATGAGAGTACTGAGAAACATGACATTGAAACATGACTGTCACAGTAACCCTTAGAGCATTGCAGGCCTCTGTATGCAGTAACCTCACAACAAACTACGATGCGACGTCGCGTCGCAGAAATCTCCGAGCTCGCACAACGTATCGCAAAAACTTACGAATTGATTCGCATCCCGCATTCCTGTGATGTTGCGTCACACTCGGTGACGCCAATTCCGTAGTTCACTCTGAGACATCGTATGGGCAAGACGATGCTCATTTAAACACAATTTAAAAAAGGCCGCCACAGTTGAGCTACCTACCTAAAGAGCGCTTCAAATGATTTAATGATAGATAAACTGATCCAAATAACAATACATAAGTGAAAAAACCCTAAATCTTCTTTGTTTTTCCTGTTTCTTTTTATCAACAGCAGTGCATTGTGCGATGCATGTCACTATTTAAAAAAAATACTGTACGGTAGATTATCCTTCGAGGAATGGTCACCCGGACCAACGCCTTGCCGCACGAATTCGCGTCGCTGCTTTCTGCGTTGTGAATTCACTTTGCGACGATTCGCAGTTCTGTGTTTGAGCCCTTGTGAGTTTTTAAGTTATTGTGACATTCATCTTTTAATTTTGTATTTCTCAGTTTACCGTTCAACTAGGTAAAAATAATATAAACGCTTTAAAGTAGAGATTCAGCGAGGGCGCCTATAGTTCGAGGGTGCCATTGATGCTTACACCCGAGCTAACTACTCTGCTTTACATCTCGATTGTGAGGTAAGTAGAAAAAAACCGGCATTACAAGAATAAATAATCTTCATCACTTGCAGAACTCATGTTTTTTTCCTAATTAGCACGTAATTATAAAAAAAACCCAAAAACAAACAATATTTAAAGTAAAAGTTGTCTATTCCCACCTTTTTAGGGTTCCGTAAAAAAACTACGGAACCCTTATAGATTCGTCATGTCTGTCTGTCTGTCCGTGTATGTCACAGCCTTTTTTTTCCGAAACTATAAGAGCTATACTGTTGAAACTTGGTAGGTAGATGTATTCTGTGAACCGCATTAAGATACAATTATTTACCGCATTTACACAAAAATAAAAAAAAAACAATTATTTTTGGGGTTAGAATACTTAGAACAGATCCTCAAAATTTTTTTTTTCATCAAACCTATACGTGTGGGGTATCTATGGATAGGTCTTCAAAAATTATGTTGAGGTTTCTAATATAATTTTTTTCAAAACTAGTTTAAAATAATAAATAAATTTTAAATAGTTTTAGAATAGTTTGCGCGAGAGACACTTCCAAAGTGGTAAAAAGTGTGCCCCCCCCCCCCCCCCCCCCCGTAACTTCTAAAATAAGAGAATGATAAAACTAAAAAAAAAATATGATGTACATTACCATGTAAACTTTCACTCAAAATTGGTTTGAACGAGATCTAGTAAGTAGTTTTTTATTTTTGGGGTTCCCCATACTTAGAACTGAAACTCATAATTTTTTTTTTCATCAAACCTATACGTGTGGGGTATCTATGGATAGGTCTTCAAAAATGATATTGAGGTTTCTAATATAATTTTTTTCTAAACTGAATAGTTTGCGCGAGAGACGCTTCCAAAGTGGCAAAAAGGGTGTGTCCCCCCCATAACTTCTAAAATAAGAGAATGATAAAACTAAAAAAAAAAAAATGTACATTACCATGTAAACTTTCACTCAAAATTGGTTTGAACGAGATCTAGTAAGCAGTTTTTTTTTTTAATACGTTATCAATCGTAATCCATCCAAGAACTTTTATATTATGTTACTTGCTGCTACGGAACCCTTCATGGGCGAGTCCGACACGCACTTGGAAGCTTTTTTTTTCATCTATTTTTAAATATTTTTTTTCAAAAACGAAATTGAGCTTCGCCGTTCGATATTTAAAATTGATGACTATTATACTCATACGAAGACAAGGCTGAATAGCGAAGCGACCTCTTTTGTCATTGGGCTGAATTAATGAGAGAAGTTTTGTTTTTAATTACTTACCCTAGGGCTTTTCTAGCTACATTATTACCCTAGAGCGCTAATTGGTCACCTACAAGCCCCATTTGGGGGTAATAAGGACCTACTTACCGAATATGAGAGATGTAAAATAATTAACATGCGTCTCATTACTGTACGCCATAGGCCTGCAATGCTCTAAGCTTCGCCAATTATTTGAAGTATGTAGTAGTAAAAAAAACAGAAAAAGGCCTTTATGTTCAACGGTTATGGGTGTTGGTGGGCCGGGTGAAAACGGTTCGAAGGCAGTTCACCCGCGGCCCGAACTCTGCCATCACTCTCGCTGAACGATAAGCAATAAATCAGACTCATTACAACGAATAATGTTCCTTGTGAGTAAATTTTTTTAGGAATTTGGAATACTACGTTTCAACTATTAGGTTTTTCCTTAACCTAGGAATAATTACGCACATGCTGGTCGCATTATCATAATCACCCATATTGCGAATGGCCCTTCATTTAACTGGTAAATTTGTAGTGCGATTGCAGGAAAATTTCCAGTTTAAGATTGATGCAAAATTCAAGGAAACCAGGATGGTTTCCTTGAATTTTGCAACAATCTTAATCTGGCAATTTTCCAAAAAAATATATATTTATTTATCTTTTCTTATTTTGTAACATCATATCTTATTTATTTTTTGAACTAGTTAACATTAAAGTTTTTTTTTTTTTTTTTTAATGTAATGGCTCGACAAATTGGCAAGCGGGCCGCCTGATGGTAAGCGGTGACCGTCGCCTATTGACATCTGCAACACCAGGGTTATTGCCAATGCGTTGACTGCCCTGAAGGACTCTTTTTACATTTAAGTATGTATAATTAGCATCCATTTGCGGCTTTGCTGGTTTTTATACCTGCTGGGTATAATATCTCTGAACCGTTTAACCGTTTATAAGTTTATAGGGTCCGTTCCGTACCCAAAGGGTGTCCTGATCCTGCACCAGGATCCCTTGTGCCGCATGTATCAGTAACAATGAGTACCATGTTACCACAACACCCAGACCCGGAACGAATATTTGCAGATCAGACAAACATTTGTGCCGCAGCGGGAATCGAATCCGCAACCTTTTGTGTCTTAGCCTGCCGTGCCACGGAGGTCGTCAGGTCGTCACTTATTATCTCAAAAGATATAGTTTCGTTTTCATTTATTTGCAGAAAATCTCATCTGAAAATAATTGACATATTTAGCACCTATTAGAGTCCGTAATCCACACTACTAACCAACCAATCCATAACCGCACTTGGCAGGCGGATTGGTGATCGCAGTATTAACGTTGAGTACTCAAGTGGATGCTGCTGCCCATTGCCTGGTGTAATAGTTTATGTGAATAACCACAATAATATTGTATTTTACAAGAATTTTCAGTTGCATTTTTATTAGACATTAATAATCCATTGGTTTAAAGTGCGCGGCGGCGGTACCGGTTAATTAATGACTTGTGCTTAGTTTGTCATTAATACCTACTAATTGTATTAATTGTATATAATATAATGCATAATGTAAATTATATGCGTAATATTACTACAGTCACTTTGGCAAGTTTATCAAAAAACCTTCTTTGCTTTTAGATTTCGAAAATTTTTCTTCATTGAACACAACACGAAAGCACAGATAAAATAATACTATACTAGTAACGAAAGTAATCGCAAACATATAACCACTGAAAAATATATATATTAAGCAGAGTAAACATTAAAAAAAAATGTAACAATGTAGGAGGTAATCAATATGTTTTATGTGAGGTCAAATAGGTCCCTGTCTCATTAAACGAAGCCAGGTCCCTAGCTCGTGGGTCCCAACATACTGATGTCAATTAAATATTTTGTTCCCAGTCTCATGTTGGATTTCTCCAACTAGTTCTGTTTATTTATGGAGTACAGTGACAGTTGCCTGTGCAAAACTTTAAAAAACTATAAAAATTATGCGCAGGTGTCAAATAGAAGACATTGTAGGACTAAGGTATGTTGGTAAACTAATTGGTAAATTATAAAGCACAAAGATACTTGTTTGTTAGTAGTAGAGCTTTTTTTGTGAAAGAGTTCGTCCGGGGAAGTACTACCACCATACCTATTTCTTCCGCAAAGTAGTATTGCTTGCATTCCTGTGTTCCGGTTTGAAGGGTATGGGTGCCGGTGAAATTACAGGCACATGATACTTTTCATCTTTATATTTCAGGGTGGCGGGCGCAGTGCAATGCCACATAGGATGCAGCACCTAGGTGGACGTGACTTATAAGACAATGCATTGTTAAAGGCAGAGGTTACTGCCTTACATCAGGTGGGCAATCTACATATACCGTCATACACAAAGATAAAAAAAAAAACCTCAGCTTTCATCTACATAGACATATATAAAACGCACAGATACACCTTTATCTGTCATAGAGCAAGAGTGAATGAGTTAGATTAGACTAGATTTTTGTATTGCTAGTTTTTTTTTATGGTCAGTTTAGTGAAACAATATTGAAAAGTGTGTATATCAACACAATTAACTTTAATTAATACATTAAAGTGAATTGTTTACAATTAACAGCAAAAAACAAGTAGATAAGGGTGTTTTTTATTATTGCTTACACTTTGGTTTATCGACCACAAGTGCTAAGCAATAAACCACTTAGTGGGTTATTGCACTAAAATTGTTAATACAGTTATTGTTAAAACAGGAGTTTTAACTTAAACTTTCGTATATTTATACAATTTAGATATCTTACAGGGTTTAGAAGATATGACGACCTCTGTAGCGCGGTAGGCATAGGTTCGCCTGCGACACAGGAGGTTGCGGGTTCGATTCCCGCCTCGGAACAAATATTTGTGGGATCTGCAGATATTTGTTCAGGGTGTTCTGGGTATTTTCTATGTATAATAAAAAATATCTATCTATGTAATGTATTGCATTAAGTATATCAGTTATCTAGTACCCATAACACAAGCTCTGCTTAGCTTGGGGCTAGTTAATGTTGTGTGAACTGTCCAGCATTATTTATTGATTTATTTATTTATCTATTTAATGTACGAAACCGCCATCCCAATCCTAAATCCCACCAATATCATAAATGTCAAAGTAACGATGTTTGTATGTTTGTTACAAAATCACGCCGAAACTGCTAAACCGATATCGATGAAATTTGGTACGCATATAGACTATGACCTAGATTGTGACCTATATTGGCTACTTTTTATCCTGGTAAAACGCAAGCGAAGCCGCGCGCGGACACAAGTAAACAATGACGACCTCTGTAGCGTGTCGGGCGAGTAGCCGGCTGAGACGCGAAAGGTTCGATTCCCGCTGCAGGACAAATGTTTGTATGATTTGCAAATATTTGTTCCTATGGTCTGGGTGTAATGGTACCATAGTACTCTTAGTTTCTGATACCCACGACACAGGGAATCCTAGTGTGGGATCAGGGCTATGTATGTGATTGTTGGGTGTTATATTATATTAACAATATAAACAAAACGTCATGGATGAATTTCAGTACGCGGAAGTTACTGTTACTGTTTGCCTGAATCATCCCATTGTTGGGCAAAGGCCTCCTCCTATATCCTCCAAAACGGCTGATCCGGTATCGATTACATTTGGTACATAGATAGATTATGACCAATATACTATGTGGAGCCCTGACACTGAGCGAGACGGCGCGATGAAATAGACACTTTTAACAAAGATTGGCAAGCACTAACTCAGGGTCCCAACTCTACTAAACCAATTATATTTAAATTGTTAATGAATTGTCTCATACTTGTCACTTTTGTCAATTTTGGTATTCTACTAACTTAAATGGTTTTTCAAATTGCATTATTATAACTGTGACCATTAAGAAATAATCGTAAAATCTTCCTGCGTAAAAATTAGTAAAGTTTTAAATTTAGCAGAATACTATTTTTAATGACAATTGTACTTAAAAAAATATATATGTAATTGCATAGTATAAGAATGTTTTTTCTTTAAAATATAGTAGAATTGTGCCCCAGGATCATAGTGACGGAGTACGCGGAAGTATTTAAAACAAAACGCACTGTAAGTACGCATCACGAAGTTACACCACACAAAGAGTCTAAAAGCTTGAGAAAAATATGCCTATCACATATTATAACAAAATATAATGTATTTTGATTATTTATAATCGCAATGGAACCCTCAATTAGCAGGCCAGATACGCACTTGGCCGATTTTTTTATTTCAATTAATCTAACCACAAGTTATGTAAATTCATACTAAGGTACTAGTTTATCTTGAAAAAGGCAAAGCATGAAAAAATATTCCACGATGGTGCAAACCCTCTGTGAAAAGAGGCCGATTGAGGCTCTGCCTACCCCTTTAGGAAAAGACGTGTCTTAAAATATATTAATATATTTAATATGTGTGTGTATGAAAATATATTTTATAAATACTCACAAATATAAAAGATAGGCCCACGCATATGAGGTATCCCCATCCACCCTCAGGAGGTACCATCTCATAGTCATCACTGCAAACACTCTCCTTATCGTTCGCACCCATTTTCACAAAATATCCGAACCTTTTGAACTATCTCCACAGTACGCCACCTTATATAACGCAACTCAGTTGGTGGTCTATAAATCCTTTGTTATCGTATACTGAACAGTTGTTGTTAATTTAAGGCTTAACACCTTAATTGAGGATACGGCAATTTATTAAACTGCAAATAGAACCCTCGGATTTCCCACGAATCGACAAACAAGCTGATAAAACACTGCTTTCAAATAGGAACTATGATTACGTGCTACATTTTTTTTAAATAACTGACTAGCGTTTCTTTAAAGTTTGAAATTAAAATATGTTTCTGTTTTCGTCCACACGTCATTCAGCATGGACAGTCCGAAGGAGGATGCTTTACTATGAGCGGATCAGCGGAAAGTAGCTATTAACACGTTGGCCACTTAAAGTCTGCTCTGAGCTGCTACCTTCGCTCTCGTCAACGTTTACTTGACAGATTTTTGTTGTGGCATTGCACTGCACCCGCCGCCCTGGCATAAAGATGAAAAAGACACTTTGTTTTTGTATTTTTTATTTATTTTATTAAAAGGACTTTGTCGCCGAGCGACAACACCGTCCCGTGACGTGAAAAGACTTATGTGCCTGTAATTACACCGGCACCCATATCCGGAAACTGGAACTTAACAATGGAGCACTACTGCTTTGCAGCAGAAATAGGTATGGTGGTAATACTGCGCTGGAATAACTCTTTCACTACTACAACTGAAATGCTAGCTTAGCTATGTTTGGTGGAAATTGGTGCTGCTGTTTCGAGGATCATCAGCTCGCAACAATATTTTTGTAGGATGACCTCTTTTGTACGTCGGGCAAGTAGCCGGCTGAGATGTGAGAGGTTGCAAGTTTGATTCCCGCTGCGGGACAAACGTTTATAAATACGTGGCTCATGGAATTTTAGTGTGGGATCAGGACTATGTATGCGACTGTCGGGTGTTATGTGGTGTATGTTATATAATGTTAAAGGAACTCCGGCATTATGCGGCTAGAATCTTCGGGTTGAGGCTCCAAGATCTGATGTTGAGCAGCATAGGATGATCAGGGCTTAAGGAACTACTAAAAAGGATTTTTCAAGTTAGAGCTCAAATTTTTTAATGGTGCTCTCATTTCAATGCGGTTTTATTTGTATGAAAACTGGCGTTGAGACACTGAAAATAGTAGTATTTTAATTCTAAATATTGATCTGAAAAAACCTGTGTAACTAAATTACTGTTTTAAATCAATGAGAAAAACAAAGAAATTTAAATGCATACAAACAAAAACACAATTTTAGGTGCACCTATTATATTTACGTGTCAAAAACACAATTTTAGGTGCACCTATTATATTTACGTGTCAAAAACACAATTTTAGGTGCACCTATTATATTTACGTGTCAAAAACACAATTTTAGGTGCACCTATTATATTTACGTGTCAAAAACACAATTTTAGGTGCACCTATTATATTTACGTGTCAAAAACACAATTTTAGGTGCACCTATTATATTTACGTGTCAAAAACACAATTTTAGGTGCACCTATTATATTTACGTGTCAAAAACACAATTTTAGGTGCACCTATTATATTTACGTGTCAAAAATGAAGGTGGCTTTTATCTCTGATCCACATTTAAATATTGATCTAAGTCATTGTAAGAAGTTACAGCATATTACAGTCTTGTAAGAAGTTACAGCATATTACAGTCTTGTGTTAAACCTGATAGGTATTGAGACGTAGGAGGTATTTGACGATCTTTGAGGCACGGCGAGCGAGTAGCTGGCTGAGATGCGAGAGGTTGTAGGTTCTATTCCCAGTGCGGGATAAATATTTGGAAAAATATAAAAAAAATATTTTTGAGAAATAGATCCTGGTCACAGTGCCTATGGGTGAACAGAAGGGTGCCAGTGAAATTACAGGCACATGAGACTTTTTATCTGTATGTCTCAGGGTGGCGGACGTAGAGTAATGCCACATAGGGCGCTTCCAGATTGGCTCTGACCTATGAGGTAATGCATGGTTATAGGCAGAAGTTACAGCATAACATCAGATGAGCTATCTGCATGTTCCGTCATTCAAAACAAATAAAATAAATAAAAAGCACTTTTAAAATTGTTCTAGTCTTTCTCACCTCCAAACCTATGCCAATAACAAATGTTAGGTAGGTAACAACATAATGCAACAAGCACCTGGCAACACTGGTAAAACTAGGCATGTCTATTATGAAGCGCGTCTTATCACTTCACAGCTTAAAGGTATTTACCTAGTGTTAAATCAAAACGCTTTGCGAACGTAGTAGGAAAACCCAATGTTTTGAGGAAAGGTTGTGTTGTGTAGATATTGCAGTTGTTATTTTGAGAGGTTGCTGCATTCAATCTGGGCCTAAATCGCACTAATTAAGTACGTTGTTATCAAAACAAAACCCAAACGGTTGACGTTATGTCGCACGTTGGATCCAGGGATCCTACTTTTCACTAGAAACGGGATATTAACCATGATTTTTGAGTTTTAATGGTAAATATCCCGTTTCTAGTGAAAAGTAATGTACTTATCCATGATAGTTTCAAAAATTATATTCAGAGATCCTTTCTTGAATTGAGCTCAATTCAAAAGAATTCAAAAAATGTACATAGAAGATGCTTCCTTATGCTTGTAGGAGTCCAAAACATGATTTGTATAATTTCACTCGATCGAAAAAATCTTAAGCATAGGTCATTTTGGAAGTGATCTCATGCACTAATACTATTGTTTCACCTACGAAGCAACTGAAAATAATAACGTTAATGACCTTAAAATATGGCGTTAAATGTATGAGCGTAAAAGTAAACAAACATTATTCCATGAAGCGCGCGTAGCCATAATAACATAGAGTACCTATGGCACGAAAATTAGTAAAAATTATATAAAACCTGCTTGGTCTAGCTCTAGTGTATTATAATAGAAAAAAATACAATTTAAAGCATTATTTAGTAAATCAATAAATTATAAAGTTTATCATTTTATTCTTATGGAATATGTCATAAAAACATTAATTTTGAGTTCTTAATACAGGATTTTACGATATGAGTGTAGATAAAGATTGTAATTTATTTAAGTTAAGAAACTCAAACCGAGCGGAAGGTCTTTAAACGGAACTGATCTTTGTTAGAGAAACCTATTAGGTAGGTCACTACCTATCATTGGTTAACTGTCCCATCACATTCTACATGACCGATTTAAGGTCAGCATAGCCGCCTTATAATCTTGGCTGGCATAGCCTTATAGCCGTTATTACCCTCATGGGGATAAATGCCAGTAATTTCTCAGTTATCATCAACCGAATAAACAGACGTTTTACTTTTCCATTTTATTATGTTTGGATAAATGCCTGTTGGGGGTACGTAAGGTCGCAGTTTACTTATCTTAATCCATTTACAGTAGTGGTTATACGAGCGAGCTGGAAAATAACATCGTCACAGAAGTTTTATGATACTATAAAACTATTTTTTATCAACATTACTTTGAACTGCGTACGTTGTCGACGTCATTACCAGACTCACCACCATCTGCTACCAGCGCTTTCTCAGTTATATTGAACACATAGCCCAAAGACAGCCAGATAACCTTGGAAAACTGGTTGCAGTGTGAAAAGTGGATGGAAAAAGAACCCGCAGCCGATCACCTAGTCGCTGGTCTGATCAAGTCAAGGCACTCACTGGCCTCCCTATCACCGCTGTCCTGAGACAAGCCGGGGATAGAACAGCGTGGAAGAAGCTCGTCTGCATCTCTACTAAATCCTTTCAAGACGGGCACGACCTTCAGTAATTAAACATACGACGAAGAAGAAGAAGACTTTGTAGTATAACTGCTGTTGTCCATATACCTACCAACAGGTGAGATCGTGGACAAACAAAGGTCTATCAATGTTAAAAAAAACATAAAAACTTATAATAATTACCTAAGTTTAATCGAACTGACTGTGTCAGATAATTTCGAGAAGATGCATGTAGGTATCATATTAATAGATCAAACTCAAATCTAAGAACAGTCTAGAGTAGACCTAAAAGAATTGGTAAACAAAGATTGCAAGCCAGTTAGGCTTCGCTCGCGTTTTACTAAGATATAAATTAACCCGTATAATAATCCAGATCATAATCGATCTGTCTACCAAATTTCATATAAATCGGTTCAGCTATTTTGGCGTGATTGATTAACAAACATCCAAACATTGTAACTTTAACATGATATTAGTGGGATTATAAATCTTAATCTTAGTTCTCCGTAGGTAAGAGAGGACTTGTGAAGTTCTTCATTTATGTGTTGAAACTTGAATGATATTATTATACCACCCACAATTAAATTTGTGTTAAATCATGACAATCAGACTCCTATTATTCAGTAAAATAATAGGAATTATTAATTAGTGGGTTCGTTTTTAGTACGAGTAACTTAAGTTTCAAGACTAGTGGAAAAAATCACAGAGAAAGATTGAAGGATGACTCACAGGACGTATCTCTCTCCATACGGAAAAAACGGACATACTCTAAAAACGGATCGAATCGGACAGCAAATTGGATTGCTCTTACTAAACAGATCGCCATGAAGCAGAATATACGAGTGTATAAAAATAAATAAAAATAAAGTAAAATTCAATTCAATTTTTTTATGAATGGCTTGGTGTTTAAAAATAAAGTAACTTTATGTAACCGAAACGAAGCCACAGATGACACCCTGTAAAATATTGACCGTTGGTTTAATGATACCTACTTACAATTTGGTGGTACGACTTTAATAAGTTTATTTTTCAAAGGAGGTAGCGTCCTAGAGGACTAATTCTTGTGATCATCATCCTAACAGCATAGCTCACACTGCTGTGTAAAAAAATCACCATCTCCTATTAGGCTTCCAAATCCTCAATGAACGACCTTAAGCAGCTCTAAACAACGATTTCCTACGATGACGGTAACCGTGTATATGTTACGCAATAAAAGTTATTTCATAACATTTATTACCATTAGCATAGGTACCTAACCGAAGCCAAACTATAAAATAAGCTTGTTTTTTCCAATTTATAATAATTACCTACTATTACATACTTACCTTGAACCGTTTAAAAGGTTGAGGTACGATTACTTTACCTTAAATTACCTTACGGTTGATGTTTGGACCATACCAAAACAAAAACAAACAACGAGTAAAGTTTTTAATCCGTTTACTCAAAGATTCGCAAAGGTCCCACAAACCAACGAACAGCATTTATATTTTATATATTTGGCATAGTACAACAATATAACCGTTTCGTTTTTATTAAACCAAGCCAAAATTGAACGATTTTTTTTGTTTTTTTTCAGAATTCTTGTTCTATTTGTCTTATAAGAAAACCCCTATAAATATTTGCTAATTTTTTATTTGCCAGGTCACAATCTGGCAATCCGAAAATTTGCAACCACTCTACCTCTGCTAGCTCTTACGTTTTCCAAGATACAGATACCCGACAGTCTGCCCAGGGAACGGAACCCTAAACAGCATCAATGAAAGTCAACTTTCAAATTCCTTATCTAAAAGTTGCTACTCACAGCAGTTGGTCCAAACATTTTTTATAGATACCTACCACATACCGGACTAATGCCGTTTCTTACAAAAAATACATTATATCCAGATAAAACCAGTTTAAAGTTTAATGGAATCTGATTCTGACTGCTTATTTGTGTTACCTTCTTTGAATTATAAATACCTATATAATTATAACATTATACAGGCTGTCCAATAAGCGACAGTCAAGCGGAAGCACAGGAGATAAATCACTTTTTTCGATAATTGATCAAAATACGAGTACTAAAATAGCCACAACTATTAAACCAGAGACGGTCATTGAAAACACAGAGGATGAATCATATAGGCCAAGAGATACTCCACCTCCTTTCTTTTACTTGGCTATCTTTCTTGGACTACCTGTATAAGATATTTTTCATCCCCCATCTCGGAAAGAATATTTTTGCTCTTCGATATCTGAGTGTAAAGGCCGTTTTTATCCGCTAGAGTATAAAGTAAAATTAAATTTAGAACATCGTGTGCACTAAGTTTGTGAATTCAAAACATCATTAAACCTATTTACTTCTACCTCCATGGTGCCGAATTTATCATACAACCTTTTTTAATTTGTTAAAAACTCAGACTCGGAACCATCTTGGTGCATTTTTTTTTGCATTTGGTCATTTCCTCGCTGAGGTGGGATGAAAAGTTACGTGTTACGTGTGCAAAGATTTTTCACCTCGTGCTCTTTTGATTCCCTCGCTAACGCTCAGGATTCTAATTTAGAATTTAGAATCCTTCGCTTGCTCGGTGCTCGGTCATCAAAATTGAGCACGTGGTTAAAAAGCAACTTTGCACTCATATAACAAATAACTATTTTACTATAAACGGGATATTTACGATGATTTTTGAGTTTTTTTTGTTCCTGATATTTTGGCACGCACCATGATCATGACACACAGAAGTATTAGCAAAACATCAAAATCAAACGTCAGTCAGTAAGGTCAGTCTACTACGCAATAACCCCACTCGTGCAAGAGGCCATTGAGATTACCAAACACATAAATTTGAATAGGGAAGATGGTTTTCCATTGTCTGGAGTCTGGAATCCTGTGGTGAGATTGTGAAGGAATCCAGAAAGTGTGGGTTACGCCAGATACGTGTATGGTGTGTCGAGATGGAGTTAAGTGTGACAGTGAAACCGAAGGTAGGTTTCGTTCGTAATAAAAGAGTCAGAAAGAGATCGACGTGGCTACCCACAACATCTACATAGACAAAACAAAAATCATAATAAATGTCCCTTTTTTAGAGAAATACATAACCATAACCACGATAGTTTCAAAAATTATAACCTGTATAAGATTGTGGCACAAAAAACCGATTCGGACGGTAACTAACTAGAATTACAGACTGATATTGAAACGCTAGGTCACTTCTTGTTTGAGATAAGTATTTATACCATCCGCCATTAGATTGAACTCTAAAATACCTGCCTATTTTTCAACAACCTGTATTAGATTTTGGCACAAAAACGAACTAAAATTTACCAACACTAACAGTATTGCGACACGTGTAATATAATTGTCTTTATGGTTGTGTCACAGAACGTTATTAAAACGTTAGGTCACTTCTTGTTTGAGATACCTGTACCACTCATTAGGTAATTTTACTTAACGTATAGTTTCTGCCATTAGATTGAAACTCAGACAGAGCATAGCATAGTCCCACACCCTCACATTACTATCGCAAAAACTAACTGTGATTATGACTTACTTCAATGTAAATTGAAAATAGAACATGTGGCAATAGGTACCTACGAGTACAATAATCTGATATATTGATCCTATTGTGTTTATTTTTCTTTGACTATCTGATTGTTTTTTGTTAACAACAATTCGTATCTTTATGTAAACTTTTATATCAAAACTCATGCATTACCGAGGCCATGATTCAAGAAAATAAGGTCTGCTACTCCGAGGTTAACACCAGATGAAGTCACTATGCAGTTGCCACTGCCACTGCAACATTGAGTTAAAAAAGAAACAGGCGAAAACATGTACATTAACTTAGCTGCTTTGATTTCAAGCTGTGATATATTATAATTAATGAGACAGTGACAACGTGATGAAGTGATCGATATATTTTTATTTTGTGGTTAGCCCGTTAGAGGTCGTCAAGTGCAAGTTAATACGTTATTGAACAAACATTATGTAATTTTAGAGTAGAGTTGTGAAAGCCACCGGAAAAAACTAATTGATGTTGTCACTCGTCACAGTGACGAGTTAGATTATACTCAGATACAAAACTAGTGTCCGCCCACGGCTTCGCTATCGTTTTCCAGCATAAAAAGTAGCCTAGAGCTAAATTCAGGTCATTATCATAAAGCGAAAACAGCTGTCATGAAGCTAGGCATCCTGAATAAGGTAAAGAATTACTTCACACCAGGCCAGCTTCTCAGTCTATATAAAGTACAAGTCCGGGCTACTATGGAGTACTATTGCCACGTTTGCTCGGCCGAACACCAGTTTGCTGCCTTGGACTCAATTTTATAGGAGAGCAAGACTACGGTACAGGTTCTCGAGCACCGCCGTAAAGTTGCATGGCTTTCGATTTTCTATAGGTTATATTTCGGGGAATGCGCCCAACAACTTCACAATCTGATCCCACCTCCTTTTCGTCATAGGACGAGTAGACGCACGGCTCGGTACCATCCTCCCCTCATTGTTATACCCTCTATTCGTACTAAAGGTTTATCGGTTCTACCTTTATAATGTGAACAGCTAAGGAGTAGAACACACTACCGTCGTCTGTCTTTCCTGAAAACTATAATCTAGGTGTGCCTTCTAGACCGTTTTGCTCCATCGACGAGCACATCGTCACTTACCAACACATGAGATCGCCGTCAAATTAAGGTATATCAATGTTAAACTGATTGGTACTAATTTTCATGATTGAGTAACAAACATATAAACACCCAAACATGCATACTTTGGAATTTATGGTAGTGGGATTGATTATTAAACATTTTGAAACAGTGCGTATATTTGCGTGACTGTCCCATTTCTGCTTGAATGTGGACGATTAGACCTAACCTAAGTGCGTAGCCACTTCCGCGACGTTGAAGGCAAACACCATTATTACTCTTACATTATGTAACACGAATACAAACAATCATCACCGGGTCCTCATTAATTCTACAGCCTCTATATATATTTGAAACAATATCTCTGGCTTTACGCATCATCAAACGAAGTACATTAGATGTAACTGTAAGACATGCCAGTCAAATAGATTCAATTTAAAGTAATAATAAATATCTTTGATTCCAGTAAACGAAAAAAGGTAGGAATTTGAAAAAAGGGCGAAGGTACTTAGTAGATCTTATGCCAGGTCATCAGCAAGGTCCCAAACAGATGCAGATTGTACAACTTCAGCTGTGTCCGGCCTAAGAATAGACATCCACGGGAGGAGACGGGTTAGCCGTCTCCTCCCGTGGATGTCGATTTTACTCCCATTTATTCTATAAACTCCAAAAAAATTGTCAGCTTTGACGTGCGACTGGAGTTTAGTCCAGTCCAGTTCACTATAAGATGCGTGAATATGTTGCGCAGAGATAAAACATACTACTTCACTTTCTGTTATGCTCTACTTTAACATTTTACTCCCTTTTTATTTGCATAACGTCGGCCTTATATAAAAATGGAGTAAACTCCAAATTACTTACCTTGAAGTGGATCATTCAAGTTCAAGACAGTTCAAGTACAATTTTAGTTAATTTTGAATACTAGACTAACCACAAAATTATCAGAAAAATTAAGAACCCAAAAAACGTAAAACAAAAGATGTATATTTTAATGACCTGCCAATTTGGACCTAAAACAAGTTTGCGCCTATGTTTTTACTGACTCTGTGTAAAGGCCTTGCAAAAGATGGCTTAATTACGATTTTTCAATGTTGTTAAGAGTTCGGGTCCTAATAATACCTAAATGTAAGGTTTATTTAGGGGTTTGTTATCCAAATGCTGTCAACGGGACTAATACTAAGCCTATGCCGTACGTCCGTCTGTATTTTTAACAACCAGAAAATGTGTCGGCAACCGTAAGAGATAGCCAGTTGAAATTTTCACAGATTATCTATATGTAAGGATACAAATAATACAAGTAATACATTTTTGTAAAAATTTAAAAAACCCTTATTGCAATGAGACGGCTGAACCGATTTTGATCAAACATAGCTAAGAAAACTCCCGACAAATTCACCTTTCAAACAAAAACAAAAAAACAAATCGGTTCATCCGTTCGGGAGTTACGATGCCACACACAGACACACACACACAACCTCACACACAAATACACACAGAGACACGTCAAACTTATAACACTCCGTCGTTTTTGCGTCGGGGGTTAAAAAATGCAAATAACCAAATTCCAAGGGTCCTGATACAAAGAGTTCTCCAGCCAGAAAATTACCGATAGCACGTTCTTTTCATTATTCATTCTTGTAGCAATATCTACATACTTACATACATACATAGACACACGCCTTTATCCCGAAGGGGTAGGCAGAGCCTCAATGGACCCCTTTTCACAGTGGGTTGCACCATCGTAGAATATAGACGTGACTAGTGGTGAGCTCATCGCCGCCATTGCTTCCCACGACTGACTCAGCTAACGCTTTCTTTCATTAATAACACATTCCATAATAAGCAAGTCCGGGTAATCCCTTAGTCTGCTTTTACGACATCCACGGCAGGAGACGGAGGGGGCTATTCTTATATTCTTAGGCCGGACGCACCGTAGTTTTAGAAAATTGCGGAACCTTAAATTTAATTTTATTTATTTTAATTTTATTTATTAGGATTTCCAATGAGTAATATACATAACTTAAAAATATAATAAACTAATTGGATGCGTTCCCTGTGCTTACTCTGTAAAGGAAACCACAGCTCACGCTAACGTAACGCATTACGCGTGGTTCAAGAGAAGCAACACATACCTATCTGGTTTATTATGTAGTTATGGTTCAGCAGTTTTTTTTTTATACTACTTCTTTGACGGAACAAGCAAGAGGCCCACTTTATGTTAAGCGGTAACCTCTGCCTATGAACAGTGCATTACCTCTTAGGTCACGTCCACCTACGACGCACCCTATGTGGCATTGCACTGCGCCCGCCAGCCACCCTGAGACAAACACAGCAATGCGAGCACTACTGCTTTGCGGCAGAAATAGGTATGGTGGTAGTACTTCCCCGGAGTTCATGCTAGGAATAAAGTACCCAAATATTTTTTTTGTCTATATTTGTTTTGCATGTCGTTACGAGCTATAGTGATTTTTATTAATCACGTGGAAGAAATTTTTCTTTGCATAAATTTAGTAGATTATTTAAAGTCGTCCGCCCGTCCGTCCGTGTATCGCTTTCGCATCTTTCTATTATAATCGTAGTAAGTGGATGTGTAACTCTGATACATAAATGAAAACATAAACTGTTTTTTTTAAATCCTATTTTAATTTTATTGTGAATGAGACAAACACGAATATCTTAATTTTTCAGATTTAGTTTTTTCGAATTTCTTTGAAAAAAATAGCGAGTTACAATTTTGAGCAATTTAACCTTGATCTGCACAAGTGTCAGCTCGGCTAGGCTCAGCTGAAAGTTTTTTGGCGCCAATGATACTTAAATACCTAAGTATGTATAAATGATGCATGTAGACTAGTCACATTATGTTCATAGCATTATCTATTCCGCTACCTATCCGTGAAAACTTTCAATAATCTTTCTGGGATTTATCAATTTGTAAGTCTGTTAAGCCTTTGATTTTCCCTCAAATAAATATAAATATAATTAATATTGATTTCCGCACGACCCATCCGATTTGGCTGTCTGTCAACCACTGTATGTCTTTATTTGAACCTTCAGTTGCCCTTCATCAAAGCTATCTGTATTAGCCCTTGAAACAAGTTCTATAACCGGTTCTTTAAACTGGGTACTATTATGATTTATTGAACTCGCATTAAATACCCTAAAATATGGTATTGCTAAAAATACCGTTAAAAAACTCATTAACGGCAACAGTATGCATACTGCTTAAGGTCTTTTCACATTACTTATTTTTTCTTTGTCCTGAGTAATCGTTAACCTAATACGTATTTCACCATGTCTAGTATAGTATTATTTTATCTGTGACCATGTTAAATAATCTGAGTTAATTACAACATAATTAGCTAGTAAATCTTGTCAGTTAGCGCGATATAGGTAAGGAATCCAGTCACGCTGGTCTCTATTTATGTGTATACTTACCTATCTATAACTAGTTTTATTGTTGCCTTTTATGTTTGGTATCCATTCTGTCGTGGTCTTCGCCCATAGTTCTTTTGGATATACAGCAAACACGTCCAGCCCTGTCCCACTTTAGCAGGTTTGAGAGTGACGTCGCTATACGTGTTGGAGAGCGTTCCACGTGGAAGGCCCAGACATGGCGGGAACAGCTAGACTCCTACTTGGAGGATTGGTTCCAAAAAGTTAACAATAGAGACGAATGGAAGGCTCATAATAATAATATTATTGCGTTTGTAGACAGTATTCCTTTAAACTTTCAAGCTTATAGACCGTGTTCCCAACATAGAGATACGAAGTCGAACAAAGCTAAAAGATGTTGGGAATCGTATAACGGAACTAAAATGGAGTTGGGCTGGACACCTGGCAAGACGAGGTGATGATAGGTGGAGTAAGGCGCTAACTGAATGGCGCCCGAGAACTGGGTACAGAAACGTTGGTCGTCCAGCAGCTAGATGGGCAGACGACCTCTGTGGCGCGGCGGGCGAAGGCTGGCCTGCAATGCAGGAGGTTGCGGGTTCGATTCCCGCCTCGGAACAAATATTTGTGCGATCGCAGATATTTGTTCAGGGTGTTCTGGGTATTTTCTATGTATAATAAAAAATATCTATCTATGTATATATTGTATTATGTATATCAGTTATCTAGTACCCATAACACAAGCTCTGCTTAGCTTGGGGCTAAATAATGTTGTGTGAACTGTCCAGAATTTATTTATTATATCGCATGCGTCGCGGGCCGAACCTGGATGAGACTGACATGGGACCGTAAGGAATGGCACAGGCAAAGAGAGGCCTATACTCAGCAGTGGGTGAAGTCAGGCTGTGGATGATGATGATGATGAAACTTTTTTAATGGCATTGTATATAAATTTGTGTGTTTCCATAAAAATAATTTTATGTAAGTTTTACTACTTAACCTAATACTTAACTTATACTTTGTGATTTTTATATGTTAAAATAAGCCTAATGCTTGAAAAGCGTACGTAGCCTTACGTTCGAAAATCGAAGCCATCAACATATCGTTGTATGGTTCTGGAATACCCACACAGGAATTGGTACTTTGATGCCTGTAATTAGAAATAAAGAACTTTATAATTGACTACCTATCTATTTGTGTGGTTCAAAGATTGCAAGCCGAATTTTAACCAATAATTGTAGATTGGGTTGAAATGTTGGAAGAAATGTATTTTTTGTCTAAAGTTATGAAATGTTCTATCCCTATTAAAATTCTGATGATAATACAATATAACAACTATAATATTATATACCTACTATTTTTTTATACTATTTATAGGTAGTACGCTGTTAGCATTAAGTCCTCCTTGCACTATTGTTTTGTGTGAAAGTTTTTAAATAAATAAATAAATAGGTACTATATACTGACAGCGAGCATCTGGATGAAACAGGCCCTAGACTGTGGAACTCCCTTCCTAGTTATGATGTATATTATTATGATTATGAGATTTACCGTGTTTGCACTCATTTTAATAGGCTCTCTAAGTACTAACTTGTTAAATGAAGAATTAAAAAAAACTGAACCTTAACATTTCTATCTTCTTTGTATTAGAAGTCCGTTCTTGTCCGTTTCTTCTGATGTTCCAAAATGTTCACAATGTTTATTTGATTTGCACGACATATCAGGTATGACCATCGCTTTAAGACTAAATCTCGATATGACTTGAATCGTTGTTGTTTTCCACACTCCACGGTTTCTGACTAGGCAGACTTTTTTTTTTGTAGTCTACCAGAATGACAGAACAAGCAGATGGCCCACCTGATGATAATCGGTAACCTCTGCCTATGAACAGTGTATTATCACATAGGTCACGTCCACCTTAGGACGCACCCTATGTCGCATTGAACTGCGCCCGCCACCCTGAGACATTAAGATGAAAAGCCTCATGAGCCTGTAATTTCACCGGCACTCTTACCCTTCAAACCGAAACAGCAATGCGAGCACTACTGCTTTGCGGCAGAAATAGGTATGGTGGTAGTACTTCCCCGGACGAACTCTTTCACAAAAAAGCTCTACTACTACTAAATGTGCGGACGAAGTCGTGGGCAGAGTCGTCTATATTCATCTGACAAGATTAATCTGCTTTTAATATTTTCTCACCCAATTTACGTTATTATACACGTTTCTTCAGACACTTCGCAAGCCGTGATTTTCTCCAAGCAGCGAGACTCGTGTAGTTTGAAACTTATTTATATCCTGATTTTGTTTGTTAAGTTTAAAGCGCAGATATGTCTTCTGTAGTTTCTTTACTACTCATGTTTAACAATATTTGCTTGTTGTTCCATTCAACCACTACGAACTTACTCATAGGAAGTTACCGTTACTTGTATGAAGGAAGTATTTCCTACATAAACCAGAGTAGCTGAATATTAATTTGTTTGTGTTTTCATTAAACTAAAAAGATGCTTATCTACTGGAATAATTTCGCAGCCTTATAAATTAAACCTTAAAATTCCGATTGCCTTTTTATGTTTTTAGTTCAAAGTCAGCTGATGTATTTGTAAACGAGACAAACAAATAACACATTTGCAATTATAATTTCATTTTTGCTGATTTGATCTTCAACCAAAATAAAAAGGTCGAAGGATTTGATAGATAAACGACATGCCTAAATTGCAAAACTATGTAAAAATAATAGAATAATATTCAAGCCCGGAATTGTTGGCCAATTTTCATTGAAATAAGATTTAAGGTGTCAAGCCTATAAAATAAGAACTGTCTTGTACCTACCTAAAATTCTGACGAAATAAATATATTTGTATTTATATTTGTATTTTTTGTGGTTATTAGCAATGTGTTACTGTAAGAGAGCGTTAGCTCAGAATACACAATAGTACAAGTAAATAATAGTGGCGTTAGTCGAGTTGGTAGAAGGAAACTTCGACCAAAGTAAATTATGTCGAAGGTAGGAAAGCAATTATCAATGTTATAGCGGCGATGATTGATCACGTCCACAATACTGAGATTGTGCGATCCAAGGTGAAAATAAGCCCGTTAAGGCTTTACCTACCCTTTTTCCATGTGTTTTTTTTACAACTTGGAATGACTGATCAAGCAGATGGCTCACCTGATGTTAAGCGGTACCCTCTGCCTATGAGCCGTGTATTATCTCAGTGTATTGCACAGCGCCCGCCACCCTAAGACACAAAGATGAAAAGTCTCATGTGCCTGTAATTTCGTCAGCAACCATACCCTTCAAACAGGAATACAGCAATGCGAGCACTACTGCTTTGCGGCAGAAATAGGTATGGTTGTAGTACTTCCCCGGACGAACTATGAATGTTTGTATGTATGTATGTAATTATTATTTGACACTGAGCAGGCGGCGTTATCGAGGATCCTTGTGAGTTGGTCACTACCATCCATAACAATACTTGTAGGTAGATATTTAGTAATGATATATGGTCGCTCGGTCGGTTCTTCTTTATTTGTGATCGTTCTTTCGCAATGACCTAGTTTTTTTATTGATTCCACTATAAGAACAACAAGACAAAACGGATTTATTCCAATCAACAAAGTTTGAAATAAACTGGAACAATTTTACTTCATTTTCTTTTATTCAATTGATTTGATTTCAACAGGGTTTCCTTTTGTGTGTTTCTCTTCACTTTGTTCTTTTTATAGACCAGTTCTATTGACCAGAACAATATCATGATGGCGAAGCAAGACGTCAGGAGGTAGAAGGCGGTGGAGTAGCTATTCGTGAGATCTCTTATAGCGCCTGGAATGAAAGAGAATCACTTTACGGGTTGCTATTATAATAAGATAAGGCACAATGGATCGCCTTTGACTTCATCCACGTGGGAACTTTTACAAAACTAATGAATTTTTTATTATCATGATAATTATTACGCATATTATGAGAAAAATCTGGAAAGGAACAAATACTTAGTCCTACTAATAAAAAAAAGTTAATGTTAGTTTACGACCTGGGTTGGCACATGGGCTTACTTTTATATTGTAACCACGTGAAGATTTGTGCAAAATATGGAAACTCCATCAAAATAATTATGTACAACGGCTTTCGTAATCCTCTCGAACGTTTATGTTTAATTAGCTGAATGTAATAATGATTTTTTAATAAAATTATGACAACTTATGAAGTAGGCCTTTACCCATCAGTACAACAATAAATATTGACTTCAAAGTAAGTACTTTTATTTTATTTTTATATACAACTTTAGATAACGGAATAAACAGATGGCCCACCTGATGTTAAGCGATGCCCTCTGCCTATGAGCAGTGCATTATCTTATAGGTCACGTCCACCTAGGACATGCCCTATGTGGCATTGCACTGCGCCCGTCAACCTGAGACATAAAGATGGAAAGTCTCATGTGCCTGTAATTTCACCGGCACCCACATACTCTTCAAACCGGAACACAGCACACAGCGAGCACTACTACTTTGCAGCAGAAATAGGAAGTACTTCCCCGGACGAACTCTTTCACATAAAAGCTCTACTACTAACCGATAGCAGGTCCAATAATGAGCAGCATTCCTCCAGAAACCAGCATGAAGATCCCCATAGCTTGTGTGAACTTCTCCGGTGGCACTGCATCTGATATCACCACAGAGATAAGCACGCAGATGAAGCAGCGTGCTATCCCCATCACCACAATGTAGATGTAGATCGGTAATGCTCTCTCGGACCAGATCATACCTGCACAAATAAAGACATCTTATCCATTGAGGTAGGCGATCACAGGATCACTTGAATCTCGTGTTACTGTCGCAGCCAACTGGATTAATTAGCTGACTAATTGGACGGCTAGATCGTTCATTGAACAACGGGACTCAACTGCAGTTTAATAGCTGACTAATTGGACGGTTAGATCGTTCATTGAACAACGGGACTCAACTGCGGTTTAATAGCTGACTAATTGGACGGCTAGATCGTTCATTGAACAACGGGACTCAACTGCAGTTTAATAGCTGACTAATTGGACGGTTAGATCGTTCATAGAACAACTGGACTCAACTACAGTTTAAAAGCTGACTAATTGGACGGCTAGATCGTTCATTGAAGAACGGGACTCAACTGCTGTTTAATAGCTGACTAATTGGACGGCTAGATCGTTCATTGAATAACTGGACTCAACTGCAGTTTAATAGCTGACTAATTGGACGGTTAGATCGTTCATTGAACAACGGGACTCAACTGCAGTTTAATAGCTGACTAATTGGACGGCTAGATCGTTCATTGAACAACGGGACTCAACTGCAGTTTAATAGCTGACTAATTGGACGGCTAGATCGTTCATTGAACAACGGGACTCAACTGCTGCTTAATAGCTGACTAATTGGATGGCTATAGATCGTTCATTTAACAACGGGACTCAACTGCTGTTAAATTAATCGGCTAGCCCTTTAATTTTAGGTGGGGTGTAATGCAAAACTACCAATCTTAGATTAGATTGTTTACTGACTAAATCAAGTACAATATTCAAATTAAAATGCATGGATACTAAATTATAATAACGAGGGATCACCTAGATAGAAAAACTATAGAACATAATTTTCTCTATAAAAAAAATCACAAAATTTCCTCTAACTTTTGGATTCCATTGTTTGTCAATATGGTACAGATTATTGGGTCAAAATTTTGATATATAAGATCAATACAATAAAACGGAGGGTTCACCCACGGTTTTTTTTAAATTATCTATATTTCACGAGATATTCAATAAAAACCGCATTTTCGAGCGGCGCGTGGCGTTTTTTTTTAATGACGATTTCTGCCTCGCGGTGGCGAGTCTTAAACAGCTGAATTTAACCAGTTTTACTATTGAACATTGTGTTCAGCCACTCGGCCAATCGATATTTAGACATATAGTTGAGTACCGTTGTTCAATGAACGATCTAGCCGTCCAATTAAACGGCTGATTCAACCAGTTGGCTGCGGCATTGTACTAGTATAGTATTATTTTATCTGTGCTATAACATTTGGGCTATCATTGGAATAGCTACATAGAGAGTGTTTTGTCTTGTGTATTGACAAGCAGTTTCAAATTCGATCAAAAGAAACAATTAATAAGTTTTCCCTATCATTTAATTTCATTTTTAATTTAATTTATTCACAAACAATTAAAAATCGTGTAGGAAATTAGGAACAATTTTAAAAAAAATACATAAGATCATTAAAACACGGAAGAAAACTCTTTTAGGGTTAAGCTCGCCTTTGTACATGCCCTTTTTGTATGTTGTTTTTCTTCACTATGTTTGTGTGTCCAATAAAGAATAAAGAGTGAAGAAACAAAACACGGTGTTACTATTCCAATGATAAGCCGCGGTCGTGTAAAGGTGCATTTAAACGGCGCGCAAACACGCGAGCCGAGCCTGTCTCCGCTCGTGATTCAGCGCGCCACGCACTGTTTATACAACTACGCTCGGCGCGGCTCGGCGCGGCTCGGCGCGCAAACACGCGAGCCGATCCTGTCTCCGCTCGTGATTCAGCGCGCCACGCACTGTTTATACAACTACGCTCGGCGCGGCTCGGCGCGGCTCGGCGCGCAAACACGCGAGCCGAGCCTGTCTCCGCTCGTGATTCAGCGCGCCACGCACTGTTTATACAACTACGCTCGGCGCGGCTCGACGCGCAAACACGCGAGCCGAGCCTGTCTCCGCTCGTGATTCAGCGCGCCACGCACTGTTTATACAACTACGCTCGGCGCGGCTCGGCGCGGCTCGGCGCGCAAACACGCGAGCCGAGCCTGTCTCCGCTCGTGATTCAGCGCGCCACGCACTGTTTATACAACTACGCTCGGCGCGGCTCGGCGCGGCTCGGCGCGCAAACACGCGAGCCGAGCCTGTCTCTGCTCGTGATTCAGCGCGCCACGCACTGTTTATACAACTACGCTCGGCGCGGCTCGGCGCGGCTCGGCGCGCAAACACGCGAGCCGAGCCTGTCTCCGCTCGTGATTCAGAGCGCCACGCACTGTTTATACAACTACGCTCGGCGCGGCTCGACGCGCAAACACGCGAGCCGAGCCTGTCTCCGCTCGTGATTCAGCGCGCCACGCACTGTTTATACAACTACGCTTGGCGCGGCTCGGCGCGGCTCGGCGCGCAAACACGCGAGCCGATCCTGTCTCCGCTCGTGATTCAGCGCGCCACGCACTGTTTATACAACTACGCTCGGCGCGGCTCGGCGCGGCTCGGCGCGCAAACACGCGAGCCGAGCCTGTCTCCGCTCGTGATTCAGCGCGCCACGCACTGTTTATACAACTACGCTCGGCGCGGCTCGACGCGCAAACACGCGAGCCGAGCCTGTCTCCGCTCGTGATTCAGCGCGCCACGCACTGTTTATACAACTACGCTCGGCGCGGCTCGGCGCGGCTCGGCGCGCAAACACGCGAGCCGAGCCTGTCTCCGCTCGTGATTCAGCGCGCCACGCACTGTTTATACAACTACGCTCGGCGCGGCTCGGCGCGGCTCGGCGCGCAAACACGCGAGCCGAGCCTGTCTCTGCTCGTGATTCAGCGCGCCACGCACTGTTTATACAACTACGCTCGGCGCGGCTCGGCGCGGCTCGGCGCGCAAACACGCGAGCCGAGCCTGTCTCCGCTCGTGATTCAGAGCGCCACGCACTGTTTATACAACTACGCTCGGCGCGGCTCGACGCGCAAACACGCGAGCCGAGCCTGTCTCCGCTCGTGATTCAGCGCGCCACGCACTGTTTATACAACTAGGCTCAGCGCGGCTCGGCGCGCAAACACGCGAGCCGACCCTGGCTCCGCTCGTGATTCAGCGCGCCACGCACTGTTTATACAACTACGCTCGGCGCGGCTCGGCGCGCAAACTCGCGAGCCGATCCTGTCTCCGCTCGTGATTCAGCGCGCCACGCACTGTTTATACAACTACGCTCGGCGCGGCTCGGCGCGGCTCGGCGCGCAAACACGCGAGCCGAGCCTGTCTCCGCTCGTGATTCAGCGCGCCACGCACTGTTTATACAACTACGCTCGGCGCGGCTCGACGCGCAAACACGCGAGCCGAGCCTGTCTCCGCTCGTGATTCAGCGCGCCACGCACTGTTTATACAACTACGCTCGGCGCGGCTCGGCGCGGCTCGGCGCGCAAACACGCGAGCCGAGCCTGTCTCCGCTCGTGATTCAGCGCGCCACGCACTGTTTATACAACTACGCTCGGCGCGGCTCGGCGCGGCTCGGCGCGCAAACACGCGAGCCGAGCCTGTCTCTGCTCGTGATTCAGCGCGCCACGCACTGTTTATACAACTACGCTCGGCGCGGCTCGGCGCGGCTCGGCGCGCAAACACGCGAGCCGAGCCTGTCTCCGCTCGTGATTCAGAGCGCCACGCACTGTTTATACAACTACGCTCGGCGCGGCTCGACGCGCAAACACGCGAGCCGAGCCTGTCTCCGCTCGTGATTCAGCGCGCCACGCACTGTTTATACAACTAGGCTCAGCGCGGCTCGGCGCGCAAACACGCGAGCCGACCCTGGCTCCGCTCGTGATTCAGCGCGCCACGCACTGTTTATACAACTACGCTCGGCGCGGCTCGGCGCGCAAACACGCGAGCCGAGCCTGGCTCCGCTCGTGATTCAGCGGAGGATCGTGCTACCCCGCATCGTTTAAACGAGCAGGCTTACGTTCGTATTTAGCCGAGCCGCATCTCCACGGACGGCTCGGCTCGCGTAGGATCGTGCTATCCCGCGTCGCTTATATGCACCTTTAGGTTAGAAAGAGCACTAATACATTTTTTTGCATGAGATCCCATTGTAATTCAGTTTAAAGCTGGTGTTGCTGGAAGCAGATGAACAGATTTTCTTCAAACTGTCTATACAGCTAGTTACTTTATGGTACTATATGCTCAGCCTTAGAGCATTGCGGCCTCCATACCGTGTTGATCGATGGCTTCAGCAATGCGCAGCTGTTATTAGATGCACTGTGAGAGTGGTAATTATGTATAGTATGGCTCAGATAAATAAATCAGCCACTCGAAGATGGGATGACATCAGGATACGATCATAGTGCACTAGCTTGCGGTGCTGATATTTCAGGGCATGATGTAATTTCGTACAAATAGGTTTTAGTACGGGTGCAATGCTGAAGCTTACGTCGATGTGTAGCTACTTGCAAAGAAAACTCTGAAAACACTATAGGAAAACTACTACTACGCTATTCGAGGCGTAGCACAGCTACGCGGTCGAAGCACAATCATGCCCTACGAGGGCAAGGCTGTCGTAGCGGTCAACTCAATCAGCCACTTTATTGAATTCGATATTCTTTTGAACTTTCAAACTTATTTAACAGCTATAATATATTTATTTCTAATTTCCCAACTGTTTTTCATAACTGACTTTTATAACACCCAGACTGTTATTATTTTCTATCAGCAAATCATTTATTTCACAGTAATGCCATATAGGTAGTTATT
This sequence comes from Operophtera brumata, assembly GCA_932527175.1. Taxonomy (NCBI): domain Eukaryota; kingdom Metazoa; phylum Arthropoda; class Insecta; order Lepidoptera; family Geometridae; genus Operophtera; species Operophtera brumata. The sequence continues at coordinate 30,367,606 of OW052226.1, read as the reverse complement.
ACAGCGGTTATGGTATCGGAATACACAATTAACAAAATCAATTACTAGTGCTCATTGTGAGGTAAGGCTGCACCATCATCGAAACCATGCCTTGTGCCACGAACACACATACTAGTGGCACGGATTACTGAGATGATGATTCTTAACCTTAGCCAACCCAACACTAGACTGTTATTATAGACGTTATATTATGTAGTAACTGTTTTTATTGTTTTTATATGTAGTTACTGTTTTTAACCTGTAACTTATTTTTATTCTGTGCTTTAGATAATAATATAATATTTTGTTTCAATTAAAATATAGTATTCCGACATTACTTCGCCAAACTGAATATTCCATTATTTAAGAAATCTTGAGGCGGCAGATGCTTACTTCTGGGGACATTCTTTTTCGATGCTATTCGAGGCGTAGCACAGCTACGCGGTCGTAGCACAAGCATGCCCTCGTAAAGCTGTCGTAGCGGTCAACTCAATCGGTCACTATTTTGAATTCGATATTATTTGGAACTTAAAAACTTATTTAAACTTATTTCCATATATTAATTTCTAATTTCCCATTATTTCATTATTCCATTATTTAAGAAATCTTGAGGCACCAGATGCTCACTGCCAGCCGGGACATTCTTTTAACATATTTCTCGACTAAATTAAAAGTGTGGATTTCGCAGGGTGGAAAAGTTAATATGAAAATTCTTTAAATGATCTCAGATATTAATTTCTTCATATTACAACTTTCCTGGTTTTAGAGGACTTCCTTGTGTGATATCCGAGCCATTAGCTACGTAAAAATACGCTATTACAACTGTGTAACGTAATACTGGTAAATACTCAATGAATTTCCCGGGATTTCTAATTTTACTTTTTAATTTCGTTTTGGCCTTGCAAAAATTGTTGATGCAACAATCGCAAGGAAATGACGTATAAAGTAACATCGTTAAATTTACGTGTAGAGCTACTACATCCATGGTCTAGAGAATAATGTGCTACTTCTTTTTAACCCCCGCGAACTCAATTTTAGATCTTTCGTTTTTAATCTCCATAATCCATAAATGTATGTCCATTAAAATAAATATTTACCGAGCTTCGAAGCGGTAGCCAAAACGAGACCAATTATGTAAATCTCCTGACTCCCAAATTTCAGCATCCAATTGCTGGCGAATATCATTACTGTCCTCATCGCCAAGTCTCCGAAACCGTACAGTGACACCGCTAACGCTACCATGTCCTGAAAATAAATTTATTTATTTATTTATTTATTATCTTTCAAGCACACAAGTTACAAATAATTAAGATACTGATAATTATGAACAAATAATAAATTATTATGAAATTTCTTGAATAGTTTACTACTTAAGAGAGTGGTCTGTGAAAATGACACATCGAGTTTTGACACTATTCCATTACCTGTGACCTCCACCTTGCGGTGGGATTTGGAACTAATTAGGTAAACAAACCTCTCAACCGTACAATTGTGTAGAAAACACATTACTTGTTTTGTCAATTACTTCATTGAATTTTTGTTCTGTACGTAATCAGATAAATGTGAAAATAAAATCAATGTACCTATACCACCTATACAATCGTTGCGTGACTGACTGACTCAGTCACTGACTATCAACGCGAAGTCTAAACCCTAGGTCATAGGACCTGAAATTCACATAGGTACATTTCTTTTGTGGTAAAGCGGTGCACTAAGAAAGGAATTTCCTAAATACACACCCTAAAGTGGTGCAGCGGGATGTTGAAGTTTGTATAGCAAAAACTGCACGCGGGCGAAGTCCCAGGCGTTCCACTACTGGATACTTGAGAAATCTCTGTGCACATGTTGTGTTTTACATATTATGCTGTGTGCTTCAGGTTTCGTTATATTTTATAACAGTTTTATTCGTTTTATTTTACCCCAAATAGACAAAGTGGTCAACAACTTCAATAACTGTACCAATATGGGTGCAAAGTTAGTATATAAAAACCATCATAACCGAATCGCAAATGAACATGGGCAAGAAATGAACAAACCCACAAAAATAACCAAAAAATACAGGACCAAAAAAAACAAAATTAAATCAAAAACGCCCTGAAAACTCTCACAACCTAAGAAGCCCTACAAACCTTTAAAAAAACCCTTCCAACTCCTAAAAACAGAGGGTTTAGCCTACCCTACCTCCCTAGAGTGCATACAAGTCTTAAACTTTAAGAATCAATTAAAACCTCGTACAAACCCATACAACCCAATTTAAACCGGTATTGAACGACGGACCTTGCTCAGAAAAATATCTTGGGAATCAGGATTTTTCCCAGCAGGGCCCAAATTAGATCATTTTCTCGGCCTCAAAACTCACTATTCTGCCAAACTTCCTGCTGATGTTTTTTTTTCCATTAACTTTCATCCACTAATATACCTACCTTGTTTGTTTATATTAATTTGAATGTGTATGTGCGCCTACTTTTTGGCGATTGTACCTAGTCAACCTTTGGAGGTTTTTAAGGTACAATATTATACCTAATTAAATGTGTAAAATATATTGCGTATGAAATAAATAAAAAACAAAAAAAACCTACACGTGTAGGGCTGTTTAAAAAAACGCTCATACAGTGATTTGATTTTCGTAATGATGGCAAAAGGCCCGACGGTATGACCTTGGTTCCCTGGGAGCGGGGGCGAGCCCTAGTGTGGGACGTCACTTGCGTTGACACATTGGCCCCCTCTCATCTCAGTGGAACAATCACCAAGGCTGGAGCCGCGGCGGAGGCAGCAGAAAATGCTAAGCGGCGCAAATATGTAGTCCTCTCCGATGACTACATTTTTGCGCCGCTTGGTGTAGAGACTTTGGGACCATGGGGCCCTAGTACTAAGACCTTTTTTAAAAAAATATCACCGATGCTCATCGACGCCGCTGGTGACAAGAGGGCTGGCTCCTTCCTGGCGCAAAGAATTTCTTTGGCCATTCAACGTGGGAATGCAGCCAGTGCTCTTGCCACCTTGCCCTATGAACCAAATTTATTGTGTTAGCTTCTTTTTTTCTTTTCTTTTCTATATTTAAGTATTTTTGTACATACCTTGTTTTAATTCCATTTATTAATTAAAAAAAAAAAAAAAGTTATTATATTATACTCGTAACATTATTTAATCCTATTTCGTCAAAATAGTAACAGTTTTTCGAGTTATTTTGTACAGAAAGACGGATAAAGAAACAAATAAATTATATAGGTACCTACAAACTATGTTGGAAGAAATTCACGTAATTGAAACATACTGACCACAAATTGGCATAAAAAAACGGCGCGGCGAGGACGTTGCATTTGACATGACTAGTAAGACATTTTCAAACATTTATCGGCTTCTAAATTCTAATTTCCATGTACAACCACAGAATAAATAATAGTACCTACTTCTTGAAACATGCCATGAATTGGTTTGGCGTCTTTATGAAAGGATTATAGGAAATTCAAACCCTAAAATCAATTGTGTTGAAGACCTCTGTAGCGCGGCGGGCGAAGGTTGGCCTGCGACGCAGGAGGTTGCGGGTTCGATTCCCGCCTCGGAACAAATATTTGTGCGATCGCAGATATTTGTTCAGGTGTTCTGGGTATTTTCTGTGTATAATAAAAAATATCTATCTATGTATTATATTGTATTAAGTATATCAATTATCTAGTACCCATAACACAAGCTCTGCTTAGCTTGGGGCTAGATAATGAAATGTCCAACATTATTATTATTATTTATTATTAATTAGGGTCATAAAGTTTGGAAGTATTGTTTGTTATTCTATTAATATTAAAAATTAAAGCGGGCCCCCATACAAAAAAAGTGATTTTGACAAACGCTGTATCTCTTGATCCGCAATAGCTAGACACAAAAAAAAATAAAAAAGTGAGTTATAAGTAGGTATGTACCTACCTAGGGGAAAACAAACATGTTTATATTTACTTGCCTTATTTTTATTAATTATCATCATCCGCCCAGCTGGAAATATAACATTTCCATAGAATGCCACGACGACTGGTCTTGAGCCGCCTCCGTCCACAGACTTCCCGCGACCTTTATAAAGTTTGGTACATTGGAAGTTCCCCTCCCACACTGCGTCGTCCGGTTGTTGGTCGCCACTCGAGGACTTTATTTCAGTCATCTTAATAAGTGCGTGTTGCCAGAGATGACTTACGTGACTGAGACGTGATCGCTAACTATCACACACACAAAAGCTCAAAGTATCACAGCGGGCTATGCATGGAGAGAGCTATGCTATTACCATCAGTGTACAAATACGTAGTCTGCGACAACCGTAACTACAAGAAATATTGTTACGAGATATTCGCGCCTAAAGTTTTTTATCTTATATTAGTGATCAATGTCTTTGTAAATATTTATCTGTTATGATTTTGATCTGTACGATCGCTACGATCATTCCCTTTAAAACTGTGTTTATTATATCGTGATAACATTAATGCTTTTTTATTATTTAGTAAATAATACTTGTTTAGTGTAACATTATTTTAGAACGTGCTTTACCTAAGCATGTGCGCCGTATGTAACATAGTTACTGTTCGCATGTCTAGGGATTTTGTTATGGTGTTCAACAAACGGAATATGCTCAAGATTTACTAATCTTATGTGCGGTAACATAACTACTAACTCAGTTATACACTTTATTGAGCTGGGAGAAAAAAAAAACTGTAAGTAAGACCACAGAATAAATAATAGCAAGAACAAAAGGTTCACATCGTGAAAAAAAAATAACGAACCTTGCTGGGACGCAACAAAGTGCATTTCAGTTCGCATAAGTGCTTAGTGCCTAGCGCCAAAACCACCTTAACACCCTAAACACCCACCACCCTTATTCACCTAAACATTGGCGCTCTCTTGTAAATGTTTGAATCTTTTTATTTGTGTATTATATTTTTGTTTAGTACTCAATTTATAATTTTACTAGCTGTAACCTGCGACTTCGTCTGCGCAGGATTATTAAGTAGCGGAGTATTATAAAGCTAGTATTATTAGACTTACGCTGGTGAAGTAAGTTTCACCCGTGTAAGTCTCGATCCCGTGGGAATATCGGGATAAAAATGTGCCTGTGTTATTTCGCGAGTCTAGTTATCTTTATTCCAAATTTCATCCAAATCCATCCCGTAGTTTTTACGTGAAAGAGTAATTAGGATAGGATATTCGGTTACCAAATTACTCCTGAATTCTGCTGCTCGCCTGGTACATTGAAAAGAAAGAAAGAAAGAAAGAAAAACATTTATTTGTGTCACCAACATGGATGTAGTAGTAACAGTCAACAAACAATATTCCACACAAAAATACACACACACACACACACACACACAGAAACAAAGATAAATAAAACATTGGATGAAAAGTATTCGCATTGCTGCTGCGCCCTGCGGTGTTTTCCGCATAGGTCTCGATTCTGTGGGAATATCGGGATAAAAATGTGCCTATATGTTATTCCGGGAGTCCAGTTATCTCCGTTCCAAGATTCATCCAAATCCATCAAGCAATTTTTACGTGAAAGAGTAACAAAGATACATCCATCCATCTATCCATCCTTCCATCCATCCATACTTACAAACTTTCACGTTCCTAATATTAGTAAGATACCTTTTAACATTCTTTGTATTTTTGAATTTTAAACACAAATTAAATTTAAATTAAATGACTATTCCAAGTATATTCGGTACAAATTTAATCTGCGTAGTGTTGTTTTTTCGAATGGAATTAAAAAGATTTAAACTTTTGTTTTCTTGACAAAATCCGAATAAATTTATGGATATAATACTTGTTTTTGACTTTGTACGATGACACGTGACGCGTCGAAATAATAACTTGGTAGCTTTCCATGGCGCATGCACTATTAAATTGTTTTGACCAAATGTTCCCATTTTTAGGGTTCCATACTCAAAGACAAGGAACCCTTATGGATTCCCTTTGGATTTTCATATTGTGTCCTACTAATATTTATACCATCAATTTGTACATATGTTTAAGCAAATAAATTATCTTGATCTTTATCTTTATCTTTATCTTTAACCTTTCGTCATGTCTGTCTGTCTGTCTGTCTGTCCGTGTATGTCACAACCTTTTTTTTCCGAAACTATAAGAGCTATACTGTTGAAACTTGGTAGGTAGATGTATTCTGTGAACCGCATTTAGAATTTTACACAAAAATTTTAAAAAAACAATTATTTTTGGGGTTCCCCATACTTAGAACTGAAACTCAAATTTATTTTTTCATCAATGTGGGTTATCTGTGGATAGGTCTTCAAAAATGATGTTGAGGTTTCTAATATATATTTTTTCTAAACTGAATAGTTTGCGCGAGAGACACTTCCAAAGTGGTAAAAAGTGTGCCCCCCCCCCCATAACTTCTAAAATAAGAGAATTATAAAACTAAAGAAAATATATGATGTACATTACCATGTAAACATTCACTCAAAATTGGTTTGAATGAGATCTAGTAAGTAGTTTTTTTTTAATACGTCATTAATCGTAATCCATCCAAGAACTTTTATATTATGTTACTTGCTGCTACGGAACCCTTCATGGGCGAGTCTGACTCACACTTGGCCGCTTTTTTTATGGTTATTTTTGGAATTTGTTATTTTGTACCTTTTTTTTGCATAGAGTCAATCTTTATAGAATACTGACTATCCATGTTTTTTTTGTTGTATTTGGAATAGTGGTGTATACCTTATTTTATACCAGTCAGTTAAATCATCCTAACGATGAAGTTATAAGTTGGTAAATATTGCTACAAGTATCTCCTATTTTTTTTTTTTTTTTTTTTTTTTTTATACTAATGAATGACGGAACAAGCAGATGGCCCACCTGATGTTAAGCGGTAACCTCTGCCTATGAACAGTGCATTACCTCATAGGACACGTTCACCTAGGACGCACCCTATGTGGCATTGCAATGCGCCCGCCACCCTGCGACATAAAGATGAAAAGTCTCATGTGCCTGTAATTTCACCGGCACCTTCAAACCGGAACACAGCAATGCGAGCACTACTACTTTGCGGCAGAAATAGGTATGGTGGTAGTACTTCCCCGGACGAACTCTTTCACAAAAAAGCTCTACTACTACTACTTTCTGGTATAAATAGCACTAATTATGATTTCTTCTTTTATTTCTGCAGTTATACATCTTGCCATAACTTTTGGTACGGCTTCTAGAAAACAATGTGTTAAAAAAAACTAGTTAATATATTGTGATTTTAACTCAACACCGTGACTAGTTTATATTTTGGGGTTCAATCCTCCCTATCTACTTTTACAGCAAAATCTCTCTCAGGTACGTTTGATGTAAAAAAACTGGAGCATGTGTGTGATTCGTGATCTCGATAATTATAAAAATCCCATGTTTCCAGAACCTTTACACAGGTATTGTTTGAATTGACACAATTTATAAAATCCTGAAAATCATAGATTTGATTTGCTGATTTTGTTATCTTGTAGGCAACCAGTCCTTTTTTTCAGAATCCCCTTCAGTCTTGTTAGGCCAGTCACCGTAGACACTAAAATCGTGTAAGATCGCAAAAAGTTGCATGGTTCTGTTTTTTTGGGATGTTGTTAGGATAAATACCAATTGTGTAAAACCAAGTTTGCAACTTCGATAGAGCTGTGCGAACTTTGCAATTTTTTTACGACCTGGAATGTTTAAGATGACTGGCCTATGTGTCGTTTGTAGGTTAACAGCTAATATTTGTAAGGAAAAAGGTTATACACACCTCAGTTTGTTCAAAATTACTAGGTATAACTAAGTAGTTGGAAGAAACTTTTCTTTTGGGTACTTATTTACTTTGTATTAGCCATTTTGAATTTTCTAGAGCGTTCACATGCGTACTTTTCGTCGCGAGTATCGCCTTTGCATAACTCGCCACACACGACCTACCCACTTTTCAGCTTTGGTGAGTCACTGTTTGTTGAGCTCCCACTGACTGACTGGCACCAATCCCCCACTTTTTATCTTCGTGAATGACGTGGAACAATCAGATGGCCCACCTGATCTTGAGCGGTAACGTCTGCCTTTAATAATCCATTACCTCATATGTCACGTCCACCCCTTGTGGCATTGCACTGCATTTACCGGCAACTATACCTTTCATACTAAAACACAGTAATACAAGCACTAGTGCTTTGCAGCAGAAATACTACTGGTAGTAGTTGTGGTTGGTAGTACATTCCCGAACGAACTCTTTCACAAAAAAAACTCTACTACTACTAAACTACGATATAATGCGATTGTAATGTCTACGATTACTTTTTCGTACAGTTTTCGTTTACTAAGCAAGACGATGACACAGAATAAATAATAGTACAAGCACGACGATAAGAAGCGACGATGATAAGATTCGATTCCTTTGTTTTCAGAAGTAGTTAAGTGCAATAAAGAATATCAACACTAGTCTTAAGCACCGTATATGTAATGTATGATGTTACTATTCATATGTGTAGTATTTAGTACCACATAATAAAAAAAAATTGTTCAGATATCCACCGTATAATATGTTACGGTGATTATATTTAGGATACATTTTTGTTACATGATCAAGCTCATACAAACACGTCAACCTCATACCTCATACCTAACTTACAATAAAATTAATATTGATCAACTGGATTATCTATGAGGAACTAGTATGTCACAGATAACCCAGTTATTATAGTTGTACCTACTACAAATAATATAACGCGTCCAAATTAAGTCGCTGGTGACAGTAGGTACCTATACCTAGCTTGTATTTTATATTATAAATTTCGTCCAAAATTAGTAGGTACCCAAAATCTGAATTCGTTTATTTTTAACCCCTGACGAAAAACGAAGAGGGTGTTATAAGTTTGGCGTGTCTGTGTGTCTGTCCCATCGTAGCTCCCGAAAGGATCAACCGTTTTTTTTTTTTTTAATTGTTTTTGTGGGGAGTTTTCTTAGCTTTGTTTGATCAAAATCAGTCCAGCCGTTCAACGTTGGAGGTTATTTAAATTTTTACAAAATTAATTACTTTGTGCTATACGTTTTTAAATTCCGACGGGAAAAGAAAATATTCGTGAAGAGAAAATATGTACAAAATGTGTGGCTACGTTTCACCGAGGACTTATCGAGGACTATACTAAGTTCCATTGGTCTAGTTGTTACTATGTTGTCAGAGTTATTTATATGGTAGCATACTTGTACGGAGCACTCTACACGCGAGTCCGACTCGCACTTGACCAGTTTATTCATCTTCCGCCTCCAATAAAGCATGGACCTTAATGGAGATTTTTTGAATAGCAGCATTGTATCAGCAAAGTATCTATCTATGTAATATATTGTATTTAGTATATCAGTTATCTAGTACCCATAACACAAGCTCTGCTTAGCTTGGGGCTAGATAATGTTGTGCGAACTGTCCAGCATTATTTATTTATTTATTGTTTCGATATCAAAATTTGAAGTACCAGTATTATTATTAGTAACAAACAGTCAAACATAGATAAAAATTGAATGATAGTATAAATAAAAAATAAAAAAACATACCGTTTCTCACTAGTAAGTCGGGAAATAAGCAAGTACATTTTTGTAAAAAAACGATAATCACTTAGTATAAAGAGCTAGGCATATTCTAAGGAAAATCGCTAAGCGAAACTCTTTTGGTCACAATATAAACTCCTTCGTGAGTATGCTACCGTAGAATTGCATCGAGCGACTACGGAGGCCTGCAATGTTATAAGTATAGATCCACCAACTTATCTCTAGAACCATTTACCTACATTTTTCTATCAGCTACATACATTTCATTCTGCAGATAAGTTGGTGGATCTCTAGAATTGGTTTGTGTTCACGACTGTATGATTAAACTGTCAAACCATGTCAGTCCGGTAAATTTTCACAAACCTCAAATAAATAAGAATTTGCATTGGTTTCTTATTACCCGAATTACAATTATAACAACGAAAACCAACAATTTTCAGTAAAATAATACAAGTTTTTGTAATGATATATCGAAGTAACCGGTTGTCCGTTTTCACCTGTGAATAAAAAAGTGAACGAGGGCCTTCCTTCCAGCGCCGTGGATAACCACGGAATGACAGAAAATGGCGTAGAAATCGTGTAGATACGGCGAATTGAAAATGTTTTCGTGTTTTTACACATCTTTTATATGAAAAGATTAAAAACCCCAACATACTTTTAAAACTATGTGTATAGACATGATACTAAAGTGTTTTATTTCTCAGAAATAGCTGTAATTCCGTAGATTTAGGCTCATATGTAGATGCTCTATTTTGATCAATTTCGTGAAAATGGGTAGGTAGTTTTTCAATTTACACAAAATCTAGAAAAAACTTTAGAAAACCCCAACGTATTTTTATTCAGCCTGAAGTGTTCTTTCTTCTGATCTAAATATTGTTAAGAATAAAGCTAAATTTGGAAAGTTCTAGGCTTTTCAAAACACCACTTTTCAAGGGTTTTCACAGACTAGCCCCTTAATTGAAGGAGTGAAGCAAATTCAGTAAGTCAAATTGGAAGAATCGGATTTGCATGTATGTATGTATGTTTGTCCTCGGGTAGGGGGTAGATAGTGTTAGTACAATTTGTAGATAAGGTTTTGTGAGCTATATCGGGCAGGAGGTTGTTAGGATATAGGGGCCAAACAGGGGGTAAAAAAAAATGAAACAGTCAGATCCAGTGGGATTTCATATGAAAGCGCTTTGCTTGGACATCTCAGAACTATAATATGTAATTGTTTTCTTATTATAATGTCAATTCATTGAATTTAAATTGAAAACTAAAAACATTTTAAAGCATGTTTCTATCTATGTATGCATGTACTTCTTTTTTAATACAATCTAAAGAATTCACGAAAACTTTTCGACTGGAAATAGGTATGCTGATTTTTTGATGGTCTTATAGCTTGTTCTTATCCTTAAATCATGGTGCAAGTGGTTTAAAAATGTAAAACAGCTGTCTTACCTGGTCCCATCCGGAAATATACAAAGATTGAGGTAGAATTATACAAAAAGTACCCTCTGCAAAGTTAGACACCGCCGGTCCGATACAAACACAGGATATTATAAATTTCTTGAAGAACGGAATGTCTATGAAGGCTCCTATTAATTTCCTGAAAAATATAATTAAATATATATACAGAGCCTTCTCCTCTACGTAGACACACGTACGTAGTATTAAGACTGTATTCTCTTTCACCTATATTCTTTTAGTATAGGGCAAACCTAATATAGACAGTTATTTCATCATGTTTAAAAGAAAACATGGATAAACTTTGTTTTATAGTAACATGGGTTTTTTTCCACACAAATGTCCAGCAACTCGCATTCTATAGGTTTCAATCCTTACAACGCTTATTGTAATACTGAGCAACCCAATCAAATCTACTCCAAATAATGCTAAAGTCCAGGTATAACTAGATCTTATATTTTGATCTATCAATAAAATAAGCTTACATTAATCATTATCATCATCATCAGCCATTATACGTCCACTGCCGGACGAGCCCACCCAACAAACGAAGGTGGGGATTTGTCATAACTACCACGCTTGGCAAGCGGATTAGTGATCGCAATATCAGTGCCAGCTTGTGCAAGGACGGCGTAAGAGCTGACGCATCTATGGGAGGAGACGTAGGGTCTATTCGTAGGCCGGATACACCACGGCTACCAAAGCCAAATCATAAATGAGATTGTTATTCTCTTATTTTTCTAATAAACGAGTTCTTACCGAAGTTTGCTTGTTTTTTCAGTTTCCAAAATAAAATCATTAACTTTTTCAATCGAGTCATCAGTTTTAGCACTCGCGTCGGTCAGCTTTATTACAATGCCATTGCTCTTCTCTTCTATTAGAAGTGGCTGCATTTCTGAAATTAGCAATTTTTGTGGTATTCATCAGGTCTCGTCATCACTGCAGTTTCCCATAGTTTGGATAAATGAGAAGATAACAAGTAGAAAGATAAAGAAGATAAGAAGAAGAAGAAAATAAGAAAGAAGAAGAAAAGTGGTTAGATATCATCGAACTCTCCTATTATTACTGCTTCATCAGCAAGCTTTATATTCTACTGAATGAGACGCTCCCCATAGAATGCAATATGGGATTGTTATTTTAGTTGATTCATGTGGATGCTGCTGCTCATACCATCCTTAGTCAGCCTTTCTACATTCACGGGAGAGGACGTAGGGATCTATCCTTAGGCAGAATACGCCACGGCATCAAAAATGATAGCATCGTAAACGAGTTTTTTACAAAGTTGTAACTTTTTTACGATGTTTTTCTTCGCCGAGTTAGTGTGATGAAAAGTAGTGATTATATACAATGTATCAAAGCCGTATCGGTTACAGCTTTTTGATCAGAAAATTGTAAGACCACAAAGTCTAATGATCTAGTCCACAATACCTGTAGTGACTAGGACTTCAACTCGTTTCATATGCCACTTCACAGGCTGCATCAGTAATACTGCAAATATGTTGTTGAGGGTCATCCCCGCTATCAAGGCGAGGGTTCCGCGAAACCCATACTCCTCGAGTGACCATCTCACGAACAGCGGTGCAAGCATTGCCAGTACAGCTGTAATTAATAAAAAATATCTCGTTAAGTACATTTCTAACTAGCCGCGCCCCGCGGTTTCGCCCGTGTAAGTGTCGATCCCGTGGGAATAACGGGATAAAAATGTGCATATGTGTTATTCCGGGAGTCTAGTTATCTCCATTCCAAATTTCATGCAAATCCGTCCAGCCGTTTTAGCGTGATGAAATAACAAACACACACACAAACATTCGCATTTATAATATTAGTGGGATATGTTATAACACTGATAACATACATTCATAGGTACATATTATATAGACACACGTCTTTTTTTTCCCGAAAGGGTAGGCAGAGCCTCAAATGGGTCTTTTTTCACACTGATCAGCACACGGTTCCGATCACTAATTTTAATTTTTTTATTATTGTTTTTTTTTTCAACAAAAAACTTATTATTTTTGACTCGTACTGTTCACAGTGTATTTTTAGTCCGAAATGGAAATTTAATGTAAACATTTAATTTCTATTTCTACTATATTATAGTATTCTTTCGACTATATTCACGAGTAATATGATGATTTTAAAATAATACTTAAACGAAAATCAATAAGAACTAACCAACAAAAAACTGGACAAAACTGAATGCAAACATTCTTTTCTTCACGAAGTAGTCGTTCATTATGGAACAGGATAAGTTGAACGTGATTCCCATGGCGATTCCCTGAAATAAGAATAAATGCACTATTATTTTACGAGTTTCCAAAACCATTTTTTAACAAAGTCTTTAAACTTCAGAGGCGCATGCCACCTCTCAACAGTCAAATGAACACTTGGACACTGAACAGGAAGTTTTCCATATAAAACACCCTCTAGGTGGAGCCATTAGCGCTAAGCTCATTTGCTAAGGACCAATGGTTAGTAACTTTGATAGAAAGTTTGCTAGCTAACAGCACTCAAAAAGAGAATACCGAAGTTCGGCTTCAAGGGGGTGGCGATATACTATTCTCGTAAATCTACGATAGACTTCGCCACTCGACTTTACTTTTTTTTTGGTGTTTGATACTTTCTAGGTTCATATTATATACAAATAGGTAATACAATTCAAATAACAAGGAAATGGTTCACCCCCGAAACCAAATATTATTGAGAATAGGTACAACCTGTTTCAGTCAAAAATTTCTCAATGGCTAAGATATTTCTAATATTTTTAAATTCACAGTTATGTATCTCTTATTTTTACAAGTCAAAATAAGTCGTATGTACGTTAAACATAAAATTAATTCCTAAAGAGTAGGCAACGCGCGTGTGATGCCTCCGGTGTCACCAGGCGTCCATAGGCTACGGTTTCAAGAATGGCGAGAGCCCTCCTGTTTTTTTTCTATTTGTGGTAAAATGCAATTTTTAGTAACAAGCTTCATTTATTAGCACATAATCTTTGATTAACAATACAAAAATTATTGATGGTCAGTTCCAGTTAAAAACCGAAAATCGTAGGTGGATACTATACGAGTAATAGTAGGTACGAGGTTTTAGTAGTAGTAGGGCTTTTTTGTGAAAGAGTTCGCCTGGGGATGTAATACCACCATACCTATTTCTGCCGCAAAGCAGTAGTGCTTGCATTGCTGTGTTTCGGTTTGAAGGGTATGTTTGCCGCTGAAATTACAGGCATATGAGACTTTTTATCTTTGTCTCAGGGTGGCTGGCGCAGTGCAATGCCACATAGGGTGCGCCCTAGGTGGGACGTGACGTATGCATTGTTAAAGGCAGAGGTTACCACTTAACATCAGACCGTCATTCACGAAGCCTAAAAAGAGGTCGGATTAACGGTCTATAAGTTATCCTCTGTCCAACATACAAATGCCGATTCGTCCAAGATGTTTCAACTTAGAGAACTCGATTAATACGTTAATTAAAATGCAATATCTTCTCACAGGCAATATTCCTTGGAATATAGTAAACGTGACTATAGATTTCGAGAATATCATCCCGATCGTGCCGGCGTCCAGCAACAGAGCCGAGAGCAGCGCCAGCTTCCGCCGGCTCATCAGTTTTAACAATGAACTTGTAAAGAACCCTGAAAAAAAAAACTAGTTTACCTTCATCATCATCATCACCATCGTCAGCCGTTGGACGTCCACTGTTAGACAAGTCCTCCCCCATAGAATGCAATGATGGGGATTTGCTATATTCACCACACTTGTACTTATAGTATTAAAAATAACTGTACTAATTATTCTGGGACACTTAAAAAATATTACCGCGTTATAAGCAAACGGCTACAGTTGGATTTTATCAAATACAGTGGCTACCAAATGCAAAAAAAAAAACTAACTTATATCTCGTAAAATGTAGGTAATTTTACAAAACCCCTAGACTTAACCTTCTGCTTTGTTGTATTGACTTTATTTTTCTAATTTTTTTCTCAATAATATGCACCATTTTAATAAACAATCGAATAAAGGCAAAACATTGACGTACCTTTGGTTTTTTTTTTCTATCGAGAATATATTGTCCTATTATGTTTCTAGGTGATCCCTCGGAATTATAATGTTGTATCCATGCATAGTTATAATTTGAATATTGTACTTGATTTAGTTAGTTAAAAATCAAATCTAAGATTGTTAATTTTGCTTTATACCCCACCCTGAGCAAAAGTAAATAATTAGAGAATAACCTGTACACTTTTGGTTTCTTGCACAATATGTGACTGTTTATATATCTAAGAACATGATTTGAGGTCGCAATAATTACAAAAAACTGCATCCAAATCGGTCAAGCACTTATAAGAGATAAATACCAATAAACACAATCTTGGTAAAGGGGGACAGTTTTTTTTTTTTTTTTAATTTTGTACAAACCTACTATTATTCTTTAAATATTAAATACACAAATGTTTAGTTCAGTCAGTCGGATTCTATGTTTTTTTAAATAAAATAGGTACTTGTCGAAATAACATACCTGAAGTTGCAAAGCAAAACGCACTGATTCCTGTGAGTAAAGTCACGCCTGTGGAGTTCATCCCTATTTCCATCATGAAGTCATTGAACAGCATACCGAAGCAACCGTTGAACATGGTTACTGTAGACTGGAATGATATAAAAATATACCTTATAAGTGGAATGCCCGCGACTTTGTCCACGTGGTGTTTTTTCGGCGCACCCTTTTGGGATTACATTTTGGAAATTCCTTTCCTTGTGCACCCGTAGACCACAAAAGGAATGTACCCTACAATTTTATAGTCTCTAGAACTTATGTTTTAGGCTGTGCATGATAGTGAGTCAGTCGGTCCGACAACCATTTAATATACTTTGATAAGAAAATTATCAAAGAAGAGCCGTGGATTCGATTTCTGGTTGGTATTTAATTTGAACTTAGGTCAGATGATTGTGACTAGGAAGTTCCAACTTAGACAAAGAAGTCAGCTGACAAATCTAACTCACAGAACTATCAGCCTCATTCATTAATCAAGTCAGAGTCACGCAGCAGGCTATGGAGAGAGCTATACTCGGAGTTTCACAACGTGATAGAATACAAAACGAGAGATGGAGGCGGCTTAAGACCGGTCCTCGTGACTTCTTTAGGCTGATGATGATGATAATGATGATAATTAATTGAATTGCTAAATTTATAAGTAATTAGGAAGACAATTGCTTATCATCTGCTTTAACTTATGCATGCAGGCCTGACTTATCTTAAACAGGTTCCAAATATATTTAACTTTTAAAATTAAGTTAAAATGCTGCATGTTTGGATCCGGATAAGGGTTTGCAGAATTTTGTTTGCATTCTGGTCTATTCCCATTGTCCACGTTATTTTATCCACGTTAACGTGGACAGCGGGATGTTACAAATTCCCTTCCCGTTGTCCACGTTAGCTGTCCCCGTTAACGTGGACAGCGGGAAGTCACAAATTCCCTTCCCGTTGTCCACTTTAGCTGTCCAAGTTAATGTGGTCAGCGGGAAGTCACAAATTCCCTTCCCGTTGTACCGTTAGCTGTCCCCGTTAACGTGGACAGTGGGAAGTCACAAATTCCCTTCCCATTGCCCACGTGATTTTCTTACGAACAAGTCAGCAATAGCTCCTGTAAAGTGCTGTCTCCATAGGCTTTAACTGCACAAAACTTAAATCAGACACACACAACCAACAAATCGATTACTTGATAAAATTAAATAATATTCAATATAGGCAATGTGTTCAATGTGTTTTAAGTAGTAGTAGAGCTTTTTTGTGAAAGAGTTCGTCCAGGGAAGTACTACCATCATACCTATTTCTGTCGCAAAGCAGTAGTGCTCGCATTGCTGTGTTCCGGTTTGAAGGGTAAGGGGTGCCGGTGAAATTACAGGCCCATGAGAATTTTCATCTTTATGTCTCAGGGTGGCGGGCGCAGTGCAATGCCACATAGGGCGCGTCCTAGGTGGACGTGACCTATGAGATAATGCACTGATCATAGACAGAGGTTACCGCTTAACATTAGGTGGGCTATCTGCTTGTTCCGTTATTAAAGAAGTATTTAAAAAAAAGGCAGATTAGTATACGGAAAAAAGTTAAACAATGCAATGTTCCTGAAACGTATGCAGATAAAACATTACCTGTATACCGCAAAGCTGTAACTTCTTGATTAGATATTCCAACGTAAACGCGTAAATTCGGTTCGTAAACTTTTAAACTCGTGTATGTATACTTATCATGCTAGAAGGCTAGTCTGCAAATTTGACAAGCAACTTACACGGCCGTGTGGTGTACACAACACGGAAATCGAAGAGCGCCCCTAGCAGGCACCTTGAGAATCTCAAATCCCGTTCAAAAATCCATGAAGTGTACACCACGCGGCCGTGTAAGTTCCTTGTCAAATTTGCAGACTAGCCCCTCAGGAAGATGAGACTGCTGGCCTAAGCCACAGAATATCACAATAGTACAGACATACAGCAACCCTCCGCGCAATACGCGTCACCGCCACCAACACCTGCAGTTTGGGAGTAAATCTGGAAGTTCTTGTCTTTTATTTTGCTCGCAGACTGTTTATGTAAGAGTTTTTAAAGGTTCAGAACAGTTCAGTGTTCGAGTTGTGCCTAAGCGTAAAATCACTGCCAGAGATTGGACAAATCTCATTCCAAACGGGTATACATATTTATTTGTATGGTTAGCTCGGGATATTCAAAAACTTTCAGTTTTATCACTGTTTTATCACAGGTTTTATGTGTAGATATGCCTGAAATGTCTATACTACCCACTAATACACAAATCTAAGGTTTTTCATGAAATACAACACAGCCAGTCATGATTAATGAATAACTACAAAAACAAATACAAAATAGTGAAACTTTCCGGTTACTTACCTGTGCAGATCTTTTTAAATAAAACAAAGGCCTATGTGTCTTTATTCAAACAAATCGTATTATAAAAATAAAATAATTATAGCGGATGTTTCACAAAACATATTCTTTATTTTCCATACAACGAGTCTCATGCAAAATACAATAACAAGTACAACAGCTAACTAAATAATTAATACTTTAGAAACAACCCGCAGAAGGCCGCAAACACTTCATAATTCTGTAATCTAGTCGATGAACTTCCTCTTGCTAATTCTCTTCTACTATTTCTTGACGAACAGTATCTCTCTGCTTATTCTCGATGAAGAGATCAGCAAGCTCAGGGAGCACACACTACCATCTCCTTTTCACCTCCGACACAGCGAAGTAAGCCGGGAACATTCAATCCGCTCCAAACAAAATTTTTCACACAAAACCAACCGCAAACAATAACCAAACCCACATATTCCTTCCCGAAATAGACCTTCTTTACAGACTTTCTTGTAGAAATTATATTTCCATTTTCACTAGCAACAAATTGTGTGGACCAAAATCACACACTCTAACATACCAATACCCATAAACAATAACCCTTTTTTTATGTAATGGCTCGACAAACTGGGATACGGCCCAACAGATGGTAAGCGGTTACCTTCGTCTATTGACATCTGCAACACCAGAGGCATTGCCAATAATGCGTTGCCTGTCCTGGAGGACTCTCTTTTTTTTTCTTCTTTTTTTTTTGAAGCGGCTCATTTTGTTTTTTATCGCAAACACCTCAGGTTCCTCCTGATAGATCTTGAAAAGTGAGCTGTACGAGATACCCACGTGTCGATGATGTGTGGATGAGCTCCCTTGCATTGAAGAGAAGTGCGATGATAGAACCTGGATGCGGGTATGAGATTGAATAGCTCCTCAGAGTACTCCCCATTATAAAACCGATAGAACACACAGAGCAAACCGATGTCTCGGCGCAGACTCAGCGGCTTTAGTGAACCCTGACAAAACCGTAGTAACTAAAATCAATCCAGGTCAAGCCGCGAAATTGTAATAGCCCCCACACCTAGCAGACTAGGAACTTCGTCTACACCCTAGTAACTAAGATTCTAACTAGATTTAATGAGATGTTATGATCTTTATTAGGCAATTGATCGTTCCAGTGGGTAGGACCTCTTAATTACGTTGTGCTATTTGTAGTAAGCTGGTGGTGATTACTACAGGAATGTCCTAAAGCATGGGCCAGCACTGAGAATTAACTGGTCCAACCAATCGCCGTTGAACTATGACCAACCACCGCTGTTACTGTGATCTATTCTTAGACCGGACAAAACATTGCATTTTCCCGCTGTCTATATATGAGTACAATAATTTGGTTTAATGGTTTAGTATTTCTCAAACTGCAGTACATATTCATGCCATATATAAGTATATTTTATTTATTTTGTGTATATTTTTTTATTTTACGTAATTTGAAATAACGGTACAAGCAGATGGCCCATCTGATGTTAAGCAGTACTCTTGCCTATGAACAGTGCATTACCTCATAGGTCACATCCACCTAGGATACGCCCTATGAGGCATTGCACTGCACCCGCCAACCTGAGACATAAAGATGAAGTCTCATGTGCCTGTAACTTTACCGGCGGCACCCCACACCCTTCAAAATGGAACACAGCAATGCAAGCACTACTGCTTTTCGGTAGAAATAGATATGTTGATATTACTTCTCCGGGCGAACTATCACAAAAAAAGTCTAATTCGAAATTATACTTACCATATTGATGATGAACGACACAAATATCATGTAACCCCATCCTCCATCGGGCGCTACCAACTCATATTATACTTACCATATTGATGATGAACGACACAAATATCATGTAACCCCATCCTCCATCGGGCGCTACCAACTCATATTATACTTACCATATTGATGATGAACGACACAAATATCATGTAACCCCATCCTCCATCGGGCGCTACCAACTCATATTATACTTACCATATTGATGATGAACGACACAAATATCATGTAACCCCATCCTCCATCGGGCGCTACCAACTCATATTATACTTACCATATTGATGATGAACGACACAAATATCATGTAACCCCATCCTCCATCGGGCGCTACCAACTCATATTATACTTACCATATTGATGATGAACGACACAAATATCATGTAACCCCATCCTCCATCGGGCGCTACCAACTCATATTATACTTACCATATTGATGATGAACGACACAAATATCATGTAACCCCATCCTCCATCGGGCGCTACCAACTCATATTATACTTACCATATTGATGATGAACGACACAAATATCATGTAACCCCATCCTCCATCAGGCGCTACCAACTCATATTATACTTACCATATTGATGATGAACGACACAAATATCATGTAACCCCATCCTCCATCGGGCGCTACCAACTCATATTATACTTACCATATTGATGATGAACGACACAAATATCATGTAACCCCATCCTCCATCGGGCGCTACCAACTCATATTATACTTACCATATTGATGATGAACGACACAAATATCATGTAACCCCATCCTCCATCGGGCGCTACCAACTCATATTATACTTACCATATTGATGATGAACGACACAAATATCATGTAACCCCATCCTCCATCGGGCGCTACCAACTCATATTATACTTACCATATTGATGATGAACGACACAAATATCATGTAACCCCATCCTCCATCGGGCGCTACCAACTCATATTATACTTACCATATTGATGATGAACGACACAAATATCATGTAACCCCATCCTCCATCGGGCGCTACCAACTCATATTATACTTACCATATTGATGATGAACGACACAAATATCATGTAACCCCATCCTCCATCGGGCGCTACCAACTCATATTATACTTACCATATTGATGATGAACGACACAAATATCATGTAACCCCATCCTCCATCGGGCGCTACCAACTCATATTATACTTACCATATTGATGATGAACGACACAAATATCATGTAACCCCATCCTCCATCGGGCGCTACCAACTCATATTATACTTACCATATTGATGATGAACGACACAAATATCATGTAACCCCATCCTCCATCGGGCGCTACCAACTCATATTATACTTACCATATTGATGATGAACGACACAAATATCATGTAACCCCATCCTCCATCGGGCGCTACCAACTCGTATTTCTTATTGTTCTTCACTTTGTTACCTGCACTCATAATGACTAGTTCGAGACTACACACATGCAAGTGTCTCATTAGTATTTCCACTATAACTCCACTCGCCTATCATTATTTAAACAAAAGTTAAACCGTACTTAACTAGGTATATGTCATAAAAATTAGAAAGAGATAATGTCCCCGCTGCCACATGGCATGCATTTATAAACAGTCGTCAAGGTTCTTAACTAGTTATCGTACCCGGTACCACCTTTAAATTCATAAAATTCTAAATTTTTCGAATTATGTAACGCATCAAGTGAAACCAACTGTCGACTGACGCCGGATGGATCCATCAAATGGAATTGTCAGAGGTCATGCGGTAAACTCCTTTTCCTGGTCCAATTTTCTTACGGTTTTAAACGTCTCCTTTATTGGCTTTGATCAATATAAGTAGATGTACTTAAAACATTTTGTGGTATACGTTAGGTTTTGAACAGCTCAATAAGATGTTTGGCACTTACTCCTTAAGCCACCTGTACACGTTGGGCCAAGGTGCTGGGCCAACGTGTTGGGCCAATGTGTAGAGAGCTACTTGGCGGTATGCTAAGTTAATTAGTCTAGTTGGCGCCAACATTGGCAGGCTAACCGAATAGTGTCGGTTTTTTGTGCACACATCAAAGGATCTTGGCACGCTCCGCAAATAGCGTTCATACGTTGGCGTCTTATTTAAATTAAATTATTATAAGCCTGTTGGTATATCAATAATAACTAGTAACACTTTTATCTCGTTCTATTCTGATAAATAGTCACCATCTTCACCTTCTTTTGCGCCATTTATTTTTAGTCACTATACTTTGGTGCACA
Organism: Operophtera brumata; assembly: GCA_932527175.1. Taxonomy (NCBI): domain Eukaryota; kingdom Metazoa; phylum Arthropoda; class Insecta; order Lepidoptera; family Geometridae; genus Operophtera; species Operophtera brumata. The sequence continues at coordinate 30,345,730 of OW052226.1, read as the reverse complement.
TGCGTAATAATTAAACGCGCTGTATAAATAAACAGCCGCGACTGCAAGAACTTTTACGTCCATCTTTCATCGAAGCGCCAATGCAGAATGATCAGTAAGCCAATGTGTAAACAGCAACCTTGGGGATGCATCATTTTGGCCCAACACGTTGGCCCAACACCTTGGCCCAATGTGTACAGCCGGCTTTAAGTTGGAGTATGCTGCAATATTAACAATCTTAGATTTTACTATAAAAACTTTCGTGAATCATATCAATTATTTTATAAAAACGGGAATGTTTCACGTACCGTTAAATCTTAGATTTGATTTTTAACAACGAGTGCTGAAAACACATACGGTTTTAATTTTTAATATCTACACTAGTATTATAAAGAGGAAAGATTTGTACCTATTTTTGTATGTTTGTATGTTTGTAATGAATAGGTTCAAAAAGTACTGGGCCGATTTAAAAAATTCTTTCACCATTGGAAAGCTACATTCACCCTGAGAGACAAAGGCTACCAGGGGAGGGAATAGGAAGGGGGGGGGGCTGTTTTTCATCCTGAAACTACCCGTGCGACGCCGGGACGCGTCGCTAGTTTTAAATAAAATTGCGGGGCAACTGTCTGACTAAATCAAATACAATATTCAAACTATATACATTCATGGATACTGCATTATAATAACGAGGAATCTCTGTACCAGAAACACGATACGACAATATTTTCTCGATAGAAAAAAAAACCCTAAGTTACCTATAACTTTTAGCTAGATGAAATTGTTTATTAAAATAGTGCATACTATTGAGTAAAAAATTAAATTAATAAAATGAATACACAAAGCCGCGGGTTTACTGTAGGGGTTTTGTAAAATTATCTATATTTTACGAGATATTCAATAAAAACTGTTTTTGTATACGGCGTGAGGTGTTTTTTTTTGTATGAAGATTTCTGCCTAGGTTTGGCACAGTCTTAAGAATCGTTTATCATGTAAGGCCCACGGTACGCAAATGGATGCGGATTAAAATCGTAAAATCAAGCGTTTACAAAATGTGAAGTCCGTTATGTTTCCTCCTACGCAACATATTCACGCATGTTAAAGGTACTGAACTGGACTGGAATAAAATCCAGTGGCGCGTACCATTTTGTTGTATTGTACGTAACTTGATTGTTTACTTTACACGATAACGTATTTATACACGTATTATACTATTTGTCCAGACGATGCAATAATAACTCAATTATTGCTTCACGTAACTCAAAAATGTACAAAGCTGTTTTCATAAATCTTTGAATCCTCTTATCATCGTGACAAATAGATTATGAAATTGTTGATTTGAGAGTTAAATATTTACGTAATGGTGGGCTTGTGTGATGATCTGGCTCGTTATTAAACATGCGTAGGTACGTGGTGGCTTATTAGAGCCAATGAATGCATCTGAGCAAATAGTGTGTCTGTAGGATAATTACCTCCATCATCTGGGCTAATTGTTACGATAGTAGGTACCTAGCTTGACAATGCGATCCAGTTTTCACGAGGACTGTTCCACTGATCAATACCCATGCACTCCTAGTAGATACCACTACGCCAAATTCATTCTGACAGAGCGCGAGTTACGTTTGAACGCAGATCAGATACTTTCATGCTGTTATTTCCTTTAGAACATGATAAACCTGGTACCTACGGCTATTATGTGCACACAAGTGATTCCTAGGAAAACTGTTTTTTTTTTAAGTTTATCACAAGCGTTGCCCTATAAGTCAGTAATATCCAAACATCTCTTGTTTGGATAAACGGTTGAGACAATTTAGATGATATATGGTACCAATAATGACCAAAAACTAGATAAAAATGGGTTGTTATCTAAGCATTCAGTAGCTATGAAAACAAAAGGGTGAAACAGCAGGCGCTATTTTTTTTTCATATCTAACTCTCATGCACAGGAAATATATATAAGCTATATCTTCTGTGTCTCATGTTCACAGAGAGATCGTTAAATTTCACGCAGAGAGCACGAAAGGTCTGTATACAAAATCCTAGTTTATTAAGGTGACTGTAAAAGTCGAGATAAAGCGTCCATATTTCAATGCGAGGCAGAAGGTAATCTCCCCAGGACAATAAATAGCCCGCACCCTTCAGGTAAATAACGAGCTTCGTATCTTGGCAACCTTTTAGTTTTAACATTGAGGAGCTGAGTACTTTAAAAAAATATATACTATACTTTTCACTAAAAACGGGATATTTACCATGATTTTTGAGTTTTGTTTGTTCCCATTTTTAGTGAAAAGTATGTGCATAACCATAAGTTTCAAAAGAAATATAAACTAAGTTTATTTCTTAGAATGTCTCTTTCTATTTAGCGATGAGGCCGCGCAGTTTATTGCCCTAAATCTAAACCTATTATTTTTGCATATTTTATTGTATTTCGACAAATAAAACCGAGACGAGCTCGGATTTCCAAATAAAAAAAAGTTCGCGTTTTCCCAAAGATGAGACCTATGCTATGATTCCTTGATAATTTTTGCAACACTACTTAGTGCTGCGGAAATGATCAAGGAATCATAGCAATGCACAATAAATAGTAATGCACACTACATTAGTGTGCGATATAGATTATGAGTTTTTTTTTTTTTTTTTTTAATACTACTTGGCGGACGGATCAAGCAAGAGGCCCACCTGATGTTAAGCGGTTACCTCTGCCTATGAACAGTGCATTACCTCATAGATCACGTCCACCTAGGACGCAACCTATGTGGCATTGCACTGCGCCCGCCACCCTGAGACATAAAGATGAAAAGTCTCATGTGCCTGTAATTTCACCGGCACCGTTACCCTTCAAACCGGAACACAGCAATGCGAGCACTACTGCTTTGCGGCAGAAATAGGTATGGTGGTAGTACTTCCCCGGACGAACTCTTTCACAAAAAAGCTCTACTACTGCTAAACCATATATGGACTCATTTATAATAAATAAGCAAATAAATAAATTTTAATAGGCTCTCTAAGTACTAATTTATACAAGAAGCCTTTTTTGAAAAAAAAATATCTTTTTCTTCATGAAACTTCGCATTTCTTTCTTAGGTTGACGACCTCTGTGGCGCGGCGGGTGAAGGTTCGCCTACGACACAGGAGGTTGCGGGTTCGATTCCCACCTCGGAACAAATATTTGTGCGATCTGCAGATATTTGTTAATGGTGTTCTGGGTAATTTCTATGTATAATAAAAAATATCTATCTGTGTAATATTTTGTATTAAGTATATCAGTTACCTAGTACCCATAACACAAGCACTGCTTAGCTTATAACGTTAGATAGATAACGTTGTGTGAACTGTCCATAATTATTTATTTTATTTATTCTTTGTTTTAGAGGTCCGTTTCTTCTTCTTATTCTTATCTTCTACTGATGTTCCGCAATGTTTTTTTTTCCCGTATGGATTACTACACCATTCAACCAATAGCAGGTTTAGAAGCCTTAGGACTACATATCAATATGAATTAATAGCAGGTATGGCGATCGCTTTAAGAATATAAATCTCGATATGACTTGAATCGTTGTTGTTTTCCACACTGCACGGTTTCTGACTCGGCGGACGTGCGGACGAAGTCACTGGCAGGGTCTTCTATATTCATCTGACAAGAATAATCTGCTTTTATTCTTCACCCAATTTACGTTATTATACTCGTTTCCTCAGAAACTTCGCAAACCTCGATTTTCTCCAAGCAGCGAGACTCGTGTAGTTTGGAACTTATTTAAATCCTGATTTTGTTTCTTAAGTTTCAAGCGTAGATATGTCTACTGTAGTTTCTTTACTACCTTTTTTTACTTTAGTAGTAGTAGAGCTTTTTTGTGAAAGAGTTCGTCCGGGGAAGTACTACACCATATTCCATTTCTGGCGCAAAGCAGTAGTGCTCGCATTGCTGTGTTGCGGTTTGAAGGGTAAGGGTGCCGGTGAAATTACAGGCACATGAGACTTCATCTTTATGTCTCAGGGTGGCGGGCGCAGTGCAATGCCACATAGGGTGCGTCCTAGGTGGACGTGACCTATGAGGTAATGCACTGTTCATAGGCAGGGGTTACCGCTTAACACCAGGTGGGCCATATGCATGTTCCGTCATTCAAGTAGTATAAAAAAAACATGTTTAACAATATTTGCCTGCCGTTCAACTCAACCACTACGAACTTACTCATAGGAAGTTACCATTACTTGTACGACAGAAGTCTTTCCTAAATAAACTAGAGTAGCCTTCGATAAATTATACAGGACTCTGATCGCAGAGAGTAGCTGAATATTAATTATACAGGACTCTGATCGCAGAGAGTAGCTGAATATTAATTATACAGGACTCTGATCGCAGAGAGTAGCTGAATATTAATTATACAGGACTCTGATCGCAGAGAGTAGCTGAATATTAATTATACAGGACTCTGATCGCAGAGAGTAGCTGAATATTAATTAGTTTATGTTTTCATTAAACTAAAAAGATGCTTTATCTACTGGAATAATGTCGCAGCCTTATAAATTAAACCTTTAAATTCTGATTGCCTTTTTATGTTTTTAGTTCAAAGTCAGCTGATGTATTTGTAAACGAGACAAACAAATAACACATATGCAATTATGATTTAATTATTGCTGATTTGTTATATAAACGACATACCTAAATTGAAAATCTATGTAAAAATAATAATAATCAGTTGAGCTACCTTTAGATCGCTTGCAGCGGTCTTCAGGTAGCACAACTGTTTCATATGTATTTTGTACATACCTTGTATTATTCTTTCTGTAAATAAATGTATAGTAAATTTAAAAAAAAAAAAAGAAGTAAATATAATAGAATAATATTAATTTCAAGCCCGGAACTATTGGGCAATTTTCATTGGCATAAGATTTGTTGTTATTAGCAGTGTGTTACCGGAAGTGATCGAGTTGGTAGTAAGAAGGCAATTATCAATATTATGGCGGCGATGATCGATCACGCCCATGATCCTAAGATCCAGAGTCTCGAGCACCGCCGTAAGGTCGCTTGCTTTTCGATCTTCTATAGGGTACATTTCGGGGAATGCTCCCAGGAACTTCATGATCTGATCCCACCATCTCCTTTTCATCATAGGACGAGCAGGCGTACGGCTCAGTACCATCCTTACCTCATTGGTATACCTTCTATTCACTCAAAACGTTTCAGTTCTACCTTTATAATGCGAACTGCTAAGGAGTGGAATACACTACCGTCGTCTGTCTTTCCTGAAAACTATAACCTGGGTCTCTTCAAGGCTAGAGTGAATAGATGCCTTCTAGACCTTTATGCTCCATCTTCGGCCACATCGTCACTTACCAACAGGTGAGATCGTGGTCAAACAAAGGTATATCAATGATGAAAAAAAAATGTGTTATCCAAGGTGAAAATAAGCCCTTCGAGGCTTTGCCTACCCCTTTTCCATCTGTTTTTTTATACATCTTGGAACGACTACCCTCTGCTACTCAGCTAACATCAGGTCGCATTGTTGTGTTCCTGTTTGAAGGGTATGGTTTCCGGCAAAATTACAGGCAAATGAGACTTTTCATCTTTGTGTCAATATACACTGTTCATAGGAACAGTGTATAATCACATAGGTGACCTATGTCCACCTTGGACGCACCCTATGTGGCATTGCACAGCGCCCGCCACCCTGAGACACAAAGATTAAAAGTATCATGTGCCTGTAATTTTGCCGGCAACCATACCCTTCAAACAGGAACACTGCAAGGCGAGCACTACTGCTTCGCGGCTAAAATAGGTATGGTGGGTAGTAGTACTTCCCCGGACGAACTATGAATGTATGTATGTAATTATTATCTCTGTATGACACTGAGCAGGCGGTGATATCTAGGATCCTTGTGCGTTGGTCACTACCATCCATAACAATACTTGTAGGTAGATATTTAATAATTATGTATGGTCGCTCGCTCGGTTCTTCTTTATTTGTGATCGTTCTTTTGCAATGACCTAGTTTTTTTATGGATTCCACTGATTAACAACAAAACTAGGCCCTGTCTGAAAATCAGCGCTGCACTAAACTTGGGTCTGGTGCAGCATATCCTGAGACAGATACCTGTTTGACCCCACACAACACATATCCTGAGACAGATACCTGTTTGACCCCACACAACACATATCCTGAGACAGATACCTGTTTGACCCCACACAACACATATCCTGAGACAGATACCTGTTTGACCCCACACAACACATATCCTGAGACAGATACCTGTTTGACCCCACACAACACATATCCTGAGACAGATACCTGTTTGACCCCACACAACACATATCCTGAGACAGATACCTGTTTGACCCCACACAACACATATCCTGAGACAGATACCTGTTTGACCCCACACAACACATATCGATGCCTTTCATTCTAGTACTCATGCCTTTCATTTCAACTTACAAACAAGTTATATTAGTTTTATTTATTTTTTATTTTTGTATTCCTACTACCTAGTTACTTGTTTTTTCTTTTTTATTTATTATTTTTGTCTTATTTGTGTGTGTTGGGGAAAAAAAAAAAAAAACTTTCTTTCTTACCAAAAACATACACACATACATACCTGTTTCCCGGAGGGGTAGGCAGAGACCACAGATTTCCACTTGCTACGATCCTGACACACTTCTTTTGCTTCATTCACTCTCATCACATTCTTCATACACGCTCGTCGGTTAAGGGTACTCTTGACCTGGCCTTTTTCCAGAACGTCTCCGATCTGGTCTGAATACGTTCGCCGAGGTCTTCCCTTTCCCACTGTCCCATTCACGCTCGTCTTATGTACCCGTTTCGTCAATCTACTATCATCCATCCTTTCTAAATTCCCAAACCATCTAAGCATACCTTTCTCAATCCTAGTCACTACGTCTTCTTTAATTTCACAGCGCTCTATTATCACACTATTCCTTATTCTCAGAGTCACACCACACATACTTCTCAAAGCTTTCATCTCCACTGCATTTATTCTACTTTCATGTTTCTTCTGCCATACCCAACTTTCGCTACCATACATTAGTGTCGGTACTAACTCCCCTCTATGCACTAAAAACAAAACGGATTTAATTCAATCAACAAAGACAGTAATAAACTGGAACAATTTTACTATGTTTTCTTGTATTCAATTGATTTGATTTCAGCAGGGTTTCCTTTGGTGTGTTTCTCTTCACTTTGTTCTTTCTATAGACCAGTTCTATTGACCAGAAGAATATCATGATGGCGAAGCAAGACGTCAGGAGATAGAAGGCGGTGGAGTAGCTATCCGTGAAATCTCTTACAGCGCCTGGAATAAAAGAGAATCACTTTACTGGTTGCTATAATAATAAGATAGGGCACAGTGGATCGGCATTGATTTCATTTTCTGCCTTTTTTTTTCATCCACGTAGGAACTTTTACAAGACTAACTAAATGTTTGTTACCATACTAATTATTACACAATCCGGACTGGTTGATAAGATTCGTTGGTATAAGATTTGTCCTGGCTGCTAGCAGGAATGAGTATTACTGGAAGAAAGCGTTAGCAGAGTCAGTCGTGGAAAGCAATGGCGGCGATGAACACACCACTTGTCACGTCTATATTGATGATGCAACCCACTGTGAAAAGAGGCCCATTTGGCTCTGGCTATCCCATCGGGGAAAAGGCGTGTGTCTATATCTGTATGTATGAGAACATTTGTATGGATCTTCAAATATGTATTGCTCAATCAATCTGTGAAGGCACAGATACTTGGTCCTCCTAATAATAAAAAGTTTATGTTAGTTTACGACCAGGGTTGGCACATAGGCTTATTTCTATATTTCAACCAAGTGAATGGAGTCGCGGGTACTAGTATAGTATTATTTTATCTGTGTCGCAGGTGAACATTTGTACGAATTATGGAAACTCCATCAAAATTTGTTCAACTGCTTTCGCGATCCTCGCAATTAACGTGTTTGTTTAATCCAAATGTAATAAGGATTTTATAATATAACTAGTGGAATGCCCGCGGCTTCGTCCGCGTGTACTTTTCCATACAAATTCAACACCCCGCTGCACCCCTTTAGGAGTTGAATTTCTGGAATTTATTTCTTAATGCACCCCTAGACCACAAGAGGAACGTACCCTCCAAATTTCAGGTCTCTAGGACTTACGGTTTAGGCTGTGCTTTGATGTTAAGCGGTACCCTCTGCCTATGAACAGTGCATTATCTCATAGGTCACGTGCACCTCGGACGCACTCTATGTGGTATTGCACTGCACCCGTCACCCTGAGACATAAAGATGGAAAGTCTCATGTGCCTGTAATTTCACCGGCCCCCATACCCATCAAACCGGAACACAGTAATGCGAGCAATACTGCTTTGCAGCAGAAATAGGTATGGTGCTAGTACTTCCTGGACGAACTCTTTCACATAAAAGCTCTACTACTGACCGATAGCAGGTCCAATAATGAGCAGCATCCCTCCAAAAACCAGCGTGAAGATCCCCATAGCTTGCGTGAACTTCTCCGGTGGCACTGCATGTGATATCACCACGGGGAACAGCACGCAGATTAAGCAGCGTGCTACCCCCATCAGCACAATGTAGATATAGATCGGTAATGCTCTCTCGGACCAGATCATACCTGGACAAATAAATACATCTTACCCGTTGAGGTAGGCGATCACAGGATCACTTGAATGGTGTGTTCATAGTTCATAGTTCATAGTTCGTTTATTAATAACAATAATTAGTTACAGGTCAAAATAAACAATATTAACAAGAAAGAACATAGTTAGAGTACATAAATTAATTAATATGTCAATTAAATTAAATTAAAAGGTTAAATCATAATAATAATAATATATGATTATTTTAACGACTAGGTTCAAGTTGAATAATTGGTCAGTAGGTAGGTACACATAACATTGGCAACAGAAAAATAGCATTAAATAAAACATCTTAATAATTATACACATTGGATATTAATAAATTCATTGTAGTTATAAATGGACTGCTCAATCAGCCACTTTCTGAGCTTGTACTTAAAAGACTGCGTCGATGGTGCACCAGTGATCGTCGTCGGAAGGCGGTTGTACACAGCTGGTCCCATCACGTGAAGCAACTTCGACGTTTTCGTGAGCCGCCGTGAAAGCGCCCTCAGCCTGTGCGTATGCCTGTTATTGAATGAATGATCATCTCCGTACCTTACATATTCATCTAAGTTATTTCTTACATACACCGCAGCTTGAAATATAACAAGGGCGGGTACAGTCAAAATCCCTAAGGATTCAAAGAATGGTCGTGCAGACATGTCTTGTGGGACCCGTACAATGGCACGTATCGCTCTCTTCTGCAGTCTGAAGGCGCGTTCCCAATCGGCGGCGCGCCCCCAGAGCTCAACTCCGTATTGGAGGAGTGAATGTACCGAGGCGAAATAAAAGCTTCTCACCATCTGTCTGTCCAAGGTATCTGAGAGACGCCATAGAGCAAAACATGAACGTCCTATCTTCTTGCATAGCTTGTCTATGTGGTTTTCCCATGTCAGGCATTTATCTAGAGTAAACCCAAGGAAGGTAGTGTGTTACTATAAGATTCGGATTATCCTTGGAATAGGTACATAGAGAGTGTTTTGTCCTTTGTATTGACACATTTTGTGCTAATAGCATGTTGCCGGTCACCTATAATTGTGGCATGCATAATATAATTATCATGTGTTAATTACACCGTTACAAGTAATTATACTTGTAACGGTGTATACTATGTTGGTGATTCTAATAAATAGATATAAGTATAATATAATATATACAAGCAGTTTCATATTCGATCTAAAGAAATAACATGTGACAATGAGGGTTCTCATTTTCAAATAAAATAAAAAGTAGTTCAATTTGGCTCGATATGCGCGCCTGTCTCAAATATGCTTGCGAAAATTAACAAATGCATTTTCTGCGCTTTTGTGTAATATTAACAAAATACCACGAACATATATCACTACGTTGTTTACTTTGACATTTCACTTTATTTTAAAAGCTAGGTTCAAAGCAGCGCTATCTATTAGCGCATGATTTGAAACGTCCGTGAAAACCCCTCATTCCAACCACTTGCCTTGGTTGCCACGCCATACAAGGCAGGTGCCATCTTACGGTGAACGAGCTGTACGCGATCCTATATCAAGTTATAAAAAGCACTAAAGCTAAGGCTACACCAACGCGTTCAGCCTGCATCCGCGGTGGCGTGCGCAGTGGCGACCAGTTTTTGTGTACGAACTTGTAGCGACGTGTTCACAACGATGCGACCTCTGAATGGCCGCGGCGTCCGTTGCAGCGTCTGCATGCAGCGGTGGCAATCAGATCAAGCTTGTTACGTTAAGCTAAGGCCGAACCAACGCGTTCAGCCCGCGTCCGCGGTGGCAAGCACGGTGGCGATCCATTGTCTTACCATTAATTGCCCCACTAAGGACGCGGGCTGAACGCGTTGATCTGACCTTAGCCTTAGGACGCTGCTCGCAGCTATTTATTGAGAAATTCAGTTTGGTGAACGCCTGAACAAACGCGACAGTGTGCACAACTTTTGCACGCGCAGTGATCGCCACCGTGCAAGCCACCGCGGACGCGAGCAAACGCGTTGGTTTGACCTTAGCTTAACACATTTTTTTGCATGAAATCCCATTGTATTTCAGTCTAAAGCTGGTGTTGCTGGAAGCAGATGAACAGATTTTCTTCAAACTGTCTTAGGATTGAGCTAGTTACTTTATGTTACTATGCCTCAGCCTTAGAGCATTGCAGCCTCCGTACCGTGTTGCTCGATGGCTTCAGCAATGCACAGCTGTCAATACATGCACAGTGCGAGTGCTTATTATGTATAGTATGGGATGCTCAGATAAATAAAAAAGCCACTCGAAGCGGTATGACATCCGGATACGATCTTATTGCACTAGCTTGCGTTGCTGATATTTCAGGGCATGATGTAATTTCATACAAATAGGTTTAAGTACGGGCGCGATAGTCAAAGTCAAACGTCAAGTCAAGTCAAGTCAAGTCAAGTCAAGTCAAAAAGTATTTTATTCATTGAAATCAAAGGATCATTTTGAACCATGCCATGCCATGCTGCTGCCATGTTTGGGATGGTTCGGCCAAATACCAGCTTGCTGCCTTGGACTCGATCGAACGTAGAGCTTTCAGGCGTATAGGTGAGCAACGTATGGCGGAGTCTAAGATCCAGAGTCTCGAGCACCGCCGTAAGGTTGCATGCCTTTCGATCTTCTATAGGTTACATTTCAGGGAATGCTCCCAGGAACTGCACGATCTGATCCCACCATCTCCTTTTCATCACAGGACCATCCTTACCTCATTGGTATACCTTCTATTCACACAAAACGTTTTGGTTCTATCTTTCTAATGCGTACTGCTAAGGAGTGGAATACACTACCGTCGTCTGTCTTTCCTGAAAACTATAATCTGGGTCCCTTCAAGTCTAGAGTGAATAGGTGCCTTCTAGACCTTTGTGCTCCATCTTCGGCCACATCGTCACTTACCAACAGGTGAGATCGTGGTCAAAAAAGGTCTAACAATGTTTAAAAAAAAAAAACGTCTTTAAAAATAAATGTACATTTACTCGTGTTCCAACGCAACCGGACCTAGAAGAATCAGGCAACAAACACGGACTGTTTTTTTTAATGATCTTTCTACTAGTTGGGGAGTGCCTGTGTTGTTGAAGCAAACGTAGATGTGTAGCCACTTGCAAAGAAAACTCTGAAAATACTATAGAAAAACTACTACTGTGCTATTCCAGGCGTAGCACAGCTACGCGTTCGTAGCACAAGCATGCCCTCATAAGGCTGTCGTAGTGGTCAACTTAATCGGTCACTATTTTGAATTTGATATTATTTTGAACTTGAAAACTTATTTAAGAGCATTATTATTTATTTATTATATGTTAATTTATAATTTCCCAACTTCTTTCATGTCCAGCAGTGGACTTCCACAGGCGGATGATGATGATGTCATATTTTTCAATGTTAGTTAGTTTTAGTATTCAATTGTAATTATTCTTACTAACCATAGTGTAGATAGACAATGTATTTTACTAACCCAATGATCCTTGTTGATTGAATAAATAACTGAAATATATATAGTAACACCCAGACCGTTATTGACGTTATTGTAGTACCTGTAACTTATTTTTATTCTGTGCTTTAGATAATAATATAATATTTAATTGCAATTAAGTTATGGTATTCCGAAATTATTTCATCAAATTAAATATTACTTTATTTAAGACGCCAGATACTCACAGCCGGGACATTCTTTTTACATATTTCTCGGCTAAATTAAAAGTGTGGATCTCGGAGGATGGGAAAGTTAATATGAAAATTAATAAATTGATCTTAGATATTCATTTATTCATTTTAAAAATTTCCCGGTTTTACTAAATTACTACTGTGTAAAGTAATACTGGTAAATACTCAATGAATTTCCCGGGATCTAATTTTACTTTTTAATATTTAAATTCGTTTCTGCCGTGCTGAAATTGTTGATGCAACAATCGCAAGAAAATGACGTATAAGTAATATTGAAAAATTTACGTGTAGTAGTACATCCATGGTCTAGCTAGAGCTTATTAGTGTGCTATTTCTTGTCAACCCCCGCGAACTCGATTGTTTTTAATCTCCATCATCCATAAATGAATGTCCATTAAAATCAATATTTACCGAGCTTCGAAGCGGTAGCCAAAACGAGACCAATAATGTAAATCTCCTGACTCCCAAATTTCAGCATCCAATTGCTGGCGAATATCATTACTGTCCTCATCGCCAAGTCTCCGAAACCGTACAGTGACACCGCTAACGCTACCATGTCCTGAAAATAAATTCTTATATAATTTTTTGAATATTTTACATCACTAATTGAACGAGTGAAGCGAATTCACTGAGTCAACTTGGAAGAATCGGCGTTTGCATGTATGTATGTATGTTTGTCCGCGGATAACATGTTAACGATAATGTTAATCCGATCTTCATGAAATTTGGTAGGGGAGTAGATAGTATTAGTACAATTTGTAGGTGAGGTTGTATGAGCTATATTTGACGACCTCTGTGGCGCGGTGGGTGATGGTTCGCCTGCGATGCAGGAGGTTTAAGGTTCGATTCCCGCTTCGGAACAAATGTTTGTGTGGTCTGCAGATATTTTTTCAGGGTGTTCTGGCTATTTTTTATGTATAATAAAAAATATCTAATGTAATGTATCTAATGTATTTTATTAAGTATATCAGTTATCTAGAACCCAAAACACAAGCTCTGCTTAGCTTGGGGCTAGATAATGTTGTGTGAACCGTCCAGCATTATTTATTTATTTTATTAGGTGGGAGGTTGTTAGGATATAGGGGCCCAAAAGGGGGTAAAAAAAAAATTACGTGAGACAGTCGGATCCAGTGAGGTTTCTTTAGAAAGGGTGTTGATTGTAAATTTCAGGACTGTTTTTGATGTAACTTTTGAAACTATCATGGAACAAATATCGGGAACATTTAAAACTCAAAAATCATCTAAAAAATCATGGTAAATATCCCGTTGCTAGTGAAAATTATTTATGTTTTTTTAATTATAATGTCGATTCTTTGAATTTATATTGAAAGCTTATGGCGAAGTATATATTTCTCTTTATTAAAATCTAAAGAATTCACGAACACCTTTGAACATTTTGAGTTTAGACTGGAAATAGGTATGCTGATTTATTTATGGGCTTATAGCTTGTGTGCTAGCCTTAATTCTTGATGGAAGTGGTTTAAAAATGTAAAACAGCTGTCTTACCTGGTCCCATCCAGAAACAAACAAAGATTGAGGTAGAATTATACAAAAAGTACCCTCTACAAAGTTAGCCACCGCCGGTCCGATACAAACACAGGATATTATAAATTTCTTTAAGAACGGAATATCTACGAAGGCTCCTATTAATTTCCTGAAAAATATAATTAAATATATATACAGAGCCTTCTCTTCTACGTAGACACACATAGTATCAAGACTGTATTTATTCTCTTTAACGTACATCCTTTTAGTATAGGGCAAACCTAATGTGGATAATAGTTTCACCATGTTTAAGAGAAAACAAGGATGAACTGAGTTTTATATAGTAACATGGTTTTTTTTTACACAAATGTCCAGCAACCTGAAGAAATAATAGTGTCTAGCTACTAGTCAAGTACTCATACATAACTTTGGTCTAACCAAAGCAAGGAACAAAAAAAAAGGTGAAAGGCACTCTGGCCGACGAGATACAGTCTCAAACTAGTTCGGAGGGGGTTTTCGAACTTGTCACCTTTCATAATCATTACAGGCATTATCAATCTGTTCATGCAGCTTGATAATGCATAGGTACTTATTTTTTTTTTTTTTTTTTTTTTTATACTACTTGAATGGCGGAGCAAGCAGATGGCCCACCTGATGTTAAGCGGTAACCTCTGCCTATGAACAGTGCATTACCTCATAGGTCACGTCCACCTAGGACGCGCCCTATGTGGCATTGCACTGCGCCCGCCACCCTGGGACATAAAGATGAAAAGTCTCATGTGCCTGTAATTTCACCGGCACCCTTACCCTTCAAACCGGAACACAGCAATGCGAGCACTACTGCTTTGCGGCAGAAATAGGTACGGTGGTAGTACTTCCCCGGACGAACTCTTTCACAAAAAAGCTCTACTACTACTAAAAACTACTGCTAAATACCCAATCTTGTAAACTTTATTTTGTTCTAGCATGTATGTACCTATTCATTAACCATAATTTAATTTTGTAGTTCGATCGCAACCTATGTCTAAGCAATAAATAAATGATTACTTTTACATTTTACTAACTCGCATTTTATAGGTTTCAATCCTTACAATGCTTACAGACTCAGGAACCGAAACCAAATCTACTCCAAATAATACTAACATCCGAGTATTAGATCTTCTATTTTGATCTATCAATAAAACAGGCTTAGGTTAATCATTATCATCATCATTAGCCAGTAGACGTCCACTTCTGGACGAGCCCACCCATGAAAGGAAGGTGGGGATTTGTCATAACCACCACGCTTGGCAGGCAGTTTGGTGATTGCAATATCAGTAAAGGTTAAGGTGAATGCTGCTGCCTTTCATCTGGTGTCAATCGCTAGCTTGTGCAAGAACGGCGCAGAAGCAGACGCATCTATGGGAGGAGACGTAGGGTCTATTCGTAGGCCGGATACACCACGGCTACCAAAGCCAAATCATAAATGAGATTGTTATTCTCTTATTTTTTAATAAACGAGTTCTTACCAAAGTTTGCTTGTTTTTTCACTTTCCAAAATAAAATCATTAACTTTTTCAATTGAATCATCAGTTTTAGCACTCGCGTCGGTCTGTTCTATTACAATGGCGTTGCTCTTCTCTTCTATTAGAAGTGGCTGCATTTCTGAAATTAGCAATTTTTGTTGTCTTCATCAGGTCTCGTCATCACTGCAGTTTTCCATAGTTTGGATAAATAAATAAATAAATAATGCTGGACAGTTCACACAACGTTATCTAGCCCCAAGAAAAGCAGAGCTTGTGTTATGGGTACTATATAACAGATATACTTAATATAATACATTACATATAGAGATATTTTTTATTATACATCGGTACATAGAAAACACCCAGAACACCCTGAACAAATATTTGCAGATCGCACAAATATTTCTTCCGAGGCGGGAATCTAACCCGCAACCTCCTGCGACGCAGGCGAAGCTTCGTCCGCCGCGCCACAGAGGTCATAAATGTAAAGATAATAAGTTAATGCATATTATCGAACACCCCTACCATTATTGCTTCATCAGCAAGCCTTATATTCTGCTGAATGAGACGTTCCCCATAGCATGCAATATGGGCTTGTTATTTTAGATGATTCAGGTGGATGCTGCTGCCCATAACATCCTTAGTCGGCCTTTCAACTTTCACGGGGACAAAGGCCGAATCTATCCTTAGGCCGAATACGCCACGGCATCAAAAAGTGATAGCATCGTAAACGAGTTTTTTTACAAAGATGTAACTTTTTTACGATGATTTTCTTCGCCGAGTTAGTGTGATGAAAAGTACAATGTAACAAAGCGATAATATTTACAGCTTTTTGATTAGAAAATTGTAAGACCACAAAGACTAATGATCTAGTCTACAATACCTGTAGTACCTAGAACTTCAACTCGTTTCATATGCCACTTCACAGGCTGCATCAGCAATACTGCAAATATGTTATTGAGGGTCATCCCCGCTATCAAGGCGAGGGTTCCGCGAAACCCATACTCCTCGAGTGACCATGCCACGAAGAGCGGTGCAACCATTGTTAGTACAGCTGTAAATAATAACAAAATATATCTATAAGTACATGTTTAAGGCGTCGATGGATGTCAAATTTTGTCACTAACTAAGTCATTAAAATTTAAGTTAGTTTGTGACAGAATAGTGCTTGCTAAGCGAAAAGTGAGCGTAAATCACGTTATGTTTAATTTCATCAGGAAAGTAATTTTCAAAATAAAACCAACTTTTCCACGACGTTGTGTTACTTAATATACTGAATGCAATAAAAACATCTTATGATTGATAGTTTAGGAGAAAAATGGTTGTGACTACGAAATCAGAGACTGGTTTGCAAACTTATTCCTTACATTTAAGTTATTTTTTACATCTAAATTTTTGAAACCTTGGCACATGCCTTATTAGATGTAGATATTTTTTTAAGATTTTTCTATATAAAGATCGTGGAGAAAAAAGGTTTTAATGCACCACATTTCACATTTATCCACCCATTAATATGTGATAACACTGATAACGCCGATGAATAATAGTAGATTGGCAATGTTTAGGCTCATTTCGATCAGCACACGATTCCGATCACTAATTTTACAAAAGCTTGTTTTGAAAAATATGTTTTACACAAAAAACTTATTACTTTGGACTCATACTGTTCACAGTGTATTTTTAGTCCGAAATAGTAATTTAATGTTAACCTTTTCAGTCACAAGTATTATGATGATTTTATCAATAAGAACTTACCGACAAAAAAACTGACAAAACTGAATGCAAACATTCTTTTCTTCACGAAGTAGTCGTTCATTATGGAACAGGATAAGTTAAACGTGATTCCCATGGCGATTCCCTGAAACACAAATTAATACACTATTCAAACTTTTGAAACTATCATGGTATATACTTTTCACTAGAAATAGGATATTTACCATGATTTTCGAGCTTTGATTGTTCCCGATATTTCGGCACAGTTGCATGCGCCATGATGACGGGACCTCTATTCCATTATGTTCAACTATCTGTTCAACCAGTTGAACAAATTGGATGAGTTTCCTCCAAATTTTTCAAGTCTTTGCGTGTAGATGTTATTGGCAGATATATCGATCTATCCAACATCTGCAACATCTGCAACTGTGCCGAAATATCGGGAACATTCAAATCTCAAAAATCATGGTAAATATCCCGTTTCTAGTGAAAAGTAACTACACTATTATTTCACGAGTTTCCAAAAAATTTTTTTTAACAATTCTTGGTAAAGTCTTCAAACTTCAGAGGCGCATGCCATCTCTCAACAGTCAAATAAACACTTGGACATTGAACAGGAAGGTTTCCAAATAAAACACCCTCTGGGTGGAGCCATTAGCACTAAGTTCATTTCGGAGGCCTGCAATGCTCTAAGGCTAAGGACCATTGGTTAGTAACTTTGATAGAAAGTTTGCTAGCTAACAGCATTCAAATAGAGAATACTGAATTTCGGCTTCAAGGGGGTGGCGATATACTATTCTCGCAGATCAGCAATAGATTTGAATTATGTATAAAAAGGTATTTCAAATTCAAATAGCAAGGAAATGGTTCGCCCCCGAAACCAAAAATAGAGAATACAACCTGTTTTTGTCAAAAAGTTCTCAATGGCTAAGAGTTTGTTATTACAAATTCACAGTTATGTATCACATACTCGTATTTTTCCAAGTAAAAATAAAGAAAATTAATAATTTAACATAGGTACATAAAATTACTTAGGCTACGGTAGCTGCTTGGTGGGCAGGTGGGCTGAACGGTCGTTTGCTTACACACTTGTAAAAAAATTAAAAGATTAATATAAATTTTAAGCAAAGCACGAAACGTAACATATGCATTGATAAAGGCAGAGGTTACTGCTTAACATCAGGTGGGCCAACTGCTTGTTCCGTCATCAAGATGTTAAAAAAAAGATTGGATTAACGTTTTAAAAGTTATCCTCTGTCCAACATACTAATGCCGATTCGTCCAAGATGTTTCAACTCAGAGAACTGGCTTAATTCGTTCATTAAAATGCTATATCTTCTCACATGCAATATTCCTTGGAATATAGTAAACGTGACTATAGATTTGGAGAATATCATCCCGATCGTGCCGGCGTCCAGAAACAGAGCTGAGAGCAGCGCCAGCTTCCGCCGACTCATCAGTTTCAACAAAGAACTTGTGAAGAATCCTGAAAAAAATAAAATATTCAGTTATTTTTCATCATCATCATCATCATCATTATCGTCAGCCGTTGGACGTCCACTCCCGAGGCCTCCCCCATAGAACGCAAAGATGGGAAATTGCCATATTCACCACGCTTGTACTTGTACTGTTCATAGTCATTGTACTATTTATACTGGGACACTTAAAAATATATTACCGCGTTAAAACCAAACGGCTATAGTTGGATTTCTGTTTTATCATCATGTAGAATTGTTTTGACCAGGACAGTGCAAAATGATGAAAAATCTAATACAGTGGTTACCAAATGCAAAAAAAAATACTTACACAAAAGGTCACAGATACCTTTATGTTAGTCAGTTTTTTTTTGCATCAACTTGGGTATCAAAATCAAGAAATTGATAGCAGATAGGTGTACATTTTAAGACTGCACCAACACTAGGCTGAAATCTTCATACAAAATAAGTTTTTTGTGAAAATTTCAATACAAGCTTTTACAAAATTAGTGATTGTAACCGAGTGCTGATCAAAATGAGTCTAAACACGGCCTGTCTACTATTATCCATCGAGGAGTTCCGTTGTCCACCTTCCGTCTCAATCATCAGATCAGCTCGCTGTCACCATAATATTGCATTGTCATCGGAACTTGACAGGTTTGCAAAATATCATCTCAATCGCTTGAGGATAACTGCTTTAAAATTCAGTTGCAAGATTCAACCCGGACAAACATACATTCCGTTGTCCACCATCATCAGATCAGCTTGCTGTCACCATAATATTGCATTGTCATCGTAATTGGACAGGTATTGCAAATTTCAGCTCAATCTGTTGAGGATAACTGCTTTAAAATTCAGCTGCAAGATTCCACCCGGACATACATTGCAAGTTAATATAGAGCTTGTAAAAACGTCTGGCGCAGCACGAAAAAGCGGTTTTTATTAAATATTTCGTAAAATATAGATAATTTTACAAAACCCCTAGAACAAACCCTCAGCTTTGTAGTACGAGTATTGACTTTATTTCTCTAATTTTTGGCCCAATAAATTATGCACCATTTTTAACCCGCGACGAAAAACGAAGGGGTGTTATAAGTTTGACGTGTCTGAGTGTGTGTGTGTGTGTGTCTGTCTGTCCCATCGTAGCTCCCGAACGGACGAATCGATTTCGTTTTTTTTTTGTTTGAAAGTTGTATTTGCCGGGAGTGTTCTTAGCTTTGTTTGATCAAAATCGGTTCAGCCGTTCGGCGTTGGGGATTTTTTTAATTTTTACTAAATTAATTACTTGTATTATTAAAAGCTTTATATTAACTTGCAATATATGTCCGGGTGGAATCTTGCCACTGAATTTTAAAGCAGTTATCCTTAACCGATTAAGCTGAAATTTGTCATATCTGTCAACTTCCGATGACAATACAATATGATGGTGACAGCGAGCTGATTTGATGATGGATACGGAAGGTGGACCACGGAACTTCTTGAAGGATAATTCAATTCAATTCAATTCAATATATTTTTTTCAGGCTAATTGGGAACTGTACAAATCCTAAACAATAAGCCCATAGCAACATAAATACCTTAAAAACGAACATACATATAAAAAACACTTTATTCTACTTTAATGCTATATAAAAATCAAATCCAAGATTGTTAATTTTGCTTTATACCCCACCCTAAGCAAAAGTAAATAATCAGGGAATAACCTGTACACTTTTGGTTTCTTGCACAATATGTTACTGTTTATATAATCTAAGAACATGATTTGAGGTCGCACTAATTACAAAAAACATCCAAATCGCATCCAAATCGGTTAAGCACTTATAGAGATAAATACCAATAGACACAATCAAATTGGATAAGCCAGTATGGAGGGACAGATGAACAATTTTTTTTGCAATTTTGTACATACCTTCTTTTATTATTCTTTCTGTATATATATATTATCAATAAATACACAAATGTTTAGTTCAGTCAGTCGGATTCTTTGTTTATTTTATAAAATACTTGTCGAAATAACGTACCTGAAGTTGCAAAGCAAAACGCGCTGATTCCTGTTAGTAAAGTCACGCCTGTGGAGTTCATCCCTATTTCAATCATGAAGTCATTGAACAGCATACCGAAGCAACCCATGAACATGGTTACTGTAGACTGGAAAGATATAAAAATATACCTTACTAGTGGAATGCCCGCGACTACATTCACGTGGAGGTTTTTGAAGTAAACTTTGGAAATTCCTTTCATTGTGCACCCGTAGACCACAAAAGGAATGTACCCTCCAAATTGCAAGTGTTTCAAGTCTCAAGGACAAACGGTTTAGGCAGTGCATTGATTTTTATTCAGTCGGTCCCGCAACAATTGGATAAATTAGAAATTTATTAAAGAAGAGCCGTGGATTCGGTTCCTATGGTAGGTATTTAATTTTAATTTAGGTCAGATGATTGTGAATAGGAAGGTCCAACATTGACAAAGAAGTCATTCGACAAATGTAACTCACAAAACTATCAGCCTCATACATTAATCAATTCAGAGTCGCACAGCAGGCTATGGAGAGAGCTTTACTCGAAGTTTCACTACGTGATAGATTACAAAACGAGAGATGGAGGCGGCAAAAGACTGGTCGTCGTGACTTCTTTAGGCTAATGATGATGATAATGAATTGAATTGCTGAATTTATAAGTAATTAGGAAGACACAAGTTCCTTTTCCATTGTCCACTTGATTTTCTTACAAACAAGTCAGCAATACCTCATGTAAAGCGCTGTCTCCATAGGCTTCAACTGCACAAAACTTAAATTAGGCACACACAACAAACAAATTTATTACTTAAGTAAATTTAATAATACTAAATATAGGCAGATTAGTACGGAAAAAATAAAACAATGCAATGTTCCTGAAACATATGCTGATAAAAACATTAACTGTATATCGCAAAGCTGCAACTTCTTAAATAAATATTACAACGTAAACGCGTTAATTCGGTTCGTAACTGTTAAACTCTAGTTTATACTTATCACGTTCAGGAAGACGAGACTGCTGGCCTTAGCCACAGAATATTACAAAGAAATTATACCACTTGCTTTATTTATAACACAGAATCCACCCATGCAAGCAAATGCATCAATATGTAACATATTTACAGTTAAGCTAGCTATTTGTAGTTAGCTAGTTATTTAAAGCTTTGATATTATCTAAGCTTTAAAGGTGATTTCTACAGAAATGCCCCAAAGCATGGGACTAAGAATCATTCCAACCATTCGCAGTTTAACTATGACCAACCACCGCTGTTAAATTAATCCCTAATTCCCAGGAGAGATGGGTTTGAGTATTTCCCAAACTGGAGTTATTCATGCCATATTTTAGTATATTTATATATTATATAATTTTAAATAACGGTACAAGTAGGTGGCCCACCTGATGTTAAGCGGTACTCTCTGCCTATGAATAGTGCATTACCTCATAGGTCACATCCACCTAGAACGCGCCCTATAAGGCATTGGCCTCCGTAGCAAGTGGACAGATTCGCAACTGGACAGATTCTCAACTGGACAGATTCTCAGGTGGACGGATTAGCAACTGGACAGAGTACAGACGTGAACAATGAAATATAGTTAATACATTGAAATACTTTATTTAAGGAAAATAAAACTAAACAAATTTAAGTTAAAAAAAAAATACTTCTGAATACCGGGAGAAATTTATTTTCGAGATAACGATCTTAGGCACTCTAAGCACGTCATAACTGAAATTTTGACATTAACGCAATCCGATAATATAGGTAGAATTGAAACTATCGTGGTTGGGAATCATATTAAATAAATAAATAACGGATTATAAATACGGCAAAGCGACGAAATACAGTGGTAATAAGCCGTTTTTAGGGTTCCGTAACAAAATTACGGAACCCTTATGGTTTCGTCATGTCTGTATGTCTGTCTGTCCGTGTATGACACAGTCACTTTTTTTCAAAACTATAAGAGCTATTGCTGTTGAAACTTGGTAAGTAGATGTATTCTATAAACCGCATTAAGATTTTCACACAAAAATAGAAAAAAAACAATAAACTTTTGGGGTTCCCCATACTTCCATGACTAAAACTGAAACAGTTTTTTTTTTTCATCAAACCGATACGTGTCGGTTATCTACGGATAGGTCTTCAAAAATGATATTGATGTTTCGAATATATATTTTTTCTAAACTAGTTTGTGCAAGAGGCTCTTCCAAAGTGGTAAAATGTGTGTCCTCCCCCCCCCCCGTAACTTCTAAAATAATTGAATGATAAAACTAGAAAAAATATATGATATAGTACATTACCATGTAAACTTCCAACGAAAATTGTTTTGAACGAGATCTAGTACGCAGTTTTTTTTGAATACGTCGTAAATCGTAAACCAGCCAAGGACTTTTATATTATGTTACTTGCTGCTACGGAACCCTTCATGGGCGAGTCCGACTCGCACTTGGCTGCTTTTTATTTATTTAATCCGATAATATATTTTGTATCTGCTTATTAATCAGAATTTGCTTTGACCGACGTTTTGTTTCTTCACAGTGATAAGAACTTCTACTCATTTTAGTATCAACGATTTTCGATTAATTTTTTAATAACTGTAGAAACCAAAACAGGGATGTTTTTTTTTGGTATTTTGGCATTAATTCGACGGTGCCAACCTTCTACAGCGTCGTCGGTTGTCGTTATGTTATGTTATGTTATGGACTGTACATGTCCTGTCCAGTTGCTAATCCGTCCACCTGAGAATCTGTCCAGTTGAGAATCTGTCCAGTTGCGAATCTGTCGGGTTGGTCATGGACTGTCTAGAACACAATTTGACTACATTTGATGTTTGCATAGAGCTTAAAGTGACTACTGCATAATGGGTCGAACACTCAAATGTACTAAAACACAAATTGACTAGTACCGAAAAAACCTAGAACAAATTTTGCCTACTGTTGTCTTTTGTTTTTTAATGTACAGGCGATGTCAAAAATAACAATACAGCACTATGTCATAAATTATAGATATATTATGTTAATTCATATGGCCAGCAAATTAAAGTAAAAAGAAAAGTCACTCCGTCACTTAAATAACTTAAAAATAATCTTCACGATATTAAAATAAGTTCGGTACTTCATTTCAACTC
Source organism: Operophtera brumata (assembly GCA_932527175.1). Lineage (NCBI taxonomy): Eukaryota > Metazoa > Arthropoda > Insecta > Lepidoptera > Geometridae > Operophtera > Operophtera brumata. The sequence continues at coordinate 30,322,154 of OW052226.1, read as the reverse complement.
TCTTTTTATGACTTTTATAGCTTTTAAAAAATCGATAAGTGCAACTTTTTTTGTTAACTCTGGGCAGTATCTTCTATTAAAAAGAATATCTTTCTTTTTCTTGTTCTCCCGTTTCAAAAAGGCACCTGCCATCGACATGCTTTGATAGCCTCCTTTTTTTTAGCTCGAACAGAAACTCAATTAGAGTTGGATTTTTGTTCATGCGGACCCCCAAATGGCGATGCCATGCTTCTAAAGTATTCGTAGTCCTGTGTAGTTATTTACAACAAGAAATCAAAGCAGTATTTCTTAGCCATTGTTTTTCAAAATAAACAATAAATGAATGTATGTTATAAGTAGTACTTAACTTAACAGACGGGAAATAAAACCCATTTTCTACCCGAATGTCCAGACAATTTGGGTTCATGTCACGATGCTATCTAGAAAAAAATATTCACTAGTCAATTTGTGTTATAGTAGATTTGAGTGACAGACCGATTATGTAGTCGTCACTTTAAGCTCTAGGCAAACATCAAATGTAGTCAAATTGTGTTCTAGACAGTCCAAGACCAACCCAATCTGTCCACTTGCTACGGAGGCGGCATTGCACTGTTCCCGTCACCCTGAGACATAAAGATGGAAAGTATCATGTGCCTGTAATTTCACCGGCACCCATACCTATCAAACCGGAACACAGTAATGCGAGCACTACGGCTTTGCAGCAGAAATAGGTATGGTGGTAGTACTTCCTGGACGAACTCATTCACATAAAAGCTCTACTACTGACCGATAACAAAAAGATGAAGTCTCATGTGCCTGTAACTTTACCGGCACCCCATACCCTTCAAAATGGAACACTGCCGTGCAAGCACTACTGCTTTGCGGTAGAAACAGATTTGGTGGTATTCATTATCCGGGCGAACTCTCACAGACAATGTCTAATTCGAAATTATACTTACCATATTGATGATGAACGACACAAATATCATGTAAATATCATGTAACCCCATCCTCCATCGGGCGCTACCAACTCATATTATACTTACCATATTGATGATGAACGACACAAATATCATGTAACCCCATCCTCCATCGGGCGCTACCAACTCATATTATACTTACCATATTGATGATGAACGACACAAATATCATGTAACCCCATCCTCCATCGGGCGCTACCAACTCATATTATACTTACCATATTGATGATGAACGACACAAATATCATGTAACCCCATCCTCCATCGGGCGCTACCAACTCATATTATACTTACCATATTGATGATGAACGACACAAATATCATGTAACCCCATCCTCCATCGGGCGCTACCAACTCATATTATACTTACCATATTGATGATGAACGACACAAATATCATGTAACCCCATCCTCCATCGGGCGCTACCAACTCATATTATACTTACCATATTGATGATGAACGACACAAATATCATGTAACCCCATCCTCCATCGGGCGCTACCAACTCATATTATACTTACCATATTGATGATGAACGACACAAATATCATGTAACCCCATCCTCCATCGGGCGCTACCAACTCATATTATACTTACCATATTGATGATGAACGACACAAATATCATGTAACCCCATCCTCCATCGGGCGCTACCAACTCATATTATACTTACCATATTGATGATGAACGACACAAATATCATGTAACCCCATCCTCCATCGGGCGCTACCAACTCATATTATACTTACCATATTGATGATGAACGACACAAATATCATGTAACCCCATCCTCCATCGGGCGCTACCAACTCATATTATACTTACCATATTGATGATGAACGACACAAATATCATGTAACCCCATCCTCCATCGGGCGCTACCAACTCATATTATACTTACCATATTGATGATGAACGACACAAATATCATGTAACCCCATCCTCCATCGGGCGCTACCAACTCATATTATACTTACCATATTGATGATGAACGACACAAATATCATGTAACCCCATCCTCCATCGGGCGCTACCAACTCATATTATACTTACCATATTGATGATGAACGACACAAATATCATGTAACCCCATCCTCCATCGGGCGCTACCAACTCATATTATACTTACCATATTGATGATGAACGACACAAATATCATGTAACCCCATCCTCCATCGGGCGCTACCAACTCATATTATACTTACCATATTGATGATGAACGACACAAATATCATGTAACCCCATCCTCCATCGGGCGCTACCAACTCATATTATACTTACCATATTGATGATGAACGACACAAATATCATGTAACCCCATCCTCCATCGGGCGCTACCAACTCATATTATACTTACCATATTGATGATGAACGACACAAATATCATGTAACCCCATCCTCCATCGGGCGCTACCAACTCATATTTCTTATTGTTCTTCACTTTGTTACCTGCACTCATAATGACTAGTTCGAGACTACACACATGCAAGTGTATCTTTAGTATTTCAACTATTATTCCACTCGCTTTTCATTATTTAAACAAAAGTTAAACCGTACTTAAATAGGTATATGTCATAAAAATTAGAAAGAGATAATGTCCCCGCTGCCGCATAACACGCATTTATAAACAGTCGTCAAGGTTCTTAACTAGTCTATCGTACCCGGTCCTACCTTCAAATTCACTAAATTCACAATTTGTCGAATTATGCATCGCATCAAGTGAAACCAACTGTCGACTGACGCCGGACGGATCCATCAAATGGAATAATTGTCAGAAGTCATGCGGTAAACTCCTTTTTAACCCCCGACGCAAAAACGACGGGGTGTTATAAGTTTGACGTGTCTGTGTGTCTGTCTGTGGCATCGTAGCTCCCGAACGGATGAACCGATTTAGTTTTTTTTGGTCGATAGTTGAATTAGTTGGGAGTGTTCTTAGCTATGTTTGATCAAAATCGGTTCAGCCGTTTCATTGCGTTGACGTTTTTTTTAATTTTTACAAAATTAGTTATTTGTTCTGATACAATTGTCTTACAGTTTTAAACGTCTCCTTAATTAATTGACTTTGATCAATAAAAGTAGACGTACTTAAACATTTTACACGTTAGGTTGTGAACAGCACAATTAGATTTTTGGCACAACTCCTTAAGGTATGCTGCAAAATTACCAATCTTAGATTCGAGTGCTGAAAACATACGGTTTGTTATTTTTAATATTTTTAATAAAATCAGAGAGAAATTAAATACGTACAATATTCAAATTAGTAATTAGCAATGTTCAATATTCTGAGGTATTCCCACTAGGTTACGACATGTGTCGCTTCAAGAAAAAAAAACATAAACTCCTTCAGGGTAGGCAGAGCATCGACAAGACCCCCGGTGTTGCCGGTGTCAACCACTTTACATCAGGTGGGCCGTAAGTTAGTTTGCCTAATAGTTTCATTAAAAAAAACCATGCATGGATACCGCTTTATAATGACGAGGAATCACAGAACCAGAATTTTTCTCGATAGAAAAAAAAAACCCAAAGTTACCTCTAACTTTACTTTAGTCATTGCTTTAGGCCAATGACTAAAGAATCCTATAGACTTGACATACCTACAGAAAAAACGTGTATACATAAACTGCATGAGAAACTAATATGGCAGATTTTTATAGTGCTGGCTATACAGCAATTGATATTTTGTTATCGATAAAGCTATACAAATATATATGTACATGTCTTCACGCTTAGGAAGTAGGTAGACAGAACGTAGGGTCAATGAGGGCTTTTCATTACCAAATAATAACAAAAAAAGTAATTCGATTTGGCTTGATAGATGGCGCTGACTCAAGTATACTTGTCAAAATAACAAATGCCTTGTCTGTGCTTTTGTGTGAACATCACGAAAATATATCTATACGTTGTTGACTTTGACATTTCACTTTATTTTGACAGAGCTTCTTTAGCTTGTACAGAGCTGGCGCCATCTATTTTATAGGCTATAAGGCCTCAAGGTTCATATTATTGTGTTGTGGTGTGGCGTGGCGCGCCACACCACACTCGTAACAATAATGATCACACAGCGGGAATTGAACCCGCACTCTACGTATTTCAACCAGTCGCTTGCTTCGCTAGAAAGGCATCATGAACTAGTTCACTTTTCCAAAAAACTATCAATGCATAAAATATCGATATTTTTCATATTATTTCAATCTGTAGCTGTCATAACAACAAGCGCTAAACATGGCCGCCCGTCCGCAAGTGGGCACAAGCGTGATGTCCCAACGTGCCAAGTCCATTGGTTTCTTTAGTCATTGCTTTAGGCTAAATTCGATAATGGTGCGTAATATTGGGTAAAAAATTAAATAAATAAAATTAAGACTACAAAGCCGAGGGTTTACTGTAGGGGTTTTGTAAAACTATGCAGCAGAAGCGTTTTTTTTTTGTATGAAGATTTCTGCTTGGGTAAGGCCCACGGTACGCAAATGGATACGGATTAAAATCGTAAAATCGAGCGTTTACAAAACGTGTTGTCCGTTATGTTTCCTTCTGCGCAACATATTCGCGCATGTTATAGGTACTGAACTGGACTGGAATAAACTCTAGTGGCGCGTACCATTTTGTTGTATTGTACGTTACTTGATTGTTTACTTTATACGATAACGTATTGATATACCTACGTAAAGAACTTCTCGTATTGCAACTACGTTTAATATTGTAGTTCTATTGATTAATAGATAGGTTCTAGTCAAAAAATATTAATATAGTGCCGATATGTACGGCGGTCCACGGCTAAGTTCCCCCCCCGCGCAGGGACGCGAGGGGCGGGCTTCTAGTATGTATTTGTTTGCGTAAACATACGTATTATAGTATTTGTCCAGACGATGCAATAATAACTCAATTATTGCTTCACTTAACTCAAAAATTTATAAAGCTGTTTTCAGAAATCTTTGAATCCTCTTATCATCGTGACAGTGAGATTATGAAATTGTTGATTTGAGAGTTAAAGTTAAATACTCGTATTTACGTAATGGTGGGCTTGTGTGATGATCTGGCTCATTTTTAAACATGCGTAGGTACGTGAAAGAATGAATGAATGAATGAATGAAAATAATTGATTGCACACCTTACAATTCTTTTTTTTTACACACAACAGTTAAACAAAAAACTAAATGTTCAATGGGTGGTCTTATCGCTAAGAAGCGATCTCTTCCAGAAAACCTTTGGATGGAGAGCAGCTAAACTTACAAGAAAGATTGGTGTTTTATTAGAGCCCATGCATGCATCTGAGCAAATAGTATGTCTGTAGGATAATTACCTCCGTTTTCTGGGCTGATTGTTATGAGAGTAGGTATTTACCTAGACAACACGATCCAAATCAGAATATTTATTGTTAAAAATGATGACACTAACAATAGACTCATAGAGTGAGTTTACCAACAGGTACTAAGATCAGTTCAACAATCTTTAACTCGTCAATAATAGAAATATACATGTCACACACAATCTACATTTTTTTTACAACTATACTTATCTACTTTTATTAGTTTGTATTATTACTTGTAGTTCACGAGGACTGTTCCACTGCTCGATACCCATGCACTCCTCATATCGTAGGTATACTACAATGCCAAATTTATTCTGACTGAGCGCGAGTTACGTATGAAACACAATTGACGCAGTTTATTTTGGTCGAAGGATGAGATAGTTATTTACTTTTATGCTGTTATTTCCTTTGGAGAATGATATTGCTGGTATGGCTTCAAATCCTCTATTATTATTAATTAAATTTGTGCAAACAAGAGCCTCCTAGGAAAACTGAATTATGTCACACGCATTGCCATATAAGTCAGTTACTTCCCTTGTTTGGATAAACGGCTAGGACAATTTTGATGATATTTGGAACTTCTTAAATTTCGAAGTTTGGAAATTCTTAAATTTCGAAGTTTCTCATTCATGAAATGCCTCATCAAAATCCTGACAATCCTCCGGAAATATACCATGAGGACGTTATAGTACGTTGAGGAACCTTACTTAGGGCTACCTCATGTTGTGTTAGCTACAATTCTGCAGGAATTTCAGGATTTTTACGAGGCATTACATGAATGAAAAACTTTGAAATTTAAAAAGTCTTAGAACAATATTGATTCGCTATTATGAGTAGAATAACCCCTCCCTGTACTTATAGGGATAATTTGATACAACCTGTATAAGCCATATCTTCTGTGTATCATGTTCACAGAGAGATCGTTAAATTTCACGCAGAGAGCACGAAAGGTCTGTATACAAAATCCTAGTTTATTAAGGTGACTGTAAAAGTCGAGATAAAGCGTCCATATTTCAATGCGAGGCAGAAGGTAATCTCCCCAGGACAATAAATAGCCCGCACCCTTCAGGTAAATTACGAGCTTCGTATCTTGGCAACCTTTTAGTTTTAACATTGAGGAGCTGAGTACTTTAAAAAATATAAACGGGATATTTACCATGATTTTTGAGTTTTGTTTGTTCCCCTTTAATATCCCGTTTTTAGGGAAAAGTATGTGCATAAACATGATAGTTTCAAAAGAAATATAAACAAGTTTATTTCTTAGAATGTCTCTTTCTATTTAGCAATATAGCTCATGTTATTGCTCTAAATCAAAACCTATTTTTGTGTATTTCGATTCGGATCGAAATATGTATAAAATCGTTGCGTCACTGACTGACTGACTGACTATCAACGCACAACCTAAACCATAAGTCCTAGAGACCTGAAATTTGGAGGGTACCTTTTGTGATCTAGGGGTGCACTAAGAAAGGAATTCCAGAAATTCAATCCGCAAGGGGGTGTTAAGTTTGTATGGGAAAGTACACGCGAACGAAGTCGCGGGCATTCCACTAGTAATCTATACCTTACGAGATATTCAATAAAAACGGCTTTTTTTAATGAAAATTTCTGCCTGTGTTTGGCACAGTCTCAAGCGTTGAACAATTTTTAAAGTGGATAGAGAAGGCAGAGGAATTTACGGATTCTGTTCAAAAAAACTCGGCTCGGCGCGTAACCGTGATAGGGTCATCACATTATGGCCGGTTCAAATACAGAGTCGGACCGAAGAGAAATGCGTTATGTAAAATTCAGTGTGTAAGGAGAAATGAAGGGCTGAGAAAATGAACTGAGAAAAATTCACTATAACTTTCCCCGATTTATTTTACGTAAAAGAACAGACAAGAACAGCAAGACAGACAGAGTTACTTTCATAGTAATAAATTAGCGTGACGTGATGTGAAGTCCGATTTACAAAACCGTTGATTTCGGTCAAAGATAACGTTAGCAGAAATAGTGACGCATTTTCGTCATCTCATACAGACACACGCCTTTCTCCCCGAAGGTGTAGGCAGAGCATCAATGGGCCTCTTTTCAGCACCATCTTGGAATATAGAAGTGACAAGTGGTGAGCTCATCGCCACCATTGCCTCCCACGACTGACTCGGCTAGCGCTTTCTTCCAGTAATAAATAACACATTCCATAATAAGCTAGCAGCCAGGACATTTCTTATACCAACGAATCTTATCAACAAGTCCGGGTAATCCCTTAAACGGCTTTTACGACATTCACGGGAGGAGACGGAGGGGTATATTCTTAGGCCGGACACACCTCTCATGTAGTATATATTTATGTGGGATGGTACCTACCTATACCTACTTTACGTAGGGCATAGGCCCCTGATCAGTGCCAGTTCGGTACAGCTTGGTCACCTCGGATTATCTTGCACCCGGGCCGCCGGTAGGATTTCCCTCCGCGACAGCTAGTCTTAATGACATCATTCGCCGGGCCTTTACCCATCATCAACGTTCAGACGTAGGTCTGCTACGTGACGATGGTAATCGGCCTGACGGCATGACTCATGTTCTGTGGGAGGGTAGGCCTTTAGTGAGGAACGTTACATTCGTTGATACCCTTGCGCCTTCATGCTTTCCGGCTGAGGATCTCAAAAGGCGCAAATATGAACTCTTGACAGAGCTTACGTATTTGAGCCTTTTGGACTAGTCTCTGGATCCGTGTAGTATCGGGGCCTTTCGCGGTTTCTAAATTACGACAAAAAGACGACCTCTGTGGCGCGGCGGGCGAAGCTTGGCCTGCGACGCGGGAGATTGCGGGCTCGATTCCCGCCGCGAAACAAATATTTGTGCGATCGCAGATATTTGTTCAGGTTGTTTTGGGTATTTTCTATGTATAATAAAAAATATCTATCTATGTACTAATATATTGTATTAAGTATATCAGGTATCTAGTACCCATAACACAAGCTCTGCTTACCTTGGGGCTAGATAATGTTGTGTGAACTGTCCAACATTATTTATTCACTAATTATTAAAATTATTTTAGGGCGTTTGGTCGGAGCGACGCTTGTCCCGAGAGCTGGCTCTTATCTGGCTCAACTCATTAGTATTATCATTCCGCGTGGCAATGCAGCCAGCACCTTAGAGACACTTCCGTCTTTTAGTGTAGTTTGCATCAGTTGAGCGATCTTTAGATTCGTTTCTATGGGTCTTTAGGAAGCTCAACAGTTTCATTTGTATCTTTAGATTCGTTTCTATGGGTCGTTAGGAAGCTCAACTGTTTCATTTGTATTTTTAAAATGTAGTACCTATTTATTTACTCAGTTGTGTTATTATTTCTGTAATTTGTAAGTTTATTGTTATTACCTATACCTAGTGTGATAGTAACTAATAATTAATCTGCGGCGTAACGCATGTTTCCACAGGTGCTTATGGCGGCCGTTGTGTGACCCCATTATTGGCCATGGAAACTAATATTATTTGTGTAAACTGTCCTAAATAATTAAACTAAATCATTATTAACTGTATTGTCATTTTCATAATAAGGTTATTCAAGGCTGTATTAAATATTCATAGACAGACACGCACGCTACACGCTAAAATAAAACCACACGTGGAATTGTTATGTAGAGAACAGACATTTCTTCATTTTGGATTAGAATGTTATGAACTTTTGACTATCATGGTTATGTACATACTTTTCACTTAAAACTGGATATTTACCATGATTCTCAAAACTCCGTAAACCCCTTTTGTAGTGAAAAGTATGCACAATGTTAACGTTATTCAGAAATGTATTTGATTTACAGCATATAATTACGAGGAGGGCTTGCCCCATAGAATGCAATAGGGGGATATGCCATAATCACCACCCTTGGCAGGCGGATTGGACATTGCAGTATTGGTTTTGAGCACTTAGGTTGATGCTGCTGCGCATCCGCCTTTTACGACATCCACGGGAGGAGACGGAGGGTAGACCCCTCCGTCTTCCTTCTTAGGCCGGACACACTACGGCACTGCACAACTAAACGAACACAATTTTCCAGATTTCTTTGTGATAATAGGTAATTGCCCTCATAGTATATTTTCCTCAGAGTAAAGTGTTCCTGAGTGGAAATACCTTTCGCAGCGGGTGCTATTAGGAACCTTTCACACGAACGGGGATGTTTTCAACTAGAGCGAGATTGCTAGTTCGGGCTCTGTAGTTTGAACGCTCGGGGTCGATGCAAATTGCAGGTATTTGTAATACCCAGATACGATTCTAACGTATAGGATCCTCGGAATAAGAAAAAGATCGATTGAAGAGTCTATACCAAACAAAGTTTTTTTAAATAAACCATCAGACAAAGTAGCTTACGGCCCACCTGGTGTAAAGTGGTCACCGTCACTTATAGACAGCGGCAACACCCGGGGTATTGTCAATGCGCTGCCTACCCTGAAGGAATTTATGATATTTTTTCTTGAAGCAGTACATGTCGTTACCAAGCGGAAAAACCTCAGATGGAAGCTCATTCCATAGTTTGTAGGTATGGGGAAGAAATGATCTCGAGAAACGAGTCGTTCGAGAAACCCAGGGTTCTATGATGTGCGGATGAGCCTAGTCAAGGTGCCGGGAAGAGCGATGGTATAATCTCGATGAGATCGAAAAGCTCGTCAGAGCATTCCCCGTTGTAGAGGCGGTAGAACTCGCAAAGAGATCCGAATTACGATTGTATATAAACTATAACAAGTACAACTACTACACAAAGTGATCGCTCATCCAAAAACTGACCTTGCATATCATTGTTTCACCTAAATTGGAAATTTATTTACAGCCCACACAATCTGATCAAGTAGAAAGGATGTAACGTGAAAGTGTTAAATCAATTTAAAAAAAAACATTTTCTTTACCTGTTTCTTCTTGTATTCACGGTGAAGCTATTAGCATTCTAGCTTACATTTCCACGAAATAATATAATAATAATAATAATAAATAATGCTGGACAAGTTTACACAACATTATCTAGCCCCAAGCTAAGCCAGAGCTTGTGTTATGGGTACTAGATAACTGATATACTTAATATAATACATTACATAGATAGATATTTTTTATTATACTTAGAAAACACCCAGAACACCCTGAACAAATATCTGCAGAACGCACAAATATTTGTTCCGAGGCGGGAATCGAACCCGCAACCTCCTGCGTCGCAGGCGAACCATCGCCAGCCACGCCACAGAGGTCGCCTAGGCCGAAATAGGCTTTATGTGTGTAAATAAATTTCTCCTGAAACATCCAGTAGTCACAGGTGGTATTTTCAAGAAGTTGTTACTTTTCAAAAGTGCTTAAGCGTAAGCCTCGATTCAAGTAGAGTAGCGAGAAATACGAGTGTAAACTCCAGGGAAGGTGTAATTAGCACATCCACGACCCCAGGAGCTGATACCGACGACGATGTCGCCGTGGTTGAGAGGGCCGCCGGAGTCACCCTGGCACTGGTCACGGCCGCTGACGTCGAGGTAGCCGGCGCACAGCATATTGTTGGTGATGAATTTGCGGACGGTAGCGTAGCGCTGTCTATACACACAGCTTGGTTGATGACCCTGATCTGCTCGTGGCGGAGCTGCTCGGAAGGATAGCCTACAGCCTAAGGATATTGAAACCAGTTTAAAATATCTTATCTTAACAACTTTCAGTCTGTCATGTATTTAATTCCATCTCTAACTTATTTAGATGAGTTTCCATTCTATAACTTCTTTTTTATTCAATGGCTCGACAAACTGGCAGGCACCTTATGGTAAGCGTTTACCGTCGCCTATTGACATCTGCAACATCAGAGGCATTTCCAATGCGTTGCCTGTCCTGAAGGACTCTTTATACATTTTATTTGAAGCGGCTCACGTTGTAGTTTAGCGGAAACACCTGAGCTCATTCCTCAACTTGCACGTATGGGAGAGAAAAGATCTTGTAAAGAGAGCTGTACGAGATACCCACGTGTCGATGACGAGTGAGCTCCTGCGTTATTAAAATTATTCTTATGTAATATGTTAAAAGCAGCAGCAATTGTATTATGTTAAAAGCTAGTATGAAACTTAAACTTACGGATGTGTATCGGCCCAGACAACTTCCTTGTCGGCGAGTTTAATGTCGGCGCCAGCAATAAAAGCAGGCTTGACGAAGTCGGTGTGGCCGATCCTGATGGAGGTGCGGATGATACCGATGTCATTGTCATTGGTCCTACTGTTATAGTTGGGATGGATGACAATAGTGGCTACAACGTGGACGATACTACCGCTGTTGGCAAAGCTGGAGCCTAAAGATACTCGCCATTTGTCAATAGCGTCACCGCTAAACACAGGAACAAACAAGTGGAATTAGTAAAAAACACAATGGATAGTTCGTGATTTAAAACAAACAAAATAAATGATATGTACAAACAAAGCTCTTTCATATGACACCCTATTTGTTTTGCCTGTTGTTACACCTGCAAAACATTGCACTCCTGGGCAGTCCGGTAAGGACCGGTCCCGTGCAATTAAGACGAACAAATATTTTGTACGATCTGCAGATATTTGTTCAGGGTGTTCTGGGTAAGAAAGACAGACGTTGTTATAAAGACACTTAGATTATTCGTAAGATTTATAGACTTAGGTACGCAGGGCAGTGAGCAGCCGTCAAGATAGCCCTGGTGTTGAGTATGACGCCTGCGCAGGTCTGCCAGAAGGTGATAGAGTTCCATGAGTACATCAACGAGGCGACGTGAGGGTACTTTTCGATGTATGTCGCCGAACCACCACTAATCGTTTGTGGGTATATCGGGATAGCTGAATATCTGAATAAAGAATTCATAAATATTTTGACAATAGATTGCAACAACCAATAATTAGAATGTACATACATACTCATGTAAGCACTAATTATTACTAATTATTTTGGAATTTCTTGAGTTAAATTCTCAAATCCTTAAATTTTTCAAGGTAACAAGATAAAATTCGATATGTGATAAAATAAAAATTATCCATAGACGAAATTGAACGAATCTATGGAACTTGCCTGTCTGGAACTGCCTACACTCTAAGGCATGTAATGTATATTATGTATAAACGAATCGATGTAGGTATGTATGTTTGTAAACTTATACCTATCTATACCTACTCATTTTTAAAATTCAGAATTAATTCAGTAGCTACCCTAGTAAGTCAGGCAAGTTTAGGTAATTAATTTCAAGAATGGCGAGAGTGGCACACCTGTTTTTTTCTATTTTGTGGTAGAATGCAATGATTAGTAAGAAGCATTACTTTGTAGCACATAATCTTTGATTTACAATACAAAAATTATTAATGGTCAGTTCCAGTTACCAAAAATTGTAGGTGGATACTATACGAGTTGGTAAAATAGTATGTACGAGGTTTTAGTAGTAGTAGAGCTTTCTTGTGAAAGAGTTCGTCTGGGGATGTAATACCACCATACTTATTTCTGCCGCAAAGCAGTAGTGCTAGCATTGCTGTGTTCCGGTTGGAATTTTATGGTTTTTATTGAAATTGCAGGACAGGCACATGAGACATTTCATCTTTATGTCCCAGGCCGGCGGGCGCAGTGCAATTCCACATAGGGTGCGTCCTAGTTGGGCGTGACCTATGTGATAATGCGCTGTCATAGGCAGAGGGTACCACTTAGCATCAGGTGTGCCATCTGCTTGTTCCGTCATTCACATTGATAAAAAAGGTATTTCTATTAGTCGGTGTCCCATTCTTCATAGATGTAAACAAGAGTTTCAGATTGAGTATGAGGGGTGGTTCCCATTTGTCCCATAGAACATGGTGTCATCGGACAAATTGAGTCTATTTTTCACTGATTTGTTCTATAGAACTATATACTAGCATTTCTTCCGACTTAACTTCTCAGTGACGACATGGGACTAAATAAGAATCTAAATTGTTCCGCGTGACAAAAATCTTGCATTTTATGAAAAATCTTCCTGTCACATTAGGCTTCAGTAGGTACATGTACTTATTATAAATTAAAAATAGAACAGTTTAGGAAAAAAAGATTAAATTTTTCCATGGAACAAATGGGAAGCACCTATGAGTTTTTCGCTTTCTGCTGTGCTCTTTCTATACTGAGCCTTTTGATAATCAGTCGAATGAATGGTTTGCTGCCATCATTGGTCGTTGAACTTAACTCAATATTTTCTCTGCTATAAAATCGAACTAGTAGATAGGTTCATGCCTCTATCTCTGAATGTCAACGTGTTTGTCTTTGATAAGTTCAAACGCCACTATACGGACGGGTAGGTAAGTAACTACCCAGAACGAGGATATTATCAATCATTGTGCAAATACTAAAATAATCATTGTGTTGTTCTTGCCTATCATTATCAAATAATGTTAATATAATATGATTAAAAATGTTTACATAATGAGCTGCAATAATCGCCGTGGTGTGTCCGGCCCAAGAATAGACCCCTCCATCTCCTCCCGTGGATATCGTAAAAGTCGATTAAGGGATTACCCGGTCTTGTTAGTAAGATTCTTTGGTATAAAATTTGTCTTGGCTGGAATGTGTTGCTACTGCAAGAAAGCGTTAGACGAATCAGTTGTGGGAAGCAATGGCGGCGATGAGCTCACCACTTCTCACGTCTATTTCCCACGCTGGTGCAACCTACGGTAAAAAGAGGATAATGGAGGATCTGCCTACCCTTTCGGAGAAAAAGGCGTGTGTATTATGTGAGAATCAAACAAGCGTGGGCTATAATATTTCCATAAAAATATTTGAGATGGTATAATTTTTTAAATTATAAGTACCTATTATAAGCCTAATAATTTATATAAGGAACTGACAAACCATGGCATTACGTATTGATCATGTGTACAAAATTTAATGGATATTTTTTTTTTTTTTTTTTTTTTTTTTTTTAACATTAATAGACCTTTGTTTGACCACGATCTCACCTGTTGGTAAGTGACGATGTGGCCGAAGATGGAGCACAAAGGTCTAGAAGGCACCTGTTCACTCTTGACTTGAAGAGACCCAGATTATAGTTTTCAGGAAAGACAGACGACGGCAGTGTGTTCCACTCCTTTGCAGTTCGCATTATAAAGGTAGAACCGAAACGTTTTGTGCGAATAGAAGGTATACCAATGAGGTGAGGATGGTACTGAGCCGTACGCCTGCTCGTCCTATGATGAAAAGGAGATGGTGGGATCAGATCGTGCAGTTCCTGGGAGCATTCCCCGAAATGCAGCCTATAGAAGATTGAAAGGCATGCAACCTTACGGCGGTGCTCGAGACTCTGGATCTTAGTCTCCGCCATACGTTGCTCACCTATAAGCCTGAAAGCTCTACGTTCGATCGAGTCCAAGGCAGCAAGCTGGTATTTGGCCGAACCATCCCAAACATGGCAGCAGTACTCCTTACCAGCCCGGAGTTGTGCTTTATATAAACTAAGAAGCTGTCCTGGTGTGAAGTAACGCTTTACCTTATTCAGGATGCCTAGCTTCATGGCAGCTGTTTTTGCCTTAGACTCAATGTAAGAGCCAAAGTTGAGAGTAGGCGTGAGCAAAACACCTAAGAGCTCGAGGTGATCTCCTATAGCTACAGGTACATCACGGAATACAGGAACTTGGAGAAACGGACTTTTTTTCACCGAGAAGAGACAAGCCTGCGTTTAAGAGGCATTGAACTTGACTAGATTGGCATCACCCCAGTCGGATACAGCCTTGAGAGTCAAATTCAGACGCTGTAGCATCTCATCTCTTAACTCCTGAATTTCATTCTGCCTAGCTCGCGCAGTAGAAACATATCTCTCCACAACTGTGCTGTCGTCTGCATACCCAATGATACCGGGCATTAGCAGATCGTTAATGTGCAACAGAAACAGTGTGGCAGATAGCACTGACCCCTGAGGTACCCCGGCGTTAATAGCCAATTGATCCGACGAGCAGCCGTCAATAACTACTCGAATGGATCTTTCCCTCAGAAAGTCTGCGAGCCAGGAGCAGAGTTGAACTGGCAGTCCGTAGGCAGGAAGCTTGCCAATAAGGCTAGCGTGCCAAACCCTATCAAAGGCCTTCGAGACGTCTAATGAAACAGCTAGTGCTTCACCATATTTCTGGATGGCCTCACTCCAAATGTGCGTGGCATACACAAGAAGGTCCCCAGTAGACCGGTTTCGGCGAAATCCGTATTGGCGATCACTGAGGAGGTCGTTACCTTCGAGGTATGCAAGGAACTTCCTATTCAGTACACGCTCCATACATTTACAAAGTAGGGAGGTGACCGAAATAGGGCGGTAGTTTGAAGGGTCAGCACGACTGCCTTTCTTGGGTACAGGCTGCACGTTTGCGAGCTTCCAAGATTAAGGGACTTCACCAGTTTTAAAAGAGAGGCGGAAAAGTCGCGTTAATACTGGAGACAACTCAGGGGCACAGGTTTTCAACACTATAGCCGAGATACCATCCGGACCGCTAGCTTTATTCACGTCGAGACTACGTAGCGTTCTGAGCACTTCCTTTTGCTGGATGCGAATTTCCTGCATTGAAGCTTCGCACCGAGGAAGGCTGGGTGGAGTTTCGCCAGAGGTGTCGAGACGCGAAGCCTCCGCAAATTGAGTAGCAAATAAATTTGCTTTCTCAACCGCAGCGTGAGCTAGGGACCCGTCCGGTTTCAGTAGTGGAGGGAGTGAAGGGCGGCTGAAGTTCGCTTCCACGGACTTAGCCAGAGACCAGAAAGCTTTACTTCCCGCAGGGAATGCGGCAAGCTTAGCCCCCAGACGGCCAATCCGATCGAAGCGAGCCTTCCGTATCACCTTCTTGCAAGACTTGGCGGCTTTGTTAAAGGCTTTCTTCTTAATCCGTGCATCCGAGGTTTTACCGTTTCTTGCGTCAACCCAGGCTAGGTAAGCCACATGTTTTAGCGCTTCTGCACTAGCACACGCGGGACTGAACCATGGGCGAAAAATAGGAGCAACCTTCTTTTAAATGTAAAGGGCTCAAGCGTCCTCGCAATATAACATAACATAACACCCAACAGTTACATACATAGTCCTGATCCTACACTTGGGATGTTGACACCCTGGCTCATGAATTCTTGTCCCACATTCTTGATGCGACAGCGTGGCCCACATGTAAAACCTTCTGTCAACCCGGCCCAAACATATCGTAGACACAGATTAAGTAATAATGATTATGGTAAACTGGAGAAGGTACAGTCAGTAAAATAATTTCTTATCACAAAAATATGTTTTATTATTAACCAACACACATCATAAAGTATAAATAGCACAATATAATTATAATATAATCTAATATATAAAAGGCAATGTCCTGACTGACTGACTGACTGACTGACCGAGGTCCAACGCACAGCCTAAACCGCTGGTCGTAGAGACTTGAAATTTGGAGGGTGTGTTCGTCTCGATGCGTAGGGTTGTACTAAGAACGGAATTTTGAAAATTCGCATGCTAAGGGATTCAAAATGGGGTTCTAACGTAAAACAAAAATGCTCTGTATTTCGGAAACCGTTAGTAGTAGAACCACTAAATTTTACAAGGAGATTCCTCAAATAATATTAACAAACACGTGGTTCAGCGATGCCTGAAATTTTCCTGAAAAACGGCAGGCGAACGTTTTCTTTGTAAAATAATAAAAAAAACTTTAGTTTTTACAACGCACAGCCTAAACCCGGTCGTAGAGACTTGAAATTTGGAGAATGTTGTCCTTTTAGGTGTACTTAAAAAGGAATTTGGAAAATTCGCTCCCTTAGGGGTCCAAAAAGGGCTTTTAATGTATACACTTTGCGTTTTGCAACGCACAGCTTAAACCGCTGGACCTAGATACATGAAATTTGGAGGATGTATTCCTTTTTAGATGTAGGGGTGTACAAAGGAAGGATTTTGGAAAATTCACCCTGTAAGGGGTCCAAAACGGCTTTTAATGTAAGACTAAAATGCTTCGTATTTCGGAAACCATTGGTAGTAGATACTTGAAAATTCACAGGTAGATTTCTTATATAAAAATAAATAAAATATGTTTCAGCAGTACCTGAAATTTTGCTGAAAAAAGCCACGGGAACGTTTTGTTTGTAAATAAATATACTTTACGTTTTAGCCAGATTTCAGCGTATTTTGACGATTTAAAAGTTAGTTTCACAGTATAGTCATTGAGATCAAAATATTTTCAGGACCTCAAGGTTCAAATGGGACCCCTAAATTGAAAAACTTGAGTATAGTGTCGTTTCAAAGGTCGTTTCACGGTGTCGTTGTTGAAATCAAAATACTTTCATGACCTCAAGGTTCAAATGGTACCCCTAAATTGAAAAACTTGAGTATGGTGTCGTTTCAAAGATCGTTTCACGGTGTCGTTGTTGAAATCAAAATATTTTCAGGACCTCAGGGATAAAATGGGACCCCTAAATTGAAAAACTTGAGCATGGTTTCAAAGGTCGTTTCACGGTGTCGTTGTTGAGATTCAAATATTTACAGGACCTCAAGGTTAAATGGGACCCCTAAATTGAAAGACTTGAGTTCGGTGTCCTTTCAAAGGTCGTTTCACAGTGTCGTTGTTAAGATTAAAATATTTTCAGGAAATCAAGGGTAAAATGTGACCCCTAAATTGAAAAACTTGAGTGTGGTGTTGTTTCAAAAGTCGTTTCACGGGGTGGTTGTTGATGTTTAAGTTGTTGTCTGCACGCCGCGTCGGAGGTGTTTTCAAACTACGCGTGGACGAAGTCGCGCGCGGGTCATCTAGTGATATATAAGAACAGAACTTTCATTATCAGTGTCCCTACCCCACAAACAAAACCCCAACTATCTGTCTTTCAACGAGATTAAATAAAAAAAAAACGAAAACCCCCAAATCTCAAAAATACTCATAATCAAAAAATCCCCAAATCTCAAAAATCTCCATAACTAAAATAATCCCCAAAATTAGTAGTACTATGAAGTAAATGAGGAAGATTTATTTGATTGAATATGAAGAATTCATGATGCATTAACATGTACATAAATTAAAATATGTATATCGTAAACAAACTTTAATTAGGATAATATAGTAACCAGCGAG
The DNA here is from genome assembly GCA_932527175.1 of Operophtera brumata. Classification (NCBI taxonomy): domain Eukaryota; kingdom Metazoa; phylum Arthropoda; class Insecta; order Lepidoptera; family Geometridae; genus Operophtera; species Operophtera brumata. Next base: position 30,303,856 of record OW052226.1, on the reverse strand, counting down.
AGATGATAAAAAATACCTACTCAATTATTTTACTGTTCGTAATGCTTGGGAACTCGAAAAAATGCTTGCTTGCTTGCTTGGGCTTGAAAGTATGACAAACTCATAATTTTGAACAATAAAAACGAGGAATTGCTTCCAATAAAAACTAATAAAAGGATTCTATCAGAATCTCCTGAAGTATTAGAAAGAAATACCCAGAAGCGAAACGAACACAAAAAACAACCAACCAAAATAAATAAAACAAACAGTATGAATAACTTTGTCATACAAAAGCAGAAGTTTACATACCCAGAGAACGATAAGCCTCAAAATAGTGGCCATAGCTCTCGCAACATAGAATAGCAATTACCGCAAGCCCCTCTCGATCTCGATCTCCCAATTCGGCTTGCCACCGCGGGAGATAATGGCTACAACCCTCCAACAAACCAACATCAACACCTCTACATATGTGCGTATAATGTGCGATCACTTCTGACGCAACAAAGAATGATCCTACTACAATACGCTTTGAGAAATATTAAATATGACATCATAGGACTATCCGAAGTAAGAATCATGGGAAATAATATTACAGAACAAGAAAACCATATATTTTGTCATACAGGAGACACAAAAGGGCAGCATGGAGTCGGTTTTTTGATCAAAAAAGAATATAAAAGCAACATAGAAAGTTATGCAGGAATATCGGAAAGAGTGTGCTTGCTGAACCTCAAATTTGGATCGAAATCATTATCAATAATACAAGTATATGCTCCGACTGCAGATGAAGAAATAAACATTTTTTATGAACAAATCCAAGCAGGTAAAAATCTAGCAAAAGGAAAATTAATAATAATGGGCGACTGGAATGCAAAAGTAGGACAGCGAAAACCGGGAGAAAACATTATAATGGGACCCTACTGCTACGGCACCAGAAACAATAGAGGCGACTTGCTGCTACAACACACGTTCGAAAACAGACTTACAATAATAAATACTATTTTCAAGAAAAAACTGAAGACTCTATGGACATGGATATCACCAGATGGAAACACAAAAAACCAAATAGATTATATTTTAAGCGAAGAACCAGAGAGTTTTACCAACATTGAAAGCATTTATGTCAAAGAATACCAAAGCGACCACAAACTATTAAGAGGATCTTACAAACTTGATAAAACAAAGAAAAGTAGAGCCACATACAAAAATAGAAAACCACCCCTAACAAACGAAGAAAATGCAAGACAATACTTGGAAGTCTTGAAAGAAGGAGTACTGGAGTTATCCTGGCAAGAACACGACAACATAGAATCTTACTACAAAAAAATAGAGTCTACTGTGATACAAAGTTTATCCTCTGTAAACTCCACAGAAACAACAAAAAACATAATATCGCATGAAACAAAAGAAATGATAAAAAGACGCGCAGACCTACAAGGCAAACACCCACGAAGTAAAGAAGAAAAAAAAGTACTTTCCGACCTATACAAAACTACCAATAAACTACTCAAAAAGGACTATGAAAAGCACAGAATGGATACCATAGAGGAAAACCTACGGAAGAAAAGAAGCCAGAAGAGAGCTTATAAGCAATTAGATTCAAACAAAACATGGGTACAAAAACTCAAAACATCACAAAGTTCGTTAAGATATACAGAAACGAGAACAGATATAGTAAAAACTGCCACAGAATACTACAGAGAACTGTACAGTTGCCAAATATACGACGAAATACCGAAAAATCCGACAGAAACTGAGCTAGTACAGCTGGTAGAGTCCTTCAAAGAAATAGAAATCTTAAAGAAGATTGTGGCACTAAAGCCTGAAAAGAGCCCAGGACCGGATGGAATACCAAACGAAGCAGTTAAGTTGGGAAAATAATTTTTGCTCACCCCCATCACAACGCTTTTTAATAAGATATTAGAAGTTCAAACAGTGCCTAAAAAATGGGCGGAATCGAGAATCACACTGCTGTACAAAAAAGGGGACCCGTCAGACGTTGGTAATTATCGTCCAATCAGCCTACTTCCTACGATATACAAATTATTCGCATCATGTTTAAATAATAGGATAGAGCCAGAAATAGAAAAGCACCAACCGGTAGAGCAAGCTGGGTTTCGAAAAGGATTTAGTACTATAGACCACATACATACCCTAGACCAAATAATAGAGAAGCACCAAGAACTACAACAGCCACTCTACCTTGCCTTCATCGACTATGCAAAGGCATTTGATTCGATATCGCACAAAAGCATATGGGAAGCACTAGAGCATCAAAATGTCCCAAAACCATACATAAACATCATAAAGAATATATACAATAATAGCAAAAGTAGAGTAAAGCTAGACAGACTCGGCTCTATAATCAAAGTATGTAGAGGAGTGAAACAAGGCGACCCACTTTCACCAAAGATTTTTATAGCTGTCCTACAACACCAAATGAAGAAACTTGACTGGGACAAAAAAGGTATTTATATTAATGGTAAATTTCTCAGCAATATAAGATTTGCGGATGACATTGTGCTGTTCTCTAGAAATTCCAATCAGTTAGAGGAAATGCTGTCTGAGCTATGCATAGTCAGCGAGAACATAGGATTAAAACTCAATGCAGCTAAGACAAAAGTAGCAACAAACAGCACCAAAAAACCTATAGTTGTGAACCAAAACCCACTTGAGTATGTGGAGAGCTACGTATATCTTGGTAAAGAAGTCTCTCTGAGTAAATCTAGGCATACAGAAGAATTAGAAAGAAGAATCAACATGACGTGGAAAAAATTCTGGAGCCTTAAAGAAATTCTTAAATCAAGACTCCCGCAAAAATTGAAAAAAAGTGGTAATGGACTCTAGCTTGCTCCCCTGTCTGTCCTATGGATCACAAACATGGATATTTAATGAAAACACACGACGCAGAATACAAACGACACAGCGCTCAATGGAAAGAAGCATACTTAGCATCAGATTAAAGGACAAACAAAGAAGCGATTCCATTCGAGAGAAAACAAAAGTCATAGATGCTCTGTCTCACACACAAAGCCTGAAGTGGAAATGGGCGGGACATTTGGCACGTCTTAAAGACAAAAGGTGGACACATCGAGTAACGACGTGGTCGGGGCCGACGGGAAAGAGAGCCAGAGGACGCCCACAACAGCGTTGGGTCGATGATATAAAAAAGGCAGCCGGCAAAAACTGGATAGGTAGAGCGCAGGATAGGGATTTTTGGAAAGATTTGGAGGAGGCCTATACCCGAAAGGGGCCTTAACTAAGGATTAAACATATTTTTTTTTATGATACAACTGGAAATAATATTTAATATTTTTAATTGTAACTTTGTTTATCTTTTTTTAAGGAAATAAAAAGGCTTTTTATTTATTTATTTATTTATTAATGCTTGGGAACGGAGAATAGCGATTGGAAGGTCGTAGCAACTTATTTTACAAAATCTGTCGGAACGGTGAGCTCGAACAGGGGTAAATTGTTGATAGTACAGCCTATTGAGGCATAAAACATAGTTGTATAAAACTTAGGTATATAATGGATTTAGTTGGTAGGTACTTATTTCAAGCAAGACGAACGAATTTTTGCTATCAACGAACACTTGCTCACAACTCACGCACGATCTATGTTAGCCAACCACTTAGACAAGACTAAAATGGCATACAAAAAATTGTACAATTTAAAATGTAATTAGGGTAACCAATCAGCAGGACACACTTTTTTACCTGAACCCTTTTTTTCCAAGGACATTTCACGCTCATGATGCTATTGTCCTACTATACAGGTGGGTTGTTACTTCTTAGAATAATGCTACTCAGGTGACAACGAGATGTTGCATTTTTTAAAACTAGTAGTTCTACACATTTTATAGAAGCAATATATTAAATTAATTATAAATGCATTAAGTTTTTGCTCTGACTGTACTTACAATGTACGTTTGTTCCCACAAAATGGAATGGGCCATGTAGTCAACGAAAAACTACATATTTTGGCTATTAATATCCTGGCCCATCGCCGTGGGGCAGGTCGTCAACGAAAATAACAAAAAATGGGACTCGCTGTCGTTGGGCCGCGTAACGTGGGCCAGGCTGTCAACATCCCCTAGGATTCCCTGTGTCGTGGGTATCAGAAACTATGAGTATTCGTGTATATCATATAATATCATGAGTACCTATGAGTAGGTATATCACAACGATCATTCCTTTTAACAATCGTTAAGACTACGAATGTTATTCAATAATAATCAAAGCCATAAGCCGTGCTGTATATAATAGTGCTGATTAATAATTTCTTCAAACTTATTTTAAAGTGCATTTGGTTTAGTGCATTCAAATTAGATATACCACCACCACTATATGCGAGCGAAACCGAGTGGGTGGTTATACGATATAGGTACCATACAAGATCTTTTATTCCAACAGAGTTTTTAAATTAAAAATTTTATCCACCCTAGAGAATAGCCGCTCGGTGAAAAATGGAACGCCGAAAACATTCAAAAGTAATATGAACAATGGTACACCTGTGATTTATTATCTCGTATCAAAGGTTTTTTACACAATAGTTAAATTATGTATTGTTTTTTTGTGCAAAGAAGTATTTATTCGTTATACAGAAAAAAACTATACAGATAAATACTAACTACCATCCGATTACTTTGCTTAAACACTGATGTACTAGTATTAGTCCAGTCAAGTTAAACATACAAAGTGGGTCGTGCTTGCAAAAGTTCTGGTCACGCTGATTTTTTTATATTTTGTTAGGACCTTAACCAACATTAAAAAACCAGATTTGCAATTTTCTAAGTGTGCGTTCGGCGGTGTGCCCAAAAAACCATGAAATTTTGGTTTTTTTTTCAGTTTTTGCTCAATATCTTAGTGAAGGAAGGGTCAGGGGGCCTATTATGAACTCTTATTCCCAGACAGTTTACGGCGTAAATTGAACTGCCTTGTAATATCGTATTATGAACGCACAATACCAGCCAGTCAGCGGTCACGTGACACTTGAACCGTTTTCTGCATGGATCTTGGCTAGCTATTCCGTATTACGAGCTTACATTTGACATAAGTTATCTTGTTTTAACTGTCAAAAAGTGGCAACGAAAACCATTCAAGTGCCGGTGCAGCGGAGTAGCTTTTATTGAATTGTTTTCCAAAACACTTGAAAAATATCACGATGTGTGATGAATATGAAGTGTTTTGAGTTCCTAGAAAGTGAAGCTTTGCATGAACATAAAAAAAACGTTCAAAGAAGGCAACTTTATGATCAAGCTGCATCATGTTCGATATGGATGATGCTTGGATGATGACTAATTCATCAAACGGTCAGCGATTATCGTCTCACTATGGAGTTGGTGCATAACCTATGTGATGAATTTAGGCCTCATATGGCGGGGCCTACAGAATCCACGGATATGTCAGTCGAAACTTAGATTATCTATTATTTTACTACTATATCATCATCATAATATTGTGTTTGAATTGTCGATTTGTCATGATGTGGGTAATAATATGCGCAATTTTATTTTTAGGTTTTGGTTGCATTATCATTACTTATCTGAATAATATGGTTTAATATATTAATTCCAATTTGTAAACAAATCGTCATGATAAAGGTAGTATGCACAAACATTGCACAAACACTAACGAAACTAAAGAAAAAGTTTAGGTTTGTTATTATTACTCCCTCCCTTAACAAAACAATCAAATGTACCGCGGAATTATTAGACTGAATTTCGTTCGGAAACATGAATTCGCGCTACATTTGTGACCTTTTGTAACGCTAAATATCAATGAAAAATAGAATATAAATTAGAAATATTAAAAATACGTTTTACATGATACTAAAATAATATATAACATTATTTGTATCGTTATTTTTTCAAAAACATGTAACAAAAAGAACCGGTCACTTTCCGGTAACAAACCAATAACATTTCCGAACGATCTTCAGGGAAACTGCACACCAGTCATAGACAATTTATCCAGCCAGAAGTTGGTTTGATTATTCTATGTCATATAATACGAAACAGAACAAGCCAGTTTAAGGCCGTAAAATGAATTGCCTAGAACTTGCCTGGTTTTAGATAAGTTCATAATACGACCCCTGACCGGTATAGTCACAGCAAAATTAAATACTTTTAAAGTTGACTAAATTTGCTACAATTTGACACTAACGCGAGCTCTGTAAAGCCATTGGTTCCCAAGATACAGTTCTTCCAAAATAGGAAGTTTTTTCCTAAAAGTGTATTTTTTTTCGAAATGTTCACTTGTTTTGTGAAATATCTTCTAAATTACGCACCTCTAGTCAAATATTATAAATATTAAGTTTTAGTAAATTTAATTAGGTTTCACTTGAGACCAAATTGGTACCTGTAGGTACAGCGGTTCTCTCAAAAACGGATCTTCTATCTTAGATGGCCCGGCTTGGGCTCGCACGATGATGGTGTCTCGACGGCCGTGATGGACGCTGGGTGAGGCGCCCAGTCTGTAGTCGGGTCAACTTCATCGACCGAGCATTTCAGCTCCACATCCCGGACGTTAATTCACAATTTGCCTCCGCATGACTGGCAGAGGACTGCATGTAAATAAGGGTTTTTTGTATCTAGGTACATATGTGAGTTGTGGTGTAATTTACTGAAAAGTAGATTCGATTCAGGCAGGCAGAGCGATAAGCCCGACACACCCAGACAGATATACCCTGAATTGCACCGCGCCCCTATTGATCCGTTTAGCACGGCGATGGGCTCGCCCTATACTACCCGTGTGCATCCCGTATTAAAAGCGGTTCTCAATACGAAATAGCAAATACATTTTTGTTATTGGGATATAAAATACTATGATGTATCCAGCCTAATAATAGACCCCTCCGTCTCCTCCAGTGGATGTCGTAAAACCCGACTAAGGGATTACTCAGACTTGTTGATAAGATTCGTTGGTATAAAAGATTTGTCCGGGCTGCTAGCTTATTATGGAATGTGTTATTACTGGAAGAAAGCATTAGCCGAGTCAGTCGTGGGAGGCAATGGCGGCCATGAGCTCACCACTTGTTACGTCTATATTCCAAGATGGTGTAACCCACTGTGAAAAGAGGCCCATTGAGGCTCTGTCTTCCCCCCTTTGTGGAAAAAGGCGTGTGTCTATGTATCTATGTAAAATACCTATCTAAGAAAATACATTGAAATAGGGTTGAGGTACGGGCATGTTCCTCGGCAAGGTGGGATGGTCTTAGATAGACTAAAGTAGCAACCGAGTGAGGAGAAGGACGCAGCTATACATAGTAGGCATACCACCTCCAGCAAGACGGTTAGAAGAGGTCACGCAAATACCTAGGACCAGAGAAAATGGTACTAAGCTATACCCAGGCGGAACTGTATACCAAGCTATACTAGGAGATATTTAAGTACGGGAAGGATATTTCAAGGATATGGGAAGTAGATAGTAGATGTTTAGGAAGTAAAAGGCTTCTCTACCAGCTGTTCTACAATCGCGTGCCTGCTAACTAGTTGGTAATTTACCTACTGTTCGCAAAAATGCAAATATTTTATCAAAAACCATACATACATAGACACACGCCTTTTTCCCCGAAAGGGTAGGCAGAGCCTCATACGGGAAATAGACGTGACGAGTGGTGAGCTCATCGCGGCCATTGCTTCCGACGACTGACTCTGCTAACGCTTTTTTCCTGCAATAACACATTCCATAAATAATCTGGCAGCCCGGACACATCTTATACCAACGAATCTTACAAACAAGTCCGGGGTAGCTGTCAAAAACCAGTCCATTATTTAAACCGAAACGTCAGCCACATCCAACAAACACACCTTTCACAACCATTGATTCAAAAAGTATGTCAAGTGTACGTTCGCAAGTACCTACGTGAGTCCCTTGTTTACCCTGAATAACTCAAATGCCACTCATATGAAAAAGCCTCCATATTTACCGCCAAAGGCATAAAAAACGCTCCAGTTTTTAAAATTTTATATAAGTAAATACATGTCTGGAAACGTTGGTGATCTGTGATTTATCTTTTAACTTGTAACGATGTACTTATTTTTTTAACTTAGCATGCTGTAAAGCTGATCATGGCCTGTAGTATCTTTTTATTTTTATTATCATCTTATGTACCCATGTTTTGCAAAATAAATGTTTGATTGATTGATTGATAAATAAATAAAATAAATAAATAAATAATGCTGGACAGTTTACACAACATTATCTAGCCCCAAGCTAAGCAGAGCTTGTGTTATGGGTACTAGATAACTGATATACTTAATACAATATATAACATAGATAGATATTTTTTATTATACATAGAAAATACCCAGAACACCCTGAACAAATACCTGCATATCGCACAAATATTTGTTCCGAGGCGGGAATCGAACCCGCAACCTCCGGCGTCGCAGGCGAACGTTCGCCCGCCCCGCCACAGAGGTCGTCGTGATTGATTGGTACTGAGCGTTTTCCTAATCTTTGAAATACAACCTGACTGTTTTATTAGTAACTAGCATAACCGCGGCTTCACTCGCATTTTACCAGGATAATCAGGAATAATCAGGAGTAATCAGGAATAATCAATTTATTTGTAAACATAAATTTACAGGTCAGACAAATAACAATTCTAAGACGAATAAAATTTCTTACGAAATATTATGAAAAAAAGAAATCTAAACATGTAATCAATAATCAAATTGTAAACATAAACTAATTAATTATTACTCATTTCAGATGTCACATTAAAATTAAATATTACTAAGTAGATTTTATTAAATCTAATCTAATTTTAAATTATTTATTTCATTTTACAAACAAAATCTTCTACATAATTGTAATGTAGTGTTGAATGATGTAAGGCTAGATGATTGTATAACATGCTCCGGCAGGCGATTATACACAGCAGGGCCCAAGATGTGCGTGAGTCTGTCTGATCTCTAGTAAGTCTGTGCGTTACTCCCGCGAGCTTACCGGCACCATGGGTGTTGTAGCTCTGAGCGTGCCCGTATCCGCGAGTTCTAAATGTTCCTATATTTTGCCTCACGTACATTGCAACCTGAAAGATCACGATTGAGGGCAAAGTAAGTATCTTGAGTGATATGAAGTATGGCCTCGCCGATGTCTCCCGCGCCACTCTTGCGAGCACCCTCACAGCACGTTTCTGCATGCGGAAAGCACGTTCCCTGTCGGCAGCGCGCCCCCACAACTCAGCTCCGTACTGTTCGAATGTACAGTAGCGAAGTAGCAGATACGGACCACATCAGCTGAGACCACGCGAGATAGTCTATACAGAGCGTAACATGCGCTGCCCAATTTTGCACAGAGTTTGTCTACATGCGTACTCCAGGTTAGGCCTCTGTCGATATGAAACCCCAGGAAGGCGGTCGACTGGACTTGCTCTATGGGCGTCACAACAATCGATACTGATAGGCTCCTAACTTGATGACCAGAGATGGAAAAATGAATGAAGTACGTTTTCTTGAGGTTCAGGACAAGTCCGTTCCACTCAAACCACTAAGCCACCTGCCAGGTGACCTCATTCAACCGCTGCTCAAGCTGATCGAGAGACGGGGCGCATAAAAAGAAGCCTTATCTCAATGCAGGTCATAATTTTAACTGTGTACTAAATTTCATAGAAATTTGTTAAGCCGTTTTGTTGTGATTCAGTAACAAACATCCAAACATCGTAACTTTGACATTTATGATATTTATACAGGTTGGGGCAAATTTTTTGCGGCGAATAGAAAAATTTATCGGAATTGTTTTTTTAATTATTGCCGAAACTTACGATTTGATTTGGTAAGTTACTTTGGGAAATGTGTTCCTGGTTGGAAATAGAGTCGATTAAGATACACTTGTTTTTTTTTTAAAATACCTTATTGGGCGAATTGTAAAAAAAAAATGCCAATATATTTTTCTTCAAAATAATACAGATAGATAGATAGATGATAGAAAACTCTTTATTGTAATCACCTTAAAATAGTAGATTGTATCATAAGGGAGCAACATAATATTTTTACGGCGAGGGCGCTTTTTTGAATCCAGAGCGAAGTGAGGGATTCTAGAGTAGAATCCCGAGCGTAGCGAGGGTTTCTTTAGTAGAATCCTGAACGTAGCGAGGGATTCAAAGTACGTCGCCCGAGCTAAAAATATATGTTGCGCCCTTATGATACACTCTGCTTTTCATCACCCACTATGAGAAAATAAAAAGCGCCTCATATGTTATTGTAATATTATTATTTAATAAAACAAATGGTTGTTTTTTTGTGTTTTTTTGTTGTGTTTGTGTTTTTGGGTTTTTGGGTTTTTTTTTGGGTGTTTTTTTGGGTGTTTTTTTGTGTTTTTTTTTTGGGTGTTTTTTGTGTTTTTTTTGTGTTTTGTGTTTTTTGTGTGTATTGTGCTTTTTTGTGTTTTTAAGTATTGTGTTTTTTGTGTTGTGTTTTTGTGTTTTTTTTTGTGTTTTGTGTTTCTTATGTTTTTTGTTTTTTTGTGTTTTTTTGTTGTGTTTTTTTGTGTTTTGTGTTTTTGTGTTTTGTGTTTTTTTGTGTTTTTGTGTTTTTTTTTGTGTTTTGTGTTTTTTGTGTGTTTTGGATTTTTTTGTTTTGGGTTTTGGGCCGTCGTACCAGCCAGTATTTATTCAAACAATATTTGCGTTCGAATTATTTGGCGCTGGTTCCAAATTCAATAAGTGCGCCGCAATTATCTTTGCCGCGCACTTTTTGAATTAGGAACTTAATAAGTGCGCCGCAAAACTCATTACTGCCCGCTAAAAGTTTCTCATAGAAAACACCACCGTTGGGTGCACTTAAAGGCGAACCCAGTCGTCCTTTTCGAATAGATGGGATGAAAATAAAATAACAGCATACTTATATTAACTTACAACTAGTTCACGGTGATACAATGGGCGGCCTTATCGCTAAGAGCGATCTCTTCCAGGCAACCTTTGGATGGACAGGATTGTAAAGAACGTGAGAGGAGGTGAAGTTACAATAAAAATACAATAAAATAAAAATAAATAATAAAAAAATAAACGTGTTAATATATAAAAACAAAAAACAATATAGAAGATTCCCAAGAACAAAACCTTCTAACTATAAAAAGAAAAGGTAGCTACCCTTAAGGGGCCAAAAGTTTGCCCCATCCTGTATAGTGGGGTTGAACTTCTCTTACTTATTTTGGAGGTGTGACGTCATCATCACCACTATTGGACTTAAGGCAACCCCGTGGAACAATCTTGATCCGTCTCCATCCACCGACTTCCTATGACCGTTACTATATAATATCATCAGTCTATCGAATAGGGACCATACACTGCGTCATCCGGTTCGTGGTTGAACCTTCATTCCCAAACGCGGTTGTCGGTTCTGCGAGCTAATAGAACTAAGTACCTATATGGGCTCCTCATTCCCAACTCAATTTACTAATTCTGGGAGCTATTTCGGTAACCTTGGATTTTGTACAGATTTCCTCCAAGCAATTTTGTCCCATTCAGGCCTGTCCTAGATTCAGGAGCTTGTAATTTACGATACGAGGGAGACGAAAATGTCGAGCGATTTTCATCAGTCTACACGTCAGGTGACGAATTTACAACTTGAACTCGCTTCCAATTTTATGAATTTCGTGTAGATTCTATTCAATCTAGCTGGAATTATTATCGACTTGCGTATGTATGTATCTATGTTTGATGGGACTTTTTTGACACAGGCTTTTTAACGATGAAGGCTTCGACCAAAGTAAAATGTTGAAGGATTCTCTGAGTTCATTTGGTTGGAAGAACAGGCGTGCGGCGTTTATATTTTGAATGCATGTTTCTACTTACGAACCGTTAATCCGATCTTCATGAAATTTAGTAATAATAATTGGTTCAATTTATAGGTAAGGCTAAATAATTACAAGGACTGTTCAGATAGGTACTAGGTTCAAAAAAAAACAGGTCAAGATAAATTACAAGCACATGAGACTTTCATCTTTGTGTCTCAGGGTGGAGGGCGCAGTGCAATGCCACATAGGGTGCGTCCTAGGTCGACGTGACCTATGGGGTAGTATATTGTTAAAGGCAGAGGTTACCGCTTAACATCAGGTGGGCCACGTGATTGTTCCGTCATTCACGTAGTTAAAAAAAATGGATTTCTTATGAAAGGGCTTTCTTGTACATTTCAAATCTGTTTTTATTTTAGGCTTTGTTGTTTTATCTATATAATCATATACGAGTATGTAGAAAAAAACCTCTAAGTTACTTACAGTATTCCAACAATTCTGAAATATGGCATGCTAGTAGCTTTTGTGGCAGAAATACAGGGATAAGTTCAAATTTTTTAAATTCATTAAAAATCCAAAAAATACCTATAAATAACATTTTCAGGGGATCTCCTCGAGATCAACTTTAAAACAGCGACGTACGAATCATTTTAGTCGGACTAACCAACGGGGTGTAAAAGGGGAGTTAGACGTACGAGTAACTACGCGTACTTGTAGCTCGACGACCTTTTTAGGGTTCAGTAGTCAAAGACAAGGAACCCTTATGGATTCGTCATTTCTGTCTGTCTGTCCGTGTATGTCACAGCCTTTTTTTTCCGAAACTATAAGAGCTTTACTGTTGAAACTTGGTAGGTAGATGTATTCTGTGAACCGCATTAAGATTTTTATACAAAAATTAAAAAAAAACAATTATTTTTGGGGTTATACTTAGAACTGAAACTCCAAAATTTTTTTTTCATCAAACCTATACGTGTGGTGTATCTATGGATAGGTCTTCAAAATTGATGTTGAAGTTTTTAATATTATTATTTTCTAAACTGTATAGTTTGCGCGAGAGACACTTCCAAAGTGGTAAAAAGTGTCCCCCCCCCCCCCCCCATAACTTCTAAAATAAGAGAATGATAAAACTAAAAAAACTATGTAATGTAAATTACCATGTAAACTTTCACTCAAAATTGGTTTGAACGAGATCTAGTAAGTAGTTTTTATTTAATACGTCATTAATCGTAATCCATCCAAGAACTTTTATATTATGTTACTTGTTGCTACGGAACCCTTCATGGGCGAGTCCGACACGCACTTGGCCGCTTTTTTGCTCATGGTTCACCCTAAGACCCTCCTCGCGTCGTATTCCTCAATGCTGAGGGTCGTGACCCCCTCCATGGATCACTTTCTGCCGGACGATGTTGCGCCAATGAGATCTGTTGCCAGCAAGCAACACGGCTTCGTGGAATTTCGAATCGACAGAGGTGCGGATCTGACCAACGTAATGGGCTACGGCCTCGTGGCCTCTTTCCCTCAATTTTTCCAGTAATAATCAGTTTCTCTAAGTTATCACTGTGTTTCCGTGCTATATGACCAAAATACTCAAGGACTCGCTGGAGGCAGATGGAAGAAAGCCTAGTAGTTATCTTGAGTTCCTTGAGTATTGACACGTTCGTCCTACGGGCTGTCCAGGGGATTCTCAGCATCGGTCTCCAACACCACATCTCGAAAGCGTCAACACGCCTGCGATCCTTCTCTTTGAGAGTCCACCCTAAGTACGCGTACATTAAAATCTAAGTAAGGGTAAGTTTTACTATTTATTTTATCGTTGGTGATCCAACAACTTTGAAATTTTGCTCGTAACCCGGCTCCGCTCGGTACGTGTTGCAGCACCTGTAAGGGAAGTGTGTTGCATACTAGTTCTTACAAGGTTTTTTTTTTATGCTACTGAATGACGGATCAAGCTGATGGCCCACCTGATGTTAAGCGGTAACCTCTGCCTATGAACAGTGCCTTACCTCATAGGTCACACCCACCTAGGACGCGCCCTATGTGGCATTGCACTGCGCCCGCCACCCTGAGACATAAAGATGAAAAGTCTCATGTGCCTGTAATTTCACCGGCACCCTTACCCTTCAACCCGGAACACAGCAAATACAAATGCTTCAATTCCTTAATTTGGATACTTTCCTTATCTAAAAATTCCTATAAGTAATGAGCTTTCATTTTATTTTGGAAGTATTTTCGAGACCTCTTTACTTTCTAAAATACTATAACAATTAAATATAGTAATTTCCGAAACAATGATATCCTGTATTATTCATGACCTCTAAGATAAATAATCTTAATACCTTTCTGCGTTCTCTTTTCCTATTAAATGTCATCATGATATTTATCGTATCGGTAATACATAACATTTCTTACCGTAATGGGTCACGAATTTCGTGAAGAGCCTCGTGGTAAATAGATTAAGGCTCATTCATATGGCTACGGGATGGGCTCGAGACGGAGCCTGTTTCTAAAAGCTTATAATATTCTGTAATTTATATATTTTAATTTTGTACATTTTTAGGGTTCCGTATCCAAATTACGGAACCCTTATAGGTTCGTCATGTCTGTCTGTCTGTCTGTCTGTCCGTGTATGTCACAGCCACTTTTTTCCGAAACTATAAGAGCTATGCTGTTGAAACTTGGTAAGTAGATGTATTCTGTAAACAGCATTAAGATTTTCACACAAAAATAGAAAAAATCCCCCATAAAGAACTGAAACTCAAAAAAAAAAACAGCATAAATGTTGTTTTTCCGTGTTGGGTATCTTTGGATATGTCTTCAAAAATGATATTGGGTTTCTAATATTTTTTTTTTCTAAACTGAATAGTTTGCGCGAGAGACACTTCCAAAGTGGTAAAATGTGTGTTCCCCCTCCCCCGTAACTTATAAAATAAGATAATGATAAATAAATGAGTACATTACCATGTAAACTTCCAACGAAAATTGATTTGAACGTGATCTAGTAAGTAGTTTTTTTTAAAAACGTCGTAAATCGAAATCCATCCAAGAACTTTTGTATTATGTTACTTGGTGCTACGGAACCCTTCATGGGCGAGTCTGACTCGCACTTGGCCGCTTTTTGTATAATGTCCTTTTCACTATAGAAGTGTTGTGGCTGGAGCGCTAGTGCCTATGCTCAAAGCCAACATTTTCTATCTGATATCTGTTAGTTCCTCAAATGGCCGTGGGACATATTTCGTGACAAGGACTCTGCAAGTTGTTCTTCTGGTGATAGCAAACTAATCATATAATGTTGACGGTAGATGGTCAACGGAACTCTTCGTTGGTTGTTAGTAGACTAGTCTGGGCTCATTTTCATTTGATCACGATTCCAAATACTATTTTTATCTTCGACTTGTTGGGAAGATTCGTTGGTATAAGATTTGTCCTAACTGCTAGCTTATTATGGAAGTGTTATTACTGGAAGAAACCGTTAGAAGCAATGACGTCGTGGGAAGCAATGGCGGCGATGAGCACCACTTGTTACGTCTATTATATTCCACGATGGTGCAACCCACTGTGAAAAGAGGCCCGGCCCATTGAGGCTCTGCCTACCCCTTCGGGGACAAAGGCGTGTGTCTATGTATGTATGCAAAATAAAGTATTTCGAACTAATAGAAAACAATCTCCTAATGTATACATTTCTAAGCGCCTCAAGAGGCGAATTCTAGCTACTTTGGATGAGAATACAACGAACTGGCACACGAGGAATTGGGACCGCAATCTTGTTGCCAAATTATTTTGTTTTATTATATTGGCGACTGGGAATATAACAGCGATACTTATAACGATACTTGAAAAAGTACCTCTTTATTTTTATTTAACTGATTGTGTTTTCGACATTAGAGTTACATTACATTAGATAACTTTAAATTAGGTTAGAGTAATTTCTTGGTTTGTAACTTCCTTGGTGGTTTTGAGCAAGCGACCAAAATAATACTACTAACTGTGAAATGTCGTCTTTACTCCGTTGCTAGCCCGGTCTTGCTCCGCTGTTTGTCTATGAGATCTGTATTGCGTGCCTCCTCCGGATCCTGGCTTACATTTGCAAGATTACTTGAAGGATACGCTACTCCGCTTATCTAATATTAGATAATTTTTATGCTGACAATTTTCTGGTGTGAATAAAAATTTTAGCCGTGGGTGCCTTTGAGGAAATTTCAATTTATTGTGGAAAAGTAAATAATATACTTGTTACAAATAACATAACACCCAACAGTCACACATACGTAGACCTGATCCCACATTTGGATTCCACGTGTCGTCGTTTACGAGCACCATGGTAACAATGCACCTAGACCCGAAACAAATACTTGCAGATCATACTAACATTTGTCGCATAGCGGGAATCGAACCCACAACGTCTCGCATCTTAGCCGGCTACTCGCCCGCCACGTGAGAGAGGTTGTCAAATAAATTCGTCAATAGGTTTTAATAAGTGAACCTTCCTAACAAATCTAATATTTACTTTTGCATTTTTACAGGTAAGCCCTTCAAGCACAATCAAAATTGATGAATGCATTGTCAAAACTTGATAAAGGAGCATCCGTCAGGAAGTGAAGAAAGGTATGTAAAAATTGCAAACTGTGAACTGCGCTGTACCTAAATTTTGTTTGATTGTATCTCGATATACGGGTTTACGTAACATAATATCCCTATAAGCCCGGGGAGGTATTCTATACATCAAGGCGAATAACTTTAGTTCTAGGACTTTTTAATGTTCGAAGTTTTTAATTCATGAAATGCCTTGTAAAAATCCTGATATTCCGCGATAAATTCCTGAAACTCCTCCAGAAATGTACCTAACACAACGTGAGGCAGCCCTACGTAGGGTACCATAGCGTACCGTAACATCCTCATGCTGTTTTAGGAACATTTCTTGAGGAATTTCAGGATGTTTACGTGACATTTAATGAATTAAAAACTGCGAAATTTAAAAAGTCGTAAAATCTAAAGTTATTCGCCTTGATCTTGATGTCTAAAATACCCCCTCCCAGGGCTTATACGGATATTATGTTACACCCTGTATGTATAGTAGGTACATACAAAACAGACTTATGAGACGTATGGAATGTTAGCTACTATATCTACTATATGCCCAAACATCGAATAACAATTTTACAATCTGATTATTTTAGTGTGCTGTTCAATATTGTGACGCCTTGTATTATTTTCAACTAATTTGCTTGTACGAAGCGCTTAGATAATCGAATCGAATAACAAGGGTTTGCTCTTGAAACTAAAACCGGAATGCCATGAACAGATGCATTAAATATTCATAAAGCCTCCACGCACGGTACAAGCTTGTCAAGGACATAGCCCAGGCACTTTCAGGCGCTTTACACAACTATACCATTTATGTGGGAACATCTGTTACAAATTTGGTGAGCAATAGAGATTGCTGCTAACAAAAGTGAAGGGTTTATTTCTATCTATGTATCTACCAATAAAAGTTTAATCCCAGTACAAACTCCCATTTCTGATACAATGTATGTAACATGTCAAGTTACTGTCACAAATAAGAAGGTAAATTAAATAATGTTATAAGATAATTTAACAGCACGTTTCTCTCCTAACATTATTTAATTATTACGGTTTACTTATGGAGTGGTCAAGCTTCGTCTCAGCTTTGTACCTTAACCATAGCAGAAAGACGAAAACGTGAGAGACAAATAACAATATCTAAGTTTTTTGAAGACTGATGCTGCGAATGAAACCCCCTCTTTCGATGGAATACAGCATTTTAAAAGACGCAGGAAGTCGGTGAATTGAGGCAAACCAATACTGTTCGTCATGGCATTCTAGGGACATAGGCCTCCTAATAGGACTATAGGACGTAGGCCTATGTCCTATAGTCCTTAGAGACGTCCGTCGCTTGATGGACAACCTAGTCAGGCTTCTCCCATAGAATCAATGATCAACCTACATATACGTACAGTTGTTTTAAAACGTTTACACTATAATTTTCAACATTTTCAACATCTATACTTATACGAAAATATTTAGTAGAAAATTATAATAATTAGGAAATATTAAATAGTTTTTGAACATATATGCGTTAGTAAAAGAGTTTTTTTTATTAAATAATTCATTCGGTAAGGTACACTACCACAATTTCTACAGCAAATTAGTAGTGCTGGCATTGCTATGTTCCGGTTTGAAGGGAATAAATGTTAAATTGCAAGCACATTAGACTTTTCATTGGGTGGCAGGTGCAGTGAAATGCCACGTAGGGCGCGTCCTAGCCAGACGTGACCTGTGAGGTAATGCATTGTTATCGCACCGCTATAACAATATGTTAGAGGTTACCGCTTAAAATCAGGTGGACAGGACCATAAGCTTGCTCCATAATTAAAAAAAAAAAAAACGCCATTTCTAGTTTTTATTTTTTGAATATACCTACCCAGTGACACTCGCGCAATAAAGACGAATCCAACGACATATCATTCATCAAAATCGAACATAAGGACGTACATACATACATACATACGTCCATACATACATAATACATACAGGTCCAACACAAAACCTTCCATTTTTGGCTTCGCCGCAGTCGGGTAAAAAGAGGAAATTAAATAAATAAATAAATAATGCTGGACAGTTCACACCAACATTATCTAGCCCCAAGCTAAGCAGAGCTTGCGTTATGGGTACTAGATAACCGATATACTTAAAACAATACATTACATAGATAAATATTTATTATTATGCAAAGAAAATACCCCGAACACCCTGAACAAATCTGCAGATCGTACAAATATTTGTTCCGAGGTGGGAATCGAAACCGCAACCTCCTGCGTCGCAGGCAAACTTTCGCCCACCGCGCCATAGAGGTCGTCTGGTAAGTGGTGGTCGTGAGGTAATTACAGTTATTTTGTACTTAAACTAGCTTAAACTTATAAAATAATATCATAGGTTAATAAAAAAAATAGTAAATGTCAGCAGGCTGAAGTTAGTCGCATTAAACATTCATTTGCCCTACGATTCCAGTCAAGGACGGAGTAGCCGTGAGTTTGTTGAGGCCAAGGTGTCGGTGTATGGCCGTGTATGTTCCTATTTATGTGTCTCGGTTTATTCACTCATAAATTAATGTATTAACGGTTTGAATGAAAGGGAAATGAATAAGACTAAAGATTCATTATTGAGAGCTATTTTAAAAACAAACATATGCAGCTAACCTCCTGTCTCAAGCATTAAGTAGAGCAAGAGAGAAACAATAATATACAAAAGCCTGCTTGAATAGGAAGTTATATTCTTTGCATAGAATAGAAGCATATTCAGATTGTTGAATACCTAGTCGAAATCAGATAGTCCGATAGTCAGCTCATTTATTCAAACAAAAGGTACACGTCACTAAATGAGTCAAAAGGTACATAATGTACACATACATGGATCCGGCCCAAGAATATACCCCTCCATCTCCATCCCTCCATCCCCAAGGATGTCGTAAAAGCCGACTAAAGGATTACCCGGACTTGTTTGTAAGATTTGCTGGTATAAGATTTGTCCTGGCTGATAGCTTACTTAAGACTGAGACCACGCAAGGCAGATATCATCATAAAAAAAAGCGACGTGCCGCTCGAAAATGTATTTTTTATTTAATATCTCGTGAAATAAAATAATTTAAAAAACCTTATTTATCCAATTTTTGACCCAATAATCTATACCATATTGACAAACAATAGAGTCTAGTCAAAAGTTAGAGGTAACTTTGTAATTTTTTTTATCATGAAAATTTTGTCCTATCTTGTTTCTGTCTGGGTATTCTGTGGGTATTATAATGTTATGATTTTTTCAGTTAAAAATCTAATCTAAGATTGGTAATTTTGCGTTATACCCCACCTTAAGGGATGTATTATTACTGGAAGAGCGTTAGCAGAGTCAGTCGTTGGAAGCAATGGTGGCGATTAGCTCACGTCTATATCCTACGATGGTGCAACCCACGGTGAAAGAGGCCCATTTGAGGTTCTGCCTACGCTTTTTGGGGAAAAAGGCGTGTGTCTATTCGGACACTGTACACATTGTACTTAAACAATAATAAACAAAAAAAACAAGTATCCAAAAAAACATGACACGTCTAGGATTACTATGGTATTTTAATTTCAGGCTAGTGACTTATCGAAAGTGTAGGTCTGCTCAACAAGCCAGCGCTTCAACTTGGACTTACCTAAATATGCTGATACTATTGGAGCTACAGGACATTTTTAAGCCAAGGCTAAACCAACGCGTTCACCCCGCGTCCGCGGTAGCGAGCACGGTGGCGATCCATTGTCTTACCATTGATCGCCACCATGCACGCCACTGAGGACGCGGGCTGAACGCGTTGGTCTGGCCTTAGCTTTAGGTAGCCGGTTGTAAACTGTCATGTCATATCTTGAAGTTTAACAGCGCGTCTAAAGGTGGACGTGACCTATGAGGTAATGCACACCGCTTAACATCAGGTGGGCCCCCGGCTTGATCCGTCATTCAAAGTAGCATAAAAAAAATGACTCTGTCTGATATTTACATCACTGTAATTGGCACACATGGGTAATTAACATATATAATATTAACATATATAATTAACATATAATGGGTAATTATATTTGTGCGATCTGCAGATATTTGCTCAGGGTGTTCTGGATGTTTTCTAAAAATAAAAAATATCTATCTGTGTAATGTATTGTACTAAGTATATCAGTTAACTAGTACCGATAGCACAAGCTCTGGCTTATCTTGGGGCTAGATAATGTTGTGTGAACTTGTCCAGCATTATTTAGCATTATTTTATTTATTAATAATAGAAATCAAGCAAGTTCACTTAGTTGGCATCTTACAACAAATTGTAATTAGTAGTATTATTCATTCTATAATAAACATGGTGTGACACATTCAGGAGACGCAAACTTTCTCAAGTAGGACTATCCAAAACTGCCACTTTACTTCACTGTTTCGAATATATATATATAGAAAGTGATAATGTTTACGAAATTCGGGGTGACATTTGACCTAATTTAGTTACTAACGCTGCCAGATTCGCTTGTATAAGGCTAGTGTGCTCAACGTGACCAGCGTATGATTATTACCGTACGGCCCTTCGGCTAGGTAGTTGATGGCTAAAACTCTGGTTTTCTAAGTGATGCCTCAGGTGACGGCAGACGCCTTTAAAAAAAGCTTTCAAACTTGCTTCGTTTATGTATTTTTTTCTGCGTTTACGTCTTTGTGGATCAAAAGTTGTAATACATTTTTAAGCATCCGGTTGAGCTGAAATTTGTCATACCTTGATAGGTATGACAAATTTTAGTCCCAATAACAATACAATATTATGGTAACAGCAAGCTAAATAAATAAATAAATAAATAATGCTGGACAGTTCACACAACATTGTCTAGCGCCAAGCTAAGCAGAGCTTGTGTTATGGGTACTAGACAACTGATATACTTAATACAATATATTTAATAGATAGATATTTTTTATTATACATAGAAAATACCCAGAACACCCTGAAAAAATATCTGCAGATCGCACAAATATTTGTTCCGAGGCAGGAATCGAACCCGCAACCTCCTGTGTCACAGGCGAACGTTCGCCCGTCGCGTCACAGAGGTCGTCAAAGCTGATCTGATTATGGAGACGGAAGGTGCACAACGGAACTCCTCGATGATTAGTAGCCTGGCAGAGTTTGCGCTTATTTTGATCAGCTAACGGTTCCGATCACTAACCGTGCTACTATAAAATTAGAATTATCTTTGGAATAATTACACAGTGTTTTGTCTTTTGCATTGACAATCAGTTTCAAATATAATCGAAAGAGACAAAATACGGTTTAGTTATTTAAAGGATGATCCGCGTTTATTAGTGATGAAATAATATAGTAGTGTGTTTGTGTAATGTGGTTTGGAAAATAGAATAAGTAAAAAACAAAAGACAAAGACAAGATGAAAAAAAAACTTTGTCATCATTTGAAAATTGCCGTCACCCACACATATCAACACTGAAAGGGATCGTAACCGTATCATGTCGAGCCGTTCCGTATTCTTTGCATGAACCTCGCTGCTGCAACGCACACTTATCAAAATATAAACGTAATCGCCTCGCCTCGAGACAAGCGAGCGGTTGGCGAGTCATAAGCGCGGCGTCGCCTAGCCGTAGCCGAGTCGACGACGTACCGGAGCTGCTGATCCGCTGATCGCTTGGCGCCTGGTTGATGGCCAGGCGAAAGGCGATACGGTTACGATTTCTTTTCGAGTTGATATGTGCTATGACCTTTAAACAGCGGTTCCATGACGGCTGCTGCTTCTTAAAACCAGAGCTCTAACCTTGAATTGGGGGGATAGTACAGCTACAAAAGCTACACGCAACTCATCATTCATATTAAATTTTAGGGTGCACAAATGTTCCAACTCCCACTGTTGAAAATGATATATTAAGGAGATTAATGATTAACTCCACATAACTCTACAGTAATTTGAATGAAACCTAACGCCTGTAATTTTCATAAATGCAAAACACTCCCTGAAAACTGTAACGTCAGACATGGCAAGTTGAACTGTTTCGTGCGAACCCACCATAAAGGTGGAATGGTAAACATCGTCGTGGTATGAGGGTGGCAGTGACGCTCCACCACCAAGCTTGGCCCGACGTGCCTTGGGGTCGAACTGACGCGATCGAATTACTTTATAGTGTAGAAAATTTACTGTTTTTTCGTGAAAATATAGATGTGAAAAAAGTGGTAACGAAACTTCGGGAACCAAAATAGATTTCACAATATTTTATGTCAAATGATACAGGCGCAAGTTTCCAAATAAAATTGTTAAAAACATCGTTTGTTAGTTTAGCATCTTAAAAATATTTATATTTTGCTTTAATTTTACACTAGCTGAAACCACGACTTCGGTCGCGATTGCATTCCCTGCAGACTGAGATTTGACTACAGTTTGTCTCATATTACGCAATGGTCTGCGGTGAAGCACTCTCAAGAAAAGAGCTTTTTAGTTTGGATTTTAAATCTTCCAACTCTCCATTTCTCAGAAGACAGTAACTCAGGTAGAGAGTTCCTTCACAGATCGCACAATTAATATTTTAAATCTTCCAACTCTCCATTTCTCAGAAGACAGTAACTCAGGTAGAGAGTTCCTTCACAGATCGCACAATTAATATTTTAAATCTTCCAACTCTCCATTTCTCAGAAGACAGTAACTCAGGTAGAGAGTTCCTTCACAGATCGCACAATTAATATTTTAAATCTTCCAACTCTCCATTTCTCAGAAGACAGTAACTCAGGTAGAGAGTTCCTTCACAGATCGCACAATTAATATTTTAAATCTTCCAACTCTCCATTTCTCAGAAGACAGTAACTCAGGTAGAGAGTTCCTTCACAGATCGCACAATTAATATTCAAGCAATACATATTCTATAAAATTATTACCTTCTTCTACCTCGTCTCATCGGTTCTTTCTTGGTCACCCTTCTTTAGGTCAGAGACCAGCTTAAAATATGGTGGCTCTATAAAGACCGTGTGACCAACGGTGAAAGAACCAGTGTGATGAAAGGATTCAGTGCATCTCGTAGAACCTACTGTACCCGCTTATTTTAATGTAACAAATTGGAAGCAATTTGTTATTTTTGAGATACGTACAAAATTTCCATTTCCTGGATAAAATTTACCTTCGATGACATCACTGCCCATAAAACTTCCGGCATTCATTATTTTCGTTTCCGGTTTCTTCCGTGTCACGAAGAACTGAATTTCAGAATGAATTAATGTCCAATCAACTTCTATATACCTCGGTTAGAATATTTGGAGTAATTGAGTTTTAACTACATATTCCCATCTCATCATAATCAGCCTGTATCCATGCCACGGAGTGATCTCAATGGTCTAGTTCTGCCTCCATCCGCCGGCTTCCTGTGACCTTTAAAGTCGTCTGTCCATCGCGAAGGGGGTCTTCTTACACTACGTCGTCCAGCTCGAAATAACCACTCTAGTACCTTTTTCCCAAACGGTTGTTTAGTTCTGCGTGCTATACAGCCAGCCCACTTCAGCTTGGTTTCAGAATTCCGTCTAAAATGCAAAAAAATATAATTATGGTTAACCTACGTCTTAGACGGTAGAGTATGACAGACAAGACTGGCAAAGATCTTATAATATAATCGATCAAATCTATACAGGGTGTCACATAATATCCCTATAAGCCCAGCCCTATAAGTATAATATGGGTTCTATTTTTACCGTTTTGTTTTAACAAGTTCATAAGGTAATTAAGTACATAGAATTAGTCTACTTAACACTGTTTCTAGGTTTCTCATTAAAACTAAATAGTTCACACAAAATAAAACTAATAAAATTATGTTTACGTGAATCGGACGTCTCGAACCTTCGATAATGTAGGTAGAGGAGGTACTTATAAAAGTTTTTTTTATATTATGTTTATTTTTATATTATATTTATGCCTTTGCACTCTTTTACATTACTAGGTACTGATATTCTATTTCACGAAGTCTGTTTGGCTATGTTTGTCATAGTTCATGCACACGCACATTGTTTTAATGTACGTAGCTCAGGGGAAATTAGTCTTGACCGTGACGAGGTCCGACACCTCACCTCCGTGGTAATAAGCAACATGGCTGATAGTACCAACCTCTCGGAAAAATGCACGCAACCAATCTCTTGGAAAAAGATTAAAATTGTATTTAGTTGCTTTATGATTTTTACTAAGAAAACGAAAAATACTTTACAACTTCAATTTAAAATGAAACCAACTTAGTTTATTGTGTTGAAGGGAAACAGCGTTGTCGTAACTTCTACATCAACAACTTGGTCTCGAAGGCTCTATTTCTCAGTGATTTATGGCAAGCAATCTCTGGAGAGAAATTAAATTGTCGGTTATTAGTACTTAACACACGACAGCACTTTCAACAAAGTTTATTTAGGTCTTGTTAGTCTCTTGTTATAATATCAACATTATTAAGCAGCCTATTTTGTGATAAACTATTTTGGAAGGTATATAGGTATTCTGACTTTATTATGTTGAGGTCTAATTTGTACCGTCAAAGCAAAAGGAGGATTATGATTTTAGTTGTCTACGTATGTTTGTTGGTCTTCTTCTTCTTTTTGTTTGTTGGTCTCGTAGCTCCAAAACTCTACGAATTTTGACTAATGAGTTATCATATGAAGCGCCTTGATGTTTTGCGTGTCATAGGCTATATTTTATGAAGTTACACTAAATTTAACATGGCGAAAACTTTACAACCTCAAAAAATACATAAGTGATATAAATATAATGAAAATGATATCAAAAGTAAGGTCCAAAAATATATCTCACTAATACTAAGTACTCCACAAAAACTAAAACCCGAGACTACGCAAAAGCTAAAAACATGTAGAATTAAAATATATAATTTTTGTAATTTAGCTAGTTTGAGTCCCGCCTTAGGCAAGTGACTTTTTTAATATCATCTAATGCAGTATTTTTGTATTACTGATGGCTGTGGGACACACTGTCTAACATCTGAAGATTATCATTGAATTGTGTTCCCGTCTCCCGACATTCGAGTGTGGTCGCGGTCTGTGCTCATGAAGAAGGACCTCTACATGGTCAACGAAACGTCAGCAGGAGAATACACGTGATTCATAATTTTTATTTTTATAAAAAGTACCAAAATGTTTTAATTGAGGGCCAGGTCTACGATTCTATATTAACTTAATCAATAGCTGTGTAGTCGGAGGCTTTTCTAAATATAAATCGTGTATTCGTGGATGTACTATTAATTAAGTTGAATGTTTTATATAGAATCGTGGATCTGGCTTTCCTTCACAACATTTTGATACGACATTTTGTTTATGCTTTTGCATAGTCAGCTTTTAGTTTATAATCTTATATTTTTAGAGAGTCGGTTTATAGTAAAGAGGCACTTTGGAAAGTAGCTATGTAACAAAGCATTAAGCATATGTTAAGCATACTTAACTACTTACTCTTTAACTTATGGGGACAAATAAATAAATTAACTTTCTTTGGTTAATTTTTGGAAAAAAAAACTAAGTAATCAGAAAAAAACATATACTTTTTAATATACTATTGTAACCTTCTTATATGTGTGATAAAGTTGCAACACTAGTGTATTCAGTGTGTGATGTGATACCTTTGTGTGTAATAATAATTGGATGTACCTGATGAGCTGATCACCATGTTCGGCGGTAGCGGAGACACTCCTTTGATGACGCCAGATGGATACTGCAACATATCACAAGGTATGCCTACATTGTACTTACTGGATAAGTATCTAATAAGGGTTTGTATACCTTCCCCTAGACATGCGAATCTGAATCAAATATGCATTGTATGGATAACGTAAGCCTGTTGTTACGGTATTGTTTATTTCGCGCGTATGGTAACTATCATGCTAGGTCGTATTTACAGTAGCTTACATCGAAGATATTATGTGGCCAATATAGTATTTTTTAGACGCACTTTGATGGTAGCTGACCTGTTTATTCAGAGGACAATATAGTTTTTAGAGGAGAATAATATTAAATAGAAGTCGAGTTAATTAGAGCCTAAAAAAATTACTTGCTTTGTATCCACCTTACACCCCATTTATCGTTCCACGCCTAATTATAATTTGGCAAACTTTAGCAAGTTTAAGTAATTAAAACAGAGCAAAAACAGAAAATAATATGAATCCAATTATTCTTTTCTTGTTACGAAATGAAACACGACATCCCCTAGGACGTCTTATTTTATTTTGCCTGCTAACTTTAGTTAATGAATTATTGTTTTAAAATAAAAAAATGCTTGGTATCAAATTTTTATAGGAGTTGTGATACGTTTGCTTACAGGTTGTATTAATAAGCTAGGTATTGCCTGAGAAATTCATCTTTTTGAGTCGAAATGTTTCCATAGTTTGTGCTCTACAGATTGACCTGGATTTAGCGAATTTATGTATTACTACTAATAATCTTTATTGGTAATTAGAGCTGGCTCTTATCTGGCTCAACGCATTAGTATTGCCATTCAGCGTGGCAATGCAGCCAGCATTTTAGGGACGCTTCCGTCTGGTAGTGATTTGGATCAGTTGAGCTACCTTTAGATCGCTAGCAGCGGTCTTCAGGTATCACAACTGTTTCATATGTATTTTGTCCATACCTTGTATTAGTTGTATTATTATTTCTGTAAATAAATGTACCAATAATCTTTATATATAATACTATTATCGTTAGTAAAAAAATGCCAAGAACTGTACCGACTGTATTCACTCCTTTCTTACACATGTCCTCTTTTCCATAATCCATTCGTTTCCTTTTTTTTTTCTTTTTTTTTTTCTTTTGTACTCATTCTTGCCTTATCTTCTCCATTCCAGTCAATTACCAATCAACTCCACACATCACTATAATTTAACGTATCTCCTACTTTTTATTAACTGTTAAACTTTTTGGATTTATAAGATAAACCAGCCAACGCACTGCAGAAAGAAATTTAAACCTTTTTTTCATAAATTTTAACACATTTTGCTCCAAAAATATTGTAATTGCGCCGTTTCATCGCAGTATACGCTCATTAGGTCGATGTTATCTGAAGAAAAATCCTTAATGAGCCAGCTTTTCTTTTCTTCCAGCTCAGGCCAAAGCGTTTTCATTAGATAATATTTTAGAAATGCAATATGATCTACTAAAATTAAAATGATAAATCCAAAATTTCAAAGACAGCTTTTTCAAAATTACTTTCTGAATCTTGAAATGAATTTCTGGTATTCAAAATTTTTCAAGCAAGAAAATGATTTCGTATCTTGGCGAAAATCATGAAATAAAAATATAAATAGATGATGTGTAAACAGATAAAACATAAAACGGCGTGCAAAATAGAAAATGCCATTGTTTTGTCTATCTATCAATAAAACCACCACCATTACTGGTCATTGCAACTGATTTTACATAATGCATCACAACGACCACCGGGAAGGCAATTTCGAGGGTGATCATTGGAAAGACAACCTCAGAAATAATTTAACTGCACTCAAAGTGCACGAGATTCATAAATAATTTCAAAATTGTACACTTATGTAAAAGGTAATCTGCATCGATAAAGATAAGTGCATTATTATACCCGATTAATTTATCAGATAAGATAGGTGATAGATAACTTATCGATTATAATTGTTTTTGTGCCTATTAGATGACATTGTAATCTAGAAAATTGTCTTAGTCTCATTTTACTTATTTACACAATCTTGACATCGGTGAAAATATTTGGAGCCATAAGCCATAATTATAAGAAGAGAACTGAGAGAGAGTAGTTATTTGAAGGCATTGGAATACACTCATGTTTTTTTACAATCTGACTTATTACATTTTGATGTGTACTTGTACTCTAGACTTACCATGCTACTAATAAACGCTGAATATCCACAAAATAGTTACACCGTACACCGTTATAGTTAGTTATCTCTTTTGATCAAATTAGAAACTGATTGTCAATGCAAAAGACAAAACACTGTGTAACTGTTCCAATGTTTACTGTTTTATTTATTTTATTAACTGACATTGGCAAATCCTATGGCAATGACTTATATAATTAAGTCCTCCTTGCACTATTGTCTTGTGTGAAAGTTTTTAAATAAATAAATAATAAATAAATAATTATAATATTTTCAGATCTCGTGAATTCAAAAGCCTGAACCCAGATAATTCGAGTAGGCGGCTCAAGACCATTCGTTGTGGCATTCTATCTAGGAGGCCTTTGTTCAGCAATGGATTCATACATGACGGTGATTGTTGGATGATTGTATGATCTACAAATATTTGTTCCTGGTCTGCGTATTGTGGCATCATGGTACACGGAGTTCCTGATACCCACGACCCAGGAATCCTATTGGGGATCAGGACAATGTATGTTGCTGCTGGGTGTTATGTTATGTTACAGCTCGATTTTATAATTTTTCTGTTACGTTTTTACCAAAACGGTATCTGCATCCACATTCAGAAATTTTCGGATGATATTACGATATTACGCAAGAAAATTAACATACATAAATTTCGGCGATGTTTATTACGGAGTACAGACGCTGTAAATGAGGCAACGCCCATACAGTACCAAGCCGTTCAACTCATTGGAAACCTGCAGAGGAATTAAGCATCTGTTTAGCTCGCTGCGAAGTTACCGCGATCGTTTCGTAAATTCCCAAGTTCCTAAGTTCACTAATGCACCAACACTACAACAAACTATCGGCTAAGCACGTAATGTATTCCAGTTATCAACAAGGGATTACGGGTTTCAGTTACGATAACAAGGACAATTAGGGAGTCACCTTTAGTTGGTTCAGGCTTTGGTAGTTTTCGCCACGTGAACTATCTTGAAAGTGACTAAATGAGGCTTTGGTATCTCCTGTGTCTGCTCACTGCAAAGCGAAGGTTTTCCTCCTTTCTTTCTAAAACCAATATACCTAAAATCAATAGCTGTTATATCAATATATGGCATCTATATGACCCACATTAGGAGTTCCTCTCGGCGCCATCCATCCCTGTCATCCACATTCAAGTCCATTTTCCATGGTAATCGACCATATTTCTTACGCAGTAGGCGTGATTCACGTATTTTAGATTAAATCTTGACTAAAATTTATATTTAAACAAAAAATATTTATATTTTTACTGTAGGATAATTAATTTTCTCTGCAAAATTAGATAGATCTGTTTTATTTTGGATTTTGGTATAATTGATCGAGTTATTGCCGTTGGCAAATGAATCATTGATATTCATATCGGCAGGATTACGATAGGTAAAGTAAATCCAATGATAGGACCATATAATACGATAATGTAATATATAAATGTTTTTTTTTCCTGATTAAAAATTTTAGTAACAAAGAATTATTTTTACCTTAGTGTGTCCAGCTTAAGAATATACCCCTCCGTCTTCTCCCGTGGATGTCGTAAAAGCCGGCTAAGGGATTACCCGGACTTGTAGATAAGATTCGTTGGTATGAAATTTGTCCTGGCTTGTTTTGCTTATTATGGAAAGTGTTATTAGGTACTTGAAGAAAGCGTTAGCCGTGGGAAGTAAACGCAGTTGTGGGAAGCAATGGCGGCGATGAGCTCACCACTAGTAACGTCTATATTCCACAATGGTGCAACCCACTGTGAAAAAAGGCTCTGACCCCTTCGGGGAAAAAGGCGTGTGTATATGTATGTATTTAACTTACTTATCTGTCTGTTGGGAACAAATTTGGCGATCGAATTTTCGACCACTTTTCGATATACAATTGAGCTGAAATTTAGCATAATTACCTACCGAGGTTTGCCTTCTAATTCCATACTATTTAGTTTGTTCATTGCATAGAACAGTATCATACTCTGTCCATTGACTCTGCGAGTGTTGTCCATCCATATACCAAACAAAACCGTTGAACATAAAGTATCAACTGAAGGTCACGCATATTGACAACCCCATCCCTACTGAATGTATCAAGGGCGGATATAATATCATAAATTACCATGACACAAACATGTCAATGTCAATACATCTATTTCTGTAACGGTTCAAGGCTCACAGCACTTATGACTGCTTTTTCTTACCTACCTATATTCTGTTTTGTGGCTTTTATAACGTGTGTTTTTAATTTACGTCATGATAACAATAGTAACTTATCTTTTAGGTTTTATTTTACTCAATCGAATGCTAAAGCGGTGAAGTAGGCATCAATAAGTGTCTGCACACTAGGAATCTCGAAACTCGCTTACAATGTTCCTACTCTTAATTTCTAATTCAGCTGTTTTTAAACAATAAAATATTATTAAAACGAGCCTTTACTTAGTCACTAATCTAACTCAGCATGCGTAGGTATTTTTTTTTCTGTATTTTTAGTATGCTAATAATCACCGAGGCATAAAATCAAACAAAATTCATTAATTTTCTGGACTCCTGAACGCATCATTACTTAGGTTTACTTATTCTAAGATTTATTACTAAGATCATTCATTTTTCTAAGCTTGTATTTATTTATCTCTTTATTTAGCGGCTTTTGAACATATTGTTCATGTCAGCCCGTGATAACAAAAACCTTGTATTTTTGTAATCTCGAACTTAGGCCCGTATTATAAATAGCATTTTAGTCCATAATTGACAGTTTAAACTATTTCCGTCCATTTACGGGCCTAATAATATCAATGGTAGTTTAACCTCTGATTCTAAATTTAATCTATTTCTGTCAATGAACGGAAACGGTTTAAACTGTCAATTAAAGATTAAACTGCTATTGATATTATAGGCCTTAGTCGCTAACCCGCTCGCTATTTCGTCCACGCATGTTAAATAGGTAGATAGTTAACTAAGTAAGGTAAGCTAGGTAGGTTCTAGTTCCTAGTGTGTTTAGTGTTCCTAGTGTGTTTAGTAAATATATACCTACATTCTTGCCTACTAAGACCACTGTTCACCATCACATTAGGCCGTTTAAACGGCTGTTTAGACTAAACAACTCTTTTTGACACATGTTTTCATACATTATCTGACACTTTGATGATTGGTTATGGTAACCGCCCGTTTATCTAATCGTGAACTTGGTCTTAAGCATTCTGTATTATCATCATCATCTTCACCCCTGAAACGAATCTATAACGAAATAAATTTATTTTACATTTTAAACCTTAATGTATTTAGTCTTCTCCTGTACCTACTATCGTTAAGCCAAGTATGAGATAGTATAATCTTGGCTAGGTTTTAAATCGATGATATGTTCACCTTTGATCGATAAACGTATATTGTATTTTTTTAAGTAAGTACGCTGTTTCCTTAAAATACTACTTTTTAACACTAATTTTATACTTTTATTTTCCATACATTATTGTATGGAAAATAAAAGTATAAAATTGGGAAGTCCAAAGTTGGGAGGTTATCCTCCCAACTTTGGTGCGCATAAGTGAGCAGGGTCAAGACCACGGACGCAAAATATTAGTGCTACACCATAGCCGTATTTATAATCTGGCTAGGTATTTCTGAATAGTAGTGCTACGCCGTAGCCGTATTTATAATCTGGCTAGGTATTTCAGAATAGTAGTGCTACACCGTAGCCGTATTTATAATCTGGCTAGGTATTTCTGAATAGTAGTGCTACGCCGTAGCCGTATTTATAATCTTGCTAAGTATTTCAGAATAGTAGTGCTACGCCGTAGCCGTATTTATAATCTGGCTAGGTATTTCAGAATATTAGTGCTACACCGTAGCCGTATTTATAATCTGGCTAGGTATTTCTGAATAGTAGTGCTACGTCGTAGCCGTATTTATAATCTTGCTAAGTATTTCAGAATAGTAGTGCTACGCCGTAGCCGTATTTATAATCTGCTAGGTATTTCAGAATAGTAAAGCTACGCCATAGCAGTATTTATAATCTGGCTAGGTATTTCTGAATAGTAGTGCTACGCCGTAGCCGTATTTATAATCTTGCTAATTATTTCAGAATAGTAGTGCTACGCCGTAGCCGTATTTATAATCTGGCTAGGTATTTCAGAATAGTAGTGCTACGCCGTAGCCAAATTTATAATCTGGGTAAGTATTTCAGAATATTAACGCAACGCCATAGCCGTATTTATAATCTGGCTAGGTATTTCAGAATATTAGTGCTACGCCGTAGCCGTATTTAAAATCTGGCTAGGTATTTCAGAATAGTAAAGCTACGCCATAGCCGTATTTATAATCTGGCTAGGTATTTCAGAATATTAGTGCTACGCCCAAGCTGTATTTATAATCTGGCTAGGTATTTCAGAATAGTAGTGCTACGCCGTAGCCGTATTTAAAATCTGGCTAGGTATTTCAGAATAGTAGTGCGAATTTATAATCTGGGTAAGTATTTCAGAATAGTAGTGCGAATTTATAATCTGGGTAAGTATTTCAGAATATTAGTGCAACGCCATGGCCGTATTTATAATCTAGCTAGGTTCTTCAGAATACTAGTGCTACGCCGTAGCCCTAATTAATATCTGGCTAGGTATTTTAGAGTAGTAAAGCTACGCCATAGCCGTACTTATAATCTGGCTAGGTATTTCATAATATTAGTGCTACGCCATAGCCGTATTTATAATCTGGCTAGGTACTTCAGAATATTAGTGCTACGCCGTAGCCGTATTTATAATCTGGCTAGGTATTTCAGAATATTAGTGCTACGTCGTTGCCGTATTTATAATCTGGCTAGGTATTTCAGAATAGCAGTGCTACAGCGTAGCCGTATTTATAATCTGGCTAGGTATTTCAGAATATTAGTGCTACGCCGTAGCCGTATTTAAAATCTGGCTAGGAATTTCAGAATAGTAGTGCTACGCCGTAGCCGTATTTATGTTATAGCTAGGTATTTCAGAATATTAGTGCTACGCCATAGCCGTATTTATAATCTGGCTAGGTATTTCAGAATATTAGTGCTACGCCGTAGCCGTATTTAAAATCTGGCTAGGAATTTCAGAATAGTAGTGCTACGCCGTAGCCGTATTTGTGTTATAGCACAGAATAAATAATAGTACAAGATAGCTAGGTATTTCGGAATAATAGAGCTACGCCTTTGTTCTATTGATGTTCTGTCTAGGTATTTCAGAATATTATTGTTCAAGGTGGACGCTCACGCTTGCGGCTCGTTTTTTATTTTTTTGATGTTTTCATGTCATCATGTCATCAATCATCATGTCATCAATCATCATCATCATCATTATCATTGATATGTTTTATCAATTAAAACATGTGTGTTAAGTCTCCTAGTTCTCGCGAACTCAGCTTTCGCTATCTGAAGAAGTATTGATGAGCTGTAATGGGCACAAAACAATAAAAGTTTTGAATCTCGCGCCGCAAGCGTGAGCATTCACCCTTAATGTGATATATTATAGTGACGGCTTGGAAATGGGTAGCTTACAGATACTCGAGTAGGTAGGCAAAGTTTTCTAGTGGTGACTTCAACTAGAAGAAGCAATGTATAGAAGCGCTTCTGGATCACAGACACGGGAAGGATTTCAATAGAGCAGTAGTACTACTACTTTGTTTTTTTTTTGTTGAGTCGAAACAATATCGGTGCTTTCACCGATATAACGATACGTGAAAATTCCCGTTTTTATAAAATTAGGTCAAGTATTATCATTGCATTCTAAGCCTATTCTTAGCAAACCAGCTAATATTATAAATGTGTCAATTTGTATGTTTATTCATTGTTACCCAAATACGTAACGGTTGGACCAATTTCAATGAATTTTGGCCCCTTGTTTATGAACTGGATAGTCAAATAGGCCACTTTTTATCCTGGTACTAAGGGAAGGAAACTTGGACAGATGTTACAGACGACTATAAACATGAAATATATATTCAGCTGATTTATTTGGTTGGCGTTTTTAAAAAGCATCATTGAAGCAATTTTTTCTCAATTAATATAACTAGTTAATATTGAAATAAGTTTTTTTAACTTAATTACTTATCCATCATCATTATCTGCATTTTCACCAACATCTGGGCGAAACTAGTAGGGCTCCTGAATATTTTAGGGTATATACGGAGTTTATATGGTAGGTACCATTTTACCAGAAAGAAGCTTATTTTACCAGTAAGAAGATGCCTAGGTACTTAATGTTTTATTGAAAATAAGTAGCCTTGATAATGCCATCATGTCTTTGTCGTACCTAAATAGCTATCATTGAAGAACACATGAACCGTGGCAAGAAAGCAAGTTCAAGTAAAAATCGATCTAGTAGTCGGGTAGTCGGGTGGTTCCGCCACCTTTCGGACTCTTCCGCCACTGACATTGGCATTGCTGGAACAGCTGGCAACTAGGACAGAAACAAAATAATATTTCATTAATGGGTAAACGCTTTTGCTGGGAACAATGTCAGTTAGGGGGGTGATTGGGAACGTGTGGAAATAAGCTCAATTGTTCGAAAAATACCATGTAATAATTTTATTTAAAACTTTTAATTGAGGTGTCATACTCATATTTCTAAACTAACGACATCGATTTAGTCAGTCGATCAAACGACAGCCAAAAACCGCAAACCGATTAGTAGAAAACGCTCCGCTACGGAGGCCGTATTGCTAAGTAAAAAGCGTGTATGGAAATGATAGGACACGCTTTTGTTTTGTTAACTAGCGTATTGTTTATTATTTTTATTCTTTTTATTAGGGCGGTTTTAGGTGTATTTTCAAACCCGATTATAAAATTGTTCATGAAATCAATAATGAAAATTAAATAAAGGTATCCGGAAGTGGGTGGTACTAAGTATTGGACTGATGGTGTTAGATGGAATTAAAATGATAAACCAATCTGTAAGTAAGTGGTTTTTATTGAACTTCATGCTCACGGCTATTATCTTATCACATAATTACTTTATCAAATGTAGATAATTTTGATTCAGATTCTATACAAGTTTCGAAACTAATATTGATTGGGTTTTCTTTTATTTACGTCTTCTCCAAGCTCCAACCTAAGGTTGTCTGGAATAAATTAGAGGTCTCATCCGAGAAAATGCATGTGTGTGAGTATACAAGTATAAATATTATAAAGGGTAGGAATAATATGATCCTACGAAAGCGGAATAGTTTCGGAACTCACTTTACGATGAAGGGTTGCACTGTACAAGCAGTGCCCCGCGGTTTCACCCGCGTAAGTCTCGATCCCGTGGGAATATCGGTATAAAAATATGCCTATGTGTTATTCCGGGAGTCCAGTTATCTCCATTCCAAATTTCATCCAAATCCATCCAGCAGTTTTTACGTGAAAGAGTAACAAACATACATCCATCCATCCATCCACCGATACTTACAAACTTTTGCGTTTATAATATTAGTAGGATGTATACTGTATAACTGACTTAGCATTCCAAACACTATCAATGCCAAAATATGACAACTTTGAATAATCAAACGATGTCAAATGAGTTCTTTGAACAGCCAGCTCAAACTCTAGTCCTTAAAATTTGTTCAATCATCAAGCAGCAATGGATGAATAAAACTTGACAGAATTGTTCCTTTTTGAGTTTTTTTTTTTGGTTTGGACACTTTTTGAACGCTGACCTCCATTTAGGTCAGTAAAGGTTAGTCAGCCTGTATACCTTTTGTCTATGATTATTAGTGACAGGCAATTTTACTTCGATATTTAATTCCAATGTTAAAAACATATAACACGTGTTCTTGCATTTTCTTGTATCAGGGCTAGGAGCAGATACAGAAACAAAAGCAAGTATTATATTAAGCTGACTGTTGTATTGATAAGTTGTTATTTAGCTAAGGTTCTACTTAAATTAGATAAGCTGGGTGGTAAGTTTGAAACAGAGCTGTGAAGATGTTACTTACTTTATATCTTTAGAACAGCACATAAGCTTGTATTATTCCTACCTTTCATATTGTGAATACCATATTAAAAAGTCAATTTTGAATAAACGATGGTTTAATTCAAATCATGTGTCCTTATATAAAACAGCCTAGTTCACTAAAAGCCATCTATTCCAAGCAACCTTTGCATGGGCATGTGATTGAAACTGCGATCTACCCTTAAGCTTAAGCGTTAGCCTGGACCCAAGCGGTGTATCGAGAAACGCGAACGTTGACTCCAGGGTACCGAGAAAGAGCACACCCTTCACCCCATGAGCAGACACCGACGACGATGCCGTTGTGGTAGAGAGGGCCGCCGGAGTCACCCTGGCACTGGTCGCGGCCGCCGACGTCGAGCCAGCCCGAGCACAGCATGTTGGCGGTGACGGTATCACCAATGCTGCGGTAGCGCTCAACGCAAATGGATTGATTGATAGTCCAAACTTGTACGTGTCGAAGTTGCTCAGAAACGGGGCCTTGAGACTGAAATAATTAAATAAATAAGTAAGCAAAATCCTAGTTGGTACGTAGGTATGAGTTAGATCACTGAACTACAGGTCTATTGTTTAACTGAGTCAGACCCTGAGGTATGGGAGCGGTGTTTTCGTCTCTCAAATTATCAGATGACATGAAGCCCTGCTTCATTTTGACGTCAAAGTCAAAAGTATTTTATTCATTGAAATCACAAGGATCATAGATTTTTAGTTTTTTTTTTTAGGATTTGTAAATTTTGAATCGTCTTTGACGTAACGAAAACTCCCCTCACGTAAAGGTCCCATACCTCAGGGACTGATTCAGTTAAGCGCTAGACCTGTAATTAATAACGATTGCGTGAAACAGCATTCACTTACAGAAGTGCGGCCCCATCCGGCGGCCCAGACGACCTGGTTGTCGCCGAGGTTGTAGTTGGCGCCGGCGATGGACGCGGGCTGCACGGCGTTGGTCAAGTAGCCAATAACAGAGGCAGTGCGCATAACGGCGATGTCATTGTCCCTGGGTATCATTGAGTTGAAGCTGGGGTGGATGATGATGGTTTGCGTGTTGTGGACAACACCACCGCTGTTAGCAAAGGTTGAACCGACTCGAATACGCCATCTACCTGCAGCGTCGCCTCTGGAAGCATAAAAGGGATTCAGACTTCCGAAGACTAACAAACAAAATAATTGTCAAAGAGGATTTTGTGCAATGTGCACGGGCTCCAATTATTAGTCATAAGTAAAACGTTTCTGGCTGTCTCTGCTGATCCCTTACGGTTTCATTGGGATGATGAGTCAGAAAGTGTTACAAAATTTATAGGTGATGAAAACGTGAATATGCTTACGCAGGGCAATGTGCAGCAGTGAGGATGCTTCTGGTGTTTAGGATGGTACCGCCGCAGGAATGCCAATAGGTGCTCCAGTTGGAAGTGTACAGAAGAACAACAATGGAGGGGTAGTTGTTGATGGTGGTCACCGAGCCACCCACAATCCTCTGTTGATTCGTGGGGACAGCTGCGTAACAAATAATATCAAGATTTTACTAAAACCTTCCATTTAAAAACATGCATTTAGTATTGTAGAAAATTGCAGGTATCATCCAAGAGTTATACATTAGCTTCCAAATTAGGGCCATGACAAATAAGGTTACAGTAATAATACAGTAAATAAGGGTTGCTTATTGAATATATTGAAATTACCTGCGACAGCAGCGAAGATGAGGGCCAATAAAGCAATCACACGCATTTTGGATTCACGACCTGAGTGTGCCAGTCAACTGTTTACTCGTCCTTTTATATGATACAAAAAGATTAGGAGCCACTTATTATCTATTTAATATTTAGGTATGATAAATTATCTAAACTATGAAAGAGGTGATGCGCCGGAATCAAATGATATTTATCTTTTATAGTGAGAAGATATATCTATTTTGAAATTAATTTAATGTTTAAATTTTGTCCTTTATTATATTTTACCTTGTAGCAACGATGCTTTTTTCAAATACATAAACCATGGTTATTTTTTATTTAAACTTGTTGATAGTTATCAAAACACCATGAAAAGATTGAAAACGGCTGCAAATGGGTAAGTTTTTTTTATTATCTATTGCTTCAAGAATATATTATTATAATATTTCAAATCAATATTTTTACAAGATTTTATTTAAAAAAAAAAACTTTGTACGTTAGTGTATTACTTTGTTAGCGTGGGCCAAATCTAGAAACTGAATTTTAAAAACCTCGAACGATTGAATTTAAATTTGGCGTACCTGTCAAGTTCCCATAACAATACAATATTATGGTGGCTGCGAGCGCATCTGATGATGGAGAAGGAAGGTGGACAACGGCACTCCTCGATGTATAATAGTAGACTAGCAGTGTTTTTATCAGATCACAGATCCAATGACTAATTTCGTAAAAAAATAATTAATATTAATTTTCACTAGAAACGGGATATTTACTAAGATTTTTGAGTTTGCAATGTTCCCGATATTTCGGCACAGTTGCATGCGCCATGATCAAGGGAGAACTAACTAAAAGTCTTTGCGAGTAGATGTTATTGGCAGATATATCGATCTACCCTCTTTCTCACTCTTACATGTACATAACCATGATAGTTTAAAAAGTTATATAATTAATATTGTTTCAGAAAAGATGTTTTTTAACTTCAAACTTATTTCATTTTACCATGGTGATCATTTTCATTGAAACAAGGTCTTATTGCCTTTTTTTCAGTTGTTTTCTTCATGTGGTACGTTAGGTCCGCACGGATATTATACTTACGCATGTATCGTTATTGGATCCGTTATCCACAGTGACAGAGTATTTAGGACATACTTTGATATCTTACCTTTTCCATTCCTTTTTGGGGTCAGCTCTTGATCTTTGCGAGCCCCTTATAATTATAATGATAATTAGCTTCATTGCTAATGAAGCTGATGGAGAATTTTCCTTGAGGTAGTTCTTCGATAGCCACAATCAATTATTTGTTTTCTGCACTAAAGCGTTTTTTTTTTAAATTTTATCCTTTTAAAAAAACTCTTCGTTTGCAATGATTGAGTGTATTGTTGTTATCTATCAAAAAGCCAAAACAAAAACACAATATATTCGTTTCAACCAAGTAGACTTGCCAAAGATATGCATCTATTTAGAACCACAATATCGATGAGCAAACGTAAGATTATAAATAAACAAATAAATAAATAATAAATAATGCTGGACAGTTCACACAACATTATCTAGCCCCAAGCTAAGCAGAGCTTGTGTTATGGGTACTAGATATCTGATATACTTAATACAATATATTACATAGATAGATATTTTTTATTATACATAGAAAATACCCAGAACACCCTGAACAAATATCTGCGATCGCACAAATTTTTGTTCGGAGGCGGGAATCGAACCCGCAACCTCCTGCGTCGCAGGCCAAGCTTCGCCCACCGCGCCACAGAGGTCGTCAAAATCAAAATTATATGTCATTCAATAACCCAATTTGTATCATTTATTTCCTAAAGCTCGGCGTTAATACAATGATACTATAATTTACTTAGTGTACGCCTCAAAATAGCCTAGAAGCCAAAATATGGAGTAGTCCTATTTTATGTCCAGCATTGGAGGTCTGTAGGCTGATGATGATGATGATACCACATTTGTTTACTGCTTCAATGTTGGATCAACCATATGGCCCACCGAGTGCCTCTGCCTTTAACAATAAATTGCCTCATAGGTCATGTTCACCTAGGATGCACTCTATGTGGCATTACACTGCGCCTGCCACCCTGAGACCTAAAGATGAAAAGTCTCATGTGCCTGTAATGTCACCAATAATTTAATAATGTCCACCTTGCATCTTCGCCACCAATTTTATGCTACAATTTCACCAAAAACTTTCACACTACCTACAACATTTATATATATTTAACCTTGTTGGAAGGTAATGCACAGAAAAATAACTATTTTAAGTTAATCAGACGCCCGATTTTTCAAAATTACATCGTTTTCTATATTGAATTTTAATGTAAAATATCTTTGCAAAACGCGTTTTGTAAGATTCAATAAGGCTCAGATGAGCACAGAATAACATTTTAATGGAAGGTTCCTTTTAGAGGTTGAATTTCGTAAAATACTTTCAGAGTGAGCATCAAGAAGCCAAAAGGAACAATCATGCCAAATTTAATTTTTTGATGATCTGATGATGACACATTGCTTTTTCGATAAATATGGATTATAAAGATACAAACGTAATCCTTTGTATGATACTAATAAATTATTGAGGGAAAACCATTTATTCAAAACAATCTGGGTTTTCCATTGGGATATACCTACTCAATTCATCGCTGTAATCCACCCGATAACCATAGTAATCTTTGTTTCATCAAGCAACAAATCGGTGATAGCTAAATTATGCATAATTAACCGTATCTTTGGAGTTGCCTTCTCATTCTCTGATCTGATTAGAAGTCTGAGTGTACATAGATACTTTGATGCATTTATCTTTTTTTTTATTAGGTGGCAGAAAATATAACTGTTGGATAATAGATATTATGGAACCGGACGACGCAAACGTGGAAGGTAATATTAAAAAGGTTGCAAGAAATCGGTAGAAGTAGGTGGCTCAATACCGTATAGGCTGATAATGAAAGATGATGATAATGATACACTGATCTCATAGTCAGGACAGGTGCTTAGTTTCATAATAATACGTTTATTTTGGGCTACAATGAAATTGTACATCAAAATTATTTCTTAACAATAAGCCTATATAAATATATAGGTACCTTAAAGATCACATAACAACCAACAGTCACATACAGACATGATCCCACACTAGGATCCCCTATGTCGTGGGAACAACGTGTACCATGGTACAATAACACCCAGGCTTAGAACAAATATTCACAGACGTTACAAACATTTGTCCCGCAGCGGGAATCGAACCCGCACTCTCTCGCATCTCGGCCTGCTTTCTTTACTAAATTGACGAGAGTTGTCGCCATGGTTCTTTAGTTCTTAAGTGTAAACCCACACATATTTATATTGGAATTGTATTACATACATAAGCTACCGATTTGATTTAGCCCACGGTCTTCCACCTTAAGCATTAGCCTGGATCCAAGTAGTGTATCGAGAAACGCGAGCGTTGACTCCTGGGTAGCGTGGAAGGCCACACCCTTCGCCCCAGGAGTAAACACCGACTAGGACGCCATTGTGGTAAAGTCCGGAGTCACCCTGGCACTGGTCGCGGCCGCCGACGTCGAGCCAACCGGAGCACAGCATGTTGTCGGTGATGTATTCACCAATACTGCGGTAGCGCTCAACGCAAATGTCTTGGTTGACAGTCCAAATTTGTACGTGACGAAGTTGCTCAGAACTGGAGCCCTGGTACTGTAATAATAAAATGTTATCATACATTACTTCGGAGTATTATGAGAGTATTATGTGAATTTTCACAAATAAAAATATTTTCAGTCACCAAAATTAAATACAAATTAAATTGTGATAATCCTGCTAGTATGTAAGGTCTATCTCGCACGAGACAACCGAAATGCAATCTAAACTGATTGACTACAGGCATTGCCAGCTATAACGCAACCTCAGGGTGGCGGGCGCAGTGCAATGCCACATAAGGCGCGTCCTAGGTGGACGTGACCTATGAGGTAATGCATTGTTAAGGCAGAGGTTACCGCTTAACATCATCTGCGTCAATCAGGTAGTTAAAAAAAAAAACCTAGTTTGATACTTTGCCATACGATTTCGGTGATATATCCGAAGCTTTGGATTGATGCCAACTTCTTAAAAAGTTGCATCAGCACTACAAAAAGTACTTTTCCAATATTTTGTGTCGTGTGAGACCATTGTAATGTATGTGCCAACGCAATCGCTTGCGTCGGAGTCGAAAACAGATTTTTATTAGTTTCAGCATTTACTTACAGAAGTGCGGCCCCATCCGGCGGCCCAGACGATCTGGTTATCGGCCAGATTGTAGTTGCTGCCGGCAATACGACTGGCCTGCACTGCGTTGTTGTATGTGATGACGGAGGCAGTGCGCACGATAGCAATGTCGTTGTCCCTGGTCCATGGGTAGTAGCTATAGTGGATGATGTAGGTCTGGAGACTGTGGACAACACCACCACTGTTTGCGTAGGTGGAGCCGACACGAACTCTCCATCTGGTCACTATATCGCCCCTGAGGAAAGCAATTTATAGATTATTAACCGCACTAGTGGCCGATGGCAGCTTAGCGACGGACTCGTGTCTCCCCTGATTGCCCCCCTCAGGGAGACACCAGGGTTTTTTAGCGCCGTACTGGGATAAAAAATAGCCCATAACTCAATCCAGGTCGTAATAGTTGATGTACCTAATGCTTTATATTTTAAACTTTATTAACAACGTTACAAAGCATAGATTTAATTTCTGTGAATGCTGTCATCTCTTAGGCCGGATCGTGTACTGCCACGACTCCGCTATTATTATGATGGCCGACAAGTTAAAGTAAGACTTACAATAGGCAGTGAGCTCCTGTAAGAACTGATCTTGCGTTGATAATGATACCTCCGCAGGACTGCTGGTACAAAACATAGTTTGATGTGTACAGCAGAGAAGCAATGCTAGGGTAGTTGTTGATGGTGGTCTCGGAACCGCCAATGATCCTTTGTTGGCTGCGAGGAACAGCTTAAAAAAATATTTATTTTAATCAATTATATTACGAGTACAATGTTTATAGCTCATTTCAAAATGTTGCCCTATACTTTATTGACGGGATACCCGGTAAAAGAAGAGGCATATACGGGGTGTAATAACAGTTAACCGAAAACTTCCTGTTAGAGAGTAGAGGACGTAACGCAAATATTTCCTGAAGTTTAAGAAACCAGCTACTCATTAAAACCTTCTAACCGACTCACCCTGATACTGAAATGTGAATCCAGCTTTAAGGAGTGTAGGTGCTTTAAGGACTTTAAGGAGACTAGGTCACTTGAGCCCTCCGCATACAAACATGGTTTGCTCTTATTTTGGATATTATTTCACCAAACTCTGATAGAGTGTATGATCATACATACATACATAGACACACGCCTTTTTCCCCGAAATGGTAGGTAGAGCCGCAATGGGCATCTTTTCACAGTGGGTCGCACCATGGTGGAATATAGACGTGACAAGTCGTGAGCTCATTGCCGCCATTGCTTCCCACGAACGACTTGGCTAACGCTTTCTTCCAGTAATAATGCACATTCATTAATAAGCTAGCAGCCAGGACAACTCTTATACCAACGACTCTTATAAATAAGTTTTTTTTTATCGTCAACTTTAGATGACGGAACAAGCAGATGGCCCACCTGATGTTAAGCGGTATCCTCTGCCTATGAACAGTGTATTAACACATAGGTCACGTCCACCAATTCCGGGTAATCCCTTAGTCGGCTTTTACGACTTCCACGGGAGGAGACGGAGGGATCTATTCTTAAGCTGGACACACCACAGCAATCAATACACTAATATACATTACACTGAAAAAAAAAATATCCAAC
This sequence comes from Operophtera brumata, assembly GCA_932527175.1. NCBI lineage: Eukaryota > Metazoa > Arthropoda > Insecta > Lepidoptera > Geometridae > Operophtera > Operophtera brumata. The sequence continues at coordinate 30,260,292 of OW052226.1, read as the reverse complement.
TGTTTGCAAAAAGTGCACAGTTAAAATTTACACAGTTGCTACAACATATTTTTCATTGAGATCTAATTAATTTACACCGTTGGGGCAACTGCAAAAAAACAGTTAGGAAGCAAACAGTAAATATATATGTATAAACAGTTACAGGAACTTTTTGGTCAATAATAACAACGTATCCTGGCAGTAATTTAAATTTCAACGGTTAAACATCAGTCTGGATAAGACAGTAAAATTAACTGTTTTAATTTAACTGTTTTTTTTCAGTTATGCTAACGTGTTTAATGTGTTGGCTCCATTTTAACCTCGCAGAACGGTAACTTTTATCGGTTTTCGGGTTACTCGAACTGGTTTTTTTTTTCAGTGTACATTTATAGTTTCTTATAAAATTATATGGTGCTCAAATCACACCAAATTAAAGATATTCATGGAAATCTTATAAGCCATGCTATTTTAATTTTATACAATTTAATGGGAAACTGACAAACCATAGCTATATTAGGTAGGTATCACGTCGTTAGGAGAATGCATATTAGTATCTAGATTGAGTCGAGAAAACTTCATTGTCATTTTTTAATGGATATCCAAATTGGGATCAAATTTTGGTATGTACCTGTCCGAGCGAGCTATTTGTACAGTTCTACACAACACTACACAAACATAAAACCACTCCCACAAGACCCAAGTAAGGCACTTTGACATACCAGCCACCGCAGCAAGGCCCAAGGCCAACAGTAAGAAGTATCGCATATTCACCGACACTACAGCTTCGACTATGCCAACGATATTTCAACTAAGTATATACGACTGGTTTTTGAAGTAAGTAGGTAGATAATGATTATCTGAAGATAATCTAAGATAAAGATATATAATATAGGATTGATCGGCATACAAAGCTACTTCAAAGGCCGCCGCAGATTGATTTGGTTGGTATGGATAAGTTCTCTATTTGTGTGTAATTTAATTATTATGTTTTGATTCGCATCGAATAATGGCGGCCAAGTGCGTGTCGGGCCACACGCATAGGATTCCATAGTTGGCCGACACAATTATTTTCAAAATACAGTGTTGGTTCTAGGCGGTATTTTAAAACAGAAACGGTCGCAAGCATTCTGTACTCTCTGTATTAAGCACCGAGTCCGTATAAAGCATTAGGTACATCAACTATTACGACCTGGATTGTGTTATGGGCTATTTTTATCCCGGTACGACGCTAAGCCGAGTAGTTCCTGTTTGATCCATTGAGATTGATCCATTGTCCAAGCCCCCACCGGACATTAGTGCGGTGTGAATAAACCATAAATTGCTTATGGAGGATAAAAAATAGCCTTTGTATTATTCTATCTTTATTACAAACTAGCGACTCGCCCCGGCTTCGCACGGGTAGCCCCTGGTGAACCCCTCCCCCCCCCCCCCCTCCTATCCCTCTCCCTATGTCAATCTCCTGGTTCTAAGCTACCTCCCCACCAATTTTCAGCCAAATCGGTTCACCCGTTCTTGAGTGGTGTAACTAACACGACTTTGTTTTTATATATATAATAGATTTCATCCAAATCTGTCTTCCTGATGGGAAGTGAAGCCTGGCGCCAAGCGCGATCATCTAAAGGTGCATTAAAGATGTAATTGAGAGTGTCGCGCATGATGTCATCCAACGGTTGTGTAAGGCTGGGGTGCTTCCAGAGTTGGGAAAAAATAAAATGATATCAAAAATAAATAAAAACTAGTACCTAAGTAGGTAGGTAGCTAGGTAGGTTGGAAGGCATCGATATGTGTTGTTTGGGTCCAAATAGGTCCCTGTCTCAGGATAAGCAGCACCAGACCTAGGTTTAATGCAGCGCCGGTTTTCAGACAGCAAACCAGGTTTTTAGGTTTATTTTTGTTATTGTAACTGCTTGACAATACACAAGACAAAACAATGTGTAACTGTTCCAATGATAATTAGCGTTTTATAGTAGCAAGGTTGTAGTTAAATCCATATAGGTACTTAGAATTTTTAGATCTCAGGTTAGAACCTTCGACCAAAGTAAAATAAATGGACTGGCCTTACCCATACAAAACGTCCGTGAAAAATAAGACAATTCGGATTTAGGGTACGGTCAACAAATAAACTATCTATCTATCTATCCAGCCACTGCTGAGTAAAGGCCTCTTCTCTATAGCGCCACTCCTGGCGGTCTTGTAAATAAACTAGGTGAAATTAAATTATTAAACTTCTTAAAAACTGTATTTTTTTAAAACTTAATACTTTTACAAAAATCGCCGAAAAAAATGCAATTATTGAATGAAACTTTTACAAAAATACATGGTTCCCTTCTGTTTTATGTAGTTACGTATCTATTTTTCAGCTCTCAAACATACACAATATAAATCAATAGAAAAGCAAGTCCACCTAAGGTCTTCAGCTGAATCAATTTGTGAAAAATATATTTTTCAGCACTCAATAAACTAAGAAAATATCATAAAAATCGCACGGAAACATAAATGTATAAAAATTCCAGTATTTAAGAAACTGCAGAGTGCAGTTTTAAGAATTTTGCACAATGAGTTTTTTTATACTACTTGGAATGACAGATCAAGAAGATGGCCCACCTGATGTTAAGTGGTACCCTCTGCCTATGAACAGTGCATTACCTAAGGTCACGTCCACCTAGGACGCGCCCTATGTGGCATTCCACTGCGCCCGCCACCCTGAAACATAAAGATGAAAAGTCCCATGTGGCCGTAATGTCATCGGCACCCTTACCCTTCAAACCGGAACACAGCAATGCGAGCACTACTGCTTTGCGGCAGAAACAGGTATGGTGCTTCAACGGACGAACACTTTCACAAAAAAGCTCTACTACTACTAACCGTTTTTTGGCGTATAAAATTCATTGTGTAGAAAACGATCAGAGCAAATACGGGAAAATGTATTCCACTTCCAAAAGTCGTCTGTTCTTGCTCGTCTTATGACTTCTATCCATTTTTGTTTACCTTAGATTTCTTTTGGAAAGCTATAAGGTTAATTAACATGCCATTACATATTATATGCAATTACCTAAAGCGACGTGCTTAGCAATGTTTTGACGTAAATAATGAAAATTACAATTCTAAATGAATACGATACCCCTTAGGCTTCAGATTTTTTTGCAGTCTGTACCGGACCATCCGTCATGCGTGAAGTCTTGTCAAATATTTCGTCGCTGTAGTTGGAAAACTAAATAACTAATAACAACAACAAAACCAAAATCGCGAGAAAAACGCGATTTACTGTTTTATTGCGTCAAAAATAGCAATAACTTTTTTATCGTAACTAATTTTGCAGTCCGTGTTTTGATATGTTATAGATTGGTACTGTATCTATTTTTGAATTTAATGATAATACATTTTAGTTCTTTTGATTCAGAGAAAAAAATAAAAAAACTACTATGTATTCTTCCCTCGCCAAAGTTTTGAATAATTGATCCAGTTATTTATTTTTGCATGTCGATTGTTTAGTTTTCCTTCGTCAATAATCTCCACTGAGGTTCAAAAAGCTAATGATAAGTGCCATTATTTAATTTTCCCATAATAGTGAAATCTTGAAATGATCTATTATTTACTTATTTGAATATGACAATCCTATCCATGGGTATAGATTTAAATAATACTAAAATATATTTTAGAATAAAACCAACCGCCGCGCCACAGAGGTCGTCTTCATAATCATTTCTTTTTATCAAGACTGAATATTAGAAAACCACTGAAACACCTACATTATTTTAGCAGACTTATAAATTCAAAGTAAGTGACATAACAAACTTATCATACGACTAATGCTTATAAAATCAACAAAATGAAATCAATTTGTGGAACACAATAATTCTAAGTATCAAAAAGAAAAAGGTATGTCGACTAAAATTAAAACTATCTACGAGTATAAACTTGTGTCTGTTAACTTTCATTCAGAGTGGGGAACATTGAGATAATGTCCTGGGGCGTAGTCCTCCTTGTCGCTCGTCCTCTAGAGCAAGACGTGTCCATCAACATGTATGGGCCATCATAACCATGCAATAAAGTCGATTTCGCAAAATGTGTTAGTTATGTAGTTTTCCTACTACACGACGATTTATAAGTTTTTTATCAATTGATGAAAATTATATTACAAAACCTTTACTTACGAATGAAATGCGATGCCTGAAGCTTTATTTGTATTTCTTGTGTTGTTTGCACTTGCAGAAAAGCACAGGAAGGCATTGTATCACCAAGGTATCTAATTTTGGTATTTTTCAGCATAGCTGTCACTCGTTGCCGTGACAAAGACTGACTGAAATGAAGTGTACTAGCTAGGTCCGTTTAGAAGCTTCAAAACTATCGTTCCCTAAGGCCCGTCCATTCATTTTATTTACATCGATGGTTAGAACAGCCATAGATTTAGTATATGTACTAGATCTACAATCAGAGATCGAAGATGGAACCAAAAAAAATATGTGCACGTGTTGGTGAAAGTCTATGTCTGAGTTCAAAATAGTGTTGTCTTCGACCAACACTTTTACATTGTCGATAGAATTCATCATCCGCCCGTGATGTGTATGGTAGATAAATACATCTTAAGGCGCTACAGGTTCAACGAACATTTTTGTATGAGGCGAAGAAGGCGAGCGCACACTCTGATACCGTGTTTTTCTGTATAATAAAATTATATAAAAATGTCGTTCAAAGTTTTGTTTAATTTTGTTGATGAATTCACTAACTCAAATAATAACTAACATGTAACCAAATGTTTCAAAAATTAAAACGTGAGAGAAGTGAGTGAAAAATAGCATTTAAATTTTAAAAAGGAGGTATCTTTGTTGATTTTTTTTATCGAGTGAAGTAATTCAAATATTGTATTGAATTATTGATTTCACTAGATAAAAAGCTTAAGAATATCATATATTTTTTTCTTCATAGAAAACTATGAAAATTCTTATCAAAAACTTTAAAATTCTATAGAAATTTGAGAACCTATCGCGCCTTAATGCAGATTAAGTCTTTCATGAATAACACAGTTTGGCAGATTTGACGTCATAAAGAGAATAAGGTTCTTATTCCAATTTTGAATACAGTTAATAAATAAACCTTTATTATTTATAGACCCCTAAATATTACGGTTTTATTTATAGGTGGGATCTTAGAGTTTCCCTTTTAAATTTAAACTTAAAATGTTTGCTGCATATACCTAGTGGAGTTCTTATTTGAGTCCATCCCACTCTTCTTATAACCGATAACCATTTTTCTCGTAGCAAAGGATTACTTGGAAATCTGAAAGCACAAAAACATTTTATATCGGCCGTGCTACGCCCATATAATTTTTCACTCTGTTACTTTATCTATAGACAATTTGTTACCCCAAAGTTTATTATTTTTCAAGTGTAAACCACGCTTTATGGATAACATTAAATTTAAATGTAACCCAAAAATGCCGTTCTAGCGGGACTCGAACCCGCACCCTCGCCTGTCGTCGGCGATGCCTTAAACAATTTATCCATAGATCGAGCTATGACGCTGGAGACGAAATTTGTGGGCACTATCAACTCGGCTATAGCGCAAAGCTGATAGTGCTGTATCTACAGGTGTTTCATTGGAAACCTTCTGTTCAAAGTTCGAAAGTAAAGGCATCGCTGATCACAAGCGAGGGTGCAGGTTCGAGTCCCGCTGGAACGGAATTTTTGGGGTATATATAAATTTAACTTGTTACCTATTATTTTATTAAGCAGAAATAAACAATATTTATTTATAAAAAATAAATATACCCTTTCGGGGAAAAAGCACGCCTTTTTCCCCGAAAGAATATATTTATTTTTTATTTTTTAATAATCAACAACGTAAATATTTACTCCAAAATATCTACTACACAAACTGCAATAAAAACACCCGTGGTGCTTTAAAGTTACCTTTTCAATAGTCAATACAAAAACACACACCTCAATGTCCACCTGGTTATTATAGATTTAAAAAAAAACGGTAAAATGTTAACAGAGCACACATATTTACTCCAGACAAAGTAAACCTCCATTCTACGATGGACATAAATTTAATTTATAGGTAGGTATAGTGCGCGTCATGTAAAAAGAACGCTGGTGGTCAAGCTTCAACAGGCGTTCCAGCGTTCTTTTTACATGACGCGTACTATAATTGTACATTAATTGTAGTAAACTAGGTAGGCACTCATTCAATGCATAGGTATACATCTCTTAAATAAGTATAAAAGTAAGTAATCTCTTCGTTTCGTTTCGTATGAGGTAGTGCTGGCCTCTGGTGTCGGAGTTTGTCAAGCCGCCTGAGGGCCTCTGACATGGCTTATTTTAAGAGCTTATGCATCCTCACGTTGCCCTGCCTGTTGTTATATCAGGTAGCGGTGTACGTGAGGATGAATCTGAACTTGTACCAGAGGCACGGAGACGTACATACGCACAATACTCGAAACCGGCATAAGTTAATGCAAGTACCACGTTCGTTAACGAAGTCTACTAAATTGACGCACGTAATGGGACCGACAGTCTACAATAATCTCCCTGCCAGTATCACCGATACTCTGAGTATGTTTTCATACAAACAAAAATTGAAACGGTGGCTTGTCGAGCAGACCTTTTATAGCTATGATGAGTTCATAGGCTATAATCATCGTAACTAAATGTATTAATTTTGTATTGTGACTTTTATAATTTTATTAATGGTAATTGTATCATTTTTATTAATTTATTATTATAATTCTTTTATTTATTATTTAATAAGCTGTGAATAGCATAATTATAATATGTTTGAAGGACATTTTAGCTTGTTATGGCAAAGCTAGCTCTTGGTACAATATCGTACCAGCCATATTGACGTACAATGAATATTGTGAATAAATGACTATTATGACTATTATGACTATTATTATCGACTGCTATTAATCAATAACAGCCGGGACCGACAGCTTAACGTGCCCTCCGAAGCACAGAGCGATGGAAATCCGCACATAACTTAGAAAAAGTCATTGGTGGCGGAGCCTAGGATCTAACCCGGTATCGTTGGATTCTGAGTTGCACTATTGAACCGTTAGGCTACCATCGCAGTAATCTCTTAAAAAGAACGCTGGAACGCCTGAAAAAGCTTGACCGCCAGCGTTCTTTTTACATGATGCGCATTATACAACGATATAGACTGCAACAGGACTATCGATATTTCTGACGTCATCACTTGGTCAAGCCCTATCGTAATCAAACATTTTTATATTTTACATAAAATATTGTTTATTTCTAGGTGCAGCAACGAAATATTATTAAAAAATATAAGAGAAAGTCCTACTCTACGAATGAAACTGGTTTTTAGGCCATTTACTAAAGCAGAATTGATAAAATAAGCAATGCAATCGAACTACCAATAATCTCTTATTTACCTGTGAAACGTGTATTTTTCCGGATAATTACGTCTTTTATCTTCACAGTCACAAACTGAACACGACACCATTGTCATACAAAGTAATATTTGTTATTTAATAGTAAGATTACTAAAATAATTACAAAATTAGTTAAACTGCACAAGAGACCGTCCGGTATGCGCATGTACTCAAGCAAAATATGTCACATTCAATACATTGTTGCTGTCACTTTTCTTCATGCACGGGGTACATTTAAAAATGACTTCTCTCTCCCACGCTTCGTTTGTCTATTTAGCGTAGCGAAAAAATTCTACGTCTATGAGAACAGCAGTTTTGCTTTTGTTTCGCATGTCACACAACTGACAAGTCACGGCGCGGCGGAACTACAGTGATATGGTTTCGCGGCGGAGATAATAAATAAATAAATATTTCTGGACAGTTCACACAAGATTATCTAGCCCCAAGCTAAGCACAGCTTGTGTTATGGGTACTAGACAACTGATATACTTAATACAATCTCATATTCATAGATAGATATTTTTTATTATATATACAAATACCCAGACTGTGCTAAAGGTATGATTTACGAAGCATGATCTACAAAAATTCCTTGTACGTAACCGTGGTATCGTAGAACGAAGAATAAATATTCGATAGAAACTAGTTCCGTGCAAGGAAAAATAATTCCTTCATCGAAACCGGTTACGAAACTACGGTTTCGTAGGCAGCCGAAGGGGAACTTTTCAATTAGGGTAGACTAAAATTTTCCATAACTCGACTCTCGTTTGGCCCGTCTGGGACATTAGCATACTAGGTCCTTTTTCGTGACTAATCATCATTTCTTCATTAATTAATACATTTGTAATCACTGAAGCTTGACAACCAAAACTGGATACCATATCTTAGTCGCGTAAGTACATTCGATTTATCGAATTAATTCATGAAAATCAAGGAAGTACAAAGAATTACCTAGCAGAATGATGAGGCATAAAAAACGCTTAGCTTTGTAATCTATTATTGTAAAATCATAGTAAATATCCCGTTTCTAGTGAAAAGTATACTATTGTACTGTTGTATATTCTACGAATGTTTGTCTATTTGTATAGAAACGCTCGAAAATGGTTACCTGTAAGCAAGTTTTACTAGTAGTGGAGCTTTATTGTGAAAGAGTTCGTCCGGGGATGTACTATCACCCACTATCAAATACTATTTCTGCTGCAAAGCAGTAATATTGGTTGCATTGCTGTGTTCTGGTTTGAAGGGTGCTGGTGAAATAACAGGCACATGAGACTTTACATCATTATGTATCAGGGTGGCGGGCTGTAACTAATCAAACGTGCTGACTGATGATTCGTTTACTTCACAAACATATTTAAGATTAAAAATGTCGTGCAGTTCAAGAAATCTAGCAAGTAAAACATGCTAGGAATAACAAAATAAATAAACAACATGAAATTATTCGTTATTTAAAAATTATATACATAATGTAATTGTTAAGAATCGCTCCGCCGCCGAAATTTACCCGCTGTCACGGTTAGCTCAGTCTAGTGGATTAGTGGATGTGACAATATCCACTTCTCGCTCTTGGGGTTTTAGGAAAACAAGCAAACACAGAGTTAATTTTAATTACTTGTATTAAATTGGTAAGGTAAAGATGATTATAACTTAACCCTTTATTTATTACACGCTAGTTTATATAATGCAAAAACAAAACTGGGGAAACTTAGTTTCTCCGTCACTGGTTATCGACAGCAGTAGATCTTTTAACCGAAGTGGATCCCACCTTATTCCTATATTTTTCTACCACATATGTTTCAAAACTAAACGTAAACCAGCATCTTCCATAAATGATGCTAAACTAAAAGTGAACCAGTGTCTTTTCCACATATGTTTCAAAACTAAATTTGTCACTGCGAACACTCAAATGTAGAAACTAAAAACTAGTGGGTCGATGAGTACTTGAGAAACCAGCAAACGTCATATGTTTTCATCCCTCCTTTCGCAATCCCCGTTTATATTGAATACTATGGACTGACCGAAACGGGCTACGTAACAACCTTGTAAAATCACTCTTTTGGTCCGCGTTATATCCCTAACTAAATCTACACTTTCTAAACCACGAACCTTCTGTGTCTCTCGACAAACCTTCCTGGGAACACTGCACGCTACTCGCTGCCTCCGTTCTCTTCTCGCTTGTCTGGAGCCTAGTTCCCTCTGTACCGTGGCACTCGGCTGCTCTCCGCACCTGTAAATCACACCTCATTAGTATGATTGCTATCATCACAGCCCCTTGGGGTAGGCCGTGTAGAAGTCATGGCATCCTGTTTCACAATTTACTGATCTTCTACTTGGGTACATACCTATTAAATCACCACGCCTTATTTCTGATCCTTATGCTGGATCCCCGCAAACTCCTGTTGACTCTTCAGGTCTTTTTTTTAGTTCCTCCAAATTCGGCCTGAAGTTCACTTTAAATTCCGTGCACACAGCACTGTTCGTCAGGTTTCTTAACCCAGGGGTCCACCTTCGACGCACGCAGGACTCGCCTCTAAAACAATTTGAACTCATTATTATCAGCTCCACAACCCAAACTTGTGAACCCGGCTCCATTGCAATGCTTACCGGCTGCAAACAAATTCCTTTCCTTCGCCGGCTGCCTCAGATTCCCCGTCACAAACTTTCAGGTTTGGAAGTCAGACGCAAAAGACTTCCTAAACTTTGCACTCAATCGTAGCTCGGATACCCCCTCCGTCCTCGCAAAGTACTAATTTGCTTCTAGATCCTTCTAATTTCCTTAGCTAAGCTTTTTACGGCGTTAACAATATTAAAGGCCTTCTCCTCTGAGGTTACAATCCTCCGGCAAACAATTTCATTCCGTTCTCCAGTGTTGCATACCTCAACTGTCACCTGCTTGTCAAAATGTAATTTTTCTGCCGACTGGCAACGTTTTTCTGACGTTCCGCTACTCGCCACGGGGGGTGCTGCTTTCCGTAAGAAATGGCGGGAACATACAATTTTGTAGGCACTGCGTAACCAAACCAAACCAGCGTAAAATAACCCGTTACACCACATCGTTCCGTTTCGCGGAAACACATAATATTCTAATCGATTTAAAGAGCTTGAAGTTAGGAGAATTTGAAATGTCTGTAAGAAACAAATAAAACAATAGAAATTGAGTGGAGTGAATGACCTTTGCTGTTGGAATCATATTACGCCGATAGTGACGCCGATAGCGATGCCGGCCAATAGCAGCGCTGATAGTTACGCCGATAGCGATGCCGGCCAATAGCGACGCAATAGCTATGCCGAATGTGACGCCGATAGCTGCACCGATAGTTACGCCGATAGCAGGTTTTGTATAAATTGAGAACATTTTACGTGAAAAAGGCAGTTTATTTCGAGAGGCCAGAAGGACACAGTCGGAGCTGGGAGAATCATTGGTAAGTCAATTGTTTTTATAACTTTTGTAATGTTGTGTCTTATTGATTAAATTGATGGCTTGTGTGTACTTTACAGATAAAATAAATTAAATTAAAGTAATTAAAATAATTAAAATATTTTATGTTTACGTTGCGTTTATGTTGCGTTGTGTTTGCATTGACGCTTACGTTTGCGTTTACGTTTCGCTTGATTGCGTTGACGTTTATGTTGCGTTTGTGTTATGTTTACATTTACGTTTGCGTTTACGTTTGCGTTTACATTCATTGTTTCGACTACGTTTATGTTGCGTTATGTTTGCATTGACACTTACGTTTGCGTTTATGTTACGCTTGATTGCGTTGACGTCTATGTTGCGTTTGTGTTGTGTTTGCATTTACGTTTGCGTTTACGTTTTCGTCTGAATTAATAAAGTAGTCTTTCAAAGCAGTTTAATTACTTTAATGTTTTTACTTAATAGTTTTTTTACCCTTTCTTTGATAAATTGAATCTAGAAACTTGTTCTTAGTTTTCACGTAACCTTTAGTTAGGGTTTATATCTTGATAGAAATTCCTTTTCATATTTGCAGTCTATTACTTAATGTGAATCTTACTTATCGATTAAATCTAAAATCCAACTTATTTTGAAATAGTGAACTTCTGTGTTTAATTGGAGAGAAATAATTCACAAAATTTACATAGTGATATCTATTGAGATGAAAGATAACTCAATTTTGTTATTAACGGTTATACTCCAGTCAAGCAAAGCCGTACTGAAGATGATCTCTACTAGAGAAGGGAGTGACTCTTGAGACACTGACCTGATGTAACAAACCAGGATATCTACTATCATAATTTATATTCAAAGAATAGTTTTGAATTTTGAATTGGATTCAGAAGTTCCATTTTAAAACTATCTTGTTTGAAATAATAAGCTAGTAAATCTAAACTTGTTAAAAGTAAAAGTTGTGATTTTGGATTATTTTGTTGTGACAAAATTATAAAGTTTGGAACAAATAGGTAACGGGGGTTTTACCAAAAGCAATGAAGAAATCGTTTTGATATTCTTGATTATACTCAGCCTAGCAAGAGCCGTGCTAAGTGAATCCTGACTAGAATAGAAGGAGGAACTTGAAGTCCCTAATCTGAAATATCAAATATTAATAATTCTTTCTTATGCTATTTTATTATGTTCCAAGGTTTTATCTGGGGAATTCTTTAAAACAGAAATTAGTTTCTTGTAAAGGTAAAGACAGACTTTGACTGTATTTTATTTATTTAAATTATTCAGAAGAGTTTTATTATACCGAGCTTTATTTGAAGTTTAGTTTATTTTTTACTAGGCTTTGTAGAATGTAGGATTATTATTAGAACTTAGGGGCCTTTCCGTGAAGGCAAGTCCGTGTTAGATGAGTGTTGGATGATCGCGAGTTAACCCACCTCACTGTTAGTTTGTTTACTAAAAAAATTAAAATATTTAACTTCAAGGTAGTTCTAGTTCTTATTCCGTAGAATTTTAGGTTATTATTAGAAATTAGGGGCCTTTCCGTAAAGGCAAGTCCGGAGTTAGAAGAGTTGATGGAAGATCGCGAGCTACCCTCCTCACTGCTAGTTCGAATAAAAATAGATTAACAATAAAACCTTTAGGTAGTTCGAGTAAGAGAATTCGTAGTTGTTGTAGGTATTAAGGTAAGACTTTCGTTTAGGATAATTCAAGATATTTTATGAATACCGTTATAACCGTTATTTCCATCTAATAAATAAATATTAAGGCTAAAATGCTTGATGGCCAAATGAGTCTGAAGTCAAGTTAGAATCTTAGACACTTGACTAAGTGGTATTTATAAATATACCTAATCTTTCATTATCTGAGGTTTTATCATCTAAGAGTTTATAAGTTTGAACGTGACATGGACCATTGGAGTTTGTGAATCCTCTTCTAAAGCATAAATGAGGCTATAAAGATCCATATTTTAATATGAGTCTCAAAATTAAGACTTTTATATTAAATATAATTTTAAATCCTGAAATACATTTTTATACAAACATTCTGGAATAATAACTTTCCTGTATGAATGTTTCTTTGTCCCTTAACGTCATTATATTTTATAATATTTATGTATGGCGAGGTTCGGAAAGACAGTTGAGGGGAGGTCGGATGAACTGTCCCGCACAATTTTATTGTGCGGCCCTTAAAGTGTCCCAGTACATGACTATACAGACTGACTAACAAACCTTAGCTAAATCCATAGCTTTTAATCTTGATAATTTATGAAGTATTCATACCTACTGTTGTTATGAGGATAACACATCTCTTTTGACTCAGTGATGCGTTCATACTAATCAAATTATGTTGGAGTGAACTTTAGGATAAAGTCATTAAATAGATTTGTTTATAGGTATTATATTAGGAAAGTTAGGAAATTTTATAAGTATGGTATAGAGAGGAAGTCTTTGAACTGCAGTTATAGATTAGGATAAAATCTAAAATTAATAATGACGGGATAAACTAGGTTAGTCAAATTATATTTTAAAACTAATCAATAAATAATTTATATTTTAGTAGTTTAGATATTATTCATTATTCGATAGATAAGTTTAGTTAGGTTTCCATTAGGTATTGTTAGGTCTTGACATAAATAACTTAAAATTACCTGAATTACTACAATTACACAACGTACGGTCCTACCACTAAAAACTAGACGATCACCATGGCCAAAATAATTAAGTATTGAATCAAACAAACCCATAATTAAGATGATGAGCATATCAAAGATACGTTCATGTAAGAAAGTTGGAAAACGGGAGTTAAGTTTAAGAGCAGTCAGTAGTTATAGTATTTGTGGGGTTTAGGGATGAGGGTTGAGAGGTTAAGAAGAAATTAGTAAGTGGGGTAGTGTGTACGAGAGGGGGGAAGTTACAATTTGGTGCCGTGACCAGGATAGTTTATGTCTAAATTTAGTAGTTTCTCAATTTATTAGTAATATGAATTTAATTAGGTTATTTTTTTAAGCTGTCATAAGTATAAAATAAATATTTTTGGGTATATTGTTAATTTGTGGGTTGTTGTTTGAGTATTTAATTCATGTGGCGGGTTTCCCGCACAATTTGTTGCCGTAAATATAGGAAAGTTCTATGTCAAGTCAAACTATAATTAGGTATTTTATTTAGTTTTTTTTTGTAGGCATCCTTTCATTTAATAGTTTTATAAATTATGTAAGTCTTCGTTGTAGGAAAGTAGTTTCATTACGTTAGTTGGAAGGTAGGTAGTGTTTGTTAAATTTATTAAAAATAAACAGATAATTGTGTCCTTGTTTAAAAGGTTATCGAACTTAAAGACTATGCGAGAAAATAGGTAGGTTAACTTATAATTCTAGGAAAAGTAACAAAGTAAATAAAGTCACTTTCAGTCTTATGTAGTTGCGATTTTAAAATTCTTTAAAAGTAGATATCATTTTATGGGCAAATTTTGGAAAAATTGAAATAAAATTGATTAAGTGAGGTTCTATTGAGGTTAATTGAATATAATGAGTCTAAAAACTTTAGCAGAAATAATTGTTCAAGGTATAAAGAATACCATCATCATTAGGTTAATCTCCTTTTAACGCCTTCTAGAAAAAATTACTGATCTAGTTATTGTAGATTCATAAAATAGGTTACTAGTAAAATAGGATTATGTTAATAGTAAAACGGGGTTAATTCTAACTAGGTAAATGTCTCAGTTTTGCCTCAGGTATTTTTATCTAAAATAAGAAGTTAACTTAGAGTAGTTCTACCCAACATTTCTAATTAACGTAAAAATAGGTATTAAAATTCTTTAAACGGGGGGTCGGTTAGTTAATTAATTTTAAGTAGGTAAATAGTGGGTTGCCTTGTAAAAGTGGGAATTAAAATTCTTTAAACGTGGGGTCGGTTAGTTAATTAATTTCAAGTAGGTAAATAGTGGGTTTGCATTGTAAACGTGGAAATTAAAATTCTTTGAACGGGGAGGTCGATAAATAAATTATTTTGAATTAGACTAGAGTGAGATTATAGGTAAATACTTTCATAAAGAAAGATAGGAAGGTAGATAGACAGGTAGATAGTTAGATAAATTGATAGATAATATTTTTTGGATTTTAGGGGTTGATTTCTTTAAGCGGGATTTATTCAAAGATATTAATTTATTGAGAAGGTATATTATTACATTAGAAATTAATGAACGTTAAACAAGTCATTTAAAAATAGTTTTTGTGATTGGTTAACTTTATCTTTTCATACAAGTAAGTATTTTATTCTTTAAATCGGGGGGTCGTAAATTAAATTATTTGTAGTTAACTATAATATCGTGAAATGTTATTTTTTTGTTATAGAAGTAGGTAGGTATATAATTATTCAAATGAGGAAGTCGTAAAATATATCGTTTTGCTTTAGAATAAATTTTCTTTGATATTATACGTAGGTATGTAGTTATTTTAAAAGGGGGTCGTAGATTGCTTGCACTTAGGTTTTACATCTGTGGAAAACGATTACGTAAGAATGTACCTTTTAAGAGCTTTAAATTGAGATTAAAATAAATCTATTCACATCTTTATTATTAATTATTTTTACTCATAGGCCGACTTCGTAAATAAATAAAAAAAATAAGTTGCATAGAACAAAATAATGAATTGTTGGAGCAAATGGGTTTGGTTCATTTCTGAGTATTAATTTGTTAGAATGAAATATGGTATAACATAATCTAAATTAGGTTTTGAGGGAGAAAAAACTAAATTAAAAAAATAAAGTTTTAATTCGGTTTTAAAAAAAAAAAAAAAACTTTAATTAAATAATAAGGTTTCGCTTAGGATGTTAAAAGGAATATCTGCTTAAGATTCTCTTAGGTTAGGTTGTTAGGTTTCACTTAGGTTCGGTAAAAAAAAAAAAACTACTTAGGTTTTACTTTTATACTACTAGAAATTGCGGATCAAGTGGATGGCCCAACTGATGTTGAGTGGTACCCTCTGTCTATGAACGGGGCATTGCCTCATGGGTCGCGTACACCTGGGACGCGCCCTGTGTGGCATTGCACTGCGGCCGCTACCCTGAGACGTGGAGATGAGGGATCTTACGTGTATGTAGTTTCACCGGCACCTTTCCTCTTTAAGCCGGAGCACAGCGGTGCAGCACTGCTGCTTTGCGGCAGAAATCGGTATGATGGTGGTGCTTCCCGAACGAACTCATTCCTTTGGTTAGGTTAAGATAAAGGGCTTAGACAAGTTAAGCGAGGTATTTAAAAAAATATTGTTTGATTTAGGTAAGAAAAAAAAAGGGACTTTTCTAAGATATGTTTATTTATTTCAAAGTTTCATACTCGTAAATACGCCTAGATTAAATGAGGGTTCTATTGTACAAAATGCGTAATCACAAATTTTCATTCTCGTGTTATATTTTTATTTTATATAAAGTTTAGTGACAACATAGATGGCTCATTGCATTAGTGCCTGTAAAAAAAAAAAAAAAAAAAAAAAAAAACAAGTAACTTAGGACTACAAATAAATAAATTAATAGGTGTAGCAAAACTCTTCTGAACTAGAATTAAGATAGTCTAGAAACTGATTGAGTTGGGTTATTATTTCTAAACAATACCTTGTCTTTGGTCAAAGTTTGATTTTATTCTTTGGTCAAGTTTGGGTGTTAGACAAAAAAAAAAGGGTAATGAAAAATATATATAACAAATTTAGCATTTATTCTTTCTAAGTAAAGGTGTAATTTAAATGAAAGGTTTGGTTTCTATATATTCAAACTATTTGGAGATTTTTAAATGGGGTAAACTAGAAAAGGAGTAGCTTAATTTGGACAGGTGAGATTCATAGTAAGCTAATAGTTAAGAGTAGTTCATTAAAAGGTAAATTATGTATTTAAATATAAATAATGCTGTTGGAAAGCTAGGGATGAATGAACTACAATGAATAGTGTCTAAAAGGAGTCGTGTATGATGTTGAATGAACAGGTAATTTAAGTAGATTTTTAAAAGGTACCATAAAAAAAAATTGTTGGGGTTTGAGGTTATGGAGGGCCCTAGAGTTTCAACAGTGTTTTCAATGAGTTTATCATAATAAAAGATTTGAACAAAGGTTGCGTGAAATATGAGAACAAAAGGTTTGATTTTAGAGATTACAATTTAACGTTCTTGATAAGATTTCTGAAGTACAATATTATTTGATTAGAAAGAAGGGTATAAAATCCTGAACAGATCTAGTCAATGTTTTTATTTTTCAGAAATTGTTGGTAGAAAAGTAGAGTGTCAAAATATAAAAACAAAAAAGGTTAAAGTCGGGCCAATTTGGTGGGTGACATTTGACATTTGTCGGTTTTATCTTCATATTGAGGTGACCTGCTTGGAAACATCGATTAGGGTGAATAAATCGATGCGGACTTGGAACATATGTGAATTTTAAGGGTCATCGGGTCATTTATTCAGTTGAACTATCAGAACTGTTATTAGTATTGTCATCTTCACTGCTGTCAGCATTTAGAGATATTATTAATTCATTTTCATTAATATTGTCTATTCTAACATATCGTTCAAAATCTTGTAAAATTATTTTCTTTGTTCTCTCTACGTCTTTTTTTTTCTGACAGACTTCTGCACACACAATTTGTAGTAGAGTCATCATTTTAGCAGTACTTAAGAGTGGTTCAGTATTGTTCCGCGCTGCATGACCCTTTATTTGTGCCCAAATAAGCTTGATGGCGTTATACTGGCAGTGGTAGAGAGGAAATCGAATAACTTTGTGTCCATGCTCTAGGGCTAGTTCATCGATTACATAGCGGAGCTTGGACGGCTTAGTTGCTTTTACCAGATTGAACAACTCAACTTTTTTCAACTTGGTTCACACCATTTCTTAACATTCACGAGACAATTTCAATATTTTTGAGTTGGTGGTGTGACAACTTGTGCAGAGTGATACGGTGTATTGTCCATTATAATTTATACATCCCACCTAATTTGTACCTAACATCAATGATTTTTCTATTTAGTTTTTTTTTGTATTTTTATAGTTAGTTAAAAGAATAATAAATATCATTATGTTTTATTATAATCACAACGAGGTTATTAATCTATGGTGATATTTCTTCATAAGTAATCGCTGCATTCTATTCTACTTATCGGCTTTCGATTTTTGGAGTGGGATCCCTAGTGTTTGTAAAGAAAAAGGGTTAAATGACGCAACATTGTGGCGGCGTTCAGTTCTTTGGATTAGAAATTGTTTATTACGTTTAGAATAGTTTATTAGTGAAAGAAAATCGTAAAATTACTCGTATCGGTCATTATTACAATAAATATGTAATCGTAACTGAACAAAAAAATTTAGCATTGTGCAGTTCTTATTTTATGACCGCCGTTACAGGGTTACGTTGTTGAATTTTGATGAATTGTCAAGTGTTGCCTATTGGAATGGCCTGACTATAGTATATTATTATTATGATATATATATTTAAGTATGATAATTATGTTTTGAAAACAATATAATAGAATGAAATTCAAGTAACAATATTGGGAACTTAAATAAAAAAAAATACTTCGAGGTAGTTCATTTTCGTTTCGTAGAAAATAGGATATTTTTAGAATTAGGGGCCTTTCCGTGAAGGCAAGTCCGGTGATAGAAGAGTGAAGGATGATCGCGAGCTACCCTCCTCACTGTTAGTTCTATTAAAAAACAAAAATAAATTATTTAACTTCAAGGTAGTTCGTTTTCATTTCGTAGAAAATAGGATATTTTAAGAATTAGGAGCCTTTCCGTGAAGGCAAGTCCGCGGTTAGAAGAGTGATCGTTTTCGTTTCGTAGAAAATAGGATATTTTAGAATTAGGAGTCTTTCCGTGAAGGCAAGTCCGCGGTTAGAAGAGTGAAGGATGATCGCGAGTTAACCCTCCTCACTGTTAGTTCTATTAAAAAACAAAAATAAATTATTTAACTTCAAGGTAGTTCGTTTTCGTTTCGTAGAAAATAGGATATTTTAGAACTTAGGGCCTTTCCGTAAAGGCAAGTCCGGGTTAGAAGAGTGAAGGATGATCGCGAGTTAACCCACCTCACTGTTAGTTCAATTAAAAAATAAAAATAAATTATTTAACTTCAAGGTAGTTCGTTTTCGTTTCGTAGAAAATAGGATATTTTTAGAATTAGGGGCTTTTCCGTGAAGGCAAGTCCGCGGTTAGTAGAGTGAAGGATGATCGCGAGTTAGCCCTCCTCACTGTTAGTTCTATTAAAAAAATAAAAATAAATTATTTAACTTCAAGGTAGTTCGTTTTCGTTTCGTAGAAAATAGGATATTTTTAGAATTAGGGGCCTTTCCGTGAAGGCAAGTCCGCGGTTAGTAGAGTGAAGGATGATCGAGAGTTAACCCTCCTCACTGTTTAGTTCGATTAAAATAAAAAAAATATAACTTAAATTGTATTCATGTTTTTCATGCAGTAAACAAACATGAAGATTCAAAATAAAAAAAAAGTAAATGAATTTGAAGTCATGCTGTGGTTTGATACAGACATCAGTTATCTAGAATATTTAAGAATAAAAAAGGTTAACGAATAATAGTTTGAATGATCATAATCTGGTTTAGCAAGCATTCATCGGATGAATTGATTTATTATTAGCTTAAATTTAACTAATTTATTTTGTTATTTTACAAAAGTTTCTTACCTAAACTGACCTGTTGGGCTAATTAAGTAGCGTGAATCTACTGCGAAACTTTTACGTGAGGAGTTTTGAGAGATGATGAATGAAAAAAAAAAAAAAAAAAAAAAAAAAATTTGAAAAAAAAAAAAAAAACATTAAGGGCTTAGTTAATTCCACAGTTCCTAGGTTAGAAACGGTTGCTGGTGCTTAATTTTAGATATGACATTTACTACACAAAGGACGGTTGGTGAAGGAAGGGATTTGGTGTTAGGTTTAAGTCTTTAGACAAAATATTCCTGTCACGAGTTGCCTTCATTAAAAGTTCTACTCACGTGGTTAGGTTCGAACTGGGCACTCCTACATGCGCCGAATTGAAAATGGCTCATTATGGGACTTTAGCTTCAGGGGAATAACATGTTTATTTCGCCCCGTTACACTTGCCATTATTGGGTGATCTGGAAAAAGTAGGGGGGAGGTAGTACTTTCACTTCAAACAAGGGTTTGATCGGGAAGGGCTACTTGATATCACTCGGGTATAGCAGAATTCACAGCCCTGCTTCTTCTGCTGAACCTAGATTAAACAGATGGTTTCTGTGGTTGGGTGTTTTGGTCATGCCATCATAATTATCGTCTGATGCTCGAGTTCTTAATGGACTGTTTTCAGATTGGGTTTAAAGACACTTTACACTTTATACACACCCACCCGAACACACACGAGATTAAATATATATTTGATTTTAAGCACTATCAAATTGTAGTTTACTTGTAGTTTGGAAAGTATGATGAGAATAATGAAGTTCAATTGTGTTTGTGAATAAAATTGGATTATGCCAAATTTCCTATAGTAAATTTTGGGAAAATTAACTGCGAAAATTTGCAGGGGGTCGAGCTGTAACTAATCAAACGTGCTGACTGATGATTCGTTTACTTCACAAACATATTTAAGATTAAAAATGTCGTGCAGTTCAAGAAATCTAGCAAGTAAAACATGCTAGGAATAACAAAATAAATAAACAACATGAAATTATTCGTTATTTAAAAATTATATACATAATGTAATTGTTAAGAATCGCTCCGCCGCCGAAATTTACCCGCTGTCACGGTTAGCTCAGTCTAGTGGATTAGTGGATGTGACAATATCCACTTCTCGCTCTTGGGGTTTTAGGAAAACAAGCAAACACAGAGTTAATTTTAATTACTTGTATTAAATTGGTAAGGTAAAGATGATTATAACTTAACCCTTTATTTATTACACGCTAGTTTATATAATGCAAAAACAAAACTGGGGAAACTTAGTTTCTCCGTCACTGGTTATCGACAGCAGTAGATCTTTTAACCGAAGTGGATCCCACCTTATTCCTATATTTTTCTACCACATATGTTTCAAAACTAA
Organism: Operophtera brumata; assembly: GCA_932527175.1. Classification (NCBI taxonomy): domain Eukaryota; kingdom Metazoa; phylum Arthropoda; class Insecta; order Lepidoptera; family Geometridae; genus Operophtera; species Operophtera brumata. Next base: position 30,239,488 of record OW052226.1, on the reverse strand, counting down.
ACGTAAACCAGCATCTTCCATAAATGATGCTAAACTAAAAGTGAACCAGTGTCTTTTCCACATATGTTTCAAAACTAAATTTGTCACTGCGAACACTCAAATGTAGAAACTAAAAACTAGTGGGTCGATGAGTACTTGAGAAACCAGCAAACGTCATATGTTTTCATCCCTCCTTTCGCAATCCCCGTTTATATTGAATACTATGGACTGACCGAAACGGGCTACGTAACAACCTTGTAAAATCACTCTTTTGGTCCGCGTTATATCCCTAACTAAATCTACACTTTCTAAACCACGAACCTTCTGTGTCTCTCGACAAACCTTCCTGGGAACACTGCACGCTACTCGCTGCCTCCGTTCTCTTCTCGCTTGTCTGGAGCCTAGTTCCCTCTGTACCGTGGCACTCGGCTGCTCTCCGCACCTGTAAATCACACCTCATTAGTATGATTGCTATCATCACAGCCCCTTGGGGTAGGCCGTGTAGAAGTCATGGCATCCTGTTTCACAATTTACTGATCTTCTACTTGGGTACATACCTATTAAATCACCACGCCTTATTTCTGATCCTTATGCTGGATCCCCGCAAACTCCTGTTGACTCTTCAGGTCTTTTTTTTAGTTCCTCCAAATTCGGCCTGAAGTTCACTTTAAATTCCGTGCACACAGCACTGTTCGTCAGGTTTCTTAACCCAGGGGTCCACCTTCGACGCACGCAGGACTCGCCTCTAAAACAATTTGAACTCATTATTATCAGCTCCACAACCCAAACTTGTGAACCCGGCTCCATTGCAATGCTTACCGGCTGCAAACAAATTCCTTTCCTTCGCCGGCTGCCTCAGATTCCCCGTCACAAACTTTCAGGTTTGGAAGTCAGACGCAAAAGACTTCCTAAACTTTGCACTCAATCGTAGCTCGGATACCCCCTCCGTCCTCGCAAAGTACTAATTTGCTTCTAGATCCTTCTAATTTCCTTAGCTAAGCTTTTTACGGCGTTAACAATATTAAAGGCCTTCTCCTCTGAGGTTACAATCCTCCGGCAAACAATTTCATTCCGTTCTCCAGTGTTGCATACCTCAACTGTCACCTGCTTGTCAAAATGTAATTTTTCTGCCGACTGGCAACGTTTTTCTGACGTTCCGCTACTCGCCACGGGGGGTGCTGCTTTCCGTAAGAAATGGCGGGAACATACAATTTTGTAGGCACTGCGTAACCAAACCAAACCAGCGTAAAATAACCCGTTACACCACATCGTTCCGTTTCGCGGAAACACATAATATTCTAATCGATTTAAAGAGCTTGAAGTTAGGAGAATTTGAAATGTCTGTAAGAAACAAATAAAACAATAGAAATTGAGTGGAGTGAATGACCTTTGCTGTTGGAATCATATTACGCCGATAGTGACGCCGATAGCGATGCCGGCCAATAGCAGCGCTGATAGTTACGCCGATAGCGATGCCGGCCAATAGCGACGCAATAGCTATGCCGAATGTGACGCCGATAGCTGCACCGATAGTTACGCCGATAGCAGGTTTTGTATAAATTGAGAACATTTTACGTGAAAAAGGCAGTTTATTTCGAGAGGCCAGAAGGACACAGTCGGAGCTGGGAGAATCATTGGTAAGTCAATTGTTTTTATAACTTTTGTAATGTTGTGTCTTATTGATTAAATTGATGGCTTGTGTGTACTTTACAGATAAAATAAATTAAATTAAAGTAATTAAAATAATTAAAATATTTTATGTTTACGTTGCGTTTATGTTGCGTTGTGTTTGCATTGACGCTTACGTTTGCGTTTACGTTTCGCTTGATTGCGTTGACGTTTATGTTGCGTTTGTGTTATGTTTACATTTACGTTTGCGTTTACGTTTGCGTTTACATTCATTGTTTCGACTACGTTTATGTTGCGTTATGTTTGCATTGACACTTACGTTTGCGTTTATGTTACGCTTGATTGCGTTGACGTCTATGTTGCGTTTGTGTTGTGTTTGCATTTACGTTTGCGTTTACGTTTTCGTCTGAATTAATAAAGTAGTCTTTCAAAGCAGTTTAATTACTTTAATGTTTTTACTTAATAGTTTTTTTACCCTTTCTTTGATAAATTGAATCTAGAAACTTGTTCTTAGTTTTCACGTAACCTTTAGTTAGGGTTTATATCTTGATAGAAATTCCTTTTCATATTTGCAGTCTATTACTTAATGTGAATCTTACTTATCGATTAAATCTAAAATCCAACTTATTTTGAAATAGTGAACTTCTGTGTTTAATTGGAGAGAAATAATTCACAAAATTTACATAGTGATATCTATTGAGATGAAAGATAACTCAATTTTGTTATTAACGGTTATACTCCAGTCAAGCAAAGCCGTACTGAAGATGATCTCTACTAGAGAAGGGAGTGACTCTTGAGACACTGACCTGATGTAACAAACCAGGATATCTACTATCATAATTTATATTCAAAGAATAGTTTTGAATTTTGAATTGGATTCAGAAGTTCCATTTTAAAACTATCTTGTTTGAAATAATAAGCTAGTAAATCTAAACTTGTTAAAAGTAAAAGTTGTGATTTTGGATTATTTTGTTGTGACAAAATTATAAAGTTTGGAACAAATAGGTAACGGGGGTTTTACCAAAAGCAATGAAGAAATCGTTTTGATATTCTTGATTATACTCAGCCTAGCAAGAGCCGTGCTAAGTGAATCCTGACTAGAATAGAAGGAGGAACTTGAAGTCCCTAATCTGAAATATCAAATATTAATAATTCTTTCTTATGCTATTTTATTATGTTCCAAGGTTTTATCTGGGGAATTCTTTAAAACAGAAATTAGTTTCTTGTAAAGGTAAAGACAGACTTTGACTGTATTTTATTTATTTAAATTATTCAGAAGAGTTTTATTATACCGAGCTTTATTTGAAGTTTAGTTTATTTTTTACTAGGCTTTGTAGAATGTAGGATTATTATTAGAACTTAGGGGCCTTTCCGTGAAGGCAAGTCCGTGTTAGATGAGTGTTGGATGATCGCGAGTTAACCCACCTCACTGTTAGTTTGTTTACTAAAAAAATTAAAATATTTAACTTCAAGGTAGTTCTAGTTCTTATTCCGTAGAATTTTAGGTTATTATTAGAAATTAGGGGCCTTTCCGTAAAGGCAAGTCCGGAGTTAGAAGAGTTGATGGAAGATCGCGAGCTACCCTCCTCACTGCTAGTTCGAATAAAAATAGATTAACAATAAAACCTTTAGGTAGTTCGAGTAAGAGAATTCGTAGTTGTTGTAGGTATTAAGGTAAGACTTTCGTTTAGGTTAATTCAAGATATTTTATGAATACCGTTATAACCGTTATTTCCATCTAATAAATAAATATTAAGGCTAAAATGCTTGATGGCCAAATGAGTCTGAAGTCAAGTTAGAATCTTAGACACTTGACTAAGTGGTATTTATAAATATACCTAATCTTTCATTATCTGAGGTTTTATCATCTAAGAGTTTATAAGTTTGAACGTGACATGGACCATTGGAGTTTGTGAATCCTCTTCTAAAGCATAAATGAGGCTATAAAGATCCATATTTTAATATGAGTCTCAAAATTAAGACTTTTATATTAAATATAATTTTAAATCCTGAAATACATTTTTATACAAACATTCTGGAATAATAACTTTCCTGTATGAATGTTTCTTTGTCCCTTAACGTCATTATATTTTATAATATTTATGTATGGCGAGGTTCGGAAAGACAGTTGAGGGGAGGTCGGATGAACTGTCCCGCACAATTTTATTGTGCGGCCCTTAAAGTGTCCCAGTACATGACTATACAGACTGACTAACAAACCTTAGCTAAATCCATAGCTTTTAATCTTGATAATTTATGAAGTATTCATACCTACTGTTGTTATGAGGATAACACATCTCTTTTGACTCAGTGATGCGTTCATACTAATCAAATTATGTTGGAGTGAACTTTAGGATAAAGTCATTAAATAGATTTGTTTATAGGTATTATATTAGGAAAGTTAGGAAATTTTATAAGTATGGTATAGAGAGGAAGTCTTTGAACTGCAGTTATAGATTAGGATAAAATCTAAAATTAATAATGACGGGATAAACTAGGTTAGTCAAATTATATTTTAAAACTAATCAATAAATAATTTATATTTTAGTAGTTTAGATATTATTCATTATTCGATAGATAAGTTTAGTTAGGTTTCCATTAGGTATTGTTAGGTCTTGACATAAATAACTTAAAATTACCTGAATTACTACAATTACACAACGTACGGTCCTACCACTAAAAACTAGACGATCACCATGGCCAAAATAATTAAGTATTGAATCAAACAAACCCATAATTAAGATGATGAGCATATCAAAGATACGTTCATGTAAGAAAGTTGGAAAACGGGAGTTAAGTTTAAGAGCAGTCAGTAGTTATAGTATTTGTGGGGTTTAGGGATGAGGGTTGAGAGGTTAAGAAGAAATTAGTAAGTGGGGTAGTGTGTACGAGAGGGGGGAAGTTACAGGGCGTAGTGCAATGCCGCATAGTGGGCGTGTTAGGTGGATGTGACCTACGAGGTAATGCATTTTTAACGGCAGAGGTTACCGCTAACCATCAGCTTATTCCGGAAGTTAAAAAAAAAGTTTCTCGGCACGATCTCCATTATTTTGGATTTTTCGTAATTTATATCAATTCAATAATTTTATTCGTTGAAATCACAAAGACCATTTTTAATCGTCTTATAAAACATTAAGAATATAATTATTATGTATCTAAAAGTCAATTACTAGTGCTCATTGTGAGGTAGGGCTGCACCATCATCGAAACCAAATAGTATGGCTAATGGCTTAAATGTATGCCTTGTGCCACGAATACACATGCTAGTGCCACGGATTATTGAGATGATGATTCTTGACCTAAGCCAACCCAACACTACACTTAAGGACCTATTCTAGTGGTCAGCGATTGCAACTCCAAGATGTTGTAACGAAAATTAAAGAGGTTAGGTATTTTGATTTATCATAAAAGGAGTTATACAGTAGCCTAGCCTATTTTGTCTCTACTCACTGATTACCTATACCTAGACACGTACTGATCTGTGACTACACCCCGTTGCATAACAATGGAGAGTACCGAATGGATATAACCACGTGTCGAACTATAGGGGCGTTGCTGTAGAAGTCACACCAATGTGCCCTTCTCTTTTTCTGTTAATCCATTCCATCCAAAGGTTGAATGGTAGAGATCGCTAGGCTATAGAGATGGTAGGCCGACTATTACATTGCCCCAAGTTAAAATTTGTTTATTTTATTGTATTTCCGTGTGGTGATCAATAAAGGGTTATCTTTCTATCTATCTATCTATATATAGGATTCGCTCTAGGATTTTATCAGCATCATCATCATCAGCCAACAGAGTTCCCTAAAAATATTATCCCAGAAACCAGTCAGGGGCGTAAAAACATAAAAAGCAGGAATCGATCCTTATTAGAATTATTTACTGTCTATTTTTCTGTTTGTATGTTATCAAATAACGCAAAAGATATATTATTTATTTATAGTTTTTATCACGCAAGCATTCCTCAAAAGGGTTGAAAATAGGTGGGGGAAAGTTTGAAAGGTGAAATTAAAAAAAATGCGTTCGGCAACTAGGAACTTTGCACTAAGAAATGATTAAACAACACTTATTACCAACTTTCTTTCCGGGGCTTTCAGGGTGATAAAGGTAATTTAACCTAGCTGCGGTTGTGATTATTTGAATTGGTGAATCTTAAAGTATGGAGCGATTAGCTATAAACGACATCCAATGGCAAAATATGTTTTCGATGGTTTTTCAAAACTTCTAAAAGAGGGTGCTACAAGGTGCGATTAACTTCCAACTTGGTTTTAATTGTCAATGGAACACGTAGATATTTTCCGTGTTACTATAGAATTAGAATTTTCCTCGGAACAGTTACAGTATTTTGTCTTTTGTATATTGGCAAGCAATTTCAAATTCTATCGAACGAGACAAAACACGGAGTAATAACTACATACATACATACATAGACACACGCCTTTTTCCCCGAAGGGGTAGGCAGAGCCTCAATGGGTCTCTTTTCACAGTGGGTTGCACCATCGTGGTATATAGACGTGACGAGTGGTGAGCTCATCGCCGCCATTGCTTCCCACGACTGACTCAGCTAACGCTTTCTTCCAGTATTATCACATTCCATAAATAAGCTAGCAGCCAGGACAAATCTTATACCAACGAATCTTACAAACAAGTCCAGGTATTCCCTAAGTCGGCTTTTACGACATCCACGGGAGGAGATGGAGGGGTCTATTCTTGGGCCGGACACACCACGGCATAACTACTTTAAGGATATTCCGCGTTTATTAGTAGCACGATTAGGGTTTTTCCTAAACCACGGGGTTGAATTATCCAGCCTGATACAGACATCATTTTATATTTTTATTAAGTTTCATTCTCGAATTCTAGTAAGGTAGCAAAGTATCCGTAAAAAATTATACTCATTAAGTAGGTTGTTAAGATTTTGTTAGCTGTTTGCTAGCTTTTAATGCTCTAAGAGTATTTTTTACCATTAATTGAAAGCCACTCTCTGTAGTGACTAGGTAGGTATAGTTAGTTTGTAAGGGTTTGTATCAGTAAACAATTAGCTTACACTTTCTTTGAGTGATTTGACCAGCTATCTGATAGCGTATCAGTGGTCAGATCAATCTAACAAAACCTGATCATAGATACAGGACCATAAGAGGGTAAGTTTATAGTCACACTAGGTAGCTAAAACAAATTAGATATACTGTAGGCTTTGACCAAATTAATTTATTTTGTTCGAAGACTATATACTTAATCCAGGTCTCACGTGAATATTACCTACTACCTCAGCGCGTATGAAGTCGCTGGTCAGCTAGGTAAAAAAAACAAATAAAGTAATGAAATATATTGCACATAATTTATTTAAAATATGGACGAAAACAGGTTATGCGTTAGCTTGGATCCAGTTAGTGAAGGAAGAGACACGAGCGTTGACCCCGGGGAAGAAACCAGCCCCGCACTGTTCTCCAAAGGAGTAGACACCGACAACGGCGCCATTGTAGTAGAGAGGACCGCCGGAGTCACCCTGGCACTGGTCGCGGCCGCCGACGTCGAGGTAGCCGGCGCACAGCATGGTGCCAGTGATGGTAGCGCGGATGGTAGAGTAGCGCTGAGAGCAAGTACCTTGGTTGACGGTCAATAGTTGGACGTGGCGCAACTGCTCCGAGGCAAGACCACCCAACTGAAACATAGGATACATTTTGAGATAATTTGGTAAAATTATAAAAGTGAGCAAGCGCCTCATAGGGAAATTAATCTAGCCTATCCAAAAGATGTTAGGCTCAGCCCTGGTAAGTAAGGTTAGTAGTTTAGCCAACCCTTGCCTAAAGAATGTAATACATAGTCAGTCTGAAAACTTACGGTGGTAGCTCCCCATCCAGCGGCCCAGACTGCCGTGTTGTCGGGAAGGTTGTAGTTGTTGCCAGCGATGGAGCCGGGCTGCACAGCGTTGTTCACGTAGGTGATGACAGAGGCGGTGCGGAAGACGGCGACATCTTTGTTGTTGTTCCTCCAGTTGTATCCAGGGTGGGCGATGATGTTATCGACATTGTGGACTGAGCCTCCGCTGTTAGCGAAACTAGAGCCGACACGGACACGCCACCTGGGTGCCGAAGGCCAATCACCGCTGAAATTGTTTTCTTTCATTAGACTTTACACAAAAACTGACGGTAAATACATATTATTACAGTATGTTAATCGCTTAATAAAAAATAATGCTTTTGTAAATCGACATCGCCATCCATAACACCTTTCCTCTCTTTCTTTTTACATGTCATTCTAGCTTGATTAGGCAATGGTGGATTTAGCTTGTTGGAAATATCGAAATATTGAGCCCGCCTCCCCATTAATTCAGTCAGCACATTTTATGGAGATAACTGGTTGGAATTCGGTTTATGGCTGAACTTTTTACATTTTATAAAATATAGGAACAAAACAAGAATAATCTTTCATTATTATGTTGGTTCAGCTTTGGATACCTACTTGTATATTATTTGAGTATACTTACTATGGGCAATGGGCAGCGGTCAAGATAGATCGGGTGTTGAGGATAGTTCCACCACAGGTCTGCCAGAAGGTGCTTCCGTCGGTGGTGTAGAGCAACGAGGCGATGCTGGGGTATTGGCTGATTTCTGTCACCGAACCACCCACAATCCTCTGAGGGTTCTTTGGGACTGCTGTTTAGTGAAAATGTTAAAATGAGATTATGGGAATCAAAGAGTTCAACAGCTAGACCGCAAGCTAGCTAACCTGCTTCAAACTTTGCTGACGCTTAGAGATTCAAGATTATTTATTTGACCGAAACACAGGTCAACATGAAACGTAACACAAAACAAATATTATTTAAGATCTTACGTAACAATATATGATCAAGAGTTATCTCCTATGTCAATAGGTTACATCCATTATAGTTTATTTTAGATCTCAGGTGGTAGAGCTTTTGCGATAACTTTAATTATAATGATGTGCGTTCATTCTTAACATGGCATTGAATGGTTAGAATTGTTTCCGTTACTGTTTTTTTACTGTATAATTTTATTTTTCTGACTTATTTGGAATCTAAATTCAAGTAAGTTATTCACACAAACCAGTTTTTATTTATTCCTATAATGCAAAAACATGTTACATTTCAAATAAAATAAATTATTTAATAATTTTACTTGATGACTATGAATACAAAATTTGTAAATCAAATGACTTAACTAAAATAATGTCAGTATATAAATTACCTGATGCAATAGCAAGGCACAGGGCCAGTACTATGAAGGCAGCATGCATCTTCACTTCAGCTTTCGATCGTTACTGAAATGGTCAGGAGAGGAAAAACTATTTATAATTAATAATCTAATCCACTATTGATTATTTGTCTGTATTATATCTCAGATTTAACTAATCTCTTGAAAGATTACTGCGAATTCAGTCCCTAGTGTTTCCGATAAAAAACGAATAAATCACCGGATATTTGATTAGCTATATTACTCGTGATGATTTTGCTATTTTATGATTTCTGGGGAGTCATTATTTTATTTCTCAAAATATAATACTTTCCTGTTCCTTTTAGAAATTTGAACTACGTAGTAGCTAAGCATTCTATACGCAATTTCACATTTAATTATCGTGTTTTTTTTTACTTTGATAGACCATTCTTTGACCACGATCTCACCTGTTGGTAAGTGACGATGTGACCGAAGATGGAGCACAAAGGTCTAGAAGGCACCTATTCAGTATAGCCTTGAAGAGACCCAGATTATAGTTTTTAAGAAAGACAGACGACGGTAGTATATTCCACTCCTTAGCAGTTCGCATTATAAAGGTAGAACTGAAACGCTTAGTACGAATATTTTGGCTGTAAGTATATCACGTGCCATTAGCGTCTATATGTAAAGCTTGCCCTCTCCATACAAACCAATGTTTGCTCCTCATTATTAATTAATTTTAAAGAGGGTTTTCTTGGCCAAAATTAGAACTCTTTGATTACAGCAAGCTATTCGCCACCTTTGTTCCTTCATCATCATCAGCCCACATTATGTCACTGCGGAATATAGGACTCTAGCAATACGCACTACTGAGCCCAGTGTCCGGCTCTTCTCATTGACTTTCTGCCTGCAGTCATTTGTAAGTCATTGCTCCCCACCTAGCCAGAGAATGCCCCACGCTACATTTGCCAAGATGTGGTCTCCACTCAAGAATTCGTTTACTCCAATGATTGTATATCCTTCGGCATGTATAGCCAACCTATTGCCATTTCAACTTGCTAATCCCGGTGGGCTATTTCGATGCGATAAAACTGCGTAATTTTGCAAAAGCTGTACAGCTCACCTAAATTCTACCCTTGGCCTCCTTCTCGAAGTTGTGTCTACTTAATTGCAATATTTGCCCAAGGTATACGTAACTTTCAACAACTTTGATACCGGGTTCGATCCTAGGCTCCAAACCAATGACTTTTCTAAGTTATGTGCGGATTTCTATCGCTCTGTGCTTCGGAGGGCACGTTAAGCTGTCGGTCCCGGCTGTTATTGATTAATAGCAGTCGATAAGCGATGTCAAAGGCCCTCGGGCGGCTTGATAAACTTTGACACCAGAGGCCAGCACTACCTCATACGAAACGAAACGATACGAAACAACTTCGAGTCGATATGTAAGACGACTGGTTTCGGATGTATGTGACCACTGGACCACGAGTTGGTTTCCGGATGAACATGGATAAAAACATTATCTATTATCGTCCGGAGACCAAACCGTTGAGAGAAGTCAGCTAGGTCATCTAGCATATACGACAGCTTCTGCAGTGACTCCGCTATCAGGACTATGTCTTCTGCGAAGATGGTTGCCAGAGCCTCATTACTTATCATTAAGTTTGTGTAAATTAATAATTTGGGACACGGTGTGAGTTGCTAGGGGCGCGGACAAATTACCCAGTAATGAGGTAAAAGTGGCTCAATATTTTTTATTTACAGAAAGAATAATACAACTAATAAAAGTACCTAGGTATGTACAAAATTTTAATAACACTAATTATACAGTTGATCTACCTCGAGAGTGTTGCAAACGATCTTGACCTACGATCAGTTGATGGTAGGTAAACTGATCCAAATCACTACCAGATGGAAGCGTCCCTAAGATACCAGCTGCATTGCCACGCTGAATGGAAATACTAATGCGTTGAACCAGATAAGATACAGCTCTCGGACGCACTGAAATAATTTTGAAAATGCGAAGGGTCCCTATGGTCTCCCTCGGACTCAGACTCCCGACCCCTTATGGCTCAAATAAGTAAACTCTGTCGAGACTTGCATACTGTTGAGGTCCTAAGCCGAATCTGCCGCTGCACTATCACAATCAAAATAATACATACATACATAGACACACGCCTTTTTCCCCAAAGGGGTAGGAAGAGCCTCAAATGGGCTTCTTTTCACCGTGGGTCATCGTGGGAAATAGACGTGACAAGTGGTGAGGTCATTGCCGCCATTGCTTCCCATGACTGAATATCTGAAAATCTGACTGACTCTGCTAACGCTTTCTTCCAGTCATAAAAACTTCCTTAAATAAGCTAGCAGCCAGGTCACATCTTATACAAACGAATCTTACAAACAAGTTCGGATAATCCCTTAGTCGGCTTTTACAACATCCACGGGAGGAGACGTAGGGGTATATTCATGGGCCGGACAACCCACGGCGACCAAAATAATAAATTGTTATTAATTCGTTAATTCGTCGTGTCAGGTTATTTCTAGGATACCTGCGTTAGGTCAGTAATCAGATTGAGTTATCATCATCATCATAATCGTAGAAGTCCACAGCCTGCCTTTTAGAATACCTACCATGTCGAATCCTCCATCCACTGACTCTCTGCGGCCTTTAAACCGAACCGGACGACACATTACGCCATGACCATCAGTGATTCTGCCATGATGACTACGAGTATTACCGCTAAGTACGAGTATATAGTAAGAGTTGAGTGATGTAGTCGCCATTAATCTCCATACAATAACCGTTCCAAGGCAAAATTATTATAAAACATTTATTGCAAAAGCTTGAGAAAATACTCCTATGCAGAGACGATCAGTTTCAGAGAATTTCCGTCTTCCGGTCTCAACCCTTTTTGTTTTGTAATCGGGTTCGTTCTCTGGCCTGAAGACGGATAGTCTTGGTTGTCTTGCTGTAAAAATACTTCAATATACCGGTAGTCGATAGGCACCATGAAAAAATTGAAACAAGTCAGCGTTACGATCAACTGAAATGAAGGCTAAGATTATTCAAGAGGTTGTCGACCTTTCGTGAAGAAAAGTACCTATCACCACGGTCCTCGACTCTAGCGTATTACTCTGGAGGATATTCCGTCTTCTGAAGGTCTTCTGTAGGATCACTAAATTTTAAGTTCACACATAGCCCCGCACAGACTATTACATTGTGCACTTGGGGATGTGTTTCATGCAGTTGCAGCGCTTATAATTAAAACTTGACTTGCACATAAGCCGGATAAGCTTAGAGCCCACCCACTTCTGTCTTTTCTACAGCCTCAAAAAGACGGATACATGTACAGCATGTGACAGAATGTCCTGGTTTAATGTAAGGGGAAAAGGACTGCTTTTAGTTTTATTCCTTGAAATCACAAGGAATATTAATTACTTGCGAGACAATGGACCCAGTGGTCACTTAGTAGGTTGTATGTTCTTTATTAGTATAGTAGTTTTTTATTAGTGTAGTAGTTCAGCTAAATTTCTTTTAGCAACGCTTCAATGACCACTGCTGTTATGCACATGCAACGTTGAGCAGATTACTGATATCGGGTCTATCTGTAGTCAGATCAACCTAACTCAATTTGACCTGGTTACAGGACCAACCTAACTCAATTTGACCATGGTTAGAAGACCTTCTTGAGGAGTAGCGGTGGTAAGTAGATAGTTACACTAAGTTTTGTACCTATCTACTTACTCCATGACTACTACCCGAGTACCATCTTCGCATTCTTAGCGATTTAGTCGCAGGTGGGACAGCTAGTTCCACATAAAAAATAAAATACTGAAATATATTTCATGCAATTTATTTGAACATAAGGACGAAAACAGGTTAAGCGTTAGCTTGGATCCAGTTAGTGAAAGAGGAGACACGAGTGTTGACACCGGGGAAGAAACCAGCTCCGCACTGTTCTCCAAAAGAGTAGACACCGACAACGACGCCATTGTGGTAGAGAGGACCGCCGGAGTCACCCTGGCACTGGTCACGGCCGCCGACGTCGAGGTAGCCGGCGCACAGCATGGTGGCAGTGACGGTAGCGCGGATGGTAGAGTAGCGCTGAGAGCAAGTACCTTGGTTGACGGTCAATAGTTGGACGTGGCGCAACTGCTCTGATCCAGGACCACCCAACTGAAACATAGAATACATTGTGACAATAAGGACTTATTTTTATTATTTGACATTATTTTCATTTCACGTTTTAATTTACATATATGGTTTAATGGTTATTTTTGCTTTAATGGGAACCTTAATACAGGTAACATAGCTTTAGGGGGTATCATAGGGGTATTTAGCATAGGGAGTAGATTCCCCCAAAAAAAGGAGGAAGTTTTCTGTGGCAAACTAGAAATTTGAATATCAGCAAAATCAGTCAAGAGGTTCTCTAGATATACAGGCTGAGTTTATTTTCCGGACCACTTAGGCGAAGTCTGAACCCGATAAATTTTATATCATCGAAAAGTGATGTAAGGAGTCAAAGGCTCGATTTTGTAACTAACAAGTTCTTCAATAAAAACATTTATTTAGTTTAACTAAAAAATAAACTTCATTGTTAAAAAAAGCCTCTTTGGGTTCTCTGTTTGATCATTATGGATCGATATGATGCATAGTTTTATACAAATTTGTGCTCGCGAGGTCTATCTACTGTTCGCAGAGCTACTAGTTTGGTAAAATTATAAAAGTGAGCAAGTGGCTCATGGGAAATTAGTCTAGCCTATTTCAAAGATTTTAGGGACAACTCCGGTTAGTAAGATTAGTAGTTTGGCCTACTCTTGCCCAAAAACAGTACTACAGAGTCAGTCTGAAAACTTACGGTGGTAGCTCCCCATCCAGCGGCCCAGACAGCCGTGTTGTCGGGAAGGTTGTAGTTGTTGCCGGCGATGGAACCAGGCTGCACAGCGTTGTTCACGTAGGTGATGACAGAGGCGGTGCGGAAGACGGCGACATTATTGATGTTGTTCCTCCAGTTGAATCCAGGGTGGGCGATGATGTTTTCTACGTTGTGGACTGAGCCTCCGCTGTTGGCGTAACTGGAGCCAACACGGACACGCCACCTGGGAGCCGAAGGCCAATCACCGCTGAAAAATTACAAGATGGTTCTTTAGCTGTCTCTACGCTAAAACTGATGGCGAATACGCATTTTACCGTATGTTTATTGCTAAATAAAGCTGAATCAAAATTATGCGAATACCCTTGTAGATATCGCCACCCATAGAACCTCTCCGCTCTATCTTATTACATGGTCGTTTAAGCCAGATTAGGCAATGGCACATTATGCTTATTGTAAGTATGCAGAATTACCTGATCTGAAACTATTTCTATCACCGATTCAGTCATCACCTTTAAGGGTGATCACTGATTGGCATTAGAATCTGAGTAAGGCTGAACTTTCCACATTCTAGAAAATATTATTTTCTGGGAATGGAAATAGAAGAAATGTTGGTTCAGTTCAAAGAACACCTTGTCTATTATTTGAGTATACTTACTATGGGCAATGGGCAGCGGTCAAGATAGATCGGGTGTTGAGGATAGTTCCACCACAGGTCTGCCAGAAGGTGCTTCCGTCGGTGGTGTAGAGCAACGAGGCGATGCTGGGGTATTGGCTGATGTCTGTCACCGAACCACCCACAATCCTCTGAGGGTCCTTTGGGACTGCTGTAAAGTGAGAATCTTAAATGAGATTATGGGAATCAATGGGTTCAACAGCCAGATCGCTACCTAGCTTAGGTACTATTTCAAACTTTGATGACGCTAAGAGATTAAAAATAACTGAACAACTATAATGAACTGAACTAAAATTAATAAAATAAAATTAACTGTTTAACATTTTTAGTTGATGGTTATGAATGCAAAATAGGTAATTCACATGCATTAATTAAAATAGCGTCAGTATATAAATTACCTGATGCAGCAGCAAGGCACAGGGCCAGCAGTATGAAGGCAGCATGCATCTTCACTTCAGCTTTCGATCGTTACTGAAATGGTCAGGAGAGGAAAAACTATTTATAATGAATAATATAATCCCCTATTGATTATTTGGTCGTATTTTATCTCAAATTTTACTAATCGCCGTACAGATTACTCAGAAATCAGTACCTAGTTTTTAGATAAAAACATGTAAGTCACCGGAAATTTGATTAGCCGGGTTATTAATGATGATTGTGCTATTTTCTGGTATATTTCCCAACTGCGCCAGAAGGAAGGTTATTTTTTTAGAGTATATTTATGTATAAAGGAAGGTAGGGAGGCTTTTGCCCTGCAGTGGGACACCACAGGCTCATAATAAATATTTATGTATGTATGTATATTTCTTTGGCATGCTTAAACGGCTTGTTGGATTTTAGCTTGAGAGGTGTCGTTAGATTCGTCTTAATTGTAAGACTGGGTTTATCAAAATTATTCACGCAGCCTGGTTTTTTATTTTTTCAATCATTATATTTTATTGGGAGTATTTGTTTGGTTATTTTTTAATTTCTCAAATTATGAACAGTGCATTATCTCATAGGACAGGTAGGCCCTAAGCGGCACTGCACTGCAACCCTAAGAAATAAAGATGACAGTCTCATGTGCATATGCCTGTAAAATAGTAGAAGTAGAGCATTTTTGTGAAAAAGTTCGTCCGGGGAAGTACTACCACCATACCTATTTCTGCCGCAAAGCAGTAGTGCTCGCATTGCTGTGTTCCGGTTTGAAGGGTAAGGGTGCCGGTGAAATTACAGGCACATGAGACTTTTCATCTTTATGTCTCAGGGTAGCGGGCGCAGTGCAATGCCACATAGGGCGCGTCCTAGGTGGACGTGACCTATGAGGTAATGTACTGTTCATAGGCAGAGGTTACCGTCCGCGTCATCAAATCCTCTCGCTGACACCATATGATTGTATTATCATCAACCATACATATTATGTGAAAATGTATACTCAATCGATTAACTGGTAGTGAAATCGGTCTACCGGCTGATGATGATGATAATGCTGATGATGATGCTAAAATCAGTACAAGCTTGTTTGTTTTCAGTTTCTAGGAATGTTATTCGAACCGTGAGCTGATAAAAGTTAGTCCAAACACGACCAGCCCACTATTAACCATCGAAGAGTTCCGTCGTCAACCTTCCATTTCAATTATCATATCAGATAACTGACCCCACATCGTCACTTACCAACAGGTGAGATCGTGGACAAACAAAGGTGTAAAAAGTTTAAAAAATACAACATTGGGTAAAAAAGCCATCTCGCCATAGCCTCTAAGCCATGGGACATGAAAAGTGATTCAAAATTATGCTTACCTATGAAATTGCCGTTTCCTACATAAATAAGATTTATCTGATAAAACTCTTTTTTGTCGAGTTCATGGACAAGGAGTTCATTGTCCACCTTCTATCTATATCATCAGATCAGCTCGCTGTCGCTGTCGCTATAATTGTATTGTCATCGTTACTTACCAACAGGTGAGATCGTAGTCAAAAAAAGCCTAACAAAGATTAAAAAACAGGAAAAAAAAAAAAAACATGTATGCAAACGATCGTCTCAATCGGTTGAGGAAAACTGCTTTAAAATTCAGTTGCAAGATTTAACTAGAACATACATACTTACATACAAACATTGCAAGTTAAATGAAAGCTAGTAAAAATTTATTAATTTGCATACCATTATTTGTATCTGAATAAAAAGTGCCGATGAAAAAAGTAAGTTTTTCCCTGAAAAATGTTATCCAAATTCAGGCGCTAGGCAATTCTAGCTATTGGTATTCTAGCGCCTATTCAAAACCAAGCCCAAAAAAAAACGTGAAAGGAGTGCATTTCACGTTGCCATTACATTTTGGTCAGGCATTGCTAACGATTGCTTGGAACACATTATTTATAAACTAGCTTTTACCTGCGGCTTCGCTCGCGTTGATTATGCAATCGCGATAATCCGTGACAAAGGAAATGGGTTTCATAAACTGTCCCTACGTTTGCAAACACCATTTTTTCGCTCCGTTCCTAGGACACAAAATCAAGCTACACAATATGTATCCGTGAATACATTTTCCACCTCTTCGATCCACATATTATATTGCTATTTTTTTTATTGTTTAGCTTTATCTTACTTTTTGACATTTAAACAAGTTGATAACCTGTATAGAGTCCGCGCCACGACTGAAGTCCGACGTCCTTTTTAGGAACTAACGGATAACAGAGGTACATTTTTGCTTTTGCACTTTCACCCATAGAAACTAGCGCTCCAGTCACCGGACTTCTGTCGTGGCGCGGACTCTAGGTACAGCACTCAGCTAGCATTAATCAAGCTTAGTCACGCCACACCTAAATCACCACCTCTCGAAACGATTTAATCGCTCATTGGTACTTCTTCAATATGTCATTCAGATCAGCTCACTTCTGCTTATTACTTAAGGTTATCATCGTATCATCATCATCAGCAGGAAGTAGGCGCATATAACATCCAACAGCCACATACATAGTCCTGCTATACTAGGATCCCCTAGTATCCTGAGTACAATGACAGCATGACATCTTTTTGATAAAGATATTTTACAACGCTACTATTACTACTGCTACTACTTCCTATCACCGGTTCTTTCCTTGTCACCCTGCATTAGGTCAGTACCAGCTTGAAGTACAATGACCTTGAAAAGTGCCTAGTAAACAATGATGAAAGATCCAGTGTGGTAAAAGGAGGCAGTGCGCCCCGCAAAAGCTCCTTTTATGCACATGTCACATGTCTTCGATTTTTTATGTTCAGGACATGCTGATGTTGTCACGATGTTTTCGTTCTCCGTGTGAGAGGATGCAATATTGAGCACATACATTTTTAGAGTGGAAAACCATTGAACCGAAATTTGAACCGGGGTCACTCCCACTAGTGCATTTTACAACAAAAACTTACAAGTTTATGCCACGAATTTAAGCATTCGTTTTTTTTTTTTGCCTGTTACTCAATTTGATAGCTACTTTTTGACCAAGATTTCTGAATACCTTTATTTGCATTGCCAAATTATTAATTTATTATTTCTTGGTGATCGGAGACTCATATAATTACTTTCCAATTTAATATCACATCATTATCCAGCCGCCTAAAATAGTGTTGGCAGTGCTTAGCGAAGTCAGACTGTCAGATTACCTAATTACCATATGCTGTTATCAGTTTCTGCATGAATTCTAGATACATGTATCGATGTTAGTATATTGTATCTAGATACATGTATCGATGTTAGTATATTGTATCTAGATACATGTATCGATGTTAGTATATTGTATCTAGATACATGTATCGATGTTAGTATATTGTATCTAGATACATGTATCGATGTTAGTATATTGTATCTAGATACATGTATCGATGTTAGTATATTGTATCTAGATACATGTATCGATGTTAGTATATTGTATCTAGATACATCTATCGATGTTAGTATATTGTATCTAGATACATGTATCGATGTTAGTATATTGTATCTAGATACATGTATCGATGTTAGTATATTGTATCTAGATACATGTATCGATGTTAGTATATTGCTGGATCGCTCTTTTAGATATGAGTATCACTCCTGTCCACGACAACACTAACGTATAATACCCAAGTGTAGTGTGATTAACTACTACCGAATAAAAGCATACAAACCAAGTGTTGTAAGATAAGTGCTATTGAACACATTCTAAGTCTTAGAAATAAATTAACTGCAGGAGGGCAATTCTCGGATTGTAGAGATTAAGTCGAATTCGACATATGTCGAAAAAAGATGGCGAATGTTGAATAAAATCTTAATTTGCTATTCTCGTGATGTCACAAATAGACATAAGTCGACCAAAATCATTCAAATCGATTACGATTTGATGGTTATTGTGACATTTTCGTGACATTTTTTGTAGACATTCATGCTTCGACATTATCTCTAATTTAGAGATAATCTCTACAATCCAAGAATTGGCCTCCTGGTACTACTACTACTAAACTAGACGTAAGTCGAATGACTGATTGTGGCCTACTTGCCTAGATTATCTATTTATATAAAACAAAGTCGTGTTGGTTACGCCACTTATAAATCAAGAACGGCTGAACCGATTTGGCTGAAAATTGGTGGGGAGGTAGCTTAGAACCAGGAGAAGCACATAGGGTGGAGGATGGGTTAGGAGGGGGCTGTTTTTCACCGGGGGCTACCCGTGCTAAGCCGGAGCGAGTCGCTAGTTATGATATAAAATCAAATATTTTAATAATGTAATATAGGTACACTTAAAATAATAATAAAGCTACCCTGTGTAGTAGGTATCTATATACCTACTACGACATGGTGCTAACCCAGATTTTTTCATGCCTATGTAATTTTATCGACGACGTATGTTGTACGTCGGGCGAGTAGCTGGCTGAGATGCAAGAGGTTGCGAGTTCGATTCCCGCTGCGAGACAAATATTTGTATGATCTGTAAATATTTGATCCGTGTTTAAGTGTTGTGGTGCCACGGTACACGGAGTTTCTGATACCCACGACACAGGGAATCCTAGTTTGGAGTCAGGACTATGTATGTGACTCGTTGGGTGTGTTTATTTGTTTTTTGTTTATAGTTATCCCATTATATTAATAAGGCATGGATATGAATAAAACAAAAAAGTGTATTTGTACATTTTATAAGAAACCTTCTGCAGTGATATTGATATTTTTATGCGTTAGACTGGATCCAAGCAGTGTAGCGCGAGACGCGAGCGTTGACTCCAGGGAAGAAAGCCTGAGCACATCCACGTCCCCATGAGCAGACACCGACGACGACGCCGTTGTGGTAGAGAGGGCCGCCCGAGTCACCCTGGCACTGGTCGCGGCCGCCGACGTCGAGCCAGCCGGAGCACAGCATGTTGGCGGTGATGGTATCACCGACGGAAGCGTAGCGCTGCGCGCAGGTATTCTGGTTGACTGTCCAGATCTGCACGTGGCGGAGTTGCTCAGAAGGCGAGCCCCCTTCCTAAAACATGGGATAATATATTTATAACCTGTAATAGACATATTCGTGCATACCCCTATGTCATTGCTAAAGCACAAAAACTAATCTGGGATCTGTTCACCATTCTCTTATACCATGACTATGTAGAATTACTCAAGAAGTTAAGCAAAGATTAAGATTTTATTAAGATAATCATTTTTTACAAGGTGATTACGTTCAAAAGGGTCTTGAATTGAAATCCACCTGATTATTTACAGGGTACATATTTATTTTATTTTATTTTTATATTTGTTATGTTTTCTAGAAATGTTAGGTTATATGTTATGGTTTTTGTTTTTTCATAGCCTTTGATTGTAATTATGTAATCATGTTGTATTTGCATGGAAGTAGATACATCCATGTTGTATTATCTGCCGTAATCGGCCTTATTATGTTTTTTTTTAAATTACCTATGCTATATTTTTGTAAAATGTTTAGTGAACGATGTGTCCATCTGTAATTGGAATTGCATGTAATTTACTAGAAATAGTAAGCACCCAACCATCTAAATTCTGTTGATGTTCCATAATAAATAAATAAATAATAAACATATTCATTATGTATGACTGTCCAAAATAAAACTTACAGAAGTGGTTCCCCATCCTGCGGCCCAGACGACCTGGTTGTCGCCGAGGTTGTAGTTGGCGCCGGCGATAGACCCGGGCTGCACGGCGTTGTGCACGTAGTTGATGACGGTGGCGGTGCGCAAGATGGCGATATCATTATCGACGGTCCAGCTGTTGTAGCTGGGATGGTTGATTATAGAGACTGAGTCGTGGACGACACCACCGCTGTTAGCCCAGGTGGAGCCAACGCGTACACGCCACCTGGCTGGGGTATCACCGCTAAATAATAAAAAATATATTGATGTAGGTACTCTTCTTTCAACAAGTAAATAATTTTGTAAAAATTTAAAATAACCCTCAACGCAATGAAACGGCTGAACCGATTTTGATCACACATAGCTAAGAACACCCCCGACAAATTCACCTTTCGAACAAAAAAAATACTAAATTGTTTCATCCGTTCGGGAGCTACGATGCCACAGATAGACACACACACAGACACACAGACACGTCAAACTTATAACGCCCCGTCATTTTTGCGTCGGGGGTTAAAAAATTATCACGAATACACTTACAAAGTGCAGTGAGCGGCGGTCAAGATAGACCTGTTGTTGATGATGGTTCCTCCGCAAGACTGCCAGTACGCGTTCACGTTCCACGTGTACAGCAGAGCGGCGATGGTGGGGTACTGGTTAATGGTAGTCACGGAACCACCAACAATCCTCTGTGGGTTGCGCGGGACTGCTGCCAAAACAAGTTATTATTTTACAAAAGCCGCGAACAATTATTTAAACACAGCCAGCGCGTATCTTTTACGGTTATATACCGTATATTTTACATATCTAAACCATTTTACCTCATCATCATCATCAGCCCACACTAGTCCACTGCTGGACATAGGCCTCTCCCAATACGCGCCACTGAGCCCGGTGGTCGGCTCTTCTCATCCACCTTCTGCCCATAGCCTTTCGTAGGTCATCGCTCCACCTGGCCAGAGGGCGCCCCACGCTACGTTTGCCCAGACGCGGTGTCCACTCAAGAACTCGGTTACCCCAACGGTTGTCGGTTCTTCGGCATATATGACCAGCCCATTGCCACTTCAGTTTGCTAATCTGGTGGGCTATGTCAATTACTTTAGTTCTCTGACGGATAATCTCATTTCGGATTTACCTACATTCATTAATTAATTTCATTTTGTACATTTTACCTAGAAACTTGTAATTTCCCAAGTATAAGTGGATCATGGTACAAACTTGCATCGAAAATTATCTCGGGTATTCTGCTATGAAAGCTTTTTGAGTTATGGAGGAAGAACTTTGACTTGGCTTCAATTAGGTACTGTGAAAATAAAATTGCCGCTACTCATTTCTTATGCTCATGATGTTTTCCAACGCCAGTTAGAGCACGTGTTGAGCACATCAATATTTCATCAATTGGTGCAAAGGTACTATACTTTCCTATGAAGCATTACCGTAAATACCAACTTTAATTTACTGGAGCAGCTCAAATAATACTATATATTACGGAGAAGTGTCTCTAGAGCTATGGGGTCCCGGACAAATCAGATAGACAATCACACTATGCCACAGAATAAATAATAGTACAAGAAAATATGCCTCAAATTTACCTTTATAATTTACCCTTATACCCTTCTCTATATATGCCTCAAATTTACCTTTATAATTTACCCTTATACCCTTCTCTATATATGCCTCAAATTTACCTTTATAATTTACCCTTATACCCTTCTCTATATAGATTCAAAAGTTCATTATCATAATACTTTACTGAGTGCACAAAGAATGTTATTATTTTAGATAGTTAATTCATGCAACTCAGCAGAGTAAGTTAACATTATTATTTTAGATAGTTAATTCATGCAACTCAGCAGAGTAAGTTAACATTATTATTTTAGATAGTTAATTCATGCAACTCAGCAGAGTAAGTTAACATTATTATTATGAAAATTCGTTAGTTGGAAGAGAAATTGAGATATCAGACTCCCAGAGCGCACTCTTTTGATCTACATGAATGAGAGAGATGAATAAAAAATACCCAGAACGAATTGAAAAAGTATGGAATCATAGTAAATGGTCGCGCCAAGTATATCGTGGGAATGTTTTCCCACTGCTGGGAAAGAGTAGACTGTGTTTGAATTAAATAAAACTGGTGCTAGTAAAACAACGGGAAGGAGGTGAGAGATAAAGGAAGCAGAGCTGCTCACGTCTCCTCAGCAGTTTCTGGAGGCACCATGGAGACCAGCGCTGGCACCAATTCAGGGTTCTTTATTGCACGACCGTAAGTTTAAATGTTTTAAGTTGTACGTGGAACACGGCACATAATCACATTAAGTCTTCTACGCGATAAGCAATTGCACTCGCGGCAAGAAGAACACAATTATATTAAAAAGTTTTAAAAGTTCAATGCATATTATTTGAGTGAATTATCGGCTGGTCATAAAGTAGCACGAACAGATCTCGACTGTCACCTATGACAGGAGCCGGGGGCGCGAACGTACTCACTCGCAGTGTTGCTCTGCATTTTTATAAGGTGGGGAAATTGGACATAGCACCAAAAATATAAATTAAGAACTTGGCGTAACCAGTAACAATAAGAAAACCAGTAATAAAGCAACGTTAAAAAGAGGCTAAGATGTAAGAAGTTCTTAGAATTCCACATACCTGCAACCGCAGCCAGGCACAGGGCGATTATAAGGATGGCGCGCATATTTTCTTTGGAGTTACTTACAACTAACCTCCTGAAGACGCTCATTTATTTATATTGATGGGCTAGTTTAATTATCACTTATTATATCATTTTGAGTGTAGATAACGATAACGATAACAATCGATGTCGAAATGACACGTTGTTTCTGCCTGTCTACAAAAGGCAGAAAAAACGTGCCATTTCGTCTTGTACCATGTACGATTTTGTACCATTTTAGCGTTTAACCACTATTCGTTAGCAGCCTGTGGAAGTGAAAACCCCAGTTCTAAAATCAACTTTTTTATTTTAAACATTATTATAATTTTTAGTTATAAATTAGCCTTTCAGTCTTATTATTCATTTCAATAAAACAAAAAACTTAAAAAAAAACAAATCCGTAAAAAATATTTTAAATCCAATAAAATCTATAACTCATGGTGCAATGTCCACACTTATGATAATTTCTAGCAAAGTTTGAACTATACACAAGGGTTTTTCCAAAACTGAAGGCACATGTATACAAACAGACCCTACAAAGGCCCTAGGCCAAAACAAAGCCAATTCACCCCGAAGGATATTCTTTTTCTTTTCATTTTTGTACGAGTCCTGCCATACGAAATTTCTTATTTTAAGGTGCCTTATGTTCTTGGCAATGATACATGTTACATGGTTGATAACAATGATCTAAAATAGGTAAACGCAAAACAACATAAAATTATGAATTTAAGAAACCAATATTTTGAAAAATTTCAAGAAATGGGTCCATTAATTTAAAAGTAAACGATGGAGAATCATGGCATGGGCGTCCTGTTTATATAAGGCGCTGTCTCCACGAGCGAGAGAATCGCGGCAATATTAACATCATATTAAGATAGAGGGTAGATCGATATATCTGCCAATAACATCTACTCGCAAAGACTTTAGTCAGTTCTCCCGTGATCATGGCGCATGCAACTGTGCCGAAATATCGGGAACATATAAAACTCAAAAATCATGGTAAATATCCCGTTTCTAGTGAAAATTAATATTAACATCGTGCCATGTATTTCTATGAACGCGTCTTCACACGGCGATGTTGTCACGGCGATAATTGTGCGCGCGAGCGCGGACTCGTCGCGATTCTCTCGTTCGTGGAGACAGCGCCTTACTGGTAGGGCAGACGTTTTTAGCCACCGACTAAAAAATGCCTGTTATAAGTGTGAGGCCACAGTGTGTTTTTATGTATGCATGATTCTTTGTTGCCACATACCTCCGCAATAGTTGCTCTGTTTTCAATGCTATTTTATTCGTATAAAAACGGATATTGGAACACTGAACACAGTCGAGGGGTCTAGCTATTCGCTTCAGGTAGCTGCTCTACTGTAGCCCGCGTGTAAAATTTGATATCGTCAGCATAGATGTGGTAAAATGAACATTGGTGTTGGGAAATCGAATTTATGAAAAAAATTAAAGGAAAAATTTATAAAAAGCCAGCCTTGGAAATGCTAGCATATTTATTGTACTACACTGAGTAATATTCAGCAATATGCTGCAAACGCCCATGCAGGTAACTACCACTCAATCACCGTTGGAGATACGGGGTAGTTTCCAAATGTTCTATGGAAGATGACGTCATCGGCCAGAATAAGTTTTTTTGTTTTTATTTTGTACTATGGAACATGTAATACTTTCATTTCTCAAATTGTTCTATAAGAGAACAATAAATATATATAAATATATAATGCTGGACAGTTCACACAACACTATCTAGCCCCAAGCTAAGCAGAGCTTGTGTTATCGGTACTAGATAACTGATATACTTAATACAATACATTACATAGATATATATTTTTTTATTATACATAGAAAATACACAGAACACCCTGAACAAATATCTGCGATCACAAAAATATTTATTCCGAGGCGGGAATCGAACCCGCAACCTCGTGCGTCGCAGGCCAACCTTCGCCCGCCTCGCCACAGAGGTCGTCAAAGAAGGTTAATAAGACCTCTTTACTTTTATCTTATCAATCATACTGGCCACTAGAAAATAATACTAATTTAATTCAATTTAACTAATTTTATTGACGCATTTTCAACAAACTTGAGAGTGGCAGTAGGCATCGAGCAACGCAGGCCTCCGTTCCGTGTTGCTTGATGGTACGAAACGAACGACTATGATGGATATCTGAACCTTCCCATATCGTAACAAAGCGATTTTAAATGGTGTTTAAAGTCAATGAATTCCATTTGTAGAGTGACGAAGAGTTTTTTATAAATTATTTGGAGATCGTTGCTGCATTCTGTGGCTTGTAATTGTTTTTAAAGAGTTTCGTGATTGTCAGATAATTCTTCGAATGGTCAAATATTTATCTATTGATTTATAAATAAAAATAAATAAAATAAATAATGCTGGACAGTTCACACAACATTATCTAGCCCCAAGCTAAGCAGAGCTTGTGTTATGGGTACTAGATAACTGATATACTTAATACAATATATTACATAGATAGATATTTTTTATTATACGTAGAAAATACCCAGAACACCCTGAACCAATATCTGCGATCGCACAAATATTTGTTCCGAGGCGGGAATCGAACCCGCAACCTCCTGCGTCGCACGCGAACCTATGTCCGCCGCGCCACAGAGGTCGTCGATGAACAAAAAAAAAAAAAAAAACTCTATTCATATATTTTTCGCTTTGGTGGTATTCGATTGCAAGACGGTTGCATTCTAACACAGAATGCGCTGTGACTGAGGTTGCTTTCGGCATCATCACTGAACATTTTGGTTCTACTGACGCTGACATGTTTGCCAAGAAATGTGAGAAGTATGTTACATGGCATAGGGACTTAGTATAATAGCCCGCGCTAACTATTCTACAATTGGGAATACATGAATTTTTATTTAATTAAATATTTAATGTTATCGACGTAACTGAAGGTATACCCGTTGTTCCTTTCTGGCTTATTATACTGTGGTTTACCTTTTACAAGAACCTGTTTTGTTCAGAAACGTTAATTTTGCATCCTGATCGATCGACTAAAGACACATTAACAGAGAGTGGGCTTGAACTTCAGTCTTCTCTCTTCTCTGTTAGTTTGAACAGAGATGCAGTTACAGCGAGTGCCAATATACTGTAGTACTTATTGATCGTGTTGCACATCTGACACATTTGCTACTTTTGACAATCGAGGTATTGTAATAGAGAGCTCGTGTAATTTTGCTGTCTCGATTCTGTTAAGAATTGTATTTATTTTGTTTAATATAAATAACATGAATGTGATTATTGAAAATATAAATCATAATTTCGATTGAATAATCAATAATATTTCACCTGGCTTTCAAAATCTACGAATTATACTAATCTCGAAGACGAAGTCCTATATAATTAATGATTAAACGAACAAACCTTGTGATGTTCTATCATAATTATATGGAGGCTTCGTCTGAAGAGATTAGTCCCCACGCACCCCTGGCAAACTGCCCTATCTATCTACACTAATATTATAAAGAGGAAAGATTTGTACCTATTTTTGTATGTTTGTATGTTTGTAATGAATAGGCTCAAAAAGTACTGGGCCGATTTAAAAAATTCTTTCACCAATAGAATGCTACATTCTTCCAATTTGACATAGGCTACATTTCATTTTGAAAAAATTTAGGGATCCTTGGTAAAATTTGTACTATATAAAAATAAGTCGGGTTTTCCTTCCTGACGCTATAACTCCAGAACGCACGAACCGATTTGGCTGAAAATTGGTGGGGAGGTAGCTTAGAACCAGGAGATTGTCTTAGGGGCGGGGGGGTTTCACCGGGTGCTACCCGTGCGAAGCCGGGGCGAGTCGCTAGTGTGAAATATTATGATAGCTTTAAACTAAATGAATATTGACAGTTATGGCTGATGGTCTATGGAGGAATGAGTAATCTACTCTGTTTCTTTTTTTCTTTAGACTACTGTGGCATTGAATGGCAACACTGTACGTGTTACTACGAATTATACTAATCTCTTCAGACGAAGCCTCCATATAATTATGATAGAACATCACAAGGTTTGTTCGTTTAATCATTAATTATGGTGAGCTGATCTGTACAATGGAACTCCTTGATGGAAAATAAAAAACTGGTCGTGCTATGGCTCCTTTTGGTCAGCTCATAGTTCTAATCACTAAATCCATCATCATGAGTCGCAAATATATTTCATAAAAGCTTGAAAATACATTTCTAAATAAAAAACACAATTTTTATCCAAGGATAGATTTAGGACCATGGATCAAGTGAATTGGAGTCGTATTAGTCGCATAGCATATCCTAATCATTCCCATGACCTCATCATTTATGACTAGTTGATAAAGAAAGTGATTTTCTTTATGTCTTGCTTCTTCAATGTATGTAATATAAGTAAATTACAACACCACTAGTCATTAAGTCTAATCTGGTACCAAAGTAATTCATGGCTTAAACTTTCAATATTCTTTAATATTTCGTAAAGTAACATATAATTTCACTAATATATGTTTTTTTTAATGAAACGAATAGGCAAACTAGCATACGGCCCACCTGATGTAAAGTGGTAACCGTCGCTTATAGACACCGGCAACATCGGGGGGAGGGATGGTCGATGCGCTGCCTACCCTGAAGGAATTTATGTTTTTTTTTCTTGAAGCGACACATATCCTAACCAAGCGGGAAAACCTCAGATAAAAAAAAAAAAAAAAAAAAAAAAACACAAATAAATGCTATTTCTTTCTTTCTTTCTTTTCTTTCTTTCTCAGATGGAAGCTCATTACATAGTTTGTAGGTATGGGGATGAAATAATCTCGAGATACGAGTCGTACGAGAAACCCACGGATCTACGATGTTAAGCTTTGTAAGGATAAGCTTTGTCATGGTGCCGGGAAACGCGGTGGTAAAATCTCGATGCGGAGATGAGATCAAAAAGCTCGGCAGAACATTCCCCGTTGTAGAGGCGGTAGAACACACGAAGAGATCCAATGGCTCTGCGCTGGTTAAGCAGCTCTAGAGTATCGAAGAGCTTAGGGTTACCGATGATTTTAATGGCTCTTCTATGTAGGGAATCAAAGCGAAGCAGCTGGTACTTGGGTGCCCCGTGATGGGAACAGTATTCAACGTGCGGCCTAACTTGTGCTCTGTAAAGCAACAGCCGTTGATTCGTCGTATAATACTGCTTAGCACGGTTTAGCACTCCAAGTTTTTGGAAATCTGTGCAGTTTTTGCCTCCAGATGACTCCCATATTGGCCCTCATTAGATACCTCGACCCCCAGAATCCCGATACTTGCCGGGATGGATAAGGGAATGTCTTTGAATCGCGGCGACACATCGAACCGGGCCTTCTTAGACGAGAACGCACAAACCTGTATTCAATGGGTTAAAGGTGACCAGATTCCGGCCACCCCAATCGGAAACTTGCTCTAAGGAGCTCTCAACTTCAGACACAAGTCTTTGCCTGTTCTCATCAACTTCAGAACGAGAGCCGTTAGTGCGGCCAGAATAAAAGGTGTCACCCGTACTTTCATCTGCATAACAATGAAGACCACTCATTTGCAGCATATTATTGATGTGCATAACGAATAGCATAGGCGACAGCACTGATCCTTGCGGAACACCAGCATTGATAGGCTTCGGGTCTGAGCATGACCCATCAACAACAGCCTTGATGCTTCACCCGGATAAGAAGTTGACAACCCATTTGCATAGCCCCACTAGAAGGCTGTAAGATGGTAATTTTGTAAGAAGTGCCCCGTGCTAAACCAGATCAAAAGCCTAAGCTTTATCGAGGCCAACTGCCAGGGCTTTCCCTCTACTCTCTCGGCTACAGCCCAACGGTGAGTGAGATAGACCAAAAGTTCACCTGCCGATCGCCCATGACGGAAGCCGTTTTGTATTGTATTGTATTGTATTGTATTGTTATTTATTGGTAACATAAAAAAGATTACAGGTCATCACATTCAATAATATCTAGGTAGATAAATTTTATTGTACACTACACTACCTTATTCTAACTACAATTCAAGTACATTCGTCTTAACTTGCAATATAATCAAATGATTAAATTCAAATAAAGCTATTCAAACAAATAAATTAAATTCAAATCATGTCATCAGTTGACAATAATTAATCATTAATAATTAAATTCGAATAAAATAAAATAAAAAATGTCTTCAGGTCAAAAATTCTTCAACCCTATAGTAGAAACGCTCGATTAGCCAATTTTTAGGGATACGTAGTCAAAGACAAGGAACCCTTATAGATTCGTCATGTCTGTCTGTCTGTCTGTCTGTCGTGTTACGTCTGTCCGTGTATGTCACAGCCTTTTTTTTCCGAAACTATTAGAGCTACACTGTTGAAACTTGGTAGGAAGATGTATTCTATGAACCGCATTAAGATTTTTACACAAAAATTGAAAAAATACAATTATTTTTGGGGTTCCCCATAATTGGAACTGAAACTCAAAAGTTTTTTTTTTTCATTAAACCTATACGTTTGGGTTATCTATGGATAGGTCTTCAAAAATGATGTTGAGGTTTCTAATATCATTTTTTTCTAAACTTAATAGTTTGCGCGAGAGACACTTCCAAAGTGGTAAAACGTGTCCCCCCCCCCCCCCCCCCCCCCCGTAACTTCTAAAATAAGAGAATGATAAAACTAAAAAAAATATATGATGTACACTACCATGTAAAATTTCACTCAAAATTGGTTTGAACGAGATCTAGTAAGTAGTATTTTTTGAATACGTCATTAATCGTAATCCATCCAAGAACTTTTATATTATGTTACTTGCTGCTACGGAACCCTTCATGGGCGAGTCCGACTCGCACTTGGCCCCTTTTTTTAATTTGTGCTTAACGGATTGCGTTGACGGAGCACTTGTGATATTGTCTGGTAGACGGTTGTAGACCGCCGTCCCCAGCACGTGAACAAGTTTCGATGATTTTGCGAGGCGCCGCGGCACGGCCCTCAGCTTATGCGCATTTCGCGTCATGTAATCGCGTCATGTATTGATGATCACTGATCAGCTGGGTGCTCCTCCAGGTATCCCAGAAGCCGAGTGTTTATCACTCGCTCTATCACCTTACAGAGTACAGAGGTTATCGCAATGGGCCTGTGGTGCCTGCCTGTAGTTCGATCGCCTTATTTGGTGATTTACTCACAATAGATTTCTTGTTGTACTTAATTATTACAAACTTTCACTTTTTTTTTCATTAGGCTATTTCAATTGCTTCATCATAAAAACATGCCCGCTCTATACTTGTTTCCACAGATTTGGTCTATTATCATAATGATATGCCTAAGTTATCCTCAATATTATGTCTATTTAAAAAGTTCTCGTAGTCAAAACACCTAATAATTTTGTCATAGAATATTTATTAGAGATGTTAAGTTTTCATAGTGCTTAAGCGTTGGCCTGGACCCAAGCAGTGTAGCGGGAGACTCGAGCGTTGACACCAGGGTAGAAAGCCTGAGCGCATCCGAAACCCCATGAGCAGACACCGACGACGATGTTGTTGTGGTAGAGAGGGCCACCGGAGTCACCCTGGCACTGGTCGCGGCCGCCAACATCGAGCCAGCCGGAGCACAGCATGTTAGCGGTGATGGTAGCTCCACCGGAAGCGTAGCGCTGCGCACAGGTGTTCTGGTTGACGGTCCAGATTTGCACGTGGCGGAGCGTCTCCGAAGCAGCGCCACCGGACTGAAATTGAAAATGTTTTTAAAATAAAGTTGCCAGCACCCGTGTTCTTGACATAATATATTATAGAAATAATAATTAGGACACCCAAGAAAAACTAGGTAATTAAAAAGTAATGTCATAGTCATAATAATGGGTGCTAGAGTTAGCACTGCATAGGCTGGTAATTAACCCTTGCTATGTCAACCAGCTTCACGAACGCTAATTAGCAAAACAAGTAATCGTCTTTCTAATTGCTTTAAAACTGATTGAACATGGCTTGCACTATTATAAATTGTTGGATAATTTCTGATCAGTCATAGACGTGGCTTTCAAGAAGCCAAGGGTTACTATGCGATATAAGTATTTACCTCAAAACAATTTATACAATGGCTCATCTTCGTCTGAAGCCTGCTGGATCCTGCTGGTACAACCGGATGCGTTATCATACAAAGCTGGCTCGGGAAGATTCACCGTCAATACCGAAATTGTACATGAGCATTCAAATGCATAATTGTCTAAATTTAAACTTACAGAAGTGGTACCCCATCCTGCGGCCCAGACGACCTGGTTGTCGCCGAGGTTGTAGTTGGCGCCGGCGATGGAGGCGGGTTGCACGGCGTTGTTCACGTAGCCGATGACGGTGGCGGTGCGCAGGATAGCAACGTCATTATCCATGGTCCAACTGTTGTAGCTGGGATGGATGATTACGGAAGCCAGGTTGTGGACGACACCACCACTGTTAGCGAAGGTAGAGCCGACGCGTACACGCCATCTGTTCGCGGCATCACCGCTAAAAACAGGAATAAAAACTGATAATGACTAATAGCAATATCTTACTAATCTACTGCGTATTGGTGGATGCGTTACGAAATCAAGCGGCGTATGGTGATTTCTAGGTCAGCCATGGATAAGCTGAGGAAGATATGGAAAAACCGTAGCATAACAAAATCTACTGAGATCCGTCTCGTAAGATTGCTAGTGTTTCCCATAATCCTCTATGCCGCAGAAACATGGACTCTTAGGGAGAGCTAGAAAAAGAGGATAAATGGCTGTCGAGATGTGGTGCTGGAGAGAAAGCTTGGGGTTTCGTGGGCTACTAGACTGGTATACACATGACATCATATTATGTTTTTAAGTTGTACAGTTATGTTGACTCACAAGGGACAGTGAGCGGCGGTCAGGATAGACCTGGTGTTGATGACAGTTCCTCCGCACGCCTGCCAGTACGCACTCAAGTTCCATGAGTACAGCAGAGATGCGATGGTAGGGTACTGGTTGATGGTAGTCACGGAACCACCAACAATCCTCTGTGGGTTGCTCGGGACAGCTGAAAATTAAATACAGTACATTAGTGTTGAGGCCTGCAAGTCAGGAAATGACGATCGCACGTGTGCGCCACTGTGTGAGTAAATCCTCTTAGTTGTGGCCAAGGCGTACATATAGGATTTTTCTCAAACACGCAAAGAACTGAATTCACAGAATTTTTATTGTTTATTGTCAGATTGATATTTTATAATGAAATTCCCTTTGCCAGATACGTATTTTCATAAAAATATTGCGGGCCTAGACCGGCAAGATGATGTGACTCGAAAAAACAATGATGATCCAAAAATGTTTCAGAAAAAATTATGAGTTCATCAATTTTTTTTTAATTGTTTGCAATGTTTCTTTTTAAATGAAACAGAATGACTTTAATAAATAAAATTCATAATATACCGACAAGTGCCAGTAAGAATCCAAGAATCCGTTATGTTGTTTTAGCCTAATCTAACTGGTTCTCAGAGACTCGAGTCTCCAAATGTAACAAGCAACAACGCGGGCGCGTGGTATACACTACACGGATTTTAGTATGGAAAAACAAAAAACTCTCTAAGGGGCACCTTGAGAACCACAATTTCCATACAAAATTCCGTGTAGTGTAAACAACATGCCTATGTAGTAAGTAGCTTGTTACATTTCTAGATCATCAGGGTATAAGTACTTACCAGCCACCGCAGCAAGGCACAGGGCGAGAACTAAGATGGCACGCATTTTCACTTCGGAGCACGACTAATTTGTATCCGGAAAATATGCGTATTTATACTGACCAGTGCGATTACTGCTAGAATTTAATCTTGTCTAAGGCATGGTATCAGTCAGATAAAGTCCAACACAATAGGCCAATTACGAGTTGGACACGTATTTTCGCAATTAAGCCTACCTACCAAGAATGTTAGGTATAAATAGGCTTTTTTGTGAAAAACAAATTTTTTGAATACAATCTTTTATAAAAATAGAGATAGGAACCGTGTGTTGATCGAAATCAGCCTAAACACGACCAGTCTACTACCATCCATCGCGGAGTTCCGACATCCACCTTCCATCTCCATCATCTGATCAGCTCGCAGTCACCATAATATTATATTCTCATCAAAAGTTGACACGTATACAAAATTTCATCTCAATCCGTTGAGGATAACTTCTTTAAAATTCAGTTGCAAGATTTGACCCGAACGTACATACTAACATTGCAAGTTAAATAAAAGCTTTTTTTTTAAATAAAGGCTTAAAAATATAACCCTCCATCTCCTCCCATGGATGTCATAAAAGCCGACTAAGGGATTACCCGGACTTGTTAGTAAGATTCATTGGTATAATAAGACTTTTTTATTACTGAAAGAAAGCGTCAGCCGAGTGTTGTGAGATGCAATGACTGCGATGAGCTACCCAACTTGTTACGTACACGATGGTGCAAACCCACGTTGAAAAGAAGCAATTTGAGGGTCTGCCTACCCTTTCCAAGGCGTGTCTATGAATGTTGTATACTCATCTTAATACGCTCTCAATTCATACTATCACGTATATCATGTAGTATCTTTCACAGACTACTAAGGGATTCTTCATTCGGTTTATATCGATAAGTTACATGTGAAGTTTCTACAAATCATAGAAAACCCGACCCATTTACAACGTAACATTATTCTATGTAGGTGCCGTTTATAACGTTTTAAATCAACCGACCATTTTGAATCAATCAATACGACCCTTTGAGGTGTTTTTCTATAGAAACCGAAACCAAAACCGAAACCGATGTCGGTGGTACCGTTTGTTTATTTATACTAGTGATTCGCCCCGAACCATAAGTAGCCTCATTTTGTGAAGTCCAGTTATCATCTCAAAATAATCTAGCAAGGTTATCATGATGCAAGAAAACCATAGTCATCATCGTAATGTAGGGTATCGTAAAAATAGAACTACATCGTCATTCAAATTCCTAGAAATGGGAAGTCAACTATGCATGTTATAATGGTTGGTTTAGGGTACAGCTCCCTAAATTCTTCACTTTTAGATGCTTCCCTGTATTTTTGTCACCAGCATACCAAATAACAACATTGTGGGACGACTGTGTCTTATGAAAGCACGATCAATCCGATCTTCATGAAAGGTAGATAGAAAGATAGATAATTTGATTAGTTTAATTTGTTTAATTTGATAATTTAGTTTAATTTGATAGTATAATTTGTTGATAAGGTTATGAGCTATATCGGTCGCTAAAGCGCTCCCAATTGATCTGTCTTTCTCACTTTTTTTTACCCCCTCTTGGACCCCAATATCTGAACAACCCCCCGACCGATATAGCTCAAAACCTTACCTACAAATTTTACTAATACTATCTGTCTTTCTGTCTACCTTTCATGAAGATCGGATTAATGGTTCAGTAGTTATTCTCGGACAAACATACATACAAACAAACGCCGATTCTTCCAAGTTTATTCAGAGAATTCGCTCGTATAATAGTACTTTTTAGGAATTTTCACAATAATTGTAGAATTTACTGCGTGAAATAGAGAACAAAAGTGTGGCAACGACATTGAAAACAGCTGAAAATTAAAGCGATTTCCACAATATTCCGCGATATTTACTTTAATTTTCAATGTGTATGGTTACTTAATTACATTCGAGCGCCTAATATTACTCACAACCGTCAAGTTGTTAGGATGACGGTATTGGTATCTTGTTTTGGTAAACGCTTGATATCTTATGCAGGTAGCCTATCATTTTAATTTGTGTTATCTTATTTTCCGTTGTTTGTCGTAACACGGGTGTGAGACGTGCATGACTATAATAATATTCTAGGTACCTTTATCGAAGTTAGTATATTTTATTTAAGTATCTGGATCGCTCGTTTTCAATGAGTATCACTCCTATCCACGAAAACTGCGACACGTTATGAAAAATCTATCTTATTATAGCCAAGTGTAGTGTTATTGTAGTGAAAATGCTACCGAATAAAAACGTAAAAGCCAAGTGTTCGAGTTATAAGTTTATAACCGAACACGCAGCTAATGTGTATTTTCGTATACACTAAATACGCATTCGCTCGGATTACCCAAAATTTCGTTCAGTCCGCGTTCACCAGCCGAAGAGGCATCGCGTGCTCATGTTATTATGCCAAAACCACATTCCATTTAATACCATAAAATCATAGTTATACAATTTTTAGTGAATTCATTAATATTGTTCAAAAACGTGCTATATTATACCTATTACCCACTAATATGAGACTTTTAACATATCAGCCTACCATAAACCATTAAGCAAAGAAAGAGAGTGTCTAGGGTCACCATAGAAAACCTAAACCACTTCTTTCTTTCTACACCAGGTAACTAGGATAGTATTATTCTATCTGTGACCAAGTGTGGTAAGATAAGTGCTGTTAAACTCATCCTAACTGTAGGTAATACCACTACTAAACAAACTAGGTATAAGTCTAATGACTGATTGGCCTACTTGCCTAAATTGTTATGATATTATAATCAAATATTTAAATCCCAGCATCTTAGGGACGCTTCCGTCTGGTAGTGATTTGGATCAGTTGAGCTACCTTTAGATCGCGGTCTTCAGGTAGCTCAACTGTTTCATTTGTATTTTGTAGATACCTTGTATTATTCTTTCTGTAAATAAACGTATTAAAATATTTTAATAATGTATATAGATACAATTAAAATAATTTAAAAAACTGCCCTGTGTTTTACCCACTATGATACTATATATACAAATAATTGTTTGCAGTGCTAACCCAGCTTTATCCGTGCCAGTTAACATGTCAACGGGCGAGTAGCTGGCAGAGATGCTAGAAGTTGCGGGTACGATTCCCGCTGCGAGACAAGTATTTGTGGGATATGCAAATATTTGTTCCGGGTCTGGGTGTGGTACCATGGTAAACGTAGTTCATGATACCCACGACATAAGGAATACTAGTGTGAGGTCAGGACTATGCATGTGACTATTGGGTGTGTTTCTTTTGTCTTCGTTTATAGTTTCTTTTTTTAGTTTACCTTTTTTGATCTATTGCTGGGCAAAGGTCTGCCTCCTAAATTTTCCAATCTTCCCGGTTTTCGGCAGTTTCCCACCACTCTTTCTCGTAAGCCTCGAGATCGTCCCGCCAACGCCTTCTCGGCCGGCCCCGTCTTCGCCTTTCGTCTTCAGGCACCCAAGGAGTAACTCTGTTTGCCCACTTCTCGGGGTTTGTTTGTAGTAATCTCATTATATTATATAAAGCAAGGATATGAATAATGCAAAAAAATATTATATTATAGTGCATTTTATTAGAAAGCTTTTGCAGTGATATTGGTATGCTTATGCGTTGGACTGGATCCAAGCAGTGTAGCGCGAGACGCGAGCGTTGACTCCAGGGAAGAAAGCCTGAGCACATCCACGACCCCATGAGCAGACACCGACGACGACGCCGTTGTGGTAGAGAGGGCCGCCGGAGTCACCCTGACACTGGTCGCGGCCGCCGACGTCGAGCCAACCGGAGCACAGCATGTTGGCGGTTATGGTACTACCAGCGGAAGCGTAGCGCTGTGCGCAGGTGTTCTGGTTGACTGTCCAGATCTGCACGTGGCGGAGCTGCTCCGAAGCAGAGCCACCGGCCTGAAACATGGTTTAATCCCACTAATATTATAAATGTAAAAGTTACGATGTTTGGATGTTTGTTACTCAATTACGCTGAAACGGCAGTAACGATTTCTACAAAATTTGGTACACAAATATATTTTGACCTGGATTGAGCTATAGATACTCTTTATCCTGGTTAAACGTGAGTGAAGCCGCAGGCGGATACTAGTATATTTATACGTATAACATGTATTAGACTTATCCATTATGTACGAATGTCCAAAATAAAACATACAGAAGTGGTTCCCCATCCGGCGGCCCAGACGACCTGGTTGTCGCCGAGGTTGTAGTTGGCGCCGGCGATAGACCCGGGCTGCACGGCGTTGTTCACGTAGTTGATATTGGTGGCGGTGCGCAAGACGGCGACATCATTATCGTAGGTCCGGCTGTTGTAGCTGGGGTGGTTGATTATAGAGGCTAGGTTGTGGACGACACCACCGCTGTTGGCCCAGGTGGAGCCGACGCGCACACGCCATCTATTTGCGGCGTCACCGCTAAATCAAAAAAAATAATTATTGTAGTATTCCCATAAAAAAATATCAGGTATATTTTATTTTAAACACTTACATTGTGCAGTGAGCGGCGGTTAAGATAGATCTGTTATTTATGATGGTTCCTCCACACGCCTGCCAGTAGGCACTCAAGTTCCATGAGTACAGCAGAGAGGCGATGGTGGGGTACTGGTTGATGGTAGTCACGGAACCACCAACAATCCTCTGTGGGTTGCTCGGGACAGCTGCAAAACAAATTACTATTTTACAAAATCCGCGAAGAATATTATTCGATATACCTATGTTAATACAATTGGTATTTTTTTGGGTTCTTCAAGTCCAGCAAGAAAGCCTTCGGTTTCTGTCTCAGCATGAGCCAATTGTAAACACGTTACAACCAACGCTGGTCTTCCGCCACGAATATAGCTACGGATTTAAGTTACCATCAGACCCTTGAGTCTGTAATGTCGTCGAACCTGGATATTTTAAGTTCTAATAGCATATTAATAAAAAAAAACTGCACAAATTTCCAACAAACAAGAGATAGATACTGTACCCACCTATGAATCATAAATGCAAATACCAACTCTCATTTACTGGAGCAGCCCAAAAAATACTCTCTATGTAGAAGTGTCTCTGGGGCTATGAGGCAAACCAGATAGACAATTCACTATGCTTCGAACAAAATTATAGAATTATTCCTCTCATTTTAGTCGGAGAGTATAGATTCAAAAGTACATCACTTAAATATAATATTATACATTCCTGAGTGCAGAAAGAATGTTATAACTATTCAGCACAGTAATTTGACATTATTATTATGAAAGTTCGCTAGTAAGATGAGAAATTAAGTTTTCGGACTCCCAGAGCGCGCACTCTTTCGAGCTGAGATAGTAGATAAAAAATACCTAGGACTGATTGAAAATATATAGAAAAATAAAAACAATTTAAAACAAGTAATTAATTTTGTAAAAATTAATGTTGTCGTTCTTGCGTCGGGGGTTAAAAAAAGTAATAAAACAAAGTAAAAAAGAGGCTAAGAAGTAAGTTGTTCTTAGAATTCAACATACCTGCAACCGCAGCCAGACACAGGGCGAGTATAAGGATAGCGCGCATTTTTACTTCGGAGTTAAAATACAACTAACTTTCTGAAGACGCTCATGTATTTATATTGATGGGATGGCTCAATTATCACTAATTATATCTTTTTGAGTGTAGATAACGATAACAATCGAAATGGCATGTTATTTCTGCCTGTCTGCATTTTTACCATTTTAGCGTTTTACCACTATTCGTTAGCAGCCTGTGGAAGTGACAACACCAGTTCTATAATTAAGTTTTCTGTTTGAAGATCATTACAATTCTTAGTTATAAATTAGCCCTTCACTCTTATATTGTTAAGTATTTATTTTACAAAAAAGTTCAAAAGTTGCAAATCTGTAGAAAATTATTTTAAATCCTAGGACATCTATAAATCATGGTTCAATGCATCTTTGGTCGAAGGTTCAATGTCCAAACTTTTAATAAGTGCTACCGAAGTCTTAAATATATTACGAGTACAAGGTTTTTCTCGAAACTGAAGGCACAGGTATAGCTACCCCTACTAAAGCCTTAGACCAAAAAAAAAACCAATTCACCCCGAAGGATGTTAAATCTTTTACCGTTTTTGTACGAATCCTGTCATACGAAATTTCATATTTTAAGCGTAGGTGTGTTATGTTCTTGACAATGCTACAAGTTACAAAGCAGGTAACGATGATCTGAAATAGGTAAACGCAAAACAAACCTTAAAATTATGAATAAATATTTAGAAAAAAAACATAAAAAAAAACATTGAATTTTAAAGCAATCGATGGAGAATTATGGCATAGGCGTACTGGTTTTTTTTTAATTTAAAAAAGCCATCCTGGTGAATGCCTGCATATTTATTGCACTACGCTGAGTAAGTATCATCAATACGCTGCCAACGCCCATGCAGGTAACCAATCAATCACCGTTGGAGATACGCTAAGAAAGTTTATAATATTTAGGAGGATTTTAAAATCAACGTCATAAGCATTGCTAGAATCTAATAGTGACAGTATAGGTACTCGCCCATTGTGCACGGTACCACGAAAATCAACAGTTATTTTACAATGTGTCAGCATTCAAAAAATGCTTCAAAAGACACCTTACATCTGAATCCAGGACAGAAACCGGATTTAAAGGATCCAGGAGATAGTGTCTGAAAAGGAAGTTGCTGAAATGCCTTATAAATACTTTGATAAATATCCCGTGGAAGATAGATGAGTTGAGGACAAACGGATAATTGGCATACCCATAAATTTTACGCAAATAACATATATATCTATGGTACCACCATATCTTTGAGAAACAAATATATCTATGTAGTCTTAGATCTCCCTAGAGCTTCAACCAGGTCGTACATTTCTTGAGTCTGGTTGCCAACATAATCAGGTGGTCTACTCTCCTTGATTGGATTTCTGCAGGCTGTTGAGGAAGATAAGATTTTTTAACGTGATTTCTCAGGGTGGTGGGTTTATGCATCCGAGTATGAGATACACGCATGCAGCTACAGATAAGGATATTTACCAAAAACATTTATTATGATAGTGTGGATCATTTTGATGTAGAGACCTATAAGGATGACATGGTCAATGAATATTGAACGGGAGCGAACGGCGCTGGCGAGAAATAATATGGATCCGTAGGCTTGATTATGTAAAGTGCACAAAAAGTGTGAAGATCACCTTATTTTTTCTTCTCCCAGTGAAACAAACAAAAGAACACAAGGATCTATTGTTAAAATTAATATTTCTAAGTGGGCACCTCATTTACCCACTTTTTGTGTTTACTGAAATAAGCTGTTTTTTCTTAATTTAGTGCTTACTGCCCTGCTTGCAATATGTTACTACTAGTAAGTATATAAAGCTTATAACATAACATAACGTAACACCCCCAACAGTCATACATAATCATGATCCAACACTAGGTTTCTCTATGACGTGTGTATCAGGAACTACTAGTACCAAGGTACCACTACACTCAGACCCCTTACAAATATTTCTAGAAATATTTCCAGATCATACATGTATTTGTCCTGCAACGGGAATCGAACCACAACTCCTAGAATCTCAGACGGCTACTCGCCCGCCACGTTACAGAGGTCCTCAGGAGGTCAGAGGAGGTAGGAGGTTATGGAATAACTCAATAGCGTTTAGCTCTCTAGAGTGTGGTAGTGGTAGTGGCTAGAAGAAATATGCATTAAGGATGCTGCTGAGGCTGTCGCGTTACTGCAATGCATCAGGTCAGGTATGTTCGAGGAGGCTCACAAAGATGCTATGAAGATATGATCAAGAACTCTGTTCATAAGTGAGTTGTGTCCCATATACTACGAGTACGCTCCAGCATCAACAGCCGCCTGACCACTGATAAATTGTCAGAGCGGCTGATAGGTCTGATACTCAGCTACTGGAATTAGATACAATAGGAACGTAACTAAGCAGCTCAATGTACTACGTACGCTATTTAGTTGTGAATAAGTTATATACAGTTAGGGAAAAGAGAAAAAGGTCAAATCTTGCACCTAAATTTGAAACCAGTCGCACCTTTCAATTGTACTGAAATTAAGCATGCTGAATGTTCATTCATTTTGAGTGGATCAAGGGAATCAGAGTCGTCATAGGGTCGCATGGCACATCCGATTTAACCCCATGACCTCATAGTTTTTGACATAATGAAAGTGAAGTGCTTTCAATTACTAAGAAAGTAAATTGCAACACCACTTTGTCATTTAGACTAATCTGTTATAGTAATCATGTAAGCAATGATTACTAACTTAACTTAACCCATGATTATTAACTTAAACTTTAACTTTCAACATTCTTGAGCGTTTCTTAAAGTAAATTTAAATTCAACAAAAAATATGTGCCGTGAATTCCTTTACTACTCTGATTCGCTTGGTTCACGGTCACTGACTGAATCACTTTGGATGTATTTGGGGTTATAAAGGTTTGTTTGTATCATACAGTTTTTCGCTAAAACAGCATAGATTGTTACTTTTTACATTTGATTTGTATTAGTTGTCTCATAAAGTTCTTGATTATTAAATTTTTATTAATTTCGGAAGTAATTTACTATAGGTGTCATTCTTCTTCTCCAATGCTTAGAAAATTAGAGCCTGTACACAAACTCTCAAGTAGGGTTTGCAGTGAGATATAACATCTATATGCCTTTGTAGTTTTGGCGGCTTAAGTAAAGCTACCATTCATTCCCAGAGTCGTATTTTATTCGCAGATGATGCAACAACGACTTGCCCGCTTTATATTTTTTTCAGCAGGTCTTGTATATTATGATCTGCCTAAGTTATCCTCAATATTTATGTATATTTAAATAATAATAAATAATAAATAAATAATGCTGGACAGTTCACACAACATTGTCTAGCACCAAGCTAAGCAGAGCTTGTGTTATGGGTACTAGACAACTGATATACTTAATACAATATATTACATAGATAGATATTTTTTATTATATATAGAAAATACCCAGAACACCCGGTTCAAATATCTGCAGATCGCACAAATATTTGTTCCGAGGCGGGAATCGAACCCGCAACCTCATGCGTCGCAGGCGAACGATCGCCCGCCGCGTCACAGAGGTCGATTTAAAGTACTCGTCTTCTGTTCTTCTGAAGTGACAGAATAGTGCCCTAGATATAAAAAGAGAAGTAAAGGCAGGCAGTATCGAAGATGGGAGGATGATATTAAGGTGGTAGGAGCTTGTTGGACGAGGGAAGCAATGGATAGATCTTTGTGGAGAGAACTTAGGGAGGCCTATGCTGGAGAGCAAGACAATCAAGAAACCTGTGTCTAATTTGAACATTTTTTATTTACATTCACTTTTTAGTAACAAAAATTCCTTTATATTAGGTACCAAGTAGTAATAAGATGAAATATAGATTTATAAGATTGTTAATAAAAAAATGTTGTTAATGAAAAACCTGATATTTTGTTAAAAAGAATATTTATTAGAGATGTGAAATTATCAAAAATTGCTTAAGCGTTGGCCTGGACCCAAGCAGTGTAGCGGGAGACACGAACGTTGACACCAGGGTAGAAAGCCTGAGCGCATCCGAAACCCCATGAGCAGACACCGACGACTATGCCGTTGTGGTAGAGAGGGCCACCAGAGTCACCCTGGCACTGGTCGCGGCCGCCGACATCGAGCCAGCCGGAGCACAGCATGTTGGCGGTGATGGTAGCTCCACCGGAAGCGTAGCGCTGCGCGCAGGTGTTCTGGTTGACGGTCCAGATTTGCACGTGGCGGAGCTGCTCCGAAGCAGATCCACCGGCCTGAAATTGAAAATGTTTATAAAGTAAATTTGCCTTCATACCGTGACCGTCACATAATATATTATTGACATAATCTCCATCTAATCCTAAGAAATTGTAATTAAACAGCAATGTCATGG
Source organism: Operophtera brumata (assembly GCA_932527175.1). NCBI lineage: Eukaryota > Metazoa > Arthropoda > Insecta > Lepidoptera > Geometridae > Operophtera > Operophtera brumata. Next base: position 30,196,843 of record OW052226.1, on the reverse strand, counting down.
TCATATTATGGGTGTTAGATATGTCGTTATGAAGTGTCCAACTGTTGTAGCTGGGATGGTGGATTACGGAAGCCAGGTTGTAGATGACACCACCACTCTTAGCGAACCTAAAGCCGAAGCGCACACGCTATCAGTTAATCCTTGCTAAGTCGACAAGTTTCACGAACGCTGATTAGCAAATAAATTTTTAGTCATCTTTCTATTTGTATTCAAACCCATGAAACAAGGCTTGCTCTATTATAGTTGGATGATCTCTAATCAGTTAAAAAGACTACAAAAAACTCCTAAAATCACGTGCCTTGTGAAGCTACTGTCTATGAATCCGTTGTTCGACAAACCAAGGGTAACTGTGCGATATAAGTATATATCTCAAAATTCACCGGAAGATTCACCGTCGATACCAGCATTGTACTTGAGTTTACTCATTTCAATGCATGACTTTCCAAATTGATACTTACGGAAGTTGTCCCCCATCCTGCGGCCCAGACGACCTGGTTATCACCAAGATTGTAGTTGGCGCCAGCGATGGAAGCGGGCTGCACGGCGTTGTTCACGTAGTTGATGACGGTGGCGGTGCGCATGATGGAGATGTCGTTATCCATGGTCCGACTGTTGTAGCTGGGGTGGTTGATTACGGAAGCCAGGTTGTGAACGACACCACCACTGTTAGCGTTGGTAGAGCCGACGCGTACACGCCATCTGCTCGCGGCATCACCGCTAAAAACAGGAATAAAAACTGATAATGACCAATAGCAATATCTTAGTAATCTTCTATTCTATTAAGCTTACTATTATAAATGAGAATGTTTTACATCACGAACACATCGGAAGTTAATCACGCTGTTACGCCGATTTCAATTATATTATATTGGTATATTATCTCGGTAATACGAGAGCCTTAGGCGAACATTAACAATAACATTACCGTTAGTAATATTACGAGTCTGTTGTCTCTCCAAATTTGCCAAGAACATAATTTTTTGTCTGATCAAAGGAATTGTACGTAAATTAATGGGCACCCTTACGAGGTTTGTGTTGAAACAAAATACGCAGGAAAGGTTATTTTAGGGGGTATCCAATGAAAGCTATTCCAATGGACATCTCAAAAATATATTTGTATGTGGATTTTAAACTTTCTTTCACAAACTTTTTGAAAAAGTTCTTAAATTATGGGTCACACCTGCCCCGTATCTAGCAGGGTTTACTTTTAACGTTTTCCTTGTCCTAGATTGGTTGCAGACCTATCCATACGAGGCCTGTCGCCCCGGAACAATTAATAAAAAAAACTAAAAATACTGTAGAATAAGTTTTAGTTAGTACAGCGCAGTGGTCGTTGAGGGGCCAATTTTAGTTAGTACAGCGCAGTGGTCGTTGAGGGGCCAATTTTAGTTAGTAGGTACAGCGCAGTGGTCGTTGAGGGGCCAATTTTAGGAACACTGATACCTGTTTACTTGAACTCTTTTAAATGTTGTTCCTTTTTATAGTTAACTTATTATTTAACTGGAAATCCGAATTTCGTGGTTCATAATTATGAACCACGAAATTCGGATTTCCAGGCGGATTATTTGTAAATGATTAATCCAAAAATTTAAACTAAATCGAGCAAGTGAACAATTTCGTAGTATACATTGAACAAATTAACTGCAATATAATACAAATTACAAATAACCTACAGTACTATTTACCTTGTCTCTGGTACTACGAAAGTAATGGGTCTCGGCAATCATCGTGTTTTCGAAACAGAAATATGCAAAGACGATTGCCGAGGCACATTATTTTCCTAGTAGTACTGGTAGCTTATATTAATTGATATGAATCGTATGAGTCATTATGATATTAATGACTAAACGCGTTTAGCCATTGATGACTTCATATATTATGTTTTTAAGTTGTACAGTTACGTGGACTTACAAGGGACAGTGAGCGGCGGTCAGGATAGACCTAGTGTTGATGACAGTTCCTCCGCACGCCTGCCAGTAGGTGAGCGAATTCCATGAGTACAGCAGAGAGGCGATAGTGGGGTACTGGCTGATGGTAGTCACGGAACCACCAACAATCCTTTGCGGGTTGCTTGGGACAGCTGAAAATTAAACACAGGACATTACTGCCGAAGCCTGCAACTCAGGCAATGACAATCGAACGTGCGCTCCACTGTGTGAGTAAATCCTCTCCAGTTGCGACCAAGGCGTGTACAGGTTTTTTTAAAATTCACATGCAAAGAACTGAATGCATAGCATATTGTTTATTTTAAGATTTGATTGATTGATTTGAGATTCATGGTTGATAGTGAAATTCCCTATAACAGAAATATATTTTCATACTAATATTGCGTAGACCGGCAAGATGGTGTAACTTGAAAAAAACAATGAAGATCCGAAAATGAAGAATGTAAAGATGAAGATTAAAAAAAATAGTTCAGCAATTTTTTTTATTTATTAGCTTGGCTTATTTTAAATCTTTAGAATGAAACATGATGAGTTTATTAAATAAAGTAATAAATCGACAAGTGGTGTACACTACACGGATTGAGTATTGAGAAACCAAAAAGCGCCCCTAGCAGACACATTGAGAACCTTAAATTCCATGAAAATATCCGTGTACAGTAAACAATATGCCCGTGTAGTAGGTAGCTTGTTTAAGTACTTACCAGCCACTGCAGCAAGGCACAGGGCGAGAACTAAGATGGCACGCATTTTCACTTCGGAGCACGACTAATTTGTTTCCGAAAATCTGCGTATTTATACTGACCAGTGCGATTACTGCTAGAATTTAATCAGGCGGTGATACCACCTGCCTTATACAAGATTACACTCTAGCAGATAAAGTGTATGCAGATAAAGTGCAACACAATAGGCCAATTTCGAGTTGGACACGTATTTTCGCAATTATACTAACAATAATTTTAGGTTTAAATAAGTTTCTTTTGTAAAACTCATTTTTCATACAAGCTTTTATAAAATAGTGATTGGAACCGTGTGTGTGTAGCTTACATTAACGCAAGGTTCGTGCTCGCCGTTTTCATACAAATGTCTTTACGTAACGATACCCATTCTTAGAGCATTGCAGGCCCCATACGATACGAAGACGATGCGATATTATGCCAAACCGTTCGTGCTCCCAAATTTAATTCGATTTACAAAATGCTTACATTAACCATACGAATACTTTTTCGCAAGTTGTTCCTGCTTCCCGTACTGATCGTAATGAGCCTAAACACTCTAACTGGATGGAGGATGATGGATGCATCTACTCCGATATGCATCTAATATTATACATCACGGAGTTCCGATATCCACCTTCCATCTCCACCATCAGATCAGCTCGCTGTCATCATAATATTGTAGTGTCATCGGAACTTGACACGTATGCAAAATTTCATCTCAATCGGTTAGACCTTCGCACCATCGTGGCGACACTCACAAGACACTGTCTCCTGAACAAACACCTCTTCAACATCGGAGCCACAGACAGCCCACTCTGCAGAAGGTGTCTGACCGAAGAAAAATCGGCTGCCCACGTATTCCTGGAATGTGTGGGAGTAGTAGCTCAACGTAAACAAATCCTCAACAACCCGAGGTCACTCCGCCAACCCTGCGAAGACCCCAAGAAACTTCTGTGCTTCTGGACGGAGTTAGGCTGACTAACTACCTAGTCAGACAACTCTCACGCATAATGGACCGCCCATAGAGTTTGAAGGCGGAAAAGGGAATCCTTTAACATTAACATCTCAATCGATTGAGGATAACTCAACGACCTCTGTGGCGCGGCGGGCGAAGCTTGGCCTGTGACGCAGGAGGTTGCGGTTTCGATTCCCGCCTCGGAACAAATATTTGTGCGATCGCAGATATTTGTTCAGGGTGTTCTGGGTATTTTCTATGTATAATACAAAATATCTATCTATGTAATAGGTATATGGTATTAAGAATACATTTATTTACAGAAAGAATAATACAAGGTATGTACAAAATACATATGAAACAGTTGTGCTACCTGAAGACCGCTGCAAGCGATCTAAAGGTAGCTCAACTGATCCAAATCACTACCAGACGGAAGCGTCCCTAAGATGCTGGCTGCATTGCCACGCTGAATGGCAATACTAATGCGTTGAGCCAGATTAGAGCCAGCTCTCGGGTCACGCGTCGCTTCGACCAGATGCCCTGAAAGAATTTTGAAAACGCGAAGGGCCCCGGAACCCCATGGACCCAGAGTCTCGACCCCGAAAGGCTCAAATAAGTAAGCTCTGTCGAGACTTGCATATTTGCGTCTTTTGAGGTCCTCAGGTATTAAGTATATCAGTTATCTAGTACCCATAATACGAGCTCTGCTTAGCTTGGGGCTAGATAATGTTGTGTGAACTATCCAGCATTATTTATTAAAAAGTACTTGACCGTCACTGGAAGCTTTTAATGAGACTCAGTTCCGTTTCCGTCGATTTTTTATCTGATTTCGTACATTCTACCACTCAGTTTCCTGTCCAGTGGCGCCACCTGGCGGCTGCGGGTCGTTTTAGGTTTCGTAAAAATGGACACGCCATATTTTATAATTGGCGTTTTGTATTCCGTCGAAATAACACGTTCGCAACTGCTCCCTACTAGGACTGTTGCAATTTAATTTGTTTAAAGTTTTATTTTAAAAATATTATAAGTAATACGCAGAAAAGAAGTTCTATTCGTTTCAACATTTTTAATATTGATCAAAGGTGAGGTGGAAGAACGTGTCAAAGGAGTGAGTACCCTAAATTTTTCAATATTCAATAAAAATGTTTAATTTTAGTACGTGATCATATTTTTAATAGTTTCCCATTCGGATCACGTACTTGTATTTTAAAAATTGAATTTTTTCGTACATTACTCGTTTTTCCGGCAGTGTTAAATTAGCTAAGTTCATTTTTATAGCAAGTTTTTGAAAAACTTGCTACCGTAAGCTGGTAGGTACATCAATCGATAAAGTCGAACGTGGTTGGAAAAGATCTAACCTTAGTTATTTTCAGACATGGATAATCATGATGCTACACAGTCGGCCCAGCCGAAAGTCTTGCCGGGGCCAAGTGACGAATCTCGCAAGCGGCGTCGATCCAAAAGTAGCAGCAGTAGCAGCAGTTCGAGCAGCAGCTCATCAAGTTCGTCCTCGTCTGGCAACAAACGAGGGAACGGGAAGCGATCACGCCGTCACCGCCGTAAGCGTAACAAACGCGCCCGGCCTTCCGGACGAATGATGGACAAACTTTTCAAGGAAATGGGTGAGCTTCGTAAACATATTTTTACGTCTAGTAATGTGGAAAAAGTTTATGATGATCACGCGTCTATGTGCTCCGATGTGAGTGGCCAGTTATACGAGCAGCATGACGTCACCGATGAAAGAGCCGTTAGCGACGAATGTCAAACCCCAAGTCACAGTTTCACATTCGATATTGAAACTAAATTAAAAGAACCATCCGTTCCAACAACACCGGATAGCTTTTTGAAAATGCTATCCGATGTGCAAAGGTTTGGTAGCTCTTCTTGGTCCGAAGTTAGGTACGCTGACACGCAGAAATTATATAACCACACTCCAGGTTTCGTAGACCTAGAATCAAACGACGAGGTGAAAACTTACGATACCTTACGTAACCTGGCACACGCGGACAAATCATATGCAGCTTTGACCTACTGCGTACTAAAACAAAAAGACTCTCTACAAGAGAGCATCCGGAATCTTCTTTCGTGGGCTAAAAATACGAACGTTAACTACGAAAACTTGAGCGCAAAGGTGGATGACCTGTTTCAAAAAGGGGATTTGCATAAAACTTCCTCCGACCTTTTGCAATTAGTGTGCGGTCACCGTGCTGAAAGCATTGAAATGCGCCGGGAATCGATTACCAGCAAGGTAAGAGATCCGTTGGTAAAAGCGGCTTTGAATAGAATACCACCATCAAACAACTTTTTATTTGATTCTGAGCGTTTCACTACGGTTCTGGAAAAAGCAGGTGGGGTCCGTAAAGTTTTTTGGCCACCGAAAACTGATGCTTATTCGCAAGGTCAGTCTAATCCGTCTAACAGCCGCCTCTCGCGGGGGCAAGGCACAAGACGTTCAGTAGTTCCATCGCGTGGAACTCCATGTTGTTTTCAGGAATCTAGCTATGCTACACAAAATATGTATGCCTATAACAACCCACCTTCGCGAGGTGGTTACCAAAACAACTACCCTCCCAGAGGTCAATCCTCAAAGTCACGATACGAACAATACGGCGCTATTGGGAGAGGTTCATATCTCAACCAGGGCTCGCGGCCCGAACGAGGTAACAATAGAGGACGCTCAAATGCTCCAAGAGGTTCCCGTGATGTCCAAAAAAGATACAAAAAACAATGACTCGAGCCAGTTCCGGGCAGGTCAGTTAAAATACTACCAATCTCAATGGAAGACAATGGGGGCACCAACAATAATTCTAAAATTGATTCAAGGGTATCGCATACCATTCTTTCAGAAGCCTCCACTTGTTTATCCAAATGTAACGAGAGGTCCCTTTCTAACACCTGTTTCAATAAAAATGTCTGCTATTGTACAAAAAATGAAAAAACAAGGCATTCTAAAAAAGGTTCAGCCCTCACCAAGCTTCATTTCCCCGTTATTTCTGGTACCGAAATCAGATGGATCTGCCCGGCCCATATTCAATCTCAAAGCTCTAAACAACTTTGTTATAACCGAACCGTTTCAGCTCATCAATATGTATCGCATCCCAGACTTCATTCAACATCAGGACTGGATGTGCAAAATCGACTTATCTCAAGCTTACTTTCACCTCAGCATAGCCAAAGCACACAGGCGCTTTCTACGACTAATTTACAATCGAGAATTACTGGAAATGACTTGCCTACCATTCGGTTTGAGCACGTCACCAAAGACCTTTTCCACACTCACAAATTGGATAGCTCGTGTACTAAGAGAAACGTGGAACATGAGAATCATAGTTTACCTAGACGACTTTTTAATAGTAAGCCAAAATGCACACACGCTTCGCGAGCATGTCATAGTAACGATACAAACTTTACAGAAACTAGGATGGCACATGAATTTCGAGAAATCGGTTCTTTACCCTCAAAAGAGCTTGATTTACTTAGGTGTACTGTGGAGTCCATGGGAAAATCAAAAAACCTTACCAAAAGAAAAGGTCGTCATCATAGTCGAAAAAGTAAATCGGATTCTCGAAAGAGGAAATGTGACCTTAAAAGATCTTCAGAGAATGGTAGGGTTACTAAATTTTGCGAGTTTCATTGTGCCACGAGGTCGGCTCAACCACCGTCAGGTGCTGAAGTTCATGAATTCTCTACCAGATCCATCAACGAAGGCTTACCCACTACTACAAAAAGTCTCCATAGATCTGAAATGGTGGTCACACAATTGCCATCTATCAACACCTCTCCATTACCCCCATCCGACCAACTTTTTGACAACAGACGCATCGGACCAGGCATGGGGGGCGCAATTGAACGACCTAGCTATCTCCGGGAATTGGTCGAACTTCGAGCAACCTCTGCACTGCAACCAAAAAGAAATGCTAGCCATACTGTTCGCCGTTCAAAATCACAGCCACCTACTACGGGACAGCTCTATGCTAATACAATGCGACAACAAGACGGCAGTGGCATATCTGCGGAAGGAGGGAGGTACGAGGTCAATACCATTAATGGAAATAACCCATCAAATTCTGAACTTATTCGATCTAAATCGGATACACTTCAGCATACAATATATTCCAGGCAAGCTAAACAATTATGCCGATCACTTGTCACGCCATCAACCTCCTCCTGAATGGCACTTATTACGGCCCTGCGTGGAAATAGTGTATGCGAAGTGGGGAACCCCAGTGATAGATCTCTTTGCCTCTGCCACAGCCCATGTGGTGTACAATTATGTATCTCGAGATTTGAAAGACCCTCAAGCCCTATATCACGACGCATTCAGTGTTCCATGGAACTACCAACTCGCGTGGGTGTTCCCACCGCCGTTCCTAATTCCGAAGGTCCTGGCTCACCTAAATCAGGCAACGGGAATTTATTTAATAGTTGCTCCCCGTTGGGAGAAGGTTTTCTGGCGCGCAGACCTCAAAGCCAGAGCGCTAGCAGCACCACTAACGCTGAAGAATCTACAGGAGAACCTGGTAGATACGTCAACGGGCCTTCCACCTCCCAAGGTCGAGAGCATCATTCTCGAAGTCTGGAAGTGTGGGGGTGGTCCGAGGCGGTAGGAACATGGAACACTGACCAAGTGTCATTACTCAAAAACTCTTGGCGAAAATCCACCGTAAAGACTTATGAAGTGGCTTGGAAACGTTGGAGGTCTTGGTCTAGTATTAATAACGTTAGTATAAATAGTCCAACTGGTTCACAACTAGCCCAATTTTTGTCTGACCTATATTTAGTTCATAACCTTTCTTACAACACAATACTTTTGCACAAATCTGTGGTTTCCACATTGTGTAATGTTGAATCATCGAGTCACCTGAGTTCACATGTCTTAGTAAAACATATTCTAAAGTCGATTGCTCTAAAAAATCCAAAGATCTCCAAAACTCCCATCTGGGACGTCAGTAAGCTTACTACATACTTAACCACATATACAATAGATACCAATAATATATTTCAAATATCACGTCATACTGCTATGTTGTTACTACTTTGCTCAGGCAGGCGTATACACGACTTGACCTTACTTAGAGTAGATCCAAGACATTATACTAAATCTGAAGATAGCATAACATTTTGGCCACAATTCAGTTCAAAAACTGACAATAGTAACTTCAGACAGTCTGGCTGGAAGTTACTATTAAATAACCATAATCGCAATTTAAACCCTCTTTTCTGGATAGAAAAAATGAACATTTTATTGAATGAAAGACGTAATACTGCAAAATCGTTTAATTTGTTTATTACAGTTAGAGGTGTCGCCAAACCTGCCTCACGCTCAGTCATCGCTGGATGGATTAAAACCTTGTTCAAAGAAGCTGGCATCACAGCTACGCCGGGAAGCGTTCGGTCCGCCATTGCGTCAAAAAGTTGGTTTGAAAATCATTCCATGGATGAAATCCTGGCTCGTGGAAACTGGCGATCAGCAAACACATTTCGTCAATTTTACAGACGCGAGTTGATTGAATGTCCAGATCCAGATAATGTAACGCAATTGTTTCAACCGGTATAATTCATAGAAGTGCATAAGACAATTAGTTGAAATTATGATTATATCGGTAATTGATCATGAATGATTGAATATTATGTAAATAGTATAAAATGATTAATCAAATTAAATTCTTGGTTATCTACTTGTATGATTAAAATATATTTTCCTTATTTTCTTGTTTCACTAAACATCACATCACATTGGCGTAATCTAAATTCTAGTGTTTCCTACTTCATCTACGTGGCGTCACCAGGCGATAACAAACATATCTCATTAAAAGCTTCCAGTGACGGTCAAGTACTTTTTAATAGCAGCGTTTTACCTGAAATAAAACGCATATTAAAATACTTACCTCACTGGAAGCTTTCCCTTTAATTTCTGCCTGGTGAAAATATTAAAAGCCAATGATAAAATATGGCGTGTCCATTTTTACGAAACCTAAAACGACCCGCAGCCGCCAGGTGGCGCCACTGGACAGGAAACTGAGTGGTAGAATGTACGAAAACAGATAAAAAATCGACGGAAACGGAACTGAGTCTCATTAAAAGCTTCCAGTGAGGTAAGTATTTTAATATGCGTTTTATTTCAGGTAAAACGCTGCTATTTATTTATTATTTAATTTTTTAACTGCTTTAAAAATCAGTTGCAAGATTGCATTTGAAGTTAAAAAAATATTGCAAGTCAAATAAAAGCTTTATGATGAATTGTACAAATACACTACCGTGGTGTGTCCAGCTTCAAAATTGAACCCTCTGTCTCCTCCCGTGGATGTCGTTAAAGCCGACTAAGGGACTGGTTAGTAAGATTCTCTGGTATAAGATTTATCCTGGCTGCTAGAAATGTTTTATTACTGAAAGAAAGCGTCAGCCGAGTCAGTCGTGGGAAGCAATGGCGGCGATGAGCTCACTACTTGATACGTCCACGATGCGATGGTATAAACCCACGTTGAAAAGAAGCCCTTTGAGGTTCTGCCTACTCTTTCCAAGGCGTTTCTATATGTATTTTGTATTCTCAACTTAATACGCTCTCAAATCATACCATGCATGTCTTTTATGTAAAAGATAAAAAAACAAAAAACTAAAAAAAAAACTAAAAGTAAAAACTAAAGAACTACAAATGATTACACTGGAGAAGTTAGCATTATTACTATGGATACATCATCATCAACCTGTAGAAGTCCACTGCTGGACTTGCACAGACTGGCAAAGACCTCCTCCATAGAATGCCAGGATAATCTTGAGCCGCCTCCATCCACCGACTTCATGCAACCTTTCGAATGTCGTTGGCCTATAAAGAGGGCCTTCCGAAGACTACGTCACGCGATACTGTTGGCTATTACTTTTGATATATATACAGTTTATATCTTGGGCTTAGTCTTCTGAGCACTACAGTCTTCTGAGCGAGACCTATGCTTAGTACGTAGTAGTATACGTAACTCATTCAAAATTTCCATAAATTGCAGTGTTCGATTTTCGACAAATGATATAACTACTTTGAGAGGTATAAGTAGCACATAATCCTTGATAAACCGTCAATAAATCAATTATGATAAGAGTTTTTACAGTAGCGGGAATTATATTATACATTGTGTATGATTAAATGATCGATTTATTAGCTTTCCGCCCGGATTTGCATGTAAATAGTCACTGGTCTTTTTAAAATAGCATATTGGTAATACAACAGGTTTTTTTTTAATCAAAGGTACTCTTTTGCACATTCTGATCATTTAAAAAAAGCTACTCTTTTGCACATTCTGATCAATGTTATTTCCCGAGATAGCACTTATATCTTTGGTGCTAGGTGATGACGGACGGATGGACAGACAGCTGAGTAACAGCGTATGCGGAACCTGGATTATTTGTTACAGGATAAAAATCCTGCAGAGCTCAATCCAGGTCATAAAACGGAAAGATAAAATACCCACATAAACCCCAACAGTAGGTAGGCCTTCGATGCCATGTACTTTATAAAGGAGTATTTTGCCGGGGTACCTCAGGGGTCAGTGCTATCTGCCACACTGTTTCTGCTGCACATTAATGATCTGCTAATGCCCGGTATCATTGGGTATGCAGACGACAGCACAGTTGTGGAGAGATATGTTTCCACTGCGCGAGCTAGGCAGAATGAAATTCAGGAGTTAAGAGATGAGATGCTGCAGCGTCTAAATTTGACTCTCAAGGCTGTATCCGACTGGGGCGATGCCAATCTAGTCAAGTTCAACGCCTCTAAAACGCAGGCTTGTCTCTTCTCGGTGAAAAAAGTCAGTTTCTCCAAGTTCCTGTATTCCGAGATGTACCTGTAGCTATAGGAGATCACCTCGAGCTCTTAGGTGTTTCGCTCACGCCTACTCTCAACTTTGGCTCCTACATCGAGTCTAAGGCAAAAACAGCTGCCATGAAGCTAGGCATCCTGAATAAGGTAAAGCGTTACTTCTCACACCAGGACAGCTTCTCAGTTTATATAAAACACAAGTCCGGGCTGCTATGGAGTACTGCTGCCATGTTTGGGATGGCTCGGCCAAACACCAGCTTGCTGCCTTGGACTCGATCGAACGTAGAGCTTTCAGGCTTATAGGTGAGCAACATATGGCGGAGACTAAGATCCAGAGTCTCGAGCACCGCCGTAAGGTTGCATGCCTTGCGATCTTCTATAGGTTACATTTCGGTGAATGCTCCCAGGAACTGCACGATCTGATCCCACCATCTCCTTTTCATCATAGGACGAGCAGTACCATCAGGCTCAGTACCATCCTTACCTCATTGGTATACCTTCTATTCGCACAAAACGTTTCAGTTCTACCTTTATAATGCGAACTGCTAAGGAGTGGAATACACTACCGTCGTCTGTCTTTCCTGAAAACTATAATCTGGGTCTCTTCAAGTCAAGAGTGAATAGGTGCCTTCTAGACCTTTGTGCTTCATCTTCGGCCACATCGTCACTTACCAACAGGTGAGATCGTGGTCAAACAAAGGTCTATCAATGTTAAAAAAAAAAAAAAAAAAAAAAAAAAAAAACTGACACGGTCAAACACCTTTCGCAAAATATGCCAAAAGTCCTCCTCCTGTTGTACCTCTTGTGGGATAGGTCCGTTCCAAGTGCGGAGATTTCCTTTGGTACAATTCTAGTTACAATATAATATCATCATTTGAGCATTTTCATCAACACGTCCGTCGTCGCATGGTTGTTAGACTAGCGACGAAAGTTTGCCATACGTCTTTTGAATTCGTTTTTGATTGTGCACAAAAACCTACGTTTACAGACGTTTTTGTGATTGTAGAGGTTTGCCTTGGTTGGTTCAAAATGTAGCGGGAACTCGTTTGGTCAGCGGAGTATTTCATAGCTGACCAACCGCCACTCAAGTAACACCCTCCTACGGGCTAAAATAAAAACTGAAAAAATAACTCTCGCTCGTCATTGAGTTGTTGAGTCAATAACATGTTTATTTAGTTGAGATTATACTAGGGGCATGTTAAACATTCCTTTTTGACGTTGACATTCCTATGGTTTAGTAAAAATACATAGGTTTTATGGAAGTATATTGAACAACGAGTCAATCTCATTTATTTTATGAATGAAAGTGGACTTTATAATATATGGTCTGTTTTTTATTTATTACGATAAACTCTAATAGTTTGCAGAAATAACTAAGTTTTTGGGAGGACAAAATCTACCCATTCGAAAAATACTTATATTTAACGACACCAAAGATTCTTTAACTAAGTCACATCGGTAAAAAAACAATATTCTGAAATTAAATAAAAATTAGGAAGTTTTTCTTGAAAAATTTCGAATCGAGTCCTTAAAAAAAATAAAAAAATAAAAAGAGCTTTATTTCTACACAAAATACAAAATAAAAAATATATACACTTTTTTTTTTTTTTTTTAACTAACTTTAGTGTAGACCGCCCTTGGCGGTATAAGCCTCCTCCAAGGCTCGCCAGTCTTCCCTTACTCTTGCTCTTCTCGACCAGAGTTTTCCAGCTACCTGAATGATGTCATCATTCCACCTTGTGTTTGGTCTTCCTCTTTTCCTTTTTATGTTTAGGGGTATCCAGTTAGAAATAATGTAAGGCCATCTATTTTGCTTCATTCTTTGTATGTGTCCTGCCCATTTCCACTTTAGGCACATTACCCTTTTGACTACATCCTTAGTTTTGGTTTTCCGTCGAATAACAGTATTTTTGACTCGGTCTTTGAGCTTGATGCCTAAAAAACTTCTCTCTATACCCCTCTGGCAAATTCTGAGCCTCTCTAGCATCTTCTTTGTAGTTGCCCAGGTTTGACATCCATAGGTTAGGCAGGGTATTAAACAGATCTCCATAGCTTTACTTTTCAGTTTTATGGGTAGTTTGCTCTTGAAGATTTCTTTCACTTGAAGATTTCTTTCATCGATAATCATAATCATAATCGAGTCCTTATTGACTTTTAATTGTTGATAACATTGGAACTGTCAAAAAGGAATAGTTAACGTGCCCGTAGTTAGAGATTAGATAAACGACGAAAATATTGGTATTTGACGTCATTTTAGATTGTACAGTTAATCCGACTTAAATATTATGATATGGCAGTAAGATTAGCTACTGGTTTGGATAATTAACGAAATCAAACTAGATAGAGGTAGCTAAGTACCTACTGGTTTTTAAAACTCCAAAAAAAGTAAAAAAAAAAAAGATTTTATAAAATGTTTAGAATATTACCTGAAACTGCTGTTAAGGTGGATGCTCACGCTTGTGGCGCGAAATTATAATTTTTTGGTGTTTTTTGCTCATTACATCTCATGAACACGTCTTCAGATAGCGAAAGTTGATTTCGCGAGAACTAGGAGACTTAACACACATGTTTTAATTGATAGCATCTCATAAATATCACCAGCTAAACCTACGATTCCCCTAAACAAATAAAAGCATGTGTGTCCACCTTAATTTGTAATGTGTGGTTTAAGAAAAGACCCCTCCGTGTCCTCCCATGGATGTCGGGAAAGCCGACTAAGGCTATGGTCAGACCAACGCGTTCAGCCCGCGTCCTCAGTGGCGTGCCGCGTCCTCAGTGGTAAGACAATGGGTCGCCACCGCGCACGCCACCGCAGACGCGTGCTAACGCGTTGATTTGGCCTTAGCTTGAAGGATTACACCAGGGGATGGGTAGCAGCATCCACTTGAGTTCTTAACACAAACACTGCAGTCACCAATCCGCCTGCCAAAAGTGGTGATTGTGGCAAATTTTCCCGTTACATTCCATGGGAAGGCCTCGTACAGCAGTGAAAGTATAAAAGCTGTTGAAGAAATGGTGACAGAAGGTGTGCAACGGAACTCCTCGATGATAACAGTAGCCTGACAGTGTTTGTACACATTTTGATCAGCTCATGGTTCCGATAATCCATACCAACACATTACTTGTATAGTAACTAAAGTGTGAAGCTTTGGGTTTCGTGATGAGAAGTGCCGTCGGTTTAAAAAAGGGAGAACATCGATATATTATACTAGTACTAGATGCCAGGTCAGCGCAAAAAATACGTCTCGGTGAATTACAGCTCACTTGAAAATTGAGCTCTTATTTTATTTAGTTCGCTTGCAGCCCAGCCAATGTAAACACGTGTCAAAATGACGCAATGTGTATTCAAAAGTTGCAAAAATAATGCCCGAAAAAACAATTTAACGGCCGGAGTGTCTTACTTTCGGTAAGTATATGTAGAATGTTATATTTTAAGCTTTATACTAATATATAATATCAAATTTTGATCAAAATTACCGATTTTAAACCACCGCTACAAATGTTTGGTCAAAGTTGGCGCAAAACTTTGTGTAACAGAACAGTTAGATGCATGGAGTAGATTTGTATTGTAATAATTGATTTGTTACCAGAACTTTAAAATTGGTCAATACTACTTTTGTGTCTGTTTGTTGGACTCTCATAAGATACTTAGCTTTCCTTTTTTTATTTTAGCTTTCCGTGCAATCCGTTTACGTGTGCAGAATGGATCTCGATTGTCACCAGAGATGACTTTTATAAGCCAGCTAAGAATTCGGTTATATGTTCGGATCACTTTGATAAATCGGATATATCCGGAAATACTAACCGCCGTATTATAAATAAACTATACGTTGCGAAAAACTCATTGGTATGGGCCCTGATTTAATCCCTCGACCTCATGAACGTGAGGCAAGCGTAATACCAAATAGGCTACCACGACTTCACTTCTAAATATACATAAACATACACATAAACATACACACAACAGAACGCTAACAAAATAACAAGTACCTATGTATATATACTATCAAACATATATGCCCAAAACATTAGTTATTTGTTATGTAAGAGTGCAAAGTTGCTTTTTAACCGCGTGCTCAATTTTTATGAATGAGCAAGCGAAGGATACTAAAATTGAATGACGAGCGCAGCGAGTGATCAAAAATTAGAATCCTGAGCGTTAGCGAGCTTTTACACACGTAACTTTTCATCCCAAATCAGTGAGGAAATGACAAATGCAAAAAAAAGTAATACACCATGAAGGTCCCGCGTCTGAATTTTTAACAAATTAAAAAAGGTTGTATGGTAAATTCGGCACAATGGAGGTAGAAGTAGGTAAATAGGCTTAATGATGTTTTGAATTCACAAACATAGTGCACACGATGTTCTAAATTCAATTTTACTTTATCCTCTAGCGAATAAAAACGGCTTTTACACTCAGATATCGAAGAGCAAAAATACTCCTTCTGAGATGGTGGGATGAAAAAATAATTTTAACTAAACTTTTACGTGCATATTATAAATTATTTAAGTGTTCAACGCGACTCCATACCTTCTGTTGTCAAATTTTAAAAACCAAACAGATATGAAACCAAGGAGGTTTGAGTGACAGTTCTTAGTGGACAGGAGTAATTTATTGCTTTGCTCGTTTTTTGTGACGAATGATCGTAAGTATAAGATAATATTTTGAAGATTTGCTACTTTATTGCTAGGTGTCATGGTGGTATTTAGGTTGAATTTAGAACTGTATTAAAGCTTTTGTCTCGGTTCGTTAGAAAACAAATGTAGCTGTGTAAGTATATATCCTTGTACTATTATTTATTCTGTGACGCGGACAGCTTTTAGCTTTGATTTTGTATGTCACAATCAATCTTGAAGAGGGAGAACAATAAAAAATCTCCGTTGCATTTTTGTTCTCACTGTACTACTCGAGTACCTACGCGTCACGAGTATGGAACCCAACACTGAAAAAAAAAATATCTAACTGTGTGCAAAAAGTGCACAGTTAAAATTTACACAGTTGCTACAACATATTTTTCATTGAGATCTAATTAATTTAAACCGTTGGGGCAACTGCAAAAAAACAGCTAGGAAGCAAATAGTAAATAAATATATATAAACAGTTACAGGAACTTTTTGGTCAATATTAACAACGTACCCTGGCAGTAATTTAAATTTCAACGGTTAAACATCAGTCCGGATAAGACAGTAAAATGAACTGTTTTACTTTAACTGTTTTTTTTTCAGTTATGCTAACGTGTTTAATGTGTTGGCTCCATTTTAACCTCGCGTACGGTAACTTTTATCGGTTTTCGGGTTACTCGAACTGTGTTTTTTTTTTCAGTGAAGGTGCGATATCTACGTCACTCGAGTTGAATGAATTCAAAGGAAAATAAAGTTCTTATGTTACAAATTACGTATATCTTACGACTCAAATTACTATCTACAACTTTGCATACATTTTAATATCCTGCCACTTACTATAAGACGAGACATCTCTGACATAACATTTCTGCTAAAAATAACATCAAATCAAATAGACTGTCCCAATTTGCCCGACGGAATTAAGTTAATCGTCCCCTTAATGTGTTTAAGATTTATCCCTCCCCTTTTATGTCCCAATTGATAATACCAATACTTTGCCGCAGTGCGTCACGCCCAAGAATAGACCCCTCCATCTCCTCCCGTGGATGTTGTAAAAGCAGACTAGGGAATTACCCGGAATTGTCGTCTATTCCCACCTGTTCTGTTAAGTAGTTCTGTCGGCAGAAGTTAGTAATATTCGTTGGTACAAGATTTGTCATGGCTGCTAGCTTATTAAGGAATGTGTTATTACTGGAAGAAAGCATTAGCCGATTCTTTCGTGGGAAGCAATGGCTGCGTTGTGCTCACCAGTTGTCACGTCTATATTCCCACGATGGTTCAACCACGGTGAAAAGAGGCCCATTGAGGCCTACCCTTTCAGGGAAAAAGGCGTATGTCTCAGTAGGTATTTCTGTACACCTACTAAAAATTATAGAACTCACTCTGTAACTGATGGTACTTATGTTAAATATGGACCAAAGGTATTCTTTAGTTATTTACATTGTATTGTGCATATCATAATATGATTGTTTTAAAGTGATGGTTTTCGTTCAGCAGATTTGCTCGCTGTCTCCATAATATTATATTGTTATCGGAACTTGATAGGTATGCAAAATTTTAGCTCAATTGGATATTGGGAAGTAGTCGAAAATTCGATCTCCGGGTTTGTCCCACACATACTAACAAAAAGGTGTTTTTTTTTGGGAAAAATATAAGTTTCAATAAAAGCTTTAATAATATAAGTGATTGAGTGGAACCATGTGCTGATCAAAATGAGCCAGAACACGGCCAGTCAACTATTGTCCATCGAGGAGTAAGTTGTCCACCTTCCGTCTCCATCATCAGATCAGCTCGCTGTCAGAATCATATTGTATTGTCATCGAAACTTTCGAATCTGTTTCGGATTTTTATTGTTTTTTCTTTTGTATTTCCCTTTGAAGTACCATAAATTAACATTTGGCATCTTGATTCACTGGTGGGTGCCAATTGCTATTTAAGTATATTATTTTGGGTATTTTTTCATATCACATAGTAGGTATTATTCAAATAAAATCTGAATTGACCCACAAATGACCCATGTTTAATCGATCCAGTGAAATAATACAAATCGTGTTCTAAAAGCATTAGATAATATCCTGAAAATTTATGTTTTTTTTTTCTGAATTTAAATCTTTTTATTTACGAAATAAAACTAGTTTATAAAATGAACGTTTGGGTTTCTAATCACCTTAAAGATATATTTACCTAACTTGTGCTATATTACCTACAATAACATATTAGTGACCTAAAAATATCTCAAATAAATAGCAGAAGTAGTAAATTTTCCATTACTGCGTTTTTTATCCGAAAATTCGTAACATGAGAGAGGTTATACTAAAATAACCTGTAAGTACAGGGCATTTTACTTTAAGGCGCTATAGGTTCAACGAACATTTTTGTATGAGGGGAAGAAGGCGAGCACAAGCTCTGATACCGTGTTTTTATGTATAAAAAAATTATATAAAAATGTCGTTCAAAGTTTTGTTTAATTTTGTTGATGAATTCACTAACTCAAAAAATAACTAACATGTAACCAAATATTTCAAAAATTAAAACGTGAGAAAAGTGAGTGAAATATAGCATTTACATTTTAAAAAGGAGGTATCTTTGTTATTTTTTTTATCGAGTGAAGTAATTCAAATATTGTATTGAATTATTGATTTCACTAGATAAAAAGCTCAAGAATATTATATATTTTTTTCTTCATAGAAAACTATGTAAATTCTTATCAAAAACTTTAAAATTCTAGAGACATTTGAGAACCTATCGCGCCTTAACCCAAACGTTCATACATATGATTTATTAAGAATAAGTATAATAAAAAAAGGTTACAGAGTAATTAGGTGGTAACAAGTAAAAGGGCATTGGATCGTTTTAAATAGAAAGATGTTTTCAACCATCAGGATAGGATATAATTTCATATAATATCGTTACAATTTAGTGACTAACGTCATCATTAGAGCCCACGACAACATGCTCATTTACTTACAATTTCCCATATTTTAAATATGGGCACTACTCTATACGCACAACACGTATCAAGCTATTTACACGGTGACAAAAATAGTATGAAAACACGCAAAAATAGCAGTTACACAAATAATATGAGAAACACAAACATACCAATTACACAAGTTATCGCCAGCGCTCTTAGTACAAGACTGCCTCATGGCAACGACCAACAGCTCTTTTTATAGCAAACAGTCTGACAAGTTGGAGGAATACATTTTCAATCTTCAATTATTCAAAACGATACGATACAATATTGTAGGTATAGAGGTAAAAAACAGTAACTAATTAAGTAATCCTTACAGCTCGGCTATCCTGCTGGAGCTAGTCCCTACGCAACAATCAACATCGAAATAACTTCATCAAAAAGATGAAAACAAAATAGTTTATAATTTTCCAATCATACAATTTGTTCTATATAATCTTCTCAGATAATTACTATAAAGATAATTAACCAACTAATTAAATGAAACTGATTGAATTGTACAGTTAACGCTAAATTATTCGTCAGTAACATTAATTGGCTTAAACAAAAAGCCGGAATGTATTTAAATAATCCGAGACTATTTTGTTACTTTCTCTGATAAATTATTCATTTTAAACTATACAGAATAAAGCAAAACACGAGTAAGTTAAACAAGCAATCAACAGAAATGTTCAAAAAAAAAAACTTTACGAGATAAATTATATTTAAGAACTTGTCCAGCATCAATTTAGTGTTACAAATGAATGATGTTTATCATGCTAGACGTACTCGTGCGGCTTAGTACGTAATCTGTAGGGAAGCGGGTGCGTTTTTGACATCGTTTAGACTTCTTAAATCGCTGACGTCGGCTTTGTGTAGACGATTCTTCACTAGAGCTGGATCTTCATCGCTTACGTCTTCTTTGCGCATCGATTCTAGAATGACAATGCGATTCATCGATGAGATGTCGGTCACTACCCTCCTCATAACAGGGTGGAAGTGTAAAACATCGGTCTTCACCCTCCTCATAACAGGGTGGAAGTGTAAAGCGTCGGTCTTCACCCTCCTCATAACAGGATGAAGATTTAAAGCATCGGTCATCCACCCTCCTCATAACAGTGTGGATATGTAAAGCATCGGTTATCACTCTCCTCATAACAGGGTGCCGATTACCTTCATCAGACACATGCTCCGACATACACCATTAGCGCCATCGTCCGTGTCGCCATATGGCCGACGAGACGCGGCGTACTCTCTATATCTGAAACTTGTAAATAATGTTCACGTTACAAAGTACCAAATAAGATTGTACACACAGTATATAGCATAAGCTACCGGTTTTCAAGTTAATCACAAGTATAAGCATCAACTATATCAGTCATATCATGTACATAAAGTAAAGAGAATGTCGACGAATTCAAGATAAGCATCAGCTCTTTGTCATTAGCAATGCTTATACACAACATAAATCCTCAACATATATCCCATCCTGGGAGCTGCTTATTATAGCCGACCATCAGCAGCCATGATATAAGGAACACGTCCAGCTCACGTCGCGTCGTCGCATGCTAGTGACATCACAAGCAATAAACTGAATATTCCCATACTGGGAGCTGCTTATTATAGCCAACAAAGTGAAAGCATTGACCAGTATATCCAGGTCCTACGGTTGCTGACCAAGGACTGCCAATTTAACAAGCCAACAGAAAAGCTATAGTGAATGAGAAAGAGTTCATCACAGACGCATTTATTGCCGGGACAACATCTCCGGATATGTGGCAAAGACTCCTAGAAAACAAAACGCTCAGTTTGGAAAAAGCGTGTTTGGAGTAGAATTGTAGGAAATTATATGCAGAACAGTAATCTTTGCAAATTCAATATTTTATTATTCGGTACTAAAAAAATCAACCGTCATCGGCTTCTTAAGCCAAACGTCAAAACATCTCTATAGTGGTTCGTCGCCACATCTGCAATCAAGCGAGAGCTCTAGAATTAGCGAAATGCGGACAGCAAGATACGCATCACAGTCATCGGAAGTATCTTTCGCTGCTCTAAGTGGCTGTAACCAAAGCTCAACTTCTAACCAAAACGAATTGTTTTTGCAAATCTTGACATACTCGCCGTTTTTGTCCAGCTGCCAACGCAAACTGTCTCAAATGTGGCAAGAATGGACATTTTGCAAAAGTCTCCAAAGGCTAACCTAGGAGTACCTACATCATCATAACCACTCAAAAAGAAAATGATACAACTTCTTGCATTCAACTGGCCTTCAGGAGTGTACATTACTTCTTTATGCGAATGGGGTATAAGTAAAAGCGCTGATATACACTAGAAGCACTGCTAGTTTTATCGATAAGAAAGTCATCCGACAGTACGGATTAAATACTAAACCATGTCACAAAAAGTTTCAATGACGTCATCGGTTTTAAAAACGGAAATAAGAGAAGTCTGCTATCATTGATTGACTGAAGACCCATTGCAATCAATTCTCGCAGATCAGACACGTCAGATGATCAAATGTTTATCGAAACTGAAATAAATTACCTTTTAGCAGACGGAATCATAGAAGATCGTCTGGCGCTCACCACGAAAACGTACGAGCATTGATTACTCTCAAACTATAAATAATTTTACTTATCTAGATGCCTGTCCTCTGCCAAACATTGAAGAGTTGATTTTGAAAGTATCTGAGTTCAAGGTTGGTATTTAGTAAAATCAAATACCTTTAATCTCAATGTATAAGCCCGTCACGGTCTTTGAAGTAGCAGGTAACTTATACCACAATTTTGTCGTATTCTTTTTTGGGGATACAGGCGGCGCATGCTTTCAAAGAACAATTTATTAAATCCTGGGACTGTCCAAAATTGACGGTGTGTACTCATATTTAGATGATATCAAAGTTTTGTGGATTGGATCAGATGGACCATGATACGAAGTTCTCGTAATTCATGTAGGTAGCTGATAAATATAATCTTACCATCCATCAAAGAAAAGAGTGAATTTACGGTAAAGAAACTAAGCATGGGTGCAAACCAGACAAAGATCGCATAGAACCTCTACTTGAAATGCCGGTGCCCCATGAATCAGCTTCACTCAGACTTACTATTTGGTCCCCTCTCTCATTATTTGAAAAGGATTTTTCGAATAAATTGAGACCACTCATCGATGTAGTAAATTATCTACTAAATAATAGACAGATAGCCGCATTTCAGAGTTTCAAAATAATCCTCCGGTACCTACCGAGGCCGCAATGCTCCAAGAACAAATCATATTAAAAGTATCGCTTTCCACCATTGATCCCAAGGAACCACTTAATGTGGAGACAGGCGCATGTGAACACTCTAACCGCAGCATCACTAACTCAAAACGGAAGACCTGTAAAATTTCTAGATTCCAACTTAAATTTGCACGCCATTCAGCAGGGACATGGCTGTACTGAAACTAGAGATACATGCGTGAGGATGTGGAAGCACTCTACCTAGACATACAGTATAGCACCACTTTCTCGTGGTAGGTTTGTACCGCATAGTCGGTA
This sequence comes from Operophtera brumata, assembly GCA_932527175.1. Lineage (NCBI taxonomy): Eukaryota > Metazoa > Arthropoda > Insecta > Lepidoptera > Geometridae > Operophtera > Operophtera brumata. The sequence goes on along the minus strand of OW052226.1, from coordinate 30,174,308 downwards.
CAGATAAGTGTACTTCGAGATTCTTACAAAATTTTAGGACAATCTTTCTACTGCTTCGGAAAATAACGCTTTGATAATATCTGGTAACATAAACTACCAATCTCTAAATCGGCCCATGTAGACCAGACTGAATCAAACCCAGCCGGTATCTTTAATGAAATACTTATTAACAGTAATCTGATCCGATGAGTTACAGACCAACAAGGTTCCGACGAGGTTATGCTCCGTCACTGTTGGACCTAGTTATAGTAAATGTGGAGACATTGTTAGGAGAAATAGCTTGCCATAGGCAGGAGTGACTATTGCTTATTAGAGTCCGGCCTCCGACGCCATTTACAAATATCGAATAATTCAACTAGGTTGAAAAGATTTTACCAATTTATATACTTATAAGACTAACTCTGATCTAGCAGGAAACTTAAAGAGAGTAAATCCTGTATGTGACTCGGAACAATTATGAACAGGAATCTAAGTAGCGATCAATATCACCTCAGACAACTATGCCCTTGAAAAAGTAGTTAGGTACAATATTTAAATAAGCCTTGGATTGCATACTCTTAATATATAGCAGAGAAGAAACTCTAATGGTATAAATACAAATCGTCAGGCTCAGAAGATGATTATAAGTTTTCCAGGAGAGTGAATAATAAGTGTGTTGTACTATCTACGAAACAAAGAAGCACGCATCAATCAAGACACTGGAGAATAGTGACAAGTCTTTCTATTGCAACATTTGCCGCAACGCCACCTCTAAAATTGTATTTCCCGGCTATTAGGACCCACAACGGAGACCTAGTAATGTACCCTAGAAATATAGCGAAGGTGTTTGTAGATCAATTCTTAAAAGCATACTCAAAGTACCGGTAATATACCAGAATACCAAAACAGCCAAAGTTGCTCGAGTACAGAATAGCTAAAGGGATATATAATGTACATTTTTATTGTTATTAAAAAGTTATGTTAACCTTAGCTCCTGACTGCTCTAACAGAGCTTATGAATAGATAAGTTTAAAATGGATATATGCCTTAGGACTGGGAACATGCAAAATAAATGTTTGTTATCAGTTGGCTCAGTTTTTAAAAGAAGAATGTGTTTTATCTGCCAAGCAGCACAGATGTATAAGAAGAATATACTAAACTGTTTACGTGTGCCCATGCATGAAACAATTTATGGAATTTGATAACAAGGAGTTTGTAGGCGAAGCGTAACTGGACTTTGACCATGTATTTGACAAAGTACTCCATCAACGCCTCACATGTAAGCTTCACATTTAAGATCACTTGGAATACGAGAGATGTTGCTCAAATGAACAGAATTATTTAATAGGTAGAACACTCCAAGTTCGTGTCAGCCGCTCCCCCTATCACAGCAGAGGTGACACATGTTCAATCTAGCAGGGCTGCTCAAGAACATATTTATTACTAACTCACTACTTATGTTTGGTAAAGTAAACATTATGTACCTAATCGGCCGCATTGTACGTAACCAACAATCGTATCTCTACGAGTTAAAATCGTCAAATCAGTCTTCAACCAATCGTCTTATCAGGCGGTCGTTATTCGAGTTAGAATTTTCGAGTAAAAATAATCATGTAAAAACAATCATGTTAAAACAGTCAAGATAAAATATTCTAGTTAAAATATCCGAGTTAAACTATTCAAGTTAAAATTGACGAGTTAAATAATCAAGTTAAAATATTCAAGTTAAAATATTCAAGTTAAAATATCGTAGTTCAAATATTCAAGTAAGAATATTCTAGTTAAAATATTTGTGTTAAAATTTTCAAGTTAAAATATTCAAGTTCAAATATTCAATTCAAAATATTCAAGTTAAAATCGTCAAATTAGTCTTCAACCTATCGTCTTATCAGGCGATCGTTAAAATATCCAAGTAAGAATAATAAAATTAAAATTTAAGAGTTGAAACATTCATGTTCAAATGTTCAAGTAAAGATATTCAAGTAAAGATATTCAAGTAAAGATATTCAAGTAAAGATATTCAAGTAAAGATATTCAAGTAAAGATATTCAAGTAAAGATATTCAAGTAAAGATATTCAAGTAAAGATATTCAAGTAAAGATATTCAAGTAAAGATATTCAAGTAAAGATATTCAAGTAAAGATATTCAAGTAACGATATTCAAGTAACGATATTCAAGTAAAGATATTCAAGTAAAGATATTCATGTAACGATATTCAAGTAACGATATTCAAGTAAAGATATTCAAGTAAAGATATTCAAGTAAAGATATTCAAGTAACGATATTCAAGTAACGATATTCAAGTAAAGATATTCAAGTAAAGATATTCAAGTAACGATATTCAAGTAACGATATTCAAGTAACGATATTCAAGTAACGATATTCAAGTAACGATATTCAAGTAAAGATATTCTAGTAACGATATTCAAGTAAAGATATTCAAGTAAAGATATTCAAGTAAATATATTCAAGTAAAGATATTCAAGTTAAAACACTCAAGTTAAAACACTCAAGTTAAAACACTCAAGTTAAAACACTCAAGTTAAAATATTCAAGTTAAAACACTCAAGTTAAAATATTCAAGTTAAAATATTCAAGTTAAAATATTCAAGTTAAAATATTCAAGTTAAAATATTCAAGTTAAAATATTCAAGTTAAAATATTCAAGTTAAAATATTCAAGTTAAAATATTCAAGTTAAAATATTCAAGTTAAACTATTCAAGTTAAACTATTCAAGTTAAACTATTCAAGTTAAACTATTCAAGTTAAACTATTCAAGTTAAACTATTCAAGTTAAACTATTCAAGTTAAACTATTCAAGTTAAACTATTCAAGTTAAACTATTCAAGTTAAACTATTCAAGTTAAACTATTCAAGTTAAACTATTCAAGTTAAACTATTCAAGTTAAACTATTCAAGTTAAACTATTCAAGTTAAACTATTCAAGTTAAACTATTCAAGTTAAACTATTCAAGTTAAACTATTCAAGTTAAACTATTCAAGTTAAACTATTCAAGTTAAACTATTCAAGTTAAACTATTCAAGTTAAACTATTCAAGTTAAACTATTCAAGTTAAACTATTCAAGTTAAACTATTCAAGTTAAACTATTCAAGTTAAACTATTCAAGTTAAACTATTCAAGTTAAACTATTCAAGTTAAACTATTCAAGTTAAACTATTCAAGTTAAACTATTCAAGTTAAACTATTCAAGTTAAACTATTCAAGTTAAACTATTCAAGTTAAACTGTTCCAGTTAAACTATTCGAGTTAAAATATTCGAGTTAAAATAATCTAGTTAAACTATTCGAGTTAAACTATTCAAGTTAAAACACTCGAGATAAAATATTCGAGTTAAAATATTCAAGTTAAAACACTCGAGTTAAAACATTCAGGTTAAAACACTCGAGATAAAATATTCGAGTTAAAATATTCAAGTTAAAATATTCAAGTTAAAATATTCAAGTTAAAATCTTCAAGTTAAAATATTCAAGTTAAAATATTCAAGTTAAAATATTCAAGTTAAAAACACTCGAGTTAAAATATTTGAGTTAAAATATACAAGTTAAAATATTCAAGTTAAAATATTCAAGTTAAAATATTCAAGTTAAAATATTCAAGTTAAAATATTCAAGTTAAAACATTCAAGTTAAAATATTCAAGTTAAAATATTCAAGATAAAACATTCTAGTTAAAACATTACAGTTAAAACATTCAAGTTAAAACATTCAAGTTGAAACATTAGAGTTAAAATATTCGAGTTGAAACTCTCGAGTTAAAACACTCGAGTTAAAACACTCGAGATTAAATATTTGAGTTAAAATATTCAAGTTAAAATATTCAAGTGGCAATATCCGGCCGTAACTCTATAACGCCGGTGCTATGTTGGCAATAGCTAGCCGTACCTGTAAAAAGCTGGACTTTATGTTTGTGGACTACGCAATACAACGACAAGTCTTAAAACATGAGAAACAAAACTAAACTAAATTACTTATGGTAGGTACTGATCGCGTCCAAAAAGTCCCTACATGGAAAGATTTCAAATGTTCAAGTTAAAACATTAAATTCAAAATATTCATCAATAATACGAGTATACCGGCAGTCGCTGGATGGCCGTTACTCTGTAACGCTCGTCTATTTATTTGTGGCACCAGGCATTACAACCTCAGTTCAGTTCCACCATCACCACACGACTCAGTGCTATGGATATCAGTTCTAACCATCAGAAGACAGACGTCAGCAAAATGTTTCACTCCTTGGCAGTTAGCATTACAAAGATTGAACCGGAATGTCTATTTCGAATATAGGGTAGTCGCAATAATGAACGACTCCAGTGACTGCAGCAGTCGGGGCTTTGGCGTCACTCATATGTGCGGTCACGTACACCAGCATCATGAATACTTAAATCTACTACGATACCATATGTATTCTGTCGCTACGTATGCACTTGCCAACAGTTACGCAATATTCGTGCTTCGCGAATGCCAGCTGCATAAGCACCTTCCCCGCGGGCTTCCTTAGCATTGCTCACTCGATCGGGATCGCGGCTATCAACACACGTCACAACACGCATCATTTCACGTAGCTAGAACAGAAAACACAACAGGGACACGCGAACGGAATCCCGAACGCATTAAACGGAGAAAGATGAGGGTATCTGAACACACGTGAAAATTACCATGGAATTTCATAATTTCTTTAAATCCGCCAGTACCAGCAACTGGCGCAATCAAACCTGTCTCCTTGGTCATGCCATGCATGACCGACCTTGTTCAATGAAGTGGGTAGGCATTGTGAATTATCTCCACATGATAGTTGGAGGAATTACATGAGCGGCACAATGATTATTACACGATAACAACAAACTAAACGAGATCGTGGGTAGCTCTAATAATGATTAGTTCTCATAACCAAGCAATCAGTAAAATGTTCGGCCTTTCAAAAAACATGAAGCGTAAAATCAAGGCAAAGAAAAAAAATAAAAACTTTGGGGTAAGTAGGTAGCTAGTAAAAGTCTTACTAAAATACTCGTCCGTTCGCACTTCTGAGTTAAAAGGGCATTGGATCGTTTTAAATAGAAAGATGTTTTCAACCATCAGGATAGGATATAATTTCATATAATATCGTTACAATTTAGTGACTAACGTCATCATTAGAGCCCACGACAACATGCTCATTTACTTACAATTTCCCATATTTTAAATATGGGCACTACTCTATACGCACAACACGTATCAAGCTATTTACACGGTGACAAAAATAATATGAAAACACGCAAAAATAGCAGTTACACAAATAATATGAGAAACACAAACATACCAATTACACAAGTTATCGCCAGCGCTCTTAGTACAAGACTGCCTCATGGCAACGACCAACAGCTCTTTTTATAGCAAACAGTCTGACAAGTTGGAGGAATACATTTTCAATCTTCAATTATTCAAAACGATACGATACAATATTGTAGGTATAGAGGTAAAAAACAGTAACTAATTAAGTAATCCTTACACAAGTAATTAATATTGTAAAAATTAAAAAACCTTCAACGCATTGAAACTGCTTTTGATCAAACATAGCTATGAACAATCCCGACAAATTCACATGTCAAACAAACAAAAAAACTAAATCGGTTCATCCGTTCGGGAGCTACGAGGCGACAGACAGACACACACACACAGACACCTCAAACATATAACACCCCGTCGTATTTGCGTCGGAGGTTAATAATTAATAATTATACGATTAGGAATTATAAGGATACAAATTTAGATAGGTTAAAGTGGTAATTACACTCAAAGTTAAGATACCCGAAAAACTGAAAAACTAATTAGTTATTTATAAGATATAAGGAGTCTTTATCTTGCTATTTTAAACATTAAAAGTGTGAGAGAAATAATAGCTTACATTATTATATTATCATTATTTATATAGTTCTTTTACATCCCGTGGTTGTTAGAAACTGTGTAACATATCAGAACAATTATGTAGTTGTATACATACGGAAATGTTGTTTATTTTTACATAGTACAATAGATAAGCACTATAGTGCTATAGTAATTACTGCCGCGGCCGACAAGTCAAGCGATGATGGACGAACGTGCGAATGTGGGTGCTACGGGAGTCAATCTACGCCAGTGCAGCCAAAGCTTGTTAATGTTTCTCAAACAAAGCGCGGATATTCAATTTTTAGTTGTTTTACATCAAAAACTACAATATAGACTGTTTTACATTGACTTGATACAATAATACGACAGTGAGATAATTTGATTTGACGAATTTTATACGGACATTCCCTTTGTGTCCCCACGACATATGGATTTTCATACTAACATTGCGAACTAAGCCGGCAAGGTAAATTTATCTCGCAGAAAAGTTCTTAAAAATATGTGATGATGATGTATCCAAACATGTTTGTCAAAAATCAATATATATAAAATCGTTACGTGACTGTCTGACTGACTGACTGACTGACTGACTGACTGACTGACTATCAACGCACAGCCTAAAACATACGTCCTAGAGACCTGAAATTTGGAGGGTACGTTCCTTTTGTTGTCTCGGGGCGCACTAAGAAAGGAATTCCAGAAATTCAACCCCTAAGCGGGGTGCAGCGGGGTGTTTAAGTTTGTATGGAAAAGTACACGAGAACGAAGTCGGGGGCATTCCACTAGTATTTAATAAAACTATACATGTCATCCCGGTAAAGACCGCATTTATTAAGTTTTGAATTAATGTCGTCACCTCATAATAATACTGAATCAAAGTTCATAAACTAATTGTGAGGGCGGAAGCACGTCCGCCCAGTTATAGTGGTCGTCCGTTTTATTATCTGTGCTACGTGCTGGACTGGTAACTGCAGTGGGCTTTATTCTCAGAACAATAACTAGCTTTATTACACTCGGTTTAAGGTGCTGCCAGTTCACAAAGTTGGGTAAAAGGGGTAATTTAAAAGAAGTGTATCTAAAAATCACGAGCCTAATTTTCATGTTTTTTTGCAGCCATTTTCTGAACCAAGAACACAATTTCAAACATACTGGTTTATTCACATTTAAAAACAATTTATCTACATAATGACAACAAAAAAATCGCATTAAAAATACCCCTTAATATTTAGAAAAAAAGAAAGAAAGAAAATTAATTTATTTTTCCACAGGCACAACACACACATAAAACAAGAAGACAAAAACAAAAATCCCCTAAGTATAAAGGTAGTTACTACAATATCTTGAGAAACAAAAATAAAATAACAAAAACTGTTATAAACTTTGGTAGGAAAGTTGATAGGTTGTGTGTGTTGTGTGGGGTCAAACAGGTCCCTGTCTCAGAATATGCAAAAATATTCAAATAATGAATATTTAACTTTTGAATATTTCAAATTTCCAAACAATTAATTAGCAGATTACTTTTTGTTTTACAGTTTTTATTGTTAAATAATAGAAAAATATTTGTATAGTATATTTTTTCGCTATTTTCGCGCTATTCTGTCACTTTTAAACTTGCCCAAGTTAGATAGTGACAGACTTTGGCATCTGTCAGCACCACAGATAAAAGAATACTATAATAGTAGTCAGCACCCTAAGTAGGTACTTTTGTAAAAATCTACGAAACTTTTAAGCCTATATAAGCCAGTAAGCTTCGCTATGATATGTAGGTTTACATACCCATGGAGCTTAAAGCTACAAGGTCACCGGGCGACTCAACATAACGTTAGTTCTGTCACATCGGAGTTCGTATTGCACTAAGGTAATATTTACAACATACTAAATTTACATGAAAAAATAATAATACTAAAACCTATTATTAGTAGGAACTCTATTATTGTAACTTACCGTTAAACTATGTACTTACTTATCTTAAATCTTATACCTACATTTTGAATTTAAATATTAGCCTTATCAAAGACGATCATGCGACAGTATCAGTAAACTGTCTGGCCATGATAAATCTTTCTATTACATTACACAGCCGGGTCCAATTACACATAATATAAATCATAATTATCACATAGAATGGTTGTAGGATCATAGGCGAGGACAACAACCAGGGCCGCTTGGGGGCTCACTGTTAGCCAGGATCCAAGCAGTGTACTGGGAGACGCGAGTATTGACACCAGGGAAGAAAGCCAGACCGCATCCACGACCCCAGGAGCAGATACCGACGACGTTGCCGGCAAAGTGATGGACTGGGCCGCCGGCGTCACCCTGGCACTGGTCTTGGCCGCCGACGTCGAGCACGCCGGTGCACAACATGTTGGCAGTGATGGTATCACCGACAGTAGCATAGCGCTGCGCGCAGGCGTTCTGGTTGATTGTAAATAAATGCACGTGATGGAGTTGCTCATAACCAGAACCACCAGCCTGAAACATGTGATAATGTTTGATATAATAATCGTATACATAATATTATATAACTGTCCAAAATAAAACTTACAGAAGAGGCTCCCCATCCGGCGGCCCAGACGACCTGGTTATCACCGAGGTAGTAGTCGGCGCTGGGGATGGGGGCGGGCTGCACGGCATTGTCCACCAGTTCGATAGTGGTGGTAGTATGCAACACGGCGATATCATTGTCGAGGGTCCGGCTGTTGAAGCTGGGGTGGATGATTATAGAGTCCAGGTTGTGCACAACACCGCCGCTGTTAGCCCAGGTGGAGCCGACGCGCACAGCCATCTGTTTGTGGCATCACCCCTAAATCAAAAAAATATGTTTATGGTACTATTCTCATAAAAAAGGGTCAGGAATATTATATTTTAAACACTTACACAGTGCAGTGAGCGGCGGTCAAGATAGACCAGTTGTTGATGAGGGTTCCTGCGCACGTCTGCACGTAGAGTACGTAGTTCCATGAGTACAGCAGAGAGACGATGCTGGGGTAATTGTCGATGGTTGTCGGAGGACCACCAACAATCCTCTGCCGGTTGCTCGGGACAGCTGCCAAAACATATGTTATATATATATTATTATTACATATGTTATTATATAAATAGGACGTAGAATTAAATTAAATTAGCCTTGGCAGCATGGTAAACGTAGCATACTTATTATCTTTGCAAGCATGGTTCAATATATTTTTGTATAAGTTAATGTTTATCCGAACGAAGCCAGGTTTGCAGATGGTATATATATATATATATATATATATTGTGATCTCGGAAACGGCTCCGATTTGGGTTACATTAGCTATGGGCTTTTTGAGGGCGAAAAATCGAACATAAAGAAACGTGTTTTCCCTGAGATGACCATGAGGATCATCTCAGGTTAAACACGTTATTTTATGTTTATGTTCAACAATGCTCTGCGAGGTTAGTATTTGGATAGGTGACCACATGAGAAATTGAGTTTCCAGGCTCCCAGCGCGCACACTTACAAGCTACAGAAATGACAGAGATGTTAAAAGAATACCTAGAGTGTATGGGAATATCGTAATAATAAAAAATCTGTAATAAAACGTATAAAAAAATGTACTTAAAAGTAAGCAGTTCTGAGAATTCGACATACCTGCAGCCGCAGCCAGGCACAGGGCGAGTATAAAGATGGCGCGCATTTTATCTTCGGAGTTCTAATACAACAACTTTCTGACGACGCTCATTTATTTATGTTTATGGTCTGGTTTAATTATCACTAATTATATTCGTGCTTCGTTCTCGAGATGAGTAACCTGCAAGAATATTTTATTAGTATTTAATTATGTAACTTGTAGTAGTAGCTCCAGCTATCATCACTCCACTGAATTTTGAGGGTATTTCTTTTAAAAACTACCCATGGCCGTCGCTTGCTTTGTTCGTCATTCGTAATTTCAGTGTCAATCACTCCGTACGTGCTTCAATTTAAAAATATGTTTCTCTCCATTTCGGTTAAATTTCGAGTTAAAATGCATAAAAGGAAGCACCATGACAAAGATAACAGTGTATCAGTGTATTTCGTAAGTTACGAAAAATATAAAAGTTTTTAAGGAAGTGCAAAAGTCGTCACACATGGACTATCTCGTAATCTTCCGAAGAGTCCCTGGAAACCTAAACGGTACGTAAATATTCACATATTTTGTGATACATTTTCGAGTTTGCTCGACTTATGGGATAACGCACAAGGACGTCTGCGGGACTATCCGAGCGTAACCTAGTATGATATCACAAATACCCACACACTCTGGGAACAATTTTCGAGCTTGCTCGACATTTGGGACAACGCACAAGGACGTCTGCGGGACTATCCGAGCGTAACCTAATATGATATCACAAATACCCACACACTCTGGGACAATTTACGAGCTTGCTCGACATATGGTATAACGCACAAGGACGTCTGCGGGACTATCCGAGCGTAACCTAATATGATATCACAAATACCCACACACTCTGGGACAATTTTCGAGCTTGCTCGACATTTGGGATAACGCATAAGGACGTCTGCGGGACTATCCGAGCGTAACCTAATATGATATCACAAATACCCACACATTCTGCTAACAATTTTCGAGCTTGCTCGAATATGGGATAACGCACAAGGAAGTCTGTAGGACTATCCGAGCGTAATCTACTATGAGATCACAAATAGCCACATATTCTTTAAACAATTTTCGAGCCTGCTCGATGTAAACTCGACATAACTCTCCATACATTGTTTGCCTCAACTTTTTGCCTTACCTACGTAACGTACAGTTGAGATACTTTTGGTTATTGATAATACCTATATGTTAAGATAATGAAAAAGTTAATTAAAACGCACAAGGACGTCTGCGGGACCATCCGAGCGTATACCAATGAACACATAATCAAACTTTGTCGGTTACGATGATCGTTACCCACTTTAATAAAAATGAGAAACTAACGCACTTGTACGTCTGCGGGGCCATCCGAGAGGACATAACTTCTCCTATACCTACACAATATGCCAACGATATGTGTTACTAACCGCTAATATTGTGATAATTCACATAGTAATTAATTAATAATTGGGTAATTCGGAGCTATATAGATTCAATCTTTATGTCGTATGAGCCAGCAACATGAAAAGTTCACGATGCCATAGCACCGCCTCTGCCGCGGCCAACGCCGCAAAGAGGGCCATCAAAACAGCCAAAGGATGATTCGGTGTCACCTCTCGACGGTGTTACAGAAGAATCGGGTCACGACAACAAAATTCTCGAAATTATGGGTGATGATCCGACGGCCAGTGTGTCGAATACGGAAACGGTATCCTTCCTGAACCGGCTGCACGCAACCAACGGCTTAAATAAAGACAACCACAAGGAACTTTGTGATAAATTCCGTATCCCAGAAAACTGTATGTCAATTGGAGCTCCGATTCTAAATGCAGAAATTAAAGTTTCTATTTAAACGAGAACACCACGAAACCTGATAAACTTATCGAAGCCGACAAAAACTAATCGCTGCAGCGAAATCCTATACATATATATATAGTAGTATAAAAAAAAAAAAAAAAAAACCTGTATATAGGAGAAGCAATCTCGCATATTCTGGAGGCCACAAAAAAGGATAATGCTGAAATAAAACATATTATGGACGCGGCTTGACTCATATCAGATGCTAAAAGACCGACATGTCCTTATTTGGAGAAAATCTGGCAGACTCAGTGAAGACTGCTGTGAACAAATCAGGCACTGAGCTTTGAACTCCATTCAAGTTGCAGACAAAATCTAAAAAACCCCAGTCGCGGGTCGCAGGTAACTGGCAATAGCTCGGTGGAACACGCCTTCAATACTGAAGGCACTGCCAACACCACCGCCGCGCCCGCGCCGTCGACAACGGGGCCACGCGCCGCACGCTCATACTCGTCGTGCAAGCCGCCGTAACCACCGCAGAAGCTCACGCGCAGACGATACTAGACGAGGTAAAAATACGCAGGAAAACTGTCTCATTTTTACAAATCCTGGTTTATGACTAACGATCACACGATAAACCACGAATTGATTCTGGAATTGGTTCAGGCGTCAAAATGATTTTGTCAAAACCTTTGACACAACTATGTCCACATCGACTCATAAGTAGACATCTAACAGTGAATTGTGTAGAAACCAATTCATATCGAATGTTTTCTTGCGGCCCAAACCTAACGGAAAAATGAGGTACATACTCAACATAAGACAATTAAATATCCAAGATTTAAAATGGAATAACGAATTGTATCGTTTTGTTCGAGCACGACGCCGTATATACGTATTTACGAAAATATTTACTTCTACAACATAATATCTAAATGATATTTGATAAATTGATATTTTTCTTATCAAGAGTGCGTTAAGAATGTAAAAACTACTAAACAATAACTATGTTTTCTAGGCTTTATAATTAACGAAGAAAATATGAATAAATAATAATAATTTCTAACCATTTAACAAATGTAAATACCTGGGCTTCCAATGCCTTGATTCTCATAGATTCGTAATCTCACTGCCACAAGGAAAAAAGTAACCGCATAAAAGGAGAATTATTAAAATGTATTAACATCAAAATATGTACAATGAGGCAGTTTGCACAGATCATTGGACTTTTGGTGTCAGCTTGTCCACCCATAGAATACGAGCGGCTCTACCTCTACCTCTACAAATACAAATACAAATATATTTATTTCGTCAGAATTTTAGGTAGGTACAAGACAGTTCTACACGTAGTTGCTACACCAAAGATTTAGAAAGATGGTTATATTTAAATTTAGCTCAGGATGATTATTATGAAAGGTATACTCCAAATTATTTACAAAAGATCTTCTATGGTAGCCCATTGCAATGGATAACTCAATTCATAGAATTTTACAAGACAAATATGAAATTGAAATATTTTCCGATGCCTCAACGACAAGGTGGGGCGCAGCATGTGGTGATGAGACCGCCAGTGGCCAGTGGTCCAATGACGAGCGCAAAAGTCATATTAATTAGCTTGAACTGCTCGTAACAGTCAATGCGGTTAAGATTTTTGAATATATATATATATAACAAATATTCATTAATAATAAATATCCAAATATTATATTCTTATATAAGGTCGTCTATCAATAGAATGGGAGGCGTGCAGTTCCCACATCTTACAAAAATGACCAAAGATGGTGATAATCGCGAAAAATATTAGTATACGCGTCCTAAGTATATCGGATCTGAGGATAACAGACCAGCTGATGCTGAATCAAGACGTAACCATCCTTATATCGAGTGGGAACTGTCATAGTTTGCCTACTGGGGACGCAGCCTAACAGCTACTTTCGGTCAACCTAACGTCGACCTATTCGCTAGTCGAATAAATAAACACGCCTCATATATAATTCATAATAATAAATAAGCCTTAAACACGTTTCATGGCATAAAGTCCTTTGCAATAAACGCATTCACCTTTGACGGGTCAGAGTTCTTCTTTTACTCTTTTCCATCTATATCGGTAATATAAAAAAAAAAAAAAAAACCTTAATATATTAAGGTTAAGATCTAAGATAAATAACCTTTATCTTAGATAAAGCAACGGGAATACTCGTAGTCACTTTATGGGAAGAATAAGAATGATTTCCAATATTTTTGATACTGTAGAGTTTAAACTCTGTGAAAACGTTCTTGTCTCTCATTTCATTGCCGAGACGACACCAAATCGAGCCTTACTCTGGTTGCCGGGGTGCTTTCCGGACGGCGCTACTGCGACGAAATGCTCCCGCAGACTAGCTTAGCATCTTTGTACATCAATTCCATCAAACAATACGATGTCTGCCTTAAATGTTGGTATATATATTGCTCAAGAGAATAGTCTCAACTTTTACGAAGCGTCTATTCCTTCAATTCTCTAATTTTTTAACATATTTGTTTAATTCAGGCTCTCAATACGGATCCCTCAACACTTATAGGTCTGCTTTAGTTATGTTGGTCGGTTCTAATTTGTCTAATAACTATAGAATAAAAAAGATTTTTCAATGGACTGTTTCACCTGAAGCCTCCTTTCCCAAAATATGACGTTACTTGGGACACTTATCTCGTTCTAGAACCGCCTGCGATACGATACGATAAGAATTATCACTGGAACAATCGTCTAGAAATTGTGCAATTTTAATATATTGCTGGCACTACGCGTACAGACTTTGTCAAAAATAGCCACTAAAAATGTAGTACATATTAAAATTCCAGATCTGATAAAAATCTCACGAGTTGTAATCAGCCAACCTTACACTAACCATTTTTAAGATAAAAGCCAGAAATTTGCTCAGCAAATACATTTAGTATCTAGAAAGAACTAGAGAACTAAGAAGTAGCTGTCACTATATTTTTATTAGCTACAAAAAACCTCACGCGATCGTTATGATTGTGGAGTAAATGTATCGATATTTAGCGCGCATACGCGGCATGCGAGCACGTCGCGCGCACACCATTTTGGTCTCAGCGTCGATATATTCATAAAACTGTGGGCTGGAGGTGTACATTTACCACATTTCCTAGGTTCTACGATATGTGCGTAATCAGTGCGATTCTCTAGCCAAGCTGCTTATACAAGATTAATATTTTAGTTTAGCTACGAAATTAAAATCATAAAGAATTATGAATAAGTACCTAATCAGTTAAATGGTATTTAAACTATTTATTATAGATAAGTACATAAACAAATAATGATATAGATTGTACAAACACAAATGTATGCAAATTAAATCGTAAATGAATTTCATTGATATTTCCTCAAAAAAGGTACCTGTAGGTACTTACTCTCAAAGTCTACAAGTTACATAATTAAATACTAATAAAATATTCTTGCAGGTTACTCATCTCGAGAACGAAGCACGAATATAATTTATGATTAAACGAACTTACATAAGTACGTGAAGTTCTATCATAATTATATGAAGTGCTTCGTTCGAAGAGATGAGTAACCAACGCCCGCCCTGCCCAATTATACGCAGGTGTACGTAACCCATTCTTTTCGGAAATATCGTTTGAGGAGTGATTATTGACTCCGAACTAAATGACGAACAAAGCAAGCGACGGCCATGGGTAGTTTTTAAAAGAAATACCCTCAAAATTCAGTGGAGTGATGATAGCTGGAGCTACTACTACAAGTTACATAATTAAATACTAATAAAATATTCTTGCAGGTTACTCATCTCTTCGAACGAAGCACTTCATATAATTATGATAGAACTTCACGTACTTATGTAAGTTCGTTTAATCATAAATTATATCTATTGTATTGATAACGATAAAACTCGAAATTGTATGTGTATCCGCATTATATGGTGAAATCATGTTTTCCTTGAGTTCTTAACAAATACAATTTGGGTTACAGAGATTCATGTACGTGTTGTGTGTCGCAAAAACTACAATATATACCGGGTGTGACAGTGGCTGTCATAAGTATTAGGGGTTAAATTTGCCGGAATTGAATGAAATTGCCGATTTGTACTGAAAAATTTACGATTTTTTCTAATATGTAACATATTTATTTAATCAAAATATTTACCCTCATTATCTATACATTGTTGGCATCTAAACGGAAGTTCATTTATGCCTTTACGATAGAACTCTGGGGATCTAGATTCGACAAACTGTGTGAAAGCATTTTGTAATGGAAACTTTTTTTTTATGTAGAATATTGTCCAAATCACGAAAAAAATGGTAGTCCGTTGGAGCAAGGTCTGGCAAGTACGGAGGATGACGCATGGATTCTAACTGCAGCTCCTGTAGAGTAACACAATTTCTCGTGCAGTGGCGTTATTCACCTGTGTGGGCGGTCTTCCACGTGTTTCGTTCTTCAAGTCGAAGTTTCCATTACAAAAAACGTTGCGTTCATTAGCAGTCTCCTCTCCAAACGCAGCGTTGATATTGCGAGCCGTTTCTGCTGCGTTAGTTCCGCGTCGGAACTCGTATTCAAAAATGACTCGGATTTTCGAAGTAACAATATTTCACGTCTAAGCTGAATAAAAAAAAACAATGGAAAGTTTAAAATCAAATGATGCACATTTTTTAAAAGAAGAACCTCATAGGTAACATGAGAAAAAAGTTTCACACGAAAATCTCACACCACGAAGATTTTATGTCAATTCAAACTATCTATTACTTACTATACAACGGCAATTTCATAATAGTTTATTATTTTTCAAGTGTAAACCACACTTTATGGATAACATTAAATTTAAATGTAACCCAAAAAACTCATATTTTTTTGGGTGCCCTCAAAGAGCCATGGAACGGGCCATGCTAGGCATCCACCTCGTGGACCGTATACCAAACGTCGAGATTCAACACCAAACTAAGGTCGAGGATGTAGGTATACGGATTGCGAGGCTCAAGTGGAGATGGGCGGGACACTTAGCAAGGCGAGAGGATTACCGATGGACCAAAGCAGTCACCGAATGGAGGCCGAGAGATATGCGGCGGCTTCGAGGCAGACCACCTGCCTCAGTGCGGTGGATTTGGCTGGCACAAGACCGCCAGGGGTGGCGTTATAGAGAAGAGGCCTTTACTCAGCAGTGGGTGTTAACCGGCTGAATAGATAGATAGATTAAAATTAAAAATGTAAATGGCGTTTGGCGTCTACATCCTCAACGGATACGCGATTGGGTTCGCGACAGTAGGTATGTTATTTCAGCCTGCCTGCGTAGGTTCCATTTTACCGTTATTCAATTCGTCAGGAAAAGTTGAAACACCAGTTTTAAAATAACTCTTTATTTTGAAGATAATTGCAATTCATAGTTATAAATAGCTCTTCACTGCTATATCGTTAGTTATTTTCAAGTAACAAATCTATCCGAAACATCACTACCAGACGGAAGCGTCTCAAGAATGTTAGGTATCTAGGAGGATTTCAAGCATTGCTGAAATCTAACGTGACAGTAAAGGTACGCCCATTGTCCATCACGAATACCTTCAGTTATTTTAATCAATGCTGCCATTTTAATCTGTTTCCAGGACGGTAACCGAATTAAAAAGGATTCTGGAGATAATGTCTGGAAGAGTAAATGCTGAGATGCTTTCCAGAAAATAGGCGATACCTCGTTTGAGATAGAGGAGATGTGGGTGCCACCGTTAATGGTTATACCACCCACGGATTTAACACTAATAAATAACACACATATATATATATATATCTCTATGATAGCACGATATCCACGTCTATTTATTTGTCTTAGGTCTCTATCTCGAACTTCTAACAGAGCTTACAGTTCCAGTGTCTGGTTGCGGAAAATCCTTATTTTGATTTGTAAATATGCAGTAGGCATTAATTTGTTTGCTTGTTTGAAGTAATCTTGTAGGTAGGTATTTCTGTACACCTGCTACAAATTATACAACTCCCTCTGTTACTGATGGTATGTTATTCTTTAGTGATTTATATAGTGCATACCTATCATAGTTGTCTATTGATGGTTTGCGTTTTTTCTTTCTACTTTGTGTTTAGCTGTGAGGACCATTAATTGGCTTTTACGACATCTATTTTTACTACCATACTTTGTATCTAAATTAAGGTGTTGGTCTTGCTGAAATTAATAAATAAATGCAATAAATAATAATAACTCCATAAAATATTGTTTTGTAATATATTCATAAGAACTACTTACATATTTTTATGTAAAAATAACCTAAACTAAAATAAAATAAAAAAATAAAAATAAAAATAAAAATCAGATACATAAACTTTGAAATTAAATATTAACTATAACAAAGATGATCACGAGACAGTATCAGTAAACTGTCTGGCCATGATAATATTACAGATCCAGGTCCAATTGTACATAATGTAAAACATAATTTATCACATAGAATAGTTGTAGGATCATAGGCGAGGGCAACAAGCAGGAGGGCTTGAGGGCAAACTGTTAGCCTCGATCCAAGCAGTGTACTGGGACACGCGAGTATTGACACCAGGGAAGAAAGCCTGACCGCATCCACGACCCCATGAGCATATACCGACGACGGTGCCGTAGTGGTAGACAGGGCCGCCGGCATCTCCCTGGCACTGGTCGTGGCCGTTGACGTATAGCACGCCGGCGCACAGCATGTTGGCGGTGATGGTTTCACCAACAGTAGCATAGCGCTGCGCGCAGATGTTCTGGTTGATTGCCCACACCTGCACGTGGCGGAGCTGCTCCGAAGCAGGACCTCCATCCTGAAACATGGGATAATATTTCATGTAACCTGTAATTGTCGTATACATTAGTATAACTGTCCAAAATAAAACTTACAGAAGTGGCTCCCCATCCCACGGCCCAGACAATCTGGTTACCAGCGACGTTGTAGTTGGCGATGGGGGCGGGCTGCACGGCGTTTTCCACCAGGTCGATAGTGGTGGCAGTATGCAACACGGCGAGATCACTGTCGAGGGTCTGGCTGTTGTAGCTGAGGTGGATGATTATAGAGGCTAGATTGTGCACGACACCGCCGCTGTTAGCCCAGGTGGAGCCAACGCGCACACGCCATCGGTTTGTGGCATCACCACTAAATCAAAAAAATATGTTTATTGTAATATTCTCATAAAAAAATATGTCAGCAATATTTTATTTTAAACACTTACATAGTGCAGTGAGCGGCGGTCAAGATAGACCTGTTGTTGAGGATGGTTCCTCCGCAAGTCTGCACGTAGAGTAAGTAGTTCCATGAGTACAGCAGTGAGACGATGCTGGGGTAGTTGTCGATGGTAGTCACGGAACCATCAATAATCCTCTGTTGGTTGCTCGGGAAAGCTGCCAAAACATATGTTATCATTTGACAAAAGCCACGCAGTAGTACATATTCTTACAATAAACTAATAGTAGGTATTTTTTGGGTTCCTCGAGTTCTAAAAGGAAACCTACATTCTTATAAATAGGATGTAATATTACATTTTCCTTGAAAGCATGGTAAACGTAGTATTAAATTATCTTTGGAACATATTCAATATTTATGACCGGAAGTTAACATTTAGCCGAGCGAAGCCGGGTTCGCAGCTAGTATATACATATTTGGTGATCTCAGAAATGGCTCTGATGATTTGGATGATATTTGCTTTAAGAGGCTTTTGAAATCCCCTTAAATCGATCTATCTAGGTCTCATCTCTGGGAAAACTCGGTTTTTAAGTTTAGGTTAAGCAATGATCTGCGAGGTCAGTATTCCAGTATTTGGATGGGTGACCACTTTTTCCGTATTTTTTTACGATTTAAATAAGCTATATGCGAAAAAGCCGGTCTCACCAGGTTATTGGTGAGATATTAGAATCTAGTGGGATTCCCGCGACTTCGTCCTCGTATAGTTTTTTCATACAAACTTCAACACCCCGCAGCACCCCCTTAGGGGTTGAATTTCTGTAATTCCTTAGTGCATGCACCTCTTGACCATAAAAGGAAAATACCCTCCGAATTTCAGATCTCTAGAACTTACGGTTTAGGCTGCACGTTGATAGTCAGTCTGTGAATGAGTGAGTCAGTCAGTCAGTTACACGATCTTTACGTTACTATTTTATACATTTATTTACAGAAATAATAATACTAGGTATGCACAAAATACATATGAAACAGTTGTGCTACCTGAAGACCGTTAGTTGAACGAGAAATTGAGCTTCCAGGCTCCCAGCGCGCACACTTTCGAGCTACAAGAGTGAGAGAGATGATAAAATAATACCCAGAACTACTTGAAAATGTATGGGAACATCGTAACAATAAGAAAATCACAAATAAAACGATACTACAAAGTAAGCGGTTCTAAGAACTCGACGTACCTGCAACCGCAGCCAGGCACAGGGCGAGTATAAAGATGGCGCGCATTTTATCTTCGGAGTTAAAGTACAACTGACCTTCCGTGGCAGATCATTATATTTATGAGCTGGTTTATTAATCACTTATTATATCTTTTGTAGTGTAGATAACGATAAAAATCATAATTTTATGTTATTTTAGCCAGTCACGCAGATTGTTATTGGTATTTTAGCTATTTAAATTCATTCGTTAGCAGCATGTAGAAATGAAAACAACAGCTTTAATTTTTATTTTTTATTTTGAAGGTATTTAGAATTTGTAGTTATAAATAGCCCTTCACTGTTATATCGTTAGCCTTTTCCTTAAAACAAAAAACAAAAAACAAAAAAACTCTACACTTCGTCAATAGTACTAGTGTGTACTCCTCGACAGCTCGATGGTAGCTGGTTGATGGTTCCCGAGTGATCATGTTTTACCAAAACGAGTGAAGTCGAAGACATACTGTAATAATGGTTTTTGATAACGAACAACAAACACTGTTTACAACGAAATAACAAGTTGTTAAAATATTAAAACAGATTTATATACACAGAAATCATCTTTGTATTGAAACATTTTACGTAAGTAATCAAAAAAAAGTTATGGTCAAACAAAGGTTAATGTTAATGTTATGATGTTAAATTTAACTCATGTTGCAACTTACTAACTTTTTGTATTTGCTACACAAGGTTTTTCCCGGTTTTACTTACTTACTTACTTACTTACTCTACAAAGGCCCTAGGTCAAAACAAAATCAATTTACCCCGAAAGATGTTCAATGTCAACCATTTTCGTGTCCGAATTGCCGTACTACCATCGTAATACCGAATACAAGCTACAAAGCAGGTAACAATGATCACAAATAGGTAAACGCAAAACTTTAAAATGATGACTTTAGAGCTAATTTATACTTTTACTTTTTCTAAATCTTGAAAAAGTAAAAGTAAAAATTAGCTCTATAAAAGGTTAACCAATATAACATCCAATGTTAACCTCCCATTTCTAGGAATTTGAATGACGTCGTTGTAGTACAGTTAGGGACTAACTTTACAATGATGCCTATGATTTTCTTGCAATACTGCTATCACGATACTCTTGCTAGATTATTTTGAGAAAATGACTGACTTTACAAAAATACTAATAGAGGTACTCAAACGCTCCATTGCATTGATGATAAATTATCTCAAAGTGGTGATAAACAGTAGCCTGGCAGTGTTTGGGCTCATTTTGATCAGCTCACGTTTCACATCACTAATTTCAGAAAAATTTGCTTTGAAAAAGTTGTTTTTCAACAAAAAATAAAGTAGTAACAACCCATTTATATACAAATCGACCACGCCCGTGCATAGATTAAAATCAATACTATCTATGTATCAGATAATAAAATGACGGTCAATGACTGCGGGTCATGTGAGCTGATATCGGTATGACTCAGTCTAATAAATGATGTCAACCTCGTTATCTTGCATGGAACGGGCTGCAACATGCAAAAAGCTAATCAAATTATTACAAGCTTTTAATGTTTGTCCGGATGGAATCTTGCAACTGAGCAGTTATCATCAACCGATTGAGCTGAAATTTGGAATAGTTCCTATGACAATAGAGCTGATCTGGTGATGGAGACAACGGAACTCCTCGATGGATAATAGTAGACTGACTGTGTTTAGGCTCATTTTGATCAGCACACGGCTATGATCACAAATTTTATAAAAGCTTTTACCTATTGAAAAATATTTTTTTGACGAAAAACTTATTCTTCTTTGTCATCAAAACAAGAAACCCTTTTTATATCGTCTGTATGTCTGTCCGCGGCTTAGCTCAGATACTCTTAGTACTAGAAAGCTGTAATTTGGCATAGGTATACAATATTAATCACGCCGACAAAGTAACCAAATAAAACATGTCAATAAATGTTTTACGGTGCCTCCTGTTACACGTAATTTGGGGATGTTTTTTTTCTTCGCCTATCCCATAGTAAACGGTGTCGTTGAACAAAAAAATATTACAAGTATGTCTAAATATTTTTTTGATTCAGGTATCCATTTGCGAACTGCTTATTTTTATTTGCTTTTTATCATAAGAGTGCTAATATTTGTAAGAGTCAATTACAGTACATACATATATATAGCTAGTAAAGTATATACATACACATGTATATGCTATACTGCATCTATGTGAATGAATTCGTATTTATTTAATACCCCTATAAATTCATGTATCATACAGAATTAACGAATGTTCAAAGTCACTTGTAATAATGCTTTTCGAAAAAAAACGATTACAATGAGCCTAAACACGGCCTTTCTACTATTATCTATCGAGGAGTTCCGATGTCCACCTTCCATCTCTATTGACAACATCATATTGTATTGCCATCGGAACTTGACAGTTATGCCAAATTTCAGCTCAGTCGGATATCGGAAAGTCACCCTTATCGCTACCACATGAATTTTCATGAAATTTTAGCTCATTCTGATATCGGAAAGTCACCCTTATCGCCACCCGTGAAATACTTATCAATGAGCAGTCTCATTGAGTAGTCTCAATGATAAGTATTTCATGGGTGGCGATAAGGATGACTTTCCGGTATTCGAATGAGCTAAAATTTCATGAAAATTCATGAAAGCACATGCTTGAAACATGTTGCTGAAAATACCGAAATGTGTGCTTATAATATTTATTAGAAAAGTTCCCTCAATTCCTCATAGATCTCATCATCAGAACCAGAATTTGATCGAGACAAACTAAAAAAAAACAAATTTGTTTATAAATGATTGAGATACGAGGTAACAAACATAAAAAAACACTACTAGAGAACCTCTTCCTTTTTTTAAGTCGGTTAAAAATAATGTATGCTAGTGTATAGGCGTATAGACCCCGCATATCAGACACCATAAGCCGTGCAGGGCTTACTCTCAATTTTTACCTCGTTATCGCTACATCTCTCGTGATGCACACTTCAGATTGGCAGGCAGATATTAGGGATTTATCACGTATTAACATACAAATACAGGCACTTAGTAACTCTTGGAACATAGATCAATGAATGACGGCAAACAACAAACAGCCATCCTGAGTGTATTAATCCTGCTGATAGCATTCAATATTCTCTCTCAGTTGCGCAGAATTATCCTGTAGTGGTGGTACATTCGCAAAATACGTAGTAGAGTGTTATTGGAACGATAATTATGGTGGCAACTGATGCTAGTTTGGAAGACGATGCTTTCGTGTCTCTTGTGAATTTAAAACCAGGTAAGATGAGTCTACTCGTCGTATTTATGTGAGAAACCTTGATGAGTTGTTAATAACGAGGATATTATAAAAAAAATGATTACAAAACCAACATAACCCTCTGTTGGGCTTTATTATCATCAACTGTTTGTACCATTTTAAACTGAATTCAAAAAAAGGAGTTTCGACCCGTTCGTATGCAGTATTTTTGGAATTGCATAATATTTGTTTATGGTAGTCTATGCGGTGGTGTGTTTATCCACATATTTCTCAGAAGCTGGAAGTTGATTTCCAATAATAATTTTATTACTGGATTAAATATTTTACAACATAGGGCACAGTGAAAGTTCTATCTTTACAAGATATGGAGTGTTAAGTGTGTACCAACCACAAAAAAAACACGTCTGTTGAACGGCCCCATTCTAAAACAGGAAAATCGTTTTAAAACTTTGTTATCTAAAGTCTGTTCAATATTTATATTTTAAAATTATTCTTATTGGTATATAAGATCATGAAGATTGTTCTCTACATTATAAAGCTGACTTGACCACTTAGATAACATTCAAGTAACAGATATGCTCAAAAGTTGGTGTAGGTATGTTTGCTTGTATCTTTACATGTGGCTTTCTTTAAAACAAGTTTTGCGTTATTTTCACAACGTAAAGTACTTGCTCCATCGCTATGAAAACTCTATCAAACAAAAATGTGCCCTTCGCGTAGGAAACTGGGTAATGTTTCAGTTCAAATTATTTTACTCAATAACCAGACTAACGATTTGAAAAAAACGGATTAAAAATACCAAACAGTAATTCAGGCCATTCTTACACATAATTCAACGCTCGTTTAACCCTTTGAGAGTGTTACTGAAATGAATGAGATTTTAATTAAAATATAAAAACTCCAACTGATGTAAAAATTTGGGTATTTTGAACGCTCTTCCAACTAATCACATAGATTTGGTATGTTAGAGTACCATATGTGTGTTGTATATTTTATAGAACCCAAATAATAATATGTGGCTGAAATTTCCGTGAATAATCTTATCAAATTCATTCTAAGTGGCGAAATTTTATAGATCTCTATCAAAAATTATCAGATTTTATAACAGCAGTAAATGGCTCGGGTTCAAGACCCCTCTCCTTTGTTTACCGATGAGTTTATCAGTCAATTCACAATTTTTCAGTCACATGAGCGGCATTCGATAAAGGATAACCTACTTTAACTTGTATAAATAGGATTTCATAACTCTCACTCGGGCAGTTTACCTTATTAAGTGCTGGTAGTACATTTATTTTATCAAGTGTGTAAAGTGTAATAAATAACTAATAAGATGAGGTTGATGTCTGGACAAGATAAGGACGGCGGGACGGCCGAATCCGCGCTTATGAGAGGTAGGCTTTGATAAACTTTGACCTTTTATCCTATCTATCAGTTTAGATATTTTTTATAATCTCTGAATTATTTTTGTTTATTATATGAAGCAATACTCAAAAAACATGTATGAATTAGCGTAAAAAACACAAGTATATTATGCAAACGCAGGTGCAGCATTTTTTATATATAAATATACAGTCAGGAGTACTCTATACGAGACCGGACTTGTGCTCTGTAGAGATGAGAAGCTGTCCTTGTGTGAAGTAACCTTTTACGCTTCTCGGCATGCCTTAGCTTCATGGCAGCTGTTTTCCCTTAGATTCGTTATAGGAGGCGAATTTGAGAAGAATTATTATTTACACCTAAGAGGTTGAGGTGATCTCCTATGGCTACACGTACATCTCAGAAGATGGGAATTTGGAGAAACTTACCTTTTTTAATTGAGAAGAGACAAGCCTTTTAGAGGCGTTAAACTTGACTAGATTGTCATCGATCGATCAGTCGGGCACAACCTTGAGGGTCAAATTCAGCCATTGCAGCATCTCATCTCTTAGGTCCTGTATTTTTTTCTATCTAGGTGTCTAGGTAACGAGCGGTGCAGGTGCAATTTACCTATTTACAGGTCTAGCGCTTAACTGAGTCAGTCCCTGAGGTATGGGAGCGGTACGGGAGGGGTGTTTTCGTTACAATATATCACATGTCATCTGATAATTTGAGAGACGAAAACACCGCTCCCGTACAGCTCCCATACCCCAGGGACTGACTCAGTTAAGCGCTAGACCTGGATCTATAAGAGAACAGTAAATATACCTATTTATTTTTATATAACTTATATCCCATAAGTAGGTAGGAATATTAGTATTATTTATGAGGATAATGATATTATAATACCTAGCAACTTGTAATTTATTGTTTGTACAATGGTTTTAATAGACTGAAATGTGTTGGCAAGAATAATACACCTACAATGGATACCATCTCATGTTGACCTGAGCATTAATGAATGCTGGCCTACTAGCCAAGCTTATATAAAATACTTTTCACTAGAAAATGAATCTTTACTTATTTTATTATTTTTGACTCAAAAATCATGGTAAATATCCCGTTCCTAGAGAAAAGTATGTTGGTACATAACCATGATAGTTTCAAAAATAATATCAAATGGTATTCCATATAATGTTTCGCCCTGTTTTATCAATTACATTCCCAAAATTAAACAGCAAAATTAACATCTTTGGAAAGAGTACTTCGATGAGAGGTCCCACGAAAAAGGAATTTTGTACAAAACTATCCAACCACATCCCTTGAACTCTCACGTTGTATGTATTGGATCGATAATAACACTTTAAATAGACGTGATACCGCTTAGAGCAATGCGGCCTCCGTACCGATACCGTCTACGCGTTCCAGACCTTAGAGCACGCCGGCCTTTACTGACACATCCCGTGCAAGTTTTTACATTTTATGAAAAAAACAACGACAGCACATTGTCTTTCATGTAACACTGTTGACGATGTTTATACATACATAGGTACTTCGACCAAAGAGGTACATACATAAAAAGACACACGCCTTTTGCCCCGAAAGAGTAGGTAGAGCCTCAAATGGGCATCTTTTCTTGTGGGTTGCACCATCGTGGGATATAGATTATACCGGTGAGCTCATCACCGCCATTGCTTCCTACGACTGACTAGGCTAACAGTTTCTTCCTGTAATAATACATTCCTTAACTAAGCTAGCAGCCAGGACAAATCTTATACCAACGAATCTTACAAACAAGTCCGGGTATACCAAGGTATAAGTATATTTATACCACATATTATTGGAGTGTATCCGCAATGATAGTCTCAATTTTTTTTTAGTTAGTCGGTTAATAGTTTCGTTACATTTCAGCTTCTGAGCCATTTTTGAACCAGCTATAAGGCTACAGAGCGTTTTCACACTATCCGAACCGATATTGTTATCAGATCACATTTCTATACATTTGATCGGTGTCCGATATCGGTGGCCGATAAAATCTATAGAAATGATGTCCGATAACGATATCGGGATTACGATATCGGATCGGATAGTGTGAAAACGCTCTCACAAAGTAGTGATTCTAAGATCTTCTTAGCTATAATTATTATTATTATATTGATTAACTAACCAGGGTGACATAATCGCATCTGCAACAAAGCCCTTTATACATACATACATAGACACACACCTTTTTCCCCGGAAGGGTAGGCAGAGCCTTAATGTGCCTCTTTTCACAGTGGGTTGCACCATTGTGGAATATAGACGTGACAAGTGGTGAGCTCATCGCCGCCTTTGCTTGCCACGACTGTCTCGGTTAACGCATTCGTCAAGTAATAACACATTCCATAATAAGCTAGCAGCCAGGACAAATCTTATACCAGCGAATCTCATCAACAAGTCCGGGTAATCCCTTAGTTGGCTTTTACGACATTTATGGGAGGAGACGGACGGGTTATATTCTTAGGCCCTATTATTCCTATTATTCTTTCTCAGCCCTTTATAATGATTTAAAAATCTTAAATGTCCTCGCAACGTTCCATTTTTTTTTATACATACATTACATTAAAACATCCCCAGTTCACAACTTTATGCAACATCACAATATGTTTGAATAAGTCAGCCGGCAAGCGTTGATGCTGATAAAGCTGATACAATAATACTGACTGCATGTCTCAAGGGTATGTTTTGTTAGCTATACCTATTTTAATTTTAGGATAGGATCGAATTAACTGTTTTTTTTTCCATAAAAGCATTTGACCTTAGAATATTCGCTTTATCATAAAAAATCTTAACAGACGGCAAAGCAAATGGTTGGTAACCCTCTCATTACAGATAACGATACGGTACCTACGCGTAAAACAAAAATTGTCGTACCCTTTTGAAACAATGTTAAGTCCGCATTGTTTTATCCAAGCATCACCCCATGGGTACGGAGGCCTGCAATGCTCTAAGAAGCCCCATGGTAAAGACAAATCGATAGCCACCTCATTTGTCAATATTCTTCTGTTTTTTCTAGTTTTGAAAGTTCATCCATATAAACCTCCAACATACATAAATAGACGCTAAACTAATGAGGGCTTTTCATTAACGAATAAAAAATTAGTTCGATTTGGCTCGATAGATGGCGCTGACTCAAATATACTTGTCAAAATAACAAATGCATTGTCTGTGCTTTTGTGTGAAATCTCGAAAATATATCACTACGTTGTTGACGTTGACATTTCACTTTATTTTGACAGAGCTACTTTAGCTTGTACAGAGCTGGCGCCATCTATTTTCAAGGCTATAAACATGATATGAAATGACCGTGAAAACCCCTCATTACCCTTCGCTTTGCTATGCCTAACTAAAGAAGTCGTGCAAAAAGTACAGAAAAATATGAACAATGTTGTTTCTACTTCGATATTTAAATAAACTAACTAGAAAAACAGTTAGCTTTGCTGTCTGTACATGATAAAATGATAACAAATTGACCTGGAACATCAAATAGGCATCAAATTGCGACAGCTAATTACCCTATTTAAACTGCAGTTGATCAGACCAATGTACAGTTAATATCTGCCCGATCATCGAACTCAATCAGTTTAAACGACATCTAGTCATAACTGACATCAAGTTCCTCCAAGCTTCGAAGATTTTTATCGAAATAAAGCATCTTTTGTATCTTTGAATAGAAACTCGTTTAATGAGGTCGTGTTCTTAGAGCATTGCAGGCCTCCGTAGTGTCATTTGAATAAAAAAACCGGCCAAGTGCGTGTCGTACTCGCGCACGAAGGGTACTGTACCAATATCTATAAAAACGCCAAAAAATTACGTTTGTGGTATGGGAGCCCTCTTAAATATTTATTTTATTTTGTTTTATAGTATTTGTTGTTATAGCGGCAACAGAAATACATCATCTGTAAAAATTTCAACTGTGACAGCCTTTTCCGCCTGGTGACAGACAGACAGACGAACGGACAGTGGAGTCTTAGTAATAGGGTCCCGTTTTACCCTTTGTGTACGGAACCCTAAAAACAAGATCTCTTGGTTTTTACCTCCTTACAAATATATCAATACTTATATAGTATATACTTATATAGTATATACTTATATAGTATATACAAATACTTCAATAGATCTTGCATAAGCCCAAAATGATTCTCAAGAAATTTAAAATATGTCCCACTTTGTACTAATGCAGATTTTTGAACAAATGTAACTATAATTTAATGCAATGGTGCTGTAATTATGCTTATATTAACGCTTATATTACCGCTAGGGCGCTGGCAGTTGAGCCTTTGCATACAAACGAAGTTTACTTCTATTTTGGATATTGTCTCATCAAACTCCATTAAATGTTTTGTATATGTGTTATTTATTTTTATAATATAATATTATGTTACTTACATATCTTGTATTGATATACTACTTAAAAGACTTTTTTTTTCTTCTCCTTATTACGTTTTTTGTGCACTACCTACATAAATGTTATCACAATAAAGAAAGGTTAGCTGGTAGAGAATGCTTCTTATCATTAAGTTCGCCTATGTACATCGTTTGTTTTGTGCAATAAAGAATATTCTATTCTATTCTATTCTATATGATCAATACACTTATACCTAATTCAATAGTAGTGTATTGATCATATACACAAAAGCCTACAGCTAAAACCCAATAAAGATAAGCACATATTTCAAACAACTTAATCTTCAAAAAAAGATACAAATCCTTGCCCTCAAAACAATAAGAAAGTTTCTAGAATGCAAACATTGGTCGAGTATTGTCGTTAAGCCCTGTCGGAAGTAATCCTGAGATTACGGGCAGAGCTGTGAAACACAAAGGCGAATATTTCTCCAGCCGAGATACGGTATGATACGGAGATAAAAAAATAACGTAGTATTTTTGTGATTGAGGTGATTTGGGTCAAATAGTCCACTCAAGTTGAGTATAGAATTGTTTATACGGATCAAAGAGATTTATTGGGCTGTTACAGATTTCAGAATTCCTTACTTAGTTTATTTATTCCTGTGCAGAATAATATACTGTTTATGGTGAGTTTAATCATTTGTAAAATCGGAAAGAAGAAATTTGTTTGTTTCTTTGTTTTCTAACCGAACCGGTTAGAAAACAAAGAAACAAAAATCAGGATAATAGGTTTTCATTATCGGTCTGATATTAAGATAAGTTACATAATTCCATCTGCCATCTAATATGTTTTTCACACCACCTGCTCGACAGTGTCCAATTACATATCATGCAACCTCAACGTAAAGTAAAGCATTGTCTCTTAAGGGATATAAAGATAAACTAAAGTTAAGGGATATTTAGACTTAAACTAACTTCCTAGTGATTTGAATTTGGAACGTCAAACGTTCGTGTGGAAACTCGTGGAAAACTCTGAGTGAAAACAAACCATATGACATTATAAAGAGGTTTTTTTCGAAAATAGAACTGGTCACCATTAGCAGAACTCAAAAAAAAAGGTGCATTTACAACGAATGTGAAACAAAAGACGGTGTTTGGTGTTGTCATATTCAGTGAGTTTTACTGTCTCGCAGAAGGTTTGAAAAGTAGAGTATACTCCTTTGGAATAAAGCCTGTCTTCGTCTTGGGCAGCTTGAACCCAGGACTCTATATATCTCGAGTCCCTCGTTACGCTCAGGGTTCAATATACCGCCTGCGACATAAGACACTGCTTTATTCCCATAGTGCATAATATACTGTTACTGCAATATAAAGTATGCTGCAACTCCCTTGTTAATGCATTTTGTTGCACATAATACAGACATTGTGACTACAGCTCTATTGAAACTGTATTCAAAATATAAAGTCATTTGCAAAACGCTCACGAGCGGAGCATAATGTCGGCTTTCTGCCGGCACTAATTAAACTGTTCGCGTTTCACATTGGCAATTCAAAAAGTTAATTAAATAAGGTGCCGTGGGAACAAATCACACCATCTGGTCTGAATTTTGTGTATGGAGCCACTTGACCACACTGCCTAGACTGGATTTCAACATTTTCATTTCATTTTCATTTCATTTTCATTTCATTTTCATTTCATTTTCATTTCATTTTCATTTCATTTTCATTTCATTTTCATTTCATTTTCATTTCATTTTCATTTCATTTTCATTTCATTTTCATTTCATTTTCATTTCATTTTCATTTCATTTTCATTTCATTTTCATTTCATTTTCATTTCATTTTCATTTCATTTTCATTTCATTTTCATTTCATTTTCATTTCATTTTCATTTCATTTTCATTTCATTTTCATTTCATTTTCATTTCATTTTCATTTCATGTTCATTTCATTTTCATTTCATTTTCGTTTCATTTTCATTTTCATTTCATTTATTTCACCTTGTAACATAGTTTGTCACACTGAGCAAGTCACATAATTATACAATTTCAAAATTTCACAAATAAAATTAAAACTCTAATATATTAGTATACAAATTCTAAATCGTTTAATATTTAAACACAGTTACTACTTAAAATAACAAAAAATATTAAAACAAAAGTCAACCAAAAATTCAATAAAATCTAATTCATTTTTTAATACTAAACTACCTACATCTAACCCAAAAACTAAGTTTATCAGTCGTCATTATACAATTTTTCCAGCACCTCTCGAGAGCACACAACACAATATCGTTATTTAGCACAAATGAGGAATCTAAAACAGTCATGTTCATAAACTCGTTTAAGCAGTAATAGTAGATTAGTAGCCAAGGGCTCTAAGGCATCAATTGCAGCCCGAGATATTTAGGCGCACGAGCGCAGCGAGGGCGCCTATAGTTCGAGGGTGCCATTGATGCTTACACCCGAGCTAACTACTCTGCTTTACATCTCGATTGTGAGGTAAGTAAAAAAAACCGGCATTACAAGAATAAATAATCTTCATCACTTGCAGAACTCATGTTTTTTTCCTAATTAGCACGTAATTATAAAAAAAACCCAAAAACAAACAATATTTAAAGTAAAAGTTTTCTATTCCCGCCTTTTTTCATCTTTTGTTAAATATTTTTTTTCAAAAACGAAATTGAGCTTCGCCGTTCGTTTTTTTTTTTCTTTGTAATTGGCGCCGTACGGTATCTGTCTGTATTTTCACTATATTGTATTTTCAATATATTTTGCAACGTTACACTCCTTCCAAGTCGTCAGTCACAGTCGAGTCATGTTTTAGT
This sequence comes from Operophtera brumata, assembly GCA_932527175.1. Taxonomy (NCBI): domain Eukaryota; kingdom Metazoa; phylum Arthropoda; class Insecta; order Lepidoptera; family Geometridae; genus Operophtera; species Operophtera brumata. The sequence goes on along the minus strand of OW052226.1, from coordinate 30,142,844 downwards.
AAAACGGTGGCCAATTTTACTAAAACTTTGGTAGACAATTTCCACCAATTTCAAAAGTCACGCAATTCACTTCCATTTCATTTCACTACACTTGTGTTTTTTAAACGAGTTACATTCGTTAAAATGCCACCAAAATAACACAAAATAACTCAAGAAAACACTAGGAAAAGAAATAAAATAAAAGAAGACAACGTCTCTTTACGAAAGTGGCGGGAAGAGCTATCGTTCGATATTTAAAATTGATGACTATTATACTCATACGATGACAAGGCTGAATAGCGAAGCGACCTCTTTTGTCATTGGGCTGAATGCATGATGTCTATTGCCAGTATGATGGTTAGATGTACGCGAACTTTTTTAAAGAGTGAAGTTTTTTTTTTTAAATTACTTACCGCCCTAGGGCTTTTCTAGCTACATTATTACCCTAGAGCGCTAATTGGTCACCTACAAGCCCCATTTGGGGGTAATAAGGACCTACTTACCGAATAATGAGAGATGTAAATGTAAAATACATTTACATCTCTCATAGTCTGCGCTCGTGCGCCTAAATATCTCGGGCTGCAATTGATGCCTTACAGCCCTTGGCTACTAATCTACTATTATTGTACATTAATATTTTATTGTATTCTCAAACTACAAACAAATGACAAAAACCAAAAGCAGTAACGAAAAAACGCAAAAACTGTTTGCGTCTGAAATTTCTGGTTTGGGTGCCAGGTCAACATATAAACTACCATACGCCAGCAATGGCGACGCTTGAAAAAGGACCCGTCGGAGTGCCAGGTCAACATTTTCGATGCAGTGGTTGCTAGGCAAAGACGTTTAAAACGGTAACTCTACGGCTCGGACACACTGAGGCCACTTCTTATTTAGGGTTCTGCACCTCAAAGTTACCAACGAAACCATTATAGGATCACTCTTGTGTCTGTTTGTCTGTCTGTCCGTATGTCAAAGCCTAAACTATCCAAAACTACTGGCCAAAAAAAAATTGGTACCTAGACCGATTAAGGTGATCCAATCACTTACGTGTAGCGTAAGGAAGGAAACGCATTCAGATTTTGGGGGTTAACTAGTTTTTTTTGTTAATTACTTCGTGTAATAAGTCATTTGGCTTTTTATGGGCAATACATATTTTTTATATAGTTTGAAAATACGTGGTTTAAAAAATATGAAAGAAAAATAAATGGCCCATAATTTTTTTTTAAATAGTTTGGTAAAGTTTTCAAGAAATTATAACCCATGGGAAACATTAATGGCGAGAAAATTACGTACGGAATCCTCTCCACGCGAGTCCGGCTTGCACTTGACTGGTTTTATTTTAATACCTTACACGCTAAATTTCGTTACTGGCGTATTCACTTTACTATATAGTATTTTTTTATCTGTGCTTTAGTTACGTTTACAAACATAGCGTGGTCCGTAAAATTACAAAAAATAATACAAATCAAATAAATAATAAATAAATAAATAATGCTGGACAAGTTCACACAACATTATCTAGCCCCAAGCTAAGCCAGAGCTTGTAAATTAAAAAGTAACACCGTTAATTTAACACATCGCTCTCACGGCGCGATATGTGTTTTCATATTTTTCGCGTCTTTATTTAATTAATTTTCCGTCCCCTCATAAATTTATTACCACGAGAATATAGAGCGGTTCATTGTGGGTTATAAAAGGATATTATTCCGAGGAGGTGTACAAAATAAATAGCACAGATAAAGTAATAGTTACTAGGGTAAAAGTGGATTAAATTGTCAGTGTCAGATAATCCCTTGTTCAGTGGGCGGTCTCAAAAAATATCACTTTAAGCTCTATATCAGCGACGTTTTCTTTCCCTGCCCAGCTAACTGTTTTTAAGGTTCCGTAGCCAAATGGCAAAAAACGGAACCTATATGGATTCGTCATGTCTGTCTGATTGTCTGTCCGTGTATGTCACAGCCACTTTTTTCCGAATCTATAAGAGTTATGCTGTTGAAACTTGGTAAGTAGATGTATTCTGGGAACCGCATTAAGATTTACACACATTAATAGAAAAAAACAATAAATTTTTGGGGTTCCCCATACTTGGAACTGATTTTTTTTTTGAACATTTTTTTTCTTCATCAAACTCATACGTGTATCGGTACTGTACGTATCGATATCGGGTATCTATGGATAGGTCTTTAAAAATGATATTGAGGTTTCTAAAATAATTTTTTTCTGAACTGAATAGTTTGCGCGAGGGACACTTCCAAAGTGGTAAAATGTGTGGCCTGCCTGCCTCCCCCCCGTTCCCCAGATTTTGTTCCAGAAATCACAATATAAATATTGATTACTTCAAACTTACAAATTGCACCTTTTCTTTCTGAATAAATTTGTAAAACTACCTATAATTTGATTTACTGTATCTTCGCGATAGCGACATAGCTCCACTTGCACCAAAAGTTATATCTCAAATTAATCAAGTTCATCCTTAAATTTCCATGCGTTGTCATTAAGCTAGTTCGAGTTACTTGTTTGTGCAAGTACGATTATTTCTTTGTATACAATTTGCGACATCGAATCTAAAAATAACAAAATATCTATGATATTTCGAAGAAATAATTATAGTCGTATTATTCTATTACATTACTAAGACCCTTTCCATTACGATAAAGATGCATAATGCATGAAAATGTTACTGACCAAATTACACCCCGAATTCCTCGTAGACAGTAGAGCTACAGCTTTGCTACGAACTGCTACGCTTGCTATGTTACCGCTTCAGTTTATCTAATACTAGAAACTCGCCCCGGCTTTGAACAGGTAGTGTCGGGATCCCCCCTTCCTCCCATCCCCCCTAACTCTCCCCCCTTCCCAACCCCCCATCTATCCACACACCAGATACAAAAACCTGCTAAAGTTATTCCCCGTATGTTACATTTTTTTACACCTTGGGTTACATTATTGCAGTTTTAGTAGGGATTCCTAATTTTTTGGAAAATATAATATTTCCTATGTCACTTGGGGATAGTGTGTAGCTTCCCAACAGTGAAATAATTATTTAAATCGGTTCAGTACTTTCGGAGCCTATTAAATGCAAACAAACAATCAAATCTTTCCTCTTTATAATTAGTATAGATATAGACTAATTTTACTGTTTGTTTTCAGAAAACACAGTCTAAAGTATTTATTGAAGTTACACATAATAAAATCAGAAGTTATCAATTTTACTAGTTGTGGTACTTAGGTATATAAAAAGTAAATACTTTCAAAAAATAATAATTATGTTTTGTATTCCCAGCAAATCCAAAATGTCTTTAAATCGTTAGGATAAAGTAATTGCGAGGAGTTAAAAGAATAATTTCCAATTGAACCGTTATAATGAACGAGACAGGCAGACTTCTGTATAATCAACACGCACACAGTTTCGCTACGAGGGGTTGTGTGATGACGTCACGAGGGAGAGGGATATACTATATCGAACAAAACAAGGTGTGATAAAGAGGGAATATAGGCCAACAGCCGACCTACCTTCTGGATGATACAGTGGCGAGGTACCTACAGTTGCTTGTAATAAGGTCGCGGTTTATAGCCATCAAATTATGCTGCTTACAATTTTTATTTGCGTATCTTCGTAAACGTTTGTTTATCCGTTTTTTGTAAGCACTGTTTTCTTGGGACCAAAAAACCATAAGGGTCATTTCTTCCCCATACCTACAAACTATGGAATGTGCTTCCATCTGAGGTTTGCCCGCTTGGTTACAAAATGTGTCGCTTGAAGTGTTCATAAATTCCTTCAGGGTAGGCAGCGCATCGACAATACCCTGGGTGTTGCCGGTGTCTATAAGCGACGGTGACCACTTCACATCAGGTGGGCCATATGCTAGTTTGCCTATTTATTCCATAAAAAAAAAGACAATTTCTTTCCATTCAATGAACAATTTTGATATTTCTAAATTGTTTGTATCTCAATCACGCTGTAACGGCTGAACCAAATTTGAATTTATTTATATCTCGGTACATAACATAACATACACCACATAACACCCAAAGTCACATACATAGTCCTGACCCTACACTGGGATCCCCTGTGTCGTGGGTATCAGGAACTAAGAAGACCATGGTACCACAATACGCAGACACGGAACAAATGTTTGCAGATCATACAAACATTTGTCCCGCTGTAAGAAACGAACCCGCTATCTCTCGCATCTCAGCTGACTACTCGCCCGCCGCGCTAATTAGTTAATCTATACAACTCCCCTTTAAACCATGTTTTATTTCCTTCGCGTCGTTTCGAAATACAATTAATACTAATTTAAAAAAAAAAACATTCAAATGATACATAAGCCAACGCGAATCCATGGTAACGTGTATAATAATAATATAATATAATATAAATACCATACCTTAAGGTGGATAATCTCGATTGAGGCGAGAAAATCATTTTTTTTGGTATTTTTTGCCCGTTACATCTCATCAACACTTCTTGAGATAGTGAAAGTTAATTTCGCGAGAATTAGTAGACTTAACACACATGTTTTAATTGATAGTATCTCATAAATATCATCAGTTTAGCTACAAAATACATTTTTACAGTGTTTTTTTTTATCGGATTCTAGGGGCATCGTAACTAAACTGATGATATTTGTGAGATACTATCAATTAAAACATGTGTGTTAAGTCTCTTAGTTCTCGCGAAATCAACTTTTGCTATCTGAAGAAGTGTTGATGAGCAAAAAACTCCAAAAAATTTGAACCTCGCGCCTGAAGCGTGAGCATCCACCTTAAAACAAGAGATTACCAGACTTTGGGAAACACTAACCGAAGTTATACCTATTGTGGTTGGCGCCACGGGCCACAAGCTAAAAGCTTACATAGATATTGCAACACTAACCGAAGTTATACCTATTGTAGTTGGCGCCACGGGCCACAAGCTAAAAGCTTACATAGATATTGCAACACTAACCGAAGTTATACCTATTGTAGTTGGCGCCACGGGCCACAAGCTAAAAGCTTACATAGATATTGCAACACTAACCGAAGTTATACCTATTGTAGTTGGCGCCACGGGCCACAAGCTAAAAGCTTACATAGATATTGCAACACTAACCGAAGTTATACCTATTGTAGTTGGCGCCACGGGCCACAAGCTAAAAGCTTACATAGATATTGCAACACTAACCGAAGTTATACCTATTGTAGTTGGCGCCACGGGCCAAAAGCTAAAAGCTTACATAGATATTGCAACACTAATCGAAGTTATACCTATTGTAGTTGGCGCCACGGGCCAAAAGCTAAAAGCTTACATAGATATTGCAACAAGTTACATTCACACATTAATATTCACATCATTCAGAAACAAGCAGCCATTCACACAGTAACAATTATAAGTAAAGTTCTTGGGGATACAGTACTTATATTTATGGATATTATCACGGGTATTTATCGCGTATTACCTTATTATTTATTTTCCCGACGTTTCGATTGTGTTGCAACAATCGTGGTCGCGGGCTGACTGGAATACCCGTTAATCCATAAATATGAATTCTGATCACGAAAGTTTAAAAAATACAGATACAGTACTTGTCAATCGGGGGGATCAAATAGAAATGAGGAGTCTGAGCAACCTTTTCCCTGAGGGTCTCAGGGCGGGTGCTTGGAAACAACGAGTCTTAAAAAACTCAAGAAGAAAATAATTTTCAAAAAACTTTAATCTACACTTCTACATTATAATATATATTACATATAATATAATAATATACAAAAAGAGGTTTTTTTTTGTGGATGTTTGTAATGAATAAACTCAAAACTAAAGTGCTGATTTCAAAAATTCTTTCACCATTGGAAAGCTGCATTCACCCTGAGTGACATAGGCTACCAGGGGGGAATAGGAGGGGGGGGGCTGTTTTTCATCCTGAAACTACCCGTGTGAAGCCGGGACGAGTCGCTAGTATATTATAATTTCATTTATTTCAATCAACAATTGGATCATAAATTGTGTTAGTTTGTTTTTTATCTTACATTAGTCACTCTAAACATTCTGATAACCTAATGAAGGAATTATCAAGAAATAATTTGCCCATTTTTACAATACCTATATTATATTATTAGTCACTGACTATGTAGTTAACACACATATAAATTGAATTTACATGTCTCATATTCGGTAAGTAGGTCCTTATTACCCCCAAATGGGGCTTGTAGGTGACCAATTAGCGCTCTAGGGTAATAATGTAGCTAGAAAAGCCCTAGGGCGGTAAGTAATTTAAAAAAAACTTCACTCTTTAAAAAAGTTCGCGTACATCTAACCATCATACTGGCAATAGACATCATGCATGCAGCCCAATGACAAAAGAGGTCGCTTCGCTATTCAGCCTTGTCTTCGTATGAGTATAATAGTCATCAATTTTAAATACCGAAACGCGAAGCTCAATTTCGTTTTTGAAAAAAATAATTTAAAAAAAGATGAAGAAAGGCGGGAATAGAAAACTTTTACTTTAAATATTGTTTGTTTTTGGGTTTTTTGTATAATTACGTGCTAATTAGGAAATAAACATGAGTTCTGCAAGTGATGAAGATATAAGCTGCACTCCTGATTCAATGAAAATGGAAGCTGAAGCAGCAATTAACAATATTTTACCTGAAAGTTCTAAAGAGAGATATTTGAAAACTTACGACGAGTTGATGAAGTGGCGAAAAGAAAAAAAAAACGAGTAAAGTCTTTAACTGTGACTGTATTCTTAACATACTTTAACTAATAAAATGTTTTATTCTTGTAATGCCGGTGTTTTTCTACTTACCTCACAATCGAGATGTAAAGCAGAGTAGTTAGCTCGGGTGTAAGCATCAATGGCACCCTCGAACTATAGGCGCCCTCGCTGCGCTCGTGCGCCTAAATATCTCGGGCTGCAATTGATGCCTTACAGCCCTTGGCTACTAATCTACTATTAATAAACTATGTCACAAATTAGTATAGATCAATATTATAAATGTCATTGTGGCTAGAATAAAAAAATTATAATAGTTTTTTTTTATGGTCGACAAACTGGCTTACGGCCCGCCTGATGATATGCCGTTACCGTTGCCTATTGACATCTGCAACACCAGAGGTATTGCCAATGCGTTGCCTGCCCTGAAGGACTCTTTTTTTGAAACGGCTTAATTAATTATTTTTAATTTAATTAATTTTAATTTAGCGGATTTTTTATAATAGTTTATTATTAAAATGTATCACACAGCAGTGGCTGAGGTACTCACTGTCAAACCTCTCTGAGAAAACCCTCAGTATGTTGTTGGTAATTAAACCGCTTGATTCTACATAGGCCCGTAATATCAATAGCTGTTTAGTTTCAGTTTAAACCATTTTCGTCCATTGACACAAATAGTTTTAACTTAGAATCATGGGTAACTTCTATTGGTATTACGGGCCAAGTCATTTATACACCTTTTCATCTAACTGTAATTGTGTCGTGGTGTCGCCGGCCTATAAATATACCGCTCCGTCTCCCCTGGATGTCGTAAAAGCCGACTAAGGTATTTTAGCAGGGGATGTCGAGCAGCATCCACCTGAGTACTCAACACAAATACTGGAATCACCAATCCTCCTGCCATGTTCGGTGATTATGGCAAATCCCTCCATTGGATTCTAAGGGATAGAATAGTGGAAACGTGATGCTAGAGGTTGGAAGCCGATGATGATTATTGTTAATTAAAATACTCTGATAAAAACGTCGAAATTACTTCGCTCGTCTTATCATTGTTTTTTTTCACACCCTGGTATGGCTTAAATGTCTGAAAAGGCTTTGTGGCCATAAAAACAACTTGTCACGAATTTGCTTATTGCCAAAATCAAAATTATTTTAATTTTGTACCACATGTACCACATTACTCTTATCTTGGACTTACCTCTGACTACACCGTATAGGCTGTCTTAAATGAGTAATAAGTCGTGAGCTACTTTTTACTCTTATATTACTCTCAACTTATACATTATGGGTCTCAACTCATACATTATGGGTCTCAACTCATACATTATGGGTCTCAACTCAAACATTTTCTTCATTTCATTTTTTATTTTATGTTGCCCAGAGTTTATACACATAAATCGTCAATTTCATGTGCGTGGTTCATGAAAATAAACTGAGCATTCATTACACCTTTCATTTGCTCTATTCCGTTTAATGGCATCGCCTAACCGTATCAATAAGCCGTTAAGGTTATATTGCTCTTTATAGACCGCAATTTTGTTTTACGAGAGATACTCACCGGCCGTACCTATATACCTAGAGCTCAGCAGACGGTCAGCTCATAATTTAATTAATATATCTATAGACTAACGGCCCGCTTGCGACTTTGTTCACGTGGTCCCGGTGACCTAACTGCAGCGCCACCTACTGGGTCCAGTTGTGAATCTAAAACATCCAGGGAAACAATCACACTTCAAAATGGGTCTAGCTGATTCAAAAGGAGTTCAGTGACATACACATGTACAGAAGAATTATATACACATGAAGAAAGATAATAAAGATGCTAAATCAGCCGCTGTTGCTCTCTTTTTAGCATAAGGCGCTTTAGGTATAACGAAAATTGTTGTATGAGGCGAGGCGAAGAAGGGAATGATACCGTGTTTTATGTCGAAGCAAAATATAAAAATATAAAATGCCCTTTAAAGTTTTGTTAACTTTTTTTTGATGAATTCACTAACTTATAATTAATAATTCACCAAAGGTTTCAAAAATTTATACGTAGAAGTAAGTCTAAAATTGGATTTAAATTTTAGAATTAATGAATCTGAATCTTTGTTTTTTTTTTACCAAGCGAAGTAATTCAAATAGTGTATTGAGTTTAAGATTTCACTAGATAAAAAGCTTAAGAATACCATATATTTTTTACTTTTTGGAAACGAACTCTTAATAAAACCTTAAAAATTCTAGAGCTCATTATAGACATTTCGTAAACCTATCGCCTTTGCAATGGACAATGAGCTCACCACTTGTCACGTCCATATTCCCACGATGGTGCAACCCACGGTTAAAAGGATCCCACTGAGGCTCTGCTTACAATTTCTGGGAAAAAGGCATGTATATATAGTGTTTTTACATGACATTGATGATGTAATATCGTATTTCTCTGCATTCCGGTTAGTCGAGGTAAAACTGATATTATCACTGTAATCTAGAGATTACTATGGAGGAAATCAAAATGCGTTTAAATAAAATAAATAAATAAATAATGCTGAACAGTTCACAGTTCACACAACATTATCTAGCCCCAAGCTAAGCAGAGCTTGTGTTATGGGTACTAGACAACTGATATCTATACATATAAAACAAAGTCGTGTTAGTTACATCACTTATAACTCAAGATCGGCTGGACCGATGTTAGTTATCTCTTTTTTGGTGGATTCTTCTTTGCTCCGAATAGCAGAATAAGTAATAAGGAGGGGGGGGGGGGTTCACTGGGGGCTACCCGTGCGAAGCCGGGGCGAGTCACTAGTACTTAATACAATACATTACATATATAGATATTTTTTAGTATACGTAGAAAATAACCAGAACACCCTGAACAAATATCTGTAGATAGTACAAATATTTGTTCCGAGGCGGGAATCGAACCCGCAACGTCCTGCGTCGCAGGCGAACCTTCGCCCGCCGCGCCATAGAGGCTGTTTCATTCATATACGCCACAAACTTGAGGCTACTTTAAACAGATAAATATTGTCTCCTTTCATTTTAATTATTTCTAGCTTATATTTTATACACCAGCTGGTCTTTAGACATAAACACAGGCTTCCATTCCAAATTATGTGGTCCACTTTCCTCTAAAGTACGTAACTTATTTTGTTTCACATTTGGAATTGTGTTTCATTTTAGTTCTATACTTGTTTGTTTTTGTGTTCTTAGTAGGTATTATTTTGTATCAGTCCATCTGTGACTCAGAGAATTGATAACCGGCTTGTTTAATAATCAAAGGTGACTGTCATCCCACGGACCAGCCGGATTGGCACAGCAGTTAATTAATGAATCTGAAGATAAAACTAAGCGTACAGCTAAAGGATTGTGACCAGGGAAGGCAATTCCATTTTTGTTTACAAATTACCAGATTTGTTTGATAGATCGAACGCATTTACGACTACGAGACGAGTAAACAGATTGAATTTAGATTCACACGTGTCAGTTTATGTTTGGCGTAGTTTTGATCAACTCGTGGTTTCAGTAACTAATGTCATCATTATCAACAGCCGACAGATTTCACAAAAGCTTAAATTGAAAAATATTTTTCAGCCGCAAAAACATTTTATAATTTATCTATTTAATTCAACGTTTAAAACAGTTGGTAATAATGTATTTATTATTTTATTTTCAAAGTTTTAAACAGCAGGCAAAAACGAATTTTTATTTTTCATTAAATAATTTAAACAGCAGGCGATACTGAACTTTTATTTTTTATTCCACGTTTTAAACAGTGGCAATACTGTATTTTTATTTTATATTCAACTTTATAAACAGCTGGCAATACTGTTTCTTATATTTTATTCAACGTTTTATAACGCTGGCAATCAACTTTTATATATTTAGACGTATGAAATGAACATAGTTTTTATCACCAGTAGTAAAATGGTAAGCCTTTCGTCCTAATGCACCAAAAGTCAGATGATTAGAAGGGGACACTCAGGGTAAAAAAATGCTTGAGTGCACTAGATGTTCTGTTTGAGCTGTGCGTACCATAATACCGATAACGATAAAGACAAAAATAAATGTTTTATTGATAATTCAGGAATGTTCTTGTAGATTAATAATATTATCGCATGTAATTAGGCATTAAATGATACTCATATACAGTAGCATCAATTGCATGCATAAGTCGATTAAGCATTCTGAAGAATTATTTACTTTTCAAATGAAATCCCACATTCAATCTGGATTTTCATTCACTTGGATGTAAACAACAATTGCCAAGTCACAGTATGTATTTCAGATACAATACTTGTGAAACATTGTTAACAAGTCACAGTATGTATTTCAGATACAATACTTGTGAAACATTGTTAACTTTTTTTTTTTAATACGTTTTTTGAAGTGCTAAGCGTATTGTGCTTGAAAAAGTGGAACTTCATTTTGTTTATATTTTACTGTAGTCCGCCCACAGCTTCGCTCGCGTTTTACCAGGGTTAAAAAGTTGCCCGTTATAGCTCAATCCAAATCATAATTCAGATCTAGATCAAAATCGGTTCATCCGTTTCGGCGTGATTGAGGAACAAACATAGAAACAGCCAAGCATCGTAACTTTAGTCCTTGTCAAGTCTATTGAAAAACATTTTGAATTGTCCTATAAACTATGTGAATTTACCTACTTCTCGTGACCTGTTGGGCTGTTCAGCTACCATACATTCTTCTAGTTGTTTAACTAGAAGAATGTATGGTAGCTGAACAGCCCATGTGTACTGTAGAGGGAGGCCGCATTGGTCTACGTGTACCATTGAAGGGACTGCCATATTCCGGCCCTATTTGCATAAAACAGGAACTTGATTCCAAGAATCTAATCACAGATTACATTTGTAGATAAATTGCTATAAATAGTTGCCCAACTTTAAGTCTTCATTTTAGAATAAAAATGGTAAATTCTATTAAAGTCATCCTACAATTTTGGATTGTAGAGCTTGGTGTGGTGGTTACATCTAGATCTTTTCGTTTTTTTGTTTTAAAAAAGCGATAACGCATATTTTAAACTGACTTCAAAAAAAAGGAGGAGGTTCTCAACCAGTGCGTTTTAAAAAAATGCACTCCACGGATTCGAGTCCACGTCCACGACTATGGTTTTAGGCAATTCTTGTAATTACTATTTCATTTAATGACGAAATATTGTTAGAATATTTTTGTAATCAATTCGTGCAATATACCCTCAATGGAAAACGTGAAACGTTTTCAATGGGAAACTGGGACTTCATGACTAGACTTCTGGGAGTTATTTGTAATTAATTGGTTAAGAAGCTAACAACCCACTTAATGACAACTGGGAAACATAATATTGCACGAATGAAGACTTCCGTACAATTTGTATCATCAATTCGTACAATAGTGACATCTGGGAGTGGCACCTAATTAATAGTAAAAATAAACTAACGACCTACCTATTATATTCTAATCTATCTATATCTATCTACCTGGTGACAAATAGGAAATATAATATTGATCGAATTAAAATTTCCGATACCATTGAAATTGCCCATTGACCCTTACCGCGACCACTGGGCCAACACGGTTCTATATCCACATCAACCTGAGCCATATTATTTTTGATTAATATTTTTGCGAAAGGTATTAAATTCAAGGTGAGTTACACTATCTACACTATAATCTACATATCTACATATAATATTATAGCAAAGTAAAATTTGTTTGTTTCTTTGTTTAGTAATGGGGTGGGCTTCTTTTCTGGAAAAAAAGGTGACACGCTTGAAAGTTGTGAGACGGGAAATACAATTTCTTCTTAGCCACCATAATATCTATTCAAAAGTTTTCAGCTCCAAATCCAATTTTTTCTTAATATTTGTAAATTTTGTCTGACGATAAAGCAAGAACAAGCAAGGGCTCCGTTTGGACCTTTGTATACGGAACCCTAAAAAGTCTGGCAGACACTTAAGAGACTGGTGATAGCAGGAGAGCCCGCTCACTCACTCGCTCACCCACACACCCTCACACCCACTTACTCACCTCATCAAAGCCACGGAAGCGAAATTTATATTCTTATATTTTTATTATTTACTTTCACTTATTCATCATTTTCCTTTCTTTAAAACTAGCATATAAGTATTTATATTATTATATTTTTATTATTTACTTTCACTTATTCATCATTTTCCTTTCTTTAAAACTAGCATATAAGTATTTTTGTTAGTATTCTTGAATTTTTGTGTAACTCTTTTTCGGCCTTATTGTTTTGTATTCTATTTCGATTATATATATTGTAACGCTGTTGATTTACCTAAATAAAATAAAATAAAAGTCTGTGATTCTATATTTTATATTTTCTCGCTTTTATTATTTATGATGTAATTACTATTGTTATGTTAAAAGTAAAATAACAATTATTATGGGGTTATGATGTTTGGGTGTGTATTTATTCCTAAGCAAGTATACCGATGACAATTTAGTGAGTTAGTACGCACGCCGGAGACGGTTTCTGGAACGCCGGCCCAAGCATACGAAGTCGCGAGTGGATAGCTAGTGTTTAATAACAAGGTAGAGCGGATGTCTATAGATTAGATAATGACGTAAATCCGAACAATGAAACATTTGACTTCTAGAAAACACTTTTCTTTGCAAATGTATTGATGTGGACAATGGGGAGCCACAGGCAAAACTAATCTCAGATTGCGCCACCATCGCTGGTGCTTGTCATTTAGTGGTCTTTTCTTTTTCTCATCAGAAAGGAAACGCTGTGTACCTTTATTTTTACACTGAAATACACTACACAGAGGCATGTTTTATACCAGACTAATATTTAATGTTTATTTACTAAAATTATCCATTCATATTTGACACTTGAGTCCGAGGCACTGAGGCCCAAGATACAGGCATTCACGCCTAGTTTGGGTCTTACTATTAATCTTTAGGACTAAGGATATCATTGTGTACCTGTAAGTACCTAACTTAAGTCACTCTGTAAACTTTTTTCTTGGCAATAAATATTTACTTTACTTTACTTTACTTTTGGCAGTTTTTTTTAACATCGATATACCTTTGTTTGGCTACGAAACAACACCAGCGATTATGCGCCACCTAGCGTGATAAATAAGCAGTGTGTCTCCCCATGGAACTATACAAATGGTTTATATGTATTAGGTGTTCGAACAGATAGACACACGCCTTGTCCCCGAAGGATCCGTCCTTGTTTACTTTTTGAATAATTTGAATTCATTAGCGAAATAATCCATTATAAATATTTATCAATATTTTGTCATAACTTTAAGCTTTTGCACGCAAAGATTGCTTCTATTTTTTCTCATCAAACCCCATTCAATTTTGTACACATTGATGTAGACCCGTGGTGCGTCAGTCCCTTATTTTTTATATGATTTAGTAACCATATATATGTATATTGAATAAACTGAAACGGGTCTTTAGATATTGGTGTACCGATCAATGTACAAAATTTCATGTAGTTTGGATGGCAACATTTGATTTACGTTCGCGTGCAAAAGGCCCTCCCAGTACACTCATCATAAGGCCCTCCCAGTACACTCATCATAAGGCCCTCCCAGTACACTCATCATAAGGCCCTCCCAGTACACTCATCATAAGGCCCTCCCAGTACACTCATCATAAGGCCCTCCCAGTACTCTCATCATAAGGCCCTCCCAGTACACTCATCATAAGGCCCTCCCAGTACACACATCATAAGGCCCTCCCAGTACACTCATCATAAGGCCCTCCCAGTACACACATCATAAGGCCCTCCCAGTACACTCATCATAAGACCCACCTTAGAGAGAGAGTTGAAAGATTGAGCGTTGATCTTTTAGCATTGTGGCAAGGTTTTCCATTGATCTCCTTTGGTAATTAAAAACGAAAAAAGTAGGCAGGTACGCCGTCTTTCTCCTCCCATGGATGTAGTAAAAGACTAAAATACTAAGGGATTACACCAAACGATGGGCAGCAGTATTTACCTGAGTACCTACTTAACCCTCCTGCCAAGCGTGGTAATTATGGCAAATCACCCATTGCAAAAAATGATCACTCCTCGTTCATCAGTGGACGTCTACAGACTGCTGATGATGATGATGACGTAGGTAGGTATTTCATTGTTAAAAGTAAGATAACAGTAAAAATTTAAACATGATTCCAAATTGCAAATAGACACTTGAACAGTCTAATATTACAAATCGATCGAACACAAGAACAATTCCCTAATTCCAAAGTACAACAAACGTATATAACATTCGGGATTTCGACAAAATACACATTAAAGATAAAGAAAAGTGGAATTTCGTCTTCTAGGAATGATATCTTGTTTTATTTTCAATTGGAGATCCTATTCCTCAGCCCAAATTCAATTTGTTCAAGGCCTCGACCCTCGAGGTGCTATTTTTGCAATAAAACGAAGTCAGTTGAACGATCTAGAAAATTAATGGCTTGAGAAAATTATCCATTAAAATGACAAGCTTTCTGGTGGGCTTATAATCATAACATTCAAGTTATATCACCCTTAGCGACTCCCAAACAAATATTAGGTTGTACTCAATTGATAGGAACTTAGCAAAAGCAATCAGTATAATTTTCATAAGAGGCCGCCTCAACGCATCTTATTGTGCGCTTCCAAGTCTCATCATTTTTGAATTTATTAATATTTACTTTGTATTTGTTTCTTTTCAGGTAATGAGCAATAAGCAGTAACAGCGAGAATAAAAGGAAAACTGCTCATAAACTATATTTGAGTATGATAAGAATGGGTAAACAGGAATGAGTTTATAGCAAAATCTTAATTTGTTTAGCATACCTAGGTAAACAGCCCATCAAATAATCTAGATTAAAATTAAATGAAGATAACTCTTTATCAGTCTATTATGTAGGCTGCCTATAAAACTTATTTTATCATTTGTATACAATACAATTAGTCATAATCAATAATTTGGGTAAAGTAATTTAAAAACGCAATACTAGCGACATCTAGAAATATAACTAACAGGTATGGCCCAGAGATGGCACTGTGTACATCAACGGAAACTGACATCAGTTTGCGTCAGTTTAAAGGAATATAAGGTAATCCATATATAATAATAATGTATAGCCCACCAGAGAGCTTGTTATTTTATTTATTCGTATGGCCTACGTATTATCTATGTTTTTGGCACTTATTCTTCTCGGTTTGGTTGCATTAGAACAGAAGTAATTAGGGAGTTCGATTCGCTTGTGGCACGAAATTCATTTTTTTTCGTGTTTCTTGATCATCGCAACTCATCTTCTCTAAATAGCGGAAACGAATTCCGCAAAAAATATAAAACCTAACACACGTATTTGAATTGATAGTATCAGTTACATATATATCATTAGTTTAGCTACGAATGTCCCTGTACCAAAAAACACTGTATTGTTATATAGACGACCTCTGTGGCGCGGCAGGTGAACGTTAGCCTGCGACGCAGGAGGTTGCGGGTTCGATTCCCGCCTCGGAATAAATATTTGTGTGATTCGCAGATATTTGTTCAGGGTGTTCTGGGTATTTTCTATACATAATATCTATCTATGTAATATATTGTATTAAGTATATCAGTCTAGTACCCATAACACAAGCTCTGCTTAGCTTGGGGCTAGATGATGTTGTGTGAACTGTCCAGCAATATTTATTTATATATTTATTTATTTATTATATATAGATTTAACAAACAAAGTCAATTTAAAGTAAATTTTATTGAAATACTTCCGGTACCTATGATATTGACATACTTCTGCAAAAAACAAATCGGACGAGCTGGATAGATGGGAATGACTTTTATGCATTAGACTGGATCCAAGCTGTGTAGCGGGAAACGCGAGCGTTAACTCCAGGGAAGAAAGCCTCAGCGCATCCAATACCCCAGGAGCTGACACCGACGACAATGCCGTTGTGGTAGAGAGGGCCGCCGGAGTCACCCGTGCACTGGTCGCGGCCGCCGACGTCGAGCCAGCCCGAGCACAGCATGTTGGCGGTGATGGTACCACCAGCAGTAGCGTAGCGCTGGGCACAGGTATTCTGGTTGATAGTCCAGATCTGCACGTGGCGGAGCTGCTCTGAAGGAGAGCCTCCAGCCTAAAACATGGGATACATTATTATTAAACCTGCTACAACAGACAAGTTCATAGGTAAATAAAGTAAGGTCTTTTTAGATTATTTTGAAATACATTTTTTTTTGTTAACCTATCGTGTCCCACTGCTGGGCAAAGGTCTCCCCCAAAAATTTCCAGTCATCCCGGCCTTTGGCAGTTTCCCACCCTTCTCGTGAGCTCGAGATTGTCCCGCCAACGCCTTCTCGGCCGGCCCCGTCGTCGCCTACCGTCTTCAGGCACCCAAGGAGTTATTTCGTTCGCCCACTTCTTGGGGTGCATCCGTCTGACGTGGCCAGCCCATTCCCACCTGAGCTTTGCTGTTCTGCTCCCCACATCGGCCATGCCAGTTATCGAACGCAGCATGGTGTTCCGCACTCGGTCGATGCGTTTAAGGCCGAGAGTGCTGCGTTCCATTGCTGTCTGCGCACCGTAGGTTAGGACGGGCAGGATGCACATGTCGATGAGTTGACGCTTTAGTTTAAGTGGAAGGTCACCCTTCATGTGCTCTTTAAATAATTATGTAACATATATTGCAACGACTGTTCAAAACCAAAACTTACAGAAGTACGACCCCATCCGGCGGCCCAGACGACCTGGTTGTCACCGAGATTGTAGTTGGCGCCGGCGATGGAGGCGGGCTGCACGGCGTTGTTCACGTAGGTGATGACGGTGGCGGTGCGCATGATGGCGATGTCGTTATCAGTAGTCCAACTGTTGTAGCTGGGATGGATGATTATAGAGGCTAGGTTGTGCACGACACCACCGCTGTTAGCCCAGGTGGAGCCGACGCGCACACGCCATCTGTTTGCGGCGTCACCGCTAATAAACAAAACATGTATAATTATTTATTTTGCTTGCGTTTTGTTTATAAATTTAATTTAGTTTTAATATTAGCAGTAAACTTACGCAGCGCAGTGAGCAGCGGTCAAGATAGACCTGGTGTTGAGAATGCTGCCTCCGCAATCCTGCCAGTAAGCGCTCAAATCCCATGAGTACAGCAGAGAGGCAATGGTGGGGTACTGGTTGATGGTTGTCACTGAACCACCAACAATCCTCTGTTGGTTGCGCGGGACCGCTGTCAAAAATTAGTATTCATTTTACAAAGGCCTCTCAATTTTTTTTTTTAATGTTTTGGTGTTCCTAATTCCGAAAAAGCCATAACAAGTCCAGTGCCTTTCTAAAAATGTTGACAGACGCTCTTGTGCCACGCCGCCCTTGAGGGCTAAGTAATATCGGTTTAAGTGCAGCGGCGTCTGTCAACCGACCAGAATGGTTGCTAAAAAGTTTCCAACCTTTTAGGAAAAAGAGTAGAATGAATTTCGCGAATCGTTACATCGCTCACATCTCCACATGAACGTGTAACGTTTTCGCCATATTAATTTCGCGGCAGAGGTGTGCCAAGGCTCTGAGTACATCACCGAAATCGCGTGGTAAAGAGATAAATTCATAGCTTCTTTTTCGCATGTCGTACAAGTCATGGCTGAACTACAGCGGTTTCGCTGCAATGCTTTTATGTATGCCTTAATGTGCAATTTTCTTCAAATTTCATATTAATATCAACGTAAATTAATGATTAGATCGAAAATAACTTGTCAGAAATGCGAGCAAACAACAAGAAGGTGACGCTAGCAGCATAATCAGGCGTTAGAGGCGCACCAAACTCACTGTCCAATCAGCGGGCGAGCTGGATGCAATGAAGTTCTTCTTACCAATAATTGTAATTGATTTTCATTGATTTGCTGACTACTTACACCATCTCTGGGGTCGTTAGCGTAACAAAGATTGGCATTGTGGCTAGAGAGGGCGCGCACTTCATCAATAGTTTGATTATTTGAATTCTCAAATCATTTGGTTACAAGTAGTAAGGCAGTAATTAATGTACACTTCTGCGTGAATTGCTGTAATGTTTTAGTAGGAGAAGCGGCTTCACCAATTACAAAAGATGTATAATGTTCTAAATAATGAATTTTTAAACAAAAAATTTACTCCTTATCTAGGTTTTTATAATATTTCAATTAATCCAAAAATCTTTCAACTTTTAAATTGATCGTATTTTTTTTTGCTGTGCGTAATGTATATCTTGTTTTTGGGCGCAAACTGACCTATAGCTTATCATTAACAAGGTATTTTTAAATGTTTTCCTACATTATTTTATCAGCCTTAACGTCATGTAGCTATGATGCCCCTAACATACAGACAAACATAATATAGCTTCAAACATTTCACTCCTCATTTTATTCTTACATTAAAATTGCATAATTACGACAAAATAATACCATAATCATAATCATAATCATTTTTTACCGAGAACTATTTATAAATACATATAAACAAAATTAAAAGACAGATATATAAAAACAAAGTAAAGAAACGACTAAGAAGTAAGGAACTCTCAGAATTTGATATACCTATAACCGCAGTTAGGCACAAGGCGAATATAAGGATGGCGCGCATTTTCTCTTCGGAGTTAAAACACAACTAACCTTCTGTAAGACGCTCATGTATTTATATTAATGGGCTGGCTAGATAATCGCTAATTAAATCTATATCTATATGTTCAGGAGAAAATGATAAATAATCAATGATAATCGATACGTAATTTCCACCTATTTGCGCTAAGTATAGTATACGTTAGTTTCATGCGGCGGTGCCAACCCCATCTTCCTTTTTTTATTTACTATAAAATTATCCTATCTATATCTTGATCTTGGCGTGTATAGATACTTAAATGTCAAAAACCCTAAAATATCGATATCGGAAGGTACTTTATCAATGTGATTACGTGATCGACATTTTCTATAGGAGTAGGTTACATTTTGATACATAGGTATATGTTTATCAGGCGTGGACAGGTTTATGAACAACTCAAGTTATTTAGTTTAGTTTATTGAAAAACATCTGCAATGATATTGGTGAGCTTATGCATTAGACTGGATCCAAGCAGTGAAGCGCGACACGCGAGCGTTGACTCCAGGGAAGAAAGGCTGAGCGCATCCACGACCCCATGAGCAGACACCGACGACGACACCGTTGTGGTAGAGAGGGCCGCCGGAGTCACCTTGACACTGGTCGCGGCCGCCGACGTCGAGCCAGCCGGAGCACAGCATGTTGGCGGTGACGGTATCGCCAACAGTAGCGTAGCGCTGCGCGCAGGTGTTCTGGTTGATTGTCCAGACCTGCACGTGGCGGAGCTGCTCAGAGGGCGCGCCCCCGGACTGAAACATGAGATACATTTTTATTTAACCTGTTTTGACAGTCACTGCCTTAGATACAAAATTAATAAAAACAAAACTCACAGAAATGCGGCCCCATCCGGCGGCCCAGACGACCTGGTTGTCGCCGAGGTTGTAGTTGGCGCCGGCGATGGAAGCGGGTTGCACGGCGTTGTTCACGTAGCCGATGACGGTGGCGGTGCGCATGATGGCGATGTCGTTATCTTCAGTCCGGCTGTTGTAGCTGGGGTGGATGATTACAGAGGCTAGGTTGTGGACAACACCACCGCTGTTGGCCCAGGTGGAGCCGACGCGCACACGCCATCTGTTAACGGCGTCACCGCTAAAAAACAACACAAATAAAAAATATTTATTTCGACTGTATTTATAAAAAAAGTTTTTTATTAATACAATATATATATATACATGCCAAATATTTTATATAAGCAGTACACTTACACAGGGCAATGAGCGGCGGTCAATATAGACCTGTTGTTGATGATGATGCCTCCACACTCCTGCCCGTAGTTGCTCAAATTCCATGAGTACAGCAGAGAGGCGATGGTGGGGTACTGGTTGATGGTAGTCACCGAACCTCCTACAATCCTCTGTTGGTTGTGCGGGACAGCTGTCAAATATTTGTATTCATTTTATAAAATAAATAAATCAATCAATCAATAATGCTGGACAGTTCTCATAACATTATCTAGCCCCAAGCTAAGCAGAGCTTGTGTTATGGGTACTAGATTACTGATATACTTAACACAATACATTGCAATAGATAGTTTTTTTATTATACGTAGAAAATACCCAGAACACCGTGAACAAATATCTGCAGAACGCTCAAATATTTGTTACGAGGCAGGAATCGAACCCGCAACCTCCAGCGTCGCAGGCGAACCATCGCCCGCCGCGCCACAGAGATCGTCAAACAAGTCTTGATATTTTTTGTAATTGGCGTCGCACAGTTTTTGCATTTGCTATTTTCAAGTATAATTATTGTATTTTTAATATAATTTGCATCTTTATAATCCTTCCAAGTCAAGTCACAGTCTAGTAATATTTTTGAAAACGGTGGCCGTTTTACAAAAAATTTGGTACCTAGATATTTTCCACCAATTTGAAAAGTCACGCATGTATATTATTAAGGTTATCTTGAGTATATAAATGAGGGGGTGATAGATGCATGCAAAGTGCGTATATGCGCCCAAAAATAGTACTTTGCATGTTGTATCATAATAAAAAGGTTAAATGTTTTACTACATTTTTTATTTTCTAAATAAAAAAAAAATAAAAAAAATATGTAAAAATATGTAGGAAATCATTTAAAAACGGCTTCTAACGGTTATCCGTCAGAGAGCTTGAGGCCCATATGACATACAACATATTTCAAATATTTTTTTCATCCCATCTATTCGAAAAGCCAACGGTGGTGTTTTCTATGAGAAACTTTTAGCGGGCAGTAATGAGTTTTCCGGCGCACTTATTAAGTTCCTAATTCAAAAAGTGCGCGGCAAAGATAATTGCGGCGCACTTATTGAATTTGGAACCAGCGCCAAATAATTCGAATGCAAATATTGTTTGAATAAATACTGGCTGGTACGACGGCCCAAAACCCAAAACAAAAAAACCCAAAACACACAAAAAACACAAAACACAAAAAAAACACAAAAAAACACAAAACACAAAAAACACAAAAAAACAAAATACACACAAAAAACACAAAACACAAAACACAAAAAAAAACACAAAAACACAAAAAAAACACAAAAAAACCAAAACACACAAAAAACACAAAACACAAAAAAAACACAAAAACACAAAAAAAAACAAAAAAACACAAAAACACAAAACACAAAACACAAAAATTCACAAAACACAAAAAAAAACACAAAAAACACAAAAAAACACAAAACACAAAAAAAACACAAAAAAAAATACAAAAAAACACAAAAAAGCACAATACACACAAAAAACACAAAACAAAAAAAAACACAAAAAAAACACAAAAAAGCACAAAACACAAAAAACACAAAAAACAATACACACAAAAAACACAAAACACAAAAAAAAACACAAAAACAAAAAAAACAAAAAAACCAACACACAAAAAAACACAAAACACAAAAAAACACAAAAACACAAATAAAACACAAAAAAACACAAAACACAAAAACACAAAACACAAAAAATCACAAAACACAAAAAAAAACACAAAAAACACAAAAACAAAAAAAAAAAAAAACGAAAAAAAACACAAAAAAGCACAATACACACAAAAAACAAAAAACAAAAAAAAACACAAAAAAAAAACACAAAAAAGCACAAAACAAAAAAACACCCAAAAAAACACAAAAACACAACAAAAAAAACATAAAAACACAAAAAAACAACCATTTGTTTTATTAAATAATAATATTACAATAACATATGAGGCGCCTTTTATTTTCTCATAGTGGGTGATGAAAAGCAGAGTGTATCACACGGGCGCAACATATATTTTTGGCTCGGGCGACGTACTTTGAATCCCTCGCTACGTTCAGGATTCTACTAAAGAATCCCTCGCTACGCTCGGGATTCTACTCTAGATCCCTCACTTCGCTCTGGATTCAAAAAAGCGCCCTCGCCGTAAAAATATTATGATACAATCTACTAAACCCTCATTATAAACAGGGGTTAAATTAAAACTGAACTATTTCTAATTTTTAATGACAATTATTTGAAAAATAAAGAAGTAAAATTACAACATAAAAAATAGTTAAGAAGAGACTTAGAAGTAATTCTTAGAATTCAACAAACCTGCAACTGCAGCCAGGCACAGGGCGAGTAGAAGGATGACGCGCATTTTCTCTTCGGAGTTAAAGCACAACTAACCTTCTGAAAGACGCTCATGTATTTATATTGATGGGCTGGTTTGATAATCACTAATTAAATCTATTTTAGGAGAAAATGGTAAAAACCAATGATAATCGATACGTAATTTCCACCCGTTGGCGCTAAAGATAGCGTAAAACGGATACGGTTATTCGTTAGCAGCCAGTGGAAGTGAAAACACAATCCATTTTTTTTTACTTTTCTTTAAAATATGTCCTTTCAATATTATGGCATGTGCGTGAAATACTTTTATAAATATTTATTTTTCGAAACCCCTTAAAAGACCGATACCGGGAATACCGGAAAACCGGGTATACCAGGATACCCCTTTTTCTTTTGTCACTCATTTTTGTTAGGTGTATAATGGTTCGTTTTATATCTAAACTTAACGGATATTTCAAATTATTAAATATAGAAACTGAACAATGCCTCATTCACCAAATAATCGCTCTGGTAGTTTTTCATTAGATAATTTGTTTATCACTGTATCTTACATTAACGTTTCATTAGGTGGTAATAATTTAATCTGCTACTTGCGATATCATGTGATTTGCATCTTGGACGGCCGTGTCGTCCTAATGGTAAAAAATTGTCTGTAAGTATACTCAGAACACCGTATACTTACAGACACTATCACTGGTATATGACTTAATCTTCATAAGTACCTACTAAATTAGAAAATTGAAATGAGAGTTCCTTTGATTGATTGTTTTAGTAGTAAATTATTAACCGAGGGCATAAAGCAATGTTTTTAGTCATGGGCGCTATATTTAATCCCGAGCAAATTTCGAGGATAGGTTAGCTCACGAGCAGAACGCAGAATAAAATACTGAGTGCTGTGTTGGTGAAAATACTATAATCGCCTTTCCAGATTTGTTATGAAGGAAAAAAAATATTAGAACTGTATTAATAATATCATAATATTATTATTATTAGTTTGGAAAATAATATTTTTATTTGAAAGGATATACTTCCATGTATGTGTCTTTCAAATCTATAAACAAAAGTCGTGTTAGTTACCCCACTTATATAACTCAAGATCGGCTGGACCGATGTTAGTTATCTCTTTTTTTGTGGATTATTCTCCGCTCCGAATAGCAGAATAAGTAATAAAATATCGGCGGGGGGGGGCTGTTTTTCACCGGGGGCAACCCGTGCGAAGCCGGGGCGAGTATATAATACAATAAAAAGATATACTTCCGTATACCTAATCAACCGTTTTTTTTTGTCGTTTTTTTTCCTTTCAATTAAAAATAGGATTTTCCAAATCGGTTTATAAATGAGCCATTTTTTCTTTTTATTGTTTTTTTAATGTTTATAATGGCTTCGGAGCTAGGAAGTAACCGTATTTAAACACGTTTTGAGAACCTTCTCCTTTTTTTTTAAGTCTGTTAAAAAAATAAAATCCACGAGAAGCACTGCTGTAGAACTAGACTTTACTTTAGACTTGGCGCCTTTTGTGGATTTTCATATATGTGGTAATCATCGGAAGTCTTTGAGTAGGTACTAGAAGCTGAAAGTTAACGACGTCTGATTGTATAGCTTCCAAGTCAAATAAAAACTTTCGTCACTCTCAGTCGACATTTTTATTAGTTATGTTATATGTATAGAATCTTGTATTTCCGGGAATTTTTCTTTGTTGAATGCAAAGACTTTCTAATAATTCTACGTTGAATGTTTTTATTTTTATCGTTGGAAAATCGTTTCGCCGTTTTTTCTTTGTAACATACATTGTATGTTTTTTAAATCTTTTTTTATATCAGATTGTTTTTAACCCCCGACGCAAAAACGACGGGGTGTTTTAAGTTTGACGTGTCTGTGTGTGTGTGTGTGTCATCGTAGCTTCCGAACGGATGAACCGTTTTAGTTTTTTTTTTTGTAAGATGAATTGGTCGGGAGTATTCTTAGCTATGTTTTTTTTTTTTTTTTTTTTATACTACTTGGATGACGGAACAAGCAAGATGCCCACCTGATGTTAAGCGGTAACCTCTGCCTATGAACAGTGCATTACCATCATTATGTTTGATCAAAATCGGTTCAGCCATTTCATTGCGACGAGGGTTTTTTTAATTTTTACAAAATTTATTACTTATTTATGTCTAATCTTGCTTCAGCTTAATTAGAACCACTTCTACACATGCGATTGAGCTAAAATGTTGCATACCTATCAAGTTCCGATGACAATATTGTGGTGACGAGGAGCTGATCTAATGATGGAGTCGGAAATGGACAATGGAACCCGTCGATGGGATAATATGTAGACTTTTGATCAGCACACGGTTCCGATCACTACAAAAGCTTGTTTTGAAAAATATTTTTTTCGTCAAATAGTTATTCGTGTTCAGCTTGTGCGAGCTAGTTTGAGTTACGAATAAATTATGTTTGTGTAAAAAAAGTTCAAGTTTGTAAATTCAAATCCCATTATTGAGCAGCAGCTGGTTATCATTCAGCCGAAGAGCTTTATTAACTTACTTTCGGTCTGGTTTGTTTGTTTAATAATTTGACAATGTCCAATTACATACAATGCAACCTTAACGTCAAGTAAACCACTATCTCTTAAGGGATATAAAGTTGTATGAAACTCCCTAGGGAATAAAGTGATTTGAATTTTGAACGTCAAATTCGTGTGTTAACTCGTGGAAAACTATGAGTAAAAAAATGCCCATATGGCATTGCAAAGAGGTTTGTTCGAAAATCGAACAGGCCACCATAAGCAGAACTCAAAGAAAAATGAAAATGGTGCGTTAACAAAGAATGTGAAACAAAAGACGGTGTTCGTGCTGTGATTTTCAGTGAATTTTGATTGTATCGCCGAAGGTGTGAAAAGTAGAGTATGCTCCTCTGGAATAAAGCCTGTCTTCGTCTTGGGTAGCTTGAACCCCTCGCTTCACTAAGGACTCTATATAACTCAGAATCCATCGTTACGCTCTGGGTTCAATATGCCGCCCGCGACGTAAGACGCTGCTTTATTCCCATAGTGCATAATCGACTATATTGTACACCTCAAGAACTAAAACTAACAAAAAGGCTTATTTTTTTTAAACTTCATTTAATATTTTCAAAATCGAGCAACACAGACACGTCAAACTTAAAACACCCCGTCGTTTTTGCTTTGAACTTCACATTTCAATTATTCTCAGGATTCAGACTTAAGAAAAATCTCATGTGTATCCGATTTTGCTCAAATTCCATGTTTTTGTTTAGAATTGAGCACCGAATGTCTCTGCCAAATATTATCATAATCGGCCGGTGAATGGCTCCGCAGCAAACTTCCCCATTTTTGGGAGAAATACCCCACCAATCAAATATAACCGATGCCAAAAAAACTATGAAATTATAGAACCTTTAATTAAGTTTCGTTAAGATTCGTGAAAAAATACGACCTTTACGCGAGTACCAACATACATACACCCATACATCCATTTAGTAGAAGTAGAGCTTTTTTGTGAAAGAGTTCGTCCGGGGAAGTACTACCACCATACCTATTTCTGCCGCAAAGCAGTAGTGCTTGCATGGCTGTGTTCCGGTTTGAAGGATAAGGGTACCTGTGAAATTACAGGCACATGAGACTTTTCATCTTTATGTCTCAGGGTGGCGGGCGCAGTGCAATGCCACATAGGGCGCGTCCTAGGTGGACGTGACCTATGAGGTACTGCACTGTTCATAGGCAGAGGTTACCGCTTAACATCAGGTGGGCCATCTGCTTGTTCCGTCATTCAAATAGAATAAATATACATCCGGATAAATGAAAGGACATTTTGGATATTATTGCAAGGACAATGAAATAAAACTAAAGAAATGCACATGTTGCTTTTGGTTTTGTTAGATAGATACTCTTCTCTAAGTTGAATGAGGGAAAAGTGAAAACTGTTGAATAGCTTGGTACTGTAACAATATCCAGATATATATAGTCTATGATATATAGTCTATGATATATCAATATCATAGACTATACTGAGATTTCGGTTAAAACAAATATCTAGTTTTACCACAGTTTCATTTTGAGCATAAATATTTACGCCATTTTTATTCTTTTTCAGGTAATCAGCAGCTGAAATAAGTAATAACAGCGGGAATACAGGAAAATAAGTAATTACTTCGAATCTGTATATTAAAGTCTTCCCGGGAACAGGTAAACAGGAAAAAGTATTTATAGAAAAGAATCAGTATAACGTTTAGTATATAATCAGCTCTTATTTACCCACTGCTGGATTTGCTGACGACCTCTGTGGCGTGGTGGGCGATGATTCGCCTGCGACGCATGAGGTTGCGGTTTCGATTGCCGCCTCGGAACAAATATTTGTGCAATCTGCAGATATTTGTTCAAGGTGTTCTGGTTATTTTCTATGCATAATAAACAAGTAATTATATTTTTTAAATTAAAAGAACCCCCAACGCTGAACGGCTGAATCGATTTTGATCAAACAAAGCTAAGAACACTCCCGACAAATACACCTTTCAAACATAATAAAAAAACTAAATCGGTTCATCCGTTCGGGAGCTACGATGGGACAGACAGACACACACAGACACACACACATACACACACACACACACACACACACACAGACACGTCAAACTTAGAACACCCCTTCGTTTTTCGTCAGGGGTTAAAAATATCTATCTAAGTAATTTATTGTATTAAGTATTTTAGTTATCTAGTACCCATAACACAAGCTCTGCATGTTGTGTGAAATGTCCATCATTATTTTTTATTTATCTTGGGGCATTCCCTTGACGTGCGCTAGAAGAATTTAGTTTTATTTCTGTTAAATTAACATTATTTTGTACAATTATTTTATGAAATTATATAATATAACAAAAATTGTATTGCTTAAACAACTATACGATCATATCATTTATTAATTTACAAACATAGGTACATATCAAACAGGTGATAAATAGTATGGTAGATCCAGCTATGCTTTACCAATGTTGGCTTGCAAATAGTATGGTAGATCCAGCTATGCTTTAACAATGTTGGCTTGCAAATAGTATGGTAGATCCAGCTATGCTTTACCAATGTTGGCTTGCAAATAGTATGGTAGATCCAGCTATGCTTTACCAATGTTGGCTTGCAAATAGTATGGTAGATCCAGCTATGCTTTACCAATGTTGGCTTGCAAATAGTATGGTAGATCCAGCTATGCTTTACCAATGTTGGCTTGCAAATAGTATGGTATATCCAGCTATGCTTTACCAATGTTGGCTTGCAAATAGTATGGTAGATCCAGCTATGCTTTACCAATGTTGGCTTGCAAATAGTATGGTAGATCCAGCTATGCTTTACCAATGTTGGCTTGCAAATAGTATGGTAGATCCAGCTATGCTTTACCAATGTTGGCTTGCAAATAGTATGGTAGATCCAGCTATGCTTTACCAATGTTGGCTTGCAAATAGTATGGTAGATCCAGCTATGCTTTACCAATGTTGGCTTGCAAATAGTATGGTAGATCCAGCTATGCTTTACCAATGTTGGCTTGCAAATAGTATGGTAGATCCAGCTATGCTTTACCAATGTTGGCTTGCAAATAGTATGGTAGATCCAGCTATGCTTTACCAATGTTGGCTTGCAAATAGTATGGTAGATCCAGCTATGCTTTACCAATGTTGGCTTGCAAATAGTATGGTAGATCCAGCTATGCTTTACCAATGTTGGCTTGCAAATAGTATGGTAGATCCAGCTATGCTTTACCAATGTTGGCTTGCAAATAGTTAGATGCATTTTATTTAAACTTAATCAAACATAAAAGCACAAATTAGATATCAATTAAGAACACGAACAGACGTCAAATTAAACCTTAAACTACCATTATATTACAAGACGAGCTTTGTAATGCATACTCAGAAGCGTTCTGTCCTTTGTAATATATAACACACTTTTACAAGGGACTGAACTTAACGCTTCAGTAGAATGATGTTGCATGTCGTATATTATAGATCACAGTGATTCGCAACAAAGGTTTCCTAACCAAATACTTGTCAATCATTGTAGATTGGACGCTAAACAACTATTGCAAGGCATAAACAGCCGTCGACCAAAGTAATGGTCGAAGTATAGCCGTCGCATGAGTGCACAACGACGGTGGAATGTGACTATATATGCATAATTGTCACAATAGGTACCTTGTTTGTTTTTAGTAAGATGAATAAATAAAATAAATAAATAAATATTGCTGGACAGTTCACACAACATTATCTAGCCCCAAGCGAAGCAGAGCTTGTGTTATGGGTACTAGATAACTGATATACTTAATACAATATATTACATAGATAGATATTATTTATGATACATAGAAAATACCCAACACCCTGAACAAATATCTGCGGATCGCACAAATATTTGTTCCGAGGCGGGAATCGAAACCGCAACCTCCTGCGTCGCAGGTGAACCTTCGCCCGCCTCGCCACAGAGGTCGTCAAATGTGTATGAGTGCCTACTTTTTGACGATTGTGTACCTAGTCAAAACTTTGGAGGTTTTTAAGGCACAATATCGTAGTGAACTTTGAAAGACATATTGTTTATGAAATAAAAAAATAATAAAAAAACTCATTTGTCTTGAATCAAAAGTAAGCGCTATAGTTTTGTCCGGAAATATTATCGTAATATAAGGGACATTTTCCCTTCCGCTTTTGTATTATATTACACATATAATACATAGACACACGCCTTTTTCCCCGAAACTGTAAGCCAAGCCTCAAATGGGCCTCTTTTCACTGTGGGTTGCACAATAGTGGGAAATAGACGTGAATAGGGGTGAGCTCATCGCCGCTATTGCTTCCCACGAACGACTCTGCTAACGCTTTCTTACAGTAATAACACATTCCTTAACTAAGCTAGCAGGCAGGACAAATCTTATACCAAGGAATCTTACAAACAGTCTGGCAGCATTAAGTTAAGCTTGGTGCTCGCATTGCTGTGTTCCGATATGAACGGTATGGATGCTGGTAAAATTATAGGCACAAAAGACATTTTCATCTTAATTTCTCAGGATAGTTGGTGTTGTGCAATGCCACATAGGGTGCGTCCTAGGTGGACGTGACCTATGTGGTAATGCATTATTAAAGGTAGAAGTTACTGCTTAACAGCGGTGGGCCATCTATTTGTTCCGTCATTTATGCAGTCAAAATAAAGGGTGTTGCCCGGCTGTATGTCTTTCTGTTTATCTGTCTGTATGTAAAGACTCTTTTTCCAAGGTACTATTCTACCAAATATACAGGTCTAATTTTTATAAGGAAATCTTGAAAATTAAAAACTCCTAGGATACTTCGAGTAACCTGAAATTTCCAGTACTCTGAAATTTGGAATGCTAGAAGGCTTTGTGGCACGATAAAGGAATAAAGTCTAAACAAGGAATCATTTCTTTCCCTAGAATGTGAATGGTGAATATTGTATGAAAAATCTATGAAAATTTCAAACCGGCATATCAAGTTTCGTCAAGATTTGTTTAAAAACACGACCTGTACGCGAGTACCAACGTACCTACATCTGGACAGATGAAATATGCAGTTGTTGCAAGGGCTCGCTCGCTTCGCTCGCTCGGTCAAATAACTAACATGAAACATAGATAGGTGTGAATAATACAACCAAAAATATTTTAAAGGTAAATTTTATTAAAAACGCCTGCAATGTTCTTGCTTATCTTATGCGTTAGCCTGGATCCAAGCAGTGTAGCGGGAGACGCGAGCATTGACTCCTGGGTAGCGAGCTAGAGCACACTCTTCGCCCCATGAGCAGACACCGACGACGATGCCGTTGTGGTAGAGAGGGCCGCCGGAGTCACCCTGGCACTGGTCGCGGCCGCCGACGTCGAGCCAGCCGACGCACAGCATGTTGGCGGTGACGGTGTAGCGGAGTTCAGCGTAACGTGTAACGCAGGTGTTCTGGTTGACTGTCCACATCTGCACGTGGCGGAGCTGCTCCGAACCAGAGCCTTGGAACTGAAACATAAGATACATTTTTAACTGAACTATTTCAACAAACACGTTACTAATGAACCCTCGACGCAAAAAAAGGGGTTTTATAAGTTTAACCACTATGTGAGCCTGTTTGTCTGTGGCCACGGGTGAACCGACTTAAATGCGGATTTTTTTATTTGAAAGCAGGTTTTCGTTGCGTTAGGCCTTTTAAATTTTTTACTTCTTGTAAATGTCTAAAACCAAACTTACGCTGGTGTCGCCCCATCCTGCGGCCCAGACGACCTGGTTGTCGCCGAGGTTGTAGTTGGCGCCGGCGATGGAGGCGGGCTGCACGGCGTTGTTCACGTAGCCGATGACGGTGGCGGTGCGCATGATGGCGATGTCGTTATCAAGGGTCCACCTGTTGTAGCTGGGGTGAATGAGTACTGACGCTAGGTTGTGGACGACACCGCCGCTGTTGGCCCAGGTGGAACCGACGCGCACACGCCATCTGTTTACGGCGTCACCGCTAAAGTGTAAAAAAACAAAACATCAATATATGTATTTCTTTTTATTGTTTATTTAGTTGAATAATATGGCATTTCTATTAGCAGTACACTTACTGAGGGCAGTGAGCGGCAGTCAAGATAGACCTGGTGTTTAGGATGGTTCCTCCGCACGACTGCCAGTAGGCGCTCAAGTTCCATGAGTACAGCAGAGAGGTGATGGTGGGGTACTGGTTGATGGTAGTCACCGAACCACCAATAATCCTCTGTGGGTTGCGCGGAACAGCTGCAAAACGAGTTCTCATTATACAAAAGAATGGAGAACGAGTTGATGTTCTCAAAATAAAAAAGTTGTTAAATAAAAAATAAACTTAACAAATTTCGTGCATGATGATCATACATACATACATACATAGACACATGCCTTTTTCCTGAAGGGAGGGCCTCAATGGGCCTCTTTTCACAGTGGTCTTTTCATCGTTGAATATATGTTCCAGTATTAGAGTCTGTTCAAAAAGAGAGCCGTCATTGCCTTTCCCATATTTGAATACAGATACTTAAGTATAAAACTAAAATAAAAGTGCCATATAGTTTGTCTTTATGGATAACGTTTTCATTTTTCTCAAAGATTTATTAATAATTATTATTCAAAATAATGTATCGTCAAATTCTCAACTAAGTTTTTTTTTATAAAGTATTATTTGATACGGATGCAATTTTCATGGGACTACTCTGGGATAATTCAGAATACTCAGAAAAATAAAACCTATTCAAAAATACGCTAAATTTAATACATCTAAGCTCTCATTTTTAGGGTTTTGTATTGTTGCATATGTTGTTTGTTATTATTATTATTGTTATTATTGTTGTTTGTATGTTGCAATTCAGAAAAAATCGCTGAATACTCCAGGAATAATCCATCCAGACATTATCATTTCATGGTTAAATACGGGAACTCTTTCTTTACAAATTCTGAATAAAAAATTACATATTTATTTTACAGGCCACTATAAAGTCAAATTAAATCTTACGTCATGGTTCAAGACCAACAATTAAATCCGATCCGAATTAATTTTGAGCAACGGAACAGTTGAACAAAACAGAGTATTTCAATGTCTTCAGACAAATCAGAGCTTTTTTAAGTCACGGGCTAAAAGTTAAGTATTATGGGAAAAGATTCCCAGAATTACTTATTTGAAAATTACATTTATTCACAGAAAGATTAATGCAACGAATACAATTAGGTATGTACAATATCCAAAAAATACAAATGAAACAGTTGAGCTTCCTGAAGAACGTTACAAACGATTTAAAGGTAGCTGAACTGATCCAAATTACTACCAGATGGTGCTGGCTGCATTGCTACGCTGAATGGCATGCGTTGAGCCAGTTAAGATCCAGCTCTCGGGTCACGCGTCGCTTCGACCAGACGCCCGAAAACGAAAACGCGAAGGGTCCCGCGGTACCCCACAGAGCCAGAGTCTCAACCCCGAATAGCTCAAATAAGTAAGCTCTGTTGAGACTTGCATATTTGCGCCTTTTCAGGGCTTCAGCCGAATCTGTCGCTGTACCAGCACTAACTGATCACCCCGGAAAGATGAGATGGCGCAAAGGTATCAACGCATGTAGCGTCCCACACCAAAAGCCTAACCTTCTAAAAAAGAACAAGAGTAATGCCATCAGGCCGCTTACTGCCTATTTGAACATGTAATATAGAAAGCACAAGATCAAGTAAGTCACATACTAAACAAAGTGATGATGCGACTTCGAATAGTTCATAGAACATACCTGCAACCGCAGCCACGACATATTTCACGTATTTTAACCCTCTTTATAATCAGGGGTTAAATTATACTGAACTATTTCTAATTTTTAATGACAATTATTTGAAAAATAAAGAAGTAAAATTACAACATAAAAAATAGTTAAGAAGAGACTTAGAAGTAATTCTTAGAATTCAACAAACCTGCAACTGCAGCCAGGCAC
Source organism: Operophtera brumata (assembly GCA_932527175.1). Classification (NCBI taxonomy): domain Eukaryota; kingdom Metazoa; phylum Arthropoda; class Insecta; order Lepidoptera; family Geometridae; genus Operophtera; species Operophtera brumata. Next base: position 30,109,598 of record OW052226.1, on the reverse strand, counting down.
AGGGCGAGTAGAAGGATGACGCGCATTTTCTCTTCGGAGTTAAAGCACAACTAACCTTCTGAAAGACGCTCATGTATTTATATTGATGGGCTGGTTTGATAATCACAGGGCTTGATAACCATAATCTATACATACCTATCTATATAAGCGAAATGAAAAAGCACTGGATGGTCTAGCGGTATAAGCATTCGACCTTTGATATATACTCTCAGCTTTCAAATGAGTCCTTAAGTTTTACCCGACTATGGCAAAGTCAAAAGGAATGGTTATGGTTTCAGCAGTCTATTAAATATTTACGTATATGTTCCACCGTAGCGCCTAAACTACTCATCCGATTTTGATGAAGGTGTTAATCGATTTAATATTGGATAATGGATTTGTTCCAGGTTACATAAGGCTACATTTTATGCGAACAAAATTGATATGACGGATGTTACATCCAAATAAGTGGGGGGTCTCTTAATATTTTTTTGCCATGGAATATCCGATGCATCGGAGAAAATTCAGAATTCATGCGTTTTTTTAATATTGTTTACTGAGTGAATCTCCATCCTTATTGTGTTTAGTGTCTACCCCGGAGGCCTGCGATGCTCTAAGGTCCACCCTTACAATCTCTAATGTCAGTCTTCAGCCAGTATTGTCAATTGAACTTTTGAAATTCGAATTCATTGGCTCCGCCGAGGAATAGCAAGCTATTCAATATTCTGTGGCCGACACAACTGCTTCATCGGCATCGTTCGTTTAGAGTAAACAGCTTCTTAGGCAAATCTTATGTTTAGGTATAATGCCCTCATTGGCATCTCGCGCTTAAGGTATTTCAATCAAAAGGGAAATTAGCGAATAGGGAATAGTGAAAAAATAAAATACTGTCGATAATCGCGTTTTCCTAGCTGATCAATTTTTCACCCCCAAAAACCCCCAGCAAATTTAATCGAAATCGTTAGAGCCGTTTTCGAGAACGTGAGTACAAGTATACTTATATATATATACATATAAATCCTTGCTCTTTTAATAGTATTTGAATTCTCATAGTCATCTTGAATTAAAGTAGGGCGGAGTAAGTACATAAGAGACATTAAAGTAGGGCGGAGTAAGTACATAAGAGACATTAAAGTAGGGCGGAGTAAGTACATAAGAGACATTAAAGTAGGGCGGAGTAAGTACATAAGAGACATTAAAGTAGGGCGGAGTAAGTACATAAGAGACATTTTTCCTCCGTATTTTTAAAAGCCTTGCTTCGTTTGTGTTTTACTGGTTCAAAATTTGTAATCCATTCTTCAAGCAACTATCTGGCATTTGATATGGATAAAATTGAGCGTACCTGCAAGTTCGATTGAAAATAATAAAATATTAGGTGACAGCGAGCTGATCTGATGATGGAGACAACGGAACTCCTTATCGGAAATAATTATCCTTATGAAACTCCTAATTTGGATCAGCTCACTGTTTCCATCGCTAATGTAACGATAGCTTGTTTTGAAAAAAGTATTTCCATTTTTTTTTAGATTGATGCTTTATTATTTACTAGCAGCGCTCCGCGGTTTCACCCGCGTAAGTCTCGATCCCGTGGGAATATCGTGATAAAAATGTGCCTATTTGTTATTCCGGGAGTCCAGTTATCTCCATTCCAAATTTCATGCAAATCTGTCCAGCCGTTTCAGCGTGAAGAAGTAACAAACACACTCACACTCACACAAACTTTCGCATTTATAATATTAGTAGGATGTTCATCATTAGCATATTGATTTTTTTAACATGGATTCGGTTTCATCTTGGCAAGTGATAACGCAGCCTAAACGCTGGGTTACGAAGGTCTAGAGACACGTATCTATCGAGCGCTGAATAAACCTGTTACCTCGTTGTGTGTACCTATATAACTGTAGTGAGATTTAACGAATCTAATTATCTGATCAAAAACTGTAAAATTGAACTGCATCATAGATATTTATCTTACTAGCCAAACCTTTTTAACCTTGAGCTCTGCCCTTGAGGAACTTCATTCCCCCCGTTGTTAATTGATGTTCGTGGCATCACTGTCTGAAAACCAGCGGTGCATTAAACCTAGGTCTGGTGCAGCATATCCTGAGACAGGGACCTGTTTGACCCCACACAACACACATCGATGCCTTTCTACTTATCAACTTACCAACCAGTTTTTATATTAGTTTTTATTTTTATTTTTTATTTTAGTATACTAGTTGTTTAGTACTAGATTTTTGTTTTATGGTTTCATGTGTGTTATATGTGTGTTATATGTCTTGGGGGAAGATAAACATATTTTCTTTTATTATTTACTTATAAAAATGTTTTTTTTTAAATGATGGTTCCTCGATAAAAAATAATCATGAAAATCACATTGGATTCATTTCGTTTTATGAATATACATAAGGACAGACATACGTTAAAGTACTGAAATAAAGCTACTCTAATCTACATAGATACAACATTAACAACTCATTATCAGCAGATTCTTAAACAAAAAAAAAACATTATAAAATTACTACTGTTTGGTAAAACCCAGCTGTTGGTAGATTAGATAACTAATACGTATCCTTCCCAAAAATAATCTGTACCTGTCGCAAACCAGTTGGTCTTATTATTGTTCTGAGGTGTGTCCAGTTAACCACAACCTAAAACCTGTAATGGTTACAGCAACCTTTTTTCACCGCACCGCTTGCCATCGGCAGAGAATTCATCCCCACACTTTAGAGCCAGGGTGGTCCCGGACTGTGCTGTTTTAGAGGAACTTCCTCCCGCGAACAATCAGGTTGTGGAATGATCTCCTTGCTGAGGTTTTCCCAAGTCACTACTGTTTGGGGTTCTTCAATAGGAAATGTTTAAAGGGTCGGCAAAGCGCGGCGTTTGATGCCTCAGATATTGCAGGCGTCCATAGGCTACGGTAACCGCTTACCAACAGGTGGGCCGTATGCTTATTAGCTACCTTGGAAGTATAAAAAACTCCGCAATAAAGGGGAAGTCAACCCCTTCCCAATTCAATCCACGACCACCGTGAACTTGTACTCCAATATCGTTGTAGCTTCACTTGATATGTATACCAGGCGCCGAAATCACCCATGTTTTTATCCCGTGGGAACATAATTTCTGGATAAAAAGGAAACTATATGATGATCATCATCATCAGCGTAAGCGCACTGCCAGACGTAGGCCTCTAGCATAAAATGCCACGACGAATTGACTTGAGCCGCCTCCATCCACCGACGTCCTGCTACCATAACTTTTTGACTTTGATCCATCATCTCTTTAGTTTGTCTAAATTACCTTAGTCATTTAATTAAAATTGGTCTTAGATTTGGTCTAACTTACAGACCATATAGGTATCTATCAAGATAAGCACCGCAAACACGTAAAGGATCTTGCCGTTTGAACGATAGGGGCTCGTACCACAGCAAAAATAATTGCGTCAAAATAATACCTAGTGTATTTAAGGGATAATAAATACAGCATAAAAAACCTTTATTTACGTGTTATGCCATTTGTGAGCATATACTACAATAAATTGTATTTGTGAGGGTCAGTCATTGGCTGTCATTGGTCATGGCAATGCAATTTCACCGGCGGAAATAAATAATAATTACTTTTTAATATCATTTTAAGATCACGGATTTGTGTAAATCTATAGAAAATATTTATGTAATTGAAAAATTATGGTTAACATTGGGTAACATTTGGTTTTGACGCAATTGGTATGAGGTCTCAGCAAGATCCTTTGTATACAACCAAGCGTGCCGTATTATTTTGTACCTACTATACTATGCTACGAAATATCTTGATACGCACGGCTAGCTGATTTCAAAGAATTTTTACAGTTCAATAAGGCGCTATTAGGCATTTTTCAATTAAAATCCGACGTGCTTTCGCGAAGATGGCAGAGAGCGAACTGATCTGAGGTTAGCTAGTTAGAGCATTGCTCAAACTTCGGACAGGCGAAGTGACACGTAAAGTACGTGAACTTGCGTTATCTAGTGTAATATAGGTCTGTGGACAACAACACATTGTTGTTTACAACATATTGTTTCAGCTTCTAGTTCTACTTCACGTATATTATTTTGATTTATGAACTCAAGTTTAGTTGAATTTTCTGTTTTGTGTGTGATTTGTCTAATAATCCATTCATTATTCTTTGTTATCTGGCTGACTACGTATAGATTAAGATAACATTATTTGATGAATTGTTTTGGTTTTACCCACAGTCAATAATTGAATTGGAATTACCTAATTAAATTCATCAGAAAAAGCCAGTCGTAAATTCTGAGCTAAGGTAAAGGAAGCGATAATCACAAAAATATATAAAAACAACAGATAAACAGATATATTATTGATAATTTGTCAATTATACCTCACATTACATTATCAGAAGTATTAATCATTCACTTACAACAACAACATAGTAAAATGGTAAAAAAAATAACATGCTACTTGCTACTTTGCTATTCAATCTCTATAGGCTCTAAGTCAATTTACCTTTCACCAAATTTAAAGCCTCGACGGAGAGGTGCTGGCCAAAGTCAGGGAGAAAAAAATCAGGGTTATCCGAAATCGAGATGGGTTGACGACATCGCATCAGTCGCGGGAAGTACCTGGTTGAGAGACACACAGATGACAGAACCTTCTAACAGAGGAGGCTGGCAGAAGAGAAAGGAGGCCTATACCCCGCAGTGGGTGATTCCGGGCTGAGATCACTCTTTGTTAAGATGTAAAACGGGACAGAATGACCCGAAAAACTGGGAAGAAACTCAGATGACCGTAACCTTGGAGGTAAAACTATTTCCCGCTGTTTTTTCGTGGTCCCATTATTGGAACCACGAGGGAGAACTGTATCTCGTTGTCCCCTTGCCATTTATCTACTTCCTGTACATAAAAACAGGATACGTAGTTTGCTAAAAATGTAAATGTTGAAAACAAAAATATCTACTTTATTCAACCAAAAAATTACAGTTAGGTGCACCGCAATGCAACTCAATATACTCCTAATAAGGGACTATAAGACTTTATCTTAATTTTTCCAAAAGGTGCCCCACCATGGACGTTGATAATTCATTATGACATCATCCGCATCATCATCATTCTTGTCTTCTTTCTGTTAATTTAGTGATTTATTTTTCTCTATTTACTAAAATATGCGTAATATGGATTTCGGAAGTCGTTTCCTTATTTAATTGAGAATGCCAACTTTCAACAACGTCATTTGTGCGGTGTATTTCACCATATACATTCATTGTGTAATAAATGCTTCATTTTGGAGTGAAGTCCCTTCCATATACTTTATGAAAAGCTTAATTTTGGCAGTGTCGGATTTTTTGGTTTTTATTTACTCCACACCATTAGATATCTATCTGATATGATTATTTGTCATCTCTCTTCACGACATACTTGAAAAAGTTTATCTTTCCAGGAAACTCTTCACGACATACTCTTAAAAGTTTGTCCATGCAGGAAATATATACAGGACGACAATTTCCACAACCACATATACTAAAGGGACTACAAGAAATAGTTATCCCTCGTGATGGGAAAAAAGTGTCATTAATGGGACAAAAAAATGGGACCACGAAAAAACAGCGCTATTTAGATGTGGTTGTCGTTCATGACAACGCCTGTAGGCCTAGTGTGGGCATCGCAGTTAAAACGGTATACAACAAGTATACTTTACAACAATACGTGACGTGAATTGTCAAAAATTTCACTTACACTCGCAAAACTGGGGAAACCCTAGAGTAAACGCGCGACTTGGAATAAGCGTTTAATTTACACGACGCCAAGATTGACGTTAGAAACTAGCACACACACAAAATAATTCATTAACTCGCCGCTAGGGGCTCTGTACATTTCTACATACAAACTGCGCGTAAAACGCGGTCTACCTTAACCTTTACTCCCTTCAAAATTAAATCTATAATCTTTAACATCGTAAGGCTGCACCTTGTTTGATGTCCTTTAGTCACCAGTCAATTTAATATATCATTGGGTTCCTGTGTTCTTGAACTCTTTGAATTGCGTAACATGCTAGATTTGTTATTTGAAATGTGGGTGGATAACGATAAGGAAACCTCATTATCTACAGGAACAATTGTTGAAAAAGATGCATGTGGTAGCATGTTACATTTATGAATACATACCTATTTCTGCCGCAAAGCAGTAGTGCTCGCATGGCTGTGTTCCGGTTTGAAGGATATGCGTGCTGATGTTTTTTTAAATATACAATTTGGTATGACTGTTCAAGCAGATGGACCTGATGTTAAGCGGTAACCTCTGCCTTTACAATGCATTAACTCATAAGTCACGTCCACCTAGGACGCACCCTATGTGGCATTGCATCGCGCCCGCCACCCTGAGACATAAAGATGAAACGTCTCATCATTGTCTTGTCCTTTTCCCAAATTATTTGGGGTCGGTGCAGTACGTCTTTTTCTTCCACTCTCCCCTGTCAGCCGTCACCTTATCATTCACTCCCTTCTCATTCATATCATCTCTCACGCAATCCATCCATCTTTTCTCAGGTCTTCCTCTTCCTTTCCATCCACTAACATTCATATTCATAACTTTCTTAGTTACATGCGTTTCATCTCTCCTCATAACATGCCCATACCAAGCTTGTTACTCCACACATCCATCTCAACATTCTTCGCAATTTTCTTTCATCTTTCTTCTTCATGGCCCAGCATTCCGATAGGTCAGGCCAGACAGGTCTTATCACGGATTTGTAAATTTTACCCTTTAACTTGAGTGGCATAACCGCCACTCATTCTCCCCACATGTCCATTAAAATCTCCTCCTATGTATACCTCCTCATGCACCGGTATACCCATCATCACTGAGTCAAAATTCTACCAAAATTTATCTTTCACCCTATCATCACACCCCACTTGCGGAGCATACACACTTACAACATTTAACATCACATTCTCTAACATTACTTTTACAAGTATCAATCTATCATTTATCCTTTTTACATCCATAGAATTTCTTTCAAACTACTGTGTAATGCTATTCCAACGCCATTCCTTCTTCCGTCACTTCCGCAATAGTGAAACTTATATCCCTCACCAATCTCTCTAGTTGTTCTTTTCCACTTCATTTCTTGCAGACACGCCACATTTATTCGTCGTCTTTTTAATACATCCGCTAACTCTCTGGCTCTTCCAGTCATCGTCCCGACATTCCAACTAGCATACCTCATTCTCACTTCACTTCGCACTTCACGGGCTAGCTTCTTACGTTGCCCCCGCCCGGGGTGGTGCAACAACCCTTGTCCATTTCTCACAGGAGCCGGGTGTTGCCCCTGCGTGTCGCCTTTGGGGTACGCCCTAGCCCTATCGCGCATCATATCATGTTTCCTATTCATACTGCAAAAGGGTTTTGGCTAGATTTTTACACTCGGCCGCCTGCCTGTCACCAACCCTTGGGAATGCTTGTAGGTGGTTTATAGAAATGAAACGTCTCATGTGCCTGTAATTTCACTGGCAACCATACCCTTAAAACTGGAACACAGCAATTAGAGCACTACTGCTTTGCGGCAGAAATATGTATGGTGGTAGTACCTACTTCCCCGGATGAACTCTTAAACACAAAGTCTCACGTGCTGCAGGCACATGAGACTTTTCATCTTATGTTTCAGGGTGGCGGGCGCAGTGCAATGCCACATAGGGTGCTTCCTAGGTGGACGTCACCTATGAGGTAATGCGTTGTTAAAGGCAGAGGTTACCGCTTAACATCAGGTGGGCCATCTGCAAGCTCAGTAATTCACGCAGTCAAAAAAAAATAAAAAAATTGCCTCAATTCTGTGAAACCTAACACGATGACTTATAAATACTACAGGTCTAGCGCTTAACTGAGTCAGTCCCTGAGGTATGGGAGTGCTACGAGAGGGGTGTTTTCATCTCTTAAATTATCAGATGACATGAAGCCACGCTTCATTTTGACGTAACGAAAACACCCTTCCCGTACCGCTCCCATACCTCAGGGACTGACTCAGTTAAGCGCTATACCTGTACTTACTACTATAGTTCCAAATATCAATCGCTTAAATAAGTCAATTAGTCTTAAAATGCCTGTGACAGGATGATGTGTGATGTGGACACTGATGTGATACCAGAAGTTTTCCGTTTTGCTGATTATGGTACACAAAGTAATAAATTTTCAGAATAGCCTTTAGCCACAATGTCCTAAATAAACTCACCCTCTGTTTGTATTATCAAAATGCATTCAAATCTCCGTAATTATCATTAACAATCACAATCTGCTTATCATAATGTGTAAGCCTGAGTATACACATTCACTGAAAGACTTCGACATTGATAAGCAAAAGTACGCTCCAAAAATGTAGGGTTTACTTTGTTTTGATAAATCTGCTTATAATAAAAATAAACACATCATCGTCATCAGCCTCACCAGCGCAGGAGCTCACTATTGGGCATAAGCCTCCTAGAATGGCATATATTTATTTATTTACCTAGAACTACCCTTTACACAAAATAATTTACAAAACTATTAAAAAACCATTCTTAAATTACGTGTAATTACGTGTCTTAAATACCTTTTAAAGGTATCTGAATTAAAACAGATCAAAATACAGAAAAAAGTACATATTATGTAAAAATGAAGCATACACAATCAGACATTTTTCTCACGGAACTCCAGGCACTCCAACAGAATTTTAAATTTTAATCACCTACCATCTATCCTCAATCACATTACAATCAGAGCATGAGTCCACGTGGGCATTGAGCGCAGAGAGAGTTCGCGGGGTGAGACTGGCCGCGCACCACTGTACGGCAAAACAGCTCCTAGAACAAATTGTGTCTCCTGCCTCTACAGTTGTTATTGGAAACGTACAATCACGACAGCTTATCATGCATATCAGGAGCATCTTTCCTACCACGAAGTACCTTAAACATCGTTATTAAACATTGGCTCTTCTCACTTCTTAACTGTTGTAACCGAAGCAACCCAGGATTTTTTTTGTCAGGTACCTGTACGGGTAATAGCCATACAAGCGCGTATGGAGGAAGCGATACCTTTGCAACTTTTTCAGCAATACGCGAAAGTTTTTTTCATGAAGGTGCCAAACGGGTTTTGGCTGGCTTACTATTCCTTAGAATAAAAACAGCCTTCAAGATTTATTGGCTTTCTTTAGTTTAAGATCTTGTAATAAGATTGAAGTTCAATTTAGACTTTTTGATAAAATTATGATTGGTCCTGATCCACCAACATCTCGCTGGTCACATACATAGTCCTGATCCCACATTAGGATCCCCTGTGTTTTACCATGGTACTACAATATGTATAGGCCTTATCGATAAGACCTATACATGCTGCTATGATGAAGGGCAGTTGACCCACCTGAAGACCGTTCCAAACGATTGAAAGGTAGCTCAACTGATCCAAAGCTACCAGACGGAAGCATCTCTTATTTTATAAAGAAGGGCCGGGCCACACCAGCATAGTACTTATATACAGGGGACCTCTAGCGCTGAGAACGACTCTAGCATGTTTAGTCCTAATAACTGTCGCTTATGTGATACAAGATACAAGATACAAGATATTTATTTGCATACTGATACTGATACTGATAATTTGATACTGGCCTAATGTAATTATCACCTTTCATTGTTCATTGTTATCTATTGGCATAGCCGACGACGCTCGAAGTAACTAGATATTTTATCTACTATTATTAGATTTAGATAAAATTACTAATAATGTTATTAGATAACACAAAGAAAACAGAAAGAATAATACAACTAACACATTTTGGAACGTACAAAATTTGAAAAAACCTTTTTTTTTAATCTTCGTGAATGACCTGATTTTAAGCGGTAACCTCTGCCTTTAACAATGCATTACCTCATAGGTCACGTCCACCTAGGTCGCGCACTATGTGGCATTGCATTGCACCCGCCACCCTGAGCCATAAAGATAACCGACATAAAGGTGATGATTCACCGACAACCATACCCTTCAAACCGGAACATAGCAATGCGAGCACTACTGCATTGCGGCAGAAATAGGTATGGTGGTAGTACTTCTCTGGCCGAACTCTTTCACAAAAAAGCTCTACGCACTACTAATATGAATCAGTAGACCAACCTGAAGACCGTTCCAAACGATTGAAAGGTAGCTCAACTGATCCAAAGCTACCAGGCGGAAGCATCTCTTATTTTATTAATAATTGTATTTCGACAAGGATACGTGTATCTGAGTATTTCTAAAATGTTTATCCGCGGTAGCTCTAGGTACTTAAAAAATACATATAACTAGTATCCGCCAGCGGCTTTTCTCGCGTCTTACTAAAACAAAAAGTATCCTCAGGGCCGGCGCCCAGTGCCGGCACGGCACGGCATGGCATGGCAGGTTGTGCTGCGGCATTCCGCGGCGTTCCGTGGTTTGCCGTTGCATCCTGCTGAAAGGACAGCCACTCTGCACAAGTTGCACCCTTATTTCAACTTAGCAATCATAATTCCTCGACATAAAGTGTCCCATACGTCTCGCGGGATGCAATGGCGCGCCGCCGCCGTGGCAACACGTGGAATGAAACGGCATGCCACTTCATGCTGCAGCATCCCGCGGCGCGTCGCGTCATTCCGCAGCATCGTGGTATCAAAATAAATTAACATGAATTCTAAACTCATTGAAATAAGATTCAAAATAACTTGATTAATAATAAAATCCTTTGCCATGCCATGCCATTCCGTGCCGGCAGTGAGTGCGTGCCCTAAAGCTGAATCTGTGTACCACATTTCATCGAAATCAGTTAAGATGTTTTAGCGTGATTGAGTAACAAACATACAAACACCCAATCATGCAAACTTCCAAACTTTGAGATTTATGGAATGGAAGAATGGAAGAAAATAAAATGTTTTGCCAACCCCATGGAGATGATGATACTACTAATACGAATAAATTATATATTATAGTAAATTTTATTAAAAATGTTTGCATGTTTATGCGTTAGCCTGGATCCAAGTAGTGTAACTGGAGACACGAGCATTGACTCCTGGGTAGCGAGCTAGAGCACATCCTTCGCCCCATGAGCAGACACCGACGAGGACGCCGTTGTGGTAGAGAGGGCCGCCGGAGTCATTCTGGCACTGGTCGCGGCCGCCAACGTCGAGCCAGCCGGAGCACAGCATGTTGGAAGTGACGGTACTACCGATTTCAGAGTAACGCTGGGCGCAGGTGTTCTGGTTAATTGTCCAGACCTGCACTTGGCGAAGTTGCTCGGACGAAGAGCCTCCGGACTGAAACATGAAATATTTTTTAACACTCGTTTTCATACACTCGTGTAATTAATTTTGTTTTTAAAAAATATGGTATTTCGTGTGTGGATTGGGGGAGTTTTGTTACCTGTGCTAGTATTAGATAAAACTTTTAAATGTGCAAAACATTTAGAAAAGATACACTCAGAGATGAAAAAGTAATTTCTATAGTTATAATTTCTAACAGGTTATGAATTATAAATAATTGAGGAAGTTAATAACAAGCGATATCTTTATAAAAAAAACATATTTTTGTTCTCATTAGTTAAGTTAAACATCGGTACTGGATTGTAGCCTATCTGATGTTAAGGAATAACCCCAGCCAATAGCTCAGGGTTCCGTCTACCTAGGATAAACTCTTTCTGGGATTACACTGCGCTCATCGCTCTAAGACACAATGACGAAAAATCTCATTATTGTTCCTGTAATTTTAGCGGCACTCATATACTTCAAGCTGTTGAAAAATAAAACTTACAGAAGTGTGTCCCCATCCAGCGGCCCAGACGACCTGATTATCGGCGACGATGTAGTTGGTACCGGCGATGGACGCGGGTTGCACGACATTGCTATAGCCGATAATGGTGGTGGTACGCAGGATGGAAATGTCGTTGTCATAGGTCCACCGGTTGTAGCTAGGATGGTTGATTATAGTGGCCACATTGTAGACGATACCATCGCTGTGGGCGAAAGTGGAGCCAACGCGCACACGCCATCTATTAGGGGTGTCATTCCTGAAATAACAAAAAAAAACATAACCTTGGTGGATAAAAATCAATAAATAACGAATTATATCACTTGCTCTCAAATAAATAGGTTATCAAGTTAATAATTTCAACGTGATGAATCTAAAGCAGAGGAACACTTACAAAGGGCAGTGAGCGGCGGTCAAAATAGACCTGTTGTTGATGATGGTGCCTCCGCAATTGTGCAAATAAGTGCTCAAGTCAAATGAGTACAGCAGAGCGGCGATGGTGGGGTACTGGTTGATGGTAGTCACCGAACCACCAACAATCCTCTGAGGGTTGCTCGGGACAGCTGCAAAACGAGTAATCATTTTAAAATCGAAAATATTCTTTTACCTTAGTTTTTTTTTCTCCAATAATTTTTAATAGCAAATAATTAACTTAAAAATCCATATTGATATTGGATCACCCGTTCCGGCTCCAGCGATACGAGTGTGTGGCCAAAGACAGTCAGAGAATGAGCAACGCACTATGGATTCAAACATAAGCTACACCCCACTTTTTAGTAGGGGTCAAAAAGTGTATTGATGCAATTGGAAACATAATATCAAGAAATTCTAATTCTAAGTGTTTCATCACTAATTTTAATACAATTATTATTTAGTAGTAGTAGAGCATTTTGGTGAAAGATTTCGTGTGTCGAAATACTGCCACCACACCTATTTCTGCCGCAAAGCAGTAGAGCGAACATTGCTGTGTTCCGGTTTGAAGGGTATTGGTGTGAAATTAAAGACACATGGGACTTTTCATCTTTATATCTTAGGATGGCGGACGCATTGCAATGCTACATAAGGCGAGTCCTAAGTGGACGTGACCTGTGTGGTAATGCATTGTTAAAGACAGAAGTTACCGCTTAACCGCTTAACCGTTATCAGGTGGGCCATATGCTTGTTCCGCCATACATTAAGTTAAAAAAAACTGAGCACTTGTTGCTCCCTAGGTCCTGTTCATCTTGTGCTGGTTATATAAAACCCTTGAGTCTGAGAATAAAACATGTAATGTCATCTTAGTTTGAACTTTGAGTTCCTGAATTCCCTTCAAACAAATTGTTGCGAGCTGTTGATCCTGGAAAAAGCTGCACCAAAAAAACTGTAGTTATATCAGATCACCCGTTCTGGAGCTACATGACAACAAATAAATATAACATACAGACAGACAGACACACTGTTACCCCAAACTTATAATACCCCTTTTTGTATAACACCTTGAATGACGAATCAAGCAGATGCCCCACCTGATGTTAAGCGGTAACCTCTGCCTTTAACAATTCATTACCTCATAGATCACGTCCACCTAGGACGCACCCTATGCTGCATTGCACTGCACCCGCCACCCTGAGACATAAAGATGAACAGTCTCATGTGCCCGTTATTTCACCGGCTCCCATACCCTTCAAACCGGAACAAAGCAATGCGAGCACTACTGCTTTGCGGCAGAAATTTGTATGGAGGTGGTACTTCCCCGGACGGACTCTTTCACAAAAAAACTCTCCTAAACCCCCGTTTTTAATCGTTGGTTAATAAACCAAAGTTTAGAAGAAAATAAAAAGTATGAAGAAATAAGTTCTTAGCATTCTACATACCTACAACTGCAGCCAGGCACAGGGCGAGTATAAGGATGGCACGCATTTTCTCTTCGGAGTTAAAACACAACTAACCTTCCGTAAGAAGCTCATGTCTTTATATTAATGGACTGGTTTGATAATCACAAATTGAATCTATTTGACACACAAAGGTACACATGTTCAGGAGATAATGATAAAAAAGAAAATGTTTCAACCTATCTGCGTTACAGATAGTGTTTACGATTATGTTTTTTTTACAAAATAAATCAACGAATACTATTAAATATATCAATAATATCTTGGTCTATACTATCGTTAGTGAATTACTATAAAATATACTTATTTGTAAAAACCTTAAAAGATTGACCGGAATTAAGGTAAATTTTTCCCTTCGTCCGGTAAACGAGAAAAGTATTAATTAATTTTATTTAAGGATCAATCAAATTCTGATTGGTCTTTAAGATTTTTCAATGTTTGTTTAATGTTTCCACTGAGCTCTCTTGATGTTTTTTTTTGTTTAGTTTTAATATATAATAAATAAATAAATTGCGTGCCTAAATGGCTGACTTACTAAAAATGAACGTGCAGCCTAAAACCATAAAGTCCTAGAGACCTACAATTTGCAGGATACATTCATTTTGTGCTACAGTACGAGTAGGTACACTAAATAGGCTGTTGTTGGGTAATACCCTGCTGTTGAAAAATTTGATACAATCTCCCTAAAAATAAATGAATAGAGTGTTTGGGAAACATTTTTCAAAAACGTAGGTATTTGTTTATGCCCTGTTTATTTAGAAATTTAAAATATAACTAAAAAAGCTATGGTGAAATAAATACGAAACCTGAATTTGGACTTCGCCTGCAACTTCAATTTGGAACCCAAATTATGTTATACCACTATCACTTTTCATTATTCATTTATAGCGAGCTGACTTCCTATGTTAAGTACATATAGATTAAGATAACATTAATTGTTTTGGGATTACTACGGAATTATTAGTGAACAAATCTATAATCTGCAATCTTCTGTCTATCTATTATGTAATGCTTAACTTTTAATTTATTTTAATTTTTTAGACTTACTGTCATTATTTATAATATTTAATTATTAACAAAATAGTTGAAATATGTATGTGATATTTGAAAAATAAATAAATAGTTATTTTTGTAATAAACCTGTACCTGAATGAATGAATGAATGAAAATACTTTATTGCACACCTTACAAACTAGTTAAAATTAGTACACAACAATTAAACAAAAAACTATATGTACAATGGGCGGTCTGACTGTACCGAACTGTGCCAAATCTGTTGAAAAGCACAAAACAGTTCGTTTTTAATTTTTCGCTGTCAGTCTGTATAATGTATATTTGTAAAAATCATCACGCTGAAACTATTTGTCGGATTTTAATCAAACTTAGTACAATTATACCAAAATTTAACACCAAGAATATTATGTATTATCACGAAAAACTAAAAGGTTCCTGTAGGATAAGCGGTGTTATTACTAGACTTGTGGTTTGTCAAAACAGGCATGGCTTTATAACATTTGCATACAAATCCTTAGGTCAGTGTGATTTGGAAACCATATAATTTTATAATTAACTGACAAACCACATGTTAGATATTAGTATATTTATATTACTTACAAAATGTAATGTAGTTTTATGAGATAATATCTGAAATAGGAGCAACCTTCCATTGCATGTAGGGCGCTCCTAGCGATACACTTCTCTTTTCTTCATATTTTTGAATGTGTAATAATGCCATGCTGCAGAACCGCTGCCAAGAACCTAAGGCATCCTGAACAAGGTGAAGCGGTACTACACACCAAAAGCTTCTCAGTCTATATAAAGCACAAGCCCGGGCTGGTATGGAGTACTGCTGCCACGTTTGGGATGGCTCAGCCAAACACCATCTCGCTGCTATGGACTCGATCGAACGCAGAGCTTTTAAGCTTAGAGGTGAGCAACATACGCCGAACACTAAAATCAGGAGTCTCGAGCATCGCCGCAAGGTTACATTCCTTACTATATAGGTTATATTTCAGCTAGTGTGTTGTATATTATCGCCAGTCTGTGTAACTGAACCCACAATCTCTTTTCCATCATAGGACTAGCAGGCGCACGGCTCAGTACGTACCATCCTTGCCTAATAACTATACCCTCTTTTCGCTTTAAACGTTTCGATTTCACCTTTATTATACGCACAGCTAAGGAGTGGATGGAACACATTACCATCGTCTGTCTTTCCCGAAAACTAAGTATACTCTGGGCTCTCTACGGCAAGAGTGAACAGGTGCCTTGCCTACAGTGCTCCACCTCGTTCGACCTCGTGCTTCGTGTGACTTGTATCGGCCGCAAGTGAAGATAACGAAGGATATAAAGGTCAAAAGAAGATTGAAAGCATGTTAAAATAACTATTTTTGAAAAAAAAAAGACTTCGCAGCTAGGATTTTTTCCCCAATATTTTATAATATTAGTTATCGTAACCGTGGGCTGATCAAAATGAGCCTAAACACGGCCAGTCTACAATTATCCATCGAGGAGTTCCGTTGTCCACCTTCCATCTCCATCATCAGATCAGCTCGCTGTCACCATGATGTTGTATTGCCATCGGAACTTGACAGGTATGCCAAATTTCAACTCAATCGGTTGAGGCTCTATACTACTCGGGGAACTGCTCTAAAATGTAAGTTGCAAGATTCCACCCAGACAAATATGTTTCACCCGGATATACATTGCAAGTTAATACTCGTATAAAGCTTCTAAAACTAACAAGCCACATCTCATCTCAGGTATGCATAAGCTTAATAACTCATAACGCAGGCTCTCTCGTTACTAATCTCAAGCACTTTATTTATCTGGCTCTGAATATAATTTTGTGGATAAACCGACGAACGAGCTTTCTGCATATTTTATGGACGGCCGTTTACACAGTATTTGATGGCAGCAATGTTTTATGTGAATACTTGATGAGGTTAGTTAGATAAATCTGCATTGTAAAGGATCCGGATAATTCCTAAGCTATGTATGGATAATGGTTTAAAACTGATTTTGGAGCGCATTCTGAATTTTTGGAGATTCACCTAAAGACGATTAGAGTTATTACCTTCGAAAAAAGTCGTTATTACAAAAATAATATATATCATAACATACATCATAATAAGCAATAAATGATTTATGATTTTAACTCTTAGATCGACATACACACACATTACATAGGTACACTATCAACACCAAATCATGACACCTTTGAAAGTTCGAACGATGATAAATGAGTTCGATACACTGCCGGTTCACAATCTAGTCCTTCACATGTGTTAAATAATCAGGCAAGAATGGACAGACAAAACTTGGCAGAATTGTTTATTTTTATGCGTTTTGTTTCTTTTTTCATCCGGACACTTTAAGCGCTGATCCGAAGTCCTACTACTAAGTCGAGTACTTTGAGATCAGAGGATTTACCGTGTGGTTTAATACAAAGCTTTACCTTAGATAGCTGGTACATGCGGATTTGCAGGTAAAGTCACGTGAGATTGTTTAACCAACACTAGCAAACCCTGGTTGTCATATGTGCGTCACGTTTTAACATCATTTTACAGTAAGAGACAGGTGTATTTTAAAACATTCACTTAGTAAGACTAACCAAATCAAAGGGAAAGAATAAGTAAATTCCTATGTAAAATGATAAGATAAATTTCAAATGAGCCTAAGATATATTTAAAATGAGATAAAATGTACTCTCAATGAATGAAATAGCTTTCAAGAGTTAGTATCAAACACGTTAATAGCATAAAGAACATTGAATTTAATATCTACAAAATGTCGTTAATAACTTGGCATTCAATTAGATATAATTTCGCGCAATTCATGGCGTTTTAAACCGAATAACAACTTCTGGGAATAACTGCCTCTAATGACTACCGGTTATAATTAAATTGAAATATTGATTTTGTTGCCTCTCAGGTCCAGGGAGTTTTCCATAGAAAGTCCCCATCGTAGGATCCCCTACCCTGGTCTCGTTATAACTTGGATGTCGTCATAATCGCGATAGCTTCACGAATTATACAGGGGAAGTGGACCTTCCCTTTGGCCAAAACCGAATTATTGTCAACCCTTACCCTAGGTACACAGTGAGTCAAAAGGCATGTTCTGCATTGATATTCTTCTTCTTCATCGTAATCCTCATTACTGAAGGTTGTGCCCGTCCTGAACTGATTTTGTTCTGATGCTGACAAGCTTCTTCCATACTGTTCTATCCTCAGCTTGTTTCAGGACAGCGCTGTCAGGGATGCCAGTAGAGTACCATGACTTGATCAGATTAGCGACTAGGTGAACGGTTACGTGGTCTCTTTCATCCACTTTTCAATAAACAACCAGTTTTTCAAGGTTCGGGGTTTCGGTATCGGGTTATGCCTTCGAGCTATGTGTCCAAAATAACTGAGAATTCGCTGGTAGCAGATGACGGAGAATACTGATGGCTATTTGGTCAAGTATGGACTTATGTTTATTTTCGTAGTCCACGGGATGCGCTACATTTTCCTACAGCTTCACATCTCGGAAGCATCTATCTTTTTCCTATCCATAACTCGGATCGTCCATGGTTCAGAGCCATACAGGAATATGGAGAAGACCAATGTTCACTCGACTATGTTTTTAGTAGAGTTGGAGACCTTTCTCTCCTGCCATATTCTAATTGCATTGATATTACTACCTGTCAATAGGCCAAAAACACGATCCGAGTGGTACACTTTAATTAAAGAGTGGAAGTCAATAGTGGCGGTGACCTGTGAAGTTTCTGTAGCGCTCTCAAAGATTCTGTTTAATTAGGTTCAAATATAAACAGAGGGCGTTGCGAAGTGGGCTCTTTTGACAAGTTGCCTAATATAGAACCAGTGTTTTAATACTTACCTACTACGTTCCAAACTCTTTACAATTTCCAAAATCATGAACCACTTTTTATAGGAGTGACCAGCAGGTATGTTTTAACTTCAGCTAGCTTTTATTTCGAGGTTTTAAGGTATAAGGAGTTTAAGGTTTTTGCCGATGCACAATAGAACTTAGATGCATGGGCAGTGGGCAGCTTAGATTTATTAATTGCAAGGTATGTAATCTTTGTTGGACTAAGTTAACAGGCACTTAAGATAACTGTATCGCTAGCCTGCTACATAATAACGAAGGATTTGAATTACTCGTAGTCAATAAAAAAATTTAGACACGATCTGGAGATGTCTAGCTTTGCTTTTTTAGTTTTTCATTACAAGACACACTATGGCCTTAAATTTATGAAAACCTCTTTATAAACAAAATAAATATTTGTGCTCGAGCGATTTTAAATTTCCTATTTATATAAGTTTATGGAAAACTGATACAACACAGGCCTAGTTACTAGCACAGAGTAGTAATACTTGTGTGCTAATGTCTTTAAAAAAGACAATATCGAAAATAGGTATTATTTGTATGGAGCGAGCCCAAACGGGCTAGCGGTAAACTCCTCTTAACTACATGCAAATGAGGAGTCGCTCTTGAGTCGTTAGTCTAATTGCATCATAGACTATCGAGATTGCCGATGCAGATATTTTTATAATGAACCTGTGCAGATGGCCCACCTGATGCGATAACCTCTGCCTTTAACAATGCATTACGTTTATTTGCAACATATGGCGGAGACTAAGATCCAGAGTCTCGAGCACCGCCGTAAGGTTGCATGCCTTTCGATCTTCTATAGGTTACATTTCGGGGAATTCTCCCAGGAACTGCACGATCTGATCCCACCATCTCCTTTTAATCATAGGACGGGCAGGCGTACGGCTCAGTACCATCCTTACCTCATTGGTATACCTTCTATTCGCACAAAACGTTTCGGTTCTACCTTTATAATGCGAAATGCTAAGGAGTGGAATACACTACCGTCGTCTGTCTTTCCTGAAAACTATAATCTGGGTCTCTTCAAGTCTAGAGTGAATAAGCGTGCCTTCTAGACCTTTGTGCTCCATCTTCGGCCACATCGTCACTTACCAACAGGTGAGATCGTGGTAAAACAAAGGTCTATCAAGGTTAAAAGAAGAAAACAAAACCTTATAGGTCACGTCCACCTGTGGCATTACACGCACCTAGGACGCATCCTATGTGGCATTGCACTGCGCCCGCCATCTTGAGACATAAAGATGAAAGTCTCATGTGCCTGTATTTACCATTCAAACTGGAGCACAGCAATGTGAGCACTACTGCTTTGCGGCAGAAATAAATATGTTGCTAGTAGTATTTTTTTAAACTTTCGCGATCAGATCGGATCAGTCAGCCCGCGACCACGATTGTTGCAACACAATCGAAACGTCGGGTAAAATAAATAATAAGGTAATACGCGATAAATACCCGTGATAATATCCATAAATATGGTGCTAGTACTTCTCCGGACGAACTCTTTCACAAAAAACTACTACTACTAGTAGTTAATCAATTCGAGCTTCCGTCAAGTTGCGTTGAAAACTCCAACTAATTCCCTCAACTTCCGACAAAGCTATCTAGGTTACCAACGGTTTGATACAGCAAAGTTGTATACCACTTGAAAATAATTTCTAGAATCCCGTGTCGATTCCCAAAGGTTGGACGGGCGCCCGGCTCATCAATCTTCTGGCCTCAACAGGACAAAGAAGTTTCTTTGCAAAGTTAAGATGACATTTAACCTGTCTTTCGCAATTTCTGAACCTTATTTCTTGCCCACTAATATCCAAAGTGATTGGGTCTCATCTATTTGTACTCAAAAGTGGGGATTTGAAGGGACAGAGACCTATCATGGCTAGTTTCATTATGAAACCTTTATTAAAAATAGAAAAACCAATCTAAAACTGAACTCGCCACTATTTCACTAGTTTAAAATAAAATATTCCTTATTCCGTAAACAGAAGGATCATTTTGCAAGTGCCAAAAGCGGTCGAGGGGCGTTCAGTCTTAGATTGGTTTCATCAGCAGCTTTTAGATGTCCACTGATGACGAAGCCCCTCCCATCCAATACAATGGGGGAAATGGCCATAATCACCACGCTTGGCAGGCGGATTGGTGATCGCAGTATTATTTTTGAATACTCAAGTGGATGTTCGTGCCAATCCCCTGGTGTGATTGGTTTATCTCAACCTAATTATTCTATGATCTGAGTTTAAATAGAGTGAGTTCTGAGTTTAATCCGTTTTTGTGTATTTTATATTTGCATCCATCATTGCTACCGGAGTTGGGACTTTGGCCTAAAGCCCTTTACGGTTATGGAGTAGGTATTTCATAAAGTTTTGGGACTGGAAACAAATATACTCTGGCAGACGCCAACCAATATTTACACGACGAATATAATTACTGACTTATCACAGAACTTGTAGCTTAGGTACCCAGTATATTAAAACGTTCATTACAAACCACAGCTCCAAGTAGCTTAAATGAAGTAACATTACGGGTACAGATACAGATTACAATACAGATTTCAAGCAGTAAGAATATTTTAACATCTTTCCCTCGAAACACCACCAGCTAGAGACGTTTGCCGTGTTACGGTTACGACTAGTCTTTTTAATATATGTATTACTCATACAGCTTTCTAGTACGAGTCTTTGAGCTAAGCCGCGGATAGATAGCCAGACAGGCAGACATGGTCTTGTCTTGTAGACTACGGAACCCTAAAAACCTATATACATTCATACATACATACATAGACACACGCCTTTTACCCCGAAAGGGTAGGCAGAGCCTCAATGGGCTTCTTTTCACTGTGGGTTGCACCATCGTGGGTATATAGACGTCACAAGGGGCGAGCTCATCGCTGCCATTGCTTCCCAAGACTGACTCCGCTAACGCTTTCTTCGAGTAATAACACATTCCTTAGCAGCCAGGACAAATCTAATACCAACGAATCTTATCAACAAGTCCGGGTAATCCCTTAGTCAGCTTTTACGACATCGGATGTCATCCGGATGTCGGATAGGAAGGAGGGGTCTATTCCTAGTCTATTCTTAGGCCGGACATTTTTACTTTATGGAAACGTCAACGTCATTATGATTGTTGACGTATTTAACTCTCTTTTCGACTCTTTCCGCCAATTTTGAAAAGAGACGTCGTTTACGTTTATTTTATTTCATTTTCTAATGTTTTTTTGAATTATATTGTGTAATTATGGTGAATTTTGGAAGTGTATTGCGTGACTTTTCAAATTGGTGGAAATTGTCTGCCAAAGTTTTAATAAAACTGCCACCGTTTTACTAAAACATGAGTTAATACTTTGACGACTTGGAAGAAGTATAACGTTGCAAATTACTGCAAAAAACACTTGAAAATGGCAAATAAACATACAAGCCGTGCGACGCCAGTTATAAAAATAAACATACAAGCCGTGCGACGCCAGTTATAAAAATAAACATACAAGCCGTGCGACGCCAGTTATAAAAATAAAAATACAAGCCGTGCGACGCCAGTTATAAAAATAAACTCATATAGGTATATTCTTTGCCATATTTTGTATCGATCGATAATTGATACTATTTTAGAAAATTTTCCTAACTCAATTTCATTTTTTTTTCTTGTTAAGTAACTCAATCGATGTTCCTACTGCTATTGTGGTTTAACTGTGGAAGCATCGCGGCAAACTTTGCGTATCATACATACTTCTTACATAACAGGCGCTGTCTCACAAAGAATATTACTTTACACAGCCGTGTTCCTACTTTTATTCAGGGATAGGCTGGATATCATTTGTTATTGTGAGCTAAATACAACAAAGGCGCAGATACAGAACATAGCACAAACACATTATGTTCTAAAACAAAAAGTTTGTATGGGTATGTACTTTATTTACAGAAAGAATAATGCAATAAATACAAGTAGGTATACACAAATTTTTTTTTTGCTTAAATTACGGTCTCGTGAGACTTTTCATCTTCATGTGTAAGGGAGGCGGGCGCATTGCAATGCCACACACGGCGCGTCCTAGGTGGACGTGATCTCTGAGGTAATGTATTGTTAAACGCAGAGGTTACCGCTTAACATCAGGTGCGCAATCTGCTTGTTCCGTCCGTCACTCAAGTAGTACCTACAAAAAGAAAAGCTGACCTATGTACCAAAAATGTCCTGAAAAAAATATTAATTTATGCCTATTTTATTTATTTGTCCATCCATCCATGTCCGTCCAGAAGTTTCAAAGAACACCTATTTTGCGAGAGCAGCTAGAAGATTTCTTTAAAATACTACAAATACTTTCCCTCGCCCGCAGTATCTCAACTAACCTACATAACCTACATTCCTCCTTCCCCGTTTGTTATTTGTTTGTACATCTAAATGACTGTATTTGCCTTTCCTACAACCGTCCTTGGATAACCTACAGACGCACAGATTAAAAAGACACAACTGGCTCACTTTACGGGTGAATCCACTATTGCTTGTGCAGTTTTTGTCTCTACTTGACCATACATCCTAATTTTTGATCCTGTCTGCGTCATCTTGTCGTTGACAAGCGTCTCCTCTTGAACCACGCATAGTGTAGGGTTCTGAAGTCATATCACAGTCCCTTCATAACTCGAAACGACATCACAGGATATCCAATTACCTAATGTTTTTAATGAAAAACACTTAAGGCGCAGACAAATGCTTAATTATGTTACTATCTATCTCATTGAAGTTTCGGCAAGTAAGAATAGTAGATTAGTAGCCAAGGGCTGTAAGGCATCAATTGCAGCCCGAGATATTTAGGCGCACGAGCGCAGTCTCAGATAAAGACTTTACTCGTTTTTCTTTTCGCCACTTCATGAACTCGTCGTAAGTTTTCAAATATCTCTCTTTAGAACTTTCAGGCAAAATATTGTTAATTGCTGCTTCAGCTTCCATTTTCATTGAATCGGGAGTGCAGCTTATATCTTCATCACTTGCAGAACTCATGTTTTTTTCCTAATCAGCACGTAATTATAAAAAAAAACAAAAACAAACAATATTTAAAGTAAAAGTTTTCTATTCCCGCCTTTTTTCATCTTTTTTTCTTCTTCTTATCTTAAGTAATGGCTTCTGTGCATTATTTGCAACAATTTAGCCAATGTCAAGTGATATAATAGTATATTTTTCATCCCATCTATTCGAAAAGGACGACTGGGTTCGCCTTTACGTGAACCCAACGGTGGTGTTTTCTATGAGAAACTTTTAGCGGCCAGTAATGAGTTTTGCGGCGCACTTATTAAGTTCCTAATTCAAAAAGTGTGCGGCAAAGATAATTGCGGCGCACTTATTGAATTTGGAACCAGCGCCAAATAATTCGAACGCAAATATTGTTTGAATAAATACTGGCTGGTACGACGGCCCAAAACCCAAAACAAAAAAACCCAAAACACACAAAAAACACAAAACACAAAAAAAAACACAAAAACACAAAAAAACACAAAACACAAAACACAAAAAAAAAAAAAGCACAATACACACAAAAAACAAAAAACACAAAAAAAAAAAAAAAACACAAAAAATACAAAACACACAAAAAAACACAACACAAAAAACACAATTAAAAAAAAACACAAAAAAACCACAATACACACAAAAAACACAAAACACAAAAAAAACACAAAAAAACACAAAACAAAAAACACACAAAAAAAACACAAAAACACAAACCACAAAAAGAAACACAAAAAAACAACCATTTGTTTTATTAAATAATAATATTACAATAACATATGAGGCGCCTTTTATTTTCTCATAGTGGGTGATGAAAAGCAGAGTGTATCACACGGGCGCAACATATATTTTTGGCTCGGGCGACGTACTTTGAATCCCTCGCTATGTTCAGGATTCTACTTAAGAATCGCTTGCTACGCTCGGGATTCTACTCTAGGATCCCTCACTTCGCTCTGGATTCAAAAAAGCGCCCTCGCCGTAAAAATATTATGTTGCTCCCTTATGATACAATCTACTATTTATGGTCAAGTCGTCAAGAGTCTCATACAAGTCATAACGCAGTTTAATCAGTGGCAGAAAAACTGTAATAAAATAAAAATGACGACGTTTCTTTCAAAAATGGCAGATTCTTCCAAATTATTAATTCAATTATTTTTTTCAAAAACGAAGTTGAGCTTCGCCGTTCGATATTTAAAATTGATGACTATTATACTCATACGAAGACAAGGCTGAATAGCGAAGCGACCTCTTTTGTCATTGGGCTGAATGCATGATGTCTATTGCCAGTATGATGGTTAGATGTACGCGAACTTTTTTAAAGAGTGAAGTTTTTTTTAAATTACTTACCGCCCTAGGGCTTTTCTAGCTACATTATTACCCTAGAGCGCTAATTGGTCACCTACAAGCCCCATTTGGGGGTAATACCAAACCTACCTACTTACCGAATATAAGAGATGTAAAGTAAATTTATTTCAGATTTTTTAACATGATATCCATGCGTAATCTAGCTATTCTTGATGAGCTGTAAACAGGACTTATACATTACATACATAGTGTTGCGTAAATTATGCCGCTGTAATATTTGGGCCGCACAGATTTAGGATAAAACTGAACTAGTTCAGTAATAAAATGTAGATACCCCAAGATTGCTACCCTCTTGGATCGGAACTTCTTTAAAAAGTAGGATTAAAAGTTTTTTCTGACACCAACCAGATTTCGAAAATGTATTCGATTTTATGTTTTTTGGGTATCCTAGGACATGTTCTAAATATAAGCCCCTATAAGATGACCCCAAGACGCAGTGTTCGTAGAGCAACCCCATTTTGGTTCTTTAGTTCTTTCTTCATACTTTACTAGCTGTCACCCACGGTCTCACCCGCTTAAAGATAGCCCATGTCCTTCCTCAGGATGTAATTTATCTCCTTGCCAGATTATATCGAAATATGTAAGCGGTTTAGTCCTAAAATGGTCACAAACAGACAGACACAGTTACATTCGTAATTATAACATTAGTATGGTATGCGTCGGGAATGTACACAAAATTACAGACACAAAAACACATAAACGATATGTACAAAGGTGAGCTTAACATAAATGTTTTTTTTTATTTCATTCAAACCAATCTTTTGTGAAATTAGTGATCGGAACCATGAGCTGATCAAAATTAGCCCAAACACTGCCAGACTACTATAAGGCAATCATCGAGGAGTTCCCCTGTCTCCATCTTCAGATCATTTATTGCACCATAATATTATATTGTTATCGGAACTTGATAGGTACCAAATTTCAACTCAATCGTATGTCTAGAAGTGGTTCTAATTCAGCTTGCAAGATTTGACCTAAACAAACTAACTAATACAGAAAGTTAAATAAAAGCTTGTAGAAAGAGTTTGCTTCTAGGATTGTGGAGAAGTTATAGAATTTCTATGGATAGCTGTTTTTAAACTAAGTTTAAACTCTGGTAAATTTTACGTCATGAGTCATATAATGACTCACGGTATATCAAGATTTTCAGGACTAGCCAACGATTAATTACTTTTTTCATATAGATAGATAGAAAATTATTTATTGCGCATAAATAAGAAGTACATAGGCGAACTTAATGCTAGAAAGCATTCTCTTCCGGATAACCTTGGTGTATTGCAGTTATTTTAACTGTGATCGGTAAAAAGGATATATAACAAAAAAAAAACAATTAAAGGTTAGAGCTGAGAGTACAGGAAATTTATGATAAATATCCCTAATAAGTAATCCATGACATACATTACAAAAACTATCCTACTTATCATTCTACCCTTTCCCCCTTCAAATAATGACATGTCCGCAGCAAACGCGACCCATCTCGGTCCCATTTGTCAGAATGATCGGCGTTCTTTGAAACAAAAGTCAATGTAGATCGAAATTACTAAAGAAAAAAACTTTTATATCGTATCTTAGTGTATCAACCCACTGATAAAAAAAATATGATATCACTTGACATTGGCGAAATTTTTGCCGCTAAGGTTTGCTGGAATAAAACTATACTATGCATATGCTATGCTAGCTTGCCTATGTCCACGTCTTTTGAATAACTTTATTGAATTGATAAGAAAGAAACAACTCTGAGAAGAAACACGGCATGGCCCCTAACTTGACCGAATAGAAAAGCTCAAAGTTGTACAGTGGAACAGTGGTCTATAGAGCTGTGCTCGGAGTTTCACTACGTTATATAAACTGAAACTAGAAGATCAACCAAGATCTCCTACATAGCTCTCAGAATTAGTAAGTTGAAGTGGAAATAATATACATTTATTTGCATAAAGAATAATACAACTAATACAAGGTAAGTACGTACAAAATTTAAAAAATACATATGAAACAGTTGTGCTACCTGAAGACCGCTGCTAATGATCTAAAGGTTGGAAGGTAGCTCGCAGAACTGATAATTGTTGGAGAATAAAGGTGCAGTGCATAGAAGGGCTCCCTCGATGGATCAAAGGTATTATAAAGGTCGCAGGAAACAGTGGATGGAGGCGGCTCAAGACCGGGGAGGCCTATGTCCAGCAGTGGACTTCTGTGAGCTGATGATGATGGTGAAGAAAGAAACAACTGAATGAATGAATGAATTAATTGAATGAATGAGATTAATTACCGCAATTGTCTTCATTCTTTTACTCTCTGGCCCGGGGCGCTGGGCCTCATTTTACCAAAGATATAAATGGTATTCATGCTACAAATTATTCTCATGAATATAGATCGCAAACAGTGAATTTGTTCACGCCAGTACCTCCTGATAGAGTCGTTATCAAAGTGACGGGTACTGTCGAAGACATAATTCCGTGCGATGGTGGCTGGCGTGGTGACGTCATAGCTGCCAATGAGTGACAGCATTGTTTCCTGATGGCAGGCGCGGCAATTTATTCACAGAATTAATAGTGCTGGTGTGAGCTTGCCTTTATCTTAAAAATAACCAAGTTTTGCAGACACGTAATACTTCTTCTCTTAGGCAGCCGAATCGGTAGAACATCTACCAAATCCCGGCGAACTTCAAATTGTTCTTCCTTTGCTGTGCGGTATCGTCACGTTTAAGGTTCACAAAAAAGCGCGCTATAAAAAAATTGTTAGCACATATTACACAAATTCTGTATCGTTTTTCTCTCATATTAAACCGTGTAATTGAAAACGTCACGCACCGTATAAAATCTCATCTTATCTCACCGTGGATGTTAAATTTTACTCAAGTGTGAAGAAAACCGCTAACATAATTTCTTCCCCGAAATCTGTCAGAAAGCCCACGATTAAACGTCCTGCCCTCGGGACTCGCGTCAGTTATAACAACCTTTTATTCGGTGACGTGAAGGGCACTTCTAGAGATTGTGCCTGTATTCAGGACACGGTACACGTGAGACCACAAATCAGGACGCAAGACATTAATGTGCTTTATATTTTCCGGGATGTTCCGCTTAATGGTTGCGAGCTTGCTTAAGATACGACTCGCTTTACTTCTTGTGATAAAAGCTTATTTTCGGCGAATAAAACATCGTATGGAAACCTGCCGTGATACGTGCGGGCTAAGAATAGCCACTCGGTTGCCTTTTTTTTTATACAACTTGGAATGGCGGGTCAAGCATACGGCCCACCTGATGTTAAATGGCCTATGAACTGCGCATTACCTTTACAGGTCACGCCCACCTAGGACGCACCCTATGTGGCATTGCACTGCACCCGCTACCCTGAGACATAAAGATGAAAAATCTCATGTGCCTGTAATTTCACCAGCACCCTTACACTTCAAACCGGAACACAGCAATACGAGCACTACTGCTTTGTGGCAGAAATAGGTAAGGTGGTAGTAATTTCCCATGGATATCTTAAAAGTCAGCTAAGGGATAACATTGCACCAGAGTTGGGCAGCAGCATCTATGTACTCAACACCAATACTGCGATCACCAATCCGCCTGCCAAGCGTGGATTATCGCAAATCCTCCCATTGCATTACATGGGGGAGGCCTCGTCCAACAGAGGACGTATAAAGACTAGTGATGATGATGATGATGATGATGATGAAGGAAACCGGCATGTCCTAGAATCTAAAATTTGATGGTATGTGACTACCTATCCGTATATAGCAGGTGTTTGGATCATAACCAAAGTTGGCTACCGACAATCTTTTCTTATGGTCGAATAACTCCCAAAACTTAAAAGTTATCAAAAGTATTTTCGTTCGTGGGTAGATATTTTACACCTCTTTATCAAAAATAAATTTGAAGGAAAAAAGCAGTGTGCTTCTATGTAAAAAGCAGTGTGCTTCTATGTAAAAAGCAGTGTGTTTCTATGTAAAAAGCAGTGTGTTTCTATGAAAAAATACTTTTATAGCATTATCAAACTTGTTCAATCTTCACCGCCGAAGTTTAATAGTATTTCCACCATTCAGGAACTTTGAATTTTGATGCTATGAAATCGAAAGCAATTCTATGTTATTTCCCTGGATAATCGAAAGGCCGTACGTAACCCAAGAGGTAGAAACTGAACTAGTGGTTCGCCCTCACTAATACATGCGAAGAAGATAGGTCTTCTTACCTTTCCTTACCTTTCTAACCGGCTTCTAAAAACATTTACTGAGATAAAAATTTCAAAGGACCACCTCGATATTATTTCCCACACATCATCGTTAGTTAGGTATCTACTACTGGGGTCCATGATAATTGCTGTATATCACTTGCCTTTGGATTTCTGCTAGGGCATACTAATTTTCTCTCCTCACAATGTTGACTTTCACAACTAAACACTAGTACCTACTAATGTACATTTTGGATGACATGGCCCCCTTTCCTGTATCGTCCATTTCCTAAGACTTCCATTGATATTATTCTTGTCAGAGTTTAAGTTACATACGCGTGGTATAGTACGTATTTTTTAACTTGTCCTGACGTTCTGTATAAGCCAGGACTTTTTATAAAGCGCTAACAGCCGTGAAATTACAGGTGCTGCTCGATAAGCCGGACGGCAGCTATTGAACGGGCATGATGTGATAATCGTTTCATATCGGCCTTATCGACGAGTAATACCCTATTATCTACCATCATAGTAAACCAGCAGCAATAATTATAGCTCCTTTTCCTCATAGGGGACTTGGTCATACTTTTAAGAGGAGTGTTTGCTTAAACAAGGCCATACAAAAATATAACGGAATGACCAAAAAAAACTAAATTTTTCAAGAGATTTAGTGAAGTTTCGTATCACTTGTGAAGGTGAATTTGATCACCAAAAATATACTATTTTTGGTGTATTTTTGGTGATCAACTTCTTTAACATGCGTGGATGTTCATACATTTTTTAGAGGACCTTCTTTGTGATACTTTGCTGGTCTAGGCTGGCCTCGTTAGTATAAAATCCATATCTTTCGTGGTGTCACAAAAGGAATTTCACTTTGAAAATTTGTTTAGGTTGACTTATTACCTGCAATTAGATAACGAATTACCCATTTTTTAAAAATTCTATATTACTCCTTTGCCGCAACCAAGCGATGATGTTCTTACGTATGTGGGCACCCACATTCTCACGTTAGACCATTATCGCCTGATTTGGAGGTCTCGGCAGAAATTTACTATTAGTTCTACGTAATCTTTGCACAAGTCCTGTTTTGTGTTTGCTGTTTAATTAACTCTGCCGACTTCTCTGTATCTTTTCGTGATCAATGTGCTATCTACGCATACGTATGGTTATTCGGTAGCTATCGTAATAATATAATCCATCGCTATAAATGTAATCGGTACCTGTTATTTCTGAATGTTTCAAATCACCGATGACTACCCGTTGTAAAACATACTGGGGGCGATGTACAATTTATGGCTGGTATTAGCGAATTAATTTGGTAATAACCCGAATCGATAAACGTTAGCAGTTTTTTTTAATGAAATTTTTATGAACCCCTTCCTGATTTACTTATGAGAAAAAAAAATGCCTACGAATTATTTTTCGACGGGCCGGTTTCCTAACTATGAAATCACGCTTCTTTTAGGGTCCCTTTACAAAGGGTGCCAACCCCCTATTACTAAGCCTACGCCATCCGTCCGTCTTATTTCTGAATTTTGCACAGGAGTATATCTCGGCAGCCGTAAAAGTAGCCAGTTGAAATTTACCTATATAACTTAATGTGTTGTTGGGACATGAACCCTGAGCAAATTACAAAGTTATCCTGTAAAGAAAGCTTTTGAATTACGTAGTGATCATTGTGACTTGTAAACGTATCCCTACAATAAACGCATAGCCTTACATATTACTTTTACATCAATGACTATACGTTTAACCTAACTACTTACACATCCTAAAGAATATTTGCAGAGAAAATACTTTCCAACACAAAACTACTCTTTCATTGGTGTTGCAGTCGAATGCACGGTCTCGCTTCTAAAAGTCGCCATGTGAAGCTCGAATAACATTGACTTAACTTTGTCTGAAATATAACATCAGAAAATACAGATACTACTACTGTACAGATTACTGTATGTACGTCTTCTTAGTCTAGTTCACATTCTAGTGATAGGTGCTCTGTATAAGTGCTTCGAAACTACGTAACAAGCATTAATAACAAGTAATGTGTATGTTTGTATGTACGTCTTCTTAGTCTAGTTCACATTCTAGTGATAGGTGCTCTGTATAAGTGCTTCGAAACTACGTAACAAGCATTAATAACAAGTAATGTGTATGTTTGTATGTACGTCTTCTTAGTCTAGTTCACATTCTAGTGATAGGTGCTCTGTATAAGTGCTTCGAAACTACGTAACAAGCATTAATAACAAGTAATGTGTATGTTTGTATGTACGTCTTCTTAGTCTAGTTCACATTCTAGTGATAGGTGCTCTGTATAAGTGCTTTGAAACTACGTAACAAGCATTAATAACAAGTAATGTGTATGTTTGCTACATATTAGCCACATTTGAGCTCGTTTCAAATAACATTACCTAATATTGAATGGATTTTGACTAAATTCCGTACGAACCCTAAGAAAGATAAATCAAATGTATTCACAAACTAGGTTAAAACATAAACATAGAATAGAATATAGGTAGGTACCTACTTGTTTCTGTTTTTCCTTTGTTCGTAAATAAGGCGCGCGCCGTTGCTGGTCCAAAGATTCATGCACCGCCAGAGATGACTGACATACCGCATTTAACATAAAATAAAATAGGTACCTTTTGAGTACACGATTTCTTATGATAGCTTTCACTTATTTCTTCTAGAGAAAATTTAGATATGAAACATTTTCAATAAAGAAATTTCATGATTTCTCTTTTGGCCAAACACCTAAACATTTTGCCTAGCCTTTTTATCTTTACCAATAGTGTGTGGGTGTTGTGGTGCCATGGTACTAGTAGTTCCTGATACCCATGACACAAGGAATCCTACTGTGGGATCAGTACTATGTATGTAGTTATGAAAGTTGGGTGTTTTTCTTTTAAATGGTCTATTTGTGATTTCCAAAATTAAAGTGAAAACTGCTATTAATACGATGCCTTATAGCCTAAATGACCGGTTTTAGAACAAGAAAGAAATAGAAAAGTCTTTCAGTGTCGAAAAGTTTGTCTCGAATAGGCTCCGAAACGGCTCAACGGATTTCATTGCAAATGGAATTTTAACTATGTTCCATTTTAGTACAGGCAAATTAGCAAAAAGTGTTGCCCTAAGTCGAGTAGTCGTGGATTCTTATGGAATCGATAGATGACACGAAAAGAAGCTTATCCCAGGTTTGCACCGTTTCTGGCGCATACGGAAGGCTTTTAAATATTAGGTACAAACTTTGAATAATTGTAACTTTTGAAAAAACAAAAAAGTGTTAAGTGCAAGTTCAATTACTTATAGAGACAGTCTTAGTGCGTTATGGATTTTAATTAAAACTACGTGCATAGTGGGAAACACTGTGAATTTGTTTTTTTTAGTTTGCGGCTCGGGGGAAATTTATGTACTCGGTGCAAACTTACATAAGGTTTCTATAAGTATTATAAACACTATATCAGTTTTGCACACCTCAGCGATTTACGGAACATAGTTTTTTTTTCATTTTTTGTAAATAGTACTTCGGGGGAAACTTATGTAGTCGTGCAAATTTTATTATGGTATATACTACCAGTTTACCACAATCGCACGTAAAAAAAAACACAAATTTTGTACCGGAAGTACTTCTTAATAATATATCTTAATAAGAAATCAACGGCGTGGGTGGGGTGCAGATTCATACCAAAATGTAGCCCGTATTCATCCCACGAATAATAAAATTGTATATTTGTCCATATTAATCGCAAAATGTAGTCCGGATTCATACCAACCCACGACCTTTAACAATGGATATTAGCACAGTCAGACAGAAAAATGCCTTACTATTATTTTCATATATTTTTGTTGGATGCAAATTATTAATAATTGGCGTTCGTATGTTTGTATGTTTGTCTGAAGATAACTTGCGAACTTTTGATATATTCTTTATAAAACTAGTATTCTTTATACAATTTGGTAGATGGGTATATAGTATTAGTACAATTTGTGTAAGGTTATGAGCTAAATTGGTTCGGGGGTTGTAGAAGATATTGGGGCCAAAGAAAGGGTAAAAAAGTGAAACAATCATAGACGTTTCAAAACTAGTTTTAATTTTATTTTAGACTGTGTAACTTTTGGGATATAAGCAAAGAAGTAAAAATAAATAACCTCTACAGTTTTTCCAGTAATCTACTATCATCCATCGAGGAGTTCCGTTGTCCACCTTCCGTCTCCATCATCAGATCAGCTCGCTGTCACCATCATAAATAAATATTTAATAAATAAATAATTCTGGACAGTTCACACAACATTATCTAGCCCCAAGCTAAGCAGAGCTTGTGTTATAGGTTCTAGATAACTGATATACTTTAATACAATACATTACATGGATAGATATTTTTTATTATACATAGAAAATAACCAACGAAAACATATAACATAACATTAATAACATCCTGAACAAATATCTGCAGATAATACAAATATTTATAAATTATACAATATAGGTAAATTCAAGAGAAATATCAATAGGGCTCTTAATGGTAGGCAGCGCGTTTGCAATACCGTGGGTGTTGTCCATAGGCGGCGGTGACTGCTTTACATCAGGCGGGCCGTCTGCTTGTTTGTCACGTTTAGGGCATGTAATATCGGAAGGTTTTCCATTCCTATACTGGTTTCCGATATTAAATCTCAATATTGGCATTCTGATATTAATATCGGAATTTCGTTATTTATTTAGAAATTGCACATATTATTTATAAATTGCACAAATTCGGTATTAGGTTGGATT
The DNA here is from genome assembly GCA_932527175.1 of Operophtera brumata. NCBI lineage: Eukaryota > Metazoa > Arthropoda > Insecta > Lepidoptera > Geometridae > Operophtera > Operophtera brumata. Next base: position 30,075,794 of record OW052226.1, on the reverse strand, counting down.
AAGTGCAATAAAACATATTTTTAAATCATATTCTAATCGTATCTGATCACGGGAGAACTAACTAATGTCTTTGCGAGTAGATGTTATTGGCAGATATATCATTCTACCCTCTTTCTCGCTCTTTTATTATGAACGATACCACTACCATCGGTTTCATTGTCACACTTCACCCCAACTCAACACACAACACTATCGGTATCCGGTCGCGTAGCAGGTACCACACTTTTTTGATTTTTACACATTCTCACCACAGGCTTCCATACTCCAGATAATTGAAAACCATCTTCTCTATTGATATTTCTGTATATAGTAATCTCAATTGCCTCTCGTGCCATTACAAATATTTATATAATATACGAATCTTTGCTCGTTGTATAGGATATTGATGTTATCTAAAAGCTTATGTTATAAATAATTGTATAATTCTGATTCTCTGAAACGATTTCTACACTAGTCCGTGATTTTCCTGAAAAAATATTTTAAAAATGGCTTTCACCTTTTTTTTAAATTGTTTATACTTATTTTTGTTTGTGATGACAGTAAACCTCAGATATCGGTTTTTAAAGTAATCGAAACAGTAACAAAAAAAGCATTTACATCCACAGCACGAACCATTGCATTGAAATAAAATTAAAAATATGGAAAAATTAAAAATTCTGTTTAGTCCCTTACATTCTAAGGACATTTTAAAAGTAAAGTCACATAAACTTTTTCTTCCAAACCTATCTTAAAAACTTGGTCATTATGTCAGCTATTTATCATATAAATTTGATTGAGATTCTTTTACGGGATCATTCATGATATTCAATTTAAACAGTTGAATGCGAAATTCTGGTTTTTAAGATTAAGTGAAATCTTAAATAAAACTAAATAATAACTTTCAGCATTGCATGTATTCAGTGAATCATCACAGTAAATTTTCGAAATGGCGACCTTCTTGCTCAATACATAATCAGCATCGTCTAAAAAAAATATCTTTATTGCGTAGAAAAGCGATTCTGTTGCTTTTGAATTGTTGCTTCTGCCTGGGTCAACCTTTTTCGCAATTCTTCCACATTTCGGCACTCTCGAGAGTAAACAATCTCTTTATAATATCCCCAAACAAAAAAGTCAATGGGTTTTAAGTAGAGAGATCGCGGGGGCCATGCGATATGCCCGCCTCGGCCAATCCATTTATCACCAAGTATCACATTTTGTTAGTAGTAGTAGAGCTTTTTTGTGAAATACTTCGTCCGGGAAAGTACTACCACCATACCTATTTCTGCCGCAAAGCAGTAGTGCTCGCATTGCTGTGTTCCGGTTTGAAGGGTATGGGTGCGTGCCGGTGAAGTTAAAGTCACATGAGACTTTTCATCTTTATGTTTCAGGGTGGCGGTCGCAGTGCAATGTCACATAGGGCGCGTCCTAGGAGGGCGTGACCTATGTGATAACGCACTGTTCATAGGAAGAGAGTACCGCTTATCATCAGGTGGACCATCTGCTTGTTCAGTCATTCTTAGTAGTATTAAAAAAAACCTGTCATTAAGATATTGTCTAACTTTTGACGCAAAGTGACATGGTGCGCCGTCGTTTTAAAAAGTCATGTTTTGGCGTGTTAGTAAAATGATGTCTGTGGATTATCCATTTAAATCTTCTCTTAAAAAGTTCAAGTATGACTCGCCATTTAGGCGATCTGGCAGTTGGAATGGGCCCACCATCTGTCGCAGGTTTCTGCCTCGTATGTAGAAAATAATGTCCTTGAACAACAAAGATGGGTTGTTTTACTATTGCTTATGTGCAAAACAATCTTCAGACTGTCACATTTCTTTTTAATTCCGACTTGCAGAACATTTTCTTAAATTGAACTAACTTTTATTAAATTGAGTGTTTTTATGATCCTGTGCAAGAATCTGGAACAAGGTTACATGACTAATAGCTGTCACATCAGCCATGTTTTTAAGATAGGTTTGGATTAAAAAGATTATGTGGCTTTTTTTTTAAACGTTCATTGAAAGTAAGAGTTTAGGCAAAAAAAATATATATCTTCATATTATTTTTTTTATTTTAATGCAATAGTAGGTGCTATTGATGTAAATGCTATCAGACAAGGTAGCCCTAGTATTTAGCTTATTTACAACAACAAAAACAGGCCTCTACCTCAACGAATCGAGTCCCAATGGCCAAAAAAGTGTAAGAGCTCCGATTGTCTTAAAAACACATAACTCGAAAACTACTAAAAATCGCGAAATGGCGGTGGTTCGGGTATCTCTGGGGGTAACCTTTCTTTGGACTTCGGCTTGACACTACTTTTTGGGACACACTGTGTATATTATTACTTTGTTGATTATTTTATACCAACAATTTTATGAAATAAATAGATGTTCCATAATAACTTTTTTTTTTGCTGACGTTACTTTCACTCGTTTTAGGTGTAGGTATTTCTAGGTGGGATAAATACGTACTCTAAAAATGAAATGAATATTAACTGTATGAATCCGGAATAATTATTATTACTTTCAGCTCGTGGGATGATTTTCTGGGATCAATACGGATGCACCCCGCGGTCGGGGGACAGTATTAGCAGTGTAGCGCCACAGTATATATATTAGTTTCTTAGCACCGCACTGAACTTACATATATAATACTTAAAAAATGCATGTTCCGTATATAAATTCCAGTATTAAATGGCTGGCGAATGTAGTACTAATCAAATGAATAAGTTTAAGTGAAATTCCAGAATTGCCTGAAATTTCCCCGAAGTAGAGCGACAATAAAATATGGAAAAAGTGACTTCCGTGTGAGGTACCCAGGTGCAAACCTGGTAATTTATTTGGCCCATTTTTCTGGTAATTCTGTCAATTTGCACCGACTACTTCAATTTCCCCCGAGCCGCAATACAGAAAATAAGATTTTTTTAGAAATGTTTTTTTTTTCGTATGTTCCGTAAGTCAGATTAAAAAAATACTTGGTGCAAATGTAGATCATAACGGTCTTAAGTGTATGCCAAATTGCACCGACTACATCTATTTTCCCCATTAAGTTACGGGTATTATAAGGTTTTCACCCTATTTCACCCTGTTCCGGGGGGGTGAATTTGCTGAAAGTTATATTAGAGGTGATTTTCAAGCCAAACAAATCAATTAGAAAAGGTTTTGTGACTACATCTAATTACTTCCACACTTTTGCTAAAAATCACCTAATTTGCCTGTACTATTTTGATTCTTTCTGGGTTCAGGAGGCATGAATTTACCGCGCGAATGAAGTCGCGGGTACGGCTTGTGATTAAATAAACTTGGAAATACATCAATTTATTTTCCAATCACAACTATTTTTACCCACCTAGCTATAATTGCAATGCGTTCCTCACTAGAAGTTTTATGACAAACTAAACTTAAGTATCACAAACTACTGCATACCAAGTAAGGTTGATGGAATGGGGTGATGGTATTCAGAAATAACAGGGATTTGAAACTCGTTCACATATGATATTTCGTTTCAAATAACTTTGCCATTCTGAGTAGGTATAGCTACATTAGGTTAAAAGTTCGCTCAGTCAATATATGACCGTCGGAGGAAAGGGCGAGTTCGGTTAGTAGCTAGTCACAAAGTTATTTAGAACGAAATACCCTGTAGACCCATACAAAGACATTATTATTTGTCCAAGAAAATATTTCACAATAGGGTTAGTGGCGTCACCTAATGCCGAGTTTTCACGGTAAGGCCGCGGTCAGACCGAACTGGTCGGACGACTAGTCGGATGCTATACTCGTAACAAGTAAACACGTGACTTGAGTGCTCTTGGACGACGACATCCAATCAGAGTGGATTCGGACGGTGTTCTATTTTTACGTGCTGACTCAAAATATATAATATGAGACAGTCATCTCTTCAGAGTTCTCCCCATAGGCCTCCCCACAGGACGCAATGGACATAGCCATGGTGATGCCCATGAGACTTGCCATAGTCACCACGCTTGGCAGGTGGATTGGTGTTAGATTCTCAGATGGATGCTGCTGGTCATCTTCTGGTGTTATCCCTTAATCAGCTTTTACGTAGACTTTTTTATCGGGAGGGACTGAGAGGTGTATATCCTTATGCCAAACACTCCACGGCCAGAGTGAGAGTGAGACTGAGATTTCGGGCAAACTAATGCAAGCCTCGTACGAGCACACTCACTCCGAGCGCGCTCGTATCGTGAAAACACGGCTTAACGAAAAGCCCTTTCCCGCCAGCTATCATTTCATCCGATCGTGTCAAATAAAATGGCAATATCTGTTTGTACTCGTAGGCATTGTAAAGGCACCTTCGATTGACAATGTTACACGGAAGACGGCACGTAGCCTATTCGACACGCCGTGTCGAGTAGGACCCATTTCTATAATTTCCCTAGACGGGCTGACAAGTCAGAACAATAATTGAATAGAAAATTGTTGGGTTCCGTACCACTGTGTATTCATTCTGTACAAAAATTGAATACATCCGTAATACTTAGGTATACCGAGTATGAAATAAAATCGTTGCGTGCAATAACTCAACTGGCAGTCAGTCAGTTGAACCAGTCACGACTAGTTAGTGACTGGCTATCAACGCACAGCGTATAAACCGTGGGTCCTAGACCTACAATTTGGAGGGTACATTCTTTTTGTAGTCTATGGATGCGCTAAAAAAGGAATTTCTAAATTTGCCCCTGAATTCATACTTCTAGAATAAAACACTAAACTAATCACTACAAATAAAACCTTGGTGAAGGTGCAACAAATATGAAATTAATTGACTCATAAATACGGCAGATAAAACATCTGTACACTTATAAGTATGAAACTAACAGGATATAAAAGATAATTTTGACCCAAATTGCATAGGTAAATGAAAAGCCCGCACATTAAGTTTTGGCAATTATTTAGCTCATATTTCGAGCGGCTGCGTGTCTGATGAGAATACTAATCGAGTACAGAATTATCTGGTTACAAATTAATACGTATATATAGATTAGTTGGATTAGTGGGATATAGTTCAAAGTTCATAGTTTCTTTATTAATAACTGATTATAGCTACAGGTCAAAAATAATCTAATATATAAAAGGCAATGTCCTGACTGACTGACTGACTGACTGACCGAGGTCCAACGCACAGCCTAAACCGCTAATCGTAGAGACTTGAAATTTACAGGGTGTGTTTGTCTCGATGCGTAGGGTTGTACTAAGAAAGGAATTTTGAAAATTCGCATGCTAAGGGGTTCAAAATGGGGTTCTAACGTAAAACAATAATGCTCTGTATTTCGGAAACCGTTAGTAGTAGAATCATGAAATTATACATGGAGATTCCTCAAATAAAATTAACAAACACGTGTTTCAGCATTTCCTGAAATTTTCCTGATAAATGACAGGGGAACGTTTACTTTGTAAAAAAAAGAAAAAAAAGGAAGTTTTTACAACGCACAGCCTAAACCGCTGGTCGTAGAGACTTGAAATTTGGAGAATGTAGTCCTTTTAGGCTGTAAAAGTGTACTCAAAAAGGAATTTGGAAAATTCGCTCCCTTAGGGTTCCATAAAGGGCTTTTAATGTATACACTTTGCGTTTCGCAGCGCACAGCCTAAACCGCTGGACCTAGATACATGAAATTTGGAGGATGTATTCATTTTTGGGTGTAAGGGTGTACTAAGAAAGGATTTTGGAAAATTCAGCCTGTAAGGGGTCCAAAATGGCTTAATGGCAAAACTATAATGCTTCGTATTTCGTAAACCGTTTGGTAGTAGATATTTGAAAACTCACAGGTAGATTTCTTATATAAAAATAGTAAAAACATGTGTCAGCAGTACCTGAATTTTTGCTGAAAACAGCCACGGGAACGTTTTGTTTGTACATAAATACACTTTACGTTTTAGACAGATTTCAGCGTATTTTGACTATTTAAAAGTTAGTTTCACAGTGTAGTCATTGAGATCAAAATATTTTCAGGACCTCAAGGTTCAAATGGGACCCCTAAATTGAAAAAATTTAATATGGTGTCGAATCAAAGTTCGTTTCACGGTATCGTTGTTGAAATCAAAATATTGACAGGACCTCAAGGATCAAATGGGACCCCTAAATTGAAAAACTTGAGTCTGGTGTCATTTCAAAGGTCGTTTCACGGTGTCGTTGTTGAAATCAAAATATTTTCAGGACTTCAAGGTTCAAATGGGACCCCTAAATTGAAAAACTTGAGTCTGGTGTCATTTCAAAGGTCGTTTCACGGTGTCGTTGTTGAAATCAAAATATTTTCAGGACTTCAAGGTTCAAATGGGACCCCTAAATTGAAAAACTTGAGTATGGCGCCATTTCAGAGGTCGTTTCACGGTGTCGTTGTTGAAACCAAAATAATTTTAGGACCTCATGGTTAAAATGGGACCCCTAAATTGACTTGAGTTCGGTGTCGTTTCAAAGGTCGTTTCACAGTGTCGTTGTTAAGATTAAAATATTTTTAGGAAATCAAGGGTAAAATGTGACCCCTAAATTGAAAAACTTGAGTGTGGTGTTGTTTCAAAAGTCGTTTCACGGGGTGGTTGTTGATGTTTAAGTTGTTGTCTGCACGCCGCGCCGGAGATGTTTTCAAACTACGCGCGGACGAAGTCGCGCGCGGGTCATCTAGTAATATATATAAAAGGCTTTGTCCTGACTGACCGAGGTCCAACGCACAGCCTAAACCTTGGGTCATAGAGACTTGAAATTTGGAGGGTGTGTTTGTCTCAATGCGTAGGGTTGTACTAAGAAAGGAATTTTGAAAATTCGCATGCCAAGGGGTTCAAAATGCGGTTCTAACGTAAAACAAAAATGCTCTGTATTTCGAAAACCGTTAGTAGTAGAATCATGAAATTTTGCAAGGAGATTCCTCGAATAATATAAACAAACACGTGTTTCAGCATTTCCTGAAATTTTCCTGAAAAATGACAGGGGAACGTTTTATTTGTAAAAAAATAAAAAAACTTTAGTTTTTACAACGCACAGCCTAAACCGCTGGTCGTAGAGACTTGAAATTTGGAGTGTAGTCGTTTTAGGGTGTAAAAGTGTACTTAAAAAGGAATTTGGAAAATTCGCTCCCTTAGGGGTCCACAAAGGGCTTTTAATGTATACACTTTGCGTTTTGCAGCGCACAGCCTAAACCGCTAGACCTAGATACATGAAAATTGGAGGATGTATTCATTTTTGGGTGTAGGGGTGTACTAAGAAAGGATTTTGGAAAATTCACCCTGTAAGGGGTCCAAATCGGCTTTTAATGTTAAACTATAATGCTTCGTATTTCGGAAACCATTAGTAGTAGATACTTGAAAATTCACAGGTAGATTCCTTATATAAAAATAGTAAAAATATGTTTCAGCAGTACCTGAAATTTAGCTGAAAAAAGCCACGGGAACGTTTTGTTTGTAAGTAAATACACTTTACGTTTTAGCCAGATTTCAGCGTATTTTGACGATTTAAAAGTTAGTTTCACAGTGTAGTCATTGAGATCAAAATATTTTCAGGACCTCAAGGTTCAAGTGGGACCCCTAAATTGAAAAACTTGAGTATGGTGTCGTTTCAAAAGTCGTTTCACGGTGTCGTTGTTGAAATCAAAATATTTTCAGGACCTCAAGTTTCAAGTGGGACCCCTAAATTGAAAAACTTGAGTATGGTGTCATTACAAAGGTCGTTTCACGGTGTCGTTGTTGAAATCAAAATATTTTCAGGACCTCAGGGTTAAAATGGGACCCCTAAATTGAAAAAAATGAGTATGGTGTCGTTTCAAAGGTCGTTTCACGGTGTCATTGTTGAGATTCAAATATTTTCAGGACCACAAGGTTAAATGGGACACCTAAATTGAAAAACTTGAGTTCGGTGTCGTTTCAAAGGTCTTTTCACAGTGTCGTTTATAAGATTAAAATATTTTCAGGAAATCAAGGGTAAAATGTGACCCCTAAATTGAAAAACTTGAGTGTGGTGTCGTTTCAAAAGTCGTTTTTCGGGGTGGTTGTTGATGTTTAAGTTGTTGTCTGCACGCCGCGCCGGATATGTTTTCAAACTACGCGCGGACGAAGTCGCGCGCGGGTCATCTAGTAATAATATAAAATAATTTAATAAATTGGTATGTTTCGTAATTAATTAACACAAACAGAAACCATGATCAATTTAAATTAATAATAGTAAGGTACCTATCTCATAACTTCTAATACGTAAAACCTAATGAAGTAAGCTCATTACAATCATAGAATGACTGCTCTATAAGCCACTTATTGAGCCTATTTCTAAAAGATTGTGTCGATGGTGCGTCTGTGATATCAGCTGGTAGACGATTGTACACCGTCGGCCCTATCACGCGGATTAGCTTAGCCGTTTTCGTGAGCTGTCGCGGCAGCGCTCTCAACCTGTATGCGTGCCTATGCCCGTCACCGTACCTTGCATATTCATCAAAGTTATTTCTGACATAGAGTGCTGCTTGAAACATGACAAGGTCAGGTACTGTCATGATTCCTAGGGACTTAAAATATGGTCGTGCTGATGTGTCCCGTGAGACTCGCACTATGGCACGTACTGATCTTTTCTGTAGTCTGAAGGCCCGCTGCCAGTCGGCTGCGCGCCCCCATAGCTCAACCCCATATTGTAACAGAGAGTGGACCGAGGCGAAATAAAAAGTTCTTACACTCTCTCTGTCCAACGTTGAGGAGAGGCGCCACAGTGCGTAACATGCTCGACCTATCCGCATGCAGAGTGAGTCAATATGGTTTTCCCAAGTGAGGCCTTTATCAAGCTTAAAACCGAGAAATGAAGCACAATCGACTTTCGTGACCCACTCTGATCCCAAGCTTACAGACATTGGCGTGTAATTCCGCCCAGCAAGGTTAAAATGCATGTAATTAGTTTTTGCTACGTTCAAAATGAGGCCGTTTTTTTGGAACCACCCCTGCAAGTTTCTCGCAGCAGCATTCAGCTTTTTCTCTAGACCGTCTAGATCGGAGGCCTCCACGATCGCCGCCACATTGTCGGCATACATATGGATATGTGCATCGCTTATACAATCCGGTAAATCGTTCAAGATGAAGGAAAACATTATGTTCGACAGCGATGAACCTTGCGCAATACCAATAGTAGTCGACTCGGTTTCGATTTAATTTTCCCTCCACTACCCGTGACTATTTGCGATCGCCCAGTGATGAAGTTGAGTAGCAGGTGCAATGCTGTATCGTCAATTCCATAATACTTAAGCTTGGCCGCTAGAACTGCATGGTCTGCGACGTCGAAGGCCTTCGATAAGTCGCAGAAAATGACAGCCACTTGCTTCCGGCGTTCCCGGGCGTCAAGTACGTTACTCACCACCGCCCTTGCAACGTCAGTCGTCGATCGACCTGCCCGATAGGCGTACTGCCTATCAGATAGGGATCCCGTATTCGTCAAGTGCTCCGTTAGGCGCATACTGAGACCGTGCTCGAAAATTTTGGCGATGCCTGGGATTATAGACACGGGGCGGTAGTTGTCGATAGCCTCCCTTTTTCCTTTGCCCTTGTAGAGCGGTGATACCCTGACATTTTTCAACGTTTGAGGGTAACCACCGTTGTACCGGCATCTGTTGAACAGAATCGAAAGTATACAAGACAAAGGGGCTGCAGCCGTATGAAGAAGGGATATAGATATTTCGTAAATATCCTGTGTCTGCTTAAGTGCTACCCCCGATGAAATAATTTTAAAAATCTCCATATTCGTGAAAGACTTAAAGCGAAGCGACCGGTCAGCGGGCGGGCGAGCGACCGCCAGCGCTTGCATCGCTGCGGACACGTCAGCTGCGGGTGCGCCGGACGTCAATGCGGCACTCACAAAGTGCTGATTAACCGCGTTAACAGCAGCGACTTCGCTCGAGAACTCAGAGCCGTCTGACCTTCTCAGGGACCCGATAAAGTCAGGATTCCTTCGGCACCGCCCGGTCTCAATTTTCAGAATGTCCCACATAGTTTTGGCCATATTGACGACCCTAGCAGATAGGGTGCTGTTATCGGGAAATTTTACACTCAAGTATTTTATATCTCTTAGCAGGTATTCTAAGTTTATGATATCATCTGACACCCAGGACTTTTTGGCTTTTTTCCCAACGCATTTGAGTGGAAAGCAAATGTTTATCTTGTTAAAGATAATATTAACTATAGCTTGACCTAGGTCATTTACCGACGCTATGTATTTTTGAGAGATCTCATCCCAATCGACGCTCTCAATTGATGCGGCGAATTTGTATTTATTTGCTCTCGTAAACACTCTAACGCTGCGAGGAGGCTCGGAATACACTGTACTTCCGCGTGTACGGCGAACTGATCGCTCAGGCCCGTGGACGCCTGAGTCACACGTACGGCGCCCGAACTCGCACAATCACTGTCCACGTAGACATGGTCAATGCACGTACTTGTTAAATTGGTCACTCTAGTGGCAAACTCACACATATAATTACAATATTATAATCGATTAGTTCTACCGCTGAGATCTCACACACTCTCTCTACAGATAGACTATTTAAACTAACTTCCTTAAATCTAATGTCATTCTTAACATAGACGCACGATCTACCACAGTTGATCGAACTTCTACAATAGTAAGAACCAAGATTGAAATTGTTAACATTAATGCATTTCAACTCAAAGTCTTTCTGCCAATGTTCAGTAATGCATAGTACGTCACACTTAGGATCGCTTTCTAGTAGAACTTCAAGCTGCTTCGTTTTATTTGGAAGCGAACGCATGTTTTGATGGTTGACCGAAATAGTGGACTGCGACGTCGCACGACGTTGATCTAGTTTAGTGAGTGAGTCATTATGCGCCGGAGTCGGCGCGCTATATTACTCACATTTATGCTAAGAAGGTCATTTAAGCCGCAATCGTCAGGTATTTTTATTTACACTATTCCTATTCCTAAACGCTGTGATGATAGCGACCTCATCCTCATTGAGTCCTCATATAATGATGATGAAAGTGTTGGTAAGATATAAAAGTACAGTTCAAATCTCTATATTTGAGGAACTCCTCACTTCTAAAACCAAAAAGGCAGCTAATTCAGTAATGATGACATGGGAATCCATGAGTATTCTCATTCATTAGTTTAATTGATAAACTATAAAGTATCCTGGTTATCAATCGATCATAAACATGCAAACTTCCACTTTATAATATTATAGTAAATCAAATTTTGCTTTTCTTTTTTCGACGAAATTGCTACGCTTGTGATGGTCAAATCAAATCAAATCAAAACATTTATTTGCTTTTGTTTTGTCTTAGGTAGCGATTTCGTAGAATGGTAAAACTAAAAGTTTAAAATAAAATAAAAAAAATTTTACCATATCAATTAGTTTTGTTTATTTTTTATTTATACTACTTGGAATGACTGATCAAGCAAATGGCCCACCTGATGTTAAGTGGTAGCTTCTGCCTATGAACAGTGCAGTACCTCATAGGTCACGTCCACCTAGGAAGCACCATACGTACTTTAGGTACCCTAGGTACTTTAGTAATCTCTCGGTAAGGAGATCAGAACATTTTAAAACATTCATTAACATTCCACGGTGACTTTCATAATGACACCAGTCATCCCATGAACCTAAGCCACAGATAAAATAATACTAGACTAGTACATAAGCGTAGGCACGGCAGGTGAAACCTACCGCTAGATTACGGGCGTCATATTACGGTCGCCAAAAGCGTCGTCGTAAGCCGCTTTTTTGGAACCAAGGCATGATACAAAGAGAATTTACCCCTCCGTCTCCTCCCGTGGATTTCATAAAAGCCGTCTAAGAGATTACACAAGGGGTTGGGCAGCGGCATCCATCTGAGTACTTAAAATAAATTCAGCAATCGCCACTTTGCCTGCCAAAAGTGTTGATTATGGCGAATCTCCCAATGCATTATAGGCCGCGGCCCGGCTCACCACAGTTCCAACTGGACACGCTCGGATTAATTTACAAAATACCTAACGAGAATGGCCGGCTGGACACGCATCCATGAGAGCGGTGCAAGACAATGGCTGGTAATGTCAGAAATAAAAGTTGTTTTGCTTGTTTCAATATTTGTATATTACTAATACATACTGTATATTACTAATATATACTGTATATTACTAATATATACTGTATGTTACTAATATATACAGTATATTACTAATAAATACTGCATATTACTGTTTTTAAAACAACAAATTATACAGTCACAGATTGGTTGCACAAACAGTCTCAGCATATTTTATACACCCACACGAGTCCGGTATGATGATACCAAAAAATGTGCAATAATCTCATCTCATGACGGAGTCCTTATCGATGATGATGAAAGAGTGGGTAAGATATAAAATTACAGTTCCAATCTCTATATTTGAGGAACCCCGATTTAGGGTGGCTTCCGTTAAATGTGAAGGGCGTACATTGTGATTTCGATACTTTCACAAGCACTTCGTCACTTCACACGTATATTTGTTACAGCCTTTGGAACTCCACAGTTTTTATTGAGATTAAACTATCAGGTTGCTGACAATGAAAGTCCACGTTGCTGAAACTAACACTATATGTTGCAGGAAATGAAACCTGTAGGCAGGTTCTTATAGTAGATAGTAGAACCCACCGGCAAGGGACTTCTTGGTGCACCGCTTAGTTTGGTTGGCTCTAAAAACACGAGCGCAACAAAAAGTGACTCTGAGCGAGATTCGTTATCAGCTTTTCTTTCCACTACAGCGAGAAAAGTTGATAAAAAATAAAGAACCTAAGCCGAAACAACAAAAAAAACATTAATTTAAGAAAGAAGACTTTTAGCTCTTTTTTTCGGTCATTTCTTTCTGTTTCCGACATAGCTCTCAGAATTCGCAAGGTAAAGTGGCAATGGGCAGGCCATATAGCTTGCAGAACTAACAACTGCTCCCCAACGGTGAAAAAAATCCATGTATAAATAAGATGCTTGGGGTGCATTTTTTTACTTTTCATAACTCTCTTCTCATAGATAGTTGCCAACAGAATGATTGTTACATTTACTTTAGCAAGCACCCCATGCTTTTAAAAAAAAAAAAAAAAAAAACTGTTTGATTGTTCGATCTTCTACTACTGTAATATAAACTCTTTGAAATTGAAAATTATTTTCTATTTCTTAGTTCGGTTAGCTATAAAAGTGTGTTTTTTATTTTTTTTTAAATATTGTTTATTTTTCATTTTTTAGTTCGATTTATCAATTAGTTATTTGTTGACATGTGGTATTGAAATTTCTCACAGTAAGGCCCTCTAACTCTAACTCTAACTCTAACTTTAACTCTAACTCTCTCTCTCTCTCTCTCTCTCTATGCAAAGTTTCAAAATAATCAGACTTCTGGAAATTGGTGAAAATTATGCTCAAAGATTCAGTTACATACATACATACCCAAGATACAACCCAACCTAATAAAAGCGTGTTAAAAACAGGGTTATCGTTATCCAGTAAAGGTTCACGTATACGAAACAAGAACTCAATAACAATAATAACCCCCCCCCCCCCCTCCCCCCCCCCGCACACCCAACAGGCGTCTACAAAAAGCTTCTACAATCTTTTAATGTGATGAATTATATGTTACTTTTAGTAGTATGATTCGGTAGATGTGAATGTCTTGGCCTGACAGTTTATTGACTGTGTCCCGTGATCGTCTTAATAATCTGTAGAGATTTAAAGCTTGAGTTCAAGTAATTCTCTTACCAAAGAGGCGACCTGCCAGCGTTTATCTACATTATTACGGAAAGGAGATGCTGTTCGTAATTCAGAAATCACTTACCCCGTTCCAGCAATTCGCTCTGGAGTGGCCTCGTATGTCGTCCTCAGGATCCTGTAATGTTTATGTAAAAATGATGACTTTGTCTCACATCCTAGGTTCCTAAACTAACGTTGTGATCCAGTCAAACATAGGTTATGTGTCTGTATATTAGTGGTCGTCATCGAATGTCAGATAAGTCCTTATGCAATTAGTGCCACCACCTTATAACTGTGTAGGTTCGTTTGATTGATTGCATTGTTCTAAGCTTTCGTTCATAAGCCCGTTCGTGCATAGTATAGTGTAGGTATATGTCTGTTTCTAGTGTCGCCTTGGAATCTGAGAATTGTGGGCCGCTCAAGGTTATCATTCGCCCCCTATGGACTCCCTCGTTGTGGGAAATACGAAGAGATCCCTTACTCCAGCGGTGCGCAACATTGCTTGTTTGTGCTATGTGACAGCGCGGTGTGCGTGAATGCTTGCCATTCGCTCTAACGATGCGCGGGGGGTGAATCCTATCATATGCTGACCACCCAGACTCCTCAGGGGTGTAGCCCTAATCATATGAGGCTAAGTTTCAAAATATAGATCTCGTATTTACTTTTACGTCGACTTTAGTGTTCTGTTCTCCAACGTGTCACAAGTACCAACCAGAGGTACCGTAGGTGGCTTTAGATTAGGTTCTGATTAAGTGGTTGTGATCGCATTTAGATCCAGCGATGGTCAGTTATAATGATCTCGTAAGTGTTGTAATCCGATTCCAAGCCGGCGCAAGCGATTCCTCTGTACTGGTGACTCGATCCACTATAATGATAGTGTAATGTATGTGTTTGTAGAAACGCGTGCATTATTCAATTCAGAAAGATTTCCCGCCATTTAAGTTGGCTTTTCCGGCAGCTCACTCTCGAGAGCTTCATTTGAATATAGTACATACTATAGAATAATTCGCTTAGAGTTGTCGTTGTTTAGCTCCTTGCGTCCAAGAATACCACACGCCAACACCAGTTCGCGTGAATACATATATATAGATATATCGTGTAATTTCCCACCTTGTCACTACACGTGATTACGGGGACGAGAGTGTGTTTGTTTGTGTGTGTGTTTGCGCTAAGCAGTTTGCTCTCATGCAACACAGTTATATTTGCTAACAAGCAGTATTATAGTTCCCTCACATGAGACTAATTAAAAAGGCCATATTTATAATATGGACTGTAAGTCGTTCTGTCAATGAATATATAATAGTCAGATCCTAGGTAAACAGTTTATGATCAACAAAATTACACAATAAAGATTAAGCATAAAACGTGCAACAGTGTATTCAGGTTGAAGTCTAGATTTATAAGGTTCATGATTCCGCCATCCCTAGATTAATTATAAAAACTTAGGTTTATGACTCCGTCATCTCTATACATAGGTACTTAGATTTGCATACACACCTAGGTACTTAGTTTGTGAGCCAGCCATCTCTATAGGTACACTTAATTAGCGTAAACATCTAGGTACTTAGCTTTTTCAGGATACGGCAGTCAGCAACTAGCTTTTGTCTCACTCACTAAACAAAAATAATCAGACTTCTGGAAATTGGTGAAAATTATGCTCAAAGATTCAGTTACATACATACATAGATACAACCCAACCAAATAAAAGCGTGTTAAAAACAGGGTTATCGTTATCCAGTAAAGGTTCACGTATACGAAACAAGAACTCAATAACAATAATAACCCCCCCCCCCCCCCCCCCCCCCCCCTCCCCCCACACCCAACAGGCGTCTACAAAAAGCTTCTACAATCTTTTAATGTGATGAATTATATGTTACTTTTAGTAGTATGATTCGGTAGATGTGAATGTCTTGGCCTGACAGTTTATTGACTGTGTCCCGTGATCGTCATAATAATCTGTAGAGATTTAAAGCTTGAGTTCAAGTAATTCTCTTACCAAAGAGGCGACCTGCCAGCGTTTATCTACATTATTACGGAAAGGAGATGCTGTTCGTAATTCAGAAATCACTTACCCCGTTCCAGCAATTCGCTCTGGAGTGGCCTCGTATGTCGTCCTCAGGATCCTGTAATGTTAATGTAAAAATGATGACTTTGTCTCACATCCTAGGTTCCTAAACTAACGTTGTGATCCAGTCAAACATAGGTTATGTGTCTGTATATTAGTGGTCATCATCGAATGTCAGATAAGTCCTTATGCAATTAGTGCCACCACCTTATAACTGTGTAGGTTCGTTTGATTGATTGCATTGTTCTAAGCTTTCGTTCATAAGCCCGTTCGTGCATAGTATAGTGTAGGTATATGTCTGTTTCTAGTGTCGCCTTGGAATCTGAGAATTGTGGGCCGCTCAAGGTTATCATTCGCCCCCTATGGACTCCCTCGTTGTGGGAAATACGAAGAGATCCCTTACTCCAGCGGTGCGCAACATTGCTTGTTTGTGCTATGTGACAGCGCGGTGTGCGTGAATGCTTGCCATTCGCTCTAACGATGCGCGGGGGTTGAATCCTATCATATGCTGACCACCCAGACTCCTCAGGGGTGTAGCCCTAATCATATGAGGCTAAGTTTCAAAATATAGATCTCGTATTTACTTTTACGTCGACTTTAGTGTTCTGTTCTCCAACGTGTCACAAGTACCAACCAGAGGTACCGTAGGTGGCTTTAGATTAGGTTCTGATTAAGTGGTTGTGATCGCATTTAGATCCAGCGATGGTCAGTTATAATGATCTCGTAAGTGTTGTAATCCGATTCCAAGCCGGCGCAAGCGATTCCTCTGTACTGGTGACTCGATCCACTATAATGATAGTGTAATGTATGTGTCTGTAGAAACGCGTGCATTATTCAATTCAGAAAGATTTCCCGCCATTTAAGTTGGCTTTTCCGGCAGCTCACTCTCGAGAGCTTCATTTGAATATAGTACATACTATAGAATAATTCGCTTAGAGTTGTCGTTGTTTAGCTCCTTGCGTCCAAGAATACCACACGCCAACACCAGTTCGCGTGAATACATATATATAGATATATCGTGTAATTTCCCACCTTGTCACTACACGTGATTACGGGGACGAGAGTGTGTTTGTTTGTGTGTGTGTTTGCGCTAAGCAGTTTGCTCTCATGCGACACAGTTATATTTGCTAACAAGCAGTATTATAGTTCCCTCACATGAGACTAATTAAAAAGGCCATATTTATAATATGGACTGTAAGTCGTTCTGTCAATGAATATATAATAGTCAGATCCTAGGTAAACAGTTTATGATCAACAAAATTACACAATAAAGATTAAGCATAAAACGTGCAACAGTGTATTCAGGTTGAAGTCTAGATTTATAAGGTTCATGATTCCGCCATCCCTAGATTAATTATAAAAACTTAGGTTTATGACTCCGTCATCTCTATACATAGGTACTTAGATTTGCATACACACCTAGGTACTTAGTTTGTGAGCCAGCCATCTCTATAGGTACACTTAATTAGCGTAAACATCTAGGTACTTAGCTTTTTCAGGATACGGCAGTCAGCAACTAGCTTTTGTCTCAATCACTAAACGATTGTACTTAAATGGACTTGTTCATAAGATCACTACGCCAATCTCGCAATATATTCACAAAGTTAATTACTAGGGAATCAATATAGTTACATCCGCGTATGCCCGTCTGTGTTACACTGACAGTGCTTGGCTAGTATCCCTGAATATTAAAATGTGACCCCCCCCCCCCCCCCCCCCCCCCACGCCCCAAGATATCCTCGCTATGATTTCATAACAAAAAATTATTGAGGCAAATCATAGCAAAAAATATTAGTAACAAAAAATACTTAAAGCCATTAGTGGATTCAGTCCAAGTTTGTTCTTACCATCTCTTTTGAAATGTCAAACTCAAGTGCAATTTATTGCCCAATATATCGTGGATTTTAATGTTAAACCATAGGTCGCAAAAACTAAAATCAGCGTCCAGTCCGTAATGCTTATCTCACAAGCCGTACCCACTTGAAACTATATACCATGTGCCTATGCTTCGTTTTACCCGACTTCGTAGCGCGTCTGCTTATCCGACTTGAACGAAGCAAGAAAGATGGGTAATGCGTTTAGCATTATCCTGTGTCTTAATTTTATCGATTCCCTTACGGGGTAGGGTATTGATCCGTTACAAGTTGTCCGATTTTTACTCGTAATAATTACACTCGATTAAAGTTAGTTGACCGAGCGAGCGAAGCATCCTTGCAACGACTGGCAAAATTTGCTTTCATTTGTCCGGATGTATGCTTTATTTTTATTTTGTCTACGACCAATTGTTACATCCACTTTATAGCCGAATGCTATGAAAGTTGTACATAGTCGTCACTATCACTTTATAATCACGTTGTTACATAAAATCTACCTGGATTGAGTCATTAAAATTTCTTTGTAATGAAAACCTTACGTAGCTGGCTTACAAAGTTTGATGTTACTACTGTGTAAAGCAGGGGTTTCCAAAGTGGGCGATAACGCCCCCTTGTGGGCGCTGCAGGCATAAAGGGGGGCGGTAAGAGATCCAGAAAAAAAATGGGGGCGTCAAATCAGACACACTTACGCATTTTAATAGTTATTAGTATTCCTAGATAGGTCATTATCGTAGATAATAGACCGCGGGCAATCATATTTTAACAAGTTTTTGTTAAATAAACCGATTTGTGCATGCTTAATCTCCGCTAACACAATAATTAATTTAAAGCTACGAAAACGTTAGCATTCTAGCTCATTTTAGTAACCCCCTACTAAAAAGAGGGGTGTTTTAAGTTTGAGGCCATAGTGCGTCGGTCTGTATGTATGTATGCATGTTTCTTTGTTGCCACGAAGCTCCGTAACGGGTTCTTTGAATACAATACGGTTTTTTTAAATGAAAGATGTTGTTTTTAACCCCCGACGCAAATACGACGGTGTGTTATAATTTTGACGTGTCTGTGTGTCTGTCTGTGTGTGTGTCAGTCTGTGGCGTCATAGCTCCTGAACGGATGATCCGAAATAGTTTTTTTTTTTTTTGACAGCTGAATTAGTCGGGAGTTTTCTTAGCAATGTTTGATCATAATGTAAAAAGAGTCCTTCAGGGCAGGCAACGCATTGGCAATACCTACCTCTGGTGTTGCAGATGCCAATAGGCAACGGTAACCGCTTACCATCAGGGGGGGCCGTAAGCCAGTTTGTCGAGCCATTTTTTTTAAAAAGTTTTTCCAAAAAAAAAAACCCCGCTATTTTTGGCGGAAATTGATGCAGCCGTTTCCAGAACCATCATCTGGCAACAAGTTTTTTTTTAATTTCATTTTGAGCTAACAATTTTAATTTTCGACGACATTAGGCTCCAGGGTCTGATGATAACCACCATAGGATGAACAGGATCTAGGGTACTACTGAAGCTTAATCTTGAAATTTCAGCTATGATTTCAAATTATGATGACATGACATGTCTTCCTCCTGCAGAGTCCAGGATCTGATGATGACCAGCAGACCATGAATAGAATCATGGGTGCAACGGGTGATCCATTTTTTTGTTTAAATTAACTTGAGTTTATTAGTTTTCCAAACAAAATAGAAACATACATAAAAATAAAACACATACATAACTACATATATAAAACCTAAAAAAATCAATTTGACCAGTTTTCCAACAAAGGCAAATTACGAATGGGCGAGCATTTAACAGTGATAAAATGAATCTGTCCCCGCGTCATATCTCAGTTGGTCTGTGAAGAGTTGATAATGGACGAGTTGTGGCCTGTGGGTGAATGAGGGGTCACGACTCGCCATGATTCTAACAGTTAAGGCTGAATAAATTTCCCATAGTGTAGTAAGTTAAATAATATCATTTGTGTATCATGTCCTATGGTTATATACGTGCGGCTGAAATTAGGTTGCAGTTCTATTCTGGAATTGGAACGAATGTTTACATATAAATTAAAATTAGAGATTAAACGAACTCACCTGAGTGAGGTTCTATCGTAATTATACGAAGTGCCTCGTCCTCGAGATCAATAACCTGAAATTAAATCATTGCAACAACGTAGTTTCACGTAGATGACACCACTAGCACACTAATGTTGAGAGGGTACTCAATAAAACTTTTTCATCCCATCTATTCGAAAAGGACGACTGGGTTCGCCTTTAAGTGCACCCAACGGTGGTGTTTTCTATGAGAAACTTTTAGCGGGCAGTAATGAGTTTTCCGGCGCACTTATGAAGTTCCTAATTCAAAAAGTGCGCGGCAAAGATAATTGCGGCGCACTTATTGAATTTGGAACCAGCGCCAAATAATTCGAACGTAAATATTGTTTGAATAAATACTGGCTGGTACGACGTACGTACCCAAAATAAAAATCCAAAACACACAAAAAACACAAAACACAAAAAAACACAAAAACACAAAAAAACACAAAACACAAAAAAAAACACAATACACACAAAAATCACAAAACACATAAAAAAACACAAAAACACAAAAAAAAAACACAAAACATACAAAACACACAAAACACAAAATAAACACAAAAAAAACACAAAAACACAAAAAAAACACAAAAAACATAAAACACACAAAAAAACACAAAACATAAAACACACAAAAAAACACAACACAAAAAACAATAAAAAAAAACAAAAAAACCACAAAAAAGCACAAAACACAAAAAACACAAAACACAAAAAAACACCAAAAAAAACACAAAAACACAAACGCAAAAAAAAAACAAAAAAACAACCATTTGTTTTATTAAATAATAATATTACTATAACATTATGAGGCGCCTTTTATTTTCTCATAGTGGGTGATGAAAAGCAGAGTGTATCACACGGGCGCAACATATATTTTTGGCTCGGGCGACGTACTTTGAATCCCTCGCTACGTTCAGGATTCTACTAAAGAATCCCTCGCTACGCTCGGGATTCTACTCTAGAATCCCTCACTTCGCTCTGGATTCAAAAAAGCGCCCTCGCCGTAAAAATATTATGTTGCTCCCTTATGATACAATCTACTATTTACTGCTATGTTCTCCCGTCGCCGCGGTCTTACCCTCAGTTTCATTTAGTTAAGAGCTTTTAAATACAATATTTCCTAAACCCTACACTTGGGTAAGTCTGTATTACATATTGGGAGGGAGGGTGATAGTTATTGATCTCTTCGGACGAGGCACTTCGTATAATTACGATAGAACCTCACTCAGGTGAGTTCGTTTAATCTCTAATTATACTCGTGCCTCGTCCTCGAGATCAATAACCTGAAATTAAATCATTGCAACAACGTAGACTTTGAGAGTTAGTACTTGTAAGTTTGGGAAATATTAGCTATAGCATAAACTAACAAACCATGAGTTTGATTATTAATACTAAGAACAAACTTAATCATAGCTTTTGACATGTTCATTCATTACAAACAACTTGTAAAACGTACAAGTGTAACTAAAATTAGGTAACAACCAAATAGTTGAAACCAACCAAATACATCAGTAAACAAACAATCAAATTACAATGACTCTTCGTAATGAGGAGTCATCCCTATTTACAACCGCCCTGTTGTATAACTTTCCGAATACATATGAGCTACAGCTCCAACTCGCTGTTTTGATGATAATGTGTATGTTGACGCCTTGCCTGTACGCTGTGGACCAGGCGGCGTAACGCGTACTATGAGCTGAAAGTATTGACGTGTCAATTCCGCTGTCTCCGAGGTTGGATTTAATCCAGCGACTAATTGCTCGCGCTGAAACAGCTTTTTGAAGCTCACGATAAGATAGTCCGACTGCCCGAGGGAAGAAGTTTTACTTATGTAGGTAGGAGACTAGTGTTTGACCTGGACATATTTGGGGTTTTTCATCACAAATACAAGGGCTGCCTGATAGTATAATGTTGCCTTAGTGTGATCTGGGATTTTCATAACAATTTCGGTTGACGAAAATTCCAAATTATGAATGTTTATTTTTGATAATATCTGTACTCTGACGGCTACACAGATATAGATCTATATCTGTGGTCGGCTATAACTAAGGCAAGTAGTGTATTACACTTTTTTCTTTTTTTTTTTTTGTTATATTTCCAGGTCATGAATTTTCATTATAGGGTACTGAGTACCTACTTATTCTAAGACAAGGGATGTGTCTCATCTCAAGTACCTAGTATTATATTTAGGAAGTGGAGGTTGAAACCTAAGTAGGTATCCTCTACTCCAATATGTTCAACTATCACAATCTTTTAACTCTATCATCATTAGGAACTTCTGACCCTAATACGAGTATTAGCGACACTTCTGATCTGCAGCTGTTTAGTGAACCTTATTGGACCATCAAACAGGGTGATCAAATATGTAAGGACATCTGAGACAGAAGCGTTATATGTGTTTAGGTTGCTCTTTTGAAAAACTAAAGCAGACATCATATTGTTTTATAGGAATACTTGCTAAAGATTAAATATTGATGTTTTATGTCGGAAGAGGGTATACCTCGTCGCAGTAGTGCCTCCCGGATAGAAGCCCGGAAACCAGGGAAGGTTCTGTAAAAGCTATTCCGGTTGCTGTAATGAGAAGAAGAGTTGATAATACCTTCATCAGGTTTGAACGTTATCGTTTCTGATAACTAGTAAGTTCGCAAATAATGGGTCCCAGGATTGGGTTGGTCAAAGTGGAACAACCACGATTCTGCTCTATTTATGATTATTTTCCTGAGAGATTTTAGTATCACAGAAAATGGAGGAAATGCATAAAAGTACAATTTCAACCAAGATAAAGTAAAAGCATTAATTGCAAAAGCATCAGGGTCTGTATGCCAAGAAACATACATGGTACATTTTGTATATATGTGGCTGATGAATAAATCTATTTGAGATCGATTGAATGTTATGATAAGCAGACTCCGTTAACTCCCATGGACACTCAGTTTCTAACCACTGACCTCTGGCGGTCTCCTGGTCAGAGGCGGCCCCCCACCCCGTTGTTGAGGCGTCAGTTTATATTTTGATGGTGTAAGTATCATCTCTAATTCGGTGAACAGAGTTTTCCGAGTTTTCTCCCGATTTCCAGTGGTTCTGGTGAATCGGTAAGATTCATGTAAGCCATAGTTGTCATGGTTTTGTAAGCTGAGGAATTTTCTGCGTTGAAATGGTTTGTTGTATAACCAGCCATACTCGATGGCGGCAAACGGATACCAACAAGGCTACGAGTTGTTTATGTTGTGGAAGGCTTAATTGGAATTTGTGAGAATCTAAAATGAATTCAAATTTTTTTTTTTTTTTTTTTATATATTTATAAGGAATCCCCTTCCTATGTTCCTATTTTTTATTAACTTATGTATATCGTCTAGGCATTGGATTTTTGATTTTCCAATCAATAATATATCGTCCAAATATTTGTCGACAGGTAACCAGTTCTCATTAGTATAACGATAGTTTCCATAATTTTAGTAAAAATAAGGTGGGTAAATACTAACCAAGTACGTGTCACCCAAATTTTAAACGATTATACTCATATTACAGTTTTTTAAGGCGTTAAATATGAAACGCATTTTTCCGTTCGGTTTAGGTCTGAGGAATACATTCGATACGAGTTGGTTTAGATAAGCTTGACAACTCGATATTCTCGATAGTCGCGTCGCATCTCTGGAATGATTTTTATCAGTACCAGAGTATTAGGGAGATATATTAGATAAGTCTGAGCGACAGGACTAAAACACTCTAGGTTGTATCTATCAATCCAGGAGTATAACATTTGATCATCCGTGATCAGTGACGGTGACCATTGATCGCAAAAGTGTGTAAGTCGCCCCGTCGTACTTAGCGACGCTGCGTTTGCCTCTGCTGATACTCTGTTTGTACGAGTATAGCGCGCAATGAAGGCGCTGCAGGCTTGCAGCTCCGCTGCGATGCTGCTGCCTGCGAGCTGGGGTCGGAGGCTTCGCATAAATAACCGGAATAAGCAATGCGTCGAAGCAGGCCTGTAGCCAGTTCTGGTGCATTTTTGGATGGATATCCATTATTTATTTATTTTTCCCGAAGAAAGTCTTTGTGGAGCTGGTGCTTTCTTCTGGTTCTTATTGCTCGTATCGTTCTTGAGATTGTTGACACATTTGGATCCTACTGCTTAAGCCGCTTTCAATGCGTCGGGCAGGTTTGCACCGAATAAATACTCGTAAATTTTACTATTTGACCAGTACTAATTCATACCCTTTTGTAGCAAGTAGGTATGTAGCGAAGTTTCGCCTGGTTGTTGATTCGACGTCGGTGTGTTGAATGTCATAGATTATTCGGCCGACATCCATCAGCAAATACAAATTTGTTCGTTATTAACTTATTAGCCTTGATATAGATATAGCGACGGCTATTTGGCTTTGTCTACTCTCTTTTGCCTTGTGTCTTTTTATTACATTTTCAGGCAGGGCTGCCTTTAGTTTTAAGTTGAGAATTGGAGCTCCAATTAGTGTCATGTTTTCAGGTACTTATGAGGTGCTTGGCGTTGAGCTTGTTGCTCGTTTCTTTCATCAGTTATCGCTTTTCCATATTGAAAGGTAGATTTGGGATAATTCCTGAAATTTTAGTACGTCAGGATCCAGTACATCCGCTTCCAATGTAGTGGAACTCTTTTGTCGCCTCTGCTATTGCAAGGTTGCTTGGAGAAGTGACAGGTATATGAGGGATATCCTTGGGCTCATTGGAGGGTCGATTCTTTCAGACGACTGTCTGAAGGATTGAACATCCCACTACATACCGAGACCGACGCACGTTCACAAAGTGTAAGGTAGGTATTTAAAATCGGTACAAATCTCAAATTTGCCCTGAGTCGATTGAGTAAGCAATGCGTCGAAGCAGGCCCGTAGCCAGTTCTGGTGCATTTTTGGATGAAAATCCATGTATATGTATCGAGTCTGTCCCGCAGACAGCTCTGAGTTACGATAATTTCGGTAGGTGTGAATACCTTAGGGTAGGTAACCCTACTTTTACTGCTTGGTAAATCCATGTATATGTATCGAGTCTGTCCCGCAGACAGCTCTGAGTTACGATAATTTCGGTAGTTGTGAATACCTTAGGGTAGGTAACCCTACTTTTACTGCTTGGTAAATCCATGTATATGTATGGAGTCTGTCCCGCAGACAGCTCTGAGTTACGATAATTTCGGTAGGTGTGAATACCTTAGGGTAGGTAACCCTAGTTTTACTGCTTGGTAAATCCATGTATATGTATTGAGTCTGTCCCGCAGACAGCTCTGAGTTACGATAATTTCGGTAGGTGTGAATACCTTAGGGTAACTAACCCTACTTTTACTGCTTGGTAAATCCATGTATAGGTATGTATCGAGTCTGTCCCGCAAACAGCTCTCAGTTACGATAATGTCGGTAGGTGTGAATACCTTAGGGTAGGTAAACCCTACTTTTACAGCTTGGTACTAACTCAATTTCCAGATGGAAGTTTAGCATAAAGTGTTTCGAGGTGGTTTTAAACTGATTTGATAACCTAATAAAAGGATAGGTAACGCTACTTCTTATAGATTCATGCATGTACCAAACTAACAAATTTTATCAAAACTTTTCCGAGTGCATGGCGGTGCAGTTCCTCAAACTGTCCTGATATGCATTCTAGTTACATGATAAAACGCAGATATGCGTAAAACGCTTGTATGTAGACACTTATCGTAAAAATTATATATTATAGAACACTCATTTACCTTGTGGGTTTAACGGATAAAGTGAAGAATCCCGCGATGATGAAGATGATTACACTATTCGTCGTCAATAACACCTTTGTGCAATTTGCGTTCTAATTCTTTTAGTGTTTTGTTTATGAAGTCAAAATCACCTTCGTGTTTTATTTTCGGCATGTTTTTTGTAAAAATTAACACTTATTTCGCAAAAATTGAAAAATTTCGTGCGCTTTGGCGGAGCACTAAAATGTGAATGAAACTGAGGGTAAGACCGCGGCGACGGGAGAACATAGCAGTAAAAAGTTTTATTGAGTACCCTCTCAACATTAGTGTGCTAGTGGTGTCATCTACGTGAAACTACGTTGCTGCAATGATTTAATTTCAGGTTATTGATCTCGAGGACGAGGCACGAGTATAATTTACATATAAATTTGTCTAACTCTGGTTGATGTTTGGACAAAATATTCAGGTAGGTTGATATCCTCGATAAACCTAATGTGGTCATTTACACGTGACTGCTGAGTGCTGATATTTAATTCAACGCCGAGGAAAAGCTCGCAAGCCCCTTCCACTCTTTCTGCCGCCAGTAACTAGGGCCTCTTCTAAGGGCTTCATTTCAGCGATTCTTATCTACAAGCGCCCTCCTGTGGTGATGATAAGACACGCTCCTATTTTTTCTAAAGTTTCAGCGGTGTAGCCTTCGTTTATAAGTAAAAATGCATGATTTGACTCCTTTATCAGCGAGCAGTTTTATTAATAAATTCCTTTTTATGAAGCACACCCGGACTTGTTGGTAAGATTAGTATGCGTTAGCCGAGTCAGTTGTCGGAAGCAATAGCGGCCATGAGCTCACCACATATCACGTTTTTTTTTTTTAACATTGTTAGACCTTTGTTTGACCACGATCTCACCTGATGGTAAGTGACGATGTGGCCGAAGATGGAGCACAAAGGTCTAGAGGGCACCTATTCACTCTAGCCTTGAAGAAACCCAGATTATAGTTTTCAGGAAAGAGAGACCACAGTAGTGTACCTATGTCTATATTATTCCCACGATGGTGCAACCCACAACGAAAAGAGACCCATTGAGGCTCTGCCTACCCTTTCTGATAAAAAGGAGTGTGTCTGTGTATGTATCAGCGAGTGTGCTAACCCTGACCATCAATTGAGATCACGCATAGCAATGAAGCGTGGTGCTGAGACTACGCTCTATGAGCTATATCAACACGTCAAACATAGCAGTGGAGTAGGCGTACCAAATTGACATATATCAATATCTACAATAAATAATTATAATAGTAATTCGCAAATCAGTGCGGAATGAAGGTGGGAATTGAAATGTCGTCGGCGACGGTGCGGCGCTCGCCCGGGCGAGGCGTGCGTGCGCACGCGTGCCGCGCGGGGGAGGGGTGCGGCGGGGCGCGGCACAGCCTCCCGGCTGCTGCACTCCGCCGCCGCCCGCCGCCCGCATCGATCCTGCAGGCCGCAGCTTCCGGCGAGCCGGGACCAAACGCGCGCGTCCTAACGCGCCGCACGCGACTAGCGTCCCGCACGACGCTCGCTCGACGCGCGTTGCACGCCCGCTGCCCGTCACCCAACCGCGATTCTCCAGTGCAGGTTATAATCGTGGCTTACGTAACCTTTGATTTCGTGCGTACTTATGACAGGTCGTGTCAGTGCTCATCGGCTGAGTGTCAAACGCAGGCTGTGTATTATGCTGTATCATGTCGTTATGTTATATTTTCATGGCACATGTAGGCCGCTCTTTGAATCACAGATATCCTGTACCTGAGTTACTTACTCCTAGTTCTAAAATATTCATATTTATGATCGAGCGTAGTGGCTACGAGCTACATCGTAGCCTAGCCTACGAGCACCCACCGTGCCGTAGTTTTCTTGAGAGTGCATGCAAATATCGACCTTATTATTTGAGCGAAAGAGTCAATAATGGAATGCGGCATTATTGTGCAACCTAAATTGAGCGATTACAAATAAAGCAGCGGAGTTCTTCATGAACTTTTGTATAATTATATTATTGGTATACTTGTAGTTTTATTCAGAAGACATATCAATAATATTCTTGTGACGATAATAGAAAATTTATTTACAGCTTAAAATTAATTATCAGATTAAATAGTACCCAAAAAAGTGTTTTTTTTTATTACGTGTATCAGAAGTTATCTATCTATCTATACCCGTTAGCCACTCTCTGCGACTTTGTGCCATGATAAAAATATTGCTTCCTTACGAGCATAGACGTAATAGGTATATTACTAGCGTACTTGTACATATTTTATCTATAGTGGACTTAAACGCAAATTAACTTGACATATCTTGTCCAAAAATGAAGATTATACAAATAGGGACAAACACAAAATACCGTTAACCAATCACACAACCACAACCTTGTGCCTATTATTTTCACTAGATGCGTTCAATGATTGCACGTTACGTGTGCATTCCGGCATTACCATTTGAATCCGTGGCTCGTCCACGCATCGTCCATGCCCGGCTCGGCCCCGGCTCGGCCTAGTATAAATCACAGAGTCGCATTAATACAATGTCGCGCGACACTAACGGTATCCAAACTATTGCCCAACATGTTAATCAGTAACTCTAACGGAGACATCCGTCCGACCTTATTGCCGAACATGTTAATTACCTAATCATAATAAGCCAGCAACCATGTTTAATATCTGATTAGCACTAACTAACTAATTCAGCTTAGGTGATTAGAGACGCTACTAACCGGAATAAAGACCACATTACAGATGTCTCGAGTCTTAGTAAACTGGACGCAAACTCTGTGCGCCATTCTCGCCCTTTTATACAACAGTATAAGGTCCACTAATCCGCAGAGCAAGTCAAAGTACGCACGATCGCGGTACACTGCGACTTACTGACACTAACTCAAGGCGCGAACGCAGCGTGATCACCCATTAATTAAGACATCACGTTTAATAAAATACATAAAAGTACCACAACATTATGTTCATAGAACAAATATGAAGAAAATTCTCAGTACGACGTCGTTTCGCTCGCTACACAATTTTATTTAAATATTTTGTTATAGGTTCGCATCCGTATTTGCATAGATTGTGGTTTTGTTTTTAAGTTTTTTGTGAGTTTAGTCAATATAGTGTTCAATATTTGTTAAGTTAGTCATACGGAATCGCTCATCGCTGATTATTCGGTCTGGGTGCGGGCGGAGACAATACATATTTAATTTTTGCATGACAGTAATGCGAGGTGGTGTGCCCGTTCGTTAAATTCGCGAGCGGCTAGTGCGAACAGCGCTTAAAGCATGGCTTCCGAAAAAGCGAAGATGGCGGCTGCCGAAACCAAGTCTCCTTCGAACAAGAGCAACTGCACCTCTCCTGGAAAGAAAGGTACAGACTATGAAGCCGGTTATAAACTATTTAAGGCTGGTTAAAGTATTTACTTCTCATGGTATGGCAGATTGGAGTGAATACTGAAATATTTTAATTAATCTCTTATGTCAATTTACAATCATCTTTATCGCACTAGATTAGATTCATGTTTCTATCACTTTCCTATTAGGTCCCTGTTGACAAAGCTGGCGAACTCCAATTTTATTTGTTTTTACAAAAATCCAAGCCTTGTATTTGACCCCATTAGTTCTTTAAACATTTTTCACATCAATGCCAGCTTAAAGAGACTTTATTTTTGATTTGTTTATTCTGGTGACGCGCCACGGCACTGACCCCGGATCTTATTCTTAGCACACTTCATTTATTCAAACGTTTATTATCTTCCAATCAATTGGACACCTCATAGCATTCAACGTCAATCCAATCAAATTGTTATTACGGCCAATTGCACGACAATTGATACAAAGAAATACAGTATTGCAAAATACCTGCTATAAAATGAGTGGTATTTTAATAGTGCTGGATGACTTGATACTCAGAGAGCCAGAATAAGCCAAGCTGATATATTAGGGCCCTATAACGAGTGGACAGACTAAATACATGCTATACCTACTCAACATTTAACTTTGCTGTTTCCGGGAGTCGAATGAAACCGCTTATAAGAGAGCATCATAACGAGAAGTTGCGACCCTCCGCAGCGAGGAATTGACGCACAGAGATGGAGTGATAATGGCAGATTTGGGTTATACGCTCAGATGGAGACAATGTGCAATACAGAAGTAATCTT
Organism: Operophtera brumata; assembly: GCA_932527175.1. Lineage (NCBI taxonomy): Eukaryota > Metazoa > Arthropoda > Insecta > Lepidoptera > Geometridae > Operophtera > Operophtera brumata. The sequence continues at coordinate 30,046,253 of OW052226.1, read as the reverse complement.
AATATTAAGGGAAGTAAGACTTGTCTTCCTTCCCTCTTACGAATCTTTTACTCCACTCAACCTTACTCCTTGTTTTATAAATTGCCTGTACTCCAGTTTTACTGAAGTAATCTGAATCTTAAGGGAAGTAAGATCTGTCTTCCTTCCCTCTTACCAATCTTTTACTCCACTCAACCTCACTCTTCGTATTTTATGTTGCCTGTACTCCAGTTTTACTCAAAGAAATGCTGTGTTTTGGTACCAAACAGGGAATACTAATGTCAGGAATATGTAAGGTGTGATAGGTTATGTATGTTAAATTACTTACAGGAGTTGAGGAAAACTGTCAACAGAAGGTAGGTCGCTGTTTACCGTGACCTATCGAACTGTCCACCGAAGATATATCTTCCGTATTCCTGCGTAATATCTACTAGGCGTTTTCCTCAAGTTCGATAATTTCCTTGAGATTAGTATGAATCTAGTATTAGTGGACGAAGCTTGGAGGAACGTCTAATACCTAATCCTTTAGCACCTCTCATTCTCTTATACACACAAACTCTCACTCATACATTCCACTTGATCACACGCACCAGTAACTTAATAATTACCAATCTCACTGTTATTAATAGACTAATCATTTGAATAGTTTATTTACTTTATTGATCTACTTGTTTTTTTTTTGAGGATAACATATCTATCAACCTTAAATATTTATTTAAGTCTATTAGAAAGGGCGCGCGACAACTTTAACGCGCTTTAAAATTGGAGAATGCTGCACAGAATCGACACCAATGTCAGTATAAAATAGAATAATAGTATAGAATGGGCAGGATAAGATATATATCTATCAACCTTAAATAAAGCGCGTTAAAGTTGTCGCGCGCCCTTTCTAATAGACTGAAATAAAAGAGACCGCGATAATTTTAGTGCGGTTTAAAATTAGAGAATGCTGCACAGAATCGACACCATAGACACAAGACTTTTTCCCCGAAAGGGTAGGAAGAGCTCTTTTTATTTTCGCTCTTTTTTTAAATGGGCCTCTTTTCTCCGGTTGGAATTAGAAGACTGAAAATATAAAGTGCTATGTAATCATCAGAACAAAATCTCTAATAACATCAATTCTGAGTACCAGAAGTCCTCACAGAAAATAATAACAACATTTGAACTCAAAATGTTTAAATGCCTCGACCTAAAAATCGTGATAAAACTCGAATCAAAAATTTAAAACCAAAAACCAGCAAATTCTCATTCTGTCAACGTCAGATTGTTAAAGACAAAGAAAATCAAAGAAATCGGCGAGAATTAAGAAAATGGCAACCATAACCTCCGTCAACCCTTCATTCCTTCTCAGAGCACAAATCTGTCCATGATGCCAATGCCATGTCGTAGTCCCAAGACTAATAGGGCATTTTAACGGGTAATTTTTTAAATTCGTTTAAAGTTTTTAGTTGAAAAGAAACACATACATTTATTTACAGAAAGAATAACACAACTTATACAAGTAGGTATGTACAACATTAATAAAATACATATGAAACAGGAAGACCGCTGCTAACGATCTAAAGGTAGCTCAACTGATCCAAATCACTACCAGACGGAAGCGTCCCTAAGTCGTGTGGTATATGATGTGTGGTAGAAAAGTAATAATAACATATTACCGCCATAATTAAAGAGGGGACTCCTCTAACCCATCCTTTTATAAGCTTTTTTTTTAAATAATATTTGGTAAGAGTCCGGAAATTGCGGGTAAGCTGGTGTCATAAAGCAACGGAGGCCGCATTGCTTTAAGACCGTTGTGGATAGATAGAGCATTCTATTGTTTGAAATTTTCTCGATGTTGAATTTCTCAGACCGTTTAAAGACATTTAACTTGCTAGATACCTTTCTTTTAATTATGTTTTTGTGTATATATGTCAGGTATATAGTTCTTCTTTAAACTAGAACCTCCTGTTTTGCATAGTGAGAGTCGGTTTAACACGGAATCGGCTATTCAGCTTAGGATGAAGAATTCAAAAAATATATTTCTACGGACAACATTTTACAGAATCTGACTTAGGTATTTAACCTTCATTCGAAGTGAAGGCGAAGGGAAGACAATACGGAAACGCGTTAATATCAAGTAGCACTGGTGAGGCTTCCCGCCTTGGTGTCGAAGCCGGAATCCGCTTAGATCGATGCCAACGTGATTGTAGCTATCGGCACTATAGACAATATACTTTACAAATGGGAATAATCTGTTTGTTTAGAACGTGCATTTGTGAGGAATCGCGCGAACTTAATCATCATCATCAATATCAACCTACTGCAGTCTACTGCTGTCCATAGGTATCTCCCATGGCGCGCCACTGAGCCCGGTCTTCGGCTCTCCTCATCCAGTTTCTGCCAACCACCCTACGCAAGTCGTCTCTCTACCTAGCCAGGGGGTGCCCTACACTACGTTTGCCAAGACGCGGTCTCCACTCAAGAACTCATTTACTCCACCGGTTACCGGTTCTTCTGCAGACATGACCGGCCCACTGGCACTTAATGCCTCTTGTGTATGTGTTCATTTAACACTATTGCAACGAATATAAGTTGCGTACTTATTTCAGCCGTGGTGTACCTGGCCTAAGAACAGACCCTCTCCATCTCCTCCCGTGGATAACGTAAAACCCGACTTAGGGATCACGCCAGGGAATGGGCAGCAGCATCCACCTGAATATTCAATACCAATACTGCGATCACCAATCCGCGTGGTGATTATCCCCATTCCCATTGCTATTGCAGGCCTCATCCAGCAGTGGACATGTAAAGGCGTATGATGATGATGATTCATTATTTCAAATAATATCAGCGCTAAAATAAATAATTATCAAAGCTACTTTCAAGTATCCAGTTGTCTTTGTGGCGCGGTCCAATAAGCAGGGGCCCAAACTAGAGTCCTTTGTCCCGACACAAAGGCCCTCAATGGCTGAATAGCAGTTTCCAAAGCGCTTTTTAGGAGTAATTATAACCTCAGCTTTCAAGTTGTTGCTGGTGTGCCGTCATCACTAATTATTACTGAATAAATTACATTGTTTACTTTGTTTTGATAAATTAGAATATCTAATCACTTTTACGAATTTTATATGTTTACTTGTCAAAGCCGTTAAAGATTTTGATTCAGTTTCAAAATAACTTTGATAAATCTTCGCTAGAAATACGTTCCAAGTCCTACCACAACAACAATAGATAATTTTACTGTAGAACTTGTAAAGAAAGTCCCATACATGAACTTCTCAAATCATTATCTAATAAATAAAGGGAATTATTGAAAAGTAATCAAAGCAAGCACTCGTCAGAGTCGCGAGAAAAGTAGGAAACTTTCGTTCTAACTCGTCGCTCGGCAAAATCCTACAGAAGTTGCTCCTTTTTCAGCAATTGACGTCATTTAGCCTGTTAACTTCCAGTTTCGTAAACTGACAGGACGGCCTGAGTTTGAATCGGTACATTTAGGGTCGAAACTCCAACTTGTTCGCTGTAAACTTTTTAAATTGATTCCGAGTCCGCGTAAAGTTCCCGGTCCGATCTTAGTTACACGAATAAATAATAAATAAGCCAACCCTGCCAATGGCTAATATTTATTTGAAAGAACTTAAAAGTGAATTACCATCTTGTCCTAAATTGCGGCTACTTTAAGTCTTATGAATTTGAAATTTGAATCAATCTTATTACTAGCTATCATAATAAAAATGTAAAACCCCAAATATATTCCTGTACACCAGTTTTCAGTTGCACCTTAAATACTATTCGTCACGTGCTGGTCATCATTTTACCCAGGAGTCTGCGGCAGTAAGACATGTCATGTCATCTTAATTTTAAATTTAAGCTCAAACTAGATGTTTCAGCTTCAGTTTTACCCTAGATCCTGCCAATTCATTCTATGCTGGCCATCATCAGACCCTTGAGCCTGATGTCATTAAAAATTCACAGTTTTAGCACAAATTGAAGGTTTTAGCTGAAAAATCCCGGATTCCCTTAAAAATATCTAAGAAAAATTAGGCAATGAGCTATGGTGCAACAAACAAACATACCTACAGACAGACAAGCACACTATGGCCTCAAACTTATAACACCTCTCTTTTAAATCGAGGTTTAAAAATAATAGAAACCTTCAACTAACGAAAAGCACAGTCAAGTGTAGGATTAAATCAAAAAAGCTCTTAAGGAATCCAAGCGATCCTTCAGCTTGCAAAGAAAGGCATTAAAGACTTGTCGCGAGAGGTGCCGACTCGGGGAAGCATTGTTCTTGTGCTGAGCAGACATGAGCAAACCCTCCTCTAGTTATGTTATAAAAGCGCTCGGCGCCCCTTCATGGATATGTATTAGCGCTCTGAACGTTTAATTCCAGACCAAGTGAACTCACTTCTCTACCGTTCCAGAGTAAAAGGCAATTTCAGCGGTGCTCCAGAATTGGAATCTAGAACCAATGGTAATGGGGCCGCGGACCAAGGAGATTATGGCTCTAACGTCTAACTGCAAGCTTTTGAATGTAGAAATTGGTTTTCAATTCTGAATGAATTTTTACGTCATAATTTGCTGGAAAGTAGGTTTTGCGCTTTTGTAGTGGGACTTACAAGGCAGCATGGTAGATTAAAGTTTTAGATTGAGTTTTTGATTTCAGACTTCCATGGAAATTTATTGATTTTCAAGATATTTTTAATTTAAATTTAAAAAAAATGGTCTCTATCAAAATCTAATAATAAAAGGATTTTGTATGTGAGTTTAGTAGGCATCAAAATAAACCCTAGATTCCAGATCTAGCCTATACATCCACAAAATCCGTAACATTGCTAAATTATGAAATGTTGTGGACTGCAAAGAGAAATAACAAGTCCATTCTGGACCAAACCAGACTTGAAAATATTCTGTTCATATCACTCGGAGATACCTAGATACACTAACACGACGAACTGATTCTAGGAACGTCTTTAGAGATTTCATACGAAATTAGTTCGACCAATTTGAAAAAAGTACATATTTATATCATAATTTAGTCATCTTTATAATCTTGATAGATCTTGATGACAATACTTTATTGTCGCGAATTTAATAAAACCTAACTTTTATACGAATAGTGGTAATGTTACGTATAATTACCATGTATGTGACTGTTGGGTGTTATGTTATGTATGTATTTTATTTTTATTTTATAGAGCTAAAATAATATTTACGTGTTTACTATTTATCAGCTTTTATTCATTTCACAACAATACTGTGTTGTAATTGACACTATAATGATATAAAATGTGTTACCAGGTTTTACCCAGCATGTTATTCGAATTCGTCCGAACTCATTTTTTATATGAAATCTCATCTACCCATACACTATAAGGAAAAAAGAAGGAAAAATACTAAATGAAATTATGTGAATGGAAAAATATAAATCATTATTAACTATAATATATTAACTGTATATTACAGTTGTGGTCATATAATTAAGAACGATTTGAAGTTCTAGAAGTTTTTTATTTAAATCGTATCATACACAGAGATGTGTACCTTCTGAGAAGCAACTAGTTATGTTATATAATAGTCACATTAATAGAGCAACCTGACTTAAGAATAAAGTATGAAATCGCTAACTATTTTTTGCACATTTTATTGATTTTATCAAAGTAACACATTCAAATAGTACTGAAACTGGACAAATAATTAAGAACGATTTATTTAACTGCTCGGGAATTGTTTTGTATGGCACTTAGATTTAAAAAATCACAATATTATGTAGCACAGGAAACATAAAAATAAATTTAATAAATATTTAACTAAAATTAATAGTTATTAGCATATCCACGGCTTTTAATTACAGCTTTACACCGGCGAGGCCTTGACTCTATTAATTTCTGACATTTCGCAAGAGAAATAGAGTTCCATTCTTCTAAAAAATCGTCATACAGCTCTCTTAAATTTCCACACTTTGTATTTGAAACCTTTTTCTTTACTTCAAACCACAGATTCTCTATTGGGTTTAGATCTGAACTTAGCAGGCCAGTCTAAGACAGAAACTAATTGCGCTGTAAGAAATTCCTTTACGGTGCGTGCAGTGTGCTTTGGATCATTGTCATGCTGGAATGTCCAAATGACCGGTTGAACGTCTTCAGCGTATGGTAACATTGTTTCTTCCAGTATATTTTTGTATTGGAACTGATCCATGTTACCTTCTATTAACTTTACAGGTCCTACACCATGTCCAGAAAAGCAACCCCAAATTTTCACATTTCCACCACCGTGTTTTAATGTAACTTTCGTGTACTTTGGGTCGAATGCTGTATTCGGGGGACGTCGTACATATCGTTTTCCATCAGAACATACTCTGTTTATTTTCGTCTCGTCAGAAAAAAGTACATTTTTCCACTGTTGCACAGTCCAGTTTTCATACTTTCTCGCAAATGCAAGCCGGGCTTGCCTGTGGCAAAGTTATAACATGGGTACCTTTCTTGCTATCCTACCGTGCAATTTTTCTTCTACCAAACGTCTTCGAATAGTGCGTGCTGAGATTGCTGAAGGGTTGTTTTCACCAAAATACTCTTTTCTAAGCTCATTGGACCCTTTAAAAGGATTTTGTTTTGCCATACGAACGATGTTTCGGTCATCTCGAGGAGTTGTTTTTCTCTGTTTAGGTACACGTGGAACATTCGAAGTAGTTTGATACGTAGCAAAATGCTTTACAGCGTGGAAAACCATCGTTTTTGAACTTTGCAGATGGTCGGCTATCTTTTTATAAGACCAATTCTTCCGGCGAAGTTTTATTATTACTTCCCTTGTAGATTTATCACAACTTTTATTTTTTCCCATTGTTTTTTCTAAAGAAGCAATCACCTCTAATCTTTTACAGCACGTAATGGCGCCAAAATTATACAAACAGTAACAAATCGACTGAGTGTTCTCTATTTAAATTTGAATAAAGGTATAAACTACTTAGCGTTCTTAATTACGTGACCAGCCAGTAATAAGGAATACTTTGTTTAAAAGTAGTGTAAAAAGTTTGCCTATTGATTTTTAGCCAATCATGTGTATCAATGAATACAGTGGTAATATGGAAATGTTTTACGGTACCGAGAGAAATAAAAACAAATGCATACAATTAGTTTTGCATCTTAGTTGGAAAAAATCTTCCCTTTATATCAGCGTTCTTAATTATATGGCTACCACGTATATAAAACAAAGTCGTGTTAGTTACACCACTTATAACTCAAGATCGGCTGGACCGATGTTAACTATCTCTTTTATGGTGGATTCTTCTCCGCTCCGAATAGCAGAATAAGTAATAAAATATCGGGGGGGGACTGTTTTTCACCGGGGGCTACCCGTGCGAAGCTGGGGCGAGACACTAGTTATTAATAAAAGATACAACAGTTCGTCAGTACCTAGTACGCACCTACTGTGAAGTTCAGCCCCCCCACCCAACAGGCGTGTGCAAAAAGCTTTTACAATATTTTAATGTGATGAATTTATATGTTACTTTTAGTAGTATGATTCGGTAGATGTTAATGTCTTGGCCTGACAGTTTACTGACTGTCCCGTGATCGTCTTAATAATCTGTAGAGAATTAAAGAAACATCCTGCCTGCGTTTATTTACCTAATTACAGAAAGGAAACGCTGTTCGTAATTCAGAAATCACTTACCCCGTTTCTGCAATTCGCTCTGGAGGGGCCTCGTATATCGTCCTCAGGATCCTGTAATGTTTATGTAAGAATGATGACTTTGTCTCACATCCTAGGTTCCTAAACTAACGTTGTGATTCAGTCAAACATAGGTATTGTGTCGGTATATTAATGGTCGTCATCGAATGTCAGATAAGTCCTTATGCAATTAGTGCCACCACCTTATAACTGTGTAGGTTCGTTTGATTGATTGCATTGTTCTAAGCTTTCGTTCATAAGCCCGTTCGTGCATAGTGTAGTGCAGGTTTATGTCTGTTTCTAGTGTCGCCTTGGAATCTGAGAATTGTGGGCCGCTCAAGGGTATCATTCGCCCCCTATGGTTCCCACGTTGTGGGAAATACGAAGAGATCCCTTACTCCAGCGGTGTGCAACGTTGCTTGTTTGTACTACGTGACAGCGCGGGTTGCATGGATGCTTGCCATCCGCCCTAACGATGCGCGGGGGGTGAATCCTATCATATGCTGACCACCCAGACTCCTCAGCGGTGTAGCCCTAATCGTATGAGGCTAAGTTTCAAAATATAGATACCGTATTTACTTGTACGTCGACTTTAGTGTTCTGTTCTCCAACGTGTCACAAGTACCAATCAGAGGTACCGAAGGTGGCTTTAGATTAGGTTTTAATTAAGTGGTTGTGATCGCATTTAGATCCAGCGATGGTCAGTTATAATGACCTCGTAAGTGTTGTAATCCGATTCCAAGCCGGCGCAAGCGATTCCTCTGTGCTGGTGACTGGTTCCACTATAATGATAGTGTAATGTATGTGTCTGTAGAAACGCGTGCATTATTCAATTCAGAAAGATTTCCCGCCATTTAAGTTGGCTTTTCCGGCAGCTCACTCTCGAGAGCTTCAGTTGGATATAGTACATACTATAGAATAATTCGCTTAGGGTTGTCGTTGTTTAGCTTCTTGCGTCCAAAAATACCACACCCCAACATCACTTCGCGAGAATACGTATATACTGATATGTCATGTAATTTCCCACCTTGTCACTACACGTGAATACGGGGACGAGAGTGTGTTTGTGTGTGTGTGTTTGCGCTAAGCAGTTTACTCTCATGCGACACAGTCATGTTTGATAAAAGCTGTATTATAGTTCCCTCACATGAGACTAATTAAAAAGGCCATATTTATAATATGGACTGTAAGTCGTTCTGTCAATAAATATATAATAGTCAGATCCTAGGTAAACAGTTTATGATCAACAAAATTACACAATAAAGATTAAATATAAAACGTGCGACAGTGTAAAATGTTTATCCAACGTAGACCACGGCTTCATGGTGCAGACTCTAGCAGTGCTGGTTCTTCCTAAAGACATTTATTAAAGGTGTAAATACTTCTACATATTCATGTTGAAGTCTAGGTTTATCAAGTTCATGATTCTGCCATCCCTAGATTAAGTATAAAAGGTGCAACAGTGTATTCAGGTTTGTGAGCCAGCCATCTCTATACATAGGTACTTAGACATGCATATACACCTAGGTACTTAGTTTGTGAGCCAGCCATCTCTATAGGTACACTTAATTAGCGTAAACATCTAGGTACTTAGTTCTGCATATACACCTAGGTACTTAGGTCTGCGACTCAGCCATCTCTATACATAGGTACTTAGCTTTTTCAGGGTCTCTGCAGGAGTCAGCAGCCAGCTTTTGTCTCACTCACTAAACGATTGTACTTAACACAATGACTGAAATGAGCTTTAGCGGTGTTCAAAAATCACTACGCCAATCTCGCAATATATTCACAAAAGTTAATTACAAGAGAACCGATAATGTAGCCGCCACGAAAGCTCGCGTAATACTAAATGTCAATTCCTTTGTCGACTCGCATCTCTAAAATAGCAAAACAACTTACACGCAAGGTTCTCATAGCAAAAAATATTAGTAACAAAAAATATTTAAAACCATTCGTTGCAAGCCGTGTTAGTTGCTCAAAATGTCACACTGAAACAAACATTATAGGGAGATAAACTGTGGGACTCATTGTCTAAGCACTGGTCATAAAAAATTTGACCCAGCGTGCATTCAACGTTGCGTATCTTAGTTTTTTGCTGTTCGTCAAGCCGTACCCACTTGTTAGGCGCTAAAACCCTTCGACCATAAAAGCATAAAATAAATACGTCATTCCATGTCTTAACCGACACACGAAGCGAAAGGGATGGGTAATGCGTTTAGAATTATATTGTGTCTCAATTGTATCGATTCAGTAATGGGGTAGGGTATTGATCCGTTACATCTTCCTCCCTGGACGTGTGAGATAATATGATCAAGATTAACAATCACGTCCACTCCTATCATCCTCATCATCATCATCATCATAATCATCACCGTCATCATCATCATCATCATCATTATTATTATCATCATCACCGTCATCATTATTATCATCATCATCATAATCATCAACATCATCTTCATCGTCGTTCGTCATCAACATCATTATTATTATCATCATAATTACCATCATCACCGTCATCACCACCATCATCATCATCATCATCATCATTATTATCATCATAATAACCATCATCAATGTTTGTGTGACCACAAATGTATTCGCTCTACATGTGAATACAACATTATCAAGACAGCCGCTTCATACATGTGAACACCACATTATCTAGATTGCTAAAAAATAGTATATTTTTCTTCTAAGTACTATTTCTATTCTAGCACTAAAGGCCTCCCCTAAGGCCCCGTTCCTAAGCTGTGTCTGTCCAGTGAGTCAGAAACTTACCAATTTAGCCTCGCTATCTCCGTTTTCGTCTGTCGTGTCGCCTTCCCGTTAGGTCAGTCTGTGTGGTGTCTGTCTCGGTGGTGTGCGCCCACAGCTTGCTTGGCATATATGTGGCAGACGTACGTGACAAACCCCCCCATGTTGACCACTTCAGCTTAGCAGCTTTCGAAACACATCCATGAGTCCCACACCCTGGATACATTGTAAATACGTACATACATACATGCATACATACATACATACATGGACATACGTACATACATACATGGACATACGCCCTTTTCCTCGAAAGGGTAGGCAGCGCCTTAAATAGGCGTCTTTCCACGTGCGTCGCACCATCGTGCTAAATAGATGCGACAAGTGGGGAACTCATCGCCGCCACTGCCTCCCACGGCTGACTCTGCCAACGCCTTCCTCCAGTAATAACATATTCCTTAAATAAGCCAGCAGCTAGGACAAATCCTACACCAACGAATCTTACAGATAAGCCTGGGTAAATACACTCATTAATAATTTGTTACAAAACAGACCAGTACATAATTGCTAATTTATTCCACCTCATCAGTACCAACCCTTATCTATTAATCTTAAGAATAAATATCAGCATCTGTTATGAAGAATAATATCACATGTCCTTTTAAAATTCACTAAAATGTTGCGATTTGTCTCAGGTACCTGAGTCAACACGACCCTTTTTTTCCCCCTCACTTCTTATTAGCGTCGAAGTCCACCACCATTTTTTCTTCACCCTCACTTTCGGTAAATATTGCATTCGCTTAAGGCGGTATGACAAAATATCGAATGGGCAGAGTCCAGGAAAACAATCGCTGCAAGAAAGTAAAAGCGCTATAACCCACTTGAATCCGGGTAGAGATGAGGTCATAGATTTCTGCCGCTCGGATGCAACTGACGTAAGCGACAACTGACAAAGCTTCGTTGTGCTTCTGAAGTAGCAAATACAAACAAATCCTTCTCCTTGAATCTAAGCAATGAACACAACAGCACACAAATTAACGCTTAATATCAAGTTGTAACCTTTACCGTTATTGTGTAAGCTCGTAACGAAGCCACTCCAAATTTCACCATTATCATCTTAAGTATTTTATTACAATAAGACTTTCCTCCCTTCCTCCCAGACTCTGCTAAGGATTAAAAGCACATCAAACACTCATAGTACATGCATAAGGTGTTTATAAATTAGTTCGACATCTTAATAACTCCAGATAAGTGATTTCCGTATTACGCTCAAACAATTTCCTTTCCAGTGACAGTTATTCTGTTCAAAAATAAAACGCAGCGGGATGCATCACCCTTAAGTTAACCGTAAAACAGTAGTTTATTCTGTTTCTAATTTGAGATAAATTCCTACGTTGTGTATTTGTTTTCCATGATGTTTTATTAAGTTGTGTATGTAGTAAGTAGTAACCCATGATCTTTTATTTCGTTGCAATAATTTGATAAACTGTTGCATTTAATGACGAAATCTTTGATTTCTTGGAGTCAATATACAACAATGAATAAACTACTACATTTAATGACGAAATCCTGGTTTAACGGTGCCAGATGTGAAGTTCAGCCCCCCCACCCAACAGGCGTGTGCAAAAAGCTTTTACAATATTTTAATGTGATGAATTTATATGTTACTTTTAGTAGTATGATTCGGTAGATGTTAATGTCTTGGCCTGACAGTTTACTGACTGTCCCGTGATCGTCTTAATAATCTGTAGAGAATTAAAGAAACATCCTGCCTGCGTTTATTTACCTAATTACAGAAAGGAAACGCTGTTCGTAATTCAGAAATCACTTACCCCGTTTCTGCAATTCGCTCTGGAGGGGCCTCGTATATCGTCCTCAGGATCCTGTAATGTTTATGTAAGAATGATGACTTTGTCTCACATCCTAGGTTCCTAAACTAACGTTGTGATTCAGTCAAACATAGGTATTGTGTCGGTATATTAATGGTCGTCATCGAATGTCAGATAAGTCCTTATGCAATTAGTGCCACCACCTTATAACTGTGTAGGTTCGTTTGATTGATTGCATTGTTCTAAGCTTTCGTTCATAAGCCCGTTCGTGCATAGTGTAGTGCAGGTTTATGTCTGTTTCTAGTGTCGCCTTGGAATCTGAGAATTGTGGGCCGCTCAAGGGTATCATTCGCCCCCTATGGTTCCCACGTTGTGGGAAATACGAAGAGATCCCTTACTCCAGCGGTGTGCAACGTTGCTTGTTTGTACTACGTGACAGCGCGGGTTGCATGGATGCTTGCCATCCGCCCTAACGATGCGCGGGGGGTGAATCCTATCATATGCTGACCACCCAGACTCCTCAGCGGTGTAGCCCTAATCGTATGAGGCTAAGTTTCAAAATATAGATACCGTATTTACTTGTACGTCGACTTTAGTGTTCTGTTCTCCAACGTGTCACAAGTACCAATCAGAGGTACCGAAGGTGGCTTTAGATTAGGTTTTAATTAAGTGGTTGTGATCGCATTTAGATCCAGCGATGGTCAGTTATAATGACCTCGTAAGTGTTGTAATCCGATTCCAAGCCGGCGCAAGCGATTCCTCTGTGCTGGTGACTGGTTCCACTATAATGATAGTGTAATGTATGTGTCTGTAGAAACGCGTGCATTATTCAATTCAGAAAGATTTCCCGCCATTTAAGTTGGCTTTTCCGGCAGCTCACTCTCGAGAGCTTCAGTTGGATATAGTACATACTATAGAATAATTCGCTTAGGGTTGTCGTTGTTTAGCTTCTTGCGTCCAAAAATACCACACCCCAACTTCGCGAGAATACGTATATACTGATATGTCATGTAATTTCCCACCTTGTCACTACACGTGAATACGGGGACGAGAGTGTGTTTGTGTGTGTGTGTTTGCGCTAAGCAGTTTACTCTCATGCGACACAGTCATGTTTGATAAAAGCTGTATTATAGTTCCCTCACATGAGACTAATTAAAAAGGCCATATTTATAATATGGACTGTAAGTCGTTCTGTCAATAAATATATAATAGTCAGATCCTAGGTAAACAGTTTATGATCAACAAAATTACACAATAAAGATTAAATATAAAACGTGCGACAGTGTAAAATGTTTATCCAACGTAGACCACGGCTTCATGGTGCAGACTCTAGCAGTGCTGGTTCTTCCTAAAGACATTTATTAAAGGTGTAAATACTTCTACATATTCATGTTGAAGTCTAGGTTTATCAAGTTCATGATTCTGCCATCCCTAGATTAAGTATAAAAGGTGCAACAGTGTATTCAGGTTTGTGAGCCAGCCATCTCTATACATAGGTACTTAGACATGCATATACACCTAGGTACTTAGTTTGTGAGCCAGCCATCTCTATAGGTACACTTAATTAGCGTAAACATCTAGGTACTTAGTTCTGCATATACACCTAGGTACTTAGGTCTGCGACTCAGCCATCTCTATACATAGGTACTTAGCTTTTTCAGGGTCTCTGCAGGAGTCAGCAGCCAGCTTTTGTCTCACTCACTAAACGATTGTACTTAACACAATGACTGAAATGAGCTTTAGCGGTGTTCAAAAATCACTACGCCAATCTCGCAATATATTCACAAAAGTTAATTACAAGAGAACCGATAATGTAGCCGCCACGAAAGCTCGCGTAATACTAAATGTCAATTCCTTTGTCGACTCGCATCTCTAAAATAGCAAAACAACTTACACGCAAGGTTCTCATAGCAAAAAATATTAGTAACAAAAAATATTTAAAACCATTCGTTGCAAGCCGTGTTAGTTGCTCAAAATGTCACACTGAAACAAACATTATAGGGAGATAAACTGTGGGACTCATTGTCTAAGCACTGGTCATAAAAAATTTGACCCAGCGTGCATTCAACGTTGCGTATCTTAGTTTTTTGCTGTTCGTCAAGCCGTACCCACTTGTTAGGCGCTAAAACCCTTCGACCATAAAAGCATAAAATAAATACGTCATTCCATGTCTTAACCGACACACGAAGCGAAAGGGATGGGTAATGCGTTTAGAATTATATTGTGTCTCAATTGTATCGATTCAGTAATGGGGTAGGGTATTGATCCGTTACACTACCTATAGCTCGGTACCTATTATTCATTGCTAAACTAGCTGAGGCTATATAGGGTATTCCATTGAGATGGGTCAGTGACAGGAAATCTTAAACGGTAAGAGATATCAAAAAGTGATGCAAGGACTTGTTTATTTTTTCGAAAAAGAGTGGGTTCTATTTCTGAGGCCTGTAATATATTTTTCCAAAATCTATGAATACAGTTTTATTTTTATCGAAAACGGTAACGGTAACCTCAGGGAATATTTTGATACCTCTTACCGCTTAGGATTTCCCTTCACTGACCCAATGCAATTAAATACGCTGTATATAGCCTTTAGCAATGAAGAATATTAATGAATATGAGAATATGATCAAACTATTGCTAAGTGAAGTAGGTAGTACCTAGGTATCTATATAGGAAAATATCTCGAACAGTTTTGAAAAGAGGCAAGCTTGCTGCATTCATGCCTACTTAATGACATCCGCCGAGTCTCCGCTGTACAATCGTATGAGAATAATTATTTTAGAGGCATGACAAAGAAGGGCAAAGAATGAACCCTCAATAACGACCGTCCTAATGGCACAGAATAAATAATAGCTAATGGTTCATTGCAAATAGAGCAGCTTGATCCATTAATGGATCTTTGGAAAAACAATACCGTGGCGTCGTCGGTCATTGTCCATATACATACATACATACATAGACTATACGCTTAGACTTAGGCTATACGCTATTTTTTATCCCGGTAAAACGTCAGCGAAGCCATGTGTGGACACCAATATATATAAATATATTGTTCAGTGCGTGCTGTCAGCCAGTAATACGACGTGGTCAGTAACCATTGGGCTCATATCAAAGTCGTGCAGTGGGCTATGGAGAGAGCTATACTTGGAGTTTCACTATACGTGATTGAATCCAAGATGAGGAGATCCGTAGAAAACCAAGATTACCGACATAGCTCTCAGAATTTACAAGTGGCAATGCTCAGGCCATATAGCTCTCAGAACTGACAACCGTTAGAGAATAAAGGTTCTCTAGTGGCGACCACAAACCAGGCGATGCAGTAAATTCCTCTCTCCAAGGACCAAAGATTATAAAGGTCACAGAAAGTCCGTGTATGGAGGTGGCTCGACACCTTTCTATGTGGCATTCCATGGCGCAGGCCTCCGTGGAGTATGTGGACTTCGGCAGGATGATGACGATTTAATATGTATATTTATTGGTATATAATATTTATTACCGTGGTGTGTCCAGCCTAAGAATAGACCCCTCAGTCTCCTCTCCTCTCGTCGTAAAAGCCGACTAAGGGATTACCAGGACTTTTTAGTAAGATTCGTTGGTATAGGATTTGTTCTGGCTGCTTGCTTATTATGGAATGTTTTATTACTGGAAGAAAGCGTTAGCAGAGTCAGTCGTGGGAAGCAATGGCGGCGATGAACTCACCACTTGTCACGTCTATATTCCACGATGGTGCAACACACTGTGAAAAGAGGCCTTTTGAGGCTCTGCCTACTCCTTCGGGGAAAAGGCGTGTGTCTATGTATGTACATATGAATGTGGCCTTTCATTCAACATATTATAAATATATATAATAAATTCAGATTCCCAATGTAATTAGTATTTTCATAAAATTTCACTTTGATTCTCGATCTCGACCTTTAAAAGTTAAAAACTAAAAACATCATAAAAACAAAAGAAAAAATTGAATAGGTACCTGTACCTATGTACTGTAGCGCCAATATTTTGGTGGAAGCTGTAGCGGAAAGTTACACGTTTGATAAATTAGATACGAAATACATCCAAACTAAAGATTATAGGAATGGACTGACCTGGCTTTCCGCTTGCTGTAGGCACCTCGGTAACAGGGGGCGCCCCACTGGATGTAACACACACACCTGATATGACAGAAAATTAGTTATTTTGTGCTTTTTAAAATTGCAGTTGAATTGTTCGTAATTTATTTCATGGGATAACCCTACCCTCCATCTTGGTTTTTGCATGCGTCGGTGAAGCAGACAGCCTTATGATTGGCCGGCGCGCGTTTTTGCCCCAAACCGAGCTTCCAGATTGGATGCAAGTTTAGCCAATGAGAAATGAAACTGTTTTGTGAAATCAAGAGGTAAATTCAAACTTGATAATACAGAACAAATACTTTAGAAGCTTAGACTGCTGAATTCAGTACAAGTTAAGTTTTACAATATCTTTGATTGTGTAAAAAAAATTACAGAATTAAAAAGTCGCTAAGCTCAATTATTTATTTTATTTAAATAATTTATGTATAATTTCGTTCTAATAATATACAAATGTGAAAGGTTGGATGTTTAGTTTTTTGTTTTTTTTTTTATATATACTACTTGAATGCGTAGCAGCAGATACTCGTAGTAGGATGTTTTTGAATCACGAAGTACCTAATAATTTCGATTAAATTTGATTAACACATAGAATGAGCTGGATTAAAAACTATAGGCTACATTTTAGCCCGGTATAAATACTTAATTATATATAATTAAGTTTTTACACCGGGATAAAACTATAACTATAAATACGATTTATAATACTATAAATAAATATAACTATAAATACAACTAGTTACGTAATACGTAGTTATCTACGTAATATTTTTTTTTGTCGAATTTTCCTTTGTAAACTAACTCTAATACTGAGTTTTCCACTGTCGATAATATTACCAAAATTTTTAAACCTATTAAAAGAAGTTGAGCAGTAGCAATTTATCTAGTTAATTAGTCTGTGGTTCTACCATGAAACCATTAAAATTACCCACTCACACTAATCCTATCTATCTATTGTCTTCTGTATTTACGGTCTGTTAGACCGCCTACCAACTCTGACATCCATATACGATCCCGTTACACAAACACAACCGCACAATTAGGTGGTGGGCCCTCCGGTCCTTACTTTAATCACAGCTTAGACTAAGTTACTTCTAAGGGCACCTTTTGAAGATTACAGTTTGTATTTCACGAGAAAATTTTCATCAAGAGTGCAAATGTTTACATCTTCAGTTTCGTAATATTTTTTATTCAAAGTTTGAATGAAAACTAATTTTCTTTATGACATTGTTTCAGGTAACATACAAGATACGAAGCTGGCAAGTCAACTGGCTTTACTTAAACGTATGTATAGCTAAATCTACACAACTTATTGCAGCGAAAAAAATACATGTTAATCTTCATGATCTGCCAAGGGCATACAAAAGTCCAAAATATGATTTACATAAATTTTATCGATAACAAATCCTGAACTTACCTTTAAAATGCGCTTTTAACATAAATATGTTTTATTTAACAACGTACGTTGGTAAACATTTCAAGTTTAACAATAAATATAAAGAGCCAAGTAGCAACTCGGCAAATATTTGTTTAAATATTTTCGTTCACTTTCCTTTTCGCGAGCACTGTTCTGACAATTTCTCAGTTCAGTTCAGTTCTTTTGCGGAGTAGACCACAATTTCGCCAATGTCACGTTTAATAGCGACAGACTGCCCATGTTCACAAAGATAAAAATGGGCGGTTACCGTAACCATTCGTCAAAGTGACAGATAATGTATGAAAACATCTGTCAAAAAGAGTTGTTTAAACAAAACAGCCGTTTAAACGCCCGTTAATGTGTTGATGAACACTAAAATAAGGGCTTAGTACAGTTTTGTAATTGGGAACCACTCGGAATAACGAAAACCGAACTGCGAGTCGAAATAACGTTTTTGTATGCAGTAAATGATAAGCGCCCCCAGCGGACTTGTTGAGAAACTCATTAAAACCATACATCAAAACAAATATCGGCTCGCAATTCGGTAGTCAGGATACCGAATGCAAAAGTTAGACAAACCTGTACTAGGCCCGCTGGAAAAGGTTTCGTAAGCTGAAATCTACGATGGAGGTAATCAAGCCGAACAATCTAAATTGTGTTACATAGGGGCTCCGTTTTGTATGTAGGTTAAGCTCACTCCACAAAGAGGTTTTGCATTGCAAATCAGCAGTACCTCAGTCGTGGTCTTCGGTATTCTGAACTACAAGTCTTTATGGTTAGGTACTTACTGGGGTAGACGAAAAAGCCATCATGAAACGAAAATGAGTATTATTTTCACGCAAAATCACCCAATATTTATTTTAAAATCCATGGGCCCGATTCCATCACGGGTCAATTTTTTTATCCGGAGAGGAAATTAGGGTGCGGATAATGTTCGAATGTCATTTGGAGCTGAGCCAAGCGTCTATAAGACGGATTTGGGCACAAATCTCCTGGAAACCGAGCCTTAATCCGACCTAGCAAAAAGCCCACCAAACAATAGGTACCTATTAAATTTTCAGGACTGGACACAAACTGATGTTAGTATTTGAGGGTATAAATGAGATTCACTTCTTGTGTAACTTTATCAGAGGATTGTACAAGGTTTATTAGGGTGCCCGGAATCGCATTGCTCGGGTTATTATGGATCAACTTTGTAGAAAGGGACACAGCTACGTACATTACACAAACGAAGTTAGCTAATGGCTATGGTAGGGAGAGGCACAAGTAGATGTTTATAGTGCGCTATTGTGTCACGCTAGAGAAATACACAGTCACATTTGCAACCTTCCAGAAATGTAGGTATCTATTATATTCGTACAAGCCGTCTTTTATACGGTTATCTATCAGTATTGGCATACAAACCGTTGCCCCAGAGCTTGAATGTATAACAGACCACTGACCAAATTTTACAGAGACTTTTTTTTATTGAAAGTAAGTTGATAGTAGAAGAAGAATCATAATAGCCTATACGACGATTCTGAAAGAATCATATAAAAGATTGAACTTGTTATTGAAATACATCGTAATAATTAAATATTACAGAAATAACTTTTCAACACACTTGCTTATAAAGTGGCTTTAATTTCACCGCAGTTAGGCACATAATGACACCTGTAATCATTGCATTGCATTGCTTTTCCATTGCTATTATTCACTAGTGAGTTATAGAGATAGTAGAACATTTACACAGAGTGTGTATTTCTGTTTTACACCTGCAATCAAACTTGTGACTTTTTCATTGCTATGATTCACAAGAAAACACGAGAAAAAAACCATTTTAAGTGGCCTATTTTTTGTAAATTGACTCTTCTTCTTATTCTTATAATATACTTTTTGGAATGACGGATCAAGCAGATGGCCCACCTGATGTTAAGCGGTACCCTCTGCCTATGAAGAGTGCATTATCACATAGGTCACGTCCACCTAGGACGCACCCTATGTGGCATTGCACCGATTTTGCACCGCGCCCGCGACCCTGAGACATAAAGATAAAAAGTCTCAAGTGCCTGTAATTTCACCGGCAGCCATACCCTTCAATCCAGTACACAGCAATGAGAGCACTTATGCTTTTCGGCAGAAATAGGTATGGTGGTAGCACTTCTCCGGCCGAACTCTTTCAGCTCCACTACTACTAGTTTTTCTAACGTATTATATAACTCAATTTTCTATCTGTGTACCAAATTTCATAGAAATCGGTTCAGCCTTTACGGCGTGATTGAGTAAAAAACATCTAAACATCCAAACTTTCGCAATTAAATATAAGTGGGATTTTTCTAGGAAACAAGCATGTACAATAGGTATTGCGCAAGTTGTGAAACAATTGCTATTATTATATAGCGCGCCGCGCCGTGGGTATTATAAAACTCGGCTAATCCCGCTCCCTGGCTCCCTAAGACGCATTTACATTAGTCGATAAGAAACATCTACCGGCTACAAGAGTTTTGTGTTATGAATCGCATGCGGGATATATCGACTAATGAAAACCTAATCTAAAACATTGGTGTGTGCTCCGAGAGACTTGAGTTTACTCCAGTCCAGTTTAGTATAAGATGCGCGAATTTATTGCGCAGACGAAAAATATAATGCCTTCACTTTTTCTTAACAGTAAGTAAAAATGGAAAATAGTACTGTTTTTAGTTTACTAGGCATGCCATTGCAATGGCATATTTTTTTAAATTCACAGCTATGTATTACCTATTTATAAAGTAATTCTATGAATATTAATTTTGATTAAAACTTAATACAAATTATAAAAAAATCAAAAAAAACATACGTTTTTACGTAAGCACGAAACACCAGCTTTTTCCAACTGTTAGCGAATAAAAATCTGAGAAAAATCATACGTACTGGGCTTAAAGTATATTAGTAACTGTACGATATATTATTTCAAAGTTTATAGAATTAGTATCCTTAAAAAAACACCCCAACAGTACCCTTTACCCTGTATCCTTTTTATAAGACCTATGTCACAAAACAGTAATGCAATAAAATGTTTCTGATTTCTAAATACACCCCATATTATTCGTAACGATGAAAACGGTAATCGTTTTCGAACTTTATCGCATGTCTAAAATAAATCTCTTACATCCAGCCATCGTTTCGTCGTGTAAACGCGCCTTTAGTAAACTTCAGCCGTTATCGCAATACCTATATAACAGCAATTCTCAAAGAAATTAATAACTTTGATATTTTCACTTCTTTGGCAACATTAAGTACACTTTGGCAGAAGTTATGAAAGCTTTTATCTGTTAATATGCTGAGAACAACGCCGGTCAATTTTTACGTGACACAATCTATGTAATATACTGTTTGCTTGAAGTTCATCGTTTCTTGAAAACGTTTGAGGGGGTGTTATACCTATGTCTTTTTTTATGAACATATATAGCGTGCATATATGTCTCCAATACGTTATATTTTGTGATGATACACAAATAGGTGCGCACGATACAAAAACGCTAGGTATATAAACAGACGACCGACGTCTCAATTGATGGTCCAGTAGCTTAGTAGTATTACTAGCTTCAGTGTTTATAGGAGCATCGCATCAGGTAACTTTGTACCTTCTGTGGATCTCTTTATTTCTGATTCGATCTTTCCATAGCTTTCGTGCAACCTGAACATGTTGGTGTCGGTCCATAATATTGTATTATCATTGAAACTGCACATACGTTCATAGCTTTCGTGCAACCTTTAGTCTGAACATGTTGGTGTCGGTCCATAATATTGTATTATCATTGAAACTGCACATACGTTCATAGCTTTCGTGCAACCTTTAGTCTGAACATGTTGGTGTCGGTCCATAATATTGTATTATCATTGAAACTGCACATACGTTCATAGCTTTCGTGCAACCATTAGTCTGAACATGTTGGTGTCGGTCCATTATATTGTATTATCATTGAAACTGCACATACGTTCATATGTGCGAAATCAGAATACCACATATCACACTAATATTATAAATGCAAAAGTTTGTAAGTGTGTCTTTACGCTGAAACGGCTGGACAGATTTAGATGAATTTTTCTATGGAGATAGTTGGATCCCTGGAATAACAAATAGTCTAATTTTTATCCCAATATTCCCACGGGGTCAACACTTATTCGAGTAACACCGCAGGGCATAGCTAGTTTAGTAATAACGAGAAATCCTAGAAGTAGATAGAAAAACGAAGAAGCAAGAAGCAAAAGATGCTGTTATTTCAAAACAGACATGTTAACTAACTACGTAGGAAGTGAGTAATGATTAAAGCTCCCATCACATTATGCCGACGGATCTCAACATAATGAAGCCAGTTAGCTAGTTCCAAACAATGCCATCAACGAGGGTTGCTTAGTGCGTCAGATAGGATGGAAATTTGTGTTAAAACCTTGTTGAAACCTTTACCAGAACAACGCTGCCTTGCATTTTGGTCTACATTCTGATAGGTGGTGCCTATTAAGGTGGGGGCAACTAATCCTAAATCTTGATGCGTGTGAGCGGGACATGAATACAAGTTTTCAACATCGTTTTACATGTTTTATGTAGATACTAGCAGCGCCCCGCGGTTTCACCCGCGTAAGTCTCAATCCTGTGGGAGGTATCGGGATAAAAATGTGCCTATGTGGTATTCCCGGAGTTCGGTAATCTCCATTCCAAATTACATGCAAATCCGTCCAGCCGTTTCAGCGTGAAGAAGTAACAAACACATTAACACATTAACACACTAACACACAAACTTTCGCTTTTATAATATTAGTGTGATGTGATATTAGTGTAAAGTGTGATGTGATTTCTAGTTCCCTACTATCTAGTTTTATATTCATATTCATATTCATATTCATTTATTTATTGCTTATTATGTAATATGTACATTATTGTTAGTATTGATCTTAATTATACTTTTTGTTAGTCAGGTACATACACATAAACCCCGTTAGGGCGCTGCAATATTATTAGATTAGATTTATACTATTCAAATTATATTAGATTATCACATTGTATGCATGCATTGATTTGTTCTTATTAATTTATATCTAAAACATCAAGCTAGTGAATAAAATAGAATCGAGACAATAATACTATAATATAATAATCCGTTAGGACCAGTCAAATTAAACAATCAAATTAAAATTAGAATTGGACCGGAAAATTATAGGTAAGTACGTCAGAAAGAAAGAAAATCACTGGTACAATAGGTATGTCATTTTAACCGAGTAGGTACATTTGGTCATTTATAATTTGTCACATATAAATTCATCAACAGAGTAATAACATTTTCTGAGTAATAAAGATTTAATTTTTTTAATAAATATATTGTCCTTGGTTTCGATTTTTAATTCTTGTGGTATTTTATTATAAATTCTGACAAGTCTAGAATGGGGGCTCTTACTAAATGTGTGTAAGCTCGAGAAGGTTGTCATTAGCTTATTTCTATTTCGTCTGTTATAATTTTCATGAGTTTCAGACTTGGACCTAAAATAATTTTTATGTTTTCTTACAAATATCGCTGCTTGTAAAATATAAATACATGGAAGTGTCAAAAGTTCTTTGTCAATAAAATGTGGCCTACAGCTTTGGCGATTAGATATATTAACTAGTATTCTTATACATTTCTTTTGCATCACAAAAAGCTGGTCAAAATGTACACTCTCGCCCCACATGACTACGCAATAATTAAGAACTGAATAAGCTTGGGCGTAGTAGGCAGATAGCGCAGTTTTGTAATTAGTATTAGATTTTAAAATACTTAACGCGTACGTGAATTTCGATAGTTTCGTTTTAATATTTTCAATATGCGTTTTCCAATTCAAATGTGTATCAAGTGTTAAACCTAAGAGACTAAAATTGTTTTTCTCTTCTATGTTTAAGCTATTAGTTAGCGTGCTCAAATTAAGCTGTTGTTTTTTGTATGTTTTAAATTGAACGATACTACATCCCTAGTTAGTAAGAGCAACGATGTAATTACAGTCCCAAGAGCCTATACCTATACTAGTGAGAGATCCATCAGAGTAATTAATTGCGATAATTTATGACGGGCATAATCACCGCTCGCCGAATACACAACATTTAATTAGAGCTTGCCTGAGCGTTCAGCTCTCAGCCGGAGTCGGCCTTTCCCTAATTTACTGTTGGCCTCCTATCTGATACACAATTTGTTTAGTTTTTGTAAGCTTACATAAATAAGTACTCAGATACAATATTGATAAATACCAGATACCTATATTCTTAGGTATATATAAATTTGTGTAGCAATAGTTTAAATTTATAAATTAGGTAGTAATTTGTTATATTTATTTATTTTTAATTTTAGAGATTGTTTTCCAGATTTTAAGCCACCGTTCTGTCGTGCAAATAATTCCAGTCCATCCCAAGGTTGTCTGGCAGAGATCGCTTATAGCGATAAGACCGCCCATTGTACTTCCGTGTTTAGTTTAATATTAATTTTTTCATTAGCTTATTTTCTGTGTTGTGCAATAAAGTGTTTTCTATCTTCTATCTATCATAGATAGATAAATCAATCAAATAAATAAATATTGCTGGACAGCTCACACAACATTGTCTAGTGCTAAGCAGAGGTTGTGTTATGGGTACTATATACTTAATACAATATATCACATGATAGATATTTTTTATACAACTAATACAAGGTATGCACAAAATACATATGAAACAGTTGTGCTACCTGAAGACCGCTGCTAGCAATCTAAAGGTAGCTCAACTGATCCAAATCACTACCACACGGAAGCCTCCCTAGTTCTATAATTCTTTCTGTAAATAAATGTACTTATCTATTTTTTATTATATATAGAAAATACCCAGAACACCCTGAACAAATAAATAAATAAATAATTCTGGACAACTTCACACAACATTATCTAGCCCCAAGCTAAGCCAGAGCTTGTGTTATGGGTACTAGATAACTGATATACCTAATATAATACAATACATAGATAGATATTTTTTATTATACATAGAAAATACCCAGAACACCCTGAACAAATATCTGCGGATCGCACAAATATTTGTTCCGAGGCGGGAATCGAACCCACAACCTCCTGCGTCGCAGGCGAGCGTTCGCCCGCCGCGCCACAGAGGTGGTCGAAGATTGTGCTGGATCGATTCTCGCTGCGGGACAAATTTTTGTATAATCATCAGCCCACACAAGTCCACCGCTGGACATACGCACCACTAAGGCTGGTGTTCGGCTCTTCTCATCCACTTTCTGCTCGCCGCCTTTCGTAGGTCATCGCACCACCTAGCCAGAGGGCGCCCCACGCTACGTTTGACAAGCCGCGGTCTCCACTCAAGAACTCGCTTACTCCAACGGTTGTCGGTTCTTCGGCATGTATGACCAGCTCATTGGCTCTTCAGCTTGCTAATCTGGTGGGTTATATCAATGACTTTAGTTCTCTGTCGGATAATCTCATTCGGATTTTATCTTTTTTATTTTGTCGTCCTTTGCTTTAAGAAAGGTAACATGTTTGTATAATCTGCTAAATATTTTTGTTCCGGTTCGGAGTTCCTCATGCCTACGACACAAGAGATCCATCAACCCACACCAATACACTCCATCATCAGCCGTTAAAAGTCCACTGTTGGACGAGGCCTTCCATAGAATGCAATGGGGGATTGGCCGCACATTTAACATACCTAAGTACACGGATCATCAAGCTAGGTATTACTTTTCTTAAAAAAGTAGTTAATTTTTTTTAAATTAAAAAAACAATAAAATGGCTGAACCGATTTTGATCAAACATAGCTAAGAACACTCCCGACAAATTCACCTTACAAACAAAAAACGAAATCGGTTCATCCGTTCGGGAGCTACGATGCCACAGACAGACACACACAGAGACACACACACACACACACAGAGAGAGACGTCAAAATTGTAACACGTCGTCGTTTTTGCGTCGGGGGTTAAAAATGTGAGCTATCAATTTGAGGATAAGTTGACGCAATAAAGAGAAAATATTACGCTCTTATTGCTGAAAGTTGGGAATAAAATCCGAATGGTTCAATAATGTTATATTGAACGAGATGGGGTAGCAACGGCAGTGAGTATATAAACCGGCGAAATGCGTATGGGGAACGTACAGTGTATTAGGGTTCCATTTTTAAGTCACAGTTAAGTTATTTTTAAGTACGTAACTCAAAAAGTTGTTTCATTACAGGATATCTTTATTATTTGCTCAAGGTTCATGAACCTAAGGTTCATGAATTATCACAGATTATGTTGTTGGAGCATTTTAAATTTTTTTTTTTATCTATGATAGACCTTAGTTTGACCACGATCTCACTTGTTGGTAAGTGACGATGTGGCCGAAGATGAAGCACAAAGGTCTGACGATGTGGCCGAAGATGAAGCACAAAGGTCTGACGATGTGGCCGAAGATGAAGCACAAAGGTCTAGAAAGCACCTATTCACTAGATACCCAGATTATAGTTTTCAGGAAAGACAGACGACGGTAGGGCATTCCACTCCTTAGCAGTTCGCATTATAAAGGTAGAACTGAATCGTTTAGTACGAATAGAGAAAGAAAGAAAGAAAGAAAGAAAGAAAGAAAGAAAGAAAAATTCTTTATTTGTAACGGCACACATGGATAGGACAAAAAACACTCGACAAATAAAATAAAAAATACAGGGTAGAGGGTATACTAATGAGGTAAGGATGGTACCGAGCCGTGCGAGCATGCTCCAACAACATAATAATCTGTGATAATTTCAACTGTCTACCTTTTACAGCTGCCGTGATATACCCCTGTGACAAAATACAGACAGACGGACGGACGGACGGTGGCACAGGTAAATTTATAGGATTCCTTTGGCACCCATTGGGTACAGAACCCTAAAAATGCTTTGAATATTATGAAACGCCTTGACAAACATGATATCGATAATGTTTGTACTTCCTGCGCCGAGTAAATACATCTAAAAAATTCTACTGACTTAGAAATATCAATATATTCTTATAAGAGCCTAAAAGAGTTTGTATTATATGTGTTAGAGGAAGTAATAAAATGCCCCTATTTTACCATGGTTTAATCTATTAGAGCAATACCCAACTGAATGAACTGCTTTGTTTTGCGCCTGAGTTCAAAAGCAAGCAAGCTATAGAAGTTAAAACGATAACCAATTCAAGACATTTGCAATATTTTTCATGCTAATTACTATTATTAACAAGTTGTTTAAGAGTATATGATTAAATTGGTATTTATTCTGGTCGGTAACTTTGCCAACTGTGAGTAAGGCCTAAGAATATACCAATCTGTTTACTTCCGTGGATGTAGTAATAGTTTTACTAATTAATTACTCCAGGACATAGGCATCGAGTAGTTCCTGTTCGATCCATTGAGAATGATCCATTGTACTTTGATCGTCCTGTCAGCATCCACCTGAGTACTTGACACCAATCTGCGATCACCAATCCGCCTGCCAACTGTGGTGATTATAACAAGCCCCCAATGGGGTAACCCTCGTCCATCAGTGGACGTATGGCTGGTGAGTAGGAACTTTGGCCTCAAACCAAAAAGTCGCTCAGTAAGTTGTTTCCTAAAATCACAGACCTTTAGAAAAATAATAAAACGGGCACATCAGAAGCCCAACTCATGTTATAAAAAATAGTCAAATTAAAGTTCGTCACTCAAAAATTGTATTCTGCTCACCTGTCAATACATCGCGGAATGTGATCATATCGACATGTGAGTTGTGACTGTAACTTGAATGTTTCTAAGTTCTGAGAATTATCTCTGTCACTCTTTACGATTATATATAGCACTATCCTACTCTAATATATGGTCGCAAGAATCGAAAGTATATTATGTTGTTATTATATAATATTATTATTACCTCTATATTGTTGTTGTGTGAGGGAGCAGAATACCAATTTCCCAGTTTATTCACAATACAGTCTCGATTCGATCAACTTGCAGTGTGCCTTTTAAATAAATAAGAGAATTAAGCTTTAGATTTATTTAGGTAAAAAGAAAGAAAAGAAAGAAAGGACCTCATTTTTTTGGGCCTTTTCTGAAAGTGCCGGCCAACAACAAAAAAATGTATGTATTGTTAGAACTAGCCATTTGGAGCAATAGTTAATATGGCGCAATAGTTGTAGGATCGCTCTGAACCAAGTTATACAAGTTCGATGATTCAACATTTCTATGGATATTTATTGATTTCTGAAAGTGCTGGGAGACAAAATGCTAATCTACGGCAAACTTTGACCAAAACTGCACACAGAATCAATAAAAAATAATACATAAAAGTACGTAATGAGCTGTGTAAATTACCGTCAAAAAAGGTACCTATGTATATACTTTATGATTATTGTGTATTACTTTACCCAATGTATGTATGATTGTCTGGGTGGAGTTAGGGTGGAATCTTGCAACTGAATTTTAAAACAGTTATCTTCAACCGATTGAGCTGAAATTTGGCATACCTGTCAAGTTCCGACAAGTAAGTAAGTGTCAAGTGACAATACAATATGATGGTGACTGCGAACTGATCTGATGATGGAGATCGAAGGTGGACAATGGAACTCCTCGATGGATAATAGTAGACTGCCGTGTTTAGGCTCATTTTGATTAGCACACGGTTAAGATCACAAATTTTATAAAAGCTTGTATTGTAAAAGGCTCGTAATAAAACCTCCGAAAAAGAAACACAATATAGGTACCTGCTTCAAAAATCTTTTTTTTACTGCAATTTATACTTAGTTACCGACAATTTTGTTCCGAATAAAAATACCAAACCTTCCGAAAACAAAATACACACTCTACTTGGATTAATACTTTGTTACTAGTTTAATTTCTATTTTGGACGACAATTTAGGTTCGACATTTTTACCATAATTTAGGCTCTGTAAATTTAAAGTTCCGGTTACTCTTTTACTAAACTGGGGTTTCCATTAAACTAAAACGCCATTACTATAATACTGTAGTGAGCGATATCTAGTGTACTCTTAGAAAATACAAAAAATGGTCTTATTTATTATAATTTAACTAATCGTTTGTTGTCTTTTGAGGTGGTAAATTAAAAAAATAACTTTGGTAAGTATCTTAAAACAAGTCGCCTTGATAGGGAAGTGGCTACAGACTTTGACTTGGGGGGGGGGGGAGGTGGGGTGTTAGAGTTGGCCCCAGTCCCCACCCCCCGCTGGAGGTGCGTAGTTATCGAGAAAACTTTGAGGTTAAGTATGGTTTTTTATTAAGGTGGATGCTTCGCTTGTGGCAAGTTTTTTTGTTTTTGTTTTGTTTACTCGTTACAGCTCATGAACACTTCATCAGATAGCAAAAGTTGAGTTGCGAGAAACACTGTAAAAATGTGTTTAGGGGGATCGTAGCTAAAAACTGATGATATTTATGAGATACTATCAATTAAAACATGTGTATTAAGTCTCCTTGTTCTCGCGAAATCAACTTTCGCTATCTAAAGGAGTTTTTATGACCAGTAAGTTAAATACACCTAAGTATATTACAAAGGCTATTGGGTATATGGTGTGCAGGTGTCGGTTCTGGTTTGCTCTGTTTGTTTGTTTGTTCTGGTTCTAGTCGGGCCCTGCCGGGCCACACTCGTCTTCGGCTCGCTCGCAGCTCACGCGGTGATCATTTTTCACTAGTGTTTTAAATCAATCCATGTTGGACGAAATTCATGTTGGTCACTCATTTTGAAATATGAGACATCAATATTATACAGCTATACATAGGCTATTGTATATTGGCGTGCAGTACCCCCCGTACGTACACCTAGGAAGATGGACCCATGGGGTACACCCACACTGACTGACTGAACCATAGACATAGAATTTTTGCTAAGATCTATGGACTGAACACATGAGTGGAGCGTTGAGCGCAATGAGTAATCACGAAACAGCCGGCATCACCCGAAGTGCAAACTTCTGGCGTTTGATGTCGTTATTTTAAATATTTCAATAACCACTATTAAGTATTAAAGCAGGTACCTACAGTACGCTAATTTTTTTTTATTTGTCAGAAGTATGATTTTCCTAACTCAGTTTAGTTTTTGGAAAGTAAGTATTTCTGTCGGAAGTTCAGTAATTTATTCGAAGGTTCATTATTTAAACCCGGTGGTCGTGATAAATTTTAGTATGCTATTTTTGGTTTATTTTGTCGCTAGATATTACACAGTTAAATTAGTATTTCTTTCGGTAACTAATGTTACCGCAGTTCAGATAGTATTACAGTGTGCAAGCAGTTCAGATAGTATTACAGTGTGCAAGCAGTTCAGTTAGTATTACAGTGTGCAAGCAGTTCAGATAGTATTACAGTGTGCAAGCAGTTCAGATAGTATTACAGTGTGCAAGCAGTTCAGATAGTATTACAGTGTGCAAGCAGTTCGCTGGCATTTCATTTGTTTTTCGGAGGCTTTATTATTATCCATTTTAAAATATATTTTTAACAAAAAAGTTATTATTATGTTGTACATACCTACTTGAATAAGTTATATATTATTTCTGTAACTAGATAAATAGCTTTATGTTTATATCAGTTTTATTCAATCATGAAGAAGAGGGAAGACCTCGGCAAACGTATTCAGACCAGATCGGAGACGTTCTGAAAAAGGCCAGGTCAAGAGTATCCTTAACCGACGAGCATGTATGAAGAATGTTATGAAAGTGAATGAAGCAAAAGAGGTATGTCAGGATCGTAGCAAGTGGAAATCCGTGGTCTCTGCCTACCCCTCCGGGAAACAGGCGTGAGTTTATGTATGTATGTATGTATTCAATCATTTTAAATCAGACATAGATAGAAGATTTTGAGAACCAGATTTTTTAACAATTAAATTGAGCTAATTGGCAGATTTGACGTAATTGCATGTCTGACGTCACAGACTCCATTCAGCAGGCCCTCGAGAGCTGTCAGTACCACTCGATACTGTGTCTGATCAAGTCTATATTATTTTACCGACGTGGTAGGATATTTAATCTACAACAGTGATTCTCTATTACAAAGCTGTAGTGTGCCTAAAAATAGACCTCTCCATTTCCACCCGTGGTCGTCATAAAAATCGACTGAGGCATTACACCAGGAGATGGGCAGCAGCGTCCATCTGAGTACTCAACATGAATACTGGGATTACCAATGTGCCTTCCAAGCGTGGCGATTATGACAAATCCTCTATTGTATGGAGGAGGCCTTGTCCAGCAGTGGACGTCAAAATCGCTTCTTATTAATTAATTATTTATTTATTTTTTATTATATTTATTAATAATTCTTATTATTATTAATTCTTATTCAGATCTCAGAACAATATTCAGGTCAAATGATTGATTCCTCAAGAAATCTGACGTTCAGAGGCAAGCAACTCAAAAATATGTAGTTAGATGCCCACAATGGTTTTTTTTTTTTTTTTTTTTTAATGTAACGATTATGAAAATAGATATTTTTTATAGACAAAACGACCGTTGTACTGTAGCGTGTCCAGCTTAAGAATAAACCCCTCCGTCTCCTCCCGTGGATGTCGTAAAAGCCGACTACCGACCACCAGGGGATGGGCAGCAGCATCTACGCGATCCCCAATCCGCCAGCCAGTGGTGATTATGGCAAATCCCCCCAATTGTATTCTATGGGCAGGCCTCGTCCACAATGGAAGGATTTCAAAAATGTGTCTTTTTGTTTCACGTAGAAATAAGACTGCAAACTCAACTGTCGTCAATGTTTTTTACAGTATTTTTTTTGTTTCGCTAGTCGTACAACGCCTCTGCGATTTTAATCTACTTCCATTGTCGCTGGTAACAAAGTCATCTGACCGATTTCTCTCTTTAGCCGAGCTCAATTCGAACGGAGAAACCAACTTTAAAAATAATGTTGCAATTTGAACAAAGAGCCTCGACTTGCTGTTAAGCTAGTGCAACTGCGGAAAGTTTTTGTGTTTTGGTTTTGTTCCTCTATTTTCAGGGTTCCGTACTTCAAAAAGTACCATTGGAACCATTATACACACTGTGACACAGCCTATTTTCTCAGAAACAACTAGACGAAAAACTTTATTATATATTTTTTTGTAATTACTTGTTTGCCTACAAAATTAACCTCTTTAATCAGAATTCGTTTAATTTCCGTAATTGGGTAATTACGCTCCCTCTCCACCTTTAATTATATATCCATCCAGACATTTTTTTTAATTCTCTAAGCTCTCCACGTGATACCGACTCGCACTGTACAGCTTTTTTTTTAATCTTTAATTTTAAAATGTTCTGTATTATGTTGTATAAATTGCACGTTTTTTTGTTTACGGTTAATTACCGAAATTAGGAAAATATAATTAAACTTTTTGGAATATACCTAAGTAACTAAAATTAAAGCTAAGTAGCTGTAGACTAATTTTATTCACTCACATCAAATACAATAATTACTTCTTCAATTACTTCTTTTTGATACATATTCAAGAAAATATACGAGAATCAAGCTTCCCTAAGATCTTCTCATCCCTCTTTAGCTTCGAAAATACTGTGGCAATTTATTTTAAAAATACTTTATATAACGCACCTATAATATAACGCTTTTTTATAAATTCACTTATAGTTTACAGAAAAATCAAGTCCTTAAATTCCCACGTCTGAAAATAATCGTGAAGAAAAATGCGTGCATGTGAATTTAAAATGTGTTGCTTAATTTCGCCAGGATTTGCTTAAGTTCAATTGGTCTAGTTGTTACTACGGTAGCCTACTTGTACGGAACTCTCTCCACGCAAGTCCTACTCACACTTGACAGGTTTTTGTAAATTTATACCCCGATTTAAATTCTTCATCTTGGTATACTTTTATTATTGGTATCTTTATATCGGTGGTTCTATTCCACTATTTTATTTCCTCAGAAGCGGTACCTATAAAGACAAAGAAGATTATGTTAGGTATCTTGTATATTTGTATACAGCACAAACTGATTATGTTAGGTATCTTGTATATTTGTATACAGCACAAACTGATTATGTTAGGTATCTTGTATATTTGTATACAGCACAAACTAAAAAGTACTTGCCCCATAACTCAATCTTCCTATTAAGATTATGTTAGGTATCTTGTATATTTGTATACAGCACAAACTAAAAAGTACTTGCCCCATAACTCAATCTTCCTATTAAGATTATGTTAGGTATCTTGTATATTTGTATACAGCACAAACTAAAAAGTACTTGCCCCATAACTCAATCTTCCTATTAAGATTATGTTAGGTATCTTGTATATTTGTATACAGCACAAACTAAAAAGTACTTGCCCCATAACTCAATCTTCCTATTAAGATTATGTTAGGTATCTTGTATATTTGTATACAGCACAAACTAAAAAGTACTTGCCCCATAACTCAATCTTCCTATTAAGATTATGTTAGGTATCTTGTATATTTGTATACAGCACAAACTAAAAAGTACTTGCGCCATAACTCAATCTTCCTATTAAGCCCTTGGAAACAACACCAGCTTAGTTGATGTATTAACTAACAGGGACATCTCTAATTAAAACTTCGGCCCAGCTTAGGGACCGAAAACGGTCCCCCAACTTTTTAAGCAAAACTTCTAACAAAAAGTGACAGTAACTGGCTCACTGCGATTATTGTGAGATTTAACGAGTTCTTTAAAAATAAAAAATCAATGATAAAGATTGAAATATTGTTATAATGGTAGGATATCTCAAGAGTGACAATCTTTATAACCCCCGACGCAAAAAGAGTGGTCATGTAAGTTTTACCGCTATGTGAGTGTCTGTCTGTGGCACCGTAGCTCTTAAACGGATTAACGGAACCGATTTGAATGTGTTATTTTATTTGAAAGCAGGTTTTCTAGCGATGGTTCTAAGATATCTTTTATAGGAATCTGTTCAGCCGTTTTATTGAGATGGGGGTTTTTTAAATTTTAAATTTCTTCTCTATCTACCTATTTATAGTATATACATATAAATTGTATACCCTAATTCATCCCAAATTCATTTAAAATATATAAACTCACGTTCAGAGTTTCCATCAAATATTAGTAACCTATTAAAACAAAAAAGCGGCCAAGTGCGAGTCAGACTCGCCCATGAAGGGTTCCATAGCAGCAAGTAACATAATATAAAAGTTCTTGGATGGATTACGATTTATGACGTATTAAAAAAAACTACTTACTAGATCTCGTTCAAACCAATTTTCGTTGGAAGTTTACATGGTAATGTACATCATATTTTTTTTTAGTTTTATCATTCTCTTATTTTAGAAGTTACGGGGGGCACATTTTACCACTTTGGAAGTGTCTCTCACGCAAACTATTCAGTTTAGAAAATAAATAAATAAATTAGAAACCTCAATATCATTTTTGAAGCCCTATCCATAGATAACGCATACGTACGGATTGACGAAAAAAAAATGTTGAGTGCAGTTCTAAGTATGGGGAACCCCAAAAGTTTTATTTCTATTTTTGTGTGTAAATCTTAATGCGGTTCACAATATACATCTACTTACCATGTTTCAACAGCATAGCTCTTATAGTTTCGGAAAAAACTGGCTGTGACATACACGGACACACAGACAGACATGACGAATCTATAAGGGTTCAATAATTTGGTTACGGAACCCTAAAATTGAGTTTTTCACACGGAACAGCAGCGTGAAAGAAACTACAGTTTTAAGCCATCAAATATGTTTTCGACAAAACGGGAGGGTTTAGCAGTCCCACAATATGCCGACATGCTTCTGAGAGTTCTGACAAAGCTATACACAGAACTGAAAAAAACCTTCGCTTTACTGTATACTAGGAGTACGTTTCATGGCTTTCGTTGTCATGAAGCGCGCTAACTTTCCCTCGCAAATAAGTACTACTCAACCAAAGCACATGAACAAAACGAAAATTTCAAACGTATGGATTTAAGAGCGTCGACGGGTCTTTGGCTAGCAACTTTTCAGGACAAAGTTCGCGGTAGGAGGGATTTCGCCCAAATCAGCATTGCAAACAGTGGAGTTTGTTTGTGCTAATCCCTCGAAAGGTTTTAAACGTCATGAGCTTTTGGTAATTTTATTTGGACACGATGAAGATAAATGGAGGCTGAGAAAGTATTTTAATCGGATTGAGATAGATCATCAAACTTGATTGAGTAGAGGATTATGTGAGATTTCGCAAACCCTTTATCTAATCTACGTAAAAATTGTATGTTCTCTATTTGTGGAAGATGTTTACATAAGCTGCCGCATTCGCCATAAAAGTTGATATATTAGAATATATAGTAAAAAGATGAAACTGTCGACAGGCATATCGTTAGTGGGACAGAACTATCCCTTCTGGCGATCCGCCAGAAAGTCACCCCGGACGAAATTGTCATCAATAAAACTTATCATTCGCCGTCCGCGACCGAATTTTCCTAAAACTCACATCTGCGCACAGAGCTTAGCACAACATCGACGTACTGCGGAAAAATATTTTTATGGACGATATTGCGGTGCTGCCTTTGTGGGTATAAAAATTGTACAACTTGGATGAGCGAGCGTTGCTTATTTTGTATGTAAACTGCTGTTTTTACGTCTCAGCTTCTCTTAGCTAACCTTATGCCGTACAGGTACAGGACTACCTACCTACCTGAGGGCCTAGTACAGGTTTGTCAAGTTTTGCATTCGGTATCCCGACTATCGAATTGCGAGTCAATATTTGTTTTTATGTATGGTTTTTATAAGTCTGCTAATGGGTCGGGAAGGACTATCGGGACGATTATCGTTAATATAAGTTTTTTTAATTAGAATTAACATAAAACACCTTTATTTCTGTTGAACTGCACTAAGACTGTGGTGACCATCAAGATTGCTTTTAATTTCGTGGGTGAGCTGTCAATAAACTTAAATCAGTCTGGCTGTGACACGTCCTATAAACTCGAACCGCTCCCACTATAAAAAGGAAATACTGCAAATGGAATTAGCTACGTATATGCTAAACCCTGCTACACGTGTCAACGGCTCACCTACTTTGTTTGAGCACCACCAAATCTTTCGATTAGGATAATGCTACAGCAATTTACTAAGAAAGAGTCCTATACCATTTATTCTGTACTTATAGAACATAACTTTTGTCAATACTGTAGTTTTTAATAGTTTTAATATGGACTGATGTATTTCAGAACGATCTATATTCCACGATGGTGCAACCCACTGTAAAAAGAGGCCCATTGAGGCTCTGCCTACCTCTTTGGGGAAAAAGGCGTGTGTCTATGTTTGTATGTAAATAAATTGCTACGAATAAACAAGGGCTATCCTTGGAATAGTTACTCCGTGTTTTGTCTCTTTCGACAGAATTTGAAACAGCTTCAATGCAAAAGACAAAACACTGTGTAGCTTTTCCAAGGATAATCCAAGTTTTATAACACGGTTAGTTTTTATTGACGATCTCTGTGGCCCGGAATGCGAGTAGCCGGCAGAGACGTGATAGCTTGCGGGTTCAATTCTCGCTGCGGGACAAATATTTGTATGATCTGCAAATACATTTAGTTCCATGATACACACGACATAGGGGAACCCTAGGTGGGATCAGGACTATAAGTGACTGTTGGGTGTTATGTTATGGTACTTGTACTATTATTTATTCTGAGGTAATGGCACATGGAAATATACAAAAAACTAATTCAAAACTTATGGGCAATACATTGTAGGCCTTATCGCTAATAGCGATCTCTGCCAGGTAACCTTTGGATGGACTGGAATACTCTAAACGTCACAAATTAGCCAGCCCCTTATAGAAAAACTAAGAGCAATGCTCTGAGCAAAAAAACCGGCTAAGTGCGAATCGGACTCGCGCACAAAGGGTTCCGTACCGTAATGTATAAAAACGGCAAAAAAAAAACACGTTTGTTGTATATATAGGAGCCCCCTTAAATATTTATTTTATTCTGTATTTTAGTATATGTTGTTATAGCGGCAACTAAAATACATCATCTGTGAAAATTTCAACTGTCTAACTATCACGGTTCATGAGATACAGCCTGGTGACAGACGGACAGACGGACAGCGGAGTCTTAGTAACACGGTCCCGTTTTACCCTTTTCCCGTTTTACCCTAAAAAATATTATTCAAGCAAAGAAAATAAATTAATCTACTGCCAGCACTTATCTATTCGGGACGCGTTCTGCGCGGAGTCTTGGCGTGCCCGGCGAAGTTGAAGATTGGCCGGCGATGCGTGCAGAGCAAACTTTCATCTTCGAAGCGCTGTGCTCAGTTGTTGGCTAATGTTTTACTCGGGAGTTTCCTAATGTAATGCATTTACAAAGGTTTAATTCAACTTTTCTGTGAGTTTTCAGACAAGTTAAGGAGATGCGAAGATAGGTTAGATTAGCGTAGCAAACATATATAAGACTATACAGAAACAAGAATAGATACAGGAAACAAACAGCAAAAAATATAATATTATAACCTTATTATAACAACACCATACAAACTGGTACTCAATTTCAGATTCAATAATATCTATTTGGGTCTATTCTGAGCCGGATAGTTTGTTGATCTAAACCTAAACCAAAAGATCTCAGTACCCATCAAAAGATCTCAGTACCCATCTAAGATCTCAGTACCCATCAAAAGATCTCTGTACCCATCAAAAGATCTCAGTACCCATCAAAAGATCTCAGTACCCATCAGAAGGCTGGTCCAGTTCTTATGGTCTCAGCCTGGTTTTCATTAAGTACCAATATCAGTCGTTTTGGATTTCACACTACCTCAAATAAACCGCAAAAAATTTAGGAACGCGTACTAGAATTGGCACAACAACATTATAGAGCTTTCACTCGTTTATTACCTAACTGTGGTACTATCAATAGTACTACACGGTAACACGTGTAATTTTTAGGGTTCCGTGCCTCAATGGGTACCAACGTAACCATTATAGGATCACTTTGTTGTCCATATGTATGTCTGTCTGGCAAGGCCCTTTTTCGCAAAAACAGCAAAAGATATCAATTTGTTTATATCAAATAGTTTACAGGTCTGTCAGCTTATAGTGTCCTAAAAAATCAAGCTTCTAACTCAATTCATTTAAAAGATATGGCAATTAATGTCTATTTTTTATATCAAAATTGTGAAAATGAAAAACTGCTGGGGTACTTCTCTAGTATACTCGCAATTCTGAAATTTGGAATGCTAGGAGGCTTTGTAACACAAATACAGGGAAAAGTCTAAACCTGAAGAAATTCGTCTTATTACTCTGAAAATAATAAATAAATAAATAATGCTGGACAGTTCCGACAACATTATCTAGCCCCAAGCTAAGCAGAGCTTGTGTTATGGGTACTAGATAACTGATAAACTTAATACAATACATTGCATAGATAGATATTTTTTGTTATACATAGAAAATACCCAGAACACCCTGAATAAATATCTGCAGATCGTACAAATATTTATTCTGAGGCAGGAATCGAACCCGCAACCTCCTGCGTTGCAGAGCGAACCTTCGCCAGCTGCGCCACAGAAGTCGCGTAAAATGGCTTGGCGAAGTTTGTAGGAAATAGTAGCTGAAACTCGAAAGGGGCTCTGATGTTTCGAAATATTTTACAGATCGGAACCCTCAGGGAGCTAGTCTCGCTCGCACTTGTTAGTTTTATTTATACCCCTCTTACTAGTGACCGGCTCAGTAGTACGATGTGACTATTCCATTTTCTATTCAGTCACTGAATTCACAATAACTACGAGCTTACCGCTCATTTCATTTGCATTATAGATAGTGGCTATTAGCGTCGCTTTATTTCCTTTAATTGCGTATAGCCCGGGGTACAGTGCCGATTTATTTTACGATACAGTACTAATTAATTAAATAAATTTACTCATGAGAACGCGCAATGCATATGAATGCGTGACCCTAGAGCTCGAAACGAGAATTAAACTTTGTTGAGAAAACCGGCAAGCCTTAGAACTAAAAATTCAAGGCTTGTGACATCCAACAATCTACAATGGGCTAGCGTAGTTAAAAGCCTATTTGTACTCTCATCAAGAGCAGTCTCGCAGTCCCAGCAATGAGCCTTATGCTGGCGCTGCGTGACGCACCGAAGTACATCGCAGGCGTGGTCCAAAAGCTTGTTATTTCATAAAATGACAATGGTTCTCTCAATGTTTGAAAGAAAATCACTGTGAAAAATGAGAGCCAGTGCCAGATCCCTTGATTGGAATTCGGATGTTGCTCTTGACCTCCTCGCGTCTTATTTGTGTGACAGAATACAAAGAGTCGACATGAATGGAACGCGTTCTCCGGGGTCAATGGTTACAATGGGTGTACCACAAGGATCTATACTGGGACCATTCCTATTTTGAATTTATATTAATGATCTACCTCAGCTTGTAAGGGATGATCACGAGATCGTATTGTTTGCAGATGACACGTCTCTTTTATTTAAAATGAAGCGACGTCAGGCTGTTTTTGACGATGTTAACAATGCAATCTCTAAAGTTGTGAAATGGTTCAATTTCAACAACTTATTGCTGAACAAAAAGAAAACAAAGTGCATCAGATTTGTACTACCAAATGTTACACAAGTAAAAGCTAATGTTCAAATCAAACACGAAGAAGTGGATCTTGTGAACACCGCTGTATTTTTAGGCATAACCTTAGATAATAAGCTTCAATGGGGCCCACACATAGATAAGTTGTCGAAGAGACTTAGTTCTGCGGCATACGCAGTTAAAAAGATCCGTTTCTTTACAGACGTAGATACAGCTAGACTGGTTTACTTCAGCTACTTTCACAGCATTATGTATTACGGCATATTGTTGTGGGGGAGTGCTGCAGATATAAACACCATATTTGTGTTGCAGAAGAGGGCTGTTCGTGCAATTTATAATATGGGCCCCAGAGAATCACTTCGAGAAAAATTTAAAGAAATAAACATCTTGACATTTCCATGTCAATATATTTATGAAAACCTGATGTATGTTCGCAAAAATATAAACTTGTTTAGTAAAAAAAGCGACAATCATAATGTAAATACTAGGAACAAAGATAAACTCGCTGTTCCCACTATCAGGCTTCATAAAGTTAGTAAATCGTTTATAGGACAATGTGCACGCTTCTATAACAAGATCCCAAGCGACGTGCTAAAGTTGTCCATAAACAAATTTAAAAACTTAATTAAAAATAAACTTTCTAAAAAAGCGTACTATAAAATCTCAGATTATTTAGATGATAATAAAGCTTGGGACTGAACTTGCTCCAACTCAGCCAAAACAAATGTATATCTAATAATAAGATTGCAATCTATAATTATTTTATAAAAAGTGACGTGTCAAAGAGATTTTTTTTAAAATCCTTTTGAATAAATGAAGTTTGAATTTTGAATTTTGAATTTTGGAAAATTCCGTAGTTTGTGACAAAAATGTCTGTCATTTAGAATCAACATAATATGGGCGAGGTCTGCCGGAAGCTTTTTTTTTACTTTTACATTATGAACATTTAATTTCAGGTAAACATTGTGCAAATAAGCTGATTTTTGAAGGCTTATACTGAATTTAGTGGTAAAAAAAAATTGTTTCTCCGCGAACCTAGATATATTTTCCAAAATACATATTTGTTCAAAACATCTAACGAAGAATCTGTTACAACTTCATAATCACGTACGAGCTGAGCACGAGCGTTTGTATGGAAAGTATGTTGTACAGTCTGCTCTTGTGGGCTGATATTGGAGCGGAATCTATCATAAAGCTCACACACACACAGTTCTAGCTTGCGTCAAAAGGCAACCGACATCTCTGATGTGTGTCAGCTCAAACCATAGACGTAGAATTTTTTCGCTACGCTAAATAGACCAACGAAGCGTGGGAGAGAGAAGTCATTTTTAAATGTACGTGCAAGAAGAAAAGTGACAGCAACAATGTATTGAATGTGACATGTTTTGCTTGAGTAGATGCGCATACCGGACGGTCTCTTGTGCAGTTTAACTAATTTTGTAATTATTTTAGTAATCTTACTATTAAATAACAAATATTACTTTGTATGACAATGGTGTCGTGTTCAGTTTGTGACTGTGAAGATACAAGACGTAATTATCCAGGAAAATACACGTTTCACAGGTAAATAAGAGATTATTGGTAGTTCGATTGTATTGCTTATTTTATCAATTCTGCTTTAGTAAATGGCCTAAAAACCAGTTTCATTCGTAGATTAGGACTTTCCCTTATATTTTTTAATAATATTTCGTTGCTGCACCTAGAAATAAACAATATTTTATGTAAAATATAAAAATGTTTGATTACGATAGGGCTTGACCAAGTGATGACGTCAGAAATATCGATAGTCCTGTTGCAGTCTATATCGTTGTATAATGCGCATCATGTAAAAAGAACGCTGGCGGTCAAGCTTCTTCAGGCGTTCCAGCGTTCTTTTTAAGAGATTACTTACTTTCTACTTATTTAAGAGATGTATACCTATGCATTGAATGAGTGCCTACCTAGTTTACTACAAATAATGTACAATTATAGTACGCGTCATGTAAAAAGAACGCTGGAACGCCTGTAGAAGCTTGACCACCAGCGTTCTTTTTACATGACGCGCACTATACCTACCTATAAATTAAATTTTTGTCCATCCTAGAATGGAGGTTTACTTTGTTTGGAGTAAATATGTGTGCTCTGTTAACATTGTATTGTTTTTTTTTAATCTATAATAACCAGGTGGACATTGAGGTGTGTGTTTTTGTATTGACTATTGAAAAGGTAACTTTAAAGCACCACGGGTGTTTTTATTGCAGTTTGTGTAGTAGATATTTTGGAGTAAATATTTACGTTGTTGATTATTACACACGCCTTTTTCCCCGAAAGGGTATATTTCTTTTTTATTTTTATAAATAAATATTGTTTATTTCTGCTTAATAAAATAATAGGTAACAAATTAAATTTAAATATACCCCAAAAATTCCGTTCCAGCGGGACTCAAACCTGCACCCTCGCCTGTGATCAGCGATGCCTTTACTTTTGAACTTTGAACAGAAGGTTTTCAATGAGACACCTGTAGATACAGCACTATCAACTTGGCGCTATAGCCGAATTGATAGTGCCCACAAATTTCGTCTCCAGCGTCATAGCTCGATCTATGGGTAAATTGTTTAAGGCATCGCCGATGACAGGCGAAGGTGTGGGTTCGAGTCCCGCTAGAACGGAATTTTTGGGTTACATTTAAATTTAATGTTATCCATAAAGCGTGGTTTACACTTGAAAAATAATAAACTTTGGGGTAACAAATTGTATACAGATAAAGTAACAGAGTGAAAAATTATATGGGCGTAGCACGGCTGATATAAAATGTTTTTGTGCTTTCAGATTTCCAAGTAATCCTTTGCTACGAGAAAAATGGTTATCGGTTATAAGAAGAGTGGGATGAACAATGGGATGGGAAATTTGAACTCCACTAGGTATATGCAGCAAACATTTTAATTTTAAATTTAAAAGGGAAACTATAAGATCCCACCTATAAATAAAACCGTAATATTTAGGGGTCAATAAATAATAAAGGTTTATTTATTAACTGTATTCAAAATTGGAATAAGAACCTTATTCTCTTTATGACGTCAAATCTGCCAAACTGTGTTATTCATGAAAGACTTAATCTGC
Organism: Operophtera brumata; assembly: GCA_932527175.1. NCBI lineage: Eukaryota > Metazoa > Arthropoda > Insecta > Lepidoptera > Geometridae > Operophtera > Operophtera brumata. The sequence goes on along the minus strand of OW052226.1, from coordinate 30,003,942 downwards.
ATTAAGATGTATTTATCTACCATACACATCACGGACGGATGATGAATTCTATCGACAATGTAAAAGTGTTGGTCGAGGACAACACTATTTTTAACTCAGACATAGACTTTCACCAACACGTGCACATATTTTTTTTGGTTCCATCTTCGATCTCTGATTGTAGATCTAGTACATATACTAAATCTATGGCTCAAACAGTGCACTTATGACGTAAGAAAACTGTTCCATTCTTCCAGGCTATTACTAGCATTGGTCCATCAGATACGTAATGTGCAGACCTTTCCTCTTAGATCCGATGGAGTTAACCCAGTTTAAACTTGCTACTCTCTCGTAATCTGCTGCTTGCGATAAGGTCAAATAATGAGATCAGCTTCTAAACTAGTTAAGCTTTACTTAGAAAGAAAATGAAATTGTTGAATCCTACATTTTACATGATAACACAATCTCTGTGGCATTTCATTTATTTTATTTTATTTTACTTAATTGTTATGTGTATGTTTTATTTTAAATAGTTTGTAAGGTGTGTAATAAAGTATGTTCATTCATTCATTCATTCTCATTACGAAATATAAATAAAATTGTTCCGTAACACTGACTCACTCACAGACTGACCATTAACGCACGGCCTAACCATAAGACCTAGAAACCTGAAATTTGGAGCCTATGCAAATTTGGTGCACTAAGAAATAAATTACCGAAATTCAACCATCGAGCGGGTGCAGCGGAAAAAACTCCACACAGATGAAGTCACGGGCGTTCCACTAGTACATCCATAATATTGAGGAGTTATTTGTATCACATCATAAAGGATGTGGTCTGATGTGACGTCACCTTCAAGCAATTTTATTGTACCACACCTTTTTCAAGGTGTTAACACCACTGTCCCATTCTTCCATAATATATTTTGTACTATTTAGTCAAGTTTTGTATTTCTGTGTTATATATAACAGTTATGTACAGTAAAGAGATAATATATATCTATCTATCTTTGATAAGTAATCTTATGCTATAAATTCAGAGTGACAAGAATACACAAATAGAACACGCTTAGTGTAGGCAGAGACCTGGGGGCTAATTGTCTGACGGTAATCGCATTCGATTACGATTTTACAATACATTGCGCAGTATGTTTTGAATATTACTCTTAAAAAGACTCTAAAATGTGCCGTGCATTGTATTGTTAAATAGTGATCGAAAGCGATTTGCAGTTCGTCAGACAATAGGAGGGTAGTACTGCCGGGCTAGCCAAGTGGCATTCGCTTCGAAGCGATTCCATTTCTGCAGTCGTAATTCAATACAATAATTGACCACGTGACATTTCGATAGCTTACGTCAATCTCATACATTGTTGGCTTTTCTACTAGCGACATCGCTATTAGAATGTTACTTTGTCTACGGCCTCTGGTCTCTGGTGTTAGTCCAGTAACTTTTGTCGTCTGAAAGTATGGGGTAGTATGCGTCAAATCCGGTAGTTCTGTTTTTTTGCAGACTTGTTTATGATGTTGGCCTAATTAATAATCCAAGTTTTTGACCTCGAGCGCCGAACGCAACCTTGTCAAAAATAGAAAAAACCGCGAATTTTCCAATGTTGGCGATTATAACCCTAAAGGACTAGTTTTTGAGAAAACTGTTTAGGACGTTTTTAAAGAAGACTAAATTTGCTACAATATGATACTAGAACTGTATCAGTTAACCCAATAGTTTCTGAGATTAAGACTTTCAAGTTTATAACTTTTTTCGAACTTCGCAATTTTATGCAATATTTTAGACGTCACTCGAATAGTAGATATCGAAGTAGTAGATATCCCAGAAGGCGACGATCTGTCCGATGCCGAAATGGAGGCTGACTTGTGGGCAAAAGACTTCGACGATTCACCACCATCCCCTTATGGGGATATGCCATCCCAATACGTCGATCCAGACGAACTGCAACCGGGACCTTCCAAGAGGGCTAAATTAATTAAATTTTTTGATTTTGTATATTACTCAATTTCCTAACAAATAAACTCATTAACTTTTGTTGTACTTATCTTTTTTACTTCATTATTCGTAACTTAGCTTAAACATCGTCGTTCACACTTCTCACATCCCATCATAAAACTGCAGGGCTTCGATAGTATAATCAGGGTCAAAATTCATTCAGAACGACAGAATTGCAAAAAATTTCGAAGTTCGAAAAAGTGATAAACTTTGAAAGTCTTAATCTCAGAAACTATTGGGTCTACAGATGCAGTTCTAGTATCATATTGTAGCAAATTTAGTCTACTTTAAAAACGTCCTAAGAAAGTTTTCTCAAATACTAGTCCTTTAGGCTTATAATCGCAAAATTTGGAAAAAAAAAACTATTTTTTGACGCTTACTGTGGTGTATAAAGTTACTGGACTATGTAGGTAAGCATTACATATGATGCCAAACTCAAGTCACAGTCCCTTCACAGCTTGAAAAGTCACTCACGAGATATATTTTAGTTTAAATCACCTTTTTTATCATATAATGCCAAAGTTTAAACCATTCAAGACCAGATGTCATCACTAGTAGATTAGAACGCACTATCAGTTTAATTCCTTAGAGAGCGCTATTTTTAGACGACCTCTGTGGCGGGGCGGGCGAACGTTCGCCTGCGACGCCCGAGGTTGGGTTCGGGTTCGATTCCTGCCTCGGAACAAATATTTGTGCGATATGCAGATATTTGTTCAGGGTGTTCTGGGTATTTTCTATGTATAATAAAAAATATCTATCTATGTTATATATTGTATTAAGTATATCAGTTATCTAGTACCCATAACACAAGCTCTGCTTAGCTTGGGGCTAGATAATGTTGTGTAAACTGTCCAGCATTATTTATTTATTTATATTTTTACTTGCAAAGAGTATTTCCCAAATAACACTCATCTGAGAAAATTGTAACATCTTATGGCTGCCGAGACCCTGTGACAGACAAAATCCAGATACACGGAACGTACGATGGAAAGAAGAAGAACGGACGACGTAGGCTTTGTAATTATGGTTTTAATTCGCATCCTTTCAGTATGGAAACCTAAAAAGTAGGAGTCAACCAATTAGCATTTCAAATTTTATGAATGCGTATCTAAATAAAAGTTTAAATGATTAGGTACTATAAAATCTGGAGCACGCTCGTTACCCGCTAAGTCAAACCCTTACCGAAAGCAAACCAATGTTATCTGGAGCACGCTCGGTACCCGCTAAGTCAAACCCTTACCGAAAGCAAACCAATGTTATCTGGAGCACGCTCGGTACCCGCTAAGTCAAACCCTTACCGAAAGCAAACCAATGTTATCGCCAGTTTCTAAAAGACCCCATACAGTTTTATATGTATGCCCTCTCGATTCGCTATTAAATACTAATGGAGCCTTTTACCCTTAGGAGAGGATAAGTAGGGGTCACAGTATCCGAGCTAATCGCCTGGCCCGCCGGCTACTATGACGACACGAGATTCTATTAACTGAGGCGAAAAAAAAACCTTTTGAATATGCTTGGTCGATTATGTATAGCAACCTACGTGGCTGATTTTAGTAACGAAAATTTGATTATAAACAATAAGTAATTTAAAATTATTTAAAACCCCTGTGCAATGAAACAGCTGTACCGATTTTAAAAAAATATGTCTTAGAACCATCGCTAGAAAACAAACTTTCAAATAAAAAAAACCGCACTGTGATTATGGCAAAAAAAATCGGTTCACCGGGCCACAGACACACACACACACACACACATCGCGGTCAAACTTATAACATCCCTTTTGCGTCTGGAGTAAAAAATGGAAGAAGGATCAAATATACATGTAGATAGGTATATTATGTATGTGACTGTTGGGTATTATTTAAAATTCATTACTTGTGCTAGGTTTCTATTGCAATTTTTACTTTTTTTCTTAATTATATGAACGGCCAAAGTTCAGGTAAAATTTGTGCAAAACAGCTGATTTTCGGAGGGTTTTACTGAATTTGATTCTCTGCATTTACAATTTTTGCTTCTGATATTTGTAACAAAACATCTAAAGAAATATAACGCACGTCACGTACGAGCTGCGTACGTCTGGAAAGGTTGGCGGCGTTTTTTACTAATATTAAATCATTGAACAGTCGGGTAAAACGTAGGTTAGTACTTTCCTGTTAGATTAGGGCAGGCTGAATATAGTAAGGAGATGTTTTGGTTGTTATTTAGACGTGATAAATGGTGGAACTTAGGAGTAACTTCCCCGATTCAGTTAAAAGGTATCCTAAATAATTTATATGGTTGATTAATTTTTGTAGCATTTTAAGCAGTCTTTAGACGTCCACTGCTGGACGAGGCCTTCCTTATAGAATGCAATGGATTTGCCATAATCACCACGCTTAGAGACAGTGGGACGAGCCGCTCTGCGAGCTGGATTCAAACGTCGACTTCTCGCTGTCTCTGAGTGGGAATCGGGACTATGGATGCACACACTTCCATCAAAAAATTTAGGGACACTTTTGGACAACAATACATTTCGGGTTGCCACTTCCACATCGCTGCTAGTGTGGCGAGATGGCAGACCGTTTCACGCCCTTTCATGTGCCAGGTGTGCAGGGCGAGTACCCCGTCACAACTCCCTAAATGACATCATCCGTCGGGCTTTGCCCGTGCCTCAGTGAGTGACGGCTACTCTCGAACCGTGTGGCTTGATGCGTGACGACGGGAAAAGACCCGACGGTATGACACTGATCCCCTGGAGGATGGGACGACCTCTGGTGTGGTACCATCTTCCGGGTACATCAGTGCGGACTGGGTCCACAGCAATAACAGCGGAGTCCCTCAAACGGCGTAAGTATGCATTACTCGACACAGGGTACATATTTGAGCCGTTTGGCGCGGAAACTCTAGGCCTGTGGGGACCAGGGGCACATACAATTTTCAAGGAACTAGCGGAGCGTCTTTTTGAGTTCACGCGTGACCGGAATGCTGGCTTTTATTTTGGTCAACGAATAAGCATTGCCATTCAGCGTGGCAATGCAGCCAGCATTCTGGGCACGCAGCCATGGGGTGACGGCTTGCTGATCTGATAGGTAGGTTTTTATTTTTATTTTATTGTCTTAGTTGTAATTGAATAAATAAGGTGCTTTAGTAAAACATGTTATCATATTGAATTACTGACCCATTTTTGTAGAGGATCAGACACGTGGATTAAAAAGGAATCACTATATTGTAATATTAGTGTAAATACGCTGACACCGTAATCTGTAACATTAATTGAGTGTCGTATGGACGATGGCGGCATTAAAATAATAATTGAATGTCGGCTGGATAACGCGATCGGTTCTATTAGATTTGCCAAATTGGTGACGTGATTCTAACAGTAAATTACTATTTACAGACGGAAAAATAACCTGACGCATTCGTTTTTTTTTTCTGTTTTAGCCCAGTTTTACTGGATTTCAAGTTTCAGTTTTGAATTCGGGATATACAATTTTGAAATGTATTTGTTATTGTATTTTTTACTAACAGAAGAATGGTTTTATAACCATGTTTGTATTTGTAAAATCTGGATACCTTTTACTCAAAAAAGATCTGAAAGTCTATCACAATTCTACCATCCGTAGTGCTAATATTTAATGCTTATTTTCAAAGAACTAACGTGTTAAGGTAAACGACTTTGATAATCCCATAGTCTTAGCGCAAGATAATCCAAAGTTGTAAGTCCAGTGTTTGTGACAGTTACCGAAAACTTACAACATCATCGTGTAGACAAAGTAGATTATCGCGTACCTAAACAAAGACGTAATGGTGTGACGTTATAATGTTATCAAAGTAAATTATAGCTCTCAAGCAGTAGGATCACTTACTGCCTTTTCATAATCCTAGTCCAAAACGCTACACCACACTTTATAGAAAACGTGAGTTGACTGCTTAATTCGTATATGTTTCCTGAGGTTCTTAAAATACGGGTTTGGCTTATAAGCGAACTCGTGGCTACTAAGTGTTCGGTACCTCTAAGACTCTACCATTTCCTCGTAGCTATTCTACGGCATGTCGATCTATTATTCTGTGCCTCAGTGTTCCATCAATCAATCTGGCTTCCCTAATACGACCGGTATTGCCACTTTATCTTGGGCACTCTCGTAGTGCCTGCATTGATTAATTTAAAACACCCAGTAGGCTTGTTTGAAATCGTTTGCTCCCTTTCTATAAATACTCGTATTCTCCTCCGATAGACATGAGTAGCAATCTATATAAATAAAAATGTAATCCTGTTCGTTGGTAAGCGCATCACTTGAGAACTGCTGGACCGATTTGGCTAATGTTTTTAGGGTTCCGTAACTAAAAATTACGGAACCCTTATAGATTCGTCATGTCTGTCTGTCTGTCTGTCTGTCTGTCCGTGTATGTCACAGCCATTTTTTTCCGAAATATAAGAGCTAGGCTGTTGAAACTTGGTAAGTAGATGTATTCTGTGAACCGCATTAAGAATTTCACAAAAAAATAGAAAAAAAACAGTACATTTTTGGGGTTCCCCATACTTAGAAATGAAACTCAAAAAATAAAAAAAATCAAACCCGTACATCTGGGGTATCTATGGATAGCTCTTCAAAAATAATATTGAGGTTTCTAATATAATTTTTTTCTAAACTGAATAAATTGCACGAGAGACACTTCCAAAGTGGTAAAAAGTGTGTGTGTCCCCCCCCCCCCCCCCCCATAACTTCTAAAATAAGATAATGATAAAACTAAAAAAAAAAATGATGTACACATTGTTCCATGTAAACTTCCAACGAAAATTGGTTTGAACGAGATCTAGTAAGTAGTTTTTTATTTTTGGGGTTCCCCATACTTAGAACTGAAACACAAAAAAAAACATCAAACCCATACGTGTATGGTATTTATATTTTTTTTCTAAGCTGAACAGTTTGCGCGAGATACACTTCCAAAGTGGTAAAAAGTGTGGGGGGAGCATAACTTATAAAATAAGAGAATGATAAAACTAAAAAAAAATGATGTACATTACCATGTAAACTTCCAACGAAAATTGGTTTGAACGAGATCTAGTAAGTAGTTTTTTTTAATACGTCATAAATCGTAATCCATCCATTAACTTTTATATTATGTTACTTGCTGCTACGGAACCCTTCATGGGCGAGTCCGACTCGCACTTGGCCGCTTTTTTTATATTTGTATTAGTCCGAATAAAGTATTGAAAAGAAAACTTTGAAAAGTTCCCAAAATATTGGGAAATTCGGGAAAAACTGAAAGTTCTTTTTTTTCTATATGATTTTTGTATAAAGAGAAGAATGCCAACGTCTGTGGATGGATGCTAGGAGGGAAGGAGGGCAACTTTTTATTCTGACACCACCACGTGTGCGAAACTGCGGCTGAACTTTCCATTATGGACCATTGATTTGGAAGTTCATGTTTTATTTGTAGATAGTACTCATAAAAAGAAAGCTTTTGCAAATTTTCAAGTTGCGGTTTCCTTTTTTTTTAATGCTGCCATACAAATTGTTGTTGTGCAATTACATTGACTTATTTACACAAAAAATAACAAATTTTAGTTTACACTGTGTGGAACGGAACGTGAAGCGACGCCATTTTGTCATCGAGCACGGAGGCCTGCGTTGCTCGATGCATTTTGTTAATACCTTACAGATTATTTAATTTCATGGGATAATCTCCATCCTGGTTTTTTTGGATGCGTCGTTGAAGCCATATATCCAGCGTAGCGAAAGTTCTAAGGGTGCGTTCCGAGTCACGCTTGAATCGATGTGATCGCTATTATTAGCGTTCCGAAACGCTGTGAGCGCGACTACGATATTGCGTGAGACGTCATGAATGACGTCATTACATCCGCCATTTTGCGATTACACCGACCATGCCCCAAACCGATATTACTGTGAGCGCTACTGTCAAAGTGACAGACTACAGAGGTTATTGATAATATCGTTTATAAAGCGTTCCGAGTCACGTCAACGCTCAAACTGCCATAAGCGCGATTTCTGAATCGGAACGCAAAATAGCACTGTGATCGCTCACATCGATTTTATCGTGACTCGGAACGCACCCTAAGTTGAGGGGTTGAAGCAGACAGCCTTATGATTGGCCGGCGTGCGTTCGAGTGCCAAACCGAACTTCAGTTTTGATGCAAGTTTAGCCAGTGAGAAATGAAACTTTTTTGTGCAATTAGGCGATAAATTAATACTATATAATACGGAAGGTGTTGAAAATAGGGTTCTAATGTAAAACAAAAATACTGTGTTTCGGAAACTGTTAGTAGTAGAACCTTGAAATCTTCATGGAGATTCTTAAAAAAAAATATCAAACACATGTTCCAGCGGTACCTGAAATTTTCCTGAAAAAAATTCGATAAATAGTAAATAGTTTCATGTGAGCACTAATTACTACATTGCATGATAGCTACAATAATTAAATTGAATTCACTAATTATAAATCTAGTTACGATTACTTTGAACTTGTCGCGCTAATATCTTATCGGTTTGTAGTCCCAAGTGTGACCATAAGAACAAGTGTGACCATAAGAACAAGTGTGACCATAAGAACAATTGGATTACACAGATAAAGCAGAGGAATAACACATTCCAGAAACGCGCAGACACAACAAAGCCCAATTATAAGATCGTAATTAAAGCTGGTAGGTGGGGTAAGTGGTGCTAGGGACGAAGGGGGCTATTGATAAAGTTTAAATACAATGGGTCGACACGTACGATACTCTGTGAGTAGGGACGTGTTTTTTAAAGGTAGCGAGCGCTAATTAACAACAGGGCCTTGAATTATGTCAATAACTGGGATGGTAGAGGAAGAATCAAATCACTATTTTTCTTTGCTCTTTATTGGATACAAAATTACAGACAAAAACTTACATAAAGGACATGTTACAAAAGCGAGCTTAACGCTAACAAAGTTTTGTTCCAGCAAACCTGAGGAACAAGAGGATTGGTAGAAATTATTATAGTGTGGTTGTGTAGAGAAAATATATTACTAAAATAATTTGTTAAATAATGTTAAATCATAGTGTACTTACAATAAAATTATAATAAGAATTACATAATTATACATACCAATATATATATAATTGCGTGACTGACTGAATGACTATCAAAGCACAGCCTGAACCGTAAGTCTTAGAGACCAGAAATTTGGAGGGTACGATCCTTTTGTGGTCTAGGGGTGTACTAAAGCTAAGGCCAAACCAACGCGTTCAGCCCGCGTCCTCAGTGGCGTGCACGATGGGATGCGTTGGTTTGGCCTTAGCTTGAAAAAGGAATTCCAGAAATTCACTATGCCAATCATTTCGAGCTTCGTCTAAGTATAAAATATTGAGTGTTGCCAGAAATGGTCACAAGAGAAGGAGTTAGAATTTTGTTTACCAACGAACAAGTACTATAAACGGAAAACAAGAACTCTAATAGGATACTGTTGAAATTTAACGAATACCTAAGCCTCCTAATTTAACATGCACAGAGGTCTGCGTCTGCTCCCTGTTACCAAAATCGATATTCAAAACCGACTATAGGGCGTTCTTTATGTTGTCCAAGACTGTGTGCATGTTCCACCTGCTCTCTGTGTTTGTACAGTTGACAACATCTTAAAGTGTATGTAAATTTAGTCAAAAAAAGTATTTGTAAAAGCCTTATTTGGTGTTATTTTTGAGCAATCGGTCGGAACTTCTTAGAATATCAGAATTCTTCCTGAATAAAAATATACTTGACTAAATTCGTAGCATTATAATAGTACACACATAAATTATAGAATAAATAATAACTACAAATAATACACACCAACTATTACAAGAAGAGATAGTGCTCTTTAACTTCTACCGTTTTGGGAACTCAGGTGAACTTAGGTACTTGTATAGTATTGTTTTATCTGTGACTTAGGTGAAGATTTGGTTTAAAAAAACACAAAATCTTTTAGTTTAGATCAAAACTCTTAGAAAAAAAACACAAATGTTAAATTAAATAACCAAAGGAATAATAAATAAATAAATAAAAATAAATAAAAATAAATAAATAATGCTGGACAAGTTCACACAACATTATCTAGCCCCAAGCTAAGCCAGAGCTTGTGTTATGGGTACTAGATAACTGATATACTTAATATAATACACTACATAGATAGATATTTTTTATTATACATAGAAAACACCCAGAACACCCTGAACAAATATCTGCAGAACGCACAAATATTTGTTCCGAGGCGGGAATCGAACCCGCAACCTCCTGCGACGCAGGCGAACCATCGCCAGCCGCGCCACAGAGGTTGTCGTAATCAAGTGGCAACTGCTTATTGTTTATTCCAAACGCAAAGATCATCCCGACGATGGATGGTACGGTTTTATAACCAGATATATAACTTAACTGTCGAGGTAATATTTCTCGCATCTCGATGTTAGGTCTGATAAGTAAGAATCAGAGTCGTGATAATTCCTGTCGCGACGTTTCCCATAAAATGCTTCAAGACCCACTGCTAGAGCTTCGTTATGGTATTTTTTTGCCGTGTCCCAAGACTGGAACGCCCAATACCAATGGTCGGACAAATCGTCATACTTCTTTTTATACGCCTGGAAAGCTGTTTCTTTCGCTGCTTCGTTGGCGGTAGCATTGATGTCGGCCATGGCCTCGTAACGATTCTTAAATATTGAGTGGAGTAATGCTTCATCCTTATTGGATTCGTTGAAACCTATGCTGCAGGTGTCATTATTAGTGGTATTATTGCGGTAGGTGAGGAGCGCCTGGCACATGGCGTTCTCGTGATCGCTCTTCAAGTCGTCCGGATGAAGGCAATGCTTTCGCATCTCAGACAACGTTAAAATACTCTCATTGTACACCATAAGTGCTAACTGGAATGATCCCTTGTTGTTACTGACGTTGATCTGTTGCAGTTGACTAAATTGAAGTAGTATACCCTGTTCTAATTTGTATTTGAAAGGATCTCCAGTATACACGTTGGGGAGAATCCTCCTCGAGTTAAATTCATCAAGGGCTCGCGCAAGGGCTTTCTTATGTTCCTCCTCGAACGCTTCGTTAGAAAGCTTGGGTTCTTTGTTACATTGTGTCACCATATACAGAAAGTATTCTGTCTTTATTTCGACGATAATTGAATCGTTATTTTGGATATTTGTCAGCCGAAGAACCGTGTATTTTGATTCCAAGTCTCCAGCGAGTTTATCTTTATCCGTATCTTTCTGGCCTTGTTTTATTTTCCTGTTTTCACCAAAAACTTTTAGGGCAACTTCAACGGCGTCTTTGTGTATATTTTTAAGGTCATTAGCGTGCACGCAGAGCTGTCTGCCCTGAGTCACAGTTGCTATTGCTCCTTCGTAGGCAGCTATTCCTTTCAAAATGGCTTTCATAGTCTTGGACGCGTTTATCTCTATAAACTCTCTCCGACGGTTGTTCAATTCAGTGTTGAGCTCTTCTAGTTTAGTTTCAATAACCTCCCGATCACCCAACAGCTTCTTTGCGTTGAAGGTGGCACGTGCGGCGGCCAGCTCCCGCTGGTGCAGATCGATGACTTCCACTGCCGGCATGCTCGGTGCCTCCAGTCCACAGGCAAGCCCCATGTTCTTCTCGAACTGCCCACGAGCCTCATTAAATGCCATGAGAAGGCCAGCTTCCGACGTTGCCTTGAAAATAGTCGTTGGCGTAGGAATCGTATCACTATTGAATATACTCATATACGACTTGAAGTAGCTGTATAGCTCCCGACTTTTCACGGGCTGTCCACCAAGCAACTTCATACTGAGCGTTTCAGAGCTGAATATAGAGGAAGCGAGCTCTTTTAGGGCATTCCTAAAATCCAATCCAATTTCACTGATTTTTCCTTTAAAACTAGGATTTGTTACGCCAAGCCCAGGGTGTGGCATAAGAAAGCAGGTAACTTTATCAAAACTGCCACGAATGTGTGTACGTAACTCTTGCAATTCTCGTGGCTGTTTCTTGGCGATCTTGAGCTTGTTTTCCAAGTATGAATCACCACCAACATGCCCATATTGATATTCCCAAGGGTTTTGCCAATCCCTTATGAGAAACTCCAGCACCTGGAATGCTTTTCCAGTTTGGTTTTTCATCAGTGCACCGTAGTCTGTGAATAACTGCAAGTTTTGGAGATCGTCCTCCTTGATATTATCCTTAAGATTGTAGATCTGCGTCGAAGATAGGAGAGTTGACAACGCGAAAATTGTTGAGCAGTCGCGGACGGTGCTAGTGCTGTCAAACGTTCCCTGAGTGTCCATCAGAAGAACTGCCACTTTTTCCCCAGAACTAATTCTGATTACGAATGGTTCGGACCACATAAGAATACCTGTGGTGTTTCTCTCGGAGCCCCCTCGCCAGCTGAAGCCAGTGAGCGGCTCGCTCTCCTCTCCGAGCCACGACCCGTCCTGGCGAGCCGACGGCGGGGAAGAGAGATATCTCAGGAAGAAGTTGAGCAGGAAGGACTTGCCTCCGCGGTAGGCACCCGCCACGCTCACTACCGCCACGGGCAGCTCCTTGATTTTCTCACTCATCAGAATCTTCTCAAGCTCCACCTCATTAAGTTGATATGAGTGGTCATCGTCCACCGTAACCACTTGCACGCCGTGCCCCAATTCGGTCATCCTGCAAACAAATAAATCTTGAATTTAAATAGCTTTCGTTTTATACTATTTATTTTGTGAAACGTGAAATTTTCAAGTAATTACCCGTACTAACACTATACTACTATATTTATTTATATTTATTTATTTATTAGAATCACCAACATAGTATACACCGTTACAAGTAATAAGCATATTATGCATGCCAAGTGCTACCACAATTATAGATGACCGACAACATGCTATTATATTATGCATGCCAAGTGCTACCACAATTATAGATGACCGACAACATGCTATTATATTATGCATGCCAAGTGCTACCACAATTATAGATGACCGACAACATGCTATTAGCGGGAACAGATTAAAAATAGAAAAAATTAAAATTATCACTAACTGGTAGTACTATTGTTAGTAACAGATTCACGAATAATTATTATTTATTATTATTAAGAGCCTGTGTTTTCCCACATGAGAGTACACGGGTAAGGAACGCCCTTTTTTCCTTCGTTTTTTTTTGTTCCTTACTTGTGTACCTACTTATCACTTTCATTCTTTATATGATTATTATTTATTATTATTATTATTATTCGTAAGCAGAAGGAAGGGAGGCCTTTGCCCTTCAGTGAGACACACTGCAGGGCAAAGGCCTCCCTTTTTTTCCTGGAGAAGTGTTTTTTTAGTAGTACCTGAGCTATTTTACTATTATTTATTGTGTGGAAAGAGCTCGTCCGGGCACAGATAAAATAATACTATACTAGTAGTCCGGGGAAGTACTATCACCATATCCACTTCTGCCGCAAAGCAGTAGTGCTCGCATTGCTGTGTTCCGGTTTGAAGGGTATGGGTGCCAGTGAAATTACAGGCACATGAGACTTCAAGCCAGGAACGGTAAATCTGCATCCAAGGAGGTAAAACCGACGGGTTGCTGCTTCAAATAAAAAATAAACATAAAATGTTTTCGCACACGTCTGATCGATTGCGCTTATCCGTTTTTTTCTAGCTCTGTCTCAGGGTGGTGGGCGCAGTGCAACGCTGCATAGGGTGCGTCCTAGATGGACGTGAACTATCAGATAATACGCTGTTCATGAGCTTAACTTCAGGTGGGCCATCTGCTAGTTCTAACATTTCAGGTTGTATATAAAATAAATGGAGACCCTCAACTTGGGTCGATACCTGTTATAGTGCCTCCACAAGCATCCGGTAAGTGAAAAGTTAAATTTTGTGAATACTTCTAGTACCTCCCTCCTAATTCTAACTATAAGTACAACAAATCGGTTCCATAAAATATCGAATTGCTATTGATATTGCGCATTGTAGTAAATTTATCGAAATCGTGCTTTTATCATGCCTATGGAAATATGATGAAGATTAACATATTGTTTTTTTTCGTCATAAAATGTATATGTTTTTCTAAAAATACGTTTAGGAGAAGCGTATTTGACTCTTGACAGCCTCTTAACACGCTTTTCTATCTAACGATTCCAGGGAGGACACGTTGTTATTGTGTTCTTATTAGCTAGCTCTAGTTTACACTACATTACACTATTGTTTAAACTACACTAACTTATAAGGTTTCGTTCTTTTGAGTGTTCTTACTATGCATGTGCTGTCGAGAAGCTGGATTGCCTCGACGTTCACATAATGATGAAGCCTACGTTCGTGAGCTTCTGCATATATTTTAATGTCTGCGAATCTGTCTTTTTGAGAATCTGTCCTAGTGCGAACAAAGGATGATGATGATGATTTATGATTTATAGCTCAAAAAACACAAATATGTGACTTACCTGTAAGCTGCTATGTAAGTCACGTTACTTCACTGAGGCACCAGAAGGTATAATTCACCCCGAGGAACACTCCCGTATTTATACAGGGACGAGTTACTTGATAGTGTCGCTATCAATGTTATAGTGGTTTGTTTTATCATGGTCGCGTCAGATAGGTATTCACCATCGGAAATACTTCACCGCAATAACCTGTAGTTGAAGATAGCAACAATATTCCCGTGGGATCGTATAAACTCTTCGTTTGCTGTCGCATATTTGTCTTTTAGGAGTAGGCAGGTTGATAATTAAATAATAATTGAAATTAATAATAAAAGTTACATAATTTATTGTTTTAATTACTACCAACATATAAAGAATATCCAGGTTTTTTCTTTGAAGATATCAGACAAGACTATTTTTTATTTTAAATCTTTCTGCTGGTTTAGTATAGCTTTGGTTTGTCCGACCTAAGAATAGAACCCTCTGTCGGCTCTCGTAGATATCGTAAAATTTGCCTATGGGACTTATTACCCAGAAGTGGTTATAATGATGATAATCATCACAAAATCAGCCACAGGATGATTATGCCAAATCCCCCATTGCATTCTATGGAGGAAGCCTCGTACAGCAGTGGTCTTCTAAAGGCTGCGGATGATGATGTTGATGAAAACATATTTCAATAAAATCCAGATAACAGAAATATCTCATAATATGGATCTATTTTAAGATTCGATCAATTCAAACCTGAGATCAAACAGGGAAACTACGGTATTGCTACTCCCAGATTTCATCAGCTTATCTCGTCTCAAACTGAACTAAGTTACTTTCCAAAGTTCTACGAGTTCCAATCGTCTTTGGCCGAATTTACATAGAAACCCAATTTACAACGTTTTATATTTTAATATCTCTATTTTCTTTGGTTAAATAAAACTTGATCTAAAATCAGGAAACCAGAGTGCGTAAGTTTTTTTTTGAAGATATTATTTTTTTCGTTTAAAATGTCGACTTTGAAATTCATTAGATACTTAAAGGAACGAAAGCCCCGTGTGTCACCTCACTTATATATTGGGCGGAGTGTTGTATTTTTTAATCCCCGACGCAAAAACGACGGGGTGTTATAAGTTTGACGTGTCTGTGTGTGTGCCTGCGTGTGTGTCTGTGTGTATGTCAGTCTGTAGCATCGTAGCTCCCGAACGGATGAACCGATTTTGATTTTGTTTTTTTTGTTTGTAAAGTGAATTAGTCGGGAGAGTTCTTAGCTATGTTTGATCAAAATTGGTTGAACCGTTTCATTGCGTTGAGGGTTTTTTTAATTTTTACAAAACTATTTACTTGTCATTGGTGCATTATACTTTTACGTAGTTTTTTTTTTCAAATTGCATTTTAAACTAGCTGTCTCTTGACATGAAAATAAAGAAATTGTGTTTTCCTTTTAAAGGCTCATACATTTTGAAAATAATGTTTTCAATTACCGCCATCTCACACAGAATCAAAATGGTGTGATGCGCGGTGGAGTATTATAGTATTATTTTGTCTGTGGCGGTGGTAAGCACCGGTAGATGTCAGCGGCAACCTGCTTATGCTTTGTACATTTTTCGAAATGAAGTACCTACATTAAAATCTTTTTCCTCTGAAATATTCATCGACAAAATCTTCAAAAAATATGTATGTTAATGTACATCATTTAAAACATCTCACTTTTTTTTTTAGAAAACCATTTTATATATCAGAAATAAATTTTATAATTACCCCTCTGTTATATAGCATAACATAACACACCTAACACTCACACACATAGTCCAGACACTTAGGATTATCTGTGTTGTGGGTATCAGGAACTACGAGTACCATGGCACCACAACACCCAGGGCCGGAACATATTTCGTTACTACCATATGTCTCCTAAAATATCAATCAAAAGATTTGTTTAAATGCCTTCAGTTAAATAATCAACATTGGCTTATTTTTGCAAATAACTTTCCCAATGATATTTAAGTTTTTTTTCGCTTACTTTTCATTTCGCGAGCTCTATTCTGTAACTTTCTAACGTACCAGAACTTTAATAAGTTAGATAGTGACATAATTTGGTGACCATCCACGCCTTAAATGTGCCCTTTGCCGGTGTGAAAGGTGCCCACAGTAAAGCACCTGGATAAATCAATGTTGGTCTGGTACTTGTCCTCTTTGAAGTGTGCCTTTTAGTTTACGCCCTTTGAGCCGATACGACCGGCCAGAAACGGCCTGGATTATATTCAATTGTACAAATTAGATTATGTACTCTGCCGGGGCACAAATAAATAGTAGTACGCCGGGTTGCCATGGTGTTTCCAGCCTAAGGATAGACCCTCCGTCTCCTCCCTGGCTCCCTGGATGTCGTAAAAGCTGACTAAAGGACAAAACCATGGGAATGGTATAATCCACTTGAGACTCAACACCAATACTGCGATCACCGATCTACCTGCCAAGCGTGGTGATTCTGGCAAGTCCCTGATTGCATTATATGGGGGAGGCCTCGTCCAATAGTGGACGCCCAAAGGCTGATGATTATGATGGCTCTGGAGAGAGGGAAAATCATTTTCGATAACATAGCTGAAGGAAATAAGTTGTAGAACTAAGCACTTTTTATCGATAAGCAGTTAGGAGATAATACTGAACCATTTCCCTAAATATAAAGTCTTTGAACACAAAAAAAGCGCATAAGACTTTCATTAGAAGAAGGTTGTAATAAAATAAAAAAATAAAATAAAAAAAACACTTTACATAACGAAACTACGGAACGGAAACAACTTCGTCTACTCGTGCGAACCAAATAAGGCAAGGTCGGATATAGATAAAATTAATTCGGGTAGGCGTACGAATTTACGACAAACTGTTCCGCGAGTGAACTAATTACTTACCCGAATACCCGAATGCTCGTGCCAGTAATTAGGTTCATGTGTTAGCACCTTAACGATGCTTATACGAAGCTCTGGATGTGATTGACTGTCTCAAGTTAAATGTACTGAAATGTTCCACGACAAATTAAATTTTGAAAGCGAAATTACCTAGGTACTTACTTTATCAAATGTAGAGGAAAGTTTCATCACATATGGAATAACAAGGGAAACGCCCGCTACTTTGTCCGGGTGGAGGTTTTCCATAAAAACTTCAACACCCCGCTGCACTCAGGGGGTGAACTTAGGAAATTCCTTTCTTAGTGCACAGTTAAACCACAAAGCTATGATACGAGTATTTAATTAAGTCAGTAAGTCAGGCATGCAAAGTTTTTTTTTTAATACAATTTGTAATGACGGATCCAGCAGACGGCTCACCTGATGTTAAGTGGTACCCTCTGCCTAAGAACAATGAATTACCTCATAGGTCACGTCCACCTAGGACGCACCCTACACGTAGCATTGCACTGTGCCCGCCACCCTGAGACATAAAGATGAAAAGTCTCATGTGCCTGTAATTTCACCGGCACCCATACCCTTCAAACCGGAACAGAGCAATTGATACATATTGAAAACTCGTGTTGGCCCGCGGCTTCGCTCGCATTTTACGAGGATAAAAAGTAGCCCGATATTCAGCCCGATATAGCTCAATGCAGATAATCATCTATCAGTTTACCAAATTTCATCGAAATCGGTTCAGCCGTTTCGTTTTAATTGAGTAACAAACATACAAACATCCAAACATTAAACATCGTTACATCGATATCGACTCGACCTAATGTTAAAAGCCCAAATACGAGCACTGAAGAAAAATTTAGAACAATGAAAAAGCATAAGACAGTAATGGCAAATAGAAATATTACACAGTACCTGTCGTTTCCAAATATAAACCAACCACGAAAGAAGACCTTAGAGAAAGAGGACCTTACAGAATCATAGCAACTAGCGCCACCTCCTCAAGAAACCTCCTCGAGAAACTAATTTACGAAAAACCTGCCTCTCCCAATATGGCTGGTCCCCACGGGAAGAGTAGACCGAAACCCTCCAACTTAACAATAATTATGTAAAACACGGAATTGGAAAGTGCCTAAAAATTATGTTGGAGGAGGCCACAGTCCGAATAGGACATGCCCTTATTTATAATAAAATGTACCTACTCAATATGAATAATAAAAAAAAAAAGAAAAAAAAAAGGGATATGAAATGTTATTAAAAATATTAGGTATATTAGGTATTCCACTCGTACAATAAATTGTATTTGCAAGACGTAGAATGAGAATTAGTAGGTACTTAAATTAAATTGAAAATGTCTCAGATTATTTTTTATAAATGAATGAGATGAACTTAGGTTATTGTCATATACTTTTAATCTGTTTAAGTAATTAACTAATGTTTAATTTATAATAATCTATGTCTTGTAATTATTATAAATTAAACATTAGTTTTTAAGTATTATTGAATGGAATGATATTACTTTTGCTCTATTTTTGAGAAATTTGTAAAGGGAAATAAATGGCTTTTATTATTATTATTATTTACATCGATATGCCAGTGCGATTGCGCTTAAAATGACATATAGCAAGTTATTAAAATATTGTTCGATACATATTAGCAAAAAAATTAAAATTCATCGCATCCCTTACTCTGGAAAGACTTGAAAAATACAAAATATTGGCCTTCAGTAATAGTATACAGAAAACCCTACGAAAATCCTTTAAACTCCTACGGGAGTCGTAAAATATTCGTGAAAATGCGTGTGAATTGTATCACCGAGGACTAATTAATAAATTTAAAGTGTAGTATTTACTATGCTTACTAGTACGGCACTCCCTCTAAAAGTCTAAACGAGTCCAAGTCGTACTTGAGCTTTTTTTCAGTGCTGCTATGCTTCGTAAAAGAGAACCAAGAAAAAAACAGTGACAAAAAAGATTCACGTAAGATAAGGCTCGTACAGAAAATCTGCACGAAATTAGCACGAATAATATAAAACAGTCATGATACGAGTACATAGGGGGATGTTGATCATGGATATTGCAAATACTGCAAACCTACCCATAACACACCTTCGTTCTTTTATGTGAGTAAAGTTAACGTACGGCCTTGCTCACAGGTACAACTTGTTTGCCTTACTGTACAAACAAACATATTTTACCGGAGTAGATAGACAGGAATAAGTACGTTTACTCGGAATTTATGTCTTACATAAAACATTAACACCTGCCGCAGCACGGAGGGGAATAATTGTTATGAATGATAAATATTGAAGATGAGTTTTATCCGTAGTACATACGTGCTGGTTACGATCTTAGCATAGGTACCCATATAGAACCGAACTGCAAGACGTAAGCATTAACGACCAAGATATTTTTATAGTGAAAGAAGTAATAAATTAGTAAAGTATTTGTATTTGTTAGTACTTTACACTAGTATTTGTTAGTACTTTATTCTTTTTTTTTACACTATACCTCATTCATTTATGAAACGTTTTGGATGTTTTCTTTCCAGAGTAGGGAAAGATTCAGGAGTGGTCCCATACAAAAAATATTCACCGATAAGTATTTATTCCATAAATAAAATTAACTTTGCCATGTCACTCGTGAATTATTATTTCATTGATCTTCGTTTGTTTTCTTCGCATTCGAAATCTGAAATTTTTAAAGGATTTTATCGTTCGTTCGTCGTGTCACTCGTTAATTCTTGGTCGCTCTGCGCTAGGTCAGTGACCCAGGTTGAGGTATCGTGATTGATGGTGATGAAACCAGTGTGGCGAAAGATTTCAGGCCTCCCATAATTTAAATTTAACTCTAATTAAACTCTATATTTCAAAAATGTAATTCAAGCAGGAAGCCATTTATATCCATACCAATAGATAGCCATAATTTTCATATATTATATCGTTCCATTCTAGCAGTATTTATATCCATACCAATAGATAGCCATAATTTTCATATATTATATCGTTCCATTCTAGCAGTATTTATATCCATACCAATAGATAGCCATAATTTTCATATATTATATCGTTCCATTCTAGCAGTATTTATATCCATACCAATAGATAGCCATAATTTTCATATATTATATCGTTCCATTCTAGCAGTATTTATATCCATACCAATAGATAGCCATAATTTTCATATATTATATCGTTCCATTCTAGCAGTATTTATATCCATACCAATAGATAGCCATAATTTTCATATATTATATCGTTCCATTCTAGCAGTATTTATATCCATACCAATAGATAGCCATAATTTTCATATATTATATCGTTCCATTCTAGCAGTATTTATATCCATACCAATAGATAGCCATAATTTTCATATATTATATCGTTCCATTCTAGCAGTATTTATATCCATACCAATAGATAGCCATAATTTTCATATATTATATCGTTCCATTCTAGCAGTATTTATATCCATACCAATAGATAGCCATAATTTTCATATATTATATCGTTCCATTCTAGCAGTATTTATATCCATACCAATAGATAGCCATAATTTTCATATATTATATCGTTCCATTCTAGCAGTATTTATATCCATACCAATAGATAGCCATAATTTTCATATATTATATCGTTCCATTCTAGCAGTATTTATATCCATACCAATAGATAGCCATAATTTTCATATATTATATCGTTCCATTCTAGCAGTATTTTCATACCGATGATGCAGGTGATTGCTGAACAGTCCCATCCCGCAGGTCACGTGCAACCGATAATTTTATTTCCTTAATGCAATACTGGGGTAACTTCATTTCATCGGCTGTGGCCACGCCTCGCTGAAACCTTCCGATACATAATAATAATGCACACGGTGCACGTACGCGAGCCCTATAGCATGCACTACAAAAAGCTCTCAGAACCGGCAGTCGTTTTGTATCGACATTATGCGCATTAAGAGACCCAAGTACACTTCGTTAAACTTTTCAGCTGAATTACGCTTCCACTCCTTATAATTTTTTCTTGCTTCAAAAATGTTACAATGCCGACCTTAATAAGTAAGACCTGATTATATCTACTAGAAACTAAAAAAAATATATAAAAAAAACTCGTTAATTTAAAAACTACAATTCATATCTGTTTCATAGATTTTTGTAGATATAATCGGAAAGTAGTCATAAAGGTCCGCATAGTTCTAGATTTTTTGAACGCCTAATTTTTTTGGTTCATTGTTCAAAAAATCTAGAACTATGAACCAAAAACATTAAGCGTAATAAGCCGAAAAAAAAGGACCCTCATAGGAACCTTAAGTCACAAAATCGGCCTACGTATTTTGTGCTTAACTTTAGGCTTTAAGTTTATCTCTTCTACCTGTAATAATTTTCGAATGATGTTTTGTATTTGCAATCATTTTATTCAGTTAGTGCAGGTAAAAGAAAAGTGTTTCTGAATAATTAACATGTTTTTTTTATTTTCAGGAGATACTGATGAACATGGCCTTCCCGCAGAAAAAGATAAGGGCTGTGACACCAATCTTTACCTCTACCATGTAAGTTTAAAAGTTAGTTTAAGTTTTTAGAATAAGAGCTATTGCATAATAACAGGTTACCAAGTTTAGGTTAGTATACATTTTAGTAGTAGTCTCTGCTGTGAAAGAGTTTGTCGAGGAAGTATACGTATTTCTGCCGCAAAGTAGTTTTCGCATTTCTGTGTTCCGGTTTGGAGCATGCCAGTGAAATTACAGGCTCATGAGACTTTATCTTTATGTCTCAGGGTGGCGGGCGCAATACAATACCGCATAGGGCGCGTCCTAGGTGGACGTGAGCTATGAGGTAATGCGTTGTTATAGGCAGAGGTTACCGCTTAAAATCAGATGGACCATCTGCTTGTTCCCTCGAAAAAGCTATAAAGCTGCAAAGACCTTGCCTGTTACTCCTTAAATATGTAAAAACCTATTATTGACATCATCAACCTGGTATAATTTCACCATAGTCCTCCTACATAGAATGCCAGGATGAACGATCCGCTCCATCCACTAACTTCCTGTGACCTTTAAATTATCACCGGTCCTTCCTACATTGATTCAATCGGTTCATGTCGCTGCTCGGGAACATTTATTCCCCAACGGTTGTCGGTTCAACGAGCTACATGGCGTGTTCAAAATGCCAATGTTCCCTTCAAAAAAATTATGATCCTGGAAACGGCTGCACCAACTTCCACCAAAAAAAACTAAGAACCATCACGCAAATACCATATTTTAAACGAAAAAAAACGCATTTTAATCAAAGCCCCTTTTCTGGATCTACGTGGCAACAAAAAACATGCTGTATGTCTGCATGTAGACGTACAGTAGGCAGATACACCTATGTCTGCATGTAGACGTACAGTAGGCAGATACACCTATGTCTGCATGTAGACGTACAGTAGGCAGATACACCTATGTCTGCATGTAGACGTACAGTAGGCAGATACACCTATGTCTGCATGTAGACGTATAGTAGGCAGATACACCTATGTCTGCATGTAGACGTACAGTAGGCAGATACACCTATGTCTGCATGTAGACGTACAGTAGGCAGATACACCTATGGCCTCTTACTTATAACATGCTGTATGTCTGCATGTAGACGTACAGTAGGCAGATACACCTATGGCCTCTTACTTATAACATGCTGTATGTCTGCATGTAGACGTACAGTAGGCAGATACACCTATGGCCTCTTACTTATAACATGCTGTATGTCTGCATGTAGACGTACAGTAGGCAGATACACCTATGGCCTCTTACTTATAACATGCTGTATGTCTGCATGTAGACGTACAGTAGGCAGATACACCTATGGCCTCTTACTTATAACATGCTGTAAGTCTGCATGTAGACGTACAGTAGGCAGATACACCTATGGCCTCTTACTTATAACATGCTGTATGTCTGCATGTAGACGTACAGTAGGCAGATACACCTATGGCCTCTTACTTATAACATGCTGTATGTCTGCATGTAGACGTACAGTAGGCAGATACACCTATGGCCTCTTACTTATAACATGCTGTATTTCTGCATGTAGACGTACAGTAGGCAGATACACCTATGGCCTCTTACTTATAACATGCTGTAAGTCTGCATGTAGACGTACAGTAGGCAGATACACCTATGGCCTCTTACTTATAACATGCTGTATGTCTGCATGTAGACGTACAGTAGGCAGATACACCTATGGCCTCTTACTTATAACATGCTGTATGTCTGCATGTAGACGTACAGTAGGCAGATACACCTATGGCCTCTTACTTATAACATGCTGTATGTCTGCATGTAGACGTACAGTAGGCAGATACACCTATGGCCTCTTACTTATAACATGCTGTATGTCTGCATGTAGACGTACAGTAGGCAGATACACCTATGGCCTCTTACTTATAACAGCCCTCTATTTAGTGGAGGTTTAAAAACATAGTCACAAACCGCATCTAGTTTAAACAACTAAATATGTTAATTAAGAAAGATTACAAAAGGGTAGAGCAGGTAGAGTTTCCTGTTAATTATTTAGCTTGTTGTTCCAACACCGTCCGACGCTGTAATCCTCGGGCTTATGGCGCGACTCACGAGTCCAGGCAAATTTACTTTATTATTTTACATTATACAGGCTGGTCTATGTTAGGCAAACCTCCAAATAAGAAAAAAAAACTATTAAAAAATCAATTATATTAAAGCGGATTCTATGAAATACCGCGATGTCGTCCACTTGTTTTTTTTCTTTACAAACTTCAACACCCCATTGACCCCGTTCCTTAGGGGATTAATTTGGAAAATTCCTTTCTTATTGCCACAAAAAGAACGAATCCTCAAATTTCTGAAATCTAAGAGTTACGGTTTATACTGTGCGTTGATGAGCAGTGAGACAGCCAGCTAGACACAAGCCATAACTTTATATATTTTGATGACGTAAACTATCAAAATGTCACGTGGTATATTGTATTATATTAGAGCTTTAGAAATAAAATCTCTAAAAAAACACATACGACTTGAGATTTGAAATCGGTTAAGATAACCCGTGATATTACAATAAAAAGTTACGCATAATATCAACATAAACAAAAACAATACTTTATAATATTTCTTGATTAGTACGAGGGTTTTTTTACAGACGTAGATTTTGTATACTGTCACGCACGTGGATATTTGTTCATATTTAAAAAATTATACTTCATCTTTTGTTCACGTTGACACCCTGTATTTTGTTTGGTCGGTCCACAGTTGCGGGGTTTCATAAAATTCTTGGAAATGGTGGAGACTTTAGATATTACGTTAATTTTGTACCCAAGGGTCCTGTCGAATAAATAACAGCTTTTACTCCTTATTATTCCAAAAGTTTTCACTAAATTATTACAATTCAAAAGATGTTTATGATAAGCAAAGACATTATAATATGATAGGTGTCCAATATTTTCACAAATATATGAGCTCACCACTTGTCACGTCTATATTCCCACGATGGTGCAGTATAGAAAAGAGGCCCATTGAGGGTCTGCCTACCCTTTCTGGGAAAAAACCATGTGTCATGTATGTGTATTACAAATGTATAAGCAAAAACTCTTTTATAGTTTCAAACTGATTGATATTTGCTGAAAATTCGAAATGAGGAAAGCCGAAGAACAATGGCCACCCAACGACATAGCTTTCAAAATAAGCACGTTGAAGTGGCAATGGGCAGGCCATGTAGCTCGCATAACGGATAGCAACTGAGGTAACCACGAACTGGATTACGCAGTTGAAGATGCTCCCCACTCGATGAACAGATTCAATTTTAAAGTCGCAGGAAGTTATTGGATGGAGGCGGCACAAGACTGGTCATCGAGGCATTATATGGGGGAGGCCTATATCTATCAGTGGACGTCATATTATGATGATGATGATGAGTATAAAATGTTTTAAAACTTTACTAACTTTCACTCTGTATCTATGTATTTATTATTCAGTGACAATAAGCTTTCTTCGTTCTCGTATCCCAAATCATTAGTCATTTAATCTTCTTCAGAAAGGGTCGTTCTGGCTTGCAAAATTTTTGCGTCACTACTTATTAGGTGAAATGTAAATTAATTACTAAAATAATCTAGTTATTATGTCCAGCCTATGTGTAGATCCCCTTCGTCTTCTCCCGCGGATACCGTAAAAGCCTGTCTGAGTACTCAGCACCAATATTACGATCACTAAATCCACCTGCCGAGCGTGGTGATTATGGAAAATCATCCCATTGTATTTAATGGGAGAGGCCTCGTCCAGCAGTGGACGTCTAAAAGCTGATGATAATGATATAATTCCTTGACGTCATTATTCAGCTGATATTATCTCGCATTTTATCTAAACGAATAAAATTCATTCATTCCGGCCTTGAGTTTATAATAACTAAATTATTCTGTACCGTATGTTACGTTCGTGAGGGCCAATTTAAGGCCGGGATTAAAGTGTGTTCGTGGAGCAAACTGAATAAATCGAGCAGCCTTATTGAAATCGTGTTGGATATTACCCTACCAAGCCACACACGAACTCTCGATGGCCCTTATATTCGTAGCGCTCTCGTAGAGCTCGTAGCCCGCCCGTAGCCCGTTCGTAGCTCGTTACATGGCAATCGTAGTACTTCAATTTCTTGCGCTATTTCTTCGAGTTTCTCGCTCCACTCGTTATCGTTCACTGTAGTTAGAGTTACATTTTAGTTTAGTTTTACCAAGCGAATAAAATAAACTCCCTCTTTTCTTTGATGTCTGAAATTGTGCTTTTCTTTGAGTGTGTAGGCAATTTACTATCTAATTGTTATCTAATTGATTGAGTAAGGTATATTGTGTTAAATATAAGTTTATAAGCAGTAATAATATTTTTCTAATTTCAAAAGTAAAATTATGCTCTCAACTGTTTGGCAAGTATTCAATGAATAAATGATAAAAGTTAAGTAATAAATAATAAAAGCACTCATCTGTTGTAACAGATAAAATAAAGCCGTATTCATAACAGCTCATGCAAACAACGATATAAGAATAAGTCTTTCAAAATTTTACATATAAAAGTACGCTACGCTAAAGGGACGTTATTATTTGCATATCAGCTGAACGCAGACCAAAGTAACTGTCAGACTAACCTATACACTAATTTATAACAAAAACACTAAAATAATTTAAAATTTAACTAACTTATAATTAAATCTTAGTAATTGACCGAGCAAGTGAAGCGAGTGATTCCTTAAACAACTTGCAAAACTGGCATTTATGTGTCTGTACGTCTGTATGTTGTTACGCGCGTACAGGTCGTATTTTCCAACTAATCTTGATACACAGGCTCTACAATTTAATTGCTCGGTAAAATTAACTGTATGATGATGCTTTCTTCATCTTTCAAATTAATTAACTGGTAAGATTTTTGACAGATGTTTCATACAAACTACTTGTCAAATTAAATTTACTAGTTTGAGCGGAAGATGGAACAAGCCCTTTTCTCAACTCCAATATTCACGATTAAATTCATAAGTCCTCGTGTAGTTGATTCAATATGTTACCTTGTGTGTAGCCGATTCCTAAGTGAGCTCGTAAAAAGCGTAAAAGTAGGCGCACACCTGCGGTGCCAAGCAGAAAGGCGAGCTCTTGGAATAATCCAAGAACCACGACTAACAACGTATACCTAAACTCATATACATATTATTCACGCACCATTTGTGCACCGCGTGACTTCTTTGCTATTACGTAAATTGATAGCAATATAGAGGAGATGGAATTTTTTGTGATTTACTTCACGTACGGCTAGGTTTTGTATGCCGTTTAATAAGAATACAGAGTGGATTTCTTTGTGATAATATAAGAAATACAGAGATAGCAAGAACTTGTCTTGAAAACTCTACACAAATAACAATGTGGATATTTTTTCCGGCTGACTGACTGGTCAATATATATAATACAAATTTCATGTGTTTTTCAAGCTATTTCATATAATTTTGGTGGCATTTAAACCGGTGTAACTGAGATAAAAAGCACATGTATGGTGTTGTTAAATATAGTGTAAGGCGTGTCTTTTCGATTCGGTGGATTTTTCCTCCAAAACCTTGTTTTTTTCTGATTTAAACTGGGTTATGACTTGACGGAGACTCCTGACGACTGGCGAAATTGTTTGGAGTATTCCTGAGAAGCCATTAAAATAAGAGCAGAAGTATTTATTACCGCGTTGCATAAAACGGCTGAATGGATTTTGATGTATGTGAGGTATCATTAGTATCTTAAAAATCTATTATAAATGCTACTAGATGGAAAAATAACTGAATCATAATAAGTTTTTTGTGAAAAATATATTTTACATCTCTCATATTCGGTAAGTAGGTCCTTATTACCCCCAAATGGGGCTTGTAGGTGACCAATTAGCGCTCTAATGTAATAATATAATGCAATAATGTAGCTAGAAAAGCCCTAGGGCGGTAAGTAATTAAAAAAAACTTCACTCTTTAAAAAAGTTCGCGTACATCTAACCATCATACTGGCTGGCAATAGACATCATGCATTCAGCCCAATGACAAAAGAGGTCGCTTCGCTATTCAGCCTTGTCTTCATAAGAGTATAATAGTCATCAATTTTAAATATCGAACGGCGAAGCACATTTTCGTTTTTGAAAAAAATAATTTAAAAAAAGATTTTAAAGGCGGGAATAGAAAACTTTTACTTTAAATATTGTTTTTTTTGGGTTTTTTTATAATTACGTGCTAATTAGGAAAAAAACATGAGTTCTGCAAGTGATGAAGATATAAGCTGCACTCCCGATTCAATGAAAATGGAAGCTGAAGCAGCAATTAACAATATTTTGCCTAAAAGTTCTAATGAGAGATATTTGAAAACTTACGACGAGTTCATGAAGTGGCGAAAAGAAAAACGAGTAAAGTCTTTATCTGAGACTGTATTCTTAACATACTACATAACTATACATAACTAATAAAATGTTTTATTCTTGTAATGCCGGTTTTTTTCTACTTACCAATCGAGATGTAAAGCAGAATAGTTAGCTCGGGTGTAAGCATCAATGGCACCCTCGAACTATAGGCGCCCTCGCTGCGCTCGTGCGGCCTAAATATCTCGGGCTGCAATTGATGCCTTACAGCCCTTGGCTACTAATCTACTATTATAGTCCAAGCTTTTTAAAATTTGAGATCGGAACCGTGTGCAGATGAAATGATTCTAAACACGGCCATTCTACTACTATCCATCGCCGAGTTCCGTCGTCCACCTTCCATCCTACTACTATCCATCGCCGAGTTCCGTCGTCCACCTTCCATTCTACTACTATCCATCGCCGAGTTCCGTCGTCCACCTTCCATTCTACTACTATCCATCGCCGAGTTCCGTCGTCCACCTTCCATTCTACTACTATCCATCGCCGAGTTCCGTCGTCCACCTTCCATTCTACTACTATCCATCGCCGAGTTCCGTCGTCCACCTTCCATTCTACTACTATCCATCGCCGAGTTCCGTCGTCCACCTTCCATTCTACTACTATCCATCGCCGAGTTCCGTCGTCCACCTTCCATTCTACTACTATCCATCGCCGAGTTCCGTCGTCCACCTTCCATTCTACTACTATCCATCGCCGAGTTCCGTCGTCCACCTTCCGTTTCCATTATCAAATCAGCTCGTTGTTACCGTATTATTATATTGTAATAGGAACTTGAAAGGTATTTAAAATTTCAGCTCATTCGGTCGAGGTTAACTGGTTCAAAATTCAGTTTCAAGATTTATTCCATACATACTACTAACAAACATACTAACAGGCCATGTTAAATAAACGTTTTTAAAAAGTATTTAAGTATCAACATGGGTATCAAAATCAAGAGATTGATACAAGATATTATCAATATATATTGATATGGCGGTACATTTTCGAAAAAGTAAACTATCAGAGAGACTAGCCTAGCCAAATGGCATTCGCTTCGAAGTAATTCCATTTCTTCAGTCGTAATACAATACAATAGACCACGTGACATTTCGATAGCTTACGTCAATTTCATACATTGTTGACTTTTGTCGCTAGTAGAATGTTACTTTGTCTACAACCTGCACGATATGTGACTGCTATATATACCTAAGAACCTTATTTGAGGTCGTAGTAATGCTTGATAAAAAAAACTGCATCCAAATCGGTTAAGCACTTTTAGATATAAATATCAATAAGCACATCATCAAAATTAGTTGAGCCATTTTGGAGGTATAGACTTTACTTTGGTTTTTAGTCCAGTCAGTCATGTTTTTGATTTAATTATTAATTAAATAAATAAATAACGCTGGACAGTTCACACAACATTATCTAGCCCCAAGCTAAGCAGAGCTTATGTTATGGGTACTAGATAACTGATATACTTAATACAATATAATACATAGATAGATATTTTTTATTATACATAGAAAATACCCAGAACACCCTGAACCTGCGAACGCACAAATATTTGTTCCGACGCGGGAATCGAACCCGCAACCTCCTGCGTCGCAGACCAACCTTCGCCCGCCGCGCCACAGAGGTCGTCAAATTACTTCTTACAAGTCTTAGGGCCTCGTTCACGACCTTCAAGTAAAGTCTTGAGTAGGCTAACTGCCAGTTAAACTCCCCAGTAACTGTGCATACAGGTTTCACCACCGCTGAGTAGCACTAACCAGGAATTAAAGTAGCCTGTAACTTTCTTGTCACTTCATCTGCCGATTAGCACGTTTAATTGAAGAGTAAAGTAAAATTTCGTTGGTTTTCTGTATAATTATTAAACGGTTTCAAAATATCCAAATAGATTAATAGTTAAAAATAGTTATATTTCATTTGATTTATCAGTCGTATTTTATTGGTAAAAAAAGTTACGTATTTATATTTTGTTGTATCGCATAAATAAATGTTTAATGTAATAAATGACGTTAGAGCAATAACATTAATTTTAGATAACATAGTAAATTAACAAAATAAATTTTCAAAGCAAATAAGAAATAATTACTTTATGTATTCAACAGGATGATGATGAGTAGGTATGCCTCAATAAATTCTTCGAGGCTGTACAAAGTCTGATCGACTGGCCATGATTTGAAACAAAGCAAATTGATGGCAGATGTTTATGACAGTCTCAGGTAGATTTTCGTACACAGTGGGCCCATGGCCCATGTGAAGCTTTGACTTCACCCACAAGTTTGTCTCTGTTGCGGCGACAGTGGCATTATATGCTTCAGTACAAAGAATTTCAAGAGTTTGTGTTTTCAGTAGGTAAATTTATGTAGGTATGGTATAAGTAATGTTCATGTTGATTATTATGCTGAACTTTATGAATAGCAATGATATTTTAGCCAACTTCCACCTATCTAAAAATGCATTCTATTATTTACAAAAAATATAACATATTATAACTTGAAAAGAAGCCGCCCTCGGGCGGCTTGACAAACTCTGACACCAGAGGCCAGCACTACCTCATACGAAACGACGACGACGACTTGAAAAGAAAATTACCACCAGCTTTTTAGTAGGTAAACAGTAGCTATGCTTAGCTAAATACTCACAGATGACGCAAAACTGACAACTAGTAACTTGTAACGTGATATTTGACATTGTCAACCGCGACTATTGAACGATTATATTGAATGATTTCTAAATCATTCATTTAACCAGCTAGTTGCTAATCGGAACTTTGTTTTCTTTTATGAAACTGATAAAAGTTAATCGTTACTTTTACTTGCTGCGTTATCTAGAAAGTAACTAATCAACACTTTACTTGAAGATTGTGAAAGAGGCCCTTAGTGTAGTTAGCTGAGCTTACTTCTTCATACCATAAGTAGATACCTTTTTTGAGAATATGGATATTCCATCTTATAATACACGTACGCTACCGTTATTATGTACTTAACACATTATTAAACGCCATATTACAAAATATTACATTAGGGCAGGAAAATATTTTTATGAGGCCTATAAAAATAAGCCATGACGCATGCTTCGTACAATACCTACATCTACCACAGCAATTTAGCAGCACAGAAATTTCAATATTTTATTTGTATATTTTTTCACCGACGTAGGTGAAAAAACAGCCAGGCTCAAATGGGATTGGGCGGGGCACGTCAGTCGAATGCTTCCCAACAGGTGGGCGAACATCAGTACACCCTGGATACCTGAAGGACGGCGACCTCGGGGTCGGCCGAGAAAGCGTTGGCGAGACGATCTTGTTGGTTTTGAAAAAGAGTGGTGGGAGACTGCCAGGGACAGGGACAAGTGGAGGAATTTGGGGGAGACATTTGCCCAGCAGTGGGACAATATAGGTTAAGAAAGAAAATAATAATAATAATAACATATTGTTTATTTACGGGCTTACTGACTTTTGTAAATCACCATCTTTATCAGCCACTAGATGTCCACTGTTGGGTAAAGGCCTTCTCCATAGAAACCCACGCCGAATAACGCCTCCATCCACTAACTTCCTGCAACCCTTAAAATGTTGTCGGTTAGCCTACACTCATAGGCTGTCCGACGCATCAGGCGGTCCGTGGTCACCACTCGTGAACCTTTAGTTCTAAGTAGGTAGTTGTTCGTCTTGCATGATAATATGGCCAACCCATTGCCACTTTAATTTGATAACTATGAAAGCCACACTTGACACTTGACACTTGATTCCTCTATTCTGAGATTCAGAGAAAAAGGGTGTGCAAGAAAAAAAAATTGTGTAGATATAAAGTAGTCGGGTAGTTTTGGTGTATATTTGGGGTCAATAGCAGTGTTGCAAACAGACGATATACTTTGGATATCCTACTATCCTACTAATATTGTAAACGAGACTGAATCCGCGAGCTAAACGGGTAATGCTCAAACCAGTCTCCTTATTCGCTATGACCAAACGTGACATAACGCGTGCTCGTTACGATATCTGCGTGGAATTATCGTTTAGAATACATTATGACGTCACACGTTAGTAGGAAGGAATCTCCTTTGGTCATAGCGAATAAGGGTCTAGGAGTTGGCATAAATAAAAGAGGCTTGTATTTCAGACAAATAGAGCATTATAGAAAATATTATAATGTTGACGTTTTCAGTTTTAGTATCTACCTCGGGTAGGTACAATTAAGTTACTAATCTTAAATCACAACAATATTTATATTTATTTATTTAATTCAAGTAACTTAGACTCATAATAGGTACATATTCATTCAATAACAATAATAACATATGTCACACATACACAAAAACACACATAATCACAACAATATTTATATTTATTTATTTAATTCAAGTAACTTAGACTCATAATAGGTACATATTCATTCAATAACAATAATAACATATGTCACACATACACAAAAACACACATAATCAATTAAACACAAGAATACAAAATTAATGAAAAAAAAGTCAAGTTAGTTAGTAAGGCATGCAGGTAGGTACGCCACTCACCACGCTCTTACGAACGGTTTGGGAGACACATGGCGCTCACAACAGTGGTTTATGTAGGGACAGTCAAAGCGGTCAGCGATCACGTTGAGGAGGGTGTTGGCGCTCGCCCGCGCCGCCGCACTAGATTGTTGCGTAAAAGCGCTACGGAAGAGGGGGAGCCCCAACATCATCCTAAATGCGTTGTTGTACTGGACTCTGAGGGCCGAGTACGATTTTTGAGTATAGTTTATCCACAGGCGTAGAATCAAGTACAAAAAGCTCTAAAGAGAGTTATTTAAAAAAATTCAGAGCTGCGTGTGAACCTACGAACTATAATATTAGCTCTGACCGACAGAGCCCTCCTTTCCCGTTCTATGTCAGCATCGTCCTTCAGTTTTGCGGTAACTACCTACCTGTTTAGTACCTAGGTACTTAAAATGTTTTACTTTTTCCAAAGCAGAACCGTTAAGCCTTACTGGAGGTACCTCAGTGACTCATCTCGAGCCGGCCTGAAACACCACGTACTGACGTTCCTTTACATTGTAAATTAGTCCGTGGCTACTAGCATAATCCTCACATATGCTCAGTAGCTTCCTAAGCCCACAAACCGACGCACTCAGCAGCACCATATCGTCAGCGTAACTTATATTATTAAAACATGCATGCACCTTCAATATGGCACAAAATATGTCTGCTGCTGAGTGCCTCAATTAGGCCATTTAAGTACAGGTTAAAAAGGCAGGCGAGCTCAACCACCCCTGCCTCACCCCACACTCCAACCTGTATGGCTCTGACAATGTTCCCGATCATTTTACAATATTAACCTAGTTTCCGTACCACACCCTGAGGATAGCAATCAGCTCATCTGGCAAATGCATGCTCTCCAGCTTTCTCCACAGGGTGTAATACGAAACCAGGTCGAACGCCTTGGACAAGTCCAGAAAATAAACATACCCTGGTGTCTTTTGTTCTGTGCAGTATTTGACAGCACTCCCGCGGTTTCAGTTTACAGTCCGCCTAAACCCGAACTGATTATCATGAAGGTCTTGTCTTGTGAAGTTGTTGCCTTCTTTTTAAACGAACTGTATACATAATGTGGATTTAAATTGGTTTCAGAATAGCATATAGTGTATAGCTTATAAGTAACTATAAGATAACTGTAAATCCTGGATTAATAAAATAAATAAATAAATAAGTTGTAGATTCGGTAACTTGTAAGCTGGCAGTCGTACCTATCGACAGAGTTAAGTTTCTACAGGAACCTCGTGCAATTCTAACTTAACTTCAACTGAGTCACAAAGTACACGTGTGCACACCTGGAGTATCTTAAGTTGCCTTTGTATTGTGTAGCAAGTTCCGGAACTACAGAATCAACATGTAGTACCTACCAAGTTATGAAGTAACTATGTAGGTAAACTTGAAATTGAAGTTAAAACGGTATACAAAGCTGACTGTAATTTATGTTAGTGAAAGATTAATATGATGAAAGGATGAATTATGGATATACAACATTTATTTGAGGCGAAAACAATCTAAAAAAAACAGAGAAGTAAAAGATACCAGAGAGTAGGGATACCGGAAACAAACGAGCAAAATCAATCGCATACCTCTAGGTAGGTATTACAGAATGGTATATAATTTGGATAGCAGATAGGAAATGTATAAGATAAAAAGAAATGAGAAATATTCCTCGCACCCATTCTATCCCATTCAAACATCTATCGTCAACGCAATAATAAGCATTTTTGACGGTTATTTTTGTTCCACTTGGAGTTTGAAATGAGATTGTGTCTGTCGGGCTTAGAAGTAAACTCGAATCTTTTAAAAAGAACTAGCTAATATCCGAGTTCTGTGGTTAACCTCAGACGTAAAAGACTGAAAAGTTTTTATTTGTCATTGCGAATGCAAAATGGAAACCAATTTTAAAACTATGCCGGGACTGACTTTACCGTAAAGTTAGAGGAATATGTTATTGTTTTTGATCAAAATTAGTTTTGAACATTGTAATAGAGTTTCGTATTAACCACGTAAGCCTCTGTGGGTTAATTTTATTACCACACTGAGGCATATTGAATTACGCCATTAAGCGGCAACGCTCCACAACTTTAATTAACAATAATGTTTACCTTGTTTGTATGTAATACTACGTACACACGCACAGAGCTTGTAATTCACATTGACCTTGAAGAGTTGCTCGTATGCTAGGTACTGGCATTCCAGTGAGGACACACGTATTACAACATGAAACTTGCGTTCAAGGAGCTTTTTTCCAGCTCCGTAGCTTTTGCTACGCTGTTGTGGAACCAAACCATTTTTAAAGGTTATTTTCAAAACTCTTTTTTACTAGTTTTGTTTCTTTTTGTTCGTTTTATTAGCTATTAAGGTGTACAATAAAGTATTTTCTATTCTATTCTATTCTTTTTCATCCTGGCTCGTCGCATCTTCTTTTACCTTGAAGACATTTATCAGCCAGCGGCTCAGTGTTGTCCAAACATGCATTATCCATCCAAATCATCTAAATACACTCAACTCCGTAACGGTTGCACATAAATTGAGCGTAGCCGCAAAGCGAATAAAACATAGCTTCCTATTAGTGTAATATTTTTTGGAATAAGATCAGTAGTTTCGGTGATTACCCTATACATACAAACAAACTCGCAAACAAAATTTACCTCATTATAATATTTTGTATATAAAATAAATAAATAATGCTGGCTAGTTCACACAACATTATCATTATCTATATTAGTGTAGGTAGATATGTCCGTCTCACGACTGCATTCCCTAAAGAGGACATCTTATAGTCCACTCTACTACATTCACCAGTTATACCTGCATTAATTATGGCCGAGCTATGCACGTATACTTGTCTTGTAAAGCAGTTGTTTCGTCGCACACTTATATCCAGACTTAGATCCGAGCGGATATTGGTTTGGTATAGGTGGCCTCGATCGTGCCTGAGCGAAGCACCCTCCACTGAGGGTGCTTCACCATGTCAAGGCCGGCTGCCAGGGAATGCTGGATGGAATATAAGGCTAAGGTTTGCTTTAAAACATCTTCATTCAGGTCAAGCACTCTCAGTTCGCGCTTCAGCTTTGAATATTGTTAATGATTTTACACTTCATTAGGCGACACGCTGAATGGCCCCGAGTTTATTAAGGACACTTATTTGCTTGTCTCTTTGGATTTAATTATAGCAGCTGTAATTTGAAGTACGTAGGTTATCTGAAATCAAACAAATGAACTAAGTAGGTATTGTGCTTACAACTACGGTTTGCAGTGTCTTGTGTCTAGGAATATTCTTATTTCGCTATTACGATCATCTGCCTATAGAAGTCCACTGCTGAGCACAGGCCTTACCCAAAGAATGTAACGGCAAACAGTCTTTAGCCACCTTCATCCACCGACTTCTGCTACCTTTACAATGTGGTTGGGGACCTTCCTACACTGCGTCGTCTGGTTCGAGGTCGCCACTCGAGAACTTTTATTCTCAATCGGTTGTCAGTTCTGCGATGCTATGTGTCACTTACATATTTATATTATTATTTACTAGCAGCGCTCCGCGGTGTCACCCGCGTAAGTATCGATCCCGTGGGAATATCGGGATAAAAATGTGCCTATGTGTTATTGAGGGAGA
Organism: Operophtera brumata; assembly: GCA_932527175.1. Classification (NCBI taxonomy): domain Eukaryota; kingdom Metazoa; phylum Arthropoda; class Insecta; order Lepidoptera; family Geometridae; genus Operophtera; species Operophtera brumata. The sequence goes on along the minus strand of OW052226.1, from coordinate 29,967,667 downwards.
CCAGTTTTTTTTTTTTTTTTTATACTAATGGAATGGCGGAGCAAGCAAATGGCCCACCTGATGTTAAGCGGTAACCTCTCCCTATGAACAGTGCATTACCTCATAGGTCACGTCCACCTAGGACGCGCCCTATGTGGCATTGCACTGCGCCCGCCACCCTGAGACATAAAGATGAAAAGTCTCATGTGCCTGTAAGTTTACCGGCACCCTTACCCTTCAAACCGGAACACAGCAATGCGAGCACTACTGCTTTGCGGCAGAAATAGGTACGGTGGTAGTACTTCCCCGGGCGAACTCTTTCACAAAAAAGCTCTACTACTACTAGTTATCTCCATTCCACATTTCATCCAAATCCGTCCAGCCGTTTCAGCGTGAAGAAGTAACAAACACACTAACACACTCACAGACAAACTTTCGCATTTATAATATTAGTGTGAGTGTGATTTTATTATTTACTAAGTATACCTACAAGTTGAAAAATAACAGCACTATGACTTACTACATGACCATAATTTGAAGACTTTCAGTCTGATGGTGCAAACATTTAATTCGCTACTCATACAATTACATACACACGTCTCCAATCAACCTGGATCCCTTCTGTAGTGACTCTGAAAGGCTCATTCGACAACGAACAAAGAACATCATTACGTTAGCGATTCCACAGCAGCGCCGGATGCCAAATAAAGTGGCGAAGGATGTCGACAGAATAAATGAAAACAAATAGGAAGAGCCCACGTTAAATTGTTTGTTGTATGCCTCCATTTAATGGCCCAAATTATTTACGACAGACAATGATCGCTGTTCAAAATAAATTATTTGCGCATTTAAAACCGGATTCAAATTCAATATCAATTCGTTGCCTATGTATTTTTTTATGTTTATACACCAATTATGCCGTAGTGGCTGGTCTTATTTGAATGATTTTTGTTTGCTGTTCCGGGAACGATCCAAGTTTTTTAATACCAGTTGCGTAATGTTTCAAAAAAAAAAAAAAAACATTGTTTCTCGCTTCTAAAAATACTACAATATCGGTGCCTGTATATATCGTTGAAAAGTTGTAATAATTATCCAGGTTTTAAGAGCTATTGATGTCTTTAATCACTGCAAAATGCAATAATGTCACTCCATTTGGTGAATGGAAAAATAACCTAAAACACAAATTTAGTTTTTATCAGATTGCCATACACGGCTTAGGAACCGCAAAGCTTTATTTACTTTAGAGCTGTTTCCAGTAGCATTTAGTTAGTGAGTCGGGTTTCTCGTTGGTCGGAGACGAATACAAATTGCTCTGCGCATTTGTTCTAATGCGAAGCGATTAAGTAACTAACCTACGCGTAAATAACACAACAATATGGTACTCTGACTTCGATGCCCAACTTGAATTTATAGGTCCCTTATTCACTATGATCATAGGAGATTCCTTGCAAATAGCGTGTTAAGTCTATTTTTTAAACGATGATTCCGAGCTGGTATCGTAACAAACACTTATAACTAAATAATACGTTTATTATTTTATTACAGATCGTTTTGTTTAGAGGCTGGATCAAAGGCAATAATGTCAAAGATAAAGGTCACCTCCAAGAAAGGGCATTTTCTTAGAAAAACTAAGTAAGAATTCTTATTTGGACAGCAAGATAATACTTTAATTGAATACTATATTTTTATATTCAACTAGCAAGTGCCCCGCGGTTTCACCCGCGTAAGTCTCAATCCCGTGGGAATATCGGGATAAAAATGTATTCCGGGAGTCCAGTTATCTCCATTCCAAATTTCATGCAAATTTTTCCAGCCGTTTCAGCGTGAAGAAGTAACAAACACACTACACACACACACACAAACTTTCGCCTTTATAATATTAGTGTGAAGTGTGATAACTTTGATAACATACCTACTTATAACAAAACGCGCACACTTTTCGCTAAAAACTGTACAAAATGTAGTGTTGGTTGCTTGAAATTCAACTCACAATACGAGTAACATATAATAGGATTTTACGAATGTTAAACATTGTAAATGAAACAGTTTAAAAAAACACAAATTACAGGCAGATGAGACTTTTCATCTTTATGTCACAGGGTGGCGGGCGCAGTGCAATGCCACATAGGGTGCGTCCTAGATGGATGTGACCTATGTGGTAATGCACTGTTCATAGGCAGAGGTTACCGCTTAACATCAGGTAAGCCATCTGCTTGTTCCACCATTCAAGAAGCATAAAAAAATAAAAGTTTCCCTAACTGCTGAATACTATATTTTCATATTGAATAGCTTTTATAACGTACCTACCTATACAGTCAAAGATAACACGCACACTTTTATAACGTACCTACCTATACAGTCAAAGATAACACGCACACTTTTATAGCGTACCTACCTATACAGTCAAAGATAACACGCACACTTTTATAGCGTACCTACCTATACAGTCAAAGATAACACGCACACTTTTATAGCGTACCTACCTATACAGTCAAAGATAACACGCACACTTTTATAACGTACCTACCTATACAGTCAAAGATAACACGCACACTTTTATAGCGTACCTACCTATACAGTCAAAGATAACACGCACACTTTTATAGCGTACCTACCTATACAGTCAAAGATAACACGCACACTTTTATAGCGTACCTACCTATACAGTCCAAGATAACACGCACACTTTTATAGCGTACCTACCTATACAGTCAAAGATAACACGCACACTTTTATAGCGTACCTACCTATACAGTCAAAGATAACACGCACACTTTTATAGATATAACAATAAAATATAACAGGTTTTTGCAAATGTTAAACATTGTAAATTAAACAATTTTAAACAGATTTATCGCGTATTTTTAGGGTTCCGTAACTAAAAATTATGGAACCCTTATAGATTCGTCATGTCTGTCTGTCTGTCTGTCTGTCTGTCTGTCCGTGTATGTCACAGACACTTTTTTCCGAAACTATAAGAGCTAGGCTGTTGAAACTTGGTAAGTAGATGTATTCTGTGAACCGCATTAAGAATTTCACAAAAAAATAGAAAAAAATCAGGAAATTTTTGGGGTTACTTAGAATACAAACTTAGAACTGAAACTAAAAAAAAAAAAAACATCAAACCCATACGTGTGGGGTATCTATGGATAGGTCTTCAAAAATGATATTGAGGTTTCTAATATCATTTTTTTCTAAACTGAATTGTTTGCGCTAGTGGCACTACCAAAGTGGTAAAAAGTGTATCCCCCCCCCCCCCCCCCCCCCCCCCATAACTTCTGAAATAAGAGAAAGATAAAACTAAAAAAAATATATGATGTACATTACCATGTAAACTTCCAACGAAAATTGGTTTGAACGAGATCTAGTAAGTAGTTTATTATTTTTGGGGTTCCCAATACTTAGAACTGAAAAACAAAACAAAAAAAACATCAAACCCATACGTGTGGGGTATCTATGGATAGGTCTTCAAAAATGATATTGAGGTTTCTAATATAATTTTTTTCTAAACTGAATAGTTTGCGCGAGAGACTTTCCCTCGGCCCGCCGCCAGCATGTCTCGCACCGCAGAGAAGCCGACACCGGTCACGCTGGTTCCTCCCCAACGGCATGATTACGCTTCTGCAGTGGCAAGCAACTTGGCTGCCTCTCAGAAAAAGGGGAAGAAGCTGTGTGAACCAGTTCGCGGCGCTGCAACCGCTAGGGCTCCAAGGAAGGAGACCTGTGATGCAGAGGGCTTTATCGAGGTGATAAGGAAGAAACGGAAGCCCTCTAGCCGGAACCAGTGTCGTACTCATGTATCCAGTCAGCAGCACTTCCGATCGGAGGTACCCACTACGCAGATCTACGTGTCCCGCGTCTACTTCGACGTGAAGGCCGAAGAGGTGGTGGAGTACATCAGGAAGAAAGCCGGATTGGGTTTGGGGGTCATTAAGTTGGACTCTCGTCATAATGTGAGCTTTAGCTCATTTATGGTGAGGGTCCCTACGGAAAATGTGAAGACTTATTTGAGCCCTGACTTCTGGCCGAAAGGGGTGAAGTTCCGGCGGTTCAAAGGACGCCGTCACGTGATCCCCGGGCCACGACGAGTCGGCGATCACACGTGTGTTAGATTAAGTAATAAAGTGTTTTTTATGTGTATGTTAGTTTCTAAGGTATTTATGTTGATATAGGCTTACTGTTTAGGTTTAGTGCATTTCTCAGTAAGCCTGAAATAAAGATTTTGAATTTGAATTTGAATTTGAAAGTGGTAAAAAGAGTGTCCCCCCCCCCCCCCCCCCATAACTTCTAAAATAATAGAATGATAAAAATAAAAAATAAATATGGTGTACATTACCATGTAAACTTCCAACGAAAATTGGTTTGAACGAGATCTAGTAAGTAGTTTTTTTTTAATACGTCATAAATCGTAATCTATCCAAGAACTTTTATATTATGTTACTTGCTACTACGGAACCCTTCATGGGCGATTCCGACTCGCACTTGGCCGCTTTTTATTTTATTTTGTATTCCTGATGTTTCGAAAGTTTCTGTGACCGAACTAAGTTGTACAAACTACCTAATAGGTTGGTACCTCCTCTGTGACATTTCTACAGCGCAGATACTATTTGTTGTAATACATAATGGACGCACACTACATTGAACGTACGCAATCAACCTTCTCAAAATCACCCCTAAAATTTAACCTTAGCTATAATTTTCTTGTGATAGGCCACCACTTCCGATCCTCGTACAAAAGGTCAAATTTGTAGGGTTACTGATTTCGGAGGAATTAACATGTAAAAGACAGACGTATGGACAGACAAACAGACACCGAAGTCATTCTATAAGCGTTCCGATTTTCCAATTTTGTTCGGAACACCAAAAATGCATAGTGAAACCCATTTCAAATATTCTGATCCGTTTAGCTCAGAGCGCCCGCTCGCTCTTCGTATTTGGCAGTGGTGCCCTAGAACCACACACTCCCGATATACGATGGTTAGTGTTCCAGAAATGACACGCCCCCCGGTGCAATAAAAATGGCGGCCAACCTATACAATGACCTCAAACATGACCAATGGGTCAGCGCTCAAAAATTAACCGATTCAAAAGAGTAACAAAACGTATAAAAAGAAACAATTCTGTTAAATTTTATCCATCCGTTGCTGCTTGATCATCGAACACAGTTGAAGAACTAGAGTGTGAACCGGCAGTGTACCTATTGAAGTCATTTGTCATCGTTCGAATTTTCAAAGGTGCCATATTTGGGCGTTGATTGTGTATGGAAGTCCACCGTAGAGTTATTAAAATGTCTTTTACGACGATTTGAAGCAGATAGCATTCAATGACGTAAACTTACTGAGCATGCATATAAGATGAAAGCTTTTATTATTTACTGCGTGGTTTTCTTTACGATAAATTGTCTCACAAGTTTACGTACCTACTTTTATCATACTACAGCAGAGACTGACTTTGCAGAGAATACCTGTAAAATCCATTTTTCTTCAACAAATGGCGTCCATATTTCAAGACTGCGACGTGATCCAGCTCCTAATTCATTTCGGTACCTTATTCGAGAAGTTTTGACGACAAGATGAACTCAACTTAGGAGAAATCGAAAGTTGTTGAAAGTATTATGACGGATAACCGTCCACTTTCTGAAGAATATACGCGAACAAAATTTTACACAATGTGGAACAAAGTAGATATCGTTTTTTCGGCAAGGTGCCAAGTTCTCTCTTAGTAAACACTTGTGATGGGAAAACTTGAAACCAAATAAAATACACGATGCCAGCGCGCTTTAAAATTTGTTTAAATTCGAAAAAACCACTAACATGCTACAATAGAAATAACTGGCAATTTAATAAATCGTTTTACTGTTTTTATGGTAAATCATTGACTTTCCAATGAACTACTATGAAGATGAACTATGAAGGTACCTTACTCATACGAGTACATGGGATTCAGAATCACATTTACATGTGTGAATTAAAATTTGTCTGAACGCAACACCGATACGACGATTTATTAGTATTAGAGCTTTTTTGTGGAAAGAGTTCGTCCAGGGAACTACTACCACCATACCTATTTGAAATGGGTTTCACTATGCATTTTTGGTGTTCCGAACAAAATTGGAAAATCGGAACGCTTATAGAATGACTTCGGTGTCTGTTTGTCTGTCCATACGTCTGTCTTTTACATGTTAATTCCTCCGAAATCAGTAACCCTACAAATTTGACCTTTTGTACGAGGATCGGAAGTGGTGGCCTATCACAAGAAAATTATAGCTAAGGTTAAATTTTAGGGGTGATTTTGAGAAGGTTGATTGCGTACGTTCAATGTAGTGTGCGTCCATTATGTATTACAACAAATAGTATCTGCGCTGTAGAAATGTCACAGAGGAGGTACCAACCTATTAGGTAGTTTGTACAACTTAGTTCGGTCACAGAAACTTTCGAAACATCAGGAATACAAAATAAAATAAAAAGCGGCCAAGTGCGAGTCGGAATCGCCCATGAAGGGTTCCGTAGTAGCAAGTAACATAATATAAAAGTTCTTGGATGGATTACGATTTATGACGTATTAAAAAAAAACTACTTACTAGATCTCGTTCAAACCAATTTTCGTTGGAAGTTTACATGGTAATGTACACCATATTTATTTTTTATTTTTATCATTCTATTATTTTAGAAGTTATGGGGGGGGGGACACTCTTTTTACCACTTTCAAATTCAAATTCAAATTCAAAATCTTTATTTCAGGCTTACTGAGAAATGCACTAAACCTAAACAGTAAGCCTATATCAACATAAATACCTTAGAAACTAACATACACATAAAAAACACTTTATTACTTAATCTAACACACGTGTGATCGCCGACGCGTCGTGGCCCGGGGATCACGTGACGGCGTCCTTTGAACCGCCGGAACTTCACCCCTTTCGGCCAGAAGTCAGGGCTCAAGTAAGTCTTCACATTTTCCGTAGGGACCCTCGCCATAAATGAGCTAAAGCTCACATTATGACGAGAGTCCAACTTAATGACCTTCAAACCCAATCCGGCTTTCTTCCTGATGTACTCCACCACCTCTTCGGCCTTCACGTCGAAGTAGACGCGGGACACGTAGATCTGCGTAGTGGGTACCTCCGATCGGAAGTGCTGCTGACTGGATACATGAGTACGACACTGGTTCCGGCTAGAGGGCTTCCGTTTCTTCCTTATCACCTCGATAAAGCCCTCTGCATCACAGGTCTCCTTCCTTGGAGCCCTAGCGGTTGCAGCGCTGCGAACTGGTTCACACAGCTTCTTCCCCTTTTTCTGAGAGGCAGCCGAGTCCACTGTCCATAGGCAGAGGGTACCGCTTAACATCAGGTGACGGCCATCAGCTTGATCCGTCATACCAAGTTGTATAAAAAAGAATAAGAATAAGAATAAGAATATTTTTATTGATCAGCTGTGTACATGGTGATGTTTAATAGTAAATAGTTTCAACAGCCTGCCCATTTCGAGCGTACAACATAAATGTGCGAAGTTTAAATATAGGTAACAATTAATAACTAATGTTATAATCTTAAACTCCTAAAATCTTAATCTAAAACCTATAGATTAATTAAGTTGAAAGCAACCAATTTGCGATCTTCAAAATATTCATTCATAGTATAGAATGCTTTAGAAATTAGCCATGCCTTCAGTTTCTTTTTGTAAATAATACCATTTAATATTTTTAGATCAAGAGGCAGAAAGTTATAAATTTTTATGGCCATGGCATATGCACTATTAGCATACATACTGTTGTTAAACTGTGGTATACAGATATTGTACTTATGCCTAGTTCTCTTAATTTCAGCACGATTCGACTTTATTTCACAAAAATAATGTTCATTATTTTTTACAAATAAACAAGTTTCATAAATATAAATGCCAGTAACCGTAAGGAAATAATTAGATTTAAAAACTTCTCGAAGGGTGTCAGTACTATCTAATTTAAATATAATTCTTAAGCATCTTTTTTGTAATATGAAAGTTGAATCAACCGCAACAGAGTTTCCCCAAAATACCACTCCATAGATTAACTGAGGATAAACATAACCATAGTAAGCATTTATAGCAATTTTTTTAGAAGATATATTTGTCAATATAGATAAAACGTAACAATACTGTGAGAGCTTACTATTTATTTTACTGACATGAGATTTCCAATTGAGATTTGAGTCTATATTTACGCCTAGAAAGTTGGTTTCTTGAACTGTCTTTACTTGATTATCTTTGTATGAAATGTTGAGCTGTAAGGGTAGTTGTTTATAGTTTCTGAAATGTATTAATTTAGTTTTTTCTACATTTACTTTTAGGTTTATATTATCCAACCAATAACCAACAGATTTTATGGTGTTGTTTATTTCAGTTTCAAATTCTGCAATGCTTAACTTGTTTTTGGGAATGTAAATGGTAGCATCGTCTGCGAACATTACACATAAATGTTCAGTTATTTCGGGTAGATCATTCACATAAATTAAAAATAATAAAGGCCCAAGAATACTTCCTTGGGGGACACCTGAACATACATTTTCAGATTTGAAAACTTTTTGTTGAACCGTTTTTGTCGATCTATCATAAACATCTAAAACTATTGATTGCGATCTATTTAGCAAATAGGACTCAATAAGTTTAAGAGCGGGACCTCTTATACCTACATGTTCCAATTTATTTAATAATATTCTGTGTACTACGCAATCAAATGCTTTAGATAAATCTAAGAACAAGGCGACACCAGGTTCTTTTTTATTAATATTATCGCCTACTCGTTTAAGCATTTTAAAAATAGCAATAGTGGTATTTTTACCTTCTTGGAAACCGAATTGGTTTTTATTTATAATGTAATTCTGAATGAAAAATTTATAGAACCTTTTATAGATTACTTTTTCAAATATTTTTGAAAAGCAAGGAAGGAGAGCAATGGGCCTATAATTGATAGCGTCATCCTTAGGTCCTTTTTTATGAATCGGTTTGATAAGAGCTACTTTGAGGTTTTGAGGGAAGCATCCAGAGGACAGCGAGAGATTGATAATATGTACAAGTGGTTCTAGAATAAGATAGATACTTTGCTTTATTACTTGCATTGGAATTTTGTCATAACCAGCTGTCTTTTTGTTTTTTAGGCTATGAACAATTTTTAGTAATTCAGAACCATCAGTAGGAGCTAGAAAAATAGAATTGCAATTTTGATGATTAATAAATTTGTTTATATTGATTGAAGTGATATTACTATTGTCATTAATGTGAGAGAACTGTTTTAATAATACATCAGCTATGCGAATAGGGTCAAATATTTCTTCACTATTGTTTTAAACGTTAAAAACGACTTATTATTTTCTAATATCTGCGTCTATTTCCACAGGAAGAAATCGAAGACCGACCGCGTGCGGCTACATTCCTCAGTTCCCTGGCCGACTACTCGAACACCATCCCAACGGCGTCGGCGGCGGATCCCGATGTCCCGAAGGCTGCGCCCGCTGCTAAGATGGGCACTCTCATCGGAGTCTACCTACCTTGCATCCAGAACATCTTCGGCGTGATCCTGTTCATCCGTCTCACCTGGGTCGTGGGAACCGCCGGCGCTATACAAGGCTTTCTTATTGTGCTTATCTGCTGCTGTACGGTAAGATTCTTTTACATTTCGTTCTTGCCAGCTTTAGATATCTATGAATAATTATCAATATATATAAATATATAAATAAATAAATAATGCTGGACAGTTCACACAACATTATCTAGCCCTAAGCTAAGCAGAGCTTGTGTTAAGGCTACTAGTGACCTGATATACTTAATACAATAAATTATATACATACATAAGTGCCCTAAGAAACAAATTTCCAAAATTCACCTTCTAAGGGGGTGCAGCAGGGTGTTGAAGTTTGTATGGAAAAAACTCGACGCGGATGAAGTCGTGGGCTTTCATTATATAATTTGAGATTGGTCGGGAGAATGTTAGCTTACTACGAAGGAAAACAAATGAATAAAATCAGGCCACGCACATTGTAGGGTTCCGTAGTTGGCCGTTACCATATGCGGACTTAGAAGGGGGCTTTCCTGTTTTACACAACTATCAACTTCATATAGGTAATTTTCAATAGAATTTCTACGACATTATCCTTTTTACTATTCCAAGTGGGTACATTATATAAAGCCTTCTTAGCTGTGATAGTTAATGCTGTTATTGTGTTTCAATACAAGTTTTTTTATATTCAATACCAAATCCTATTTATGTTATCACCGCGCCCAATAGGTATAAATCATAACTTCATAACACTAAAAATAAATATGAAATCTCAACGGGCTTTCCATTTGCAAGCCTTATACGCTGTCCTGATTACATTTGTTAGGCTACATGGCTGGATTTCTCTAGAGACTGTGCCAGCTTCGTTTCAGAGGTTCAGTTCTACTAGCGCGTCCGTTTACTTCGAAGCCAGCAACTTATCTTATTTAACTTGTCTGTAAGCATATTATCTTAGCGAATTGGTTTAGGTCTTAATATTTCACTAAGCCTTAACAGCCCGATAAAATATAACAATAACAACAGTGATTAAGTACAATAAATTTAACAGTACCTACTGTTTTTTGATGAAGCTCACTTCGCTGTTTTTTGGCACACACTTTGTACAGAATCATTTACCTTGTTTTCAACAAAACCTATATGAGATGTACTTAGCTATAAATGATGTACACAGACGATGCTCACGGCCATATCCATGTCTGCGATCGCGACGAATGGGGTGGTACCTGCAGGCGGGTCCTACTTCATGATCAGTCGCTCCCTGGGGCCTGAGTGTGGCGGCGCAGTGGGGATGCTGTTCTACACCGGGACCACCCTCGCAGCTGCCATGTATATCGTCGGTGCGGTGGAAATCGTGATGGTAAGTTTACAAGGTTTTAATGAGTTTTTATGATGCTAAGCTATAAATCAGGAACTTATGGGTGAAGCCCACGATAGAATGGATTCCAAACAGACGACGGCCGTTTGAAGGCCCAGACGGAGATGGCGGGATGAGCTATACCTACTCCTACTTGAAGGATTGGTCCCAAATAGCCAACAATAGATACGAATGGAAGGAGTGAAGGGATGTCATTGCCCTGCAGTGGGACACCACAGGCTCATAATAATAATAATAAATAAGCAATAGAAGAGATTACATTATTTATAGCACATAAAAGTAGTACAAAGGCGAATTTAATCCAAACACTCTCTTCCAACTATACTTTAAAAAGACTTGGTATATTTCGGAACAAATATTACCTGAATATTTAGTGTTTCCGTAGAAAATAGGGATCGGTGGCCTTCTAAAATTAACTGTACCGCCTGTACAGAAATTCAGATCTACAATATTGCGTCCATATTTATGAAGCTAAACCGTAGTTTCCCAAAGTCAAATTCTGTTCAGCTAGGTACTACATGACCGAGTTTCTAATTTATTGCGCCCAGTTTGAACAGAAAACCATAGTAGTCGGCATAACTAACCCACTTTACCGGACGGCTTCTCCAGCCAGTAGTTTTGTTATTTATTATATATTCACACCAGCTGTGTTCCAGTGTGGTTTTGTTACCTAATACCTTAATATAAGTTCATTGTTAGAAGAGACCGCAAAGCCCAGGGGTCCTGGCTACCTGCCTCGCTGCCTACGACTGGCCCCCGGGACGCAATTCGGTATTTAATACCGACAGTAAACCGTACGCCAGTAGTACTAATAATAGAGGAAATGTTAGTGAACAGTACAAAAGGTCGGGTTAACAGTTTCGCCTGTTAAACATAATGTTCATGCGACTCCGATTTTTTAAACGCAGCCATAAAAACCTTGAATTACACATTTATTCACGTAATGGTCATTTCAATTACCCTCCATTATTTAACTAACATAACGCATATAGTATTTTATTCCACATTTAGAAAAAATGTAGCATGGTTAACTTAACATTTGCTGCTTTTAGCGATAACGCCCGCCAATTGCACCTACCACTGATTTTAAAATTGTTTTTTTTTGTGTCTCTTTTGTTAACCAACTATACTACTAAGTATCTGACAACTAGCCTACTAAGTATCTGAATTTCCTCGACATGAACGTTCTTCCTTAAAGGTCCCTAAAAGGTTGCACAAGATTGCAAGTACTTTAAAATCACGTTTAATATACAGATTCGTCACTTTCTTCCAATCAGACATACATGGCACCATGGATATCCCTCTTCGGCGACTTCACCAAGGACCCGGAGGCAATGTACAACAACTTCCGAGTGTACGGCACCGGGCTACTCCTCATCATGGGGATGGTGGTGTTTGTCGGGGTCAAGTTTGTCAATAAGTTTGCTACCATCGCTTTGGCTTGCGTCATCCTCTCCATCACTGCCGTCTATGCCGGTATATTCGTCAACTTCAACGGGATCGATAACCTCAAGTAAGCGAATAATTAACCAATTTTTTATGCATTATTAAAACTTGAAGTCTCGTTCAATGTCGATGCAAATAGTCAAAAAATCTTTCATAATTGATGTACCTACCTACTTAACAGCATTACCTACCATAACTAATAATTTTTCAGTTTTTTTATTAAACAATTTAACTAAAATAATATTAACCCGTCATGTTACCCTGCTGGAACTCGGAGTCTACTCTTGACAAAACTCAAGTGATCTAATAAGTTCAGTTTTCTTGAAATACATACTTAGTATATTCTTAGTACCTATATAGCAAACTCAAGGTTGTTAGGTACTTGAAAAACTTCATAGCCATTATTTAATATTTTGTGTTTGTTTTTAGGATGTGCGTCCTCGGTAATCGTCTGCTCAAAGACATCAAAATTGACAACTGCTCAAAAGATATCCATGGAGAGTTGCACCAGCTGTTCTGCCCGAACAACACCTGTGACCCGTACTATGCCACTCATAACGTCTCTATCATTCCGGGTATCAAGGTAAACAAGATCAACATTCAAGATTTTTCACCAAGCTGTACCTATTTGGATATAGGATCTTACTTATCTTATTCGCCACTGCTATGTTGCTACATAATATGCGTGGGAGGATACTAAACTTCGTATTTTTCAGGGTTTGGCAAGCAAAGTGTTTTTCGATAACTTGCAAGATTCATTCCTACAAGAGGGACAATATATCGCTTATGGTAAGGAGCCCGAAGACATCGAGCAAATGGAGCGACCAACCTATAACCAGATCTATGCCGACTTGTCGACTACTTTCACAATTCTGATTGGAATATTCTTCCCTTCTGTGACTGGTAAGCATAAAAAATCCAGATGATAGACAACTACCTCTTTAAAAAGTACCTGAACCAGTAAGTAGGTATTTCAAAGAGGCACAGACCAAAGTAAATGTTAACGCCTTTGATTTTCTTTATCAAAGCTCTTGGAGTATCAGCAGTATAATGTCAACATCTGTGTAGGTAACATATGGTTTGCAAAAGTTTTGGGTAATAGTATATTGTGGCCCAACAAACAATGAACTTATTTTGATCCTTGTTTTCTTATTCCATTAATTTGTTCGCAAAACACTATCCACAATAACACCAGCTCTATTATGTTCGCAGGTATAATGGCTGGCTCCAATCGATCCGGTGACTTGGCCGATGCCCAAAAGAGTATCCCTATTGGAACAATCTGCGCGATTCTCACTACCTCCACCGTTTATTTATCTTGTGTGTTGCTGTTTGCTGGTACCGTTGATAACTTACTGCTTCGTGATAAGTAAGTCATGAGTTCTCGATTATCTGCTATTTACAAAGCACAAAATTTTTTATACAACAATAAAAACTTTTCAGATTTGGTCAATCTATCGGTGGGAAATTGGTAGTGGCGAACATGGCTTGGCCGAATCAGTGGGTGATCCTGATCGGTTCGTTCCTTTCAACTCTTGGAGCTGGTCTTCAATCCCTTACTGGAGCTCCACGCTTACTACAAGCCATTGCCAAGGATGAGATTATACCATTCCTTGCTCCTTTTGCAGTTTCCTCAAAGAGGGGTGAACCTACAAGGTGAGAGAATAATCTTCTAGAAGATATACCTATTAGAAGTCAAGCTTCCACCTAATTACTCTTAATTCTTCTTAAATGTTTACAGGGCTCTTCTCCTCACGATGATGATCTGCCAGTGCGGCATCCTGCTCGGAAACGTTGACATCCTCGCTCCTCTTCTCTCAATGTTCTTCCTCATGTGCTATGGGTTCGTCAACCTCGCCTGTGCCCTGCAGACCCTGCTCAAGACTCCCAACTGGAGACCCCGCTTCAAGTATTACCATTGGTAAGTTATGAGAAGGAAAATCTGACATGCGTAGTCATAAAATTAGTTTTAGTCTTTAAATAGGCACCTAATGTTATACTACTTATACTTCATTCAGGTCCCTATCACTAGCTGGTCTAGTGCTCTGCATCTCTATCATGTTCATGACATCATGGTTCTACGCTCTCCTCGCTATGGGCATGGCTGGTCTCATCTACAAATATATTGAATACCGCGGGTAAGACAACTTTTATGTTTCACAATTTTCAAGTAAATATTTGTGATCATTTGATTAAAAAACTTGTCAATTTCGAAAATCTGCCAGTTTTTACCTACCTACTTACAGTTGGTCAAATTCCTTGACACCAATATGCTTCTTTCAGAGCTGAGAAGGAATGGGGAGACGGTCTTCGAGGTCTTGCGCTCTCTGCTGCTCGCTACTCTCTCCTGCGTCTGGAAGAAGGTCCTCCGCACACCAAGAACTGGCGACCTCAAGTGCTGGTGTTAGCTAAACTAAACAATGAACTGATGCCCACATACAAGAAGATGCTCGCCTTCGCCAATCAACTGAAAGCTGGTGAGTTTATTTACTACTTGTAGCCATGTGGCACTACCTACTTCAAGTTTCTCGTGAGATTACTTACTATTACTACTTCACGTTTCTTTTTTTTTTGCATAGGTATGTTATTACAGTGCATCTTTATGTTTTTGTCGAACTTTATTTCCAATAACAGCAGATAAAAAAGATGGTTATATAAAACAAAATATAAGTATGCAGCTGTTTCGGGCATCAGTGATAACTTTATAATAAAATAATATATTACAATCAGAAATCAGGTATGTATTGTAAGAAATTAAGCAAGTTTCTTGTTCGATCTCCTTCTTCCACTCATTTTTAGGTACACAACAATTAAACCAAGCAAAAAAAACAACAAAGATGACTTTTTAAACAAAAAATAACCAAAAATAACGCACTTTGCGAAGTTTTACTCCTTACGATGTTGTTATGGATGATGCATGCAATAACAACATCGGGTACATCGGGGGTAGCCGGCGGCAATCCACGCTCTTTGCGTGAAAAAGTTCGTATACTGTTCACGTAAGGGAATCAATTATGCCGAATATTCGGTTCGGTAAAAGTTTCGATATTCGGTGAAACACATGTTCGGCCATCACTAATAATAATATGATCATAAAATATCAAAAAACATCATAAAGAAATTAAAAATTACAAACTATGCTATATTCAATATTCTATAATTATATTATTCTTATATTCAAGTTAACACTTATCTTGTCGAAATAACTATATTTTTCTTTCAATAAAGCAAAACTTGCATTTAATTTCTTAATAGCTAGGTCTCATCTCTGGTAAAACGCGGTTTTCCGAGTTTTCACGCATTTTGCAAACACCTAGGTAAGCTAGGTCCCCCAGGTACTTTATCTATATGTAACAAAAACATGTAAAATAAAGGATCAGTATTTAAAATTTAGATTCTTATGGTAATTTTTTAATGAATTTCACTATCCGAATTATCCGGATATAGCGGACGTCATTATCCGGATTTAAAAATTGGCGGATATCCGGATAATTAGAAAGAAAGAAAGAAAGAAAAAATCTTTATTTGTAAAGAATTTTTCTTTCTTTCTTTCTTTCTAATCATCCGGATATCCGCCAATTTATTAGGATATCTGGATATCTGGATATCCGGATATCCGAATTGCAAGCCCTAATAGCGTTGCAATATTCAGTATTAAGCACCTTTCTTCAATTTCCAGGCAAGGGTCTGACAGTATGCGTGTCGGTGTTGGGCGGTGAGTTCCCTCGGCGTGCAGGAGAGGCATCGACTGCGAAACAGAATCTACGCAAGTGCATGGATGATGAGAAGGTCAAGGGCTTCGTGGATGTGCTTGTCACTAACAACATTCCTGAAGGACTTAGCCATTTGTGAGTATTACATATAATGTACCATAGATAAATTATATTAAAATAATCGGTTAGTTATTGTAGTGCAGATACGGATAGGGCCAATTCAACTCCAAACAGGACAGCGATCTAACAAGCCTCGCCAGCAACTGCACCACGAATTAGTGTTGGTTAGAAACTAATATTCCCATCGAATAGTGAACAAATGCTGTACCTATAATATTGTTTGTATTTCTTCTTCCAGGGTCCAAACATGCGGCCTTGGCGGACTGAAACCCAACACTGTAATTGTGGGCTGGCCTTACGGCTGGCGGCACTCGGAGCAGCAACTCAGCGAGGGGGGCGAGCCACGGTGGAGAGGCTTTCTTCAGACAGTTCGAGCGGTTACTGCGGCCCGCATGGCCATGCTCGTACCAAAAGGCATCAACTTCTACCCAAACTCGACTGAAAAGGTAAATTCCAGAAATTGTTTGATCTTTAAATCTAAGGAAGTAAGAGTTAAGCCCTTCTCCCATTGCGATACACACAGGCGATTGAAGTTGCCAAGAATCTCACATACATTTGAATGCAGGCTCGCGCGAGCCTTCATTCAAATGTATGTGAGATACTTGGCGGCGACTAGTCTCCGAAACTTGCAGGATACCTTCAGGATACTTGAATCACCTGTGCGTATCGTAATGGGAGAAGGGCCTAAGGTATGCAATTTGTTTCAGTTTCGCCTATTACTAGTTCTAATACGACTGCTTATTTGGTAGAGTTTCTAACATTTATTTATTTAATTTAAAAACTTTCACACAAAACAATAGTGCAAGGTCCTCCTTCCTTAATGCTAACAGCATTATCTGCCAGTCATCCTGGACGTGCAGAAAGATGGTGAGACGTGCCTTACAAACAAGAAACTAATAATAACAAAACAAGTTAAAATATTAAACTAAAAGGATAAATATAATATACTAATAAATACAAAAACCCAAACAAAAACAAAAACAAAAAACAATTTCACAAAATAATAATAATAATAAGATACATAAATAAATTACCGTGACAATAAAACACATACTAAGTAGGGAAAGTACAAAGGTATATACCTAACACAGGCTGCAGTAACATAGATTGTGAAACACTGACACTAAAATTGGAAACTAATAATTTAGCCTCTTATTATACAATTCACGTACCAGTCTCTTAAACGACATTCAACATACTATACGTTTTTTTTATACTACTTGGAATGACGGATCAAGCAGATGGCCCACCTGATGTTAAGTGGTACCCTCGCCTATGAACAGTGCATTACCTCATAGGTCACGTCCACCTAGGATACACCTTATGTGGCATTGCAAAGCATCCGCCACCCTGAGACATAAAGATGAAAAATCTCATGTGAACGTTATACCTATCGATCCTTTTATCCAGGTATCCGGCAACATTGACATCTGGTGGATCGTGCATGACGGAGGTATGCTGATGCTGTTACCCTTCTTGCTGAAGCAGCATCGCACGTGGAAGAACTGCAAGATGCGCATTTTCACCGTAGCGCAGATGGAAGACAACTCTATCCAGATGAAGAAGGATCTAAAGATGTTCCTGTACCAATTGCGACTCGAGGCCGAGGTCGAGGTTGTTGAAATGGTAAGTGGATTTTGTAGAAAGACGTTATTATAACAATTTACTTTCTGAACATATCAATTAGTCTGGGTTGGCATAATAGACGTCCATGGCAAACTGAAAAAAATGCGATATTGCATCGAGATGATAAAGGCAATGTTATTTTTGTACCATAAACTTACTTCTTACTCCAAAATGTAGGTATGGGTAATACATAAAGTTATCTGTGTTTTGGCCTAAAATTGGTCCTCTTTATATTTTGCAGACTGACAGCGATATTTCTGCATACACCTACGAACGCACCCTGATGATGGAACAACGGAACCAGATGCTTCGCGAACTCCGACTCAATAAGAGAGAGGCTTTGGGAATGGTACGTTTCGATTCGCCAATTTTTTGTTAAAATTTCTTTCTTTGATCTTTAAGTACTGTTAATAATTTTTTGTTCCCCTAACTTTATCTAAAAAGTGTAAATTAACAACTTATTATACGTATTTATCTGTTAATTGTTGCCAGAAACTCATAAATTATGTATGTGTTATTTAAAAGCTGCTTTTGAAAAATATTTATTGTACATAGCTTAGTGTGTTACTCAAAACTAACTTGTTTGTCGGTTGCAACGCAGATGCAAAATTTCACGGACTATGCTGAGGAAAAACAGCCTCTGGTAAAATGGACTCCTTACCCCGTTATCAGTCCACCTATTAGCTATTATTATTTTGATTACCATCCAAATCATTTTACGTATTCTATGTATAGGTAATGTTTTGTTTTAGCTTGATTCCTCGATGTTATAGATTGAATGTGTCCTCCTAAATTATCTCTTTCACTTATTTATCTTGCAAGTCACTTCACTATGTTACCAATCTCATTATGTATCTTCTTTCTATCAAGAAATGCTTAGCAAATTCATCGTATGCTTTTGATGTTGATTATTATTCTAAATTGTTAATGTCTAATATAATATTGTAATATTTTATGAATATGTTTTTCTTGTAGTCTCACAATTCGTAATACATTTTAAATAACTCAAGTCTAATAAGTAAGCTAACAGCTGCACACTAGTTTCACGCACATTCTACTGTTACATTTCTTCGCTATTGATGCCTAAAAAGTATTTGCTTCAAACTATCAGTACCTTCCTACCTGAAATAAAAAGTATATTACCATTGGGGCCTGTTTTCTATCCTATACAAAATATAATTTTTCTTATGAGAGTATCTAGTACCTAGTCCGAATTTCAAGTGATATAACAAGAATCTACTTTCGGGTAATTATTATTATATTCTTATCTTCTTACTCGTAATAGCAAAAAGCTATCATTATCTCCACAAACTAGATAACTTGTACATGGACAACACTCCGGTGCCAAATGAAATCTGTTTTTAATATCCATTAATTAAATGATGTTCACAACAATGAAACAGTTCTCTTTTTTACAGAAAAATTACGACTATACACCACGTACTTTGCTATTCTCCTGCTGACGTCATCAGGAAAGTACGTCGTGTATAGTCGTAATTTTTCTAAATTGATATTTGAAATTAATTTCAATTCTATGAAACAATTCTCTAACTCTTTCCTAAAAACAGGTGCAAGCTATAGTGGACCATCACCACGCTGACGTAAAGACCACCAGTAAGGTTCGCTTCGCCGAACCCGGCACCGAGGCCACCGAAGACGAAGCACCTTCCCCACCCCTCACCGACCCCGAAGACAAAGACAAGGATGAAAAGGTGATCATATCTGCTAATTATAGAAAATGCCATTATAAGATAGACGAAATCTTCGATCCAATTACAATACTTATACGAGAATTATTAAAACGGCAAAACCGTATTCTCCAAACAATCATTTAATTTGTGTTTTACCTTTGGATGGGCTAAAATTACAGAATAACTAGAAAATATACATACAATATATAACAGCAGCCATGGTTTAGTCAATATTAAAATGCTGGACCTAAGCTTTGCTTTGAAGGATATTGCTTTCAAGGTTGCTTTGAAACAGACAGGGGGGTTAGTACGAGACAAGGAAAACGAAAACAAGCGAAAACT
This sequence comes from Operophtera brumata, assembly GCA_932527175.1. NCBI lineage: Eukaryota > Metazoa > Arthropoda > Insecta > Lepidoptera > Geometridae > Operophtera > Operophtera brumata. The sequence goes on along the minus strand of OW052226.1, from coordinate 29,947,844 downwards.
AAGGACGCTGTCAGAAAATGTATTCAAGGAAACTAAACTTCATATAGTTTCGAATACTGTCAAATTCTCGTACTAAGGGTTTGAAACTATCTACACTTAGGTGCCTTACAAATAGGTACCTAGCAGAATTAAAGAAAACACATAATAGTAAACAGATTAGATGTGTTTTGAAGAAAGTTCTAGAGCCTGATTGTTTTATTTTATTCTTGTATTTAATTAATTAAACCACATTATCAAATGTTTTATTAATGTGCTAGGTCCCATTTAGACGTTTTAGAGCACTCATTGCATGGTTTTAACAGCTTCAACGTGCTTTTCTGTGGTTCAAAGTTCTTGTCAGAACAATGTTTAAATTATTTTACTCCAACAAAAACAAAACTAGTAAAAACTATTTTGTATTTCATGTAAACTGTTGTTTGTAGTTATGTATCTCTGAAAAACTCTTACGCCGTTAAATAGATATCGGATGTGCATATAGTAAAATTAATAATAAATATTGATAGTATATACTATATATATAATATATAGTACTACCATCTACAAAGCGCCAAACTTCTTATTCATTCCTAGATATTTACTAACGGTGTAGTTTTTTTGCAACTCATTGAATGCAGGTTTTATTCGAGTTAGCATTTTACTTTCGGAAATAGTAAACAGAGCATCAAGTATTACGAATGGGCAATAAAATTTCAAAAATTCTGTTCCCGCGGGATTCGAACCCGCATCTTCGCCTATAATCGGCGATGCCTTGATAAGTAGGTAATTGTAATTGTAGAACTTGGATCATTTTGATTCTCATATTAAAATATTTTTCAATAATTAAAATGCACAAAATGCAGATATATGAAAAAACCTAACGAAACTAGAGTCGTAGCTAGTGTAGTGACGTAAATGGTTTGAATATAGTAAACAAAAACTGAAGAGCTGAGCATAGCAAGTCGCGAAAGCAGCCAGCAAGAGCCAAAACCGAAGTAATTTATTTCATACAGAATCTTGGTTTTCTGCTTAATTCTAGAACAATTCTGCTGCAATGCTCTAAAGACTATACACACCATACTTTACTAAGCTCGTGCTGACGTTTCGTTCATCGTTTCTGCTGAATTGTTTATTCAGATTACCAATTAATTTTTAATTGTTATAAATGCTTGTTAAGTAATGCTCAATAATTAGTTTATTATGCTCAAAATTTACCGCTAAATTGGATATTAACAGGATTAATTAGTTTTTCACCCTCAAAATGCTATTAAATTACCGCTCAGTTAAATAGCACCCTTTTATTTTTAATTTCTGATTGTAATTGGCATCCATCTTAATGTACCTACCTAATCACGAACGAGTCCTAGCGAATACACACACGGCGGTGGTCATATGTTTGCCGAGTTCATTCACGTTGAGTTTGTTCACTTTAGTTTGTTTCGTTGTTCACAATTCCCGCGATACTCGCGTTGAGGCCATCAGATTAATTTGGCCTGCTCAGTAGGTGTAGCTGATGGCTGCAGCAATCACTAATTTCCGAGAAATACGAACCAGCCGTCCGGTACACCGACTCAACAATCTGTCTCAAAGCGTGTACCGCGGGTTAGATAAGTTGAATGTCCGTAGTGTTTTATGTTTAACAATTTAAATAATATATGACATCCCGTGTTTTATTCGCCTTGAATCCGTCATGTGCAACTCTCGGGAAACGCGCGCAATTGGACATTTACAATGGAATGGGTCTCAAAATTGGGGATGAATAGGAAGATTTTCGGAGTAGTTTGTTGCACATAATCGATTCAATGTGGGACTCGCCCGATGAACGCTCGCAGTGCGAGGACGCCGCCCCGCCCGACGACAAGCACAGGGAGCCCGACGCCAACGGGGACGCCGTCAAACCCAAGCCTAATGTGTCCGACATCACACCGTGAGTTATATTTTATTACAAGATTTTATTTAACTTGCAATGTATGTTTATTTGTCTGAGTGGAATCCGGGTGGAATCTTACAACTGAAATTTAAAGCAAGTTATCCTCAACCGATTGAGATGATATTTTGCATACCTGTCAAGTTCCGATGACAATGCAATATTAAAGTTACAGCGAGCTGATCTGATGATGGAAAGGGAAGGTGGACAACGGAACTCCTCGAGGGATAATAGTAGACTGCCCGTCTTTACGCTCATTTTGTTCAGCACACGGTTACGATCACTAATTTTATAAAAGCTTGCATGGAAAAATTAGTTGTTATTATTATTATTTCACAAAAAAAAAAACCCCCATACATTTTTCATTATCGTATTCCCCTGTTTTCCTCCAAAACAACTTCCGTCGTCTGTCTTTCCTGAAAACTATAATCTGGGTCTTTTCAAGGCTAGAGTGAATAGGTGCCTTCTAGACCTTTGTGCTCCATCTTCGGCCACATCGTCACTTACCAACAGGTGAGATTGTGGTCAAACAAAGGTCAATCAACGTTAAAAATAAACTGGGCCGACTTTAACTTCAAGTTCAGAATTTATATATGAAGGATTTTATGTGTGCTTGAGTGTTTTCCTTGATATGTTTTTTAATTTAATGAATTAATTAATGGAAAAAATAAAACTTAGGAGCATGGCAGTAGTAGATTTAGATGGTATGGTATATAAAATATGTTTATTTATTTACTATACAAAATATTTGCTCTAATGTCAATATCCAGGGAGGAAACAGGGGAATTTGTTTCTATGGAATAAACATCACTGGGATTCAAAACATTTGGGGAAAAGTAAAGGTTAGGAAATTCAAAACAGAAATAACAAATAGGAATTAATTAATAAATGGGTATGGTATTGATGAAAAAGAAGCCACCAAAATATCTTATTTTGTTTATCAGGGACGAAGGCACTGTGCGGCGAATGCACACAGCCGTAAAGCTGAACGAAGTGATCGTGTCTCGGTCACACGACGCACAACTAGTCATACTCAACTTGCCCGGCCCTCCGAGGGACACCAAGTTCGAACGGGAGTCCAACTGTGAGTACCACCTTCAAGTGAATAGTGGTTAATGAATAATTAGCAAGTGCTAACTATTCATTACACAATAAAACTGCAAATGTGGATTTAAATTGGTTTCAGAATAGCATATAGTGTATAGCTTATAAGTAACTATAAGATAACTGTAAATCCTGGATTAATAAAATAAAATAAAATAAATAAATAAAATAAAAACTTTGTACGTAATATTCTACAGTTCCTATCGCACGTGGTGTGGCAAACTCCCCACCCACTACCAGACTACACCTGTATTTGTTACAGACTATCGTCGGTAAAAAAATCAAGGCTTTGATAAAGGCACAAAACATGTGTACATAAGTTTTTGCAATCACGTAGGCACCATCGTAGCGACGTAGGTAGACATTCGCGTAGGGTCGTAGACGGCGTAGGTGCCGGCGTAGCCTCGTAGACACCTGCGTACTACGAAAGCATGATAGTATTCGTATGAGTACTCGTTTTAGTAGTAGTAGAGCTTTTTTGTGAAAGAGTTCGTCCAGGGAAGTACTACCACCATACCTATTTCTGCCACAAAGCAGTAGTGTTCGCATTGCTGTGTTCCGGTTTGAAGGGTAAGGGTGCCCGTGAAATTACAGGTACATGAGACTTTTCATCTTTGTCTCAGGGTGGCGGGCGCAGTGCAATGCCACATAGGGCCCGTCCTAGGTGGACGTGACCTATGAGGTAATGCACTGTTCATAGGCAGAGGTTACTGCTTAACATCAGGTGGGTCATCTGCTTGTTCCGTCATTCAAGTAGTATAAAAAAAAAACTATGGTTAAATGCGTCGTAATCTCGTAGACATTAGCGAAGTTTGAAGACGCTTAAGTTTTGTCTCCGCTACGAAAACTTTTATTTGTGTCCCGTAGTTTTAATTTCACCAACAGCGTTATTCCGCAGGTGTTGCCGAAGATTCTACCTATTTTTTATATTCTGTGTATGCACCGTAATCATCCTTTAGATGCCCTCGTAGCGTCGTAGGTTTAGCCGCAACTTCGTTAAAAGTCGATTAGAGTGTAGTCTGAATCCCTAAAGCCAGTGAACGAATGAACGAATATTCGTTCACTGCATTTAGGGATTCAGACTCCACTCTAATCAATGTAAAGGTAAATGAATAAATGATGTAAATGAATAGGAGCCATGATGGCACACTGGGAGGTACCCCGAATACCGCCCCCAAGGTCATCGGTTTGAAACCCTGGCGTGCACAAATCCCTCTAAAAATGTACACTTGTGCATATTATTACGGGTTCAAAGGGGTAAATAGAAATATCATGAGGCATGCACCAAAATCACAAATTATCATGGATGTGACAACTTGCATTGGGCTAGCGTAATGGATTATCTAAAGCCCATTCACTCTATTCGATGAAATGAAATGGGAACATTATGCGATGATTATGTGTATCAGGGCTAATGAACGATAATTTCTAATAAGGCTTTATAATAATTATTCTGTTATGATATTTCAGACATGGAGTTCCTGGAGGTGTTGACCGAAGGTCTGGAGAAGGTGCTGATGGTTCGCGGCGGCGGGCGCGAGGTGATCACCATCTACTCGTGAACGCGCTGTGCGCCCACGCCCCTCGAGTCCGCACCGCGCCGCATGCCGGAGCCCCGGTGTAGGCTGCTTCAGAGCGTGCGAGCTGCGGCCTGCAGGCTCGGCGCCCCACGCGTCTCTCTCGAACTCTTTACCTCTATGAAACTTCTTTGTGATTCTCTAAGTGCTACTTGATGCATGCGAGCATGCTTCGAGGCGACGACCGCTTTCGAACGACTGCCGGGACTGACGTCAACTCGATCTGTAATTCTATTATTTTGACTAATTAATGTTAGTTCTTCTACGATATTTTGTTGAATTTACTATTTAGAGTGATGATGTTGTTTTGGAGTTTATTCACTGTTGTATAGATATTTATGAAGTATGTATGAGTATAAAGAGGAGCCTTAAACTGTCGGTTAGCTCTAAGTTTGTTGTGTTATTAGACTATTTCATAGTTAATTTAGGTAACTAAAGCCTTGTATACACTAGAGCATGCTCAGGCGAATGAGCGGCTCATTTGGCCGAGCCGCTCAAGTGGAGACGCCTGAGCACGCCCGGCCCGAGCAAATCCGAGCGCGCTCAGGGCGAGCCGGTATCTGTGGGTTTTTGTCCGTGCTCAAAGGCGCTCAGTAATCGCTCGGCGCTCAGTGTGGACGGTTGTTTTTGTGTTTGAGGCGAGCGCGTCGAATTCCCCGAGTTTTAATTACGTTTACTTTTTCTGTTATTAGAAAAATGAGTGGCTTGTGGGATAACGAGACTTGTTTAACATTAATTGATGCGTATGAATCAAAGATGGGTTATGGGATAGTACATACGAAGAATACTATAATCGCATAAAAAAAGAAGATGCTTGGCGTGATATCAGTGAAACATTAAACATTAGTGTAGACGATGCCATAAAGAAGAAGAGAAAACCACCTTGGTGGTTTTCTCTTCTTTATGGCACAGTGAATGATTATAAAGGCAGCAGCAGCTACAAGGACACGTGAAGACATGACGGAGCCGAGCATATACTGAGCAGCCTGAGCACAGCTTTTTCAATGTTGAGGCTCGTTCGACCAAAACATTCATTTTGTTCCTCTGAGCATGCTCAGGCGAATGAGCGGCTCATTCGCCCGAGCATGCTCAAGTGGATACAAGGCTTTAGTGAACCCTCGGTTACCGTTGTGCTATCGTTTTAATTGTAATAGTACATAGTAGATAGTGGTTGTTTTGTAGCATTTTTTTATGATTTTTATTTTATTTAATCAATGTTGAAACAAAGTAGATGATTTATAAACGTTTACATTTATTGTGATTGTAAATCGTGATGGTTTCTACATGATGTATTTTGTAAATAAGTATAAATGTTTCGTTCTAAGATTTATCTGCTCAACTTAAAACTTACCGTGGGACTGAAGCGTGAACTGTACCAACAAAGCTACCTTCTGAGTGGTACCTTAAAATCTTCAACTTAAAGTTTATTCCAGTCACTTTTTGACGTAGTTAACGAAAAATGTTATAAACACCAAATATTAATACTATTTCTTTATTAAGGATCTGTCGTATTACAGCATTTCCTCCAAAGGTTTTATGGTGAGTAGATTCAAATATCCCAAATAGAAAACGTTCTTTAAGGACAGTTTAAATAAAATATGTTTAGTATTAGTAACAAGTGTTATAGATTAAACGTGTTTTATTCATCGCTGTGGACGCGATTATCTTGGAATCTTATTGCGCACATTCGCGTAGGTAGATAGTTTATATCTTACTGTGATGATTTGTATGACGTTCGAATCAATCCCATAATGATTAATGATATTTGTCCTTGTTACTTCATAGTGTGAGATGAGAATACCTTAATAAATTTAAATTAGAGTCTGTTTTTACTAATGTAACTCAACTCCATATTAATAATTAGCTAGTTTTACGAAAAATTACATCCCATTTCCATTTCCATCAGTATTTTTAGATGAACATTCCTTCGCAGACCTAGATACTAAATTTAATATATACGTATTTTATTCAAATCTCTATATATTAAAGTTGAAATCTTCGTTTTATAAATACATAAATATTTCATCTACCTACTTGTCACATAAAACCAAATAAAATAACTTGTCAATTTTCATTTCAATCACAAATAAGTAGACTAAATCATAATTCATAATAACTAATATTAGATACTGCCAAATAGAAATCGGTGTTGTAAAATATCTGTACGTAGAATATAAGTCAGATGTCATGTCACCTGATAAAACTTACCAACATTTTGAAATTGATAATATTATGAAAGAATATATTATTATAGGAATGCCTAGCGTCTAATATCACTTTTATGATTATTAGCAAATTATTAAGAAATAAATACGTAGGTAACAATAATACCTTGCTACTATCTAAAACTCAATTATTAGGCAAATTCATCTATTAGAATGCAATGAGTACAATGTCGGGATTATTACCTATTACAAAATTAATAACTTCCAAAACTTTATAGGTAAAGTACCTACCTATTTGTCAAGGTTTCGTCTCTCCTCTAATGATTATATGAACAGAACACAGCAATGCGATTATTTGCTTTCTTGCATTGGTTTTAGTTGCCATAATAAAATTAATTAACTAAGTATAGGGTATTTAAGTAGATTTTAGAATTGGAATCAATGATTCAATTTTTCGAATTAGGTACCATCCGTGGTCTGTTCTACCAGTGCTATGCTGTGCTGGCCATTCGGCCTCAACGCCTTGCCGGCGGCGTTGTCTCCGCAAATCGCGTCTTCTAAAGTCAAAGATATTAAATAACTTAATATAATTAAGTATAAATCATTCTAAATTATTCATATGCAAAATATTATACGGAAGATTTAATTTATCTTGCTTTATCACTTAGTGATATAAAATCAAAATGTTTTAAAAAGTATAGTGATCACATAATTATCTTCTTTTTCTCTTAAAGCATTATATAAAAATAAATCTTCTATAAATAAGAATGAGGGAAGCCTGGCCTTTACCAGCAGTGGGAGAAATCGGGCTGTAACATTTATGCCTTATAGATGGTTTATAAATTATCATTTCATTGAAAATAAAATGATATTAAATTATTTAAAGGGAAATAAGTAAAATATTAACAAATAAAATATATTTGTTTTCCTTGTCATGTACATTATTTTAATTTGCAGGGTAGCAAGATGGATGTTTCTAAAAATTTATTACATAAACCAATCACCACCATTTATCGTAAAGTCAAAATATAAACAGTCATCAGTGGCTTATTATATAATTTAAAAAAAAACTTAATATAATTACACAAATCCTTTGAGATTCAGTTAGTACCTACTTACATAGAAGGAACCCGATCAAAGCATAATTCATGTGCCAAAACCTCATTAAAACTTCACCAAATTGTTGGCAATACATCATTTGTGTAGGATAATACAACCTACTTAATAAGTACCTAGCATAGGCAGACTATCTCACTGTAGGTATTTTCGTAATTTCTGTAAACCTTCATTAGTCCTTTCGTGTAACTAATAATAAATAAGCTATCTGAGCTGCATAAGTGTTAGATTTCACATTAATAGCTCTCATCAGAAATGCACATAACTTTCAGATTAGCTATTAAATTGTATTAGTATTCGATCATCTTAGCGTTAACGATCAGTCGCTAGTTATAACATAATACAAAGAAATTTAGTCATGCCTTAGAACAACTTCCGACGGCATAGCAAGGGTATTTAGTCATGCCTTAGAACAACTTCCGACGGCATAGCAAGGGTATTTAGTCATGCCTTAGAACAACTTCCGACGGCATAGCAAGGGTATTTAGTCATGCCTTAGAACAACTTCCGACGGCATAGCAAGGGTATTTAGTCATGCCTTAGAACAACTTCCGACGGCATAGCAAGGGTATTTAGTCATGCCTTAGAACAACTTCCGACGGCATAGCAAGGGTATTTAGTCATGCCTTAGAACAACTTCCGACGGCATAGCAAGGGTATTTACTATCTAAACGAAACCCTCTATGCGTCTGTGACTATTTCGACATTAATATTTATGTAATTTAATAACTACCTACTTAGGTATTAGGCTGTGAATCAGCGTTAACACTTTCTTTACGATTTAAAGTTCAAGCTAGAGTTGCTGTGATACACCAAGTTATGGCTATAGAGTAGTCATGTCTGGCTAGCAGCGGAACGTCAACAAAACGACTGCTAAGCCATACTCTAACTGTGATTTCACTGATGTGTAGATGCACCCTTACCCTCTGTGAATGTTAAGACGACATGTATCAAAAATAACCGTAAATGGACAGCTTGAGTTAAGAATCCATAGCTCCTTTGTATATGAATTAAAATACTACACAAAATTGTAAAGGCTGTCCGTTCTTTCAAAAAAATTTGGGAAACTTATTTTCAACCTATATGTCTAGTCTAGCCAAAGACCATGATATGATGAACCCATCAAAAACGTTGACATCAATTGGCATCTGCAATAGATAGTCTTAACTTCAACATATAAATTCAGCTGAGGAAATAGGTGAGCTAGATACACTTAAAACCTTTAGACCTGGTACGAGTTTTTTCATAGTAATATTTGAAATATAAAGTTGTATTAAGAAATTATTAAAATATTCAAATAATAATAATTCTAGTGAAATTAGTCTGTGAGTAAATATTATAAGGAAAAATGTTAAGAGTATAATGAAATAAATAAATAAATTATTAATTAAAGTGGTTGTTTTATTTTTGTATTCATATTTAATAACTTTATTTTCACACATATACATAATAATAGACTATAAAAAATATGCAGTTAGATATAAAAATATATTTTGAACTTGAAACAATTAGCTAGGCACATTTTTCTCATTATCATTACAAAGTTGTTTTATTTTTAATGTTTTACGTAGCTATTACCACATTTTTACTTTCTATCTAATTTACAAAAATATATATTTAATCCAATAAAATAATCATACCACAGTTATAATGGACACTGCAGTCTGTAAATTACACCTTGACTTATTGTGCTTATATTATTATAACATTATTAAGAAAATTATATATTTGTACATTCTTCGGCTTTATTGAGGCTGTCCTCGAGGTATTTCTTCAAGCCCCCTGTGTTGCATGATGTGTAATACTGACTAAGGGTTGTATATTTCAAAGTGGCCACTTTCATGCCCAAAATCTTTAGGTGTTTTTTCCTCATTTCTTGATGACCTACCAACTGCTGATGATCAGAGCAATAATGGTCAGGCAAGTGAATCAGAACAGCCACATTATCATTTCTGGCTGATTTAGATTTCCAGTTGAAAGTGTTATTGACCAGCCCAGCGGGTTGAATCAGAACGTCCACCAGGTATGTGTAATCAGAATAAATGTGTGGGACCATAACAGCAGTAGAAACTTTATGAGGGCCTCCTGCCACACTCGCAAAGATATCCATAGTTTTCTGGAGAATGTTTCTTATTCGGGGATCTTGGGGTACATCCTGAGTCCATTGGTCTTTGGGCAACAATGGGCCATGATAATCAGAGCATTCCAGCGAAAGGGCAGTATCAATCAAGTGAAGTTTCCTGGTGGTATCTTGATTGTACACTTTAATCAAATTCTCTGAGCTAAACAATCTGTTGACTACCTTCAAAGGGTACTTCTGAACATAGATGAAAGAAAGCAGAATAGAGCAGACATCATCAGTACTAAATTTCGAAAAATCTTTATTTAAAATGTTCTCCACCATGGTCCAAAAATCTTGACTTCTAATCGGATTAAAATTCAAGTAGCCAAATGGATAAATTATGGATTTCAAGAAGCTGTTTGGCACTTTTTGAGAATTCGCTATGAAATATTCACTACAAACATTCAGTACGAGCTCATTGCGTATCTTGAAATGTAAACAATAGTTCAGTACTCCAACCACCAAAACATGAGAGCTCATTTTTGAGCCTTTTAGCTTCAGGTACTTTTCTACAGCTTTTTCCACTTGATCATCTGTATAGTTCAGTTGGGTGAGCTTAGAAATTACATCCAGCAAGGAATCTTGATCAATCGCATGAATGTTAGCATACAACCAAGTGCCAACTACAGCAAATGACTGGGCGGAAATATACTTCTCTTGAACAAATGTATCAAGAATGTCTACCATTACAGGGACATTTATTTTAAACCATAGGTCTGAGAATTTTTGTTCCAGTACAGCTAGAATGGTCTTTTTACTGGATTTAAGTCCATGCAGCACTTGAAACACTTTTCTAATATTGTGCTCATCAATATCTTGTTCTCTTTCCAAGAATCCAACCCATAGCTTATCAATTGTTTCTGCATATTTAGGGTCTGATTTATTTCGGATTAGGAATTCCATGAATTCACATAGTTGCTCAATAGATAACCTATTGTCAATTACTCTCAACAGTATTTCATCAGAGAACTTTGGCTTGTAAGGTTCCATAGATGAAGAGTCAGTGTTCAATATGTTTATTATGGTTTGAGTATCTTCAGTCTTCAGTATTATGACACGAAGTAATTTCTCCATAATAGCGCCTTTAGCCAAATTTATATTCATTGTTCTGGTAGCTATACTTATCAAAGTAGGATTCTTTTCCAAATCGTAAATCCGTTCTATCGCACCCAGAGCAATATTTGGAGTGATTTTAGTACATTTTGTAAGAAGGGAAAACACGTCTCGAAGATCCATGCACTGTTTGAATTCATCTTGTATCATGTGGTAGTTGATAGAGTCCGTTGTACTTTGAGGTGACTCCGTTGAATGAATTTCGTCGACTTCAGTTATGTTTTTTAACCTCCGTACCACGAGGGGAAGCTCGTGAACATTCAGCCCATTTTCTATCAAGATAGTACTGCTGCTATACTGCGTTTCAGTAATAGATTTTTCGTCACTGAAGCTTCGAACTAAACATGTTTGATGAAAAGGTGTAGTAGCATTTCCAAGTAAAAATAAACTACTGTTAGCTTTTATGTATCTTCTAAAAACTATAGACATAGCTTCCGAAAAATTCGTAGAAAATTTATTAATGAAGTTAAAAGAAAAACAAACAAACCTATTATATTTATTTACAACAATAGAATGAATGAACGAACAACCAAACAGGTGACTGACAGCTGACAGCTGACTGTGACTGAACCATAGACGTAGATTTTTGGCTATATGGACTGAACATTTCTTCTTCTTCTTCTTCATATAATGGCTTCTGAGGAATGCAGCTAACAATTTCACCAATGTCAAGTGATATTCATTTACGGCTTGGAACATATTGACGTAGAATTTTTGCTACGTCTTGGAATTTCTGATGACAGTGACATTTATTAAGACAGCCGACCACTTATTCTCCGAGAAAACATATATATCCTGTTAACTTAATATTGCCGAACACCCCTATCCGAATTTTATTTTATTCTTCTACGCCTTGAAGGAATATGTAAAGTTCAAGACACTCGACTCAAAGTCAAAATACTTCTAAATCACAATATCGTCATGTCAATGTCATTCGTTTTTAGGGTTCCGTACCCAAAGGGTAAAACGGGACCCTATTACTAAGACTCCGCTTTCCGTCCATCCGTCTGTCACCAGGCTATATATCATGAACCGTGATAGTTAGACAGTTGAAATTTCAAATAATGCACAGAAGCCATTACCTAAGCTAAGAAGAAGTTGAACTTTTCACAGAATAAAGGGGGCTCCTATCAACAAACGTGTTTTTTTTGCCGTTTTTATAGATGATGGTACGGAACCCTTCGTACGCGAGTCCAACTTGCACTTGGCAGTTTTTTTTCTTTGTTTTTTTTTTTTCATTTGTTTTGTTCATGGACTTTGTTTCGTTTGTCCACCATTACATAGAGTATTTTTTTTATCGCACGGCTTGTGCATTTGCCATTATCAAGTTATTTTTCACTTTCATTTGTGTATTTTAAATGTAATTTGCAACTTCACAAACCTTATAAGTCATCAAAGTCACAGTCAAGTCATATTTTAGTAAAACGGTGGCCGTTTTACAAAAATACATAAAATGTTTGAAAAGTCACGCAATACACTTCCATTTAATTTTACTACACTTATACTCTATAGGTGAGCTACATTGCCACCAAAATTACACAAAATACGAAAAAACACTAGGAAATAAAATAAAATAAAAGTAGACGACGTCTCCTTTCGAAAATGGTGGGAAGAGTCCTCCATAGAGTATTTTTTACAAAAGCCAAATCTCAGCAGTGTCATGTCCATGGACGTAGTATACAAAAAGGCCATGGTCATGTCAGTCAGTTGACAGTGGAAGTGAGTGCACAGAACAATAAACAATAATACTCTGTGCCAGTGGCGCTGCGGTGCCAGTCAGTATCTTATTAATTCATAAATTATTATTTTCATTTCATTGCGCTAAATTACGAACAGGGTTACGTATACTTATTATTTTTGTGCTATTTCTGTAATAAATAATTTGTTTGTAGAAATTAAGTTCAAACAGACGTGTTTGAATGTATTTTTGCTTAGCTTGTTAATTTACAAGAAAAGTTACAAGTTATAATTTATTGGAGACCGGTGCGACGGGCGGTTAGATTTTAAGCATCGCTTGATTTCATACGGACGGAAACCAGAATTCAGCTGACCAAACTGTGAGTGTGTTTCTACTTTTATTATATTCTTAAAATCTGCGGGTCCCGTACCTTGAAAACTACCTTGAACTGTTACTCTCGAAGTCAGTAGATTGCCTTGAAGTGAGTTAAGTTTTAACTGTACCTTAATTTATTATTTCGAAATATCTGTTCTATCCTACACAACTACAGAATCCTAAACAAATTCCAAAACTATAAGGAAGTTAAAAGGTAGGTGAGTAATTCAAATTATATATTCCTATTAAATGTATGTACCTGCTTATATACATTTCCTAATAATACAGAATTATATTTAAAAGTTTGGGAATACATTTCTATGATATGAATATTTGAGCTCCAATGAGTCAAGTTGTTTTGTTGTCACTTTCATCTTTATTATTATTTATTTATTTTCACTGTAACTTATTTTTGCTTTATCACTCAAAGCTTCAAAAAACATGAAGGTTTTTTTTATGTTTATAGACCTTTGTTGAACCACGATCTCACCTGTTAGTAAGTGACGATGTGGCCGAAGATGGAGCACAAAGGTCTAGAAAGCACCTATTCACTCTAACCTTGAAGAGACCAAAATGGGGCTTAAAATTTACTAATAATAGTTATTTATTCTTAGATTATCTTGTCCCCCTCATGGTTTATGTTCTCGTACATTTCTGCCACCTACCATAAAACTATATTTAAGTTTTAATTTTGTGTCTTGGCTTAAATTGTCACAATTTAAGCTGTCACCAGTAAATTCAAATTCAGTAGCAGGGAAAATAAACCAATACCATTTCATTGCATGGCTGGTTCTAGAGCTCATTTATTAGACACTGTTCCATTCTCACTTTAGATCTTTCCGGGCCACCATACACTGGGTGACCTAGAAACAACCAGTGATACAAGACAAGTCATGCCTTCAGATGTATAAATAAAACAATTTAACTTGCTCCCCCTTTAGTATTTAATGTCATGTGATACTAAATGTGCCTCCCTACTAACAATATTATAAAGAGCAACTAAAAAAATAAGGACAATTTCTGAAATAAATAAATTGAATTGAATTGACACTAACAATATATATAAAACTTGCCGCCGCATCTATAGACCAACCAGGGACCCACTCAAACAAACACAAAAAAAATATGTTAAGCGGTACCCTCTGCCTATGAACAGCGCATTATCACATAGGTCACGTCCACTTAGGACTATGTGGCATTGCACCGCGCCCACCACCCTGAGACATAAAGATGAAAAGTCTCATGTGCCTGTAATTTCACCGGCAACCATACCCTTCAACCCGGAACAGAGCAATGCAAGCACTACTGCTTTGCGGCAGAAATAGGTATGGTGGTAGTACTTCCCCGGACGAACTCTTATCACAAGAAAGCTCTACTACTTCTAAAACATACACACATACAGAAGAATTATAATATAAAGATGTGCTTTCAGCTAGTTTTCATAAGAGTTAACTTCAGTGTCCTAAGAAAGCTTGGTCACTGGAGCTGTGTCTATGCAGATGGTCTAACTGTGTTGATGTTGTAATTTGAGCAAGACTACTCATAAAGATAACATGGTTTATATATTAGCACCATCACAAGACCCAGATTACCCACTACTTTTATTAACACAGTAGCATATTATAATATAGATCATGATTGATTATATGTTCATTATTAACTCTTATAGCGACTGCACGTATAAAACAGGTCGCCGCCTACTGTCTCTCGGCGGTTACCGACACGAAGCCGTGTGTATCAGAATGGTGGGTACCGTGCCAAGTAGAAATACATATTTGTACGTTTTACGAAATTAATTACAATTATTAATTAATGTACGAAAAGAGGAAGAGGGGCGGAAGAACTGCAAAAGTTTCCGGTTTTTCCTCAATAACTTTTTTCCCTTACATCCTACGGAATAAGTAATTTCCTATAATTTTGACTATTCAAACATTTTTGTATGACAATTCGTTACAGAGATACGGTGATACAAAAAAAAGGCAATCCTGGTTACAATCACCAACTTTGAAAACCCCTGCTCCCCTACCCAACTCAATACCCCCCCGCCCCCCTGTTCGCACAGGATCCTCAGAAAATTTTAATTAGCTATTCCTAAACAACCTCACAAAGTTTCATTAACTTTGACCTTTTTCTATCTGAAACTACCTGTCGACTGGACTATGTCTGGATGTTTGTTACTCAATCACGCGGAAACGGCTCGACCAATTTGGATTTCAATGAAATTTGGTAGGGTCGGTTCGCTAGTTTACGGCCTCTTAGTGGATTTGGCAACTTTAAACGGTCAGAAAAAAATAATGTTACTGGATAATCTGTACTGATAATGTATTTTGATAGATAAAATATTGTAGTTTCTGATTTCAAAACTGTTTGACGCGAAGTGATCTTAGTTTTTTTATAATAAATTATAATCCCAAAAATGACCAAAATGCTAGTTTTCGGCCACAAATTTCAGTATTCGGCCACATGGTATTTAGTTTTCGGCCGCTACTTATAATGGATAAAAAAGTAAGACGAAGCTATTATAGTTTCATTAAAAACTCGTTTTTTAGTAAAAATGTTTTTAGGGCTCACCGGAAAAACTATAAAAATAAACAAAATCAAAGTTTGACTTTGTTTTTTTTTATAATTTTATTTGGAATGTCCTGTTAGGTAGAAGTAAGTCTTTAAATTTAAATCCTTTTATTACTTATACATTTTTCTTCACTGTTGAAATAGTAATTACAGTTTTTTTTATTGTTAACAATTACAAGTCTTGCATCATCAACTATGGTTTTAACAAAAATTATCATCTATTATATTTTCTCGATCAGTGTATGCAATTTAATGAATTATATAGTAATCACAGCCTTTAATTCAAATAACTAATGACATTTCAAGTCATAAATTTATCAATCACATTGATTACTTAACAGTCTTTTACGTTTATGGTTATCATCAAAATATCATCTTATATTTTTTCTTACATCTTATATAAGAAATCATATTAATTATGTACATAATAAGGAAGGCTTTCACATGCATTAACATGGAGTTGTTTATTAAACTGTACAAGGCATATCTGAGACCTTTATTAGAGTATGCATTCCAGATTTGGAGCCCGTACTTCAAAAAAGATATTAACCTTCTCGAACGAGTACAGCGTAGGGCTACGAAAATGGTGCCTAGTCTTAAAGCACTTACATATGAGGAACGACTTCATGAACTTGGATTAACTACCCTTCAGCAACGTAGAGAACGTGGAGACCTAATAGAGACCTACAAGATCCTAAACAACTACTACAGTATACCAGATTTATCACAGACACTATATACCATGAACAATAATATAGGACTCAGAGGACACTCGCTGAAGCTGCAACGCGGGCCAAGTACCAGCAATCCGAGGATGCACATATTGCCTAATCGCGTCGTGCGCACTTGGAACCGGCTACCAGACTCAGTGATCAGTGCCCCCTCAGTGAATTCTTTCAAAAATAGACTTGACAAACATTTAAAGTGCACTGATAAGGACTAAGATATACACGCATCAGCTCCGAGAGCTGCCTGTGTATTATAAATAAATAATAAATAAATAAATAACAGTCACTAATTTTAAATAGTTATAAGGATTTTAAACATAACAATCACATGAATCATTTGACGTTATCACTATTATATATTTTTTGTAAAGACGGTCATTATTTAACATTAACATGAAGCTTCAGCAATTAGGTACCTACATTCAATCTTTTTAACCACCTAAAACAAATGAATGTGCATTCATTAATTAGGAATCAATAATGCATGCATTGCATTAGAAAGGCTTGTCTTGTAGGGTTTGTTGTATGAGTCCTAATTTTTTTTAAAATATATGTGATACTATTTAGTGCAGAAATCACATCTTGTATTCCTTTCTGCATTTTCTTCTGTGTGGCTTATTAAAATATCATCACAACGGGCGCAATCCACTTTTATTCTTTCGTTTCCTTTCTTGATTTTTGACTTTTGTCACCTTTCGTCTTGAAACTTCTGCTTTCTTCAACTGTTTATATGATTTCTTTCCAATCTCTTTAATTTTGACTTCCTTGTCTTTGTTTACGCACTTCTATCCTTAACATTTTATTTTTTTATCTTTAAAGACTTTTTGGCATGTCTCAAGACGAAATTGCTGCTGGCGTACTTAAATTAATAGTTTTCCTTCGGGAATTCGGTATAAATAAGTATTAATTAAAAGCCTCTCCATATACCATAATTGATTCTGGCATTTTGCTTGTTATAAGACGTGTTATAGTTTTTGTCAGAGTCAGCGTATTGCTCCGAGTTACTATAGCATCACTGTGTATGCAGGAATGCGGCTACTAGTAAATCTTTGTTTGAATTTGATGGTGATATTATGTTGTCTTTATAAGTCGGGATTTTATGAAATTTGAAAGGTTCTTCTATTATGGATAGATTTGGTGGTAGAAAATCAGCAAACTTAATCGGCTAGTCTTGATTTGTTTGACTTTGTGTAATGCTAATGCATAGTGTCAAAGTTTTAAGTTTTTGGGATATTCCGCTCAATTTATTTCATTTCCGCTCAGATTCTTCTCAATTTCTGGTTGTTTTTTCATCCTCAACTAATAGAGATGTCAACAAATTTATTTTGGAGTTCTTCCTGTCTTTCGAACATGTTTCTTACAGAACATCGTCATTTTGGATTTCAGAAGTCCTTTCCTCGAGTTTTTTTCATCTTCTTTAGAATCACAGACATGTTTATGTTTTTTATAGCCAGAGTTGGTTTTAAATGTTAAAAAACTTTCTTTTGTGAAACGAAATCTACGTTTTTTATTTCGGGTTTTTCTCAGTTTAAAGTCTCCAGTGTGTTTTGGAGACATTTCGTATAATCCACTGCATATTATGAATTTAATTTGATTAATGTTTTGCGGTATCAGTATTTTATTGTATCCCGGAACAGTGCACAACAATTTGTCTTTGCGATAGGTCTATGTATTTATGTAGGTACTGGCTTTGTTAAAACTATATTTGATAATTTAATATTATTCGTTTGAAACCTGAAGAAAAAAATATATTAATATAGAAATTATACTTAGAAAATCAATCTAGAACACTTATTATAATTTATGCCTATTTGGCTTAAAATTGTGGCCGAAAACTGAATGACGCTATTCAGTTTCCGGCCACAACTTTTCCATACAAATTCAGGTAGGCCGAAAACTGAGCTACAAATTTATTTCTGTTTTAGTTTCCGGCCATGAATAAAATGGCCAACTTTGATTCATCGCTATTTATTCATACTGATGTACTTTGGTGGCCGAAAACTAATAAGCTAATCCATCACATGGCTCATAATCGGAAACAGACGAGAATTTCGATATATGCGTAGCCAAATAAAAGAAAGAGACAATTGTATTATAGGCTGTGTTGTGCTAGTTTTCGGCCACTAGGCCGAGAACTAAACATTTTGGAAATTTTCGATGCTACTTTCCGGCCACCTTAATTATCGTAGTTTTAAATCAAATATTGCAATAAACATAGTGGTAATATGTTAATAAGTCATTTCTACAGTCAATTAAAAAATACCTTGGAGTGAAACGCGTGTCACTAATTTTTTCGTACAATTACGCATGCGGTGACAGCTTCGATGCTGGCGTCAAACTGATAAATTCACTAAAAATTACTAGTGAAGGTTATTTAGCCGAAAAAAAAACCAGATGTCATGCAACTATTTCTAGATGAATTGATCATACTTTCGCACAAAAAAATTGCTAGGAATCGCTATTATCTCCATTTTACTATAGAGACTTCGCCAAAAGGCCGAAAACTAAAGGCGGCCGGCTAACTAGTGAATTGACCCTACATAGATTATGATCTGAGTTGAGCTTTATCGGCATAGACATATATTACTAGCGTAGCTGGTAAAACGCGAGCGAAGCCGTGGGCTGCAAATAAAATGCAAGTAGTGCCAAATAAAACCTAGTTTGCTCCGATTTGTAGTGATACGCGCCAAGACAAGACAGTCAGCGCCAACATGCTTTAGACATGAAAGTGCCCTTAGACATGACACAGCTGTTGTAAACAAAACAATCATTAATTAACTGATGGGCGTAAACAAACAGTGTTACGATGGTGCAGCAGTCTCATAGAACACTAATAACAATCGGCCTCGCCAATCGACCTACTGACAGAATTGTATCATTGATAGCATTGCCTTATGAACTTAGTAACTTAATAGAGGCGGCAATTCAAATGACATCGGAAGGAATATCGTTATAACTATAGTCCGCATAAAAAAAACTATTTTTAACATCATTACAGTCATATGATGTGTTACATCTGACATCTCACCTCCTTCACCTTGGTAATAAGAAACATGGCTGATATTACCTACCAACAACCACTCGGAAAAATGCGCGCTTCCTGTTACACACTTTCGTCCCTTTTCATAAAATCACTCCCACAGATTACAGGAAAAGCGAAAGGAAAGTTGTTACGATACATATTTCAAACTCCCAATTAAATGTATTTATTTATTTATACCAACGAATGAAGCACAAACGCTCTATAGTTATTTATATCTAGTTTTCCTTCAATTATAATTTATAGGTAACCACAGCACGCACATTAAATTAAGAACTGTGAATACAACTGGACAATACACAGGTACAAAAGCTTAGGTAAACAATAAAAAAAAGTAGCTATGATATTAGCTCCTGTTGGTAGAGAAGTACTTTTTACGAATAGGTAGGCATACCTAGGTATATGTGTATAATTTGGAGATATTCCAGCATCAGGTAAACCACATACCTACCTTCTATAGCCCGGTATTTCTATATTTTTGGTGGATACTGGACAAGTTTTTGTGAATCATTATGAAATATGGTGTTCTTTAGTGAGTGAAGTGTTCTCATTCCAGTTTTTACTTCTAAATCTAATGCTTTTCGTTGGTAACCGCATCACTTGAGAACGGCTGGACCTTTTACTTCTAAATCTAATGCTTTTCGTTGGTAACCGCATCACTTGAGAACGGCTGGACCGATTTGACTAATGATGTTTTTACTTCTAAATCTAATGCTTTTCGTTGGTAACCGCATCACTTGAGAACGGCTGGACCGATTTGACTAATGATGTTTTTACTTCTAAATCTAATGCTTTTCGTTGGTAACCGCATCACTTGAGAACGGCTGGACCTTTTACTTCTAAATCTAATGCTTTTCGTTGGTAACCGCATCACTTGAGAACGGCTGGACCGATTTGACTAATGATGTTTTTACTTCTAAATCTAATGCTTTTCGTTGGTAACCGCATCACTTGAGAACGGCTGGACCGATTTGACTAATGATGTTTTTACTTCTAAATCTAATGCTTTTCGTTGGTAACCGCATCACTTGAGAACGGCTGGACCGATTTGACTAATGATGTTTTTACTTCTAAATCTAATGCTTTTCGTTGGTAACCGCATCACTTGAGAACGGCTGGACCGATTTGACTAATGATGTTTTTACTTCTAAATCTAATGCTTTTCGTTGGTAACCGCATCACTTGAGAACGGCTGGACCGATTTGACTAATGATGTTTTTACTTCTAAATCTAATGCTTTTCGTTGGTAACCGCATCACTTGAGAACGGCTGGACCGATTTGACTAATGATGTTTTTTAAATGTTAGTAATAGTCCGGATAAGGTTTTTAGCGAAAGAAAAATTGGAAAAGTTTCCCGGAACATTTGAAAATTCGGGAAAAACTTAACTATGTTTTTTTATAAACTTGAAATTTGTTGGACAGAACGTCTGTCGGGTCAACGGTAGCCGTAGAGCGGATGTTGATGATATGATGTTGGTTTGTGAATGGATGCTGGAAAAGGGGGGCAGGAAGGGGAGGGGTACTGCTTTTTTATCCCGACTCCACGCATGCGCGCGGAGAAAAAGACTAGTAAAACAGGAAAACGAGGAAGGGTTTTCCGTACGTAGGTACAAACAGATATTAAAAAAGTTAGAGAACAAAACAAATCAATTAAAATTGAGGAAATAATCGACAACCGCAGTTTAGGATAATACCTACTCCTACTTAATTATTCCATAATTGTAGGTAGGTAGGTAGTTACCTACTGTTTTACATTCGTCATAACATTTTCAGTGCACGTCGAGGCCAAACCGACAGTCGTGATCTCTCCTAGAATAATAACAATGCAGTCTGCAATACACGGTGCATGTCTGGTGCATGTATGCTTAAGGCGAGGCATTGATCAACTATTATTTCGTATAAAGTCAGATACGCCAAAACGGTTTTTTTGCTTAAAATTTAAAACGATGAGTAATTTAAAACCCTACCACAATATAAGTGTGTGTTTGGACGAATCTACCTTGAAAATGTAGAGGCTTAAATCAGCACCGTTTGCTTATAAAATCTTTGTTTCAAAAGAGGTTTCTTTTATATATTTTTCTCTGTTAATCACTTTCATATGTTTTGTAATTGCTGAGATAAATCTAGATATCTGCCACTAAAAATAAATAAAAATAGTAGGTACTATTACTAAATAGACTATTTTGAGTGTTCCATTAAAATTGGAAAAACGGAACGCTTATTGAAGCACATCGATGTCTAGCAGTCTTAGCGTATCACGAATAATGTAGGGCCACGAAGCGAATTATTGAAGCACATCGATGTCTAGCAGTCTTAGCGTATCACGAATAATGTAGGGCCACGAAGCGAATTATTGAAGCACATCGATGTCTAGCAGTCTTAGCGTATCACGAATAATGTAGGGCCACGAAGCGAATTATTGAAGCATTGAAGCACATTGAAGCTTATTGAAGCACATCGATGTCTAGCAGTCTTAGCGTATCACGAATAATGTAGGGCCACGAAGCGAATTATTGAAGCACATCGATGTCTAGCAGTCTTAGCGTATCACGAATAATGTAGGGCCACGAAGCGAATTATTGAAGCACATCGATGTCTAGCAGTCTTAGCGTATCACGAATAATGTAGGGCCACGAAGCGAATTATTGAAGCACATCGATGTCTAGCAGTCTTAGCGTATCACGAATAATGTAGGGCCACGAAGCGAATTATTGAAGCACATCGATGTCTAGCAGTCTTAGCGTATCACGAATAATGTAGGGCCACGAAGCGAATTCTCTATTCACGACTAGATGTCGCCACATGACAGAATAGAACGCGCTATAAGCTGTCAATACTTGGAAATGCCGGAGTTCTCTTCAAAAAAAATATTGCAATCAGATGATCCCATGATGATCCTGAGAAAAGTCGATCAAATCACCTTTCAAACAAAAAAAAACTAACTCAAAATCGGTTCATCCGTTTGGGAGCTGCGATGCCACAGACAGACACATCAAACTTATAACACCCCTCTTTTTGGTCGGGGTTGTCATGGCTGCTAGGTTATTAAGGAATTATTAGCTTACTATTTACTGGAAGAAAGTTTTAGCCCAGTCAGTCATGGGAAGCAATGGCGGCGATGAGCTCATCACTTGTCACGTATATATTCCTACGATGGCGCAACCCACAGTGAAAAGAGGCCTTTTGACGCTCTGCCTACCCCTTCGGGGAAACAGCTGTGTGTCTATGTATTTATGTATGTCCAAGGAATGCAAACCTTAGACTAGGCCCTCAGACTGCCACTTCTAGTAGACTACCAGCCACGAAACGAAGCGACGTTCATAGTAGATTGTCGACAATAGCATAGGTACAGAGCTGCTGTTTTACTATGTATACCTACAGACAGTGCCATGTGTGTACACATTACAATTAGCTATGTATGTGAACACTCCCAATTAACACATACATAGGTACTCGAGAGTCTCCATCGAGCGCTACCGATCACGAGGACAAAATCTCAGTGGACATAACACAGAAAAAAATCGCTATAGTGCGAGTCGGACTTGTGCACAGAGGGTTCCGTACTATGAGAAAGTTCTTAGGACAAACCTACCTACTCCTTAAACGTGAGGTTAAGTTTTGCGTGCCGCAAAATTACCAATCACAGATTTGATGTTTAACTAAGTAAATCAAGTTCAATATGCAGTTTAAAAATATTCATGGATACTTCATTATAATTCGAGAGATTTACCAAAAACGACAATATTTTCTCTAGAGAAAAAATAGCAAAGTTAGCTCTTTTGGCTATACTTATTCGATTGTTTCTGAAAATGATGCAGATTATTAGGTCAAAAATAAGATAAATAAAATCAATACAATCAAAACCGAAGGCTTACTGTGAGATTTTTTAAAATGTTTTCTTTTTTCGGTACTTTTTTTAAGATTTCTGGCTGGGCTGTATCGTAATGAAACTTCTTATTTATTTATTACTAGCGACTCGCCCCGGCTTCGCACGGGTAGTCCCCGGTGAAAAACAGCTCCATCTCCCCCCCCCCCCCCCCCCCCCAATATTTTATTACTTATTCTGCTTTTCGGAGCAGAGAAGAATCCACCAAAAAAGTGATAACTAACATTGGTCAAGCCGATCTTGAGTTATAAGTGGTGTAACTAACATGACTTTGTTTTATATTTTATATATATTGTTACTACTGTTATTATTGTTATTGTATTGTTGTTATTGTTATTGTTGTTACTAAGTGCAATGACTACGTTACTTGATAATATTTTTAGATTTTTCCGATCTTTGGGAGATGGAGTGGGTGGAGGGGAGACTTACTTTTCGTTTATTTTCCGTAAAGACAAGCCACATTATGATTTTTAAAAAAACATCAAAGATATTCGAGAGATAATCTCAATACGTTCTTTCAAATTGTAATAAAATGATCACCACTTTTTCGTACCTGACCTACTTACTGTAGGTAGGCATCGTAAAAACTATTTTCCACGTGCTAGAAGGTAGTGGTGACGCAGAAAAACGAACAGAAAGATAACTGAGCCGGAGAAGTACGGTCCCCTTGGACAATCAGGGAACCCTAAAAACTTCAGATAACATGTATATTTCTACAATGATTATTTTAAATGATAAGAATAATACAATGTGTTTATCCAGCTTTATCTAAACATACAGTTTTCGTAACATTCACTGTTAGGTGTTGAATTACGTCGGTTCTGCTGAAGCGCGCAGTGTTGTATTTCGCGATCTCTTATTTTATTACTTAGTGACATTCGTCGATTCGTTTTTACAGAAGCAAGGTGAGTGATCAATTGTTATGGAAATTTTGGTCAAACAAAGGCTTTTATTCATGTTTAGAAATAGATTTCCCGACTTGTTTGTTTACACTTTTTCCTGTGGTGTCGTTAAATTTTAGCTTTCTATTCCTGTCCTAGCGACATCTAATTACTTAATGAATTCACAAATGGGCGTACATTATCCTACTTGAAATTATGAGCAATGCATTTGATTAAAACCATTATTATAACATTTCATTTAAATGTTTGTTTTGAAAAAAGAACAAAATATTTATCAATTATGTAAGCTCCTAGATAAATGTAATTAACTTGGTATCAAATCAGTCAATTCATATCAATTCTGTACTCAACTTTATAATCAAAATCAAGCCTATCAAAAGCAACTTGCATTATTAAGGTGGTTGCTTTTTCATACAAACGTATTTGCACAAATATGGGCGAGCAGAGTATAATTTTACACTGAAATGACTGTTGTTGGCTTTTATATTGGTCATTATTAGCGGCAAATCATATTGTTGTGAAGAAAATAGTGGATTAATAGCGAAAATTACATCGAAATTTTAGTCCATACAAGTAATATTGATGTTATTTTCGGTATTAGTCCACTGTTTTTTAAGGTAGTTGTTTTTTATACTTTGTATTTTTCCGCATAAACGGGCGAAGAGAGTATAATTTTACACTGAAATGACTGTTGCTAGCTATTATATTATTATTTTACACTGAAATGACTGTTGCTAGCTATTATATTATTATTTTACACTGAAATGACTGTTGCTAGCTATTATATTATTATTTTACACTGAAATGACTGTTGCTAGCTATTATATTATTATTTTACACTGAAATGACTGTTGCTAGCTATTATATTGGTCTTTATTTGCATCGTATTTGGTTGAAGAAAACAGTGGATCAAACAAAAAATAAACAACATTGATAATAACATCTAAATTTAACAAAAATTTCGATGTTACTGTGACTATATAAAAGCCAAAAACAGTTATTTCAGTGTAAAAACATACTCTCTTCGCCCATATATGTAAATCTAGTCTCCGCCCGCGGCTTCTTACGCGTTTCACCAAGATAAAAAGTAGCCTATAGCTCAATCCAGATCATAATCTATCTTTGTACCAAATTTCATCGAAATCGGTTAAGCTGTTTCGTTGTGATTGAGTAACAAACATCCAAACATCGTAACTTTGACTTTGGTATTAGTTGGATACATTAGTATGAAAAAACAACGTCATAAACGATCTTCCTTCATCTCAGTCGTTGCACTCTTGACAGAGCGGTCGTGGTCGTCATGTTGTACCTACTGTTATTAGGGACTGATGTTGCTTGCCTCACGATATCTCGCCATTCGGACATCCTATAGTGCATTCATACAGGTTGGCACCCTGCAGACTTGATCTGGTCGGTCCAACGCATGGGCAACCTTCCGCGCGGTCTACTCGTCCTTGTACGACAAGACGCTCAATGGAGTCAGTGTCCCGTCTCGAGACGTGTCCGAAAAACTTAAGGATGCCAGTTTGAACTAGATCGGATAGACGATCTTCCTTATCAAAGATGAATAACATCGATAGCTAGTAGTAGGTACTGTTGTGAAGAAATGTGTTACTGATCTCCTCACTCCAGCCGGCATTGTTTACGTATAGAAATACTGGAGCTACATATAGTAAAAAGCTCTTTCTGAAAGTTCGTCCCTGGAACGAACTACCACCAAACGTATTTCTTCAGCTAAGCAGTAATTGCTCGCACTGTTTTTCTTTTTGAAGGGTATTGTATAATTATCGGTGAAGTCCTGCGCCTCTCGAATTCGGTTATTCTCGTGTAGTTCCTTTGTATTCTCAGACTTTTCTCTCTGTAGTTCATATACAACACTTGAATCTCAGGAAGGTACTACTAGGACTATTTATTTCTCAGTAGTTAGTCAGTGTACCCAGGAACTAGGGATCCTCCTACCTCTACCTTCCCTCTTCTCACTCTGATCTTCCTCTTTCTCCTTCTTTCTTCGCCACTTCTCGTATTACAGCGTCTGAGTCGCCATACGTTCCGCTGTTGAGCATCTTCTGTTGAAAGGTAAGATTCTTCATGTCCTTTTGGACATTGGTCATCACGTTGTTAGTGGTCGTCCTCTCTCCCTCTTCTCTGTGTACCCAAGGAAAGGCACTTATTCACGAGATAATCGATAGGTCTTCTCATCACACGCCTGCACCATTTCAATCTAGTTCCAGTTATTTTGTCGGGTGCAACCCTGAAGCTCCCTTCTCTGTCCTCAGCCTTCCATTGATACTCTATAAATATTTTTCTTCGCGGCTGCACAATATTAGAATAGGTACTACATGTCTACTTATCAAGTAAGAACCTACATTTTTATCTTATCTTGGGTAAAATCGTCGCGTAAAATCACTGGCCTCATCATTCAACGTCAACATTATTTGTATTCAAGAAACGGAATAATCTTTAGCCCAGCTTAGAAACTTCAGTAATTAACGCGTTCCAATGGATCACGGTGTCCAGCTTAGTGATTTGACCTTTTTAAGAAGTCAGTTCCGTGCTTCACGGGGCTCGAAGTCATTTATTCCGACCATGGAAAGTTGCTCTATCTCCTCTATAAAGTGCTAATATAATTCTTCAGAAGATCGTGATCCGTGAATGAATAAGATCTATATCGTTGAATCATTCATGTCTATAATAATAAAAATGCTATTGGTGTCTACGTAGAGTCCTATCTATCAATAGTTTACTATAATATCGTAAAGATTATAATATTCCATATCCAATTACTTTGTGAGTTACGTCGATTGAAGCTATCAGTGGCTGGGCACTCTATGACAACAAGCACCACAGAAACGTTTTATTCATTTGCGCTAGTCTCATTCCTAAGTTATTTTCCACTCGCATCAGTACGAATTGCCCTTCATTATTCTAATACCTAAATTATTTCAATGAATCTCATTTAGTCCAGTATTCTCAATCACGCACTCAGAGGGAGCACGTATGCTCACGTTATGTTATTCTAAAATGACGTGCGCAGACATTTTCTTTGTATCTTGAAGGCGCCTGTACATTCTCGGCAAGAACTTCGCGGGACTTGCTAGTATTAATTAAATTAAATGAAAATAGTTGGCAACCAAACTCGGCTATCTGATTAATTTTATTATTTAAAGCGGTTCTCACCGTGTTCTAGACGACAGCGATAAAGACGCCTTGTGAAGTTGTTACTGCGCGCTTGAGAATATTCTGCTGGGATCATTGAAGGTTTAGTGAAAGTCATTTCCAAATACATATTTACAGATGGGTATCCTCCTGAAATGGGGTATCGCTGGAGTGGGCATGATAACCCACGACTTCCTCACAGCCATGGGTACTCTCCCCGCAGACCAGCACAAGGTTGTAGCCATCGCCGGCAAGGACCTGGACCGAGTGCACAGATTGGCCACGCTCCACAAGATCGGCACGGCTTACGAAGGCTACGAGTCGCTCGCGCGTGATGATTCTATAGGTAAACACTAAGCGAATAATTCTGAAGTAATCTATTGTTTGAGGGAATTTACATGAAAATGCTATGTTCGACGTTTTGTATGCTGCTGAAATCGATTTGGTAGACCTTCAATTAGGCTGTAAATATTTAAACAAGTGTGATTAATTTAATATAATGAAACTAGTCTCGCTTTAATTCTGCTAATCAGGAAACTTGCGTCACGCGAAATAGTTTCTAGTACTGTAATGTCGCCCGCCATGTCCCTACATCTGATTAAAACTATTAACCTTGTTTCATAACAGTTATAATTACATACTCGACCTTATTTACTCGTATGTTTGTCGCGAGTTATTTTACCGGCTTTTATTTAGCTTGCCTTGTATTTTTGTGTAGTTCAAATCTTGCGAGATATTTTGATGCATTCCCCTTTATCCAACCAAGCTGAAATTTTGCGTATCTATCAATAATATCAATAATAATATCTGATGATAATACAATATTATGGTAACAGCGAGCTGATATGATGATAGAGACGGTAGGTGGACATGGGAGCTCGTTGATGCGGTTACCATCTATCTAAACATTTAGTAGGCCTGCAGTGTTTGGGCTCACTTTAAGCAACTCGCGTCAATCCTAATTTAATCTTCATCATCATCAGCTTCCGACTAAAAAAACTTATTTCTTTCCAGACATAGTATTTGTGAGTGTACTCAACTTACAACATTACGAAATAACAAAATTAATGTTGGAGAACGGTAAACATGTGCTATGCGAGAAGCCCATGGGCATGACTTACAAACAGACTAAATCGCTGGTGGATCTCGCCAGGGAGAAGAAACTCTTCCTCCTCGAAGGGATGTGGTCGCGATTCTTCCCCGCTTATGACGCTTTGGACCAGCACATATCCTCGGGCGGGCTGGGGGACATTTATCACATCAGCATTCAGTTCGGGGTGGAAATTAACGACATTGAAAGGAACTTGTAAGATATTTCATTTTCGCTGTCTAATATCTCATTCTTGACACCTTTCTCATCATAATAAAACATGGCACTTATCTTTCTAGGGTTTTTCCGCTGATTTCAATCTAGAGGACATGTTTTTATTTGTGTCTCGGTGCTTATGAAGGAACTAGATACCATATATAATAACAGATTACTGCCTTGGCTTGCAAGTCAGGCGATGATGGTCGATTGTGAGTACATAAACAATGCGCAATGGGTGTAATGCGAACTGCTAAGGAGTGGAATACACTACCGTCGTCTGTCTTTCCTGAGAACTATAAACTGGGTCTCTTCAAGTCTAGAGTGAATAGGTGCCTTCTAGACCTTTGTGCTCCATCTTCGGCCACATCGTCACTTACCAACAGGTGAGATCGTGGTCAAACAATGTTTAAAAAAAAAAAAAACATCGACTACTTGCAGCCAAGGTTTGTATAGATTTTTCTCATACATACATACATACAGCATGCCTGCTTTCTGCTACCACTGCAACTTCTGGATTTGATTATTTTCATAGTGAAATTCTCTTCACGATAGATATGGACTTTCATACTAGCGATGCAAGGTTGAATTATCTCGCTCAAAGGTCATCGAAAAAAATTATTAAAATCCAAGCATGTTTGAGGAAAAGTATCCATGTAAAGTAATACACCTTATCTATAGTACTCCAATGGTAAATAAAAGTACCTCTCTCTTTCTCTACATTAAGGTGGATGCACACGCTAAAATACAAAAAAAAACACTATAAAAATGTGTTTATGGGTATCGTATAGAACTGATGAATTTATGAGATACTATCAATTAAAACATGTGTGTTAAGTCTCCTAGTTCTCGTGAAATCAACATTCGCTATCTGAAGAAGTGTTGATGAGCTGTAATGGGCAAAAAACACCAAAATAATAGAATTTCGCGCAACAAGCGGGAGCATCCACCTTAAGACTATAATTTTTACTATTCTTGGTAACTCCTTACCACCTGATTTCTGTACCGAAAAACACTGGCTCCTATCCTGACTATCCTAATACAACTTCTCTATTCCTTTACATCTGTTATATCTCCAGATCTCCGTTCCAGGATGAAAGATTTAGGCGGCGGTGCAGTTCTAGACCTGGGCCTCTATATGCTGCAACTAGTCCAGTACATATACAAGGATCCTCCCACCGACATGGTCTGCACCGGACACATAAGCAAAGCGGGCGTAGATGAGTCCATATCATGCGCTTTAAAGTACAAAGAAGGGCGGACGGCAACGCTATCAGCTCATACGCGGGCGAATATGACCAATAAGGCTGAGATCGTCGGCACTAAAGGAGCGGTTGCGGTGAGTTTCAACTACTTTCAATCTTATTAGGGTTCCGTAGCCAAATGGCAAAAAACGGAACCCTTATGGATTCGTCATGTCTGTCTGTCTGTCTGTCCGTCCGTATGTCACAGCCACTTTTTTCCGAAACTATAAGAGCTATGCTGTTGAAACTTGGTAAGTAGATGTATTCTGTGAACCGCATTAAGATTTTCACACAAAAATAGAAAAAAAAACAATAAATTTTTGGGGTACCCCATACTTAGAAATGATTCTCTTTTTTTTTTTTCATCAAACTTATACGTTTTGGGTATCTATGGATAGATCTTCAAAAATGATATTGCGGTTTCTAATATTTTTTTTTTCTAAACTGTATAGTTTGCGCGAGATACACTTCCAAACTGGTAAAATGTGCGTGTGTGTGTGTGTGTCCCTGTAACTTCTAAAATAAGAGAATGATAAAACTAAAAAAAAAAAAATGGTGTACATGAACATGTAAACTTCCACCGTAAATTGGTTTGAACGAGATCTAGTAAGTAGATTATGTTACTTGTGTTAGGAAGAATAAAATAGTCTTTTAGTAAATTAGAGAGAATAGTATATTTTCCTGTTAGTTTTTTCTTCACACAGTTGCCTAGCAACTTCACACAATTAAGTGCTTACACACACACTCTAACACAGCCCCTTAAGCCTTAATGACAAAACCTAAGCCCGATACAAATTTCCAAAACTTATCTTTTGACAAAGGTTTCGTTAGAATGTCTGCTTACATTTCTTCAGTAGATAAATACTTTATCAGAACTAAATTACTACTCACAACATCACGTATAAAATGATGTCGAACATCAATGTGCTTAGTGCGACCTGAATACCCTATATTCTCCGCAAGCTTCTGAGCAGATTGATTATCGTTATATAGCGTTAGTGTGAACACCCTACCTAATAACTCTTTCATGAAACTTTGAATAAACAAAGCTTCTTTCGTAGCGTCAGATATTGCCATATACTCAGCTTCCGTACTGGACAAAGCCACCGTGCGTTGTTTACGACTTTCCCATGAAACTACACTACTGCCTATTTTGAAAACATACCCCGTGTATGACCTCCTATCAATAATGCTCCCAGCCCAATCGGCGTCAGCGTATCCATTGATATCCATACCGGACTTCTCAAATATGAGTTGGTAATCCAAAGTTCCTTTTAGATATCGTAAAACCCTCTTAGCTGCTTTCCAGTGTTCCTCTGCATAACAGTCATTGAACTGACTCAGCACACTTATAGCATGAGCTATATCTGGTCTCGTACAAACCGCTATATACATCAAGCATCCTATCAGATGTCTGTAGTCTAACTTAGTGTTCTTCTGATCGGATTTATTCAATTTTATACCTACTTCCATTGGAGTTGGCGATGGTTTGCAGTCTGTCATGTTGAATCTTTCCAAAACCTTCATTATATAACTTTTCTGGTTTAAGATTATTCTATTGTCTTCTCTACAAACTTGCATGCCCAAGATGTGTTGAACCGGACCAAGATCCTTCATCACAAACTCCTTCATTATATCCTGTTTAACTTTATTCTTCTCTTCAGATGAATGAGCAAACAGCATGACGTCTTCTACATAGAGGGCAATAATCACCATTTTTCCTCCTCTTGACCGCATGTAGACACATGGTTCTGATTTCAACCTTTTGAACATAAGTTTTTCAACAAGAACAGAGTTTATCTTCTCGTTCCAAGACTTCGGCGCTTGTTTAAGTCCATAAACAGCTTTATGTAGCCGGTACACTCTCGTCTTTCCTCCATTTTGTTCAAAACCTTCAGGAACTTCCATGTAAACTTCTTCTTTTAAATCTCCATTCAAAAACGCAGTTTTAACATCCATATGATCAATTTCCATCTCATACTCAGCAGCCAAAGCCAAAAGCATTCGTATGGTCGAGTATCTAACAACTGGAGAAAATGTTTCTTGATAATCGATACCATATTTTTGTGTAAATCCTTTGGCCACTAGTCTGGCTTTGTATTGCAAAAGCTCACCATTCAATCCATTTTTCTTCTTAAATATCCACTTGCACTTAACAGATTTCTTTCCTTTCGGTAAGTCCACAAGTGTCCAACATTTATTGTCAAGAAATGATTGATACTCATTTTGCATCGCAGCCTTCCATTGTGCAGATTCAGGTCCAGTTAAAGCTTCCTTTACAGTCATTGGGTCTTTTCCATCTATATCGCTTATCATTGCCGCCATATTGCATGCATCTTTAAACTCGCTCAACGTTCTTGAATCGTCAGAATCTAAAATTGATCCTGGAGCATAGGTTGGATCCGAGGAATGATTTAAATCAGAATCCTCAGAATCAGAGATGCTAATGATACTTTGCCTTCGTGACGTTACAGGTTGACACTGCTGCACAGGTACATCAACATCATCATCATCATCATCATCATCATCAGTATCCTCATCCTCACTATGACAAAGATTAGCTAGTTCGTGCATGAACGATCTGTTCTCAGTAGATACAGGCTTTTTGTAAAATTTGTCCTCTAAAAATGTTACATTCCTGGCTTTGATGATTTTACTTGGAGATAAAGGATCTATCAAACAATATCCTTTCGTACCTTCACAGTAGCCAATGAAAATTAATGGTTTACTTTTCTCATCAAGCTTCTTGCGATTGTCAATAACAGCGTAAGCTTGGCAACCAAAGACTCGTAAATGACTCAAATCTACTTTGTTACCTGACCATTTCTCCTCTGGAGTAGCCCCTCTCACAGCTTTAGTAGGAGACCTATTCTTGATGTAAATTGCAGTTCTCACAGCTTCAGCCCAGTAGCTCTTGCTCAGGCCAGCTTCCTGCAACATGCATCTCACTGTTTCCATAATGGTTCTGTTGGCGCGTTCTGAAACTCCATTTTGTTCAGGACATCTAGGAACAGTAGTATTATGACAAATCCCATTCGCCTTCAGGTAATCCTGAAAATCAACATTTATGTATTGATTACCATTGTCACTTCTCAATACTTTGATCTTCCTATCCGTTTGGTTCTCTACAAGAGCCTTGAAATGTTTAAATTTCTCCAATACCTCCGTCTTTGACCGCAAAATGTACCCAAATGTTTTTCTAGTACAATCGTCAATAAACGTCAACAGATACCTAGCTCCTCCGTGAGACTTTTCAGACATAGGCCCACAAAGATCGGTGTGAATTAAACCTAGCTTTTCCTTAGCTCTGGTGTATGAATGAATAGTGTTGCCTGGAAGAGATCGCTCTTAGCGATAAGGCCGCCCATTGTATAACCGTGAACTAGTTGTAAGTTAATATAAGTATGCTGTTATTTTATTTTTAAGGTGATTACAATAAAGAGTTTTCTATCTATCTATCTATCTATGATTGCTGAGGAAATGGCAGCCTCGTTTGCTTCCCTTCTATACATGTAACGCACGGACTGAACTGAGTTTTATTAAAATTAATCCCTACAGCCATACCTCGTTTGAGAAGATCCATGCTACGTGCATTCAAGTGCCCTAGACGACGATGCCACAACTCATGGCTAGTCAATGCGCTGCTCGGCATTGCTACTGGCATACATTTACTCGCAGATGCACACTTTATCACTTGTGAAACACCCTGCACTACCGTACATAACTGATACATGCCTTCAACTAGTTTCGCAGTCGCTCTAAGCACATTTCCGTCGAAAATTTTACATAAAACGTTTGTAAAAACAACTCTACTAAAACATTTTGTCAAAACTTTGGCTGAAATTAAATTAGTTGACAGTTTCGGGAACAAGACAACGTCATTTAAAATTATTTCACTTCCGTTTTGTAAAAAAAGTTTTACATCGCCTCGTCCAGCACTAAAAAGTTTTTGTCCATTTGCAACGGTCACCTCCCAAGTTCGATCTGGAACAAAGTTCTGCATCAAATCAGCTCTGTTGCACATGTGACATGACGCACCCGAGTCCACGTACCATGCGTCCTTCTTCACATTTGATGTGAGCGCCGAAATGTTTGCTTCTACTTTTCTCTGAGGGATGCCTTTCTTGCTTAGATCTCTAGGCTTGCTTGGAAAGCCTCTTGCAATGTGTCCTGCCTTGTTGCATCGAAAGCATTTCTTTTGTTTAGTTGGTCCTTTCTTGGATTTTGCAGTTAGCACAGCCTCCTCTTGTTCTGAGAAATTGTCCTGGCGTTGCTCATCTTGTAGTAGTTTTAATTTTACAATATCCGTTGACAATTTCACGTTGGAGTTCTCTAAAGCCATGACTAAAGGATCATACCTCGTCGACAGTCCACTCAGCATCACAACCGCTACAAACTCATCTTCTAAGGGCTCGGACATATCTCGCAATTGGTTTGCGAGGCTCATAATGTGCGTCACGTATCCCTCCATGCTCGAAAACTAAAATCAAACCACGCTCTGCTACCATGTTAGGAAGAATAAAATAGTCTTTTAGTAAATTAGATATCCCTCCATGCTCGAAAACTAAAATCAAACCACGCTCTGCTACCATGTTAGGAAGAATAAAATAGTCTTTTAGTAAATTAGAGAGAATAGTATATTTTTCCATGCTCGAAAACTAAAATCAAACCAGGCTCTGCTACCATATTAGGAAGAATAAAATAGTCTTTTAGTAAATTAGAGAGAATAGTATATTTTCCTGTTAATTTTTTCTTCACACAGTTGCCTAGCAACTTCACACAATTAAGTGCTTACACACACACTCTAACAACTTGCTGCTACGGAACCCTTTATGGGCGAGTCTGACTCGCACTTGGTTGTTTTTTTTTAGTAACGGTCACCATGCCCATAGTACTCCGTTTTGGTCTGGACACAGGTAGAAATCTGTAGAACGTAGAATCTGTACTAGTACCTACACAACTCGGTTGATTGTCAACCAATAGATTGTCATTTTCCAACCTATATAAAAGTTCACTGCTAGATACAGGCCTCCCCGTGGAATGCGATAAATGATAAATGATAAATGATTTATTGCTCTTAGATCTAGGTGGTAACATTTGTTGGTGTTAAGGTCTTAATGTGCATCTATAGTCTGCCATGTCTGGCCTACAACATTTTGTACAAGCAAAAAACAAAATTAATTAAGAAATGACAAAAAATAATAATAGTAAGTACAAAAATAAAAAAATAAAATGAAACTTAAATAACATTGAAATTGATAGAAATAAATTAGATTGTTAACATTAAAATTTATCAATTAGAAATTCATTAATCGAGTAATAAACCTTTTCTTCTAAAAGTTTCGCTAGTTTATTTTTAAAAGCATCAAAGCTGTTTTCGCTGCGTATTGACTAAGGAATCTTGTTGTAAAGGATAGGCGCCATGCCGAACACACTGTGCCGTAATAAGGCTGTTTTACCTTCATGATTACGCAGGCGACCCTCCAGGCACCGGCTCCAGGCTCCAACCGGGTACCGGTCAAACCGTTGATGATTCGTCCGGACAAAGATTGCCACTTCGTATACGTACAATGAATAAGCAAGAGTGAGGATTCTCCATTGCCTGAAAACACCCTTACACGTGTCTGTCTGTCTTAGACCAAACATTGATCGAATGCATCTCTTCAGTGCCTTAAAAACCTTAGTTTTATTGGTAGAATTGCCCCAAAATATAACTCCGTACCTCAGCAGCGAAGCAGTGTGCCCATATGTAACACCCCCCCCTACCTTCTCTATTGTACCTAATAATCTAACTACCTATTATACCGCGCGCACTCACCGACTTCCTACTTTACTCTGTGGAGTTACGATAACTTTAATCTTACCTACTTCTTTAAACACTATAAATTGGCCATATGATCGTCTAGATATATACCTACGTTGTGTCTTGTAATAACTCGAGTTCTTTATTTGTTAATATTGTCGAGTCTTAACGTATCCTAACTAAATATTTTACCTTTTTATCGATATCCTCGTAATAGTTGCTACTAATTCTAATAGGAAAGATACCTACTTAAATTTTATTTTACTTCAGTACACATCGGAACAATTAATTAAAAGATTACTCCAGAGATTTATTTCCATTATAGTTTGATATTCCTTTGTAAAAGAATAAGCTACAATTAAAGTTCCTAGTAATATTTTGAACATTCTGATTTTACAATTTCTGAGGTTTATTAATTTTGACTCTAGGGCTTCAATACAGACATGTTTGTATTGTGCTATTTCAAGATACTTTTACGTGACAGGTTTGCATCTGTAAAAGATCCATTAGGGAAATGACAAGGAAATTACTTGTATAAATTATTTGCTTCTCAGATATAATTTTTAAGTTATTTCTTTAATTATTTGAAGGATGAACCAAATTTGATAAGGTTCATATCCAGAGATAAGCGACTTTTGGAGAACAGCCCCGTCCGCGCTGCCCTCGGTGGATTTCTTCCAATGCTTTTGGTCAATCCTCCCTCGCTTGGACATAGGTAATTACCTAATATTGTCCGTGAGTTTTATCCAAATGATATTCTAATTAAAATCAATTCCCTTTTACTTTAATACAAGGGATTTTAGAGGATCGCGAACCTATTTCTGTCGGAGTAAGTTTGTTAGTCATTTTCAAACATTCCAGGGAATTTTACATTTAATCAATAGCGCAAAATCAACCACATACATCCTTCACCTTTGGTTAACTTTGGGATTTATCTAGGCTTCCTGAAGCCTAGGAAAATCCCTACTTGATTCATACCCCTACTTACAAATAATTCTAAATATTCTCTGTAGGATAAATAGAATTCCTAGTTGGATTATCCAGATAGGAATAATCGCTTGTGAAAATTCTAGACTATATTTAAATGAAATTTTCCTTCCGAGAATGATAATATTCAATTACAAGATTCTCCTTTTATCTAGTATTTTAATACGTTTGATAATTATTTTGCCCGTTCCTTTATGAAAGAATAATAGTAAACTAAATTAAATCACCGGTTAAATTTTAGAAAATGCCAATTTGTAAGATTGGTCTACATACGCACTAATACAATGCCTATATAAGTGTGCCTAATTACCTGGCTAAATTGGGTGTGTGCGATTCAAACTTTGAGAAAACCGTTCTCATTTTGTTTTAAATGTGCAGTTAAATGTGTATGTCTTCTGACGAGGTGCAAGGTCAGAATACCTAGATTGAACTATTAAGGATAGGATATCTGTCGCTGTGTAACCTAAAGCGACAGACGGAGCCTAGAGGTTAGGAGTCAGGTTTAAGGAGGGATGAGATTTTGCCTTTCTAGCGGACTCACTAGAAAACCTTTTCAGGCGGATAGAGGTTTCCTGTCCAGCAAAAAATGGAGTCCTGAAACATTAAAATAGAAGATATTTTATAGACTACGACAGTCTAATAAATATCTTCCCTCGAAGATCGTTCACTTTTTCACTAGCTAAACATGACATTGACTTTAAATACCCAAGA
Organism: Operophtera brumata; assembly: GCA_932527175.1. Classification (NCBI taxonomy): domain Eukaryota; kingdom Metazoa; phylum Arthropoda; class Insecta; order Lepidoptera; family Geometridae; genus Operophtera; species Operophtera brumata. The sequence continues at coordinate 29,910,356 of OW052226.1, read as the reverse complement.
ACACTTGAAAAACATCACCAAAAAGAAACTAGTTAATTTCTTTTATTTTGGACGGCTTTTCAAATTAATTTTATATTTCACAAAAATTTAAACTTTCACTAAATTATATTCAATTTCACTTATTATGGTCTACTTCCCAGAATCAATCCTAATATTTCAAAGTATAAATTTCTAGCTTTTAAACGAACTTTAAGATCACTTCGTAATTAATTAACACAATTTAATATTTTACCCCAGCGTTACCACGCAAACGTGATACTACTCCCAGAATTATCCAGCACTGATCCCCCTTCAGCTGTTACCTTTCCTTTTAAAGTCGCCATCCAAGATAAAACATTTCATTCAATTTTGAATCTTATTCATACGATTCCTAAACAGGAATTGGTGTGTTGCTTCAAAGTATTCTGAAAATCGGATGTTTATATTTTTTGTATATAAACATTCTCACAGTCCAACTCTCTGAAAAAACGACAGAACAAACCCTCTATTGTTTCCGACCTCATTATTCAAGTATCGCTCGATTTATTTGATAACAATATATAATAATTTTATTTGAGCGTTTGTGAGATACTAATGAATCCAGTAAAAATGGTTCGTTACAGTCGCCCCTCAAAATTTACGCAGACACTCAACTTTGTGTCCGGAGAAAATTTTCCTCGCCTATTAATCTCACAAATATTGTTTAGTACAATCATAATTATGATATTTGTATACCATATCTTCCAAAAATTTTTTTTTTTTTATTATTACCCTATTCTTTATTAAAATTAATCCTCATCTAGATCCATGTTGAATCAACATAAGCTTTTTATTTCATTATTAATTTAATTCCCAACCCCAAAATATTTTTTTTCAAATCATCTGGTTTCCACACTTTCATTCAGTCATTCTGCCTCTGTTAATTCAACAATTCAACTAGAATATTATTTACACCCCAACCTTTATTTATTTATGTTGATTAATTCTGAAATCAATTCCATATACTATAAATTTGTAAGATATTTGCTATCACATAGCTCAGGAATCTCTGAAGAAAATTTATCTACCGGTATTAGCATAGATAAATTTTAGGCATGGTTCTTCATACCTTAAAACTGAGTAAATTCAGACAGGGACTTTTGAAGAATAATTATTCACCCGTATCAGTATGAATTAATTATAGGCACTGCTTTGCTTGGCCAAAGTATGTACTAAACTTACTAGTTAATTCTAACCACGAGTGAAGAAAAGGCAAGAATCTCTAAATCCTTTCTCATCTCTTCACAAATATGTATATTAATTTCAGAATCAATTTATCTTCTCCTTTTGGTTTTTATTTACAAAACCCCTTTTCGACAGTGTTTTTTTTTTTTATTTTGGAATCAGTTTCCTTTATATTCTGAATGTATTTTTTTTTTTTTTTTTTTTTATTCTTACGATATATATATTTGTATATTTATTATTATATATTCTTTTATTTTTATTTTATTCTTAAGCCACTTGGCTACAACAACTCTCAGAAGTCTTGTTCTCCATTGCAAAATAAAATTCTTTACAATTTACTAAGGTCAAATTCAAACAGTATCGATATGTGTGTTTCACCTGTGTGCGTGAGTACCTAGCTGATTAGTGTAATTTAGACCAATAATCAATAACGTACATCTTCATACCAATATTGACATCAACTACATGTTGTCGCTAGTTTATCTGATTCATTATCCCAGCTTGGAAAAGACTGCACGAAGGAAAATGGGTTGTGGATCCATCTCATCCCTAGTAGAACTAAGGCCGGCACAGTCCTAGGAACAACCAACATTACGTTTCCCTGGAGAGCGCTCCTTTGCCAACTACAATCTACTCCTCCCAATGTCTTCAATCCTCAGACAAGCACGTATAACATGTCTAAACCAACCTCAATAATTCGATGCATTTATTTAACCATTGGAGTTGTCCGTGTGCTTAATCCGGGCAAAAAACCGATTTTGCCGCACGTATAATTAGAACTGCTAACTAAAGCACTCTGTGACGGGGAATCATAGTCTATTGACTTTAACCTAACACCAAACCCCTCTTTAGTCAACCGTCCTTTGTGAAATGTGATGTCTGTTGAATACAACCTTAGTAAAGTGTTTCACTCTACAGATCCTTAGTTTCCCAGAGCCCTCATTCTGATTTTAAAACATTCACACATTTACTCATAATACTTCTCATTGTACGTAATTCATTCCATATTCTTTCATACAAATTATTTTTTTGTTTTTTATTCACTCCATTACTCAAATTTTCCCTCTGTTTCATTTCTCCTTTCTCACTTTCATTTCTTCTCTATGAACCTAAGGTTTCTTTTGTAAATTGAAACTAAGTCTCCAAAAAGAAATTTTTATAATTCTGAATTAAATACCCTTCCCTTTTCAAATCCAAATTCTAGTATGTTAATGAATTTAATAGAGAACATTTCATCCGTAAAAGCTGTCAACCAAATATTTTTAATAATATTTTATTATTTGTCAGTTTGTTGTTGTACAATTATTATTCTACCACTCATGGTGGTTTGTGTTATAGTATTTATTACACATTATTTTGTTTCACTTTATATTTTTTTTTTTTTTTTTATTATTGTTATATATAAATCAAAATGACTTCTTAATTCCTGTTTAAAGATCGTAATCGTTGTACATCTCAAAATATAAAAAAATATTTTGATTTAAAAGAGGAAAGTCGCCGACACACCCCTTTACCTATGGATACTAATCCCAATTGATCCACATTAATTTTACTTTATATATTTTTAATCCTGTTTTCTTTTACAGGTTAAATTGTTTTCTGAATTCAAAACAAGGGTCAACCAGAACTTTATATCCATAAGTAAACTTTCCCCCAAGCCTCCAGTTACAATTTTTTATTTTTATTTTTATTTTTTATTTATTAATTTAACAAAATCTCTTATTTTAATATTTTTAAATTTTATCAAACATATATAATAATGATACATATTAATACAACTGTATTTAAGCTATAATTATAAACGCAGAACTTAAAATTTACCTTTAAACAATTTAAAATCTTTTTTCTTATATAACTCACTAAGTTATTTACTTATACTAACTCTTTTTTTTTTTTTTTATATTCTTACATATTTCAAAACTTAATTCTATGCAGTTCTCTTCCTTCCTATATTAATTACTAGCAATGTTCATTTATAATATCTCGTTAAATGGATTGTATTGAATTTACCCCTTATCTCTTTAGTTTCAGGATTTGTTAAAATATACACATTTTTATAAGGATTACTTGATACCACAAACGGACCCTCATACAATGACTCAAACTTCTTTGTTATTTTATCTTTTGCCTTTGATTTATTTATTTTCTTAATTTTTACCAAATCCCCTATCTCATATTGAATTAAACGATATCGTTGGTTGAACTTTTGTCTACGTTTTTTCCCTTTTTCTTTTAAATTCCTTCGAACCAGCTCTCGAATTTGGTCTACCGAATTTAATCTTATTTCTCCGGTCCCTAAATATTTATCTATTGTTAGTGTGGTTGACTGCCCGTACATAATTTCGCACGGAGTAAACTCTGTACTTTCATGGTATGTATTATTGTACAATTCCTCCAATTCAGGTAAAACTTTCACCCAACTATTATGTTTATGTCCACAATATGTACGAAACAATCGGCCTAATTCCCTATTTACTCTTTCTACGGTGTTGGGTCTTGGGTTTCTAACTGTAGTGTAAATCACATTTACCCCCTTTTGTTTCATAAATTCTTTCCAAATTTTGCTTGCAAATTGTGAACCATTATCTGACATTATTGCTTGCGGTTTTATAATTTCAAAAAACTTCTTTGCCCTCCCTAATACTGAACGAGCTGTAGCTTGTCTTAATTCATAAAATTTAACAAATTTGCTAAAAGTATCCTGAAAGATTAAAATATAATTATATCCAAAAGCTCCAGTTGGTAATGGTCCGTATAAATCCACCATTACTATATCCCCTATATTTTCTGTAATTATAGACTGACATGGCCCTACAAAGTTTTTGTTTGCGGGTTTATTGATTTGACATTCATGGCATTTCTTCAATATAAGTTTGACTTGACGAGTAAGTCCCTTCCAATAAAATCTATCCCTTATGTATTTAATTACTTTAAAAGCCCCTTGATGACCCATCTCCAGATGTATTTGTTTGATTACATCTTCACTTAAACATTTTGGCAAATAAACTACAAATTCTTTATTCTTACCTACTTGAATATATAAAATTCCCTTTTCCTGTTTAATCCTTTCTTTTAGTCTTTTAAATTTTGTAGGATTTTCACTATTATTTTCTCTTGATTTTAATATCGATTTAATATCCTCATCTTGTATTTGTAATTCGGATATCTTTTTTAATTTAATAATCAGATCTTGGTTCTCCCTTCTTCCTACATATAAAATTTCTGGCAATCTAACTTTATCTTCTTGGAGCAGATCACTTGCCGGTGGATACCGAGACAAAACATCTGCCACTACGTTTTCTTTTCCTTTAATGTGCTCTACCTCATAATTAAAATTCTCTAAATAATTTATCCATCTCGTAACTCGCGCATTATATAATTTCCAATTCTTTACAAAAGTTAAGGCTTTGTGATCTGTTTTAATTATGACTTTAGTTCCCCTTAAATAAGTTTCGAATTTTTCTAAACAGTTTATGACCGCATAAAATTCCTGTTCTGTCACTGTCCAATTCAACTGAGCCCCTCTTAAAGCTTTACTATGAAATCCTATTGTTCTTATTTCTCCCTGATCATCTAGTTGATACAATACCCCTGCCATTCCTATGCCCGAACTATCAGTCTGCAAATAAAATGGTTTTCTCAAATCCGGATGTTGAAGTTCTATCGTTTTTATGAATAACCTCTTTATTTTATCAAAAGCTTGTTGTTCTCTTTCACCCCACCTCCAAATTGTCCCTTTTTTTAATAATTCACATAAAACTTGAGAATGGGAACTGTAATCAGGTATAAACCTCCTATAAAAGTTACACAATCCCAGAAATGCCCTTATTTGTTTTAACTTTTTCGGAACTGGGAATTCTTGAATTGATTTTACTTTATCTGGATCTGTTCTTAACCCCTCTGTAGATATTATATACCCTAACATTTTAACCCTTTTGCATATAAATTCACATTTTTTTAAATTACAAGTTAAACCCGCCTTTTGTAATCTCCCTAATACTACTTCCAAATGTTCAATATGTTGCGTGTAAGTTCCCGTCGTTATTATGGCCAAATCATCTAAGTAATTAACACAAAAATCTCTAACTTCGTGGCCTAAAATTTTGTCCATAGCCCTGCTAAAACTTCCAACAGAAGTTTTGAGACCTTGTGGTAATACATTGTATACATATGATTTCCCATTAAAAGTAAAGCCCGTATATTTTTTGCTATTATCAGAAATAGGAATTTGGAAATAAGCATTATTCAAATCAACTACGCTAATAAAATTTGCCCCATGAAAGGAATTCATGACATCTATCTGAAGTGGAGGTTTTTCTGTTTCAGCCACCATGTATTTATTAATTTCTCTGGCATCTAACAATACTCTAATAGATCCGTCTCGTTTTAAAGTAAATGTTAATGGACTGCAAAAAGGGGTAGATGATCTACTAATTATTCCCTGTTCTTCCATCTCCTTTAGTTTCTTTTCTACCTTTTCTCTATACGCATAAGGCACCGGGTATGTTTTTTTTACTATGGCCAAATGCGATTCCATCTCTATGTTATGTTGATAACAATTAGCCCTCCCCAATTTTTCTGAAAATAACCCTTTATATTTATTCAATAATTTCATTAATTTTTCCCTTTCATCAATCCCTAGTTTTGTCCCAGTTACTATTTCTTGTAGCGTTTTTTCTAAATTTTCTGTTTCTTCTATGCTAATCTCTTGTGACCTCTTAATGTCTAGATTTTCTTCGGTCTTTAAAAAATTTACTAAATGTCTCTCTCCATTTATTTCAAACTCTATACCCCTTTTTTCTCGAGTTATTTGAATTGTAACTTCCTTTTGTTGTAACCAATCAAACCCTAAGATTATGTGATTGACCAAACCGGGTACTACTAAACATCCCGTTTCTATGATGATATCGTTCAACTTTATAGGCAAAAGAACCATACTACGTATTTCAACACTTTTATGCCCTACCGCAGTTCTAATTTGAAATGATTTTACAGGCATAAGCGGAATTTGATTTGTTGGATTTGATTTAAGCACATTCCATAACTCCTCAGAAATGCAGGTTATGTCACTACCAGTATCTATTAAACTTACTACTTCATATTCAAATATTTGAGCTGTTATTTCCGATTTGAAATGTTTATACTCCTTTTCTTCTGATTCTTCTTCAAATACAGAATTAACTTTATCTATTTTTATATCTTGTAATGAGTGTTGTTCTATTTTTAGTTTCAATACCTCCACTATTTGTTCTAATATTTGGTCATTTCTTTGTACTTCTTCCCGAAATCCTAACCCCTCTCGTCTACCTCTGTCTACTAACCATCCCCGCTTTGGTATCATCAATCCTTTATTTTTCTTACCTAACGTTTGTCCTGGTTCCCAACCCATCAGATTCATTATTTTTAACACTACGTTCCCTGTGAATTTAACTGAATCGGGAACTACATTTTCAGTTTCTTTTAGTTTAAATTTACATTATTAGTTTTGTTCGCTTCTGTCACTGCATTCACTCCAGCTGGCTTGTTGTTTACCATTCTGTTTTGTCCTGTTGACGGGCGCTGCCAGGTTCTATATTTCTGTTGAACTTCCCTAAATTTCTCCTTGTCCTTCCCGGTCCCATATGCCGTCGAAACGTGTGTCTCTTGTTTGTTTATATCGTCCATATTTCTCAAAAACTCTGCTGTCTCTATTGTGGTTTCAATCTTGGATGTAAACCACCCCTGTTGAATGTACTTCGGAAAATGACGGATGATATCTGCTATCAATTGTTTCTCCGGAATTTTAAAAGTTAGCATCTGAGCTTTCCCTGCTAGTCGTAAGAAATGGTTCAGCATAGAAGGTGTTTTCACCCGATCCCAAACTCCCTGTGCTATATTTCTTCTAAGCTCGCTTTGTTCCTTCTCTCCCCAATAAGTTGAAAGAAAATCTACCTTGAAATCTTCAACCGTCTCCCACCTACTTTTATAAATCCGAGCCCACTCACGTGCATCACCCACCAAACATTCTAAAATGACTTCTAATTCTTTGCCATCCTTTGAAGCCTTTTTTAAATAAATGTCCAAATCCTCTAAGAAGGTCATAGGTTGAATCTGATCCTTCTCCCCAAACTTAGGTTTGTCCATATTCAAATTCCTTATATTATATATCACTTTTTTGTAACCTTCCCTGGATATTTCATTTTCTTTGATTTGTTCATTATTCTCCTTTTCTTTGTTTAAATTTTGTTCTGTTGTTTCCGTATTGGTTGTTTTACAGTGTTCCTCTCCACTTTCTGCCACCGATTCCGCTTCTAATCCGTTAGACGCTTGAGTTTTATATGTTTTAACTTCTTCGCTTAAGGCATCCACTTTAGTAGCTAAGGACATCATGGTCTGTTTCAATGTTCTTAAAAAGGCCCCCGTGGATTTTCCACTTTTTGGTTTTTCCTTGATTGTAGAATTTGATTTTTTTTTACGTTTTGATGTAGATTTATCTTCCTTTTCCAAATTTTGAAAACTTTCCGACTCCAAGATTTCTTGATTTTGATTTGTTTCCGTCTCTTTACTTCCAAGGCGTTCTGGCCTTTTACGCTTTCGTATAGGCTTCATTTTTTTTTTGTTTGATTGGTTACGATTTGTTTCCGTTTCTTTGTTTTTAAAGCGTTCTGAGCTTTTTCGTTTTTCGGTTAGACTTCACTCCCTTTTTTTTTTTTTTTTTTTTTTTTTTTTTATAAATAAATAAACTTGCCTAAAGTTTATTTAATTATAACCTTTTTTTTCAATTCTGGTTTCCTCCTGAAATCAAAATAATATAGCTTCCCTAATCTCTAACCATGTTTTAACTTTGATAAATAAAATAAATAAATAAGTAAATTATGCTTAAAACAAGGTTAGTGAAAAGTAATCAAGTCAATTAAATTAATTCAAAGTCAAATTAAAAATAATCAAATCTATTCAAAACGAATTAAAATTAATCAAGGTTATTCAAAGTTTAAATTAAAGTTATAAAATAAAGCAGAGGTTTAAATTTATTTTTTATATAATATTTTTAATCGAAATCAATCAAAATTAATTATAATTATTCAAAGTTTAAATTAAAGTTACAAAATAAATACAAAGGTTTAAATTTATTTTTATATAATATTTTTAATCGAAATCAATCAAAATTAATTAAAATTATTCAAAGTTTAAATTAAGGTTACAAAATAAATACAAAGTTTTAAATTTATTTTTATATATATTTTTTTTTTATTATTATTTATCTATCATAATTATTATTCATTTTTTATTATCACTGTCATCGAAGAACTATTTCCGTTTTTTTTTTTTTATATCATATTAACGCCCCCCCAAGTTTTATACTTTTGAAATCAGCAATCGCTCTCCAATGTTTTTTTTAATTATTTTATTTAGTTTGTTAAAACTTAATTATTTTAAGAATAAATTTTAAAATCCATTTTCCGTCAAACAATCGTAATATTTTTAAACTCCTGTGTTTATAAAAGAAACCATTAATCTTCCAAGTTTTATAGACTAGACTTAGCAATTGTGTAACCTAAGTCGCCACCCGTCATATTCCTATCTGTCTGTCAAAGTAACCCACGATTTTTATTAAAATATCCTAACTTTTGCGAATTCAATCTATAATGTGAACCCCCCCCAGATAAAATCATTAAGCAAATTATTATTGGTATTGTTCAATCATACATATTTTCTTACATATGTAATATCACTATAACGTTTTAATGTTTAAATTCATACATTTCTTTATGATGTTACGTAATTTTACGCAAGTTAGTCAGAGCCCAAACGAGCGCACATTCGTCTCTAATATCTGTGAGCTACTGCGGATGAATTGGTCGGAGCTTTGGATGGAATTGTTGCCAACAGCTCCTTTTAGCAACGCGTGACTTTAATTAACTCGAATAATCGATCAAACATCCACTATTTTAATTTTTAAGCCGATTTAAGGGAAACAGTTCCATTCTAAAAAATTAGTTGAATAAGCAGCCCCACGTAATCAAACCGTGCTTTCTATCCTAGCTTAGTTCGATCAGTCTTAAGATATATTGCGCCAGAAAAATGGATCCAACGTTCCATATATTACGCCAAATCTATCCGTACCTTCTTAGACCGGCCTCCCTAATTCGATCCGCTAAATGGTAATAATTTTTACTCTGTGTCAATTTGATCTGACTTTACCACGGCGTTCAAAAAGTGAAAGTTCACGAGTGTGTTGTCTCTGTCTATGTTGAGATTTGCTCTGCGACATCATATTAATCGTTACTTTCCAATATTAATTGTCAGAAGTTCCAAATAAATTATCATTTGAGAAACTAATATTACTTTGATGTAGTAGGCAATTATAATACGAAAATGAACCGCGGTGTCTCAAAAATTAACCTTGTATATACAGAACAAAGATAACTGTATGGACTAATTACGGCTAACCATACTGCTAGTGACATCTTCCGGCCTTCGCAAAGAAATGCTTTCAAATTTCAATCGTGTAGAACGCGTGAGATGAATCTTATACAAGCAAACCAACCGAGTTCCTCCTCTGGGCACCAGATGTCAACACAGAACCTACTCAAAACTTTTGTTAATCGCGATTTACTCGGTATAAAGATTCTAAAAGACATTAGTCTTAGTGTTAATTTTGTCCTAGGTTTCTGTGAACTTTATAAATGACAAAGTAATTATTATTTCAAAACACCCAAAGCCACATCAACAGACGCGCCTCGCGTTGTCGAATTTGACTCTATGAAAGATCGTTAAATCCCGTGTTAGTTCAGTTACTCAACGATAGGTGTTCATTTTTCTATATCGTAAACAAATCGTAGCTTTCGTATGAGACGGTGTCGACCTCTGGCGTTAAATCCTGTCAAGCCGTCATCGCCCTCCTTTAGCTAGTTAACAGCCCGGACCGAAAAATCGAACCATAGTTATAGGTACCAGCCTCGCATAGTTTCACCTAGATGTCGCTACTGGAAAGATTAGAATGTAATTATCGTAACGTTTTGACTTATTTGTAATTAATTTCCGAACAAAACGGAGTCACTGTGTTCTCTCATTCTTTCACTACGCTCTGTTACGCACATCGTCTCTGTCTCTCGCTTGTTTGGCAATACGAATAAAACAGAGTGGCAACGTCTCATAACAGCCAGTATTGCACGAATCAACAACTTCGCGTCGCTCATTGCGTTCCGAGCTGAAGATTAGAATACTCAACTAATCTGTACTACTCTAACATGTGGAGTCCGTCTCTCTCACACGCATCCACAATAATGTCCTGTTCTTTTTTAGATAATAATTGATTACTTTAAAAGGCCCAGCGGTATGGCAGACCGTAGTGATGCGCGACTTTAACTAAATTGGACAGTCGAACAACTAGCCACTATTTAATTGTTAAGTTGAATTAAAAAATAGTGCTTTACTAAAAAGTTAGTCGAATAAACGAATACTATTTTAATTCAGTAGGTAATAATAGTACGAAGACGAACCGCGGCGCCTCAAAATGATCTCTGTGTACACGGAACAAGGAACATTTCAATGAATATAGGCTTGCCCATGTGGTCGACTGCACGAGTCACGTATAGTATGCAGGTACCTAGTTCAAATCAAAAACACAACTCCAGAGTCCAGACAGACCGTTATGCATGTGTAACGAGCGCAGCTGATAGTATCTAGGTAACGTCTCTTTCACGCAACATGAAGGGCCTAGCACTGAGCCGGCGAAGGCAGCCGATTCGCGACGGAAAGCTGCGAGTCGGTTAAGTACCGAAATAAATAGTGGAAGAACAGGCGGAGGCACCCGATTCGCAACGGAAAACCGCGAGTCGGCTAGGTAACGAAAAAAAATTAGTGGTACTGCATTGGAAGAATGAATTCATTCAGTGTTTACCGACTTCAGTCGCACTAGTTGAATATTTTTGTTAGTTGAATAAGTCGAATACTTTTATTCATAGTCGCGCATCGCTAGCAGACCGTTCCGTGTTCCGAATTCGATAGTACTTAGGTTCACACCTCTCCTAAATAACGATTAACCAAATCCACTTAAACCACGCGTGCCTACGAAGTCCCAGTTCGGGGCGGACCACCAGTTACTAAGATAAATATTACCCCCAAATCAAAAGAACTTCTATGAACAACTTATAAATATTACCAATCTGTCAACCCACTCAATTGCTGCTACTTAAAAGTGAGTAGTTCACACTACCCACTTAATGACATAAAATACCCACGCGTCAATAGCAAATCAACAACAAAGTCCTGTTCAGTGAAATGAAAGTTCTCACGTCTCAAGTGTAACGATCACTCGACAACAATCACACAACAACGCTTTGTTTAGTGAAACTAATCACTCACGATTTGAGTGGAGTACTCTCGCAACAATAATCCTTTGTTTCCTAAGTAGGTGGGTTAAAGAATGACCTAATAACCCACATATTTTGTTTATATCGAAAACTCTACTAGAAAGAAACTACCAACAATAAAAACTAAATTATACCGTGAATAAGACCCGACAATAACAAATCCCATACCACAGACAACAAATTGCCAAGTTTTGGCTTGGCTTTAAAAATAAGAAAGTTATCGTAACATTATTAATTATTTCTTAGCAGTATCCTTAATAACCAAAATTAATCCTGGCGTAGGCACCAAATTGTAACACCCCCCCCTACCTTCTCTATTGTACCTAATAATCTAACTACCTATTATACCGCGCGCACTCACCGACTTCCTACTTTACTCTGTGGAGTTACGATAACTTTAATCTTACCTACTTCTTTAAACACTATAAATTGGCCATATGATCGTCTAGATATATACCTACGTTGTGTCTTGTAATAACTCGAGTTCTTTATTTGTTAATATTGTCGAGTCTTAACGTATCCTAACTAAATATTTTACCTTTTTATCGATATCCTCGTAATAGTTGCTACTAATTCTAATAGGAAAGATACCTACTTAAATTTTATTTTACTTCAGTACACATCGGAACAATTAATTAAAAGATTACTCCAGAGATTTATTTCCATTATAGTTTGATATTCCTTTGTAAAAGAATAAGCTACAATTAAAGTTCCTAGTAATATTTTGAACATTCTGATTTTACAATTTCTGAGGTTTATTAATTTTGACTCTAGGGCTTCAATACAGACATGTTTGTATTGTGCTATTTCAAGATACTTTTACGTGACAGGTTTGCATCTGTAAAAGATCCATTAGGGAAATGACAAGGAAATTACTTGTATAAATTATTTGCTTCTCAGATATAATTTTTAAGTTATTTCTTTAATTATTTGAAGGATGAACCAAATTTGATAAGGTTCATATCCAGAGATAAGCGACTTTTGGAGAACAGCCCCGTCCGCGCTGCCCTCGGTGGATTTCTTCCAATGCTTTTGGTCAATCCTCCCTCGCTTGGACATAGGTAATTACCTAATATTGTCCGTGAGTTTTATCCAAATGATATTCTAATTAAAATCAATTCCCTTTTACTTTAATACAAGGGATTTTAGAGGATCGCGAACCTATTTCTGTCGGAGTAAGTTTGTTAGTCATTTTCAAACATTCCAGGGAATTTTACATTTAATCAATAGCGCAAAATCAACCACATACATCCTTCACCTTTGGTTAACTTTGGGATTTATCTAGGCTTCCTGAAGCCTAGGAAAATCCCTACTTGATTCATACCCCTACTTACAAATAATTCTAAATATTCTCTGTAGGATAAATAGAATTCCTAGTTGGATTATCCAGATAGGAATAATCGCTTGTGAAAATTCTAGACTATATTTAAATGAAATTTTCCTTCCGAGAATGATAATATTCAATTACAAGATTCTCCTTTTATCTAGTATTTTAATACGTTTGATAATTATTTTGCCCGTTCCTTTATGAAAGAATAATAGTAAACTAAATTAAATCACCGGTTAAATTTTAGAAAATGCCAATTTGTAAGATTGGTCTACATACGCACTAATACAATGCCTATATAAGTGTGCCTAATTACCTGGCTAAATTGGGTGTGTGCGATTCAAACTTTGAGAAAACCGTTCTCATTTTGTTTTAAATGTGCAGTTAAATGTGTATGTCTTCTGACGAGGTGCAAGGTCAGAATACCTAGATTGAACTATTAAGGATAGGATATCTGTCGCTGTGTAACCTAAAGCGACAGACGGAGCCTAGAGGTTAGGAGTCAGGTTTAAGGAGGGATGAGATTTTGCCTTTCTAGCGGACTCACTAGAAAACCTTTTCAGGCGGATAGAGGTTTCCTGTCCAGCAAAAAATGGAGTCCTGAAACATTAAAATAGAAGATATTTTATAGACTACGACAGTCTAATAAATATCTTCCCTCGAAGATCGTTCACTTTTTCACTAGCTAAACATGACATTGACTTTAAATACCCAAGAACACTTGAAAAACATCACCAAAAAGAAACTAGTTAATTTCTTTTATTTTGGACGGCTTTTCAAATTAATTTTATATTTCACAAAAATTTAAACTTTCACTAAATTATATTCAATTTCACTTATTATGGTCTACTTCCCAGAATCAATCCTAATATTTCAAAGTATAAATTTCTAGCTTTTAAACGAACTTTAAGATCACTTCGTAATTAATTAACACAATTTAATATTTTACCCCAGCGTTACCACGCAAACGTGATACTACTCCCAGAATTATCCAGCACTGATCCCCCTTCAGCTGTTACCTTTCCTTTTAAAGTCGCCATCCAAGATAAAACATTTCATTCAATTTTGAATCTTATTCATACGATTCCTAAACAGGAATTGGTGTGTTGCTTCAAAGTATTCTGAAAATCGGATGTTTATATTTTTTGTATATAAACATTCTCACAGTCCAACTCTCTGAAAAAACGACAGAACAAACCCTCTATTGTTTCCGACCTCATTATTCAAGTATCGCTCGATTTATTTGATAACAATATATAATAATTTTATTTGAGCGTTTGTGAGATACTAATGAATCCAGTAAAAATGGTTCGTTACACATAGTATGCTGCAAGTAAGGCCGTTAAGTTAGCGACTTTACTCAATTTATACAGTGCATGTTCCCTCCACGAGCTGACCAGCCCTCGGGTAGGGCTGCGTGGAGGGTTTTAAGCCGTGATACACGGCGCCTAAACCAAAACAACCACTTAGGTTGAACCAACGCTCTTTGCTACCTTACGTTCCACTCCACGAGCTGACCAGCCCTCGGGTAGGGCTGCGTGGAAGGTTCAGGCCGCGATACGCAGCCGTATATGCCAACAAATGTAAATTAAAATGTCTTGAGTGGCTTACATCCCTAAATTATGAAGATACGGAGGATCTCCTAAGGGTTGTCAAGTAGTAATATGTGTTTTACTTTACACACACTACACTTACTCATTACACTTATTCGTTCTTCCAAACACACACATACACACGCACTCTCTCATGCACACACACACACACACACACACACACACACCTACACTCCGATACACACACACTTACATACACACACACTCGACTCGCATACTAGTAATATATTAAATTTTCTTTTGAATTTGAAATTGTTAACTAAACTAATTTCTAATCTATTGTACCTACTTTATACCTATAACTTGTTTGGAACTCATAACTTTTTGTAACGGGGGAGGGCGTTGGTGTCTGCGACACAGTTTTTATAACTACTGCAGATTATCATCGTTTTCTATTGTATTTTTTAAGCCTCTGTTTGTTGTTCCTCAATAAATAAATAATAATAAATAATAAATAAATAATAATAATAACACAACCACTTGGGTTGATCCAATCCCCACACCTGGTAAAATGGTTTACTCACGGTTTTCTCCGGCCAATGTCCAGGTGTTCGTCCAGCGAGTTACTCAGATCTTTTCACACGCTGAAAAGAAAACGGGTTAGGGTTCCAAAAGCCTTGATAGAGGCCTCGACTCGTGGCACCGCCGGTAACCACAAATCACATCAAAATCCAAACTTAGTCCATCCAAGGTGGTATCACACACTAAACCTCCCGGGAGGCCTTCAAAGGTCCAAATCTCACTCCCGATCAGGCTGATACGAACCGATTCCAATTATTTTCCAAATTCAAGATCCAATGCGTAATTAATCGACCCAAATCAAGATGAATAGTGTACTTTTTTTATTACCAAAACTCATAGAGAGTGTATCTGTCAAAGTCAACACCACAGGGTGCAAAATGTCTCGATTCCATGGTTACATGGAGGCGGCCCTATGGAACTTGACCCGAAATCAAACAACCACCCGCCCGGACAGGCCTCTAAGCCTGTCCGCTATACTACGGGGAGTCGTGACAAAGTTGCGACCGCTCGCTTGAGGACCGAATCCCCCACCATGACTTCAGCAAACCGAGGGGTCCCGTCTTTACCGGGAAACAAGTTAACAATGCGCCCCCGGCGCCAACGCAGTGGCGGTAGGTTAGCATCCTTAACTAACACAAGGTCTCCGACACTGGGAGGATCGGTTCGATCAGTCCACTTGAGGCGCTGCTGCAAAACATGCAAATATTCTAATGACCAACGGGCCCAAAAGTTTTGACCCATTTGTTGCAGCATCCGATAGCGCGACAAACGGCTGGAGGTTACGTTCCGTAGAGGGATCTCCGGCAGGGCTGCAAGTGGCTGACCGATCAAGAAATGGCCTGGAGTCAACGTTTCCAGGTCATTAGGGTCCGAGCTGAGCGGGCACAACGGACGGGAATTGAGCACAGCTTCAATTCTGCAAAACACCGTCGCAAGTTCCTCAAAAGTTAAGACAGTTTGCCCTATTACCCTATACATATGGGCCTTGGCCTGCTTAACTACAGCCTCGAAAATTCCTCCCCAGTGGGGGCACACTGGGGGATCGAACGTCCAGGTTATGCCCCGACGAGAGAGGCTCGTGCCAATGTCAATCCTATTCTCAAACAAAAACTTAACTACAGCTTGTAAATAACGGTCGGCGCCCTTAAAATTAGTGCCGTTATCCGACCGAATCAGAGACGGGAGTCCTCTGCGGGAAACAAATCTATCTAAAGCCGCAGTAAAGGCTTCCGTCGTAAGATCCGCAACAAGTTCAAGATGCACTGCTTTGGTGGACAGACAGACAAAAACGCACAAATAGGCTTTCACAACCTTCGCGTTCCTATGAAGTCGCGACGTTTTTACCAAAAAGGGTCCCGCAAAGTCGGTTCCAACCCCAGAGAAGGGCCTAGCCTCGTTGACCCGGTCAGGGGGTAGGTCACCCATCTGAGGTTGCATTGTGGCTGCCTTGAGACGATAACAAGGCAAGCACCGAAACACAATGCCCCGTACTGTCCGTCGACCAGACAAAATCCAAAATTCGCGCTGCAAAATAGCCATCAGGGCGTTGCAGCCAGCGTGAGAATTCTTGATATGGCGATCCTGCACCAACAATTCCACCAAGTGCGCCTTCTTAGGCAGCAACATAGGGTGGCGCGCCGAGTAAGGCAAACTGGCATTCCGAAGCCGTCCTCCAACCCGGAGTACTCCGGACTCATCAATGAACGGGTTGAGGCGTACAATGGCTCCTTTCAATTTGGGGTGGCCTTTTCGTA
Source organism: Operophtera brumata (assembly GCA_932527175.1). Taxonomy (NCBI): domain Eukaryota; kingdom Metazoa; phylum Arthropoda; class Insecta; order Lepidoptera; family Geometridae; genus Operophtera; species Operophtera brumata. The sequence goes on along the minus strand of OW052226.1, from coordinate 29,893,582 downwards.
AGGCATCCATCTCTACCCCGAAGTGTTCCTTCTGAACTGCCCGAATCCAATGGTGAAGTGCGGCATTCCGCTCTTCGATGGCGAGAACACTACTATGTGACCGGTTGTCAGGATGGCGACAATTGAAAAAAAAAAAAAAAAAAAAAAAAAAAAACAACAACACCCTTTTTTTTTTTTTTTTTTTTTTCTATGTGACCGGTTGTCAGGATGGCGACAATTGTGTACAAAACGCTTGATCCAAGCGGTCACTCCAACAAGCTTGTCGAGAGAGCTGTACCGATCCAAAAGCCAAGCGGTATCCAACACTGGAGCAGTCTCGACAAGGTGGACCCTCAAGCCCGAAGCCGGGGTCCCAACTACACAACTGGTAGGCCAGTGTGATTCAGGTTCCAATAGCCATTCTGGCCTCCACCACAGTGGGTGGGCAACAAGCTCAGGTGCCCGGCATCCTCTGGATGCTACGTCCGCTGGGTTCAATTCACCTGGTACGTGTCTCCAAACCAAAGCAGTTTCCGAATTTTGGATCTGCGAGACACGGTTGGCCACAAAGACCTCCAACGTATGAACTGACGACTTCAACCAACACAGAACAATCTGGCTGTCAGTCCATGCGAAGACACTCTTATCAAGGTTTACAGTGCCTTTCAAGTTATTGGTGACATGGTTCAACAAGCGCACAAGAAGTGCGGCCCCCGACAATTCCAATTTCGGGATAGTCAAACGCGTCCGAATCGAGGCCACCTTGCTTTTGGCCATCACCAAATGTATATCGACCGCTCCGGCGGAGCTAACGGTTCGTAAGTAAACCGCTGCTGCAAATCCTCGCTCGGAGGCGTCGCTGAACCCATGAAGGGTTGCTCTGTACTTCCCCGATGGGAACAACTTACGTGGCAGTTCGACCCTATTGATCTCCAGGAGCGAGGAGAAGAAATATTCCCAATCGCTCAACAAATCTCCGGAGAGCGGGTCATCCCAACCCAAATGAACTGCCCAAAGACGCTGCATAAACGTCTTGGTGTTCCCAATTCCAAATATCGCTGACTTGCGGGGTGCCACATCCAAGCCCAGCTGTCTCACTACACGTGCGGATACCATACAACCCTGTGCTCCCGTGTCCAATAGAGCACGTACACAGAGTGATCCACCATCGGGACCCCAAACACAAAGCGAGGCCGTGGGCAACAAAACGGTCTCGATTGGGCCGCCGGTTTGTAGTGAGTGGGCGGCGTACCCCTAGCAGGGATACTGCGAAGCGTCCCGTTCCGCGCGGGGTGGACGCTCGTAACGATCGAGCGGATCCCAATCAAATTGGTACGCTCGTCGTTCAACACGCGCGGTTTCCGGTGCCATATACCCATACACCGGGTTTCGCGAGTCCAAGCGGGGACGTTCGGCAAGCGGCGGCGACATCCTTCGCGCCGCTGGGGGCGGAGTTGATCGCGCACACCCGCCCGTAGGGCCCCCCCGTGGGGGCGGGGAGGTGCGTGTGACCGCCGCATAATTCTGCGCATTCGATGCGCGGGGGCCCCCCTGGGGGCCCCGCGTGGGGCCCCCCTCTTGTCGAGGGGCCCCTCCCGGGTTTTTATTTGTCGGGCTCTGGCGCTCATCTCCCGGCTGTCCGGAGGCCAGAGAAACATTCTCGACATGTGGGGGGCTCGAACCCCCACTCCTGTTCATACAGAGAATTGTGTGATGCTTGCCACCGCATGAACGACAATTTTGCGGGTGGGCACATTCTCGCACAAAGTGGGGCCCCAAGCATACAAAGCACCAATTCCTCTGTTTCGCCAAGTTGCGGCGTCCCTGGACCCGCTGTGCAAGGAACTTCCTGCACTTCGGCACTTGATGTCCTGGTTCCCTGCAGTACAAGCAGGGGGGGTCCGGTCCCATATTTCCTACATTATATTGTCGGGGGGCTGCAGGTCGCGGGTTCGACTTGACCTGACCTCCCGTCGGAGAGCCAACACGCACCGGTGCCCGAGAGGCCCCCGGTGGTCTCTGGGGGGTAGGTGTCAAAACAGGGATGTCGGCCCGGCGACATTCCGTTTCCAAAAACCCTATCAAATCCGTTACAGCCGGTAGGTGACGTGCGCTGTCGCCCCCGTGTAGGTGTTCAAAGCGTGCCCGAACCTCGGCCGGTAGCCGTTTTAACAAAAAGTTGAGAAGCAAATATGACCATTGGTCCACTGGTAGGCCCAATTTTCCCAAACCCTTGGTGGCCATCAAAACAGGATTCAACATACTAATGCGGATATCCGACACCTGAGTGACCCGTGGTATATTACAAATCCTCTCTAACAACGTGTCAGCCAGCCGGCGTATATTCTGATACCTAGCTATGAGTAGGTCGCGGGCGATTTCATAGTTTTCGTCGGTAACCGACAGATGTCCTACCAACTCACGTGGTTCACCCACGAGGACTGCCAATAATTGAGCCAATTTAAGTGCAGCCGATATGTCCGTCCGGGCATGTACCATGCTGTCAAACAAGTCGATGAAGGAAACCCATTCCTCCATCTTTCCATCAAAGACCGGTATCCGTATCGCAGGCAAGTGGGCTGCGAACTCCGGCCGGGTCCAACCAACCGGTTTTCCCCCCGTGGGTATACCAGAAGCCCGGGCGTTCTCTATTTCACAAGCCCGTTGCGTTACCCGGTCTGCCATTTCATGGCACTGCTCGATATCGGCCTCTACTGAGAGCGTTGTATCGGTCTCAACCTTCTCATCATCAATCGAAGCCATGTATTTTTCATAGCTGTGATGAGCTTTCTCCAATCGACTACTCACCTCCCTATACCGGACCAACAAAGCGTCGTCCTTGTCCGGTCTATCAACCAAAGCAGCCGCATTTGTCAACCAACGCAATTCAGACCGAATAGAAGCCCTGAACGTGGCCGACATGGTTACAAAACAAATAATCAAGTTTCAAATTATTTTAACCCCAAAAAAATACTTAATATTAATTTTCCTGCAATGGGAGGTATTTATGTAGCCCTACCTACCCCTTGAGGTGGTAGCCAACAACCATATGGTACTAGAAATCTAACAAAAACCACAACTTTTGCTGGTTAGATTTCCAGTAGCATTTCATCCGACCTCGCTCGGTTCTTACCAATTTATTTTTAAATATAGCAAATTTTGTCTATGTAAGAATTCAATCACAAGCGGGTATTCAAATCCAAAACACTTGGTAAGATCTACTTACTACATACAAGTACAAGTTCCTAGTACCTAAATAATAAAGTGAGTCTGTTACAATAATTTTTACATACAGACTTGCCGAACACTTTTATTCTATGTATAGAATTTTGCCTATGTAAGACTCAACAATTATATCAATTGCCTATCTGTATTTAGGTCCTAGTCTGTGTGTACAATTCACCCCGTGGGCACACAGTTATCTTACGGATATCAACAAATCAACAAAATGCAACCAAACAATGTATCATACTCAACGGATAATCAATCCGTTGGACATTGGCACAAGATATAAAACTATTACAATAGCCTAAGCTCAGTGGAAGCCTTAGTCTTGTCCGAGGACAATACAATATTGTCACAATGCTCGGATGGTTTTACACTCCAATACAGTGAACTTTTCAAAGTTCACTGATTAACCACGTCTCTGAATACCATTTGTTTACTCTTAATACTCTTTGCTACCTTACGTTCCACTCCAGGAGCTGACCAGCCCTCGGGTAGGGCTGCGTGGAGGGTTCAGGCCGCGATACGCAGCCGTATATGCCAACACAACCACTTGGGTTGATCCAATCCCCACACCTGGTAAAATGGTTTACTCACGGTTTTCTCCGGCCAATGTCCAGGTGTTCGTCCAGCGAGTTACTCAGATCTTTTCACACGCTGAAAAGAAAACGGGTTAGGGTTCCAAAAGCCTTGATAGAGGCCTCGGCTCGTGGCACCGCCGGTAACCACAAATCACATCAAAATCCAAACTTAGTCCATCCAAGGTGGTATCACACACTAAACCTCCTGGGAGGCCTTCAAAGGTCCAAATCTCACTCCCGATCAGGCTGATACGAACCGATTTCAATTATTTTCAAAATTCAAGATCCAATGCGTAATTAATCGACCCAAATAAAGATGAATAGTGTACTTTTTTTATTACCAAAACTCATAGAGAGTGTATCTGTCAAAGTCAACACCACAGGGTGCAAAATGTCTCGATTCCATGGTTACATGGAGGCGGCCCTATGGAACTTGACCCGAAATCAAACAGCGCATATGAGTACTGGTACAGTGTGTAATTTCCAATTCAATTTACTGTCTATTTGTAGTCCCAAGAACCGTGTAGAATCAATAAAATTAAATTTAACATTTGAGTAATTAATGTCCATATTTGGTAAAATGTTTAGTCTTTGCTTAAAGTCCATTAGGTATGTTTTAGTTAAATTAATGCGTAAGTTATTATATTCAAGCCAATTAATAATTAATGACAATGTTTTGTTGATCTCAGGTTCTGTATTAGTCAAACGGTTATTAGTAAATATAATCGTGCTATCGTCAGCAAATAATGTCATATACATAGTTATTAGTGATATTAGGAAGGTCATTAATATATATATATAATAAAAACGCCATAACTTACTGTCCTAAGCTCTGAAGTATACGTTGTATCACAGAGTGTTCGCGGACATACTCTGGTTATTTGTGTAATTTGCTGCCTATTACTTAAATACGACTTAATAAGGTTATTGGCATTCCCTCTTACACCATTTCTCTCGAACTTGTCAAGAAATATGTTATGGTCAACATGGTCAAATGCCTTAGTCATATCCATGTAGAGACCAATGGCAGTTTGCCTTTTATCAACGTTTGTCACTACTCTGTAAAGGAAGTCATAAACAGACATATTAATTGACTTTTTCTTACGAAATCCATATTGACGATCTGTGAACAGATTGTAGCATTCAAAAAAGTTACTTAGTTTACTGTAAATAACCTTCTCAAATATTTTAGATATTACCGGAATCAGAGCCACAGGGCGATAATTATTAATATCTTCTCTATTGCCTTTCTTGAATAGAGGCTTTATTATGGATAACTTTAATTTATCAAGGAAAACGCCTTGTTCAATACACAGATTAATTACATGTGTAATAATAGGATAATAGAGATTGTGTGTATAATAGGGGCCACAATAATAGCAACTTCCTTAATAATTTTGGTGGATATTCCATCGTAGCCTACACTATTTGTGTTTTTAAGGGAGATAATAGTCTTTATGGTGTCAAAAGGAATAATCGGTGCAAAAAATATAGAATTAGTAGAAAAGTTTATGTCCTTGTTATATATTTTACCAACACCACTATAATTGTCAATGTCAGTGCTTAAGTTATAATACATTTTACTTATATTACTAGAAGTGTTCAAAATATTATGATTCCCATTAAACTTAGTTATGTTATTATTATTATTACCAATACCATTATAAATGTCAGTTTTAATATTAATATTTTTGATAATGTCAGTATTATTACAATTAAATTATTACTACTATTTAATTTAACAATGTCAATAAAATAATTATTAAAAATATTCGCAAGCTTATTAGGGTCAGTGATTTGTTCATTATTTAATACAAGTTTTTTGATACTATCTGGCGGTTCATTATTCTTTAGATTATTAATTATATTCCAAGTAGCTTTAGTTTTGTTATTAGATTTTTTAATATAATAATCATTTTGAGCTTTTTGTGTCAGCCTTATAATTTTTTTAAAACGCTGAGCATAACTCTTGTACTTATTTTTACACACATCATTTTTAGTATGCCTGTATTGCCACAATAATGTCCTTTTTATTTTGCTGCATTTTTGGATGCGATGGCGAACGGTCTTGATCTATCCACCGACGGTGGTTGATTATTCCAACGGTTGTCAGTTCTGCGATATTCAATATCATATCTAAATATCCTTATACCTACTTGGACACCAGCCAGTTCATTGAGCAGTAGTTATTGATTGAATTGGTTTATTATTAGAAATCGTGGTAGACCTTTGGCCAGAAATAAGGCTGGATGAATAATACTTCATCCACTCGATAGACTTATGATATAGTAACGGTCACAGGAACTCGGTGGATGGAGGAAGCTCAAGCTAACTTTTCTTGGCTTTGGGAGCTCTACATCCTGCTGTGGGCATCCATCAGCTGATAACGAGGCCTGACAAATACATTGCTATATTGAATATATAATTTTGTCTCTAATAAAATGAAATGAAATACATTTATTTGACAACAGACATATACACATAAAGCCCTTCTCCTATTACGATACCCACAGGCGATTCAAGTACCCTGCAAGTCTCGGAGACTAGTCGCCGCCAAGTATCAGGCTCGCAAACTAGCCTGCATTCAAATGTATGTGAGATACTTGGCGGCGACTAGTCTCCGAGACTTGCAGGATACCTTCAGGATACTTGAATCGCCTGTGCGTATCGTAATGGGAGAAGGGCCTAACAGACAGAATAAATGAAAGCGCAGATTAACAAACAACAATAACAACAACATTACATACCTACTGACGTATCTTAAATTAACAATAGTGCTAATATTATTCCGCTCTGGGCGATGGTGTGTGGATCCAGACGGGCCCAGTGTCAGCATAATACTGCTCCACATACATAACCATATGGAGCAGCCCAGGAGGGCAATTCTCGGATTGTAGAGATTATATCTAAATTAGAGATAATGTCTACAAAAAATGACACGAAAATGTCAAATCGTATTCGATTTGAATGATTTTGGTCGACTTATGTCTATTTGTGACATCACGAGAATAGCAAATTAAGATTTTATTAGACATTCGCCATGTTTTTTCGACATATGTCTAATTCGACTTAATCTCTAAAGCACAAGAATTGCCCTCCTGGTTTTCAGACGGGCCGCAGAATTATCTCCTTTTTATCATAGGATAAGCAGGCGCACGGCTCAGTGCCATCCTTACCTCATCAGTATACCCGCAATGCGCACCAAGCGTTTCAATATGGGTCTCTTTACGGCAAGAGTGAATAGGTGCCTTATAGACCTTCGTGCTCCAACGTTGGCCTCATCGTCACTTACCAACAGGGGAGATCGCGGTCAAACGAGGGTCTATGTTAAAAAAAGACTTCACGGAAGGATTCATAATTATATGTCAAAACCAAATTAAAAATGAATGAATGTCCCGTTTATTTCAGTTGGAGTATTTCTGGTGTCCGACAGTGCTGCACATCTCGGCGGCCAACAGCACAGAGTGGACCCTGCCCAAGGGGAAATACAAGTTCCACTTCCACAACAGCGCGGGACTCGGCTATGAGATACAAGAGTGCTGGGACTGTATTAACGAAGGTATAACATAATAATATAAGCTTTTATTGCTCTTACACTCTAATATTTAAAAAATAACAATTTATTTACTTATCCTAATAACATATAAATAATTAGTTATTCCGTTTTTCGGGTATCTCAACCAGGGTAAGTACCACTTTGAGCGGTAAAAGCCTCCTCCATCTGCCTCCATCTCTCTCTATCTCTAGCTGCTCTGCTCCAGGTAATGCCTGCCGTTTTAGCGATGTCATCGCTCCAACGTTTATGCTGTCTTCCAGGCCGTCTCTTTTTGTCCATGGGGTACCAGTTAATTATAGTTTTCGACCACCTATCGTCTGTCGCTCGCTGTACATGTCCAGCCCATTTCCACTTTAGCTGAAGAACTTTTTTCACAGCGTCTTTTTCCTTTGTCTTTTTTCTAATTACGGTATTTTTGATTTTATCCTTCAGCTTATGACCTGTGTAGCTTCTCTCGAGTCCTCTTTGACATACTCTTATTTTAACGAAGGTATAACATAACACCAAACAGTCACATACTATGTCCTGATCCCACAATAGGATCCCTGTATCAGGAACTACGAGTACTATGGTACCACAACACCCATACCCGGAACAAATATTTGCAGATCATACTAAATGAGCTGGGGGCTAAAATAACCACTATGTGGAGCCCTGACACAGCGACACGGCGTCGCGGCAGACCACGCAGGAGATGTCGCGACGAAATAGACTCTTTTAACAAAAAATTCCAAACAATAGCACAGGATCGTAGTGACGGAGGCCTTTGTCCAACAATGGGATGATTCAAGCTGACAGTAACAGTAACATACAAACATTTGACCCGCAAACGACCACGAGACACGTCCACACAGACCGAGCATTCGACTCGCGAGGCAACGCGCAAGCCCGTGCGGATGCGGATATTGGCCTGACATATAGTATTATGTTATCTGTGGCCTGACTTATTTGACTAGTATTTATGTACATAATACACATAAAATGCGTAAATAAACTGCTCGTAATTTGTGTCAACATTTTATTACTATAAACCCAAACATTATATTGCACGTCAACAACTATGCTGTTTAATTTTCGCGCTCATAAAACTATATTACTCAAATATTAAAATATGAAAACAGTCGTTTAAATGACGCGGAGATTAACCGCGACCGAGTCTGACTGACGTCAGGACTTTAAATAGTTTGCAATTTTCTGTCTCACGGCTTCGCACGATCATCATCATCATCATCATCATTAGCAGCAGCAGCAGCCTTTAGACGTCCACTACAGAGGCCTTAGACAATAGTACATTAAGGTACGAGTGTGTAATGTTGGTGATACCGCTGAGGCGCCATTGAGACCCTTGGGCCGCTGTTAGGTGAGGGTCTTAAGAGAGCCGAGGGCGGTAATCATCAATACACATGTGTATCATACGACGTTTTTCAACTCACTTGTGAAGAAAATAATAATAAAACAGAAATTCACACTTTGTGTAAATGTTCAACTGTCTCTATAAAGAACTCACTTGTGAATAATAGCAATGAAAAAGTCACAGTTTGATTATAGGTGTAAAACAGAAATACACACTCTGTGTATATGTTCAACTGTCTCTATAACTCACTAGTGAATAATAGCAATGAAAAAGTCACAGTTTGATTACAGGTGTCATTATGTACCTAATTGCGGTGAAATAAGAGCCAGTTTATGAGCAAGTGTGTTGAAAAGTAACATTCTATTGGCGATGAAGCTAGTAAAAAAGCCAAGTATGAGATTGACGTAAGCTTTCCAAATGTCACGTGGTCAATTGTAGAAATGGAATCGCTTCAAAGCGAATGCCATTTGGCTAGGCCAGCAGGGCTCCAAACGCGAAAATTTTTAACGTTTAAAATTACATCTCAATTCAAGCAAGGATCCCTCAATCCAGACGTACGATATAACGTCAGGTCATAATGTCCAAAATCGCGATCCCTGCAAGAGTCCCCCACAGAATGCAATGGGAGTATTTACCGTAATCACCACGCTTTGCAGGCGGATTGGTGATTGCAGTATTGGTGCTCAGGTGGATGCTGGTGCCCATCCCCTGATGTAGGTAATCCCTTCGTTGGCTATTGAGATATCCACGGGTGGAAACGGAGGGGTATATCTTAGGCCGGACACATAAGCTTTCTTTCGTAAGATAGAATATCCTTATTTCTACAGCTGTAATAGGAATGTGCCGTGGTGTTTTCGTACTGAGAATAGAGCCCTCCGACTCCTCACGTGGACGTCGTAAAAGCCGAATAAGGTATTACACATTGGGGTGGGCAGCAACATCATGAGTACTTAACACAAATACTGCAGTCACCTATCCGCCTGCCAAGCGTGATGATTATGGCAAATCACTCCATTGCATTCCTTCCTCCCTCGTCAAGCAGTTTTTTTTTTAATTTGTTGTATGACTGATCATGCAGATGCCCCACCTGATGTGGGATAACCACTGCCTTTAACAAAGCATTACCATGTCGCATGTGCCTGTAATTTCACAAGCACCCACACCCGTCAAACTGGAACACAGCATTGCGAGCACTACTGCTTTCTGGCAGAAATAGGTATGGAGGTAGTACTTTACTTCCACGGACGAACTCTTTCACAAAAAAAGCGGCCAAGTGCGAGTCGGACTCGCCCATGAAGGGTTCCGTAGCAGCAAGTAACATAATATAAAAGTTCTTGGATGGATTACGATTTATGACGTATTAAAAAAAACTACTTACTAGATCTCGTTCAAACCAATTTTCGTTGGAAGTTTACATGGTAATGTACATGATATTTTTTTTTTAGTTTTGTCATTATCTTATTTCAGAAGTTATGGGGGGGGGGGGACACTTTTTACCACATTGGAAGTGTCTCTCACGCAAACTATTCGACCTATCCATAGAAACACACGTATGGGTTTGATGTTTTTTTTTTTTTTAGTTTCAGTTCTAAGTATGGGGAACCCCAAAAATTTACTGTTTTTTTCTATTTATTTGTGAAATTCTTAATGCGGTTCACATAATACATCTACTTACCAAGTTTCAACAGCCTAGCTCTTATAATTTCGAAAAAAGTGGCTGTGACATACACGGACAGACAGACAGACATGACGAATCTATAAGGGTTCCGTAATTTTTGGTTACGGAACCCTAAAAAGCTCTACTACTACTACTGTCTTACTGATGTGATGTGTTTTCATTTTGTTGCAGGTTTACTAGAGAGTCCCAAAATGGCGTTAGACGAAACTGTCCTTCTATCAAAACTGACTGATACAATGAGAGCTCAAATTGGTGTCTTAGACGCACTATGAGTGCTACCAAATATGAATGAAAGTACACAAATGCCAGTATGTATACAGTGTTACTCGTAAATTGTACGAACGAGTACAATTTACATTATTTATAGCACCTACTTACGTATTTAAAATTTTGCTCTGGCTTCTCAACTGAGCGTATTATCAGCGACTAGCCTAGACAAGTGACTTTGAAGGGATGGCGATGAAACTCCGCTGAATAAATGTATGGGGATGACAGGAGCGTTTGTCATACTCTGTCGATCTACGTGAAACGCCCCATGCATTATCTTAGCGATTATTTTCATCCAATTCGTATACCACATTTATGGGGTGTAATAACCATGAAGTAACCACCTTTTTTGAAACAAAAAATAGCATAATATGCAGAGTTGATAGCGTATAATACAGGGTGTAACATAATACCCCTATAAGCCCGGGGAGGGGGTATTCTACACATCATGGTGAATAACTTTAATTCTACGACTTTTTAAATTTCGAAGTTTTTCATTCATGAAATGCCTCGTAAGAATCCTGAAATTCCTCCAAAAACATACGTAGAACAACATGAGGACGTTACGATACGCTAGGGTACCTTGCGTGGGGTTACGTCATGTTCTGTTAGGTACATTTTTGGAGGAATTTCAGGAATTTCTAGCGGAATTTCAGGATTTTTACGAGGCACTTCATGAATGAAAAACTTCGAAATTTAAAAAGTCGTAGATGATGATGATGATGATGTGTAGAATACCCCCTCCCCGGGCTTATAGGGATATTATGTTACACCCTGTATATTAATGCCAAGAGGAACAAAGCTTTGTGATATTTATCCACCTTTTGCCTTAAATGTTAATACGCTAAATGTACTGTATTTACCTCAACTGAACTGTGATTCCAAGTGTGTTGTGAGATGTTAAATTATGTTTAAAAATAATTAAAAATACTGAAATTAATTCTTTGCATTTTTAATTGTGACCAAACCCAGACACAGTTATCGCGTTGATTTATACCACTTTTTGAAATAATACCATAAATCTACAATGTTTTTCTGGTAATTCTATGGAAAAATATATTCAAAACAGTCTCTGATTCCTTCAGAAAGGCATTTTTCACTAGGGACCGGCCCTGTCGGGTTGCGCGAAATTACTGGTAATGGAACTGCGCAACACAACGGTCGCTTCAAATATTTTTGAAAAATTATAAAAAAAACTGTCCTACCATATGGGGTATAAATTTTCAGAGCTCAATAGGATTAAGAATGTATTTTTCTGTAATGGATAAGAAAGTCATAATGGACGTCAAAGCCTGCTTTTTTACCAAAGTGTTGTTATTAACTTTTTTTACTTCCTGTTAGGTTAGACAAACAAACAAACAACAAATAATAATATTTAGAAAACTTGAAACATTTCGCATTTTGCCTGGTTTTTAGGGTTCCGTAGTCAAAGACAAGGAACCCTTATAGATTCGTCGTGTCTGTCTGTCTGTCTGTCTGTCTGTCCGTGTATGTCACAGCCTTTTTTTTCTGAAACTATACTGTTGAAACTTGGTAGGTAGATGTATACTGTGAACCGCATTAAGATTTTTACACAAAAATTGAAAAAAAAACAATTATTTTTGGGGTTCCCCATACTTAGAACTGAAACAATTTTTTTTTTTTTTCATTAAACCTATACGTGTGATGATGGATAGGTCTTCAAAAATGATGTTGAGGTTTCTAATATCATTTTTTTCTAAACTTAATAGTTTGCGCGAGAGACACTTCCACAGTGGTAAAAAGTGTCCCCCCCCCCCCCCCCCCCCCCCCGTAACTTCTAAAATAAGAGAATGATAAAACTAAAAAAAATATATGATGTACATTACCATGTAAACTTTCACTCAAAGTTGGTTTGAACGAGATCTAGTAAGTAGTTTTTTATTTTTGGGGTTCCCCATACTTAGAACTGAAACTCAAAAAATTTTTTTTCATCATACCCAATACGTGTGGGGTATCAATGGCTAGGTCTTCAAAAATGATTTTGAGGTTTCTTATAAAAAAAATCCTTACTGAATAGTTTGCACGAGAGACACTTCCAAAGTGGTCAAAAGTGTCCGTCCCCCCCCCCCCCCCCCCCCCCCATAACTTCTAAAATAAGAGAATGATAAAACTAAAAAAAATATATGATGTACCATGTAAACTTTCACTCAAAATTGGTTTGAACGAGATCTAGTAAGTAGTTTTTTTTTAATACGTCATTAATCGTAATCCATCCAAGAACTTCTATATTATGTTACTTGCTGCTACGGAACCCTTCATGGGCGAGTCCGACTCGCACTTGGCCGCTTTTTTTAGACGATGATTGTTTGTTTTTATTTTATTTTTATACTACTTGAATGGCGAAACAAGCAGATGGCCCACCCGATGTTAAGCGGTAACCTCTGCCTATGAACAGTGCATTACCTCATAGGCCACGTCCACCTAGGACGCGCCCTATGTGGCATTGCATTCCGCCCGCCACCCTGAGACATAAAGATGAAAAGTCTCATGCGCCTGTAATTTCACCGGCACCCTTACTCTTCAAACCGGAACACAGCAATGCGAGCGCTACTGCTTTTTGGTTGTTCTTTGAGATTGTGTCTTGAGTCGATTCCTGACGGTTCTGGTTAGCGCAATAAAACGAGAAGCTATCTATCAAAAGTTTATTCAATGGCGTCAAATCAATACTTGAAAAAGTAAAGAAAATAATTTTAAATGCTAGATTCTCCTGCTTTAGTCTTAAATTCCACTAGAAGGCACATTTAGTAGATGCTCCTATGAGATGCTCACTGAAAGTGCAGCGTCTACAATATTTTATGTTGTGAAGTGAACATCAGTGATACTGCCATCTAGCGAGTTATTTGTCGAAACTCTCGAAGACGTTGCGGATGATGGCGGCGCCCTCGCGGATCTGCGCCTCGGTGATGACGAGTGGCGGCGCGAGCCGGATGGTCTGACCGTGAGTTGTCTTCGCGAGGAGACCCGCGTCTCGCAGTCTAAGGCACACTTGGTATGCGGGGATATCTATATGAGAAAGATAGAATAAATAAACGATCTTTGAGAACCTGTTAATTTTAACTAATGCACGGTTTTGAGAACCCGTCAAGTTAATTTTGACTAACGCACGGTTTTGCGAACCTGTCGAGTTAATTTTAACTAATGCACGGTTTTAAGAACCTGTCAAGTAAATTTTAGCTAATGCACGGTTCTGAGAACCCGTCAAGTTAATTTTTACTAATGCACGGTTTTGAGAACCCCTCAGGTCTCTGAGAAACCGGCAATTGTATTTTAACTTATCCACGGTCTTTGAGAACCCTTCAAGTTAATTTAAAGTAATACACGGTCTTTGAGAATCCGTCAAGAAAATTTTAACAAATGCCCTTTCGCTAAAGGTCACTTTCGTCATAGAATAAATAATAGTACAAGTACTTTCGTAAAAAAGTCCCTTTCGCAATATGCCCTTTTCTTAAAAATTTGCACTGATCTTATAATGTAATTTCGATCGTAAGATCGTGGGTTCAAACCCCGGTCGTGCAGCAATGTACCATATTTGCCCTCCATAAAATTATGTGCGCAATGGTAGGTGCTCTCAAATGGTGAAATAAAACATCGTGAGGAAACCGGCATGTCCTAGAACCAACAATTTCAAGATATGTGAAATTCGGATGAAAGGAGCCGTGAGGCGCACTTGAATCCTTTCACCACACTGGTTCTTTCACTATTGGTCACAAGGCCCTTTTCAGGATCATCATACCTCAAGCTGGTCTCTTAACGCAGGTTGACCAAGACAGAACCAGTTGACAAAGTACCTACGTTCGAAAAAAGTACCTTTTCTCCTAAAACTACTTCTACCACAGAATAAATAATAGTGCCTTCTACCAACATTGTTTGTATGCAATAATACGTACCGTCGTTCGCAACAAGGGCACACATCAGTCCTCGGCCGCGCACTGTACTAATGTATTTCTTGGGAATCTTGCTCAGTTCTTCACGGAATATTTTCCCCATTCTCTCAGCGTTCTCGGGCAACTTCTCTTCAAGTAAAACCTGAAAGTAAAAGTGCAACCAATAAGGAAACGCTGAATAGAAGGCTGTCGATTCTGTAGAGCACTATATAAATAGATTCAATTTAAATTAGTAAATACTTATTTTCATATATCTTTATTTCTTATATCTTTGTTTCATGTAAAGCGGGGATGCGTGGGAAAGGTCTTTCAGAATCGAAAGCAATCACGTATCTATATAAATAAGTTTTTTGTGAAAAATACTTTTTTAAATACAACCTTTTGTAAAATTAGTGATCGTAACCGTGTGCTGATTAAAATGAGCCTAAACACTGCCAGTCTACTATTATCCATCGAGGAGTTCTGTTGTCCACCTTTCGTCTCCATCATCAAATCAGCTTGCTGTCACCAACATATTGTATTGTCATCGGAACTTGACAGGTATACCAAAGTTCGCTCAGTCGGTTGAGGATTACTGGTTTAAAATTCAGTTGCAAGAATCCACCCAGAAAACATACATTGCAAGTTAAATAAAAGCTTGTATGTAAGACTTCTAATCACTCTTCACACTAAATAAAAAAAAGTGCTACCCATTTACAGCTTTAAAAGAGACACCTCAGCTCAACTTGGTTGGGAGGTATTTCACCATCAGCCGAGAGAAGTCTGCTGGACATAGGCCTCCCCCCTGATTACCACGACTGTCCTGAACTTCATCCACCTACATGACGATCCATCATATAGGGTACGTCCCACACTGTGTTGTCCAGTTCGTGGTCGCCGCTGTAGAACCTTTATTCACAGGTTGTCGGTTCTACGAGCTGTATGACCTACGGATTCGGGAGGGATTACGTATAGGTACCTTGATCGCCTCTGTAGCAACCGCACACGCCAGTGGATTGCCACCGTATGTCGAGCCGTGAGTTCCTGGTGTGATCACCTAGAAATTAACAACATTTCATATAACTTTTGAAACTATCATGGTTATATACATAATTTTCACTAGAAACGGGATATTTACCATGATTTTTGAGTTTTAAATGTTCCCGATATTTCGGCACAGTTGCATGCGCCAAGATCACGGGAGAACTAACTAAAGTCTTTGCGAGTAGATGTTATAGGCAGATATATCGATCTACCCACTTACTCACTCTTTAAAAAAAACATATCATGGTAAATATCCCGTTTCTAGTGAAAATTAAGATTTCATATATTCGTGATTACCAAACCAAACGATAAAACAATAATAATAACTCCCAACAGTCACATACATAAATATCCCCGAGAGGTTGCGGGTTCGATTCCCGCTGCGGGTCAAATTTTTGTATGTTCTGCAAATATTCTTTCCTGGTCTGCGTGTTGTGGTACCATAATACTCGTAGTTCCTGATACCCACGCCACCGGGGAACCTAGTAATGGGTGAGGACTATGTATGTGACTGTTGGGTGTTATTTAATACACCTTTTTTCGTGTCATAAAACGTGGCTCTGAGAAACCATCAAGCAAATGAACCTTGGTTGCTCAATTGGTGTTATAAAGTTAGTCGCAACCGAACGTACATAACAACATAACATAACACCCAACAGTCACACACATAGTCCTGACCCCTCACTAGAGTTCAACAATCACACACATAGTCCTGACCCCTCACTAGAGTTCAACAGTCACACACATAGTCCTGACCCCTCACTAGAGTTCAACAGTCACACACATAGTCCTGACCCCTCACTAGAGTTCAACAGTCACACACATAGTCCTGACCCCTCACTAGAGTTCAACAGTCACACACATAGTCCTGACCCCTCACTAGAGTTCAACAGTCACACACATAGTCCTGACCCCTCACTAGAGTTCAACAGTCACACACATAGTCCTGACCCCTCACTAGAGTTCAACAGTCACACACATAGTCCTGACCCCTCACTAGAGTTCAACAGTCACACACATAGTCCTGACCCCTCACTAGCGTTCAACAGTCACACACATAGTCCTGACCCCTCACTAGAGTTCAACAGTCACACACATAGTCCTGACCCCTCACTAGAGTTCAACAGTCACACACATAGTCCTGACCCCTCACTAGAGTTCAACAGTCACACACATAGTCCTGACCCCTCACTAGAGTTCAACAGTCACACACATAGTCCTGACCCCTCACTAGAGTTCAACAGTCACACACATAGTCCTGACCCCTCACTAGCGTTCAACAGTCACACACATAGTCCTGACCCCTCACTAGAGTTCAACAGTCACACACATAGTCCTGACCCCTCACTAGAGTTCAACAGTCACACACATAGTCCTGACCCCTCACTAGAGTTCAACAGTCACACACATAGTCCTGACCCCTCACTAGAGTTCAACAGTCACACACATAGTCCTGACCCCTCACTAGAGTTCAACAGTCACACACATAGTCCTGACCCCTCACTAGAGTTCAACAGTCACACACATAGTCCTGACCCCTCACTAGAGTTCCCTGTGTCGTGGGTATTAGAAACTACGAGTTACCATAACACCCAGACCAGGAACAACATTATTTGCAGAACATAGAAACATTTGTCCCGCAGCGGGAATCGAACCCGCAACCTTACGCATCTCAACCGGCTACTCGCCTGACACGCTATAGGTCGTATATACAGGTTTAGTAGCAGGTACTCACGTCCATAACACTGTGGTTAGCGAGCACTGCGGAGACGGGCAGCACTCCCCCGCTGAGCGCCTTGCCCAGGATCAGCACGTCGGGCTTCACGCCCTCGTGGTCCACCGCTAGCAGCTTGCCGGTGCGACCTTAACAACATAAGATTATATCCATTACCACCCGCCTGTGCAAGGCCACTGCTGGACGACTGGTCTTGAGACGCCCCCATCCACCGCCTTCCTGCTCCCTTTAAAATGTCATCGGCAGAGGGCGGTTGTCTGGTTCAGGGTCGCCCTTCGTCTTTTGGCAATACTTTGCCAGTTCAGACATAGTTCAAGATAACGCTGCTAAACATCATTATACCAGCATACAAATTACCAAAAATCTCAATTCAGATCATAATCTATTATACGCTACTTACTAAATTTCATCAAAATCGGCCGAGCCGTTACGGCATGATTGAGTAATAAACAAACGGTTAAACTTTCGCTGTTATAATGTAGTGGAATTTGGTCTTGTATAAGTACCTATACAATAGTCATCATAGCCTGTAGCAGTTCAATCCTAGGGGGAGACCTATGTAGGCTCTGCACGAAGCAGTGTAGAAAGGCCTTGCTCTCGAAGGCCCGAAGAAATTTTTGATGTCGCAGGAAGTCAGTGGATGGAGGCGAGTTAGCAAATTCAAGGAACAACTACACAGGTGTGTCGTGTACACTGCATGGATTTTAGTATGGAAAAACAAAAAGCGCCCCCTAGAAAAATCCTAAATCCTCCCTCACACCTTGAGAACCTCACTTTACATCAATCCGTGTAGTGTAGGTAGGTACATCACACACGCGTGTTGTTGCTTGATACATAATGACTAGGCGGTCTGTGTGTTTATACATTAAGGAATACCTAAGTTGTATCTTATCTTATCTTACCCAAGCCAGTCTGCACCTCGTCAGCGATCCAGAGCACGTTGTACTTAGTGCAGAGTTCCCTCACTTTGCGCAGATAGCCATCGTCAGGAATGATCACGCCAGCTTCGCCTTGTATGGGCTCCACCATGAACGCGGCAACTGTTGGGTCTTGAAGCTCTTTCTGAAATTGAGTTAACACAACGGCTATAAATAAATATATCTGTAATCTATGCTAATATATTATAATACTAATTACTAATCTATAACTAATGTTATTAACCGACTTAACCTTCTTAAAGCGCTATATGCTTCGACCATAGTATTTTACTTTGGTCAAAGGCTATATGTTCAAGAAATGTATATAATGAGCTCTAGAATTTTCTGAATTTTTAGTTTTTTTTATGTAGTTAGGTAAAAGAAATAAATAAAAATAAATTGTAGAGGTTAGTTAACGATTTTTTTATCGAGAAAATTTATCGAAATCATGTTTTGGGCTCTATCATGCCCATTGCAAGGTTGTTGTCATAGACTGTGTACCCAGATTTTGCTAAAAATACGTTTAGAAGAAGCCTATTTGACTCTTACCAGCACACATAAACATCTCCGCATATACCTACCTTCTCCATTCTGTATTGGAAAAAAATGGGCATAAGTGAGTATTCTTAGGCCGAGACCACCGCTGCTATTCTGTACGTGTTGTCGTCGACTCACCTCCAGAGCCGGGATGTCGTTGTAAGGGATCAGCTTGAAGCCCGGCATGAACGGCCCGAAGCCCTCGTAGCAGGTCGGGTCTGAAGACGACGACACGGCGGACAGCGTGCGACCCCAGAAGTTGCCTTCCGCGAAAATTATCTGAAACAAAGAAATTAGATCTCTATATATATAAAACAAAGTCATGTTAGTTACACCACTTATAACTCAAGAACGGGTGAACCGATTTGGCTGTAAATTGGTGGGGAGGTAGCTTAGAACCAGGAGATTGACATAGGGGGGAGGGGGGGGGGGGGAGGGGGGGGGGGTTCACCGGAGGCTACCCATGCGAAGCCGGGGCGAGTCGCTAGTTATGAATAAAACCAAATACAAAAGTATTTTATAAATTGTACCTAGGTAATTATTTTTACAAGGTTTGATTTAAGGCGCTACAGGTTCAACGAACATTTTTGTATGAGGCGAAGAAGGCGAGCGCACACTCTGATACCGTGTTTTTCTGTATAAAAAAATTATATAAAAATGTCGTTCAAAGTTTTGTTTAATTTTGTTGATGAATTCACTAACTCAAATAATAACTAACATGTAACCAAATGTTTCAAAAATTAAAACGTGAGAGAAGTGAGTGAAAAATAGCATTTAAATTTTAAAAAGGAGGTATCTTTGTTGATTTTTTTTATCGAGTGAAGTAATTCAAATATTGTATTGAATTATTGATTTCACTAGATAAAAAGCTTAAGAATATCATATATTTTTTTCTTCATAGAAAACTATGAAAATTCTTATCAAAAACTTTAAAATTCTATAGAAATTTGAGAACCTATCGCGCCTTAACTTGCAGTGTATGTTTGTCCGGGTGGAATCTTGCAACTGAATTTTAAAGCAGTTATCCTCAACCGATTGAGCTGAAATTTGGCATACTTGTCAAGTTCCGATGAAAATACAATATGATGGTGACAGCGAGCTGATCTGATGATGGAGACATGGTGGACAACAGAGCACCTCGATGGATAATCGTAGACTGGCCGTATTTAGGCTCATTTTGATCAGCATATGGTTTACGATCACTAATTTTATAAAAGATTGTATTGAAAAATTTTTTTTTCACAAAAAACTTATTTTCTTTTTAAGTATATGGTCGTAACTCATAACAGTTAATTTCTTAAGAAATTGACTGGTAGCAGACCAATTGGTCTGCGTTTGATCAGTGACCAGGTTATGGAGACCTTGAAAGGAGCCTTGCGACCAAAACCACCTGAAAAAGCATCTTCGGTACATCGAGCTCACCTTGGCCTGCCCCGGCGGTATCTTCTTGACGTTATAGCCCCACTTGCGCGCGATCTTGCACGCGCTCTCGCCGCCCTCCACGCCGGTGTTCATGGGGAGGAGGCGATCAAACCCGAAGATCTCGGTCAGGAACTTCTCATAGTTTCCGAGCTGGTCTGAATAGAATGCCCTGGGAAATAAAGGTGATGAGTGAAAACTATGCAAAAGCAAGCGTTTGAGAAAGTTGTACTTAATTCGCGGTCAAAGACTTTTTAATAACTCCATTATGGTCTTATACCTACTACATACACTATCAACGCCAAAATATGGCACCTTTGAAAATTAGAACGATGACAAATGTGTTCGATACACTGCCGATTCACACTCTAGTTCTTCAAATGTGTTCGATACACTGCCGATTCACACTCTAGTTCTTCAAATGTGTTCGATACACTGCCGATTCACACTCTAGTTCTTCAAATGTGTTCGATACACTGCCGATTCACACTCTAGTTCTTCAAATGTGTTCGATACACTGCCGATTCACACTCTAGTTCTTCAAATGTGTTCGATACACTGCCGATTCACACTCTAGTTCTTCAAATGTGTTCAATAATCAAGCAGAAGTAAACGGACAAAAGTTGACAGAATTGTTTATTTTTGAGCGCTGACCTTAAGTCCATTCACTTTGAGGTCAGTATAAGCAGATGAATCGTTGAGAGACTTTAATTTATCGAAGTTGAGAGACGATCTGTGTGTGTTTTGTTGATTGTTTGTTCAGGCCAGGCACATAATAAATTGGTTCAGGTCAGGCCAGTGTTCGCGGTCTAGGTAAATCCGTCTTATGCCGTGATAACTTGCAAAAATCTAAGTCAACACCAGAAGCCCAATTCTCTTATTTATATTATAACCACACTGCAAGTTGACCGAAACGAGATAGTATTGTAAATTGACTGAGAAATTGGTATTCTGCTCCCTCATAACAACAATATAATCTACTTTCGGTTTTTGCGACCGTATATTAGAGTAGGATAGTGCTATATAATAATTGTAAAGAGTGAAATAGAGAATTCTCAGAACTTTGAAACATTCAAGTTACAGTCACATTTCGATATAATCACATTCCGCGTTGTATTGTCAGGTGAACAGAATACCATTTTTGACGTTTGTGACTTCGACACTAGATCGTAACATGATCCGAACTTTAATTTGACTATTTTTTATTACGAGAATTGGGCTTCAGGACACATGGAATCACATCAAGCTCGGTTCCAATACAAAACAGTCCGGACAAAACTCCTTACGTCAGATTTATATGATGCTACTTGAGCACAAAGAAAATAAGTCATAAGATTCTGGCTGACGACTATGGCGTGGCGGGCGAGTAGCCGGCTGAGATGCGAGAGGTTGCAGGTTCAACTAAAATCTATCTATCTAGTTGATCTGAGTAATTCTAAGATGATCTTACCTAGAGACGAGTGTGAGTTGCTCAGCCTGCTTCTTCAGCGCCGCAATGATCCTCGGGTGGCAGTGTCCCTGGTTTACCGCCGAATACGCACTCAGGAAGTCATAGTATTTCTTCCCTTCTACATCCCATACGAACACTCCTGCAATTTCATCAAATCTTAACTTACAATCAAGACTGCAATTAGGTACTTTGGTACACAAAAAAGATGATTTAGCCACACCAGAGCCCACCTCAATCGGCAAATAGGTACCACCCATTGTACTTTTAATTATATAGTTAAGTTTTGTTTTTTTTTGTTCGTATTATTATTTATTAAGGTGTACAATAAAGTATTTTCTATTCTATCTATCTATCTATCTACCGCAAAAATCCAAGACAATTTTTGAAGAATTTCTAACAACACAGTTATGTTCGTACCTAACGTACCAACTTTTTTATTATGTTTTTTTTCATTAAGTTAGTGTCTTCATAAATGTCTGTGGAATTACTATGGTTTGTCCGGCCTAGGAATAGACCCCACCGTCTCCTCGCATGGATATTGTAAAAGCCGACTAAGGGATTACACCAGGTGATGGGCAGCAGCATCCACCTGAATACTGAACACAATGACAATATGGTGCTCTGTCACCGATGCGATGTGGTGGTGATTGATTATGACAAGTCCCCCCATAGCATTCTATAGGGTAGGCCTCGTCCTGCAGTGGACGTCTAATGGCTGCTTACGTCAAAAACTATAGCCGTATTTGCCGTACTAAGTAATTAATTGGCTAGAGTAGGTAAATTTAATCTAAAGACACAAGATGACAAAAATGTTGAACTTCTTATCCTTATCTAAATTATAACAATGCAGTTATAAACAGTGTAAACTTATTAATCTTATACCCTTGAGGACTGTGGAGACAGCTATTTAGCTACTACAAATACACGCTGTTACTATGGTATGACTTTGACTACGTTAGTTAGTAATATAGGGCATAGGGCCCAACAGAGAATAATAAATCGTTGGGGCCCAAAGAGGCTTTCTGACAGCGAGCTGATCTGATGATGGAGACGGGAGGTAGACAATGAAACTCCTAGACCGGCCGTTTTTAGGCTTATTTTAACGTAAATATATTGAAATAGTGCATTTTGGGGTGAAAGTATGTTTGAAAAATGAAGTAGGAAAAAGCACAGCATTGTAACGGCTCGCAAGCTTTTTTTGTACTTGTTTTTTATATATTTGTTTGCAAAAATATATAATAATGATATATAACAGACAACACATCAAGACATGAATTTTAATTACTATGTTAAATGACAAATCCAGCTGTAATATTTTTTTCGTAAAGTACTACAAAATGCATACGTTGTGGGTTAGGGAGGACTCGCTTCGCTCGCCCTAATGGAAAATTATGCTTGCTCTACCTCCGTTAGATGACTTTACGGTCTACGGAACCTTTGTCAGAAGGCAAGGAGAGCAGTCTCTTGAGTGCTGGAATTACGGACAGTATAAGAAATATTGAAAAGAGCTCAAAATTAAAAATCGTCGTCACCCTTATGACGACCTCAAATGGAATTGGGCAGAACATGACGTCAAGCCGGAGGACGTGTGAGCTAGACCACTGACTGGACCCTACATAATGTGTGACGGGTGTCGCGGTAGACCCCTACGCCGATGGCGGGACGAGCACGGTTCCTATTTGGGTACCTAACTGGATGACAACAGCCATAGAATAGAATAGAATAGAATAGAATATTCTTTATTGCACAAAACAAACAATGTACATAGGCGAACTTAATGCTAAGAAGCATTCTCTACCAGCTAACCTTTGTGTATTATGGATACATTTATGTAGGTGGTGCACAAAACGTACCTACGAGTATATGTAGAAGGAAAAAAAGTACTTTATGTAGCCATAGACCACGACGAGTGGAAAAACCGGTCAAGGCGAGTTGGACTCGAGCGGAGAGGATTCCGTACAATCAATCAATCAATAAAATTGTTTATTTGCAAGCTACCACAGTAACAACTACATTATAGACTTGATGAGAAATAGTGTCGATTGAGCCCAACATGTTCTTTTTTCACCCCCGACTCAAAAACTACGGTGTTATAAGTCTGACGTCTCTGTGTGTGTGTGTGTGTCTGTGTGAGTCTGTCTGTGCGTGGCATCGTAGCTCCCTCCCGAACGGATGAACCGATTGAGTTTTTTTTTGGTTTGAAAGGTGAATTTGTCGGGAGTGTTCTTAGCTATGTTTGGTCAAAATCGGTTCAGCCGTTTCATTGCGTTGAGGGTTTTTTTAATTTTTACAATATTAATTAATTGTTAAATAAATTACCCATTTCAGGCTTTACAACTTTTCAAAAGGCCAAAATTCCTTTTTTGTTCTTAAAATTTCACTTAATATTTCCTAAGACCAACACTTTCTAACCACAACAGAAAAGGTACTTGCCCTGAGAGTCCCATTATCTTGCCACAACTTGTAATATGTAGGTACCTACCACAGATAACATAATACTGTATGTACCTTTCAAGTTCAGTTGAATCTGAGAAAATAGGCTGTGACAGACAGACACGGGAATGATATTGTTCCGTTGGTACCTTTAGAAGTACAGAACTCTAAATAAAAGGAAGCCTTCCAGTGGGGTCCTATGGGATCACAATAGGTACCTCTGGTAGAGCCTGAGAGAGAGAGAGATCTGAAGAAGTAGGTAGAGTTTTTTTTAAATAAGTATATAATATAGTTACTACAGTACTAGTACTAGCGGTACCTCTGCCTATTAACAGTGCATTACCTCATAGGTCACGTCCGCCTAGGACACGCCCTATGTGGCATTGCACTGCGCCCGCTACCCTGAGACATAAAGATGAAAAGTCTTATGTGCCTGTAATTTCACCGGAACCCATACCCTTCAAACCGGAACACAGCAATGCGAGCACTACTGCTTTGCGGCAAAAATAGGTATTGCGGTTGTGGTGGTTGTGGCTTCCCCGGACGAACTCTTTCACAAAAAAGCTCTACTACTAGGGTACTACTCCTAAAACCTAGGCGTTTATTTATTTGACTCACCTTCGCCTCTGTTCAGAGCCACGGGGACAGGAGCGTAGTTGCGGCATCCATGCTTGTCTTCGAGAGCGAAGATCTCTTCAGAAGATAGTTTCTTGTTTGCGGCCATTCTAAAAAACAAAATGAGAAATTAGCAATTCCATATGAGCAATATATAAAATATGAAATATGAGAAACAACCTTTATCTTTCAGAGACACTTTCCTAGTAAAATCTGCCTCTGAACTGATGGCCATCATCCAGATAAATTATCTTTTATAGTCACACAAATGGATGAATAAAGATAAATTATGAATTATTGAACCTTGTAGCTCATTAGAAGACTCATAAAAATATTCTTATCCATGTAATGTAACGCAAACATCACTAGATCATAAATTCCATATTTTTTATTGCACGCATTTAAGCAATTGATAAACTAGCCTTAGCCCGCGGCGGGGGCTGCGCCCGCTTGGAATCTGAGGTAGGTACTTACCTACACAGATATGTGTATACCTTCCTCGACAAATACCCTACACTATAGTGAAAATTGCATGCAAACACGTCCAGTACAAACCTAATTATTATTGCGTTATTTTTCTAAGGTAAAAATTATCTTCGTTCAGTCTTTTACAAAAAGGCAAGCTATAAATATATCTCTAGGTACTTATATATAATGTACATATTCTCTGTAGGTAATATAATACATGCCTAGAGAGATTGATGCAGATTAGTTAAGAAAACATTAATAAGATTAAGACATCAAAACGTAGAACATTAATTAAATAATTCTAGACGGCTGCAGGTTACTAACCGGTCAATAAAACACATTCAGTCAACTTATCCATGTAATAAATTAATTAATGCAGTTAATAATCAATGAGAGTAAACAGCACAATGTGTGTGTTCTACTAGTGATTAAGTATTTGTTACGTCCCCAAGTGACTAGCATATTTTTGACTCTACAATTTTAGCTCTATAATTTAGCAGATATGTATAAATTAATGTTCGTATCTGACCTTAGCAGTGAATTTAGTTCAAGTTCAATATAAAAGTCTCGCCGGGAGGTGTGATCGCGTCCAAATTTAGCTTACGACTGAATGGACGTAGGTAGGTACATTTATACATTTAGATACGAGACGACGGACAACTAACGACCCAACAACTCTTATAGGAAAAATACCACATTGATTACATATGTCTTGAAGTTACGTCATACGGGCACCCAGGAGATACTGACCGATCAATAAGGCCCGGTGTCCACTAGGGCGTCGCGCAGTAGGTATAAACGCTTAGGTATACCTATGTATTTATATAACAGGTTACATACATATATATACATGTTTATTAAAATTTGCTCTTGTTAGAGGTTCCCACGTCTGTTGCTGCTTCAGTAGACATTGCCGCGTACGCAAGGTAATATTAAAATTGCGCCTTCGCGTTTACGCAGGTCTAAAAAAGTTATAAAAAAACTGTGTCTTGACTTCGGAACCCTAAACTGCGTGGGTCGTCACACACTTGGCCAGTTATTTAACAGAAATTTCTTCAAATTTTGGAGGGCTTGGCCACCTACACACGTTAAATAAAGTTTGCAATCACTTGCAAAAGTTGAAATATTTTAGATTCCTTGAAATACTAGTGGTTCGCCCCGAACAGAGACCTCGTGAATACGCGTGATGTAGGTTACCTACCTACACATACCTTTTTTGTAGAAGTAGTCTAGAAAGGTACTAGCTAACTTTAGGAGATGTAACCCAATTATAAACTTAGTCATAGTTAATTGCTAACTTGTTGAGTTTCTTGATAATCATTTGTGTTTACAAAATTCGATTGAGTCTCCCTTAACACTCTACAAATTGCTTATGAAGCTATCATGAAACGGATAGGTACAGGCAGAATTGTGACAAGTCGCAGAAGCCAAAAACCAAGAAGTCAAGTCAACGAAATGCAATGAACGATGTATTTTTCAGACGCTCGCTCGCTTCAGTGTACAACAGGCCTAATGTGCTCCCAATGAACGATGTATTTTTCAGACGCTCGCTCGCTTCAGTGTACAGCAGGCCTAATGTGCTCTCAATGAACGATGTATTTTTCAGACGCTCGCTCGCTTCAGTGTACAGCAGGCCTAATGTGCTCTCAATGAACGATGTATTTTTCAGACGCTCGCTCGCTTCAGTGTACAGCAGGCCTAATGTGCTCTCAATGAACGATGTATTTTTCAGACGCTCGCTCGCTTCAGTGTACAGCAGGCCTAATGTGCTCTCAATGACTTTCGCAAACTATGCCACTATTACAAAGATATTTTTGTTTCTGATAATGATAATATTATAGATGTTATGTTATTCGAACCAAAATAGCCTGTCTGTTTGATAACATTATAGCCTTTATAATGGGTGCAGAATAAAATACGAAAATAATAAGAAAATACCCAGAACACCCTGAACAAATATCTGCAGTTCGCACAAATATTTGTTCCGGGACGGGAATCGAACGCGCAACCTCCTGTGTCGCAGGCGAACCGTCGCCTGCCGTGCCACAGAGGTCGTCAAAGTTCAATGGCAAAGTTAATTAATAATTGCAGTGCTTAGAGAACTTAGCTAAGTAGTAATTATGATACCTTATCTTCTAAAATAATAAACACTAGGTAATTTGTAGCCCTGACTCTACAATTAGACTATGTAGAGTCCCTGTGGGTATCACAAACGTCTAACCTAACTACTGCCACAACCTCTCTAAAAACAGGTCATGTAGATATTATCGTAGTCGCGATGTGATGCGGAAATCGAACCTGTGACCACACTAGTATCGTTCGGCCACCACACGCCGCACGCCTACAACATGTCCTATTATATATTTTATGCCACCATGAAGATCGTCTCGTCTATGACCTCTCTCCCATAGGTATTATGGGTAGGTAGGTATACCAAATAGAATGCCTGATTCCTTAGAATCAGGCATTCTATTTGAATTACTGAATGAACACTTTTTCAAATGGTCTTAGTTTCAACATTTGTCCTACTGTCCCATTTGGAATGCTCACTCTGTATTATGCAACTCTGTTTCATATTTCCTTATTGTTACAGATACTATTTGATTTTGAGAAACAATATAAAGAGAAGTCACTTAACTTTTATAAAAACTGGGAACATTTTTTCTCGAAACTTTTGAAGCTTAGAGAAAGTGTTGTGACTAATGAAGATGCAAAAGCAATCATTGAAGGTCTAGGAAATATCATTGATGACGGTAAGTACCTACATATTTATCCAGTCTGTGTTGGCCTAGTGGGTCGTTACCCTGCCTACGAAGCTAGCGATCCCGGGTTCAATCCCCGGTTAGGACAAATATTTTTATGATAAACACTAATATTTGTACCAGAACTTTAGATCTTTTCTATCTATTTACAAGTATTTATAGTAGCCATGTTGGTATATCGTCCTAGTACCCATCTGTGCCATGCCATAAGTTAATACAAGTCTATCTTGAGTTAAAATTTGGAGTAGGGTAAATCGAGTTTATGTTCAAATTACTCACCGATACATATAACATTGGTAATTACTCACCGATACATATAACATTGGTAATTACTCACCGATACATATAACATTGGTAATCCACCAAAACATACATGTAATAAATAGGCCAAATTCTTATATGCCACCAAAAATAGTGAAAAAGAACTTGGTCTATTTAATATAATATATGTTTTGGTGTGATATCAATGGTTGAGTAGTCGAGACTAACATACTTAATACACTTCATAAAAAATAAATAAAAAATAAAATTAAAAATGCAATTAATTCCAATTTAAAATGCATTGTTATTGATCATGTCATAACATGATCAATAACAATGCATTTTAAATTGGTTGTCTTATTCTTCTTCGTGTCGTTGGTTCCCATAGATAGTTAAATTGTTTTAGACCAAAATTTAGCCATGTCGGCAGCATTTTCAGTGGTTACGCACAGGTGGGTTACTATGAGCTCTTATTGCCATGCAGTTGATAAACTATTCAGTACAAAATATTGGTTCCGTGATGTCCGCAACTATATTTAAAGGCACAATCGCAGAGGGTCTACAGACTTCTGCGATTAAAGTTATTCAACGATGAAAAATGTCAACGATGAACCGATATTTTGTACTGAATAGTTTTTGAACTGAATGGATATAAGAGCTCATAGTAAACCCCAGGTCATTTAGGGTGCAGGTGTTGGTGCACAGTGGACAGTATAGCAAGTGAGGCATCGTCTGAGGAGTGAACCCACAGTCACATTGTGCCTCGTCGGAATACCCCCACTATACCTGCAGCGGCCCACCTGACTCCGGAGTCGGTTCAGAGATTTCCAGGTGGACCATGGCAGTTCATGTCCCGAAGGGAGCTTCTCTGCAGGTACAACGTGGTCAGCAAGGGGAGGGTGTCTTTCCAACCACAGTTTTATTCACGATGGTTCCCCCTAAAGGTTGTCTTATTAAAATCTGTATTAATTTCTTATTTTTTTTTTTTTTCCTTAACCTATTGTGTACCACTGCTGGGCAAATGTCTCCCCCAAAATTTTCCAGGCATCCCGGCCTTTGGCAGTTTCCCACCACTCCTTCTCGTGAGCTTCGAGATCGTCCCGCCAACGCCTTCTCGGTCGGCCCCGTCGTCGCCTTCCGTCTTCAGGCACCCAAGGAGTTACTACGTTCGCCCACTTCTCGGGGTGCATCCGACTGACGTGACCAGCCCATTCCCACTTGAGCTTTGCTGTTCTGCTCCCCACATCGGCAATGCCAGTTATCGAACGCAGCATGGTGTTCCGCACTCGGTCGATGCGTTTAAGACCGAGAATGTTGCGTTCCATTGCTCTCTGGCAAATCTATTTCTTAAAATGTTTTATTTCAGACAAAAGAATACCTGTCCAGATTTACCTGTTAGGCTTTTTAATACCACCCAAAGGCCGAAAATCACGAAAAGTCAAGTTCTCAACTTCTGAATCAATCCGGGGCTTATTGGTTCAAATAGATGTAAGTATTGCATGTACCCAATTAAAATTGAATGGATGGATGTAGGGTGGTTCCGCCGGTTATCGTCCACTTAGTGGAATTGCCAACTTTGTGGTTCGGGAATAATATGTTGAAGTGCCACAATTTATATTAGTTCTAGCTTTTGCGACTTCATTTTTCGTGGAAGTCGTTTCAACCGCGCCTCCATTCAAACTTCCGCCCCCTATTTCCCCACCTTAGGGGATGATTTCCAGGATAAAAACTATCCTACATCCTACCCTGGGATTCAAACTATCTCCATACCAAATTTCATCTAAATCGGTTTAGCGGTTTAAGCGTGAAGAGGTAACAGACATAATATCATAATACATAATATCTGCTTTCCCAAAATTCTTAAATTCTTGTTAGTGTTTCATACAAATAACTTCGAATGCCCTGTCCCTACATATACACGCTGTGGTTTTGTAAACGTGGTAATTACTTTTTTATGGTTCCGGAGCCAAATGGCTAAAACAATAAGAAACTATAAGAGCTATGCTGTTGAAACTTGGTAAGTAGATGTATTCTGTGAACCGCATTAAGATTTTTACACAAAAATTGAAAAAAAAAACAATTATTTTTGGGGTTCCCCATACTTAAAATTGAAACTCAAAATTTTTTTTTTCATCAAACCTGTTAAGGTTTCTAAAATATTTTTTTTCTAAACTGAATAGTTTGCGCGAGAGACACTTCCAAAGTGGTAAAAAGAGTATCCCCCCCCCCCCCCCCCCGTAACTTCTAAAATATACCTATTATAGCGATCCTATTTATACCTACTTAATTGTATGCCAGGACAATGTTCGATTATCATTGAATTAAATCTTATGAATATGTTGCGGATATTTTTTTACATAACTTACATAAAAAAATGGTTATTTTTTTGCTAAATTTGTTCAGTTTCAATAATCTAGTACCTAACCTCTAAAAATTCACCACATTCTCAAAACCACAGCATGTATTACAATGAAGAGAAAGGAGCAGAGCCATCGCATTTTCGAACTTCAATTTTCATAGTAGAGCCTCTGCTGAATATTCTTGGGAATTATGGCATGACTTTTAAATTGTGTTTTTAATGCAGGACGCCGGAGATATCGACATCGTAATCCAAACCCAGAAAACTAAGGCGGCAGCGCGGAAAGACACCGTGCAACCATACGTGCTCATACAAGGACCGCTGCAAAACTTCTCCCAGACATACATCGTAATTGATGATGTCAAATACCACATTTTCTATATATAACAAATTTCTCTATGTACCACATGCAGTCAGCTGCAAAGGCGTTCCACTTATTGTTCAAGATATACCACGTCTTTAACGCTAAGTATCCCCAAGTGGCTGAGCACCTCCTCATAATCATTCAAAAAAAAGTGTACCAAGTCCATACGGCGTATGATACAGTACCACCATATATAGTCGATGTTTTAAACTTAGATGTGTAAAATTTGGTTTTTAATAGTAAGGTTGAGTTTTAAAAAAGTTCGTCAAATGTAAAAAGATGTACTGAGTTACCGAAATTTGAGCTGACATTTGGTCTTATGGACCACAGATTTCAATAACGTAGATATGCCCTTGCCATTGAGTGACCGCGCCGTAATGTTTCCACGTGAAATAAGATAGCTCGCTCATTTGGTCTCAGTGCACATCTAGACACAGTGCCAGCTGGTCGTGTTGTAATGTTGTCGATTTTCTAAGAGAAGTGTCACAAAATGCCATCTTGTGCATTTCGCAAGTGCAACAACTACTCCAAAAACACAAATAAAGCCAAAGGTGTAACATTTCACTCCTAAGTATTGTGATTTAATTAAATAACAATTTTTTCTTTCCGTTGTTGAAAATATTCTAGTTAAAATGGCGATTGCACGCAAATTGCACGAAAGAGACAGTAGTGTGTACAACAACTTCAGGAGAAAAAGAATAAATAAATAAATAAATAATAAATAATGCTGGTCAGTTCACACAACATTATCTAGCCCCAAGCTAAGCCAGAGCTTGTGTTATGGGTACTAGATAACTGATATACTTAATATAATACATGACATAGATAGATATTTTTATTATGCATAGAAAACACCCAGAACACCCTGAACAAATATCTGCAGAACGCACAAATTATTTGTTCTGAGGCGGGAATCGAACCCGCAACCTCCTGCGTCGCAGGCGAACCATCGCCAGCCGCGCCACAGAGGTCGTCCATGACACTATTTTCTCAGTACATTCTAAAACCGACTCGGTGCGATCTAAAACCAATATATAAAGACACGCGGGTGTACTGAGGCTGCACTTTATAAGGGATCATCTAGCAATGGATATAGAAATATGCTCGGTAGCGTCAGACGATTCAAGAGCGTAGTCACCGCCCGCGCCGCGCCGCGTCCGCGTCATGGAGTTTTAATTTATTGCATGTAATATTAATACCAATGAATAAATGCGTGTTTACATACATACATAGACACACGCCTTTTTTCCCGAAGGGATAGGCAGAACCACAAATGGCCTCTTTTCACAGTGCGTTGCACTATCGTGGAATATAGACGTGACAAGTGGTGAGCTCATCGCCGCCATTGCTTCCCACGACTGACTCAGCTAACGCTTTCTTCCAGTAATAACACATTCCATAATAAGCTACCAGCCAGGACAAATCTATTAAATCTGCGTATTTAATTTTAAACATTTATTATATTTCTCATATTTCAGAAGATTAATAATTTAAATATTTT
Organism: Operophtera brumata; assembly: GCA_932527175.1. Taxonomy (NCBI): domain Eukaryota; kingdom Metazoa; phylum Arthropoda; class Insecta; order Lepidoptera; family Geometridae; genus Operophtera; species Operophtera brumata. The sequence continues at coordinate 29,861,193 of OW052226.1, read as the reverse complement.
ATACATTTGTTTTAATTTAATATTTTAGATTTCAGCTAGATAATTTTACTAAAGGTGGCCTGTCTTTTTTTTCGTATGGATTTAAATGCAGTTGACTTCCTGGGGTCATGACTGCGTTACCGGGCTTTTGGTGAGCGCAGATGGCGCTCAACCTGCAAAGTTAGGATGGGGCAACTAGCACAAGGGCACCACTTAGGTACGGTATCACTTTAGGCGTGTTTTACTGTTATTTTCAATTTTTTCTTTCTTTGAGCGCATAATGTTGAATCTCTTAGAGATAGGAACTAGGGGCTCAAGATCGGCTGCCGAAGTCCTACTACCTCACGGCCAGCGTTTAGAATGCATAGACGAAATTAGTGATACACTGATAGATTGTTGTTTAGTTCAAAAATTTGTTCTTAATAATCAAGTCCAAAGTACAATTATTTATTTTTTAATGTAGGTAGGTAATACGGCGCTGTCAACAGTATTTTTAAAAACAACAAAAATATTGTTATCTGTTAATTTGATACACTTTTTCACTGATATAAAGTTTAGTTAAATTTAGCATACTATTTACTAAGTTCACTGTTTTTTGTGTTAAGTAGACTGTAATCAAATAACTTTGTGTCACTGTTCAACATCACTTTGTTATCACTGTTTTATCTGTACAAAATCTTTGTTTATCAGTAAAGTAAGTATTAGATAACGTTTGTAGTTTGTATACTCGAAACACGTTACTATTTCTATTTTTTTTGAATTATTAGGTAATGCTGGTCAGTTCACACAACATTATCTAGCCCCAAGCTAAGCAGAGCTTGTGTTATGGGTACTAGATAACTGATATACCTACTTAATACAATATAATACATAGATGATATTTTTTATTATACATAGAATATACCCAGAACACCCTGAACAAATATCAGCGATCGCACAAATATTTGTTCCGAGGCGGGAATCAAACCCGCAACTTCCTGCGTCGCAGGCGAACCTACGCCCGTAGCGCTACAGAGGTCGTCAAATAATGATTATAATGAGTTTTATGGTAAAAAAGACACATTTTTCATTTTTTTTTACGAAAATAACGGAGCTCAATTTTTACATGTGTGGCAGCGCCATCTCTCTGCCAATTAATAGACATTCTTTGTAAATAACGTGTTTTAATTTACTTACCCACTCCACAACATTTTACAGTTGAATTATTATTACTTTGCTTGCTATCTGATGAGTTTGCTGACCGTACATAGATTGCACACTTTTTAGACAATAGCACATATTTTCAATTTCAGGGCTTAGAGGACGTTTATTTTTTCACAAAAGTGCGTGCAATATGATTGCACATGAAATGGTAATATCAACAGTTAAGTTTATAGACAAAATCACGATTTTTAACTATCCACTACGTGTGTGTGCGTCAGCACTTTGTTAACGCACACATTCAAATACAATGCAACAGTTTTCGGTGTCTGGGCATAACTACGATATTGAAATCTTTGTTATGGACGTGTATAAAGCCCTGCCTAAATGTAATTTCTTGATTGCGTATGCACCGCCTAAAATGTATCTGCTTTGTTCTAAGTTTGACTGTTAGAGAATACTTTGTGGTGTCAATTTTGTATAAAAAAAGTAAAATAAATCCATAATATGCTGTGTACCGAGTGCAAAGAGGATGTTGGTAATTTAAAAAAATACATTTTACATTTAGTACTAATCCATAAAATAAAAAATAACTTTCATTGTCCTATTGAAAATTGACAGAATGTATGGTACAAAGTATCCTTTAAAAGATCATTTGACGATTTTTCACAAATTGTTTGATAATCGCGCCGACTTGACAGCAAGCCCATGGAAAGTACATCGTATCCAGATTCTCCAATATGTAATAATCTATATATCTATAAATATTATTATCTCTATATATATAAAAGAGAAGTCCACTCATTCATCACTGACCACTCATCACGAAATCTCGGAAACTACTGGGCCGAGAGGGCTGAAATTTGGCACAAGCATTCATTATGGGGTGTAGGCGCGCACTAAGAAACAGTTTTTGAAAATTCGCACCCTAAGGGGTTGAAAAAGGGTGTTAAAGTTTGTATGAAAGTCCCATGTTTTTAAAGATAGAGACGTGAATTTTGGCATGCATGTTCCTTTTGGCTTCCTGGTGCTCTCTTAGAAAGGGTTTTACGAAATTCAGCCCTTAAGGGTATAAAAAGGGGTATTTAATGTTTGTATGAAAAATCTTAATGAACCAAATTGAATCTTACTGCAACGCGTTACTGCATATTTTACATTGAAATTCAAATATGGAAGTAGTACAAAATTGAAATTGAACCTTACGTCAAGGCGTTATTGCATATTTTACATCGAAATCTTGGAAGCCCATGTATGTTTGAAAAGTTCCTTGAGATTCAACTTCGTTACCATGACAGTTTTTTTATTCTAATTTCTAGATGGCCAGTACCTATGTTTCATTCTATCAACGAAGTTTTTTTGAAAAAGTTCAATGCGTTCGAGCAACGTAGGTACTCATCTTTTTATTTTATTTTTATACTACTTGAATGGCGGGACAAGCAGATGGCCCACCTGATGTTAAGCGGTAACCTCTGCCTATGGACAGTGCATTCTCACACAGGTCACGTCCACCTAGGACGCGCCCTATGTGGCATTGCACTGCAACCGCCACCCTGAGACATAAAGATGAAAGTCTCATATGTCTGTAATTTCACCGGCACCCATACCCTTCAAACCGGAACACAGCAATGCAAGCACTACTGCTTTGCGGCAGAAATAGGCATGGTGGTAGTACTTCCCCGGACGATCTCTTTCACAAAAAAGCTCTACTACAACCTGTATACCTAGTCTTGCCATAAATACTGTAACAAAGAAAATCAATTGTTTTCTATTGCAAATAACATTTATTACTTTTACAGTGTGTTAGTTTAATACATAAATATAAAACAACTTAAAATATGAAAAGCTTATTCGAAGTGGTCTCCATTGGTTGCAATACAGTCCTTTAAACGTTGATGCCAGTTATCAATAGAAGCACGCACCCTTTCCATGGGAAAATTCTTCACTGCCAATCGTATGGATTCTTTTAGGGACTCCAAATTATCATGGCGTTTAGAGCAAGCCGTACTCTCTAAAACTGACCATAAATCATAATCCAGCAGATTAAGATCGGGACTAGACGACGGCCAGTCTTCAGCTCTGATAAAGTCCGAAACGTTCGTTTCCAACTAAGACTGCGTAGACCGAGCTTTATGACCCGGCGCCGAGTCTTGCTGGAAGGACCATTCTTGGTTATTGAACATGGTGTTGTTAAGGGGCTTAACTACCTTCTCAAGAATGGTATCTTGATACACTTGTGCCGATGTTTTGATACCTTTTTCACAAAAATATGGCTCAGTCACTCCTTCATAGCTAATACCCCACCAAACCATCACTGAAGTCGGATAATGCCCACGTTGTACTCTGTCGACTAATTGGGAAGCTTCCTTAGAGCTTTGACCATAAATATGGTCATTTTGTTTGTTAAAATGTTGCTCAATTGTAAAAAAAAACTCATCCGTAAACAAATTTTTTCTGTGACCTCCCTTTGCGTACCGCTTCAGTAGTTGTTTCGATTTTACCACCCTATTCTTTTTTAAATTATTAATTAAGAAATGACCAGTGTGTCTCTTATAAGCTGCAAGTCCTAAGTCATCTTTTAAAATACGCGACATGGTTCTAGGTCCTATCTTCATCTCCCGAGATAAAATCTTTTGCTTTCGGACAGGATTTCTTCGCATTTTTTCCCTTACTGCTTTGACCACCTTTTTCGTACGAACACTACGTGGACGGCCAGATCTTTTTCTGTCACAAAAAGAGGAGGTCTCATTGTACCTATTAATAGCCCGGTACACAAACATTTGACTAATACCAAGCGCATGGAGAGTTTTAAAATTTGCATTCGACTCCATAACTTCTTTGTCTAATCAATCACAGCGATTCGGTTCTCTTTATCATCCCACTCCATTTGAATATCGCAAAATATTGTACAATGTTTTGGCGCCAAAACGAGACAATAAAATGTACAATCATATGCAAATGACAGATTCCAAATTCAAATGTAATATTTTGTTTATTTTTAATTGTAACAGTATTTATGGCCAGACTAAGTATATTATGTGCTACAACTAAATGTAATGTAATGTAGGTACTATGTTTGTTCTCATATAATTTATTTGTTTCTTTGTCTGCCTGTCTGTACAAATTATCTCGAAAAACTGCTCTTACAATTTTGACGAAATAGGATAGGGTAGGATAGGGAGTTTTGAGCCCGAGAAAACCGTTCTAACTTAGTCCCACACTAGGAAAAATAAAAAACCCAAATTCTGAGCAAAGTCCTTTGTTCTATAACGTCTGCTGAAATGGGTCGTATGGGTTTGTGAGTGTTCCTAGGGTTTGTAGGTGTTGTAAAAAAAATAGAGAGTCACACAAGGAGTTTTAAGGCAGACAAAACGATCTAATTTGGTTCCTGCCTGAGCTGGTAAAAATCCCGATTTCCAAGAAATTCTCCTGAGGGGCAAGTCCGAGTTTACACACACCATCGTAACGATGATCGTAACGGCGAGTGTACGTGTATTGCGTAGTAACTAGCCATTAATCTGTGACGTTATTGGCACAGATTAATAGCTAGTTATTATGTTATACACGTACGATCGTGTTACGTTCACCGTTACGATGGTGTTTGCAAAACTCAGACTCACCCCTCTGAGCAAGATACGTCGTAATGGGGTTTGAACGAGGTTTTAAGGGTTTCTCAGAGTTTAAGGCATTGTATGAACTCTAAGGAGTTAGGGTATGGTATAAACCCTGTGTTTTTATGAGTTTGAATGGGTGTTTAGAGGTTTGTAGGGCTTTTTAGGTTGTGAGAGTTTTAAGGGGGAATAATTAGTTTATTTTTTTGATGATCTGTATTTTTTGGGAGTTTGTTAGTTTCTCGCCCATGATCATTTGGGATTATGCTATGATGGTTTAGACCACTATGTCTGCTTGGGTAAACGATTCAACTAGGAAGGTGCTGGACTTTCTATGATGAGGTTAGCCCACGAATCCAACTCAGATGAGTAGGTTTCAGGAAACTACGCTATATCTTCACATCACAGAAACTGGAGAGCCTCAAGATGAAAGTCTGTTATCGGTGCATGTCTGTTGTGTTGCCAGTGATGACTTACGGTACTGAGACGTGATCACCAACTATTAGCATTCACACCAGTTCAAAATCGTGCAGCGGGATATGGAGAGAGCTGTGCTCAGAGATTCCGTACATGTACCTGAATCCGAAACGAAGAGATCCGTAGATGAATCGGGACCACTGACATGGCTCTCAAAATTAGCAAAAGTGGCAATGGGCAGGTCATATAGCTCGCAGAACCAACAACCGTTCAGGAATAATTGCTCTCGAAAGGCAACCTTGAACCGGGCGAGTAGAAAGCCTCCTCGATGGGCCGACGACATGTTAAAAGTCACAGGAAGTCTTTGCATGGAGGCGGCTCAGGACGTCCATTGTGCCATTCTATAGGGGTGGCCTATGGCCAGCAGTGGGCTTAAGTATACCTACAGGTTGATATTTGTACCAGCAACTATTTACAGAATGCATAGTACGAGAAGGTAGAAGGCGTAGATTAGGTAGTAGTACTACCTAATCTACGCGCGGACAAAGTCGCGAGCGGGTCAGCTAGCGCTGACGCGTTATTGCATATTTTACACACAAAAAAAAATATGCCGGTATAGGTAGATTTATACTGAACTAACTGTATCCGCGCGGTTTCACTCGCGTGTTTCATACGTTCGAGTTTATAAGAAAGTTGCAGTTCCAAGCACAGACAAACAGTGTAGTTCCAAGAAAACGAACCAAGTGCACGTCAGACCTCGCGCATTAAGGGTTCCGTACCAAATGTAGTAAAATAAAGTATTACATTACTTAATGGGCTCTAAAAAATTATATCCTACATGCATTTTACACACAGGACAGTTTTTAGGTTCTCCGTACACAAAGGGTAAAACGGGAACCTATTACTAAGGCTCGGCTCATGAACCGTGATAGTTAGACAGTTGAAATTTTCACATATGATGTATTTCTATTGCCGGTATAACAACAAATACTAAAAAACAGAGTAAAATTAATATTTAATGGAGCTCCCATACAAAAAACTTTGTTTTTCTTAGTTATGTTATGTTCTTAGTTATGTATATATTTGGATTCTGGTCAGTAAGATACATAAATACCTAATAAATATGACATTGATTGTAATTGTGGAAAGTTGTTCTTCCTCGATGCGCCTGGTGGAACGGGAACAACTTTCTTATTAAATCTGCTGCTGGCCACGGTAAGACGCGTCAAGAATATTGCCGTTGCCGTTGCTTCTTCGGGTATTGCCGCTACCTTACTCGACGGTGGCAAGACTGCTCATTCTGCTTTCAAGCTGCCTCTAAACCTAAACTCTTTCTGCTCTTTGTAACATTCCCAAACAAAGAAATATGGCTCGGGTGCTTAATTAATTGTATAATTAACGTATTAAACATAAAAAGCTAAAAAAAACCTCGCAATCTCTGAAAGGTTTTGTGTACCTACCTACCTATCATTTGAAATCTGCGTGCAAATGTGTTTTTTACCCGCTAGCGTGGAAAAGGTTTTCAAAAATTCGAACCTTTCTTTTAGGCTTTTCTTTTTCTGCTTTACTTTCATTGCTGTACTGAATAGAAAAGTTGTATGTTTCATTCGGCAGCAAGGTAGGTACCTACCTATTTTGCGTCTCGTAGGTGCCTTTGATACAAGTACCTACCTACCTACTCACGCCTGAGTCGCACCAAATAACAGCCTTGCATCGATATTGAAATCTTTGCATTGCATAAGAAACAACTATATCTCCCCTCTCAAAAAAATTAATAGGTAGGTACCTAGTTATCCACAACTAGCCTTTTGCCCGAGGCTTCGTACGCGCGGTCTCGGGATATAAAACCCTCGCCCTCTCCAGAGGTAGTAGTAGGTACAGGTTTGTGCGAGTCGATATTTGTTTTTTTGAGGCTCTGCCTACCCTTTCGGGGAAAATGGCGTGTGTCTGTCTCTCTGTCTGTATGGTTTTAATGAGTTTCTCAACAAGTCCGCTAGGGGCGCTGATCATTTTCTGAATACAAAAACGATATTACGACTCGCAATTCGGTTTCGCTATTCCGAGTTGTAACAAATTACCACCTGTGGTAGGCCTTCTGCTCAGCATCCACCCACACTCTAAATACCATCAAAATCCCTTAAACCGTTACCGCGACTGGCAGAAGCTAAAAAACGTAAGTGATAATATAGTTACCTGTAATTGAAATATTTTTTGGAACCGGATCAGTCAGTACCTACCAATTTTCGGAGATTAGAGTACCCGATAACAGACACCACCACTTATCCTACAAGGATACATTCATTTTTCGGGATATTAAATATTCTAGATGTTAAAAACGTAGCCTATAGAACACAGCGATAATATAGCTACCTACGTGTATTTTTTGGAACCGGGACGTAGTTCCGGAGATTACCCGATTACAGACATCACCGCTTATCCTACAAGGATCCTTTCGTTTTTTGGGATAATAAATATTCTAGATGTTAAATCATATTAGGAATATGGTGTAACTTTGCCAAGTTTCATTAAAATCAGTCAAGTACCTAGTTTTAGTGTGAAATAAAGATCTAGTCAGACAGACAGACAATACAGATAATAATTTTAAAAATGCTCGTTTTGTGTCTATTCTCAATTAGAATATTCAAAAAATATACAGATTCGGCCCAGTTACAGTTATATCTTAGTACAGATATGCACAATGCTTACTATATTATTTTGCTTTTTTACGTGGTCCGACCGTAAAATGGTACCTATATTATGCACACTGACGATGTGTCGGCATACCGTTCAACCCAGGCTATCTAATACTTCCAACAAGGCCGCGGTAGAATCCAACCGGGCCCCGTGACCCTGTCAAGGTTAGTGCATCTCTAAACCACTCGTCAGATGATGAGTGGTTTGATTATTATCCATTAAGGTGAAGGAAGGAATATCGATGGGTTTTTAGTCGGTATGCCGTTGGGTGCTAGCCAACGGAGCCCGACAGACCCCCTCAGCTCTCCCCGAGCTGATGGACATGCGTAATGCATTTCCCCAACGTAAAAAAAAAAAAAAAGCTATCTAATACTTGTTAACTATGTAAGTACGTAACTATTTAGCAAAAGCAAACAAATAATTTCTTCAACAATATAATTTACCAAAACAATTCTGATCACAGTTTTCATAATGTACCGGTTTGTCAAGGAATACACAATTAATACCACAATCTCATTGTTTTATGAGGTAATTCTAAAAATTCAAAATAAACTAATTATCTACTCTAATAATTAAAATTCTTCTAGCTAAAATTATTATGTACAACATTTTTTGAAGTAAGTATAAGTTCAGAATCACACTAATTTTTTTGTAACTTTTTTGTTTTTTGTTTGTTTTTCTTTTTTAGGATAAGTTAAAGAAAACAAGTAATGACGTCAGTAAACAATACAAAAAAAAAATGATGTCTCAATACCTTCATTCCAATGACAATTTAACGACATTTTTCAGTACTACTTACAGATATTCTTCAATGTTTGGTGAATATAGTGTAGTTTTTGTATGGAAAAAATTAGTTGCCAAAACGGTCCGCTAGAGGTTGCGATTTCCATACAAAACACGTGAGTCACGCTCACAGGTGAGAGTGTATACAGCAGTGCACACAACTTAAGACTATCTCCGATTTCTTATTTCCATGAAACTCTCAACTCCAAACATGTTTTGTAACTTATTTATCTAATCTTCGGAGACAGGAGTTTAAACAGCTTAGCATACTTTAGCACCCTTTTTAATTTAATCTTTCTTTGGCAATTCTCCCGAGTGATACTCGGAGTATGCTGGGAAGGACTGGGCACCTTTTTCTGGTAATGTCGGGAGGGAGCCCCCATCGGCCAACCTCTTTGCTTCGATTTTACCTGCATTCACCTTTTTCAATTGTGCTAAAGCAAGATTCTTTGCTATTTCTTCCTCCGTTGGTGGCTCAACCCTGTAAAATAGATTTGGAATGAAATATTATTTACACGCTTTTGTTCAATAACAACCATTAAGGAGTAAAGGTTCTAGAGTGGTGGCGACCACAAACTAACGCAGTGTGGGAACAGAAGACTCTCTCTCGATGGACCAATGACATTATATAAAGATTGCAAGAGGTCGGAAGGATGTTGGTGGCTCAAGGCCGGCCATTATAGCATTCTATGGAGTCCAGTAGTGGACTTCTTCAGACTAATGATGACTTTATTTCGTAACTGTCAAATACAACTTGCTAATTCTGTGAGGTATGTCGGTGATCTTAGATCTATCGATTTTCTGATATTGGGTTATATCATGTACTGAAACTCCAAGCATTTAATGGGAGGTATTTAATTACTTTTGTTTAAATACATAGTTCCCATTGATTTCTTCTTCTTCTTCTTCTTTTTTTTGGCGTGTTCAGCGGACCGGTAGTGGTGCCACAAGAGTTTGCCAATGACAGGTGATTAACTTGACATAAATCCAAAAAAGTGCTGGGAGTTTGAGGAAAGATAAAGGTACGGTTTAAAGGGAGAATCGTACGTGATTATGTTATACAAATTGATTCAAGTAACAGTTTTTCTTAAAGATATCTGACAATTCTGTCAAGTTTCATCCATCAATGGCTGCTTGATTATTGACCACATTTGAAGGACTAGAGTGTATCAAACTCATTTATCAAAATAAAATTTTTCAAAGGTGCAATATTTTGGTGTTGATAGTGTATGGAATGCTAAGTCCATTGTAGAGTTATTAGAATTCATTGTGTTTTACCTTCTCATTCGGAGCCAAGATTCCCATTCAGCAGGTATGGGGTCCTCAAAGTCTTGATTTTTGGGTGGATCATACCACCTACTCGCTTTTCTCTTTCCAGAGCTGGGGTCTGCCGGGATTTCATAGTACTGATTACCAATGTAATCTTTACCTGAAATTGTAATAGAGAAAATTGATGGATCTACAAAATAAAATAGAGAATATTTCACTATTTAATACAATGACAACAGGATAAAAACACTTATCTACTACCTAAATCAATAGAACTTTTTAAAACAACTCCCAGGTCTGCCGAAACATAAATCTAACTGGTTATTCAACTGAGTCAGATGGGTACGACCAACAAAAGGCCCGTAATATCAATAGCAGTTTAGTCTATAATTCTAAGTTAAAACTATTTCTGTCTATTGACAGAAGTAGTTTAATTAAATAATTATGGAATAAACTACATCATTGAACATTTTCATTTTAGCTATTTTATAATTTTCCTACAATCATCATGATATTATAAATTACTCCGACTTGATTATTTTCATTTGATCCAGTACCAATTTCTTAGATCATCATACCCTCAAGATTTATTTTTCCTTTTGAAGATTGCTCGCCTACAAATATAATGAATATAATTAATGAGTGCTACTAATGATTGCAGTGGGTATATAACTTACCCATATCATTTCCTCGGATCTGTCTAGGCCGAAATGAGTTTATGAAGTTTTTAAAAACAATACGCCAGACATATCGCGATTCACCAGCCATCTATAAAATGCAAAAGTAAGTAATTAAAGATCAACCAAAAATACAGTAGATTAAGACCCGATAGAATAACTGACTAGTAAGCATATTAGATAGGAGTATTATTGTTCTGTGCTAGTAAGCCCCTGACTATGGATTGCCTCAGATCAGTCAGAGTCAGTAGGTACGAGAAAAACAGCCAAGTGCGAGTCGGGCTCGCACACGAAGGGTTCCGTACCATTATTTATTTTGTTATTTATTTATAATACACAGGCAGCTCTAGGCTAAAACGTAGTGACTACTTCCTCAATGGGTACGAGAACATAGCTACTGAAATAAATTCAGGGTTATGCGTAAATGCCTGGAAATGAGTTCCTAATAACGATGATGTAACTCTACAAAGAGGATTTAAATACTACGTAACTCTAAACGTACGTACAATTTGTTGAAATACCTAGCAATAAATGCTTGTGTATTGGAAAACAAATCAAATAACGTTGAAAAAAAGGAGAAACACAATAACATAGATAACCAACGATAAACATGTATGGAAAAAAACTTTTGATATTATCTATTGTCTTCTGAGTGAGTTGATTTCATGGTTGATTGTTTCCAACATACATCCATGTTTCCAACATTACCAATGTCACAGAATAAACCCTTGCCAAATTATCTTGCCTTTGCCCTTGCCTTGATTATCTATCAACCACAAGTGGGCTCTCTATTTCTTCGTGATTCCTTTTTCCATGGATGGATGTTACATGGTTAAAAAAAAAAAACAATTTAGGTTCGATTTTGGAAGTTTTCATGTTTGACTGCCGGCAACACCACAGAGTACTCTGTAATCTGTATATACTGAAACAACAACTGGGGTGCGTTCAGTGGGTACACTCTGAGTGTTGGTTGTCACCAGAGTGTACGGTTGTTCCGTTCACAGGCTCGGTTAGAGCATTCGGTTAGCGTCACGTAACCCTAACCGAACAACCACCTCTGACAATTCTGACGTCTGTCAAAGTCAAATCATGTGCTTGTCACCAAAGCGTATGGGTTGTTCCGTTCGGAGGCTCGGTTAGAGCGTTCGGTTGACGTCACGTGACCCTAACTGAACAACCACCGTTTTGGGTGGGTGTTTGGTTGTTACGATTTTGACGTTAGATTGCTGTCAAAGTCAAGTCGATCCCACCCTTCCCCCCCAAAAATCCTGTTCCATCCATAGATGGAGAAATATTTTATGTATTTTAAGTAATATAGTAACTACGAAAGTTCCAGATTCCACGAGAGGGTTTTTTTATAAAGTGAAACAGGACTTGTTATCAGCTCCTGGATTACTTTGCTATTAAATGCTCTAAGACTTTGTTAATCAATCACGCTGTAACAGCTGAACCGATATTGATGAAATGACATCCACAGATATGTTCAGATGTACAGTAGCGGTATATGTTGGCTGATTGATGATGATGTTGCAAACATCGCCAATATTTTTTCTGTGAAATATCAAGGCTAGCTTTTGTCAAATTTTTCAGTACCTATCAAGGCTGGAAGGATCTTTGTTGTCACGTGCACGTCGATCACACGCATTCAGGGTTCCGTACCAAATGTACCAGATAATTCTCGAAATGTTTCGAAAGTGTTTTGTATATATTGGTAAAATATAAATACACACTTAAATATGCTTTCAGCGATAGTGCCGCTCATTTTACTGTTTTTTTTATATTACGTTTATTTCTTGGTGTAGGTACAAGTTAGTACATCGATCTAAATACATAACAAGTACCATATTTACAAAACAAGTTCCTAGGTCAAATGCAAAATAAAAAAACTTGGTAACAAAATTTTGGAAAAAATACTGACTTTGGCAGCTTTATTTTCTATTACCATTGAAAATAAAAAAAAATATACTTCATGAGATCTAAAAATGATAAACCACATGAAAGAAATAAAACAATGTGAAAAAAAGAGTTAAAAATAAGGCTAATTGTTTTTCAGTAAAAAGGAGCTAAATAAACAATGCAGGTTATGTGATTCAACAAATCATTCTACTTCACTACACAGCTACAATAACAAGAAGGCTTTGGTTTTGTCGTTCATTCATTCAAACTATCTACTAACTTCTTTGAAAAAAAGTGGAGCTGACAATGTTGAAATAGAGCTGAATTTAGCTCTAAAAGAGCTAAAATGGCAACACCGGGTGAATAAAGCGTTTGTTTACATCAAAAATTGACAGTGGCATCCAAGTCGTTCAGAGCCTCAGAGCGTGGTTAAAAAAACAACTACACCCTTGGAGTGTACCCATTGAACGCACCCCTGGGCAACACTACGTTTCACTCAACTCAAAATAATATTTAATATTTTAATTACCTCTTTTGATTACATTTTTAGAAACATTATTTGTGGCAAGACGAGACATTACACAAATTTAAACCATGGCGAAAATGGCATTTCAGCATCAAGCGGGAACGGCGATGGAATGTCTCAGCGTAAGTTGGAGACCACTCCCAAGTTCCATCATCGCTTTGTTGTGATGTTAATTGCCACTGATGTGCATAATCTACGTTACAGATACCGATCACGCTTCAAAAAGAAGCTGGTGTCGATCCTGATGGCAGAGAAGTTATGAAGTGTGGTTTCAAAATCGGTGGCGGTATAGACCAAGACTTCAGGAAAAGCCCTCAGGGCTACACAGATAACGTGAGTCTTTTTACATAGACACGTAAATCGAACTCAATTCTGAGAGCGATCTTGAGTGCTAGTAATTTTTCAATAGGAGTTGGCTGTAGGCAGGAAAAAAGAAAAGGAAAGGTAAATCATTATTGTTTTTTGTACTTTCAGGGAATTTACGTGACCGAAGTTCATGAAGGGAGTCCGGCCGCAAGAGCAGGGCTTCGGATGCATGATAAAATACTACAGTGCAATGGCTATGACTTCACAATGGTAACTCACAAGAAAGCTGTCAGCTACATCAAAAAACACCCTGTCCTTAATCTACTAGTTGCTAGAAAAGGTGTTACCTCAACATAATACCTGCCCGATATCCACAACACAATTGTTGAAAAATTTATTCCTGTCACTACTTCTAGCATAACAAACATTGACACCCAGTATGGCGAAGTAGTTTTTGATAGTTCTTGGTAAGTTTAGCAGAAAGATGTAGAAGGCTGGCTTTAAAATATATAAGCAAACAAATCAAATACAGTAATAGTGCCTCATAAATCTGAACACATCCCCCTAGTCTGGTGTTTGTGATAATTAGGATGGATGATGTGGGGAGAGGTATGGAGTCATTTTTCATGCATTGTGGGTCGCCATGCCTCCCACTCTCTGTCTATTGTCAATGGCATGCTCGCGTTACACAAGATTTCAGTCCCACATCTTAACATCAACATTGACTTTTAAATGACAATGTGTGGATTATATAATATAGATCAATCTTGTGGATTATAGACATGATAAATAAATTTGACAAGGAATTGCAGATCACAATTTGGATGCCTTGGTAATCTGCCAAGGGTTGTAATTACAAGCCTATCTTGATTAACGTACTACCTAATTCAAGATTTTATGTTAGAAGCGACAATGAATTTTAAAGAGTATTATATGACAAGTGTTTTAAACTGTTATTTATTTTTTATACATTATTTTTAATTTGTAGTTAATTAAATTTACTATGTAAATAGATAACAACTCGGATATTGTCCGTACCTATTGTATACAATAATCCATAGTTTTCCTAACTGTAATATAACATTGAAAAGTTACCAGTTAAGTTTATACATTTGTAATTTTGCATTTTTATAAACTCCATAGATCATGTCAGTTCATGTATCAGGCAGTGGAACAGGAAATAAATTATAGGTATGTTATCCAAACATGATACAATAATTTATTGTGTGATTGTAATATGTACAAATCAATGAATAAGTTATAAAATAATTTTAATTTATTAAAGTTAGTACTATAAATGTATTTCATTTAATGAAAAAGGCAGTTACAATTTGTGTATGTTTAGTGCCAAATCATGGAACATAGGGTAAAAAAAGTAAAATTTACTTTAATTTGCAACCATAAAATGTACACCTATATAAAATTATAAACCATGTTTCATCAAATATGCCTGACGTCAAGATTTGAACTTACTAGAGACTTTGTTTAAATTAATTAGGGTTCAGCATTTAGTTGTAAGCAGATTATATTGAATTTTATTATATTACGAGTATGTAGGTTTAGATAGTTGTATGATAATGAGGCATTTCAATAGTTATAAGTACTCAACAGTTAAATACTTATATATTTAGAGGTAATCAAGTTATTTGGTTTTCTTATTTCTGTAACCACAATGTACTTAATTAAACACATAATAAAATCAAATTTATTTAATCTTGTTTTGGTTCAAACTCCAATCATGTAATTTCCTTATTATAGAACTCTCAATTCCTTCATGATGTAGTGCAGTTATCTGTGATGTAGTGTTCGACTTGACTTCTTCGTTTTTGGCTTCTGTGGCTGAGTCCTTGAAATAGCATCAAAATCGGATAAGACTATTTGGATAATGTTGGATGACAGCACAGAGTATGCCCTCATAAGCTAAGAATAACTAAAAAGTTAATCATGAAAGAACAAAGTGCATATTTATTTTTGGCTAAAATGTGTTTTATTATTATTAAATCCTTGGTGTGATTGTATCTATTTAAGAATATCTGTGTAGTAGTTGTGAGTTATGTTTTACAGATAATAAAAGTGTTATAAAAATATGGTATTTTTAATAAAAACTAGTCTCGGTAACATTTATTTTATTAAGACAACATAACTAAACTACAACTAACTAAATTAAATACATCTGATGCAGAAACTAGAATTAAGTATTAACAGTGGGCAACTGCAGCCAGAGAGAAGAATTAAAACAAAGTTTATTCTCCAAATTGCGCAGACAGCAAACTACACAAAAATGCAATTTAGTGCATGAGCTATGGGGTGATGAAGGTTTATGCTTTCGCCGGGGGCCAGTCCCATTGGCCCTGGGGAGGCTTAGCCATCAGAGGTTCCCATGGCTTCCAGTTCAACATCTTTCTGGCAAGGTTCAGTTCATTCTCTGCCTGGATGATCAACTCCTCTGCCTGCCCACAGTTTATCTTTTGCTCAATCTCAAACACATCTTTGGTCTGAAACAATATCACAGGTTGAAAGTATTAGCATTGTTTTACATTACCAGCTTTATGCTCATTCATGTTGGCTTTATAATATCATCTACCTGGTTTGAGAGGGGGTGAGGAATGAGAGGATCCCTTCTGTTCTATTGCGTTCTTATAGATGACTGTCTTAGAAAATGAGAAATGAACGATTGGGGGAGTCCAGCTTGGGGTATATAACAATACATTTGGGTTAGAGGGGTTCAAACGGTGATTACCAAAAAAACATGTTTGTTTCATACACGGACCATCTTGGGACCAAGTAAACTGCTAAATCATGGGGCATAGTATATGTACGTCAGTCACTCGGTAGGTTGAGATTTCTTTTAAAACTGTTTTGAGCCAAAAAAAGTTGGAGCCATGAGGAAATAGTCACTAAAAATCATATCTAATATAGCTGTTGTGTACGCTAACTGAACTTGCAGCTGACTGTGTCAACAAAGACAGTTTGAAGTCAGACAGTTCCTATAGCGAGTGGTACTTATAGGCTAAGAGATCGAAAAGTTACCTGAGATAGCACTGCAGCTCTTTGGCGCACAATTTGTTCAGTGTATTTTCTGTAAACAGAAGTTTCAGGCATGCTTTGAAGGGTTCTCAATATCTTTCCATAAAGTGCTCCAAGAGTGTGGTGTGGGTTAGCAGCAACAGCTAAGCCCATGAGGCCAGTGGTCTGCAACAATTTATAAAACCTGAATATTCTTCTAGCATTAATTGAAGCATTAAATAAAAGAAAGCGTTAAGTATTTATAAACCTTCATGAAATGTTAAATGTATCATGCTGTCTTATTAATTTATACAGGTAATATTGCAATGCAACAGGTTGTTTATGCTATTTACCTTTTTCAACATCCCCATTTTACGAATTAAATATTTTCTTTTGGTTAAACACGTAGGTTACACAACAGTTCACAATACTTAAAAAAGACAAACAGTATACTACGTATATCACATCTCCCGATCTCCCATGGAAGAAGAATATAAATGTTCCGTGGTATATCCATCCATGGTTATATCAGGTATAAGCATAAAAAAAACACTACGCTACATAGGTATAATCTAGTCCATCTTCCTAGGGTATAATCATGGAAGCACCCTTTAGTCCATCTTCCTAGACCTACCCTTAGAAAAAATATACTGTATGTCTGTGTAAAAAATATATATAAACTTGATCTATGCATAACACCCGTAGACAGAGTATTCTTGCTTTATGATAACACCGAATAGTCCATGCACCATCAATGACTAATAGTCCATGCACCATCAATGACTAAAGAAACCATTTGTCTGAGTGCACAATGCACCGAACCGGCCACGGAACGGAACCGACCGACCGACATTACAAGGTGCCAACTTACGGTGAACGGTCCGGCACGTTCACCGTAAGATGGCACCTGCCATGAAATATTTATTTTTCTATGGTTGGCACTATTCCCATGGCATATATACACAAGAGTATAACACAGGTGCCAGGTGCCATCTTACGGTGAACGGTCTGTACTCTTTGTCCCATTCACTCATACCATCAGTCTCTGAGTGATGCCAGGTCGAGGAATTTCCCCCCAAATGTGGTGATATTTTCTTGCCTCAGGGGGGATTTTAGAGGGGGGAAATATGATGGGGGATGTCGTAATAATAGACGTATTACCAAAAGAACTTGGCTTTATTTAGCTAAAGAATCAGAGAATTAACCAAACATGACAGTAGAGCAGAAAGTCTAGAAGAGTTGTCTGTCACTGTTATTTATGATACAACCAAGGAGGTCATACGCATATCACCTCATTCTCCCCCAGTTCAGTTTTCGCTTCCTTCTCCATCTACTATACAAAGTCGCTTAGGTAGAGTGGTGGCTTTCTGGTCCTGTTTGATCTTTTTTTTTTTTTTTTTTTTTTTTTTTTTTTTTCTTTATTATTTTGAAGGAGTTTTGTCACTTTGTGACAACGTCACTCCCGTACAGGAAATTTATACAATAATTATATTTACATACTATTCAAACTACTCTAAAATATAGCTTAACGAGCATCTCGGCTTCCTCGGAAAGCGGGGAAGCCAAGACACCGTTACATATACCTACATTGAAATCAAACATGAATCTCATGTCATGTCGTTGGGCTTCATTCCGAACACACTCCGCCAGCACATGATGAACGTCTTCTACAACATTACACTCTGAGCAATTTGGAGAATCTGATAATCCCATCAAAAATCTAAACTTGTTTGTCGGAATGTGTCCGGAACGAAGTCTCAACAGTGCTACAATGTATCTCCTATTTCTTTCTTGTTGGTCAAACCACGGGTATAGAGGAGGTTGATACTGTATGGTTTTATACCATATACCTTTAATTAGTGACCGCTCATCAAAATACTCATGCCACAGCTGTCTACAGCTTATTTGATTTGATCTTGTTTGATCTTGGTGGGAGAGCTTCGACAAACGGGGAAGGCGGCGAGTTACGTTGATCTTCTGAACTTTGCGGTGATGATAGCGGGGTGACAGTTTCAGATGGAGCTGCAGTGCTGTCTTCCATTTCTTCAGTAGCTGATTGAAAACTATTATCTCCACTGTAGTCAACGGTATTCGGGAACGGTGCCAATTGACGGTTCGATACTGTTGATGTTTCCCCATTGTCTCGTCGAATAAGAGAATAGTGAGGATTCGTTTCAAGGAGTTCAGCTTCTTCGACTAGAGGATCTGTTTTAGATTGCCAGACATTATTTTTTACCAATATCGGGCCTGGTGTAAGCCAGGACAGCAGTGAGTCTCCGTTTGGGGATCTTCTAGGGTATGTAAAAAGTTTTTCATGTGGGGTGGCATTAGTAGCTGTACATAAAAGAGAACGTATACAGCGCAATGCATCCTTCAGTACCAATTCCCACTTTTCCATTGATAGTCCCTTTGACCTGAGGCTGACTTGTATAGTTCGCCAGAGAGTCCCGTTTAGACGTTCTACTTGTCCGTTACCCTGGGGGTTGTAAGGTGTCGTTCTCGATGAGGCTATATTTGATTGTCTTAGGAATGACTTGAATTCTTCTGACATAAACGATGAGCCCCTATCGCTATGAACATAGGAAGGCTGGCCGAACGTAAAGAAGAGATCTTTTAAGCAGTTGATGACGGTGGCAGATGCCATGTCTTTACAAGGATAAGCGAATGGAAATCTGCTGTACTCGTCGATTATCGTTAAGATGTACTTGTTGGAGGTGTTAGACGGCAATGGCCCCTTAAAGTCTATGTTAATACGTTCGAGAGGGGCCGTAGCTTTGATTAAGTGTCCCTTAATTTTTAGAAACCTTGGTTTTATCTCAGCGCAGGTCGGGCATGAAGCAGTCATCGTCTTGACGTCGTTTGCTGTATAAGGCAAGTTTTTGGATCTCACCCAATGAAACATGAATTAACACCCATTGAACACCCAGGGGTGACAAGGATCATAAGGATTCATATAAGAGCATACGCGGGATAGAGCGTCCGCGGCTGCATTCTCACAGCCTGGTCTATAAATAATATCATATTTGAAACAAGACAATTCTAATCGCCAACTTGAGATTTTCTCGTTCTTGATTTTACTGTTATGATTCTGATTAAACATGAAGGCCACCGATTGTTGGTCTGTGAAGAAACAGCGCTTGGCTGAGCCTGATTGTGACGAAGAGGACGGTGTGGCCGAAGCAGTCTGTCGCGACGTGTAGCTCGCGAAATAAATAGGTAAATGAGTCAAATAATTATTAATATAGCGAAACGTGTAATTGATGAGACATAACAGAATTAGTTGACCCGTTGGCTACACCGAACCCATAGAAAGATCACCATAGACAAAGTATATAATTGATTTTTGGCGGTAGACTGATAATTGAGGAAAACGTTTAAACGTAACTTATATAAATTTCATATTAAATGCTTATAGTGTCATAAAGTGGTTGGTGTATCGGTGTTGCGGTGACCTAAGACGGTGGCATCTCATCTGGGAGAAATATAAAGCTGAGTAGTAGTGCTAGATAACAGTACTATTAGTGATTCCTAACCTGAAATAGCTCGAATTCTAGATCTTTGTTAGATCTTTTATAGGAACTAATTATCCTGCAGTAATAAAGTTTTCTGATGCTCTTAGAGTCAGTTACATAGTAGAGGAACTTCAGTAATCAATACGAAGTCCTAACGAAAGAATGACCAGTGGTATAGACCATGGTTTGCCATAGCTAGGGGCAGAGGAACTTCGGTAATTCAATACGAAGTCTTAGTGAAAGATTAATCGGTGGAACAGACCGCAATTTCACTTTCATAAGTACAGGTGATGTACCTACTACGAGAGAGAATATCTGTGTTGAGCATGGATACTTAGTGGAAGGTTAATTGGCAGGCGTGGCTGCGGTTTTCCTATTACACACCTAACAGTTCAGCTATTAATACACACCTAAGACACCAGAAACTTCTACTTATCAAATTATTAGTATGACGGTTGGAATCAATTTAATTTTAAACTACAGATGGCGAGAGGAACGATGGCGCAAACCACTAAGAACTACAACAGATAACAGACAAGCAAACTTAACAGTTATTGAAGATTCTTCTCGGACTTAGACCCAGGTATAGATTGTGTCACGAGTAATCAATACAAAACAATCTCGTTTCGCCCTCTCGTCTCATGTGACGGGGCTTGGCCACCCTGTGCTTATGGACGGATGGGCGGGACGACACAGTCTGAGGCATTCGTGATGATGAAACTACCGCCAGATTGTCCAATTATTTGTCTCGAGAGATTTCAGGTACAGCATTTAGTTGCGGAGAGTTAGTACTGATCGTCTGTGCACATTTCTCAGCAGTTTCTAAGGTGAGGGCTTGGCTTCAGTAAGAGTAAGCGCAGAGTTTTCTAAAAGTCGCTCACGGATTTTTCGTGAGAGCAGGCCGGAGATAAGAGCGCTTTGAATTGCCTGTTCTTCATGTTCTGTCGCGGTGACTGCTTCAAATTTACAATCATTAGCGGTCAGTCGAAGAGCTCTAGTATACTCTGAAATAGTCTCGTCTGGTCTTTGTTTTCGATTGAATAGGACATGTCGAGCTAGTATTGTGTTTTTTTTTTTTGTATTCTAGAGCTTTCATAGATGCTTTACAAGTCGTGCAAGACTTGATATGTTTGTAGATCGATGCGGATAAATAGTTGACTAACAGCTTACTTTCGAGAGAATCCGGTATGTCTTCGCTATTTTCTTCGTCGAGAAAGCTTTCGAAGGTCGATTTCCAACGTAGCCATTTGGCGTCGGCGTCCGCAACATCAGGTTCGACGTCAAACTTGTCGGGGCGGAGATACCTTGACAGTGATGATTTGCCCAGTTTTTCGTCAGGCATCTCTTAGCTAAATAAATTGTCGTAATAATAGACGTATTACCAAAAGAATTTGGCTTTATTTCGCTAAAGAATCAGAGAATAAACCAAACATGACAGTAGAGCAGAAAGTCTAGAAGAGTTGTCTGTGTGTTATTTATGATACAACCAAGGAGGTCATAGGCATATCACCTCAGGGGATTTTTCTAGGGGAAAAAATAAATGAACGGGTGAAATTGTAAAAGCTTACGTTACGCTAAAAATCATGACGGAAGAAAGTTTTTTCTAGCATTCAATTTGTTAAAATTAAGTGCAAGAAATAAACCTTGAAATGGGGAATTCTGACTACGTTTGGGGGAAACTGAGAAAGCAATCAGGCAACACTCTCACAGCTTGCTAAAAAAAACGCTTTGCGCTTCGTTCACTCATAATTTGATATATATATATATATCTGATTGGTTGGTATATGTTGGTATTGGTATCATATCATCTGTTCGTCTGTCTGTGATGTGTGTGACTGAGATTAACTTATTATTATTATTATTTACTCTTTGCAATACTATGCTTGCATGCATTTTTGTTTTCCAAAATGATTTCTTTATAACTTAAGTTATTTATTTGCTCGTTTTGCTCGAATGAGCATCATACTTATTTCATTCCTTCATTCGTGGTTTGCTATAACTTTAGTCAAACATCTTTAGAGGTCTGAGGTCTCGCTTTTCTCACGTCACAGCTCAGTACAGGAGAAAGAAAAAAGTTCTCCGCATTTTCTGTCAAACGGAAGTCCCATCTACAATCACGCACATTGAAATTGATATTTGGAGGCGATGAACAATCTCATTTTCTCGCCCTGAGAAACCACTCTGATACTGTAGCCATTTATTTGTCAAGGTAATTATTTCAGTTTAATTCTGAATTAGAAAAATCAATAAGTTTGACAGTGCACTATACTTGCATGTCCAATTCGGTGCATTCAGTCAAGAGTTATCTCTTGCGAACCTTTGAGAGGACATTGTGTTGTGCAATTTCGTCTCTGTCACACCCACCTTACTCACAAAGTTGAGTTTGAAATTACTTTTTTAATTGCAACTATGATTATTATGTCAAAATTTGCTATATCGAAAAAGTGTAATTTTCATCATTATGTGTGCAGATGGAGACTCTATCAGAGGCACAAGATGACAGTTCAGGTGCAAATCCAAGCAGTGTGAAGAGTGAAGATGGCAGTCCACACCCGGATGGTGACCGTGGCTCCCCTCCGCCCAACTGTGCCATATGCCTGGGGAGATGCAGGAACAAATCCTTCACAGATTCATGCCTGCACCAGTTCTGTTTTAAATGCCTTGTCACTTGGAGTAGGGTAAGCTCTTATATACTTCTTAACTTTGAGATAGACAGGTATGAATGCTGTTCCGTTGTCCCGTTCCGCTTCCAATTGTCAATCCTACTATATTATATAGAAGAAATTAAAGAAACATATAATAAAGATATTCAGTATTAAAACAGATAATGCAATTGTTACAGAGTTCAAAGAAATTAATTTCTTCTCTAAAAGTGTAATTTATGATTTGTAAATGACTAGAACTAACTGATAAAAAAAAACTAATGTCATTAACTAATTCCAATAAAATTTTGTATCCTATACTATTAAACGAAACGAAACAATTTCGATTAAATTTGCTATATCGAGTTTTATGGGGGCCAAAAATCAATCTAGCTAGGTCTATTCTCTGGGAAAACGCGTTTTTCCAAAGGAGACGCGGAGTTAGGTTAAGCAATGATCTGCGAAGTCAGTATTTGGATGGGCAACCACTTGGGCTTTTGTTTTTTTTTAGTTAGATATTTTAAGGGTACCTATACACTTAGTTAACACGATTTTACAACGAAAACGCCAAGTGAAGCTCTGTTGCACCAGATGTTATTGATAATGTGTGATCGGTTGATAGATATTGTATGAAAATTTTGAATAGGACTTCAATGAATGAAACATGATGGATATGCCTTTATCTTCTCTATCTTATCTGTCATTAACAGGTAGACATTCACTGCTGGATGTGGTCTCCCCATAGAAAAGGAGGTTTTTTTTTTCGTGTTTGTTGGGGCTGGGGTTTGGGAATGGGGGGGTGACTGATCTTCATCCTGAAACTAACGAAGCCGGGGCGAATCGCTAGTTTAAACCTAACATAACATCAAAAAGTTGTTTGAAGTTCGTGAATTATTGTGTTATTCATTTTAATATTTCACGTACCAATATCGATGTACGAACGGAGGAATGATTAAGGCGAAGCACTGATAAACCATTATTTTGTATATAATAGGATTTCCTGTAAGGTTGTGTACAGGAAAAAAGTTTTTTTTTTTTAAATTAAAAACAACGAATAATTTAAATAAATCTACAACAATACTGAAGTGTGTGTTTGGACAAATCTACCTAGAAAATTTAGAGGCTTAAATCAATCCCGTTTGCCTGTAAAATGAAAACCTCTGTTTTAAAAGAGGTTTCTTTGATAAGTTTTTCTCTGTTATAAAAGTGAACCAATCGTATAATGCAATTACAAAAAAATAAGTCTGTGATATGAAGAATCTGGTCACTAAATATCACTTTCATATGTTTTCATAATTGATGAGAAAAATCTACATCCCTGCCACCAAAGTTACAATGTGTCATCTTAAGAATACCATCTTCAATGTAGGTAAGAACTTTTTAAATCCCATAATTTTATTGGTTAGGCATCGTAGTAAGATTTAATTATGAATTTGTCATCTTTTTTTTTTAAATATTTATTTCATACACAATATATTTTACACAGTTAATTATAATATTGTACCTTAAAAACCTCCAAAGGTTTGACTAGGTACTCACAATCGCCAAAAAGTAAAAAAGTAAGTTTGAAAAACTCTACCTATTCCGATCCCTGGACATCAAAGTACCTACAAACATGAGAATGTAATTAAATATCTTTTGGCAAAATCTGAGAAACTTGCAACAAGATTAGTCATGTACTCATGTGTATGCATGATTAAACTTGCAACAAGATTAGTCATGTACTCATGTGTATGCATGATTAAACTTGCAACAAGATTAGTCATGTACTCATGTGTATGCATGATTAAACTTGCAACAAGATTAGTCATGTACTCATGTGTATGCATGATTAAACTTGCAACAAGATTAGTCATGTACTCATGTGTATGCATGATTAAACTTGCAACAAGATTAGTCATGTACTCATGTGTATGCATGATTAAACTTGCAACAAGATTAGTCATGTACTCATGTGTATGCATGATTAAACTTGCAACAAGATTAGTCATGTACTCATGTGTATGCATGATTAAACTTGCAACAAGATTAGTCATGTACTCATGTGTATGCATGATTCATTGTGAATTCCAGTTAGTGAAAAAACCCAGATGACATACGAAAATATTGATGTGCACTACAGCTTTTGATATATACTGTAATCTGCATCTACACTATTATTATAAGAGGTCAAATTTGATTGTTTGTACTAATTGTTGTAAAAATACTTAACGTATTTTAAATACATTATCCCTGAGTGATAAAGGATATGTTCTATTAGCTTCCGCCTGCGGCTACGCTCGCGTTGTGTAGTTCCACAAAACTCTAGCAAATCAAAAACACCTTATATGTAGGTACCAACTATTTATTTCTGATAACCAACTAGTTTTTAGACAAGCCCTGCAGATTTTTCTAGGCTGCTTGTTGGAAACATATTTAAAATAGTTTGATACCTATTTGTAAGAGATTTCAATGATAAAGTATTTGTACTATTATTTATTCTGTGGATAAAGTAAACAATAAAACTGATAGTGATTGATAACTCACAATCAGTTTGTAACTTGGTACATTACATTTCTGTGATACAGACTTCTTATTAATAGATTAATATTATTATGCTTTATGCCTAATCATTCAGGAACGTTTCAGTGCAGTGCGATGCGCTCTTGGAGACGGACGTGTCTCGCTCTTGCACAGTTACGAATTTAATTTGCGATACGCGTGGCTCTAGCCGCTGCCCGATAAGTTTCCGCGATGGCTGACAAGGCCATCGACATCATGGACGAGATCAGCATCTTGCAGATCTGCAAGTCCAATTTCAAGGAAGATGACATCTGTAGTGGCAAGCAGCTACTCTTCCGCACGCTCGGCAAGGAAGCCAGTATGCCATCCTGCCTCAGGGAAGAAGGAGAAAGGAGTCTTCTGGACATCGTGACGCTGTTCAAGGAGACTGATCCTGACAGCGTGCCCGATTTCGTTGCGAAGGAGCTGCATAAGCTCCCACCAGTGGGATTTGACCACGTTGACGTCACCAGGCTGCTGAGTGACATCACGTTCCTGAAGACAAGTCTGGCCGTAATGCAGGCTAAGTTGGTGGCGTCCGATGATGCTATCTCCGGTCTGCGTGCTGAGTTGGTGTCATTACGTGACATTCATTTAGTAAGTTGGTCCTCCTCTAACAAGGTCAGCTTGCATCAAGGTGCAAAGTGCAGTGTTCCAGTGTTGAGTGTCGAGTCGGAATTTGTCGACTCAGCGGAGTCGTCAGTCGCCCCCGCATTTACACCGAACGCGTGCCTTCGCACCGCAGAGAAGCCGACACCGTTCACGCTGGTTCCTCCCCGACAACGTGACTATACTTCTGCAGCGGCTAGCAACTCTGCTGCCTCTCAAATAAAGGGGAAGAAGCGGAGCTGTGAACCAGTTCGCCGCGCTGCAACCGTTAGGGCTCCGAGGAAGGAGCCCTGTGATGCAAAGAGCTTTATCGAAGTGATAAGGAAAAAACGGAAGCCCTCTAGCCGGAACCAGCGTGGTACTCATTTATCCAGTGAGCAGCACTTCCGAGCGGAGGTACCCACTACGCAGATCTACGTGTCCCGCGTCTACTTCAACGTGAAGGCCGCAGAGGTGGTGGAGTACATTAGGAAGAAAGCCGGAGTGGGATTGAGGGTCATGAAGTTGGACTCTCGTCATAATGTGAGCTTTAGCTCATTTACGACTCAAGACTGATAGGCTTTTGACGTCCTCTGTGGCGCGGCTGGCGATGGTTCGCCTGCGACGCAGGAGGTTGCGGGTTCGATTCCCGCCTCGGAACTAATATTTGTGCGATCTGCAGATATTTGTTCAGGGTGTTCTGGGTGTTTTCTATGTATAATAAAAAATATCTATCTTTGTGACGTATTGTATTGTATTAAGTATATCAGTTAACTAGTACCCATAACACAAGCTCTGGCTTATCTTGGGACTAGATAATGTTGTGTGAACTTGTCCAGCATTATTTATTTATGATGAGGGTCCCTACGGAAAGTGTGAGGACCTACTTGAGCCCTGACTTCTGGCCGAAAGAGGTGAAGTTCCGGCGGTTCAAGGGCCACCTGTCACGTGATCTTCCGGGCCGCAATGCGTCGGTGATCGCACGTGTGTTAGATTAAGTTATAAATAAAGTGTTTTTATATGTATGTTAGTTTCTACGGTATTTATGTTCCTATAGGCTTATTGTTTAGATTTAGTGCTATTCTCAATACGCCTGAAATAAAGAATTTGAATTTGATGAAATAAACGATAATATAAACTATACACTCTTATAAAAATCTATCAAAAGTTAAGCAATGCTTAAAATTAAATCGAACCCGCTACATCTCGCTTCTCAGGCAGCTACTCGACCGCCGCGCCACAGTTGCCGAAGAAAACCGAATACAGTTTTACCCAAAATATAAGTACGATCGACTGTTTTCGTTTGCGCAGAAAAGCACATGACTGATATCCGACAGTAGCCGAACGTATAGTATAGCTCTGTCCCGCTGTATAGCTATGTCCCGCTCACATCTAAGAGTCGACTGATGAACAAGATGGCGCACAACCGGCCGCGATTTTCCCGCGAAATCCATTAACCAATAACAGCGCAAGATTTTAGCGCGCGATTGCTATTGCTAGAAAGAAGGTTCCCGCGCTATAGAAATTGGTCTACGGCACAGGTACATCAGGGTGACTTATATTTTGACTAAAACTGTACGATTGTGTGGCAACTCCGGGTCCATTCCAAATTGTGGTATCTTTGACTCGACCCTATTGGTTCCGCAAAAAAGCCGTATCGAACTTGTCGACTCGAATATTTCTCCTAATAATTTTCCTCTCCCTCCCGGACCACTGAGGTGTTCAGACGTGTTTTTTAGTACAGACCCATTTTTTTGATTTTATTTTAAATTCAAATTATATCAATTTTTGACCAAAATAAACCAACGTAAGAAAATAGGAGCGCATAATCAGTGAAGAGGTTAATCCAAGCGCTGAGCGGCCGCCGTCCATGTGAGTCACAGTGAGTCAGCCCGCTTGATCCTCTACACTACACAGTGAACGGCAAGTGTGTGTGTGCCCCGGCCGATGTCGCTGAGTGCAGCGGCGGCGTGGTGTGCGTGTGCGCGAGCCACGCGCTGATCTTTCGTCCCACTCCTGTGTTGGACGCCCACCGCTGTGACGTCAGATAATAGGTACGTGTACCTACGTGTGGCCGTACTTGTCTCCGCGCCACTTCTGTTCGCCTGGTATCCGCCGCGCGCCCCGCGATATCGCGTCGTGCACATCCGGACGCCTATGTAATTTTCTGCGCTGCTGGTGCTGGTGGGATAACGGACTCACACTCTCACCACTCCGTTGTTTCCTACGGCTATACTCCTTCTGGCTTCTAGTTGCCTGGTACGTACCTACTTACTGCTGCTATCTTGCCTATTCCTCGGGGACTCGAGAATAGTGCTGATTTGTACGATACTTTTGCCTGTTTCTTGCCCCATGGTAAGACTTCACTAGCCGAAAATGCTAAGACGTACTCCACCGCCATCACCAGCAATTAGATCGGACCTAGAACCTGCGTTTAAGGTTCAGGAGATAGCGAAGAGTGAAGAATCCCCGGTGGCAGAACATAAAAATAAAAAAAGGAAAATGGAAGATGTTTCTGATAACTGCTTAAAGGTCTTCATGTCGGACATGAAAACAAATTTTGAGGAGTTTGAAAAAAAGCAGGATCAACGTATGATGTCCCTTGAAAATATTGTCAAGGATTTAGCTGTACAGATTACTGGTTTACGATCTACTGTGGACTTCATCCCACAGCAAAACGATGACCTTAAGAACAAAGTTGAAACTTTAGAAACGGAGCGTAAAAATAATTTAGCCAACATCCAAACCTTAGAGGAAAAGGTTGAGAACATGGAGAGAGCTCAGAGATTAACTAGTGTTGAAATTAGAAATATACCTGTTCAGAAAAATGAAACTAAAGCAGAATTATTGATGATTGTCGCTAACATCTGTAAGGTCGCGAGTGCCCCAATCCAGAACCCTGATGTAAAAGACATATTTAGAACAAGCGCCAACCCTACTAATAAACCTATTATCGTTGACTTTTGTAGAGTAGCGGTCAAAGAAAAATTTTTAGACTGTGTCAAAGGCTACAATATGATGCATAGAGAGAATAAGCTGAATACTAAGTCACTGAGGATTGATGGCCCACTGAAACCGGTTTTTGTCTCAGAGAATCTTACGCAAAAAATCAAAAGATTGTTCTACCTCTCGCGTGATTTTTCCAAGTCAAATAACTTTAGATATTGCTGGACTGCACATGGAAAAATCTATATTAGGAAAACTGATGGGGCACCCCTGCAGCGTATTAACTCGGAAGCTGATCTGAGCAAGCTAGGAGCTAATCAGTGACTAGTATCTGGAAATATGTATCTCCTTTTTTGTCTTTTTTGTTTGTCTTTTATTGAAATTTTTAAAAAATATGTTTTTTGTATCTATTTGCATGAATTTGTTATTTATCATTTGTATTTTGGTTTGATTGTTTTGAGCTATTTTTATTATGCCTCGTTTGTTGCAATTGTTGTGATTGATTTTGGGATGGAATTCTTTGGTCTACTAGTTCTGTATCTACAACTATCAAATACCCACACGGGCCTTTTTACACACAAGTTCATAACTATGAACCTACCGAAAACATACTCTATTATGAGCACATATATATTTATTATTTTGCAGTCTGAAATATGCATCATGATTGTTATATTATGTCTCTTGATTGTTTTGCACTCTATGGTTAGTTTTCTAGCAAATGCACACGCATGCTCTCTGCATACGGGAACAATAACTTGCGTCACTTTTACCATTTCTTTTGTTTATGGATAGCTTCAATCAAATCACGAGTGAAATTGAGGCAATTAGTGTTTCCAGATCTTTAACATGCGCTCCGGAGGAGTGCATAAAACATATTAATGTAAATAATAAATCCTTAACCGTGTTGCATGCGAATATTCGCAGTATTAACTGTAATTTTAATGAATTTATAACTTTATTGATGAGAATAGGGATCAGCTGTGATATATTGATTCTTACTGAATGCTGGCTTAGTAAAGTAACCCATCTACCTAAAATAGAAAACTATAATAGTCACAATTCGAGTCACTCAAATCAAAACGATGGCATTGTTGTTTACATCAAATCTAGTATTAAATATGTAATTGAAGAGCCTGAAATGTCTGACTGTAACTGCCTAGTCATTAAGTGTTTCTCAGACACCACGATTGCGGCAATTTACCGATCTCCGTCCTTCAGTAACCCACGGAACTTCTTGAACAGCTTAAATAACTTTTTGTCATCTATACTGGCTCAAAAAACAACTGTCATTATGGGTGACATAAACATCAACATAGCTCCAGATGGTGATGACGCTTTTGCAGACGAATACCTAAACCTTACTGCTGCTCATGGTCTTCTACCTGCCTTTACGCTCCCCACTCGTCAAGTAAGTAAGACATGTATTGACCACGTCATCATGAAGTCCTGCAACAAGAACACCCTATCCCTTATTCTGGATACTTTCACTACAGACCATTCTCCGGTTTTAGTTCATACGGAGTACTTGAATAAATTTAAAGAACAAAAACAAACAGAACGAGCCGTGCTTGACTACGACAGTATAACTAAGGACTTAGCTGCTTCCGATTTCTCATCAGTACTGACCAGCACAAACGCAAACCTAGCTACTGATGCTTTGATTAATATTATAAAAGAAGTAATTAAAAGAAATACTAAAATTAAAAAAATTACCCGTAAAAATAGAACTATTAAAACTTGGGTTACTGTGGGAGCGTTAAGGTGTCTCAGACACAGAGACAAATTGCACCTGAAATCAAGAAATGACCCCTTAAACATGATACTAAAGGTTTCATATTGCCGCTATCGTAATTTTTGTACAAACTTACTCCGCAAATTAAAAAGAGACTACGAGCGGCAAGAGTTTGATATGGCCCGCAACAACCCAAAAGCAACCTGGAATGTAATAAAAAAAATAGCCAATCTTAATACTAAGAGTAATTCTGCTACTGATCTCTTAAAAATCCATAATGATCCTAATTTATCTGTAAACTCTGTCAATAACTACTTTGTAAATATAGGAAAAAACTTAGCAAAGAAAATCAATTCCCCTTTAGCTCTCTCAACCGATAATTCTTCGATTCAGTGTTGCTTAACGTCAAATCTTCAGGGTAATTCTATGGTGCTACTGCCCACCGATAACAAAGAGATTGAATCGGTTATAATGGGCCTGCGCAACGATTGTGCGACCGGATGGGATCATATATCTTCAAAAATTATCAAATGTGCTAGGTACTCTCTCATAACGCCAATACAATATGTCTGTGATCTTTGTTTGTCCACGGGAGTGTTCCCGGTAGCTTTTAAAAAGGCACTTGTTCATCCGATCTACAAGAGTGGAAACCGTTGACAGTGTCGATAACTACAGACCCATTTCAGTATTAACTACTTTATCAAAAATCTTTGAAAAAATTCTTAACAAAAGACTTATTGACTTTTTGGAATCCCACGATGTTATTGCGAAGAACCAATATGGATTTAGAAAAGGTATATCTGCAGAAGATGCTGTTTTGGATCTTACCAATGGCATTGTGCGTCAACTTGATCATAAAGATAAGTCAGTTTGCATCTTTCTTGACCTATCAAAAGCGTTCGACACTGTTTCGATTCCACTCTTGTTAAATAAAATGGAAGCTGTTGGGGTGAGGGGTATCGCTCTTGACATTTTCGGAGATTATCTTTCAAATCGAACACAATGTGTAAAAATTGATGGTCACATTAGCCTTGATGAACCGGTTTGTTATGGTGTACCTCAAGGTAGCGTGCTGGGGCCTACCCTGTTTTTAATTTATATTGATAGCCTCTGTAGGCTTTCTCTCCCCAGTTGTAAAATATTTACTTACGCTGATGACACAGCGTTACTCATCAATGGTAAGAGTTGGGAAATTGCTCGCAAAAACGCTGAACATGCTTTAAAGCTTGTCATGGAATGGCTTATGGCTAACATTCTTACACTTAATATCAGTAAAACCAAATTTATATCATTCACTGCCAACTCTCAGTCGCAACCACAAGATGAATCTTTTGCTATTGTGGCTCATACCTGTAAATGCTCTTCTGCGTGTGAGAACCAAAATTGCCTCTCTATCTCACGAACTACTAACATAAAGTATCTAGGCGTTTATCTAGATCACACTCTAAGTTGGAATGTGCACTTGCAGGCAGTTGTTCCTCGCATAAGAAAATTAATATATGTATTTAAGATTCTCAGAGCTGCCGCTTCGCCAGACACTCTGAAAATGGTCTATTTTGCGCTTGCACAGTCTTTGCTATCCTACTGCATCACAGTATGGGGGGGTACTTTTGCTACCCACATGTTAAAAGTAGAGAGAGCGCAGAGATGTGTTTTGAAAGTTATGCTTAATAGACCATACAGGTATCCCACTGCGGAATTGTTTTCAGACTGTTCTGTCCTAACTGTGAGGCAACTGTATGTAATGCAAATCATTCTAAGGAAGCATTCTGAAATCTCTTACGATCCAGAGCTAAATATGAATAGGCGATTAAAGTATAGGGTATGCCCAATTGAGAGGCACCGGCTAGCACTAACAGCACGTCACTATCATGTTTTGAGTTCCCGGCTTTATAATAAGGCTAACAAATCGTTGGCAATATATCACCTATCCAAGAGTAAGTGCAAAGTGGCTGTAACAGACTGGGTTAAGGGGATGACTTATAGTGATACTGAAAATCTTTTCACTGTAATTAAATAGCTTTTACACATCACACCACATCAAAACATATTTACCTACACTTTAAACATTAATACGTGCACGCATAATATCCACACGTAATATGTAACGTTGTGTATTCTAGAATAAATACGACTAAAACTACACTGACGTTTGTCGTAATTTTTCTAAAATGATACGGTAATTTCAATTCTATAGTGTTATATGGTTGTTTTCTTCCTTTTTTTTTTTAATTTTTCTGCATGTGTATTAAGATTTGTGTATTGTTTATTTGATATGTATAAGTGTCATGAAATATTTCTACATAATATTATATTATCAATAAGTACAGGTACTCATCCACATGCCCAGACATTAAATGCAATGTAGATACTTTGATAGGTACTTAATAGGCATGCACCTGATTTTTTTTATTCCAATCTTGTTTAAATCTAATTTTATAATTTTTGCAATTGCTTAGAGTTATTTTAATTTCTGTTTTATTTGTAGTATTCATTTTTTTATTTTTTAAGAAATTGCACATGAGCATGTACATATTTCCATGTAAAAAAAAGGGAAAGTACTACTAACCAAGACACAAGTTTTCTTAACTTAATTTGGTTGGTAGGGCTAGTTAACACAGTAATGTACCTATTAAGTGAAATAAAAAAATTGAAAATTGAAAAATTGAAATTGAAATATGCGAGTATCGCTTTAGGTTCAAAGATAACTTTAATTTCCAGGTTAAAACAGAGTGTCCACTTTGCAAGCAAAACTTCAAATCAATAATTCACAATGTCCAGTCGAACCAACAATACGAGGAGTACCGCGTGGAGCAACGTCGGCAGGAGGAGGACAGGATCGACATCGACGACCTGGTCACGGCTACCAGGCGCTTCAGATACAGGTTCGTACGTTAAACATTTATTTTCGCTCCTCTTGCTCAAAAAGACCGTCATTGTGGCGTACCAGAGCAAAGAAAAATTTGCATTTCTTTATCTAAGGGTTTTTATTTTTTATTTTTGTCTGTCAGGTGACAATGAGCCTACAAAAACGAAAAGGCGAACACTCGTGGTTCTAGTATATTGTCAAATTTAATGAACGGAGCTTTCTTGGAATCACAGAACTCTAACGCGCAAAACTATAATGTTCTAGTACAGTAGTCCTCGCACATTGCTAACAACTAACATCCCAGTAATCATGCAGTTTGATTGAACAAAGATTCAAATTATCATTCTTATAATACATTAGAAATGTAAAAGATAAAATACATAAAGGCTTCGGAAATAGGAATGAAAATGTTATTAAGTTTCGTAACGTTTTACAAAACTGTGAAAACTAATTGCTAGTCACACTTTAAAACCCACCGTCCACAAGACTCTGATTAGCCTTAATAACATTCCAATGTAATTTGTTAGTAATAACGATGAATTCCAAGTAATGAACACTTATGATCGTGTTTCCAGGACCACATTGACGTTTCCCCGTGGCAATGAGCACATTGCTCTCCAAAGACTGCTCATGCACTACCCACCCCTCTCGGCCATGGTGGGGATGCCCCGCGACCTACCCGGCAGCACACCCGCGGCCCTACCGGCCTCTCGGCGCCGTCGCTCACCCAGCTCGTTCCGTCGCACCGTGTACCGACATAATCTGTGGGCGCGTCCGCTGCCTGACTTCACAGGACGCCATAGAGATTGCACGCCAGAGTTCTACAGGTAAAGTCACGCCATCTCTCGGTAGTGCGGTAACTTCCCGGGATCACCCCTACCGGCTTCTAGGCGGCCTTATCTCACCAATAATAGCTTGTTCCGTCGCACCGTATACCAACATAATGTATGGGCGCGTACGGTGCCTGACGTCATAGAGAATACACCCGAGAACTACAGGTTTACACGTGTGTCAAGTAAAAAAGCATAATTTCCTACATCATTATTATAATTTAGGAACATATCGAAACTAGCCCTAAAGTTTTTATTTTATTCTATTTGGAATGACGGATTAAGCAGATGACCCACCTGATGTTAAGTGGTACCTTCTGCCTATGAACAGTGCACGACCTCATAGGTCACGTCCACCTAGGGCGCACCCTATGTGGCATTGCACTGCGCCCGCCACCCTGAGACATAAAGATGAAAATTCTCATGTGCTTGTAATTTCACCGGCACCCTTACCTTTCAAACCGGAACACAGCAATGTGAGCACTACTGCTTTGCGGCAGAAATAGGTATGGTGTACTTCCCCGGTCGAACTCTTTCACAAAAAACCTCTACTACTGCTAAAGTTTTGATATTGGATACATTGGCTACAATCGGTTGTTTTCGTTCTGAAGGTACAACGACTCACAGATGCACCGGCTCGTGCCCTGGCTGAACCGCGAGCTGCACTACCTCCTGCTCGAGAACGTCGGGCACATCGCGTACGTGCTGCAGCGCATCCTCGAGCTACTGCCGCAGTACCACATCACCTCGCCCGAGTTCCGGGGAGAAATTTACCGGTACTTTGGTAGCCGGACCGACCATTTCTTACACGAGCTGCATTGCTTTGCGTCAACGCCTTACGACTTGACCGGGTATGATCGGAACGTGCAGTATACCACGGATTCGCGAATTTCTAATACGGTTAATGACGTCATCTCTAGCTCGGATACGGAGAGCGGCGACTCGGATATAGTGGAAGTGCTGATGACGCCTCCGCTCCATCCTCTCTCGACTCCGCCGGTGTCTTATCGGCCCGTGACACCGATCCTGCCTTCACCATACGACCCTAGTAATCTGGGACTTTCCTCCCGCCGCTTGCCGGACCCCGTGTACCCACAAAACCAAATCACATCGCCTATCGAGGCGGCGCGTCTCGCTCGGACCGTCATACCCATCGAAACTATATCTCACTCGGATACGGATGATGACGAGGTAATGGTCACTGGGTATATCAAGCCGCCGCATATGAGGACGCCTGAAGTGGTCGATTTGCGTGATACTGATGATAGTGATGTGGTCGTAACGGAGACCGCGCCTGCGCCAGTCTATGGAAACGGCCCGGTGAAGCTGACTTTGTCGCGTCCGCGCGTTTGTTCTCCGTCCGAAAGCGACCGTAGGCCATATACGCCGCCCCGCCCCTCGTGCAGCAGTCGCCGGCGAAGCTCAGACAGCACATTCCAGCTGTTCTCACAGTCATCCTCGTCAACGTCCTCCCGAATGTCCCCCCCTCAATGGTCCTCACAGTCCCTCTCCCCCCACACACCGAGCCCTCCGTGCGCCGTCTCTGATCTTAACGATGATCTTTCCGACGAGGAATATATTCCTCAGGGAAGAGACTCGGACAGGACGCCGAGGAGTCAGAAGAATTACACGTATGCCGCACGCACTCGGCGGAGACGCACCAGACACAGTAGAGAGGCCGAGAGAGCAAGAGAAGCTGCATCAGCCGCGCGGGCGACGACGTCCGCCGAGAGATCGTCCCCCGAGAGAGATCGTCGTGAGAAGGAAAAGCGCAAGAAAAAAAAATCTAGCAACGGAAAGGGAGTAAAATCATCTCGAAGGAACGACACTATAATATCAGGGGCATCCGAATCCACAATTGAAGTTGAAAAACCGCGGGCAGGGCTGTCCCGGGCCGGGGGAAAGTATGGTAAATCTTCTCGAAAGGATGACTCTACGGAATCAAGGCGAGCAGAATCTACAATGGAAGTTCAAGAGGAACCGCGACCGGGGGTGTCCCAGTCTGGCGGAAAAAGAGTAAAATCATCTCGAAGAGATGACACTACAGAATCAAGGAGAGCGGAATCTACATCTGTGCAAGAGGAATCACGATCGGGGTCGTCGTCCAGGGCCGGCGGAAAAGGAGGAAAATCATCATCTCGGAAGGATGACTGTACGACTGAATCTAAGAGATCAGAATCCAGGATAGAACGCAAGTTGCTCAAAATACATCGTCCTCAGACAGACAGGGCAGGACCGTCCCAGACCGGTGGAAGTGGAGGTAAATCATCTCGAAGGGATGACACCACAGAAACATTGAGAAACGAGAGAGACGAACAAATAAAGGTTCAAGAGGAACCGCAACCGGGGCCATCGCATGGGATCGCCACATTCAGAGTACGATCAATTGGAAGGGATGACACTCCAGTATCAAGGACGCCCGAATCCACAACGGAAGTTAAAGAAGAACCGCGGAAGGGAGAAAAATCATCTCGTAGGGATGACTCTACAGAGTCAAGGAGAAACGAATCCGAAAAAATCGTTGAAGAAGAACCGCGCCCAGGGCCATCGTGCCGGCTCGGCGGGAAATCTTCTCGAAATGATGACTCTACAACAGAACCAAGCAGAGCCGAATACACAACAAAAATTCAAGAAGAACCGCTATCAGGGCTGTACCAGCCCGGCGCAAAGAGAGTAAAATCATCTCGAAGAGATGACACTACAGAATCAAGGAGAGCCGAATCACCGGGGCCGTCGTCCCGGCCCAGTCGAAAAGGAGGCAAATCATCTCGAAAGGACTTTACAATGGAACCTAGGAGAGCAGAATGCACAATGATTCAAGAGGAACCATTGTCAGAGTCCCGGCGCGGTGGAAATGGGGCGAAATCATCTCGGAGGAATGACGCGCCAGAATCGTCTAGGAGATCCGAGTCTGAGACGGAAGTTCGACCTGGACCATCATTCCACACCGGCCTCTCTCTTTGCCTAAACAGGAAAAACTCTGAAGAGGAGGTTCCCGCTCGCCGGAATAGCCACGAGAGTAAAAAACTAAAGAGTGTCGTGAAAAAGGCGAGTTCGAGTTCATCTGTCCCCGCCGCAAATTTGGCCACTAGCCCCTCGAGTTTATCCTTCCACTCCTTAAGTTCGGTAGGTCGTGTCTCAAATTCTGCCATTCGCGCCTTTAGCGCGGCCGGTTATTCCTCAAGTTCGGTCAATTCCGGTTGGAGTACAGCGCGCGGTGACCGCGGCTCGCCTTTCTCACAGACAGTCTATGGCGCAGGAGCGCCGCCAAGCCCCGACTTTACGGATTCTGACGATGATATTCCTCTCAACATGACCATACAGAGGTCAGCGGGGTTATCTTGATTAACTAACATCCGAGATGAGTGTAAATGAGCGTGATGCATCAAATCAATGACTTTCGTCTCGATTAGGTTAAAACCTTTTCGTGGCATATTACGCATATACGTGCGTTCATCAGTTCCATAGCGATAGTTGCCTCCGTCTCGAATGGGGATATAATCGTCGCTTTGTATTATATGCTAGTGATAAATTATTTCAATAATTTATAAATACATCTCAAAGCATTTAAGCTAAGGCTAAACCAACGCGTTCAGCCAGTGTCCTCAGTGGCGTGCACGGTGTCGTTCAATGGTAAGACAATGGATCGCCACCGCGAACGCGGGCTGAACGCGTTGGTCTGACCTTAGCCTTAGGGAATTGCCAGAGATTATTGATAGTAATTATTGTACAGGTAAACCATCAAACTAGTTTATTGCTAATTGTGCTCATTAGCAATGGCAACTGGTTTCGTTTGGCACATTTTTATTCCTGATTGGACTTTGAGAATGCTGAAACGGAGGTTTACTATTTCATGATACAAAATTGAATGTTAATATTTTTCAACTGTCAAATTGGAACTCCTATTTTTGTTTTGGTAATATTTTAGTGCACGCACTCCTACCGATACTGTTTGTCACTAATATATTTTTAATTTAACTCATTGCAAAGTTTGTTTGTTGTTTGTTTGTTTTTGTAGGTATTCATCTAATGACCTGATTGATAAAAAAAGACAAAAAACAAAACGGACAAAAAATTGACTATTTTTTCCATTCAGTAAACTTTACTCAATGGAAAGAAGATCAGGGGTCACTGAATGAAGCATTGAGTATTTTACCCGACTAAGGACCCCAAAGGCAGTCGGGTTAAAATAACCAAATATATTATATCATTTTGTGCAAAATGTATCTTCAGATTTATTTACTCTTCTCCTGAATTAGATTCAGAGGATCGTAAAAATAAGTTAATAAGGTAGGTTAATAATATACGTTTGAGACAATTTCTCCACAAAAAACTGCACCTGATGATTCTGCCAGTGTTTAACTACACACTATTATTTTGTGGGTTACGTATAAGTCTAGCTAAATTAAAACATCAATATAAGAGGTAGGTACCCAAAATGCCCCTGTTTCAATTTATTTTTTGTACGGGTATATAGCTAACCTATAAGAAAACAAGTGTTTCGTCTGTATATAAATAGTTTCAGTTGCGATAATTTGTTCTTTTACCGCTAGCGTTTCAAATGTTTATGATAAGCTTACATTATAATATTAATTACATTATATCTGTATTGATTGTACTTCAATGTTTTATTTACTCTTTCTTTACCTGCTATGGAACGGAGACAGTAATCGTATGTACGATTGTAACAGAGGTTGTTTGTTTGTTACATTTCTCCAAAATGGACTAACCGATTGTATCATATACTTTTCAACACACTTGGTCATAAAGTGGCTCTAATTTCACCGCAATTAGGCACATAATGACACCTGTAATCATACTGTGACTTTTTTATTGCTATTATTCACTAGTGAGTTATAGAGACAGTTGAACATTTACACAGTGTGTATTTCTGTTTTACACCTGTAATCAAACTGTGACTTTTTCATTGATATTATTCACAAGTGAGTTATATAGAGACAGTTGAACATTTACACAGAGTGTGTATTTCTGTTTTATTATTATTTTCTTTACTAGTGTGTTGAAAAACGTCTTATGATATAGGTCGCGCAGCGAGTATTGAGCGCTCGGCGAAAGTGGTGGAGTTGAACTGCGCATGTTAACATTAGCGTATTCGCTATACAGATCCAAAAAATGACTTCTGCGCATTGAAGGTCAGAGCTCATTACACGTTGCACGACCTATACACGTGTATTTTGATGATTACCGTCCTCGGCTCTAAGACCCTCACCTAACGGCACGGGTCTCAATGGCGCCTCAGCGGTAATCACCAAAATTACACAATAGTATCATAATGTACTATTATTGAACACTATAGTTTATAATAAATAAATAATGCTGGACAGTTCACACAACATTATCTAGCTCCAAGCTAAGCAGGCGGGTGATTCTCGGATTGTAGACATTGATGTATATTAGGGAAAGGTAAGTCGAAACAAGATGGCGAATGTCGAGATTTTATCCAACATTCGCCATCATGTTTCGACATCAATGCCTACGACCCGAGAATCTCCTTCAGATGTGTTATGGGTACTAGATAACTGATATACTTAAAACAATACATTACATAGATATAGAAAATACCCAGAACACCCTGCACAAGCTTTATCAGCTTCGACGATGGAGCAGCGCCACTTTACAAACAATACTTGTAATTTATTATCCTACTATGAATTGATTATTGACGACCTCTGTGGCGCGGCGGAGGTTCGCTTGCGACACAAGAGGTTGCGGGTTCGATTCCCTCCTCGCAACAATTATTTGTACGATCTGCAGATATTTGTTCAGGGTGTTCTGTCTGTGTATTTTCCAATAAAAAAGTAACTATAGTAATGTATTGTAAATATATACCTATGTAATATATTGTATTAAGTATATCAGTTATCTAGTACCCGTAACACAAGCTCTGCTTACCTTGGGACAGGATAATGTTGTGGGAAATGTCCAGCATTATTTATTTATTCTTAAAAAAGTATGTATGTTATATATTATGTATTTGTTACCCGTACACAGTCTTGTTCTTGTTTTATCCTGTCCATCCAAAGGTTGTCTGGAAGAGATCGCTTTTAAGCGATAAGACTGCGCATTGTACGTTGTTAATTAGTTTGTTGTCTATCACTTTGTTTTTTTACTTTTCTTAGGTGTACAATAAAGAGTTTATCTATCTCTACCAGACAGGAAAACTTAAATGGTATTTTACTTGGTATGCCAAGCAGTCGTAGAATACTGTATCACATTGTGAGGAGGTGCAGAAAAACGGATTATACGCAAATTATTGAATTTGAAAGAGTAATATGGATAATATGGATAGTAGTGAACTCTTATGTTCGGATATCCGGATAATACGGATAATTTCGAAAAAGCTGTAAAAAAAAATGATGGTTATAGATAACTTTATTCATGTTTAAATTAAACCAACAATCACCCATTATTAAAATATGAATCACTTTAACCAATTTGGTAGCTCTTTATGCTAAAATTAAAACTAATCATAATAATAACGTGATCATAAAATATGAAAAAACATCATAAACAAATCCAAAATGGCAAACTTTTTTCTTATATTCAAGTTAACACTTATCTTCTCGAAATAACTATATTTTCCTTTCAATAAAGCAAAACTTACATTTAAAATCATGCTAGCGAGGTCTCATCTCTGGTAAAACGCGGTTTTACGAGTTTTCACGCATTTTGCAAACACCTAGGTAAGCTAGGTCCTGCAGGTACTTTTATGTATATGTGACAAACATGTATTGCAAACACCTAGGTAAGCTAGGTCCTGCAGGTACTTTTATGTATATGTGACAAACATGTATTGACATACGCGTATGACAGGATCAGTATTTTAAATTTAGATTTTTAGCGTAATTTTTTGATGAATTTCACTATCCGGATTTAGCGGACGTCATTATCCTGATTTGAAAATTGGCGGATATCCGGATTGCAAGCCCTACCTGCGGCTGATATTTATGCTAAATGGAATGATCTGCTTCGTACTGCGCTGAAGCAGCACTCCCAGTTGGTCTATGATGAGAACAGCGTTCGGGCTAAACGTCGCCTCTAGTAGCAGTAGTCCGGTCGTCGTCTGTCTACTAGCTTTGGGAATCATTTATTACGCTTCCTTGACCTTGCGTATATAACAAGGTCAACAAACTTATTTACAAGCTTCTAGATGAAAGACCGACCGCAATGCCTTTGCTAAAAATCTATTACGGAAATATCTCCATGTGTTAAGGCCACCATAATCCGCAGACAAACCTGCGTGTGAATGTATTGGTTCTCGGTTTGGTGCGCGGCTCGCGGCTCCGCGGTCGTTAGACGCTAGCGCCGCGCCGCACCCTAGCCGCGCCGGACAAATTCGTACAATGTGTGCACGGATTTATCCAATCAGAGATCGAAGATGGAACCAAAAAAAATATGTGCACGTGTTGGTGAAAGTCTATGTCTGAGTTAAAAATAGTGTTGTCCTCGACCAACACTTTTACATTGTCGATAGAATTCGTCATCCGTCCGTGATGTGTATGGTAGATAAATACATCTTAATGCAGATTAACGCCCGTTTGCACTAAACACAAGTTAGGCTTGTCCTAGTTATGATACACCTAAGCATAGGAAC
The DNA here is from genome assembly GCA_932527175.1 of Operophtera brumata. NCBI lineage: Eukaryota > Metazoa > Arthropoda > Insecta > Lepidoptera > Geometridae > Operophtera > Operophtera brumata. The sequence continues at coordinate 29,819,614 of OW052226.1, read as the reverse complement.
AGCCTAGCTAAAAAAATTGTTTGCACTAACAGTCTTCTCATAACTACGTCGTAACTTGGGCACTGCCTAGCTAAGAGAATGATTGAATGAATGTAACGATTGTTTTTTTAAACCGGCCAAGTAATGTAGACCACAGAATATTTTTTATCATTATCTTCACATTAGTTTAGTGATAAGTTAAAAGGAGACAAAATATATGGCGTTGGTTTATTTTGTTTGGTTAGGTAATTATAGGAAAATCAATGTCAAATACGAGTATATGACAATTCATAGAAAAAACTCAGATTGTGATTGTAAACAAACAAATACTCGGAGTATTGTTCTCACATCTGGAATGGTGCACCGAAGTACCTACCAACTGCAACCTCTGGACTCCCTGCAACGCAGAGCTGTTAGGATTGTCGACACACCCAAAGTTACCTGAGGGGTGAGTCTGAGTTTTGCAAACACCATCGTAACGGTGAACGTAACACGATCGTACGTGTATATCATAATAACTAGCTATTAATCTGTGCCAAAAACGTCACAGATTAATGGCTAGTTACTACGCAATACACGTACACTCGCCGTTACGATCATCGTTACGATGGTGTGTGTAAACTCGGACTTGCCCCTCAGGGATCTAGAACCGTTGAGCGTGCGCCGAAATATTGGCGCGCTTAGCGTCTTTTATAAGATTTTTAACGGGGAATGCTCAGAGGAGCTGTTTGAACGAATCCCAGCTTCGCACTTTTATAACCGCACATCCCGCCAACGTGAGCGAGCTCACCCGCACATTTTGGATGCGTGGAGGTCACGCACAGTGCGTTTCACGCGATCGTTTCTTCCGCGCACCTGCAAGGCGTGGAATGAGCTCCCGTTGGATGTCTTCCCACAGGGCTACAATATGGGTAAATTCAAGAGAAATATCAATAGGGCTCTTAATGGTAGGCAGCGCGTTTGCAATACCGTGGGTGTTGCAAATCTCCATAGGCGGCGGTGACTGCTTTACATCAGGCGGGCCGTCTGCATGTTTGTCACCCTAAAATATTTAAAAAAAAAATGGATTCTTAACGTATAATCTATTAATTTGTCTGTTATAAGTTAACATCGAAAATAAGCTAAAACGAAAAAGAAATTTTACGGCTGAGGAGAAATTGAGGTTTTTTAACAATTTAAATTTCATAGAAAAAATAATCACTACGTTTATTGACAAACAAATGATCCAAAGATTACAAAAAATACAACTTAGGTATTGCCTACGCTCTAGTCGTTTCATAATCGGGCTCATAAAGTTTAGAATCTCCTAAGTGGACTAAGGAAAGGCTTAGGGTTAGTGCAAGCAAATTTATCGTTAGGAGTAGACTAAAAAAGATAGGAAAGAACTTAGGCGATTCTTATGTTTAGTGCAAACGGGTGTTAGTCTTTCATGAAGAACACAGCTTGGCAGATTTGACGTCATAAAGAGAATAAGGTTCTTATTCCAATTTTGAATACAGTTAATAAATAAACCTTTATTATTTATTGACCCCTAAATATTACGGTTTTATTTATAGGTGGGATCTTAGAGTTTCCCTTTTAAATTTAAACTTAAAATGTTTGCTGCATATACCTAGTGGAGTTCTTATTTGAGTCCATCCCACTCTTCTTATAACCGATAACCATTTTTCTCGTAGCAAAGGATTACTTGGAAATCTGAAAGCACAAAAACATTTTATATCAGCCCTGCTACGCCCATATAATTTTTCACTCTGTTACTTTATCTATAGACAATTTGTTACCCCAAAGTTTATTATTTTTCAAGTGTAAACCACGCTTTATGGATAACATTAAATTTAAATGTAACCCAAAAATTCCGTTCTAGCGGGACTCGAACCCGCACCCTCGCCTGTCATCGGCGATGCCTTAAACAATTTAGCCATAGATCGAGCTATGACGCTGGAGACGAAATTTGTGGGCACTATCAACTCGGCTATAGCGCCAAGTTGATAGTGCTGTATCTACAGGTGTTTCATTGGAAACCTTCTATTCAAAGTTCGAAAGTAAAGGCATCGCTGATCACAGGCGAGGGTGCAGGTTCGAGTACCGCTGGAACAGAGTTTTTGGGGTATATTTAAATTTAATTTGTTACCTATTATTTTATTAAGCAGAAATAAACAATATTTATTTATTAAAAATTAAAAATAAATATACCCTTTCGGGGAAAAAGGCGTGTGTAATAATCAACAACGTAAATATTTACTCCAAAATATCTACTACACAAACTGCAATAAAAACACCCGTGGTGCTTTAAAGTTACCTTTTCAATAGTCAATACAAAAACACACACCTCAATGTCCACCTGGTTATTATAGATTAAAAAAAAAACGGTAAAATGTTAATAGAGCACACAAATTTACTCCAAACAAAGTAATAAAATTTAATTTATAGGTAGGTATAGTGCGCGTCATGTAAAAAGAACGCTGGTGGTCAAGCTTCTACAGGCGTTCCAGCGTTCTTTTTACATGACGCGTACTATAATTGTACATTATTTGTAGTAAACTAGATAGGCACTCATTCAATGCATAGTTATACATCTCTCAAATAAGTAGAAAAGTAAGTAATCTCTTAAAAAGAACGCTGGAACGCCTGAAGAAGCTTGACCGCCAGCGTTCTTTTTACATGATGCGCATTATACAACGATATAGACTGCAACAGGACTATCGATATTTCTGACGTCATCACTTGGTCAAGCCCTATCGTAATCAAACATTTTTATATTTTACATAAAATATTGTTTATTTCTAGGTGCAGCAACGAAATATTATTAAAAAATATAAGGGAAAGTCCTAATCTACGAATGAAACTGGTTTTTAGGCCATTTACTAAAGCAGAATTGATAAAATAAGCAATACAATCGAACTACCAATAATCTCTTATTTACCTGTGAAACGTGTATTTTCCCTGATAATTACGTCTTGTATCTTCACAGTCACAAACTGAACACGACACCATTGTCATACAAAGTAATATTTATTATTTAATAGTAAGATTACTAAAATAATTACAAAATTAGTTAAACTGCACAAGAGACCGTCCGGTATGCGCATGTACTTAAGCAAAACATGTCACATTCAATACTTTGTTGCTGTCACTTTTCTTCTTGCACGGGGTACATTTAAAAATGACTTCTCTCTCCCACGCTTCGTTTGTCTATTTAGCGTAGCGAAAAAATTCTACGTCTATGGATTTATCGGTCCTGAACTTGTCAGTCATTCGCTAATAATTTCAATAATTCTATGAAGGTTTGGTACTTCATTCTTAAATAATTAATAAAATCAAGTGGTTCACAGGACGGAATGCATTGCAACAATTTCAAATGTGTATATTTTTTTGTTTTTTCAGCCAATTCTTTGTCTATACGCGCTTCTTTTTTTTCTCCAGTATTGCACAGCCTACTAAAGCTACTTTTGTGCGTTTTGAAAGCACCGGAACCATAGTAGGCAACCAACAACGATACGTGCAAGGCTCACCAAAGTACACAAGCGACTAGACTGCAACTCGGCGCTTGTGTAGTGTGTGGACGATGACGGATTTGTCCACGAATGGGTACGGCTCGGGGCTCGGCTCGCGGTGCATGTAATGAATGGAGGGCTAGGGTGATCTCAAACTCATTATAATTGCTTTGCCACTTGCCCTACCTATCTTGCATTGACCCTTCCTTCCTTCTTTCCTCATTTCGTATTTACCCAATTTCTACCTTTCTATCATTCACCACCCTGATTAGGTATCTGTTACATAGTTAAGGTCCAAAACCGTTTACCATACAAACTTGAGGAACCAATATCGGTGATAGTATAGATATAATTTGTTTCAAGTAAAAAATAATTACAAAAACACGTCTTTTTCCTTGAAAGGGTAGGCAGAGCCTCAATGGGCCTCTTCACCGTGGGCTGCACCATCGTGGGATATACACGAAACAAGTGGTGAGCTCATCGCTGCCATTGCTTCCCACAACCCCTAGTTTTTACAAGCTGTTATTTAACATGCAATTTATGTATGTTTAAATCTTACAACCTGAATTAGAACGACTTGTCGACATCCGCTGAGCTTAAATGTTGCATACCAGTCAAATTTCGATGACAATACAATATTATGGTGACAGCGAGCTGACCTCATGATGGAGGCGGACATCTACAGACCGTTCACCGTAAGTTGGCACCTGCTATAGAGTATTTACAGGTGCCATCTCACGGAGAACGAGCCGGACCGTTCACCGTAATTTACAGGTGCCATCTTACGGTGAACGAGCCGGACCGTTCACCGTAAGTTGGTCCCTGCCATGGAGTATTTACAGGTGCCATCTTACGGAGAACGAGCCGGACCGTTCACCGTAAGTTGGCACCTGCCATGGAGTATTTACAGGTGCCATCTTACGGAGAATGAGCCGGACCGTTCACCGTAAGTTGGCACCTGCCATGGAGTATTTACAGGTGTCATCTTACGGTGAACGAGCTTGACCGTTCACCGTAAGTTGGCCCCTGCCATGGAGTATTTACAGGTGCCATCTTACGGTGAACGAGCCGGACCGTTCACCGTAAGTTGGCGCCTGCTATGGAGTATTTACAGGTGTCATCTTACGGTGAACGAGTTGGACCGTTCACCGTAAGTTGGCCCCTGCCATGGAGTATTTACAGGTGCCATCTTACGGAGAACGAGCCGGACCGTTCACCGTAAGTTGGCGCCTGCTATGGAGTATTTACAGGGGTCATCTTACGGTGAACGAGCCGGACCGTTCACCGTAAGTTGGCCCCTGCCATGGAGTATTTACAGGTGCCATCTTACGGTGAACGAGCTGTATGTTTGTTTACGTCAAGTCGTGCAAGCTAGCCTTAGAGCACAAAAAAGGATAAAGGAACATATTTTATCGAAGATTGCAGGCCTCCGTAAGCTAGCGGTGTGATGACTCAACGCCCGAGTGGCCGCACTGTAACTAGGGGGCGCTGTTAACGATGTTTCTGTACATGGGTTTTCCTAACCTTTGGGGACTTTTTAATTTCCAGGAACATACAAACAGCATTCTTAAAAAATAACTATATTTTCTCAAATTTTAAAATAATATACATTTTATAAATATTTAAACTTCAAACAGTGCTAAAGAAATATTCCTTTATATTCTTATATACATCGGCGTATTCAAATAATTTCGTTTATATTAGATTTTAGTAATTAATTATCAAAAATTGTTGTAAAATGTCTTCATAGGGTAGAATCGAGATCGTATTAAACGTTCAGTGTACAGACTACAAACGATGTGGAATCTGATGTCCATAACTGTCCAATTTATAAAACCAGGAATGCCTACTGCCTATATGTTACATACTATTTATTCGTTGACATTATTTATATTTCATTTAAACCCTGTTGTATACTATCGCCGATACTAACAGCTACCTATTTGTGGCGTCCACAGAGCATGAGAACTCAAAAATTTTCGTGCCAAAACAGAGTTCATAGATTCATTTGTAACTATCGTTAAGAAATGTTACTATGAGATACTAGTTTCCGCCCGGGGCTTCACTCGCGTTTTACCACGATAATATATGACAGTGTTACGTGATTTTTTTGATGTCACTGGTTTAATTGCCCCGCGCTCTGTGGTTGCGTCTAAAATAATCTTAATTATAAAACCAATTATAAGCAGAGCACCAGCGTTTATAAAGCCAAATTTGATTTAAAATTAGTGCATTTTATGCGTTCAACGCTAGTAGGCAAGCGCTACGAAAATAACTTTATCTACTCTTAAAAATTAGTTTATTCTACAAAATTATGCGACGAATTGATCTCATGTGAAATTCTCCCTTCAGTTCAAAAGATTTTATTGTACGAATAGCTATGCTAACGTTTACTATGATGTCGATTATGTTTGATGTGCAGCAAGCTCAAAGTTAAACAGCTCTTAAATATCACGGTCCTCTTCAGTCTATTATAAGGGTTAACATTTTGGACGAAATTGACGAAACAAAATGGCGCCAGAAAAAAATGGCGGCAATGCAACATCGTAATTAAAAAAGTGAATGAAAAAAAAACGAGCGAGCCTTACAGTACTCACACATGATGTGTAACATCTGACATCTCAACTCTTTATTAATAAGCAACAGGGCTGAGTACCAACCTCTCGGAAAAATGCGCACTTTATGTTACATACTTCAGTCCCTTTTCACGAAATCACTCACACAGATTGCAGGAAAGCGAGAGGAAAGATGTTACACATCAATAAAGTAATGTAAACTATGATAGTGTCAACATGGCTTTACCTTACGAGAAATCTTACATATGTCAAAATGTCTATGAAGAACTAACGAAAAACTTTTGAAACTATCATGGTTATGTACATAATTTTCACTAGAAACGGGATATTTACCATGATTTTTGAGTTTTATATGTTCCCGATATTTCGGCACAGTTGCATGCGCCATGATCACGGGAGAACTGACTAAAGTCTTTGCGAGTAGATGTTATTGGCAGATATATCGATCTACCCTCTTTCTCACTCTTTTATTACGAACGATACCACTACCATCGGTTTCATTGTCACAATTCACACCAACTCGACACACAACACTAACGGTGTCCGGACGCGTAGCAGGTACCACACTTTTTTGATTCATACACTCTTACCACAGGCTTCCATACTCCAGATAATTGAAAACCATCTTCTCTATTGAAGTTTCTGTACTTAGTAATCTCAATTGCCTCTTGTACCATTCTCGGTATGTAATGTCGCTCTGTCGAGATTACCTGCGGACTGTGTAGCTCGATCCAATGATTTGAGCCAGATTCCAAAAGGTGTTCTGCTATGGCTGACTTATGTATGTCCCTGTTCTTGACCGCTCGTATGTGCTCCTTAACCCGACACGCTATCGTACGTTTCGTTTGGCCAATGTACGAACTCCCACAGCTACAATCAATTTTATACACCCCTGGCTTTTCAAGTGGAAAACTGTCTTTTGGTGAACGCAAGTAGTGCGATATCTTCTTTAAGGGAGTGAAGATGGTCTTTACGGAAAACTATCGAATTATTCTATTATATTTTGTGCCGAAATATCGGGAACATATAAAACTCAAAAATCATGGTAAATATCCCGTTTCTAGTGAAAATTAACTAACGAAAAGTTACGAAATTAATGCGTAAAATTCAAACTTGGTTGATGCAACAGGACATTACTTTCATATTGATCACCACCATAATTGCCATAGCCATTTTTTAACCCAATCGGGAGGGAGCTCCATCAATTTGATCTTATTCTAGTGTTAGGTAACCATATTTAAAACACCTCTTCATTCTCGGCGAGAACTCTGCCTTTAATAATAAAATATAAATACTTGCCAACCAAACCCAGCAACGTGATTAAATTTTATTAAGGCGGTTCTCGGCGAAAGTAAAGATGCGTCTTTCTATGAAAATATGAAATGCAATGAACTACACAGCTCTATTCTCCGTCACACGTCACAACCTATGAATATACAAAATACACACCAATATGTACTTACAAACTTATTAAGATACTGGCCTCGCCACTACTGAAGTGTTGACTCGCTATACAATGACTGAGTACCGCTAGCAACTTATACCACGCTAATCTATCATCTCTTTCCCTGACGCGTGTATCCAAAGTCCGTGTACGAGTAAACGCCGGCAGGTGCTGATAAATAACCAGACATTGTACTGAACCCTTCGCTTTAGACTGCGTTTCCAACAAAAATGTGCGAGGTAGATGAGCGGTGCGAGGATGCGTAGCGAGGCTGTGGAACGATGTGAGTGTTTCCACCAGAGATGTGCTATAGGCAGCTGAGCGGTGCGATGATGCGTAGCGACGCTGTGAACGGTGCGCATATGAGCAGTGCGAGGATGTGCAGCGGACTCTTCAGATGCGACCGAGCGCATGAGTGACTGCTAGTAGTTTCTCGCTCGCGTCCGTCCTTTGCACACATCCCTCGCGCACATCTCTTGCACACATCCCTCGCGCACATCTCTTGCACACATCCCTCGCTTGTTTTGTACGTATAGGTAAATTAAGTTATTCTATTGGTTCTTAACAAATCCATCCCTCGCTACGCATCCTTCTCATCTCTGGTGGAAACGCAGCCTTAAGATCTTTGCTCACTACACCGTACCATACCACGGCCGTAACCGTTCCGTCACACGCAAAAAATATTGTGTGTACTATGAGACAATGCCCACCATGGCCCATTGAGCTATTTTGAGTGTTTTAAACATTCGAACGTAACGGTTTGAAATGGAGTGTTCACGGTTTGCTGTTTTGCGCTCACTCCTAGCAAACTGTGAACACTTTTTTCAAATATATGGAAGGGCGTACGCCGCTTACCCAGTCGGCGACGAGCAGTTTGCCTACTCACGCGCTCGTCTCATAAGTTGCAGCCTTAGGATACACACTTCCCTGACAGTAAGATAAACTATACAGATAGATTAACAGTTGAGTAAAGCCCACTATCCACTGCAGCATTATCACATAATACCTGCGCATCAGAATATAGCGTGCACTGTACACAACCGTGAAGCAACGCTGCACCCACAGTTTTAAGAATATTTTTACACGTTATTTTGGAAACGACAAGCAACTCGTATATAAAGGGTCATTTGAAACATACGCAAACTGGTTTAGACCCAAAATGGTATTACAACTTTTGTTCTACGATTATTTGGGATACTTACTTTTCTGAAGGTTATATCTAGTAAAGAAAGTTTTAAATCAGCTGATTCTTGAACTGTAGAAGTACTTTTTTTTAAGGAATTAGCTGTATTACCATCTTTTTGCCTATTTTTAGAGAAAACTTACCAAATATAAACTTATAGTTTTCAGGAAAAAATTAAATCCCCGTTTTGTTTTGTCATGGCACTGGTTCCTTCTTGGTCAGTGATCAAGATGCAATACGGTGGTGCTAAGCGCCTTCAGACCGATGGTGAGAAAACCAGTGCAGTGTAAGTTCTAAGTGTAATTCTAATCCACGCAACGGATTTTGATGCGGGTTTCACCATTAGTTACATAATTTTTTACGGAAGGTTTATATATAAATATAGCTAGCGACCCGCCCCGGCTTCACACGGGCAGCAACATAAAACCTTTTTTTTAATCAAGGTTTTTTTTTTTCCTTGCGATGCCGGGTCCAAGTCTCTATTAATCTATCACTATACTATACTCTATCTAATCACCATAGCTTTAATTTCTCTAGAATTCTTGCACCACACTGAAGCTCTCAATGTCACTAGGTCCTTTCCAGGGCCAACATACCTCGAGTTGAAGAACCGGTGACAAGAAGAAGTTGTAATATGCAATTTGTAATCAAAGCGCTTTCGTTTCGTTGTCCATTGCTTGTTGTCAAGTCGTACAGTAAGCTTATGACGCACGTATGACCCTCAGTGGATAGCAGGCCTTACAGTTACCAATGCGTGCCTGCCTACGTATTATAGGTAGAATTTACGACGGGTTCGCTTCGACGACTGTATTCATGTGCTGTGGGTGTGGTTTGAACTCCACTGTCTCCTTCCATATAAGCTCTGAAATAGAAAAATACAATAATTTGACAAATGCCCAGGAAGTGCCAAATCTCACTAAGGGTAGGTAATAGAGAACACAAAAGGGTTAAAACATAACATTAAAATATACCTAACACACACTACGTACGTTATATTAGTTTTTATTTCACGTAAATACATGCAGTATTACCGAAGTTATCACTACGCACAGTTTAGACCACTTTTTAAATTTCCGAGATTACGCGCGCTCCGTCCGTGACGTCACGTTTCGCGTTTCAGGCCGAGCGCGCCGCCCGCCATAGTGAAACTCATACAAATAAAGACACGCGCGCGCGTTTTGTTTTAATTCTGTTGCCCAAATAGTACGTGTTTGTTACTTTGTTATTGTTGTAACAAACTATATAAAGATATCCCTACTTATTTTCATTTTATAAATTCCTGTACCTTAATTTATAATGGAATGGGAAGAACGGTTTGAGAAAGCCCAGTCGGACAATCTGACAAGAGTGGATAGCTGGTGGCTAAATTTTTTTTTTAAAAACGGACAAGTCGAGTCAGACTCGCGCACGAAGGGTTCCGTATCATTATCTATAATAAAACAGGCCAATTGCGAGTCAGACTCGCGCTTGAAGGGTTCCGTACCATTATCTATAAAAACGGCAAAAAAAACACGTTTGTTTTATTATGTTTTTTAGTATTTGTTGTTATAGCGGCAATATAAATTCATCATCGGTGAAAATTTCAACTGTCTAACTACCACGGTACACGAGATAAAGCCTGGTGACAGACGGACAGACGGACAGCGGAGTCTTAGTAATAGGGTTCCGTTTTACCCTTTGGGTACGGAACCCTAAAAACAAGGATTTTACGGCTGCCGAAATTCGTGGAATAAACCGTGTATTCCGAACCTGCAGCTTTAAAGGAATACCCTTTAGAGTTATTGTTAGAGTGCTAAGCGATTCAGTATTTGGCACTTCAGAGAAAAGCGATGATATCAGTTACCTTTCCACTTGTCGACCGGCAGCTCCATATCCTCGAAGCTCTGGTCGTAGGGCGCCGAGACCGGCTCGTCCGTCGGGTCTGCATACTGCGACAGGTACTCGTGAGCCAGCGCTTGTTCCGCCGTGATACGTCTGGAATACAGCCCGGAGAAAATAAGCTTTCACTCTTTCGCGATCCCGCCAGGCAGAAATATTCATACAAAAAAAAAAACGCCACGCGCCGCTCGAAAAAGCGGTTTTTATTGAATAACTCGTCTCACATAGATAATTTTAAAAAACCCCGTGGGCGAACCCTCCCTATTGGTTTTATTTATCCAATTTTTGACCCAATAATCTGTACCATATTGACAAACAATCGAATCTAGAGAAAAGTTAGAGGTAACTTAGTGATTTCTTTTTATCGAGAAAATTTTGTCCTATCGTGTTTCTGTCTGGGTGATCCTTCGGTATTATAATGTAGTATCCGTGCATATTTTTAATTTGAATATTATACTTGATTTAGTTAGTTAAAAATCTAATCTAAGATTGGTAATTTTGCCTTAAGGGGTACGATCTTATATACTTAGATCTTATACGATCAATTGAATAGAGCAATGACTGCGTTATGAATTTGAACGTGTAGGGCGAGTATTGAGAGAGCGCTAAATATAAATGATTGAGCCTTAATATCGAGTGACTTTCAATTTATTTACATCAATATTTTTCATTGTACCGTTTTGTGATAATATTGCGAAATGTTTTTAACACGCTTTTATTAGCTTGGTCTGAATATTTGTATGTAACGGAATCTTTGAACGTGATTTTCACCCACTTCGAAACGTCGGATGTAATTCAAGCTTTGCATACTCATCACGGACCGATGACAACACAATATTATGGTGACAGCGAGCTGATCTGATGATGGAGACGGAAGGTGGACAACGGAACTCCTCGATGGAATGACTGACAGTGTTTGGACTCATTTTGATCAGCTCACGGTTCCGATTACTAATATTATAAATGCATGTTTTGAAAAAATATTTTTCAGTTAAAAACTTGTTTAGTCTACTCTACGGGCTTGGGCAAAATCTGGCTATAGGACTAGTAAATGCTAACCAATTCATTTTCTTTGATTTTATTGCGTAGAATTATGTATCCTATTTCATAAGATTTGAGTATTGATAAGATACAATTGAGAATCGATTAGGTCTTTTGGAATGTGGTTTTATAAATGAATCTTCTTGCATAGGATTTAGAACTATTCTAGTTCAACATTAGACGGGAATTTGTGTGAGAGTGCGTGTTCTGTTTATTATCAGAGTTCTGAATTGAGTAGTACCTATACCGTTTGGTTAAATAAACAAATGCTTTTAAGAACGACTGGATCCGGTTTATAGAGAGTAGCGCGCAAAGTAACACAATCGATCTGTTGAGAGTTATCGACATACAACCAAATAATATTTTTGCTAAAAACGCTACACAATTCGTGAAGGTGGGTACTTTATTATCCAACCCCAACTGTGCTCAAAAATTTGCTATAAGTATGGAGGTTTTTGGGGGCAAAAAATCGAACTAGCTAGGTTTCAAATCTGGGAAAAATTGTTATTCCGAGAAAAACACGTCTTTCCAAATTTAGTTTAAGCAATGATCTACGAGGTCAGTTTTTGGATGGGTGACCACTTTTTGTGTAATTTTTCTTTGATTTCGTTAATATCGAGCAAAGCTCGGACGTATCAGATATTAGGTATTATAGCGGAAAAACTTGTTTGTGAGTTTGCTTGTATGTAGGGGGCAATCCCCGGAACTACTGATCCGATTCTGTAGATTATTTCACTAACAGGAAGCTACATTATCCCCGAGTGCTTAAGGCTATGCTTTATTAGCTTCTGCCCGCGACTACGCTAGCGTTATGTGTAGTTCCACACAACTCCGTAATGGTTGAGCGGATTTTGATGATATTTGGTGCGGATGGATGTTAGGGGGAGGCGGCGGGGATTGTTGTTTAACCCGACAGCACACGAGCGAAGCCGCGGGTAAATAACTAGTCGCTAGTAAAAAGTATGCAGCACTCGACGCTATGTTGTAACTCCCGCATATTTTCCTAGCGATTCGTTTCTGACACGTATTATGGGGAGTTTAACCGCTGGATAATTGATTTTCCAACGTTAACAACTGGATAACTTACTTGTCAAGGTTAATAGCTGGATAACGTAGGTACTTGTCAAAGTTAATAGCTGGATAACTTACTTGTCAAGGTTAACAGCTGGATAACTTACTTGTCAAGGTTAACAGCTGGATAAGTTAGGTGTCATGGTTAACAGCTGGATAACTTACTTGTCAAGGTTAATAGCTGGATAACTTACTTGTCAAGGTTAATAGCTGGATAACTTACTTGTTAAGGTTAACAGCTGGATAAATTACTTGTCAAGGTTAACAACAGCTGGATAACTTACTTATCAGAGTCCAGCTCGAGCATAAGCTGCAGTAAGTTGATGGCGAGCGGGTTCGCACCGCGGAACACGTCGCAGAAGTCCCGCTTTTTCAATTGCGGCAGCGACTGAATATAGTTGCGAGCCTGGAAACAGTTTTGGGAGTTATCAATCTTATACTAAAGAGACAAAAGTTACAAACGAAGAATTCCACAAATGTTATGAAGTTCAATTTGGGATATTATACTGGTATACATACGCATATGGAATAGATTTTCTATATAGATGCTTATGTAGGTATTTTTATATTCTTTTGTTGAAAAATTCATAACGATTTTGTCTCAATCTTTTTATTTATTTACCCATTTCTTTGTTACGGTGTTTAATTTGTTTATTCCCAACTGCAAATTATAAAGAAGGCTATTCATAAATATACATGTATAAATCACCATAGTATCAGTCAGCATTCAAGGCTTTGGTCACGCACGATCACATAACACGAATGTAAACAACAAATATGGGATGCAAACACAATCACATACAAATAGACATATAATGTAATCGCTTATGAAGTAAATTTACATCACAACCAAGTTTGATAAAAAAAAATATCGAACAATTGTTCTCATCCTGAGATAAGTAAAGAAAGAGTGTATATGCTTTTGCCTAGTCTTTCCAGCAGTAAAAATGAAACGATTATTAAGTTTAGTAGTTAAAAACTAAGTTACTTCAGCAAGGCTGCAAATGTCAATTTTATTATCAAAAGAATCTGTTATTATAATGTAATGAAGTACCGTTAAGTTTGCTGCCACATCATGACTATGGTCTGTATTAGATGGAAGAATTTATTAAGTTTATTGATGGACAGAATAGCTGTTAAATTTGTGTATTTCATGGTGACCCGTCTGACGCGACGCGAAGTGCCACATAACAGCCATGATGTGGCACTACACTAGGAACCTATGTTTTTCCTTACCTCTTCACTTATGATTTTGTCTACCGTTTCTTGCTCGGGTTTCCCACACACAAACAATATCCTTGTGAGATGGTCGATATCTGACGCACGCATGTTAAGGTTATAAGCACCAGACTTACACAAGCTAGGGTAGGTGGGCTAGGATCTAGACAAACTACATTCAGAAGCATGTTAATGCAAAGCGTTGTTAAATTCCGCTAATGTTACAGGCCCGACGTGTGGCACGATAGGTAGACACAGAATTAATTAAGTAAACGACAGTTCAAATTATTCTCAATGTAATTTCAGGCAATAGATTAATTAGCTAGTAGACATTGGACACAAAAAGCAATTCCGAATCCACACTACCGTGCCAATACAAAAATGGTTCCTGGGCCCATAACCTAAGAACTTTCACAGAAAAAGCCTTGAGTAGTCTACTTACAGACTCCGAGGATATTTTCTGCATGAACTCCTGAGCTGGCGTGCCGAGTACCTCCATGATCAAGTTCAATTGATGGATATCTGTCTCGTCAATTAAGAAAAGCCACAGGTGACATTGACTAAAAGCTAGCTAAAACTAACTAGGTAGCTAAATATTTGGACAGAGTGAAGAGTAAGCAATTCATCTAGGTCGCGGCTTGTGCTGACGACTTCGGCGTGAATCGCTGATAAGAAAGAAGATTACAAAAAATTATAAGTAAAAGCAAAATGAAAGTTGCCGTGATGTATGTAGGTACAAGACTGCATCAAATAGCGCTAATTTGCCCTCAAAATGATATTGAATATATTGTATTGATGATTGCCCTAAAAATATGATATCTGATGTTTTTACGTATAAATTGTATTGTAGATACAATAAAAGTTAAGATAAAAAAAATACACTGACTGGAAAGTAGCAAAGAGCGCACAGTGTCTGATGAACTAATTGTTGTACCTACAACGTACAACGTTGTTGGCGTGTTTAGATTGGATAAATTACTTACTTTAAATAAAATGGACAAGTACGAGTGAGTCTTGTGCGCTAAGGGTTCCGATCCGTAAAGAATTACGAAATCGCTTTTCGAATTTTAGCTGCTTTTTCCTTCAAAGAAAAGCCCAACCCGAAGAGTTTTTTACCCCAAAGCTTTTTTAGGCCGTAATAGTCGAGATTTAATAATTTTACACTTTTTCCTTTATTTTGATCACAAAGTCTCCTAGGATTCCAAATTTCAGAATTGTGAGGTTACTGGAAATATCCTAGAGGTTTTTCATTTCATTTCCATACATAAATTATACATTAATTGCCATATCTAGCGAAACTTTTAGAAGAAAAGGTTTATTACTCGATTAATGAATTTCTAATTGATAAATTTTAATGTTAAACAATCTAATTTAATCTTTTTAAAGCTTCGAATAAAGACACCAGTTTTGATGACCATAGTTGTACCGATGTAGGTACCTAACGATAGGGAAAATTACCAAACATTATCGTGATCAACTAATAGGAATGGGACACTAAAAACTTATTGTTTTTATGGTTCCGTACCAATAAAGGATCACTTAGTTGTCCGTCTGTTAAGGTCCTTTTGTCGCAGGAATAGCTAAAGGTATCAACCTGAAATTGATACCAAATATAAAGATCTGTGAGCTTAGGATATATTTCTTCTTTATAGGAATTCTTCTATTTCTTTATAAGATTCTTTACAGGAACTATCCTAAGCTGTTAACTATCTTTATATTTGGTATCAATTTCAGGTTGATACCTTTAGCGGTTCCTGCTACAAAAGAACCTTGACAGACGGACAACTAAGTGATCCTTTATTGGTAGGTACGGAACCCTAAAAACTTTTTAGTGTCCCATTTCTATTAGTTGATCACGATAATGCAAGGTTGCAAGGTTGAACCACAGAATAGTAGTCATACGAAAGTGCTCGTACGTATTTTTTTGATAACAAATCAAATATGACGCTGAAAGATGTCGAAGTGGCACTTCGCGAACTCCATAAACTCATCAGTGACCTTGCGGATAAAGTCGGCTCTCTGGAAGGCAAGGTATGTGAGCAATCCGTGATAATTATAAACCAGACCGAAGTTATCAAATTGTTAAAAACGCAAGTTGAGGGTAAGCAGCCACCATCTACAAAGTCGTCGTCGACTGCACGCGCATCGGCACAGCCAGCGCTGCAGCGACCTATTCGGCAAGCACGCATTAAAGCGTCATCCAACATTACGGCGGGCTCAAGCGGTGTAGCGGCTAGGAAGCCTGCGACAAACAAAGACAAGGAGGGACAATCCATAATGGGCGCTACAACCCCCAAGTGTGACGGAGTAAGACAAGATGCACCGATAAGCACCCCGACTGTGGCTACTACTGGTTCTCAGAGTAGAGTGACCACGCCTCTGATGGATACTCCGGATGAAACCAGGACAATTGACCAAGGTGCATGGCAAGAAGTAAGTCGGAAACGCCGGACGATGAAACAGCGTCCAATCTTAACAGGGTCTGGAAAATCTGAAAACGATGGACTTCAGTCAGCCGAGCGTCTCAAATTTATTCAGGCATGGTCATTCAAGCCGGAAACATCGACTGAGGATGTTCGCAACCACATTCGTAAAATTGAAGTGTGTGAGAAATACGTCGTTGAAAAACGAGTAATAAAAACAGACCAACATGCAGCCTTTGTGATCGGATTTCCCGAGACATTGTATGATCGTCTGTGCACGCCTAACGCATGGCCACCCGGCATCAAGATCTCGGACTGGTTTCGGCTCGCTCCCCGCCGCTCGGAGCGGGGATCGCTCGCGCCCGAAGCAGACCGCCTCAGTCGCTGACTGCACGAGTAAACGCCGGACGAATGCGCTTCTATTTGAAAGTGTAGTTGTATGCCATCAAAACATCGCGTCGTTAGGCAATAAATCGCATCGGTTAGAAGTGTTGCTTAGGAGTGAGCTAAAATGCGACATACTCGCTATAACCGAGCACTGGTTAACGGAACCCAAATTAAAATGTGTTCAGCTGCAGGGCTACAAGTTAGCATCTTATTTTTGTAGACAACAAACAGTACATGGTGGATCATGCATATTTGTAACAGACAGGATTAAATGTATAGAAAACGTTGACCTGACATCTTTGTCAGTTGAAAGAAAGTGCGAAATATCAGCCATTGATTTATTAGAATTAGACATGACGATTGTGTGTATATATAGAACGAATTTAGTATCATTTAGTGATTTCATTTGTGCTTTTGAAAGGCTGCTCGATAAGATAAGCTTTTTAGGTATAGAATGCATACTAATGGGCGATTTTAATGTAAATTGCTTGATAAATCTTTACAGTGATGTAAAAAAATTGACAGATTTGCTGTCGGCCCATGGCTTGTCCAATTTAGTGGACTTCCCAACGCGCACCAATACGGTCAGTTCGACAAGTCTAGATCACCTTTATACAAATTTAGTAGCTGGTACAGTGAGTGTATCTCCCGTTATCACAAACATTAGTGACCACATCGCAATCAAGGGTGAGGTTACACGAGCAAGAATCCTACCGCATACTAAGTATACGTATACTAGGAAATTTAATAATATAAATAAAGCCAATTTCGTGGTTTCTGTAGATAGTGTTGACTGGACTGAGATACTACAGAAGAAAAATCAAACTTTTGACATGCTTAATTCAATTATTAATGTAATTAAGAATAAATTTGAAATATGTTTTCCTACACAGAAGTGTAGCATTAAGAAAAATGACTCATCTTGGATCACTCCAGATGTACAAAACTACAAACTATTTTTATTTGACATTATTGAATTTAGCAAGTTAGTACCCAATAATGACATTATTCTGTCGCAAATTTCTGACATGACCAATTATTATAACGTTTTAATCAATAGGACGAAACGTGAATATTATGAGACAATAATAGGGGCAAGTAGTAATACCTCGAAAGCTATGTGGGGAGTGATAAACAGGGAAAGGGGGAAGAACAATTCCCCTCACATAGACTTTACTGACGTAGTCGTTAACTCTGACGGATCTAGTTTTAGAGATAAAAAAGAAGTGTTGAACGCGATGAACGCTCGATTCCTCAACGCGGCGGAGGCGTGCGGCGCGCCGAGCGCTAGCGTCGCCGGCGTGCAACGCGCGCTGCTATCGGCGAGCGCGCCCTCTGACCGCTCACTGAGGCTTCAACCGTTCACGGCAAATGAAGTATATAAAATTGTAAAAACTCGGATTCCACCAAAGGTATCGAAGGATGTTTACGGAATATCTATGAAGCTTATTCAATCTGCGATTTTTCCTCTCGCTCCTGTGCTGGCGCATGTCTATAACTGTTGCATCGCTGACGGAACGTACCCTAGCCCGATTAAAATAAGTAAAGTCTCCCCGTTTTTTAAAGGTAAAGGAAAGCGAAGCAGCATGTATGGATATCGGCCCGTGTCAATAATACCCGCTGTGGCAAAAATATTTGAGAACGGCTTAAGCTCCCGTCTTGTCACTTTCCTGTCGACGACAAGTGCTCTCTCTGATCGGCAATACGCTTATCGTGAAGGCCGTTCGACAACGTCCTTGACTCGCGAGGTCATCAGCCGCATTGTTGCCGCACGCGAGGGAAAGCAGCAGGTTGCAGTATTGTGCTGCGACCTGTCAAAAGCGTTTGATGTGGCCAACCACGATGTGCTAGCAGTCAAGCTACGACACTATGGAATAGTCGGCCGAGCGTACTGCTTACTCACCGACCTGTTGCGAGATCGTTCTCAGGTAGTCACAGGCTGTGGTGGACAGGCAATATCCGACCCACTCAAATCTAAGATGGGCGTAGCCCAAGGGTCTTCGGTTTCGAATATACTGTTTTCCTTGCTGATGAACGACTTACCGGAGTTTATCGCAGCGGCGGAGATCTTTATGTACGCTGACGACGTTGCTGCGATAGTCACAGCTCCCACGATTGATCAGCTGGAGGGGAAACTTAATGACACGACGACTCTGCTAGCGGAATGGTTCAGGATGAATGGGCTTGCTCTGAATCTGAGTAAAACCCATTTCATCCATTTCCGTTTGTCGGGCCTCGCACCTCGACCTCTGACGGTGCTAGTCAACGGAAATGCAATCGAACAAGTCCAAACCACTGCGTTTCTTGGCTTCCAGGTCGATAGAGGACTGCAGTGGGCCAGTCACATTGATAAGCTATGCGGAAAGCTGGGGAGTGCGTGCTACGCGCTGAGCAGGGTGGCGAGCATGGTCTCCACCGATATGATCCGTGCTTGTTATTTCGCCACGATCCAGTCTCTTTTGCAGTATGGCGCCGAGCTGTGGGCGCGCGCTGCCGACTGGGAGCGCGCGTTCAGGATGCAAAAAAGGGCCATACGCGCCATCGTGCGGATACCAAGTGACGAGTCAGCGAGGCCCCATTTTAAGAGCTTATGCATCCTCACGTTGCCCTGCCTGTTGTTATATCAGGTAGCGGTGTACGTGAGGATGAATCTGAACTTGTACCAGAGGCACGGAGACGTACATACGCACAATACTCGAAACCGGCATAAGTTAATGCAAGTACCACGTTCGTTAACGAAGTCTACTAAATTGACGCACGTAATGGGACCGACAGTCTACAATAATCTCCCTGCCAGTATCACCGATACTCTGAGTATGTTTTCATACAAACAAAAATTGAAACGGTGGCTTGTCGAGCAGACCTTTTATAGCTATGATGAGTTCATAGGCTATAATCATCGTAACTAAATGTATTAATTTTGTATTGTGACTTTTATAATTTTATTAATGATAATTGTATCATTTTTATTAATTTATTATTATAATTCTTTTATTTATTATTTAATAAGCTGTGAATAGCATAATTATAATATGTTTGTAGGACATTTTAGCTTGTTATGGCAAAGCTAGCTCTTGGTACAATATCGTACCAGCCATATTGACGTACAATGAATATTGTGAATAAATGACTATTATGACTATTATGACTATTAATGTTTGGTAATTTTCCCTATTAGCCTACATAGGTTGTATTTACAACTATGGTCATCAAAACTGGTGTCTTTATCACTCTTAAGGTTGAACAAAAGTGTAGCATCTTGTGTAGCTTTAGTTAGATCCTATACTGACGACCATTTTTACTAGTGAATTAGCATACTTAGTCGGTCATGGATGGATGAACAGTTAAATCTAGCATCGGGTTGTACCTAAACGAAACACCGGATAAAACAATTATGATGTGGTATCGTATGTTTAACCATTTGACGTGTAAGAGTTTTCTTATAAATAAATACTGAACTGAACTGAACTGACTTTGAATGCGCAGTAGTAATTTTGTTGGGTCTGTATAGCGAATGCGCGAATGTAAACATGCGCAATCAACCCCACCACTTTCGCCGAGCGCTCATTACTTGTTGCGCGACCTATATTCAACAATAACGTCTCGCCTTTATACTCGCGAGAGTGGGTGATTTATTCAGTCTGCGAACGCGAGAGCCGAGATCTCTAAATGCTAGCTGCATAAAGTTTCTATAATTTACTGCCCAATGTGCCCAATGTGGAGCAGATTGCAATGTGGTAACCAAATCATATTGCAAAAAAACGACACACGCAATTATGGCATACTTGGATTATAATCTTATCATATTCAGATAACTGCTGATTACTCGTATGTTGTGTGTGTAAACAATCATCTTTCAAAGGAGATTTTAAATCAAAATTCAAATCTGTGCCATACCTACACATTTAAATGGTGGACTAAATACTTTGGGGCTTGGGGCATTAAATAAAGTGAATACATAGGAAAAACTATAAACTTTGAAAGTAGATTTTGAGGCACTAAGCTAATTACTTTGCAGGTAGCATAAACTATTTTGAGGGGCTATAATAAATAATTGACATACTTATACATATTCGGCCTATAATAATTTCAAAGGAAATACATAAATATGAAGGCACTAGATACTTTAAATGTAGATTTGGCAGGTACTTTCAGAGATTAGATACATAAACAAAACTAAGTGTGTCTTGCTTGATGAAGTTGTATTACAAAATCTATGGATACAATTCATAATTGTATTTACAGTAGATAGTATGTTGACCAAGCTAGGACATCTGTACAAACTACCTGAACCATTGTATGGAATTATGTTGATGTGAGTCATAATAACATGTAAAACTGAAATATTAGACACATACTTGGCTAAGAAATAAATGGTCAAGTCGAAATTGCTGCATAAATCTAAACAGTGCATAATTTTGTTTATATACAGCTAATTTTTAAATTGCCGAGACCAGCGATCTGGAGCGGAATGATCTGCTACGTGACGATGGTAAGAGGCCTGACGGCAAGACTCCGTGGGAGAAGACCTACCTTTGGTGTGGGACGCTACATGCATTGAACCCCTTGCGCCATTAATCTGTCCGGGAAATCAGTCAGGGCCACTGGTGATGATCTCAGAAGGAGCAAATATGCAAGTTTTGACAGAGATAACATATTTCAGACTTTCGGGGTCGAGACTGGGCCCGTGAGGTATCGGGGCTATTCGCGTTCGGGGCTGTTCATAATTATATCAGGGTGTCTGGTCAAAGCGATGCGTGACCCGAGAGCTCGCTCTTATCTGGCTGAACGCATTGGTATTGCCATTATCTTGCATTGCATCTTAGCTGGTAGTCATTTGGATCAGTGAAGCTATTTTTAGATCGTTTGCAACGGTCTTTAGATAGCTTAACTGTTACTTTTTTTTATATTTTGTTTAACCTGTATTATTATTTCAGTAAATAAAGTATATTTGTAGATTATAAGAAATGTTGGATCTATCAATTACTGATGCCCTGTATCTAATTCTAAGAGAACCTGCACTGACATACCCCTGTGGGGGACTGGGGGTATATTGTGCATTGTCCTACTGTGCTATAGCTACCAGCTGCCTAGCTCCTGAAAGTGATGAAGCAGGACTTTGGGTTGATGGTATAATTCATGTGTTTTAAGCTGTTTTGACATGACCCAGTGAAAAGTTGGTATGTTATTGAAAAGGATACGGTCAGTGCCAGGGAACAGAGTCCTCCCAGTGAGCAGTTCAGCCATGATGCAGCCAACAGACCAAATGTCGACTGTCTGGTTGTAATGCATCCAATTAAGCATTATTTCAGGAGCCCGGTACCACCTGTTGGACATTTCAATCTATTAACTGTGCGTGCACTACATCAATCTCTCTTTTCTAGAAATTGCTTACACTAAGAAGAATTAATGCTCTACCCAGACAAATAAAGAAGTTAAGATGGAACATTGTCCTCTAGTAAACTGAAGCCAGTTTATTATGCCTGTGTGCGTGCCATACAGATAACACATCAGCTCTCATCCACCCAAACACACCGACAAAGACTAACAAGTGATGAGCATGATTTTGATGCATTGTCTGTGTAAGAGCGAGTCAATGAGTTTTTATGTACTAGGTACTAGAGAAGACAACCAATAACGTCATGCGCCACACGCGGGTATGAGAACCGCAGGTGCATGGAGTATAGCAAAATAATTGAGTGAAGTGCGGTATATTTACTGGAATTGAATGGGACAGCATAATAATGTGCGGTATCTCCTGTAGCACAAAATATTTTTTTAAAGATTTTTTTATAGTTTTATTGGTAAGCTTTAAATTAGAAAATTATATTTAGAAGATACATTATAAAATTGTATTTACTTGTAGTCGTTAATAAGCTTGGTTTTTCGGCTTCACTTGTATCGTTCGTCGTGTTCTGTCGGAACTTCTTTATTTGTCTGAGATGGTCTATTATGGCCTAACTAAACAGTCTCAAATTTTCGACTTTATGTTGCTGACATTTTGGTTGTGGATTATCCTGTATTTATATTTATATAATTATAAACCCAGATTAATTATAATCACAATTTCCTCAAACTCATTCTGATAAAGTCCAAAAATCTAAATTCTTAATTAATTCAAGATTCATAGTCATACAGTTTATATTTATAGTAAAAAATACCTACCAGTGTTATTTTTCCTGTTTTGAAACAAATTGGTTTAGTTAGCTCACCTTGTCGCCACATATCCAGTCATTTCAACCTCAGTAGGGCGGGCTAAGCCAAAGTCTAGAATTTTCAGCTCACAGTCTTCATTCACTGCAATGTTGGATGGCTTTAAGTCCTAAAAATAGAACAGGTGATTTGAATCACGGGACAAATAATGAGCAGTCTGAGCCGAAGCAGAGCAAGTAATGAAATGCTTTACCAAGCACTGAAATAGTTATCTCTTTTTAAGTCAGTAAGTTTAGGCATATGATTTTAAACCCAAAAAATTACCGTCCAGACGGGATTCGATCCCGCGACAGTCTCCTTGATACGGAGATGCGTTTGACCGCCCCGCCACTTGCCACCAGTATTAACCATATAGTGGCCATATACCTATTAACTGGGTGAATTTAAGGGATAGTATGCTCGGAAAGGCGTCCGATGGCGCATGGCGGAGCGGTCGAACGCATCTCTGTATCAAGGAGACTGTCGTGGGTTCGGATCCCGTCTGGTTGTTTATTTTATAATTTACGTCCGATGACACAAGGTCTTAGCCCCCACCTCCGTCGACTGCAGACTTTCTTGGCCGATAGTTTAGTTGTGTTCAAGTACAGAACGATATAATGATTCAGTATCGGCCAATAATGCCTTCAAACTGATCTGTCGGTAAACTATCGGTAGGTAGAAAGTATGTAGTTTGTGTTATTCTTAATCAGTATGTATGCAAGTGATCACATTATAATGATTTGGTAATGGATCATTAAGGAGTGTATTCATACTGATTAAGAACCAGACTACCCTATCGGCCAATAGAAAGTCTGCAGTATGCAGGAGTTCTTAGTAAGTTAAACTTACCCTATGAATAATACCAGCTGAGTGAATATATTTAAGTCCACGAAGAATCTGATAGACTAAGAATTGTACATGATCATCTGACAGCTTCTGTGTGCGAATGATGTTGTTCAAGTCAGCACCCATCAAGTGTGTCACTAGGTATACTTGCTGGAACTCCTCTAATGTCTTTTCGGGGCTAAAGACATCTAGAAGACCTACGAAGAATAAATAGAGTCACCTACATGTCTTAGTATGCTGGTTTATTTCCTTACTAGCGTTTACCTGTAACTTTGTCTTCCCCTTCCCCAATCAGAAATGAGTTTAGGAAAAAACCGGCTAAGATAAATAGTAGCATATGCAACAGAAAATTTCACATTTGAATCCATCCAGTAGAACTGGTGTTATATGTGTACATACAGACAGACAGACAAATGTAGAGAAGAGATTGGAAGCTAAAAGACACAATATAACTTCAACCATGTAAGTATCATCATCATCATCATCAGCCCTTAGATGTCCACTGTTGAACGAGGCCTCCCCATAGAATGCAACGGGGGGATTAGCCATAATCTCCATGCTTGGCAAGTGGATTGGTGATCGCAGTATTGGTGTTGAGTACTCAGGTGGACGCTGCTGCCCATCCCTTAGTGCTTTTAAGAAACATCATCCATGGGAGGATATGGAGGGGCATATTAAATGATAAGTAATGTAAGTATACATGTGTATATAAAGTTTGCAACTACAAGTACAAAGATACCCACCAATAATATTCTCATGGTTCATATGCTTCAGCATCCTTAGCTCACGGTATGTTCTCTTAGCATGTACGGCCGACTGGAATGGCCTTGCTAGCTTCTTAATAGCCACTTTCATATTATGCAGAGTGTCGATCGAGGAACTACAACGTAACAAGATTGCATGGGTATATTTAATAGTACCTTATTATAGACAACCTGTTCCGCCCACGCAGGGCATTAGACAGAAATAAAAAACTATATTCTCAAAATATATGCTTATAAAATGTATACAGATACTATTTGATACACTAATTACCGTTTAAAGGTTAATAATAAACACTGGCATTATGCCTATTTTGTTAGGAAAATCAATTACATATACATACCAAACTTGCCCGTAAGCGCCTGAACCAACAGGCGTAAGCGCTTGATATCTCTCCGGAACAATCCATTCTGTTTTATTGATTTCTACTTTGTGAAAACGAGGCATTGTTTTTTTCCTATAATCACTAAATCAGAAATAAATGAAATTAGAATTAGTTAGAAATATTTATTTCTATTTTCTTTCGAAGCAACTAGATTTCAGTGTTTCCAGTAAACAGAAAAATAAATACTACGTTTCCACCACACCACCTGTATCCATGGACTTAGTCCATGCCTGTATCTTCTTAAACACCACCACACCACCATGGAGGTATAATAGTAACACACCACTAACACATGGAGGTATAATAGTAATGGAGTGAGTGCTAAAAATAGCATAGAGTGTTCCTTCTTACTCCTATCCTAGAAGATAGCTTGCTATCCTATGTTACAGAGAAACAAATATATTGTCACACGACAGTCGTCTTTCCGTTCCGTACCCTGAATTTTGGTATCATGCATATACATCTCCCTAGATTGCTACCATGAATGTACTAGTAATTTGACATTTGGCCTGGTACGACTAACACAAATAAGAATAGATAGATTTATGCTTGTCTCATTCCAACACATGAATACATTCATATAAAAGAATGAGACTGGTATAATCGCTAACGTTTCGTTTTTAGCCTTAGTTCCATGCCTTTAGTACATCTTCCTAGCACTAACACTAAGCCATAGAGAAAAAAATACTACAATTGAATTAAAAAGCAAAGCCAAGATTATTTGGCTTTATTTAACATAAAAGTCCAGTGACAAATCTGGTTTGAAGTAGAATGACAAGTAGGTATCTTTTCTTTTCCACATATCAATGAGTAGTAGTTAGGTATAGATATTATAGAAAGGAGGTAAGTATACTACAATCACCCGCCCTTAATACTCCAACATAATCCCGGAGATACGCCGGAGGCCGTCTGTCACGAGTTGAACGACGATTCCCAGGTTGTGCTGGTTCTTCTGCCTCTGGTTCATTACTTGTTTCTGATTGTGCAGGTACCTCAGCTTCTGGTTCATTACTTGTTTCTGATTGTGTAGGTACCTCAGCTTCTGGTTCATTATCATATTCGCTACTTGAAATTGTAGGTAGAGGTGCTAATTGTCTATTAGACACAGTGCATTCTCGTCCGTCAGAGAGACGAACATGCGAATATGTAGGATTTGCTTGGATAACTTCTGCTTCTTCAACGAGTGGATCATATTTGGAAGTTCTCACATTCTTTTTTATTAATACTGGTCCAGAGTTTATAAGCCACGAAGGTAAGGATTTCCCATTAGGTGAACCGCGCGGATGATGGAACATCCTTTCGTGAGGAGAAACGTTTATACTCATGCATAAAAGCGACCGAATCGAGTGTAACGCGTTGGATAAGACTTGTTCCCAGTTCGATATGTCCATATTCTTTGAACGAAGATTGAGTTGAATTGCTCTCCATAAAGTGCCGTTGAGTCGTTCGACTTTGCCATTTCCTTGGGGATTGTAAGGAGTGGTTCTGCTTGTAGCTATTCCAAGAGGCGTAAGAAAGTTTCTGAGTTCTTCCGACAAGAACGAAGATCCTCGATCAGAATGAACATACAATGGAAATCCAAAAGTATGAAAGAGATCCTTTAAACATCTTATAACGGTAGCGGCCGATAAATCACTACAGGGATAAGCAAATGGAAACCTCGAAAACTCGTCTATTACAGTCAGTAGATATCGGTTTTGAGTATTCGATGGAAGTGGGCCCTTAAAATCAATATTTATCCTTTCAAAAGGAGCGATGGCTTTTATTAACTTGCCTTTAGTTTGTATGAACCGTGGTTTTATCTCAGCACATATTGAACAAGTTGCTGTCATTGATTTTATTTCTTCAATGGAATATGGTAGATTCTTAGATCTAACCCAATGCACCATTCTGGTTACACCCGGATAACACAGTTGATCATGTAGTTCGTAAAGTTTATTGGGCCTCGTATAAGCGCATATTCTTGATAGAGCATCTGCTACAATATTTTCTCGTCCTGGGCGATAAATGATATCATATTTGTAGCACGACAGTTCTAAGCGCCACCGTTCAATTTTTTCATTTTTAATATTAAGTACTTGAATGTTTTTGGTCGAACATAAAAGCTACAGATTGCTGATCAGTTATTAAAATGAAATATCTTCCAACTAGATAATGACGCCATTTTCGAAGTTCTTCAACGATTGCGCTAGCTTCTTTTTCGATAGATGAATGACCACGTTCAGTACTAGATAGAGTACGCGAAAGGAAAGCTACAGGACGTCCATTTTGAGAAAGAGTTGCAGCTATTGAGTGTTCAGAGGCATCAGTTTCTACTGTAAAAGTTTCGTCATTATCAATAGCTGCTAGAGAAGCTTTAGCGATTTCTGATTTTAGATTTTCAAAAGAGTTTATGGCATCTTGGTCGAGCGGAAACCGTACATTGCCAATTAGTGGCTTAATGAGGTGTGAAAAGTTATGAATCCACTTCGAATAGTGTGCTAGCATACCCACAGCACGTCTTAGTGAAGCTGAATCTGATGGCGGAGGAAGATCCAGAAGAGGTTTTAACCGTTCCTTGTCAGGTTTTATAAGATTATTATGAAATGTATAGCCTAAAAGACTTATACCGTTTGATCCAAACGTACATTTTTTTTCATTTATCGTAAGTTTGTATTTCTTCACAGCATTCATAAAATCTTGTAAGTTTCTGTCGTGATCTTCCTTATTTTTACCGCAAACGGTGACGTCATCGAGATAGCAATAAGTACCTTTAAGATTCTCAGTCTGAATGATGTATTGTAGCGTTCTCTGAAATGCAGCCACGCCATTAGTAACGCCGAATGGTATACGTGTGAATTGATAAAGAGCGCCACATGCTTCAAAAGCTGTATATTTGCGTTCAGTCATTAATATAGGTACTTGGTGGTAAGCGCTTTTTAAATCGATTTGACTGAAATAGTTGTATTTTGCAACATTGTAAACCATAGATTCAATGTTGGGTAATGGATAAGCATCGAGTTCTGTGAATCTGTTGATTGTCAGTGAGTAATCGACGACAAGACGTTTTCTATGAGTAGTGCCTCCAGTTACTAGTACTTGTGCTCGCCAAGGAGAGGTGCTTGGTTCAATAACTCCATCTTTCAGCAAATTAGATACTTCATCTCGGATAAATTTCTCATCAGTTTCCGTATAACGCCTTGACTTTATAGCGATAGGTTTTATATTTGGAGAAAGATTCGTAAATAAAGAAGCAGGAGGAACTGATGCTTCCATGACACATATTTTTAAAGTATCCATTGAACCTCCAAAGTTGAATTCTAATGTCTTATGTTTTTTTAATAAATCGTGTCCAATTATAACATCAGCACATAGATTATTGACAATCAGTAGAGATTGATTTGAATATGTATGCTTGTCTAGATGAATTGTTGCATTGCAAAAGCCTTCCACAAAAGAAATGTGACTGAGAGAAGCCAACGAAATTGCTTGTTTGCCAGGTCTCATCTTGAGGTTCATGTCCTGGGCTAATTTCTTATTTATAAAACTTACCGAACTTCCGGTATCAATCAGGGCTTCAGCGTGAAATTCATTAATCATAATGGGAACTGTTGCTTTACTTAAACTGGATGGTGATACAGCAGATATGTTCGCAGTTTCTATTTTATTAACATCCGCGACTTCAGAGTCAACAGCATTCACAGTTGGCTTACCACTTCTGCAGACGGTATCAAAGTGTCCTTTCTTTGAACATAACTGACAGATTGCATGAAAAGCAGGGCATTTTATACGTTGATGTAGATTTTTGTTACCACAGAAGAAACAACGTTTGGAACGATTTGTTGCAGCGATTAGACTTCCTGTTTTATCCTTCCAATTATTGTCAGTATCTGCCACTGCATGCAATTGCATTTGAGGATAATTGTTACTTGTATATGCAGAAGAGTTATTTTCGGCAGTTTCCAGAGATACAGCTTGATTTTGAGCGTCATCCAATGTCAAAGTTAAGTTTTCCAAAAGCCTTTGTCGTATCTTTTGACTTGAGATACCCGATATGAAAGCATCGCGAATATATTCGCTTTTATTTTGCTCAGCCGTAACATCCTTGAAATTACAATCGTATGCTAATTGTTTAAGAGCACGGATATATTCATCAATTGACTCTTCTGGCTTTTGCTTTCTTATGGCTAGATTATACCGCGCGTAAATCTCATTCTTAGCTTTGATATAGATGCTGTTAAGTAATTCTATAGCAGTCTCATAAGTTGAACAATCACGAATCAGTGAATATACTGCTGGCGCAATATGGTTTGAAAGCAGGTTTAGCTTGATTGCATCTGAAATCTCTTGGTATTCACTTAAAAAATTTGAGAACGTGTACCGCCAGTGAGTCCACTTTAAA
Source organism: Operophtera brumata (assembly GCA_932527175.1). NCBI lineage: Eukaryota > Metazoa > Arthropoda > Insecta > Lepidoptera > Geometridae > Operophtera > Operophtera brumata. Next base: position 29,790,354 of record OW052226.1, on the reverse strand, counting down.
TCTGCTGCCGGCGCGCCAGGTTCAACATCGAAATGGTTTGGCCGAAGAAATTGAGTCATTGGCAACATGGTGTTTGAAGAACAATTTGGATCACTTTTAGGCATTATTTGAGAAACATGTTTATGTTAAATAAATTGAATTAAAAAGCAAAGCCAAGATTATTTGGCTTTATTTAACATAAAAGTCCAGTGACAAATCTGGTTTGAAGTAGAATGACAAGTAGGTATCTTTTCTTTTCCACATATCAATGAGTAGTAGTTAGGTATAGATATTATAGAAAGGAGGTAAGTATACTACAAAATTCACCATAGAGCGAAAATACTACATACAATCAATCAACAACAAATACAACATCCATGACACTGAGCTATAGGAAAACACGTGCACCGTGCACCTCGGCGTGCACTGAGTGAGCGAGTGCAAATGTAGTTTTGATCGCAATGAGTTCCCATCCCAGGAGTTCCAATTAATAAATACTGTTTCATATGTATTTTGTACATAACTTGTATTATTCTTTCTGTAAATAAATGTATTATACAATTAATAAAATCTTTCGATGTGAAAAAATCCCCTGCCTTGCCTCTGATAGAAGTTATATCTGTACTCGCTCTCTTCACGTCTTGCTTTGGTTGGTCTATGGATGGCTCCAAAAACTCGTAATTATCTTTCAGTCTAAAATTTATTAAAAGTTGGTGATAAAGTCTGTAAACATGGCTCAAACGGCGGGTGTAAAGCCTATAACTATAGCCGGTCGTGTGGCTATTGAAAGGGAGCGTTGTATTGGCATGACCGATGCTGAAAGATCTTGGCGCAAGCAATGGTTGAAAGATCAGGTTTTGGCTCCTAATGAACCCGTGTATGTTGAGGAATATTGGAAAGAACGCACCAATGCCATCCGACGTTTCTATCGCAAACCCTTGGATATCCTCTTTACAAAACTCTCTCCTGTTTTGGTAAGATTACATAACGATAATAACCCTACTGTATCAGCTGTTTTTGTAAACAACACGATTTACTCCGTTATTTTTAGTTTAACGTTTGTTCAGATAGTTCTCATTTGATTACTAGGACAATGGAAAAACCTTATTGTACATGTCCTTTTTTCAGGGTACCTCTCGTGCTACTGATTACCGTTACATCACTGGAAAACTGGGTATAATCGCACTAGGAATTTTATCTACTCATTATTATTTCAAGTACAATGGCAATGTAAGTAAATAAATTATAGAATATTCACATTTGGAATGAGGCTGTCAAAAACCATGGTGAAGCACGTGTTGTTTCACTAGATATCTTGAAGGCCTTTGATACGGTGTGGCATGCTAGCTTTATTAGCAAGTTTCCTACCAATTCTGCTCCTGGCTCGCAGACTTTTTGAGGGAAATATCTATTCAGGTAGTTGTTGACGGTTGCTCTTTGGATCAATTGGTCATCAACACCGGGTTATCTCAGGGTCGGTGCTCTGCCACACTGTTGCTGCTGCAACAGTTACCTGCTCATGCCCTGTATTATTGGGTATGCAGAGGACTGCACAGTTGTGGAGAGATACATTTCTACTGTTCAACCTAGACAGGATGAAATTCAGGACCTGAGAGTGATGCTGCAGCATCTTAATTTGACTCAAGGCTGTGTGATGCTAGATTGGCATTGTTTGGTCAACCATTTGATGCCAATCTAGTCAAATGCAATGGCTCTTACATACTAAGACAAATTTCCACTTTTTAACAAAATAATCCAAAAATAAAAAAAATGGTACTGTTCACACATTATCTTGTCCCAAGCTAAGCAGAGCTTGTGTTATGGGTACTAGATAACTGATATACTTAATACAATACATTACATAGATTTTTTTATTATACAATATTGTACTTGGACCAAGAACCTGAACAAATATTGTTTCGAGGCGAATCGAACCCACAACCTCCTGCGTCGCAGGTGCACCTTCGCCCGCCGCGCCACAGATACGACAGTATACAGCCTCATCTCACTACCTCTTTCCATTTATACCATCCATCCCTATCCTGCACCAATCTGATCCATGTACTAACAGGTACACAATATATTTGCCACAAAAATACTTAATAATTTTGTAATGTTTTAGGACTGGACAAAGAAAGGTGGATGGAGAGTGCTGAAGACAAAGCCTACTGTCCTTCCTGGACAACCAGGCTTCCCTTTCAAATCTGAACGCTGTGTGGGGGCTGATTATGCTGACAGGGGATTCAAAAAGTCCCCCATATAATAAAAACCAGATGAATTCAACAGTTGTACCATCTCAGATGGAAATTGAATTTATAGCTGTAATTTAGTCAATAAAACAATGTTATATATGTACATGTTTTTTAATAATGTAGTATGTATTCTATGCAAAATGTATTCCTTCTGAATTGAAGGCATGAAGTAGCTTCATGAAATCGTCAATGTCCATGGTCCTAGCTCTCATCTGGTCGGCTTCACAATTTGTCAGTATGTCTTGCACCTTTTGTTTTATGTCAAAATCTTCAGGGATGTCCTATAAAATCAAAAATGTTCAAATTAGTTTTATAAATAAACCTGTGCAGTTCCACTGCTAATCTTTCTTGTCCATATTTATTTTACAGTTCACGTTACACCAGGGGATGGGCACCAGCAGCCACCCGAGTACATAACACCAACACTGCAATCCCTAATATGCAAGCCAAACGTGGTGATTATGGGAAATTCTCAATGGAGAGGCCTCGTCCAGCACTGGGCAGACGGGGTTTAAAGGCTGTTGAAGAAGTGAATTTCTTTTACCACAGCTTGCGCCCGTATCGTAGAGACCATGGTTCATCATTATACAGTAGTAGTAAGTTCTTTTGTCAATTGGACTTCCATCAACTGATGTAATTAGTGTTCTCTACTATTATCCATCATCATCATCATCAGCTTGTTTTCAACAAAGTTGTATACAGCACCAGGTTTGTAAAATTTCAACACACAATTTACATTGAAATTTTAGGAATTTGGATTTATTATAAAATCTAAAAAATACCTTATTGTGTAAGGAACAGTGCACTCTGTAGTTCTTGTCAAGGACCGCCACTGTGGTCGAGTGTTTGAAAGCTGCTGACAGAGTTTTATTTTTCCTGACAAATGCTATTCTTGTCAGTCCATCCCATTCCACAAAGTTTATTGGTGGTGGTGGATTTCTGGGTTCTATCCTAACAACACTGGACTCTACTTTAGGTGGAGGTCTGAAATTGTTTTTGCCAACCTGAAAAAACATTACAAAAACAGCTGCAGATTTTCAAGCCTCTTCGATGTGTTCAACAATCAAGCTACACAAATAATTAAACAAGATGTTCTATGCTATACTAGTTTCAGCACAACAGATACTCACTTTCATAAGCATATCAACGCGAGCCAGCAACTGTGTATTTATAGACAGTCTACAAAACAATTTGTCGCCTGGCTTAGCTACTAGTCTCTGGGCAAATTCTTTTTGAAACATAAGCACCGCACATCTGAAGAAAGGCCTGTGTAGAAGCAGTTTGAATACTAGAGGAGAACTGATCTGGTATGGAATGTTTGCAACGCAGATATCAAAAAATGGCAGTTCCGTTTTTAGCACATCCCCTACAAGGATTTGTAGTTTGGCTTGGTATGGAGTTCCTTGGACACGTTTTTGGAGTTCGGCAACAAGTCTGAAATTAAGATTTTCATAAACAAAAGCACCCAGTATAGGAATCAAATACAGCTATTCTACATAATTATTAACATATAATATATAAGTCAGTCAACATACCATGTGGAGGAAAGAATGTCATGTAACAAATATTAGTATTATAGGTATAAAGTAGAAGTAGATCAAAAATAAAAGATTGATGGATTGTGATAGATTACATGAGCGAGGATGGAGAATGTACTGAGAAGACAGATCATAGAGGGGAATGGAGGAAGAAATGTGCTGACCCCACATAGTGTGGGATAAAGGCAGAAGTCTGATGAGATCGACTTCTTCATTATAATCGGCCTACTTAGAAGCCACTGCTGAACAAGGCCTTCCCCATAGAATGCCACAAAAAACGGTCATTAGCCAACTCTACGCACCACAAACTTTTTTTTTTTTTTTTTTAATCTGTTTTTTTTTTCGGAACTTTTGTCGATTGACGACTATGCCAGTTCCATTGGTCTCTCTCCTAAATCACTCATCAAATTTATTGAAGCAGCCCATATATGGACTGATAGAGCATGATGGCTGCGTCTGATGTTTGCGCAGACAACATGCTCTGAAACAGACCCACATCGAGCTGTACAACATCTTTACACTGGTACATTTGCACTCTCATAGCTGCACTCCGAAGACACTCCATTAAAAGGTGGTATACATCTTCTTTTACGCCACATACTTCACAATTAGGGCTATCAACTTTCCTCATCAAATATTTGAAGCTATTTAATGGCATATGTCCGGAGCGCAGTCTATGGGCGACTATGATAAATTTCCTATTTAATGTAATGTTGGCAAACCATGGTATATGAGGCGGCTCACTTTGCATCGTTCGGTACCAGATGCCTTTCTCCCGAGAGGCAATATCAAAGTATTCCTTCCACTTAGATCTTAAACATCTCTTATATTTATGTAACACTTCTGAATAATCAGGTTTAATAAAAACTTCCGTACCATTTGATATTGCCTCTCTGGCCAGTGTATCTGCCACCTCATTGCCCCGTAAGCCAACATGTGATGGAATCCATTGCAATCTCAGGGACGCCCCCTGAGATATCAGCACTAGGACTTTATTTAATATTGTGTAAGCAATCGATGCACCTCTGAAGCCAGAGGCACATCGAGCCACATGCTGTAAGGCGCTTCTGCTGTCAGACAGAATTACAACCTTCTTAAGTCCTGCACCAATAACATGAGACATCGCCTCTGAGATTGCAAAAAGTTCCACTGCCATAATACAACTATGAGACTCGTTTACATTTATAATTTGAAAACTTTCCCTTAAATTATGCCTGGGGTCATAATAAGCAGCACCACTACCATTTCTTGTTTGGGACCCGTCATTATATATTCTGTGCCAGCCATCATATTTATTATTTAACATATGTAGTGTATTGTATTTCAAAATTCTATTATCGTAGCTACTTTTTGGCTGTATTATATCATCAACCTTAGTTATAATAAAATCCATATTTATGTTTGAAACCCAAGTATCTAAATTAAACATATTTAATGGGTTACTAGTGTTAACTATCTCAACCCTGGTCTGATCGTAAATTGAGGGTAATAAAGAATTTTTATTCCTATGGAAATATGCGGACTCTGCCAAGTTTAAAAGGTTCTTCAATATTTCAATAGTTAAGCTACCTGAACAAGACTGGGTTTTTAAACAATATTTGGTAGCAAGATATTCTCTTCTCAAATGTAGTGGAGGTAAACATAACTCACACTCCATTACATGAATAGGAGTGGTTTTAATAAACCCTCCTATTACACGTAATGCCACATTTTGTGCTCTATCTAACTTCAGAAGGTGTGTTTTTGCAGCGCTATCATAGATAAAACTAGCATAATCGATTCTACTTCTAATTAGCGAGATGTAGAGCCTTCTAAGATGTTTAGGGTGGACTCCCCAAGATGCTCCTGCTAAAATCTTAAGAATATTCATGTACTTCATGGACTGCTCATGAATTTCTTTGATATGCCTGCTCCATCGAAGCGATCCATCCATCCACACACCTAAATACCGAATGCAGTCAACAACAGGCATAGAATTTTCATCAATAACCACATCTACCCGATCCCTTCTCCGTCTTCTACTAAACAAACACAGCTTTGTTTTTGTAAGCGATATTTCTAGTCCAATTTGTCCCAGTAATGAAGAGACAGACCTAATACAGTTCTGAATATCTACTACACTATTTGGAATACTACTATTCTGTACATAAAAAACAAAATCATCGGCATATTGTAATGTCAAAATATTATCGAATGACTGGCATATCTTAGATGTTATTATATTAAAAAGGAGAGGAGAGATCGGGTCTCCTTGAGCCAGTCCTTTGCCAGTCCATCTCATCATAGAGCTGCCTTTATCATCTTCATCAATCTTAAGATATCTCTTTTTCAAAAACTCATATAAATAATTACACATTTTAGCTCCCACTTTTAACTCGTCCATCATGAGGACTAGCTGTTCGACCAAAACATTATTATATGCACCATCTATGTCCAAGAAACATGCAAGCGTAGGCATATTTTTTGCAAAGCCTATTTGTATTTGTGAAACTAGTCGAACGACACAGTCAACACTTGATTGACTTCTTCGAAAACCAGTTGTAGTTATTGGTAATATTTTATTTTTTTCAATATACCATTCCAAACGTCTATATAACATTGTATGAAAAATTTTACACAGGCATGAGATTAATGAAATTGGTCTAAATTTAGGAATTGAATCATTATTAAGACTTGGCTTAGGGATCGGTATTACTTTTATATTACGCCACTGTTCTGGTATTACTGAATGTTTGAAAATTAAATTATAAATTTTGAGAAGGCACATTTTACCTATTAAAGGCATATAATAAATCATAGAGTATGTAATATTATCCTCACCTGGTGCTGTGTCTTTTTTCTTTAGGCAGTTGTAGAGCTCTTGCGTTTCTAACTGAGCGTTTTTCGACTTAAATACTGGCGAAGAAGGCTGCACAAAATCAGGGGCTAGAGAACGCAAAAGCTGCTCTTTATTATCATCAGAAGCATGGACTCTATTTCCTCTGACACCTTTCATCCATCGCATTTTTTGCCACATTTCAGAGGAGCTAGTTGTCTCATCTATTCCTGAACAAAAGCTCTTCCAACTACTTGACACAGCTTGTCTTAAGATTCTTTGAGCCTCAGCAATGTTTCTTTTTAAAATAACCAAGTTATTAGGTGTAGGATTTCTCCTGAAATTCTTAAGAGCTAAACGGCGTCTTGCAATGGCATGGGACACAGATGGGCACCAGTAGTGCTTTGGTTTGAAAGATTGAGATGGACTCGTGCTGATTTTTATGTATGGTATGCTTTGTTCGGCTGAATCATTTATCGTTCCCATAAAAAAATCATACACAGTCTGAACATTAGTACTCAAATTAAATCTATTAGCAGAAAAACTGCTTTGACAGGTATCATGGTAAAGTTTCCAATCAGCTAATTTAAAGTTACGGCGTTTTACATAAAAGGGTGTGTCATGGTATTCCATACAATATTTAATGAAAAGGTGGTCACTTCCAATGTTTTCTTGCGTGACATGCCATGTTTTAAATAATACTGCTATGTCTGTTGTTACAAAAGTTATATCAGGCGCACTTTTTTGTAACACACCGTTAACTAACTTAACTCTAGATAATTCACCGCTGTTTAAAGTAACAAAATTATTATCTAAACAAGAGTCCAACAACTGTAAGCCTCTAGCATCTAATTTATTTGACCAATTGGAGTGGTGACCGTTGAAGTCTCCAGCTACAATAGTTTTTTCGCCAAATTTTGAAAATAATTCGTCCCAGTCATATTGCGTTGTTCTGATTGACCCTGGACAATAAACTGACGCTATGTACTTAATATGTTTACAATTAAATATTTGAGCACAAATAATTTCAATTCCAGAGTTTCTAACAGTTATGGGGTACACTTGGGCTTTCACTGATTTATGTACTAAGATAGCCACACCACCATAACCATCATCTCTATCCTTTCTATAAATATTATAATCTTTAATTCTTAAGTTTATTTCATAATTTAGCCAGGTTTCACTGAGCAAACATATAGCTATTTTCTCTTGATTCAACAATAGCTCAAACTCTCTTTTTTTTGGGACTAGGCTCTGAGAGTTCCACTGCCCAATACGTAAGTATTGGGCAGTAGACCTCCCAGAGCCCAGTGGGACACGGTTTCCTATATTATTGTTATCCATCATAACAGAGATTCATTAGCTTTCTAATAATATCTCCGTTACTGACGGCCCTAACAACAAAGTTCATAATTTCTTCTAGAACTAACTTCAGAACAAGTTTGAGTTTTTCTTCGAAGCTACTCCCTGCAAAAACAATATTTTCTAGACTGCTCAAAATATATCTAAACTTATCTTTCTCTTCCCCTCGTTTCTCTCTCTTCTCTTCTTTCTTGCCTTTATCTGTATGTGCTGTTGCTTCTTTATGGAGGTTTTTACCCGTACTGTTTTTCTCCAAATTTTCAGAAGAAGTTAGTTTCTTCTGGGGTTTTCCTTTCTTCTTTGTTTTCTTCTGCTTCATTGTAGGTATAGACTTTATGTATTCTTCTTCACTGTTTCTAGGATCTTCACTATCCGACTGACACTCAAACTGAACCTCCTTTACATTAGAGTTCTCACTGTGAATGAGCGCTTCGGTAACTATTTCACAGCTTTTTTTTGTAGATTCCCACCTTCTAGCAGGCATATATGACTCGTCACTTTCACATCCATCATGCTGGTTCTCATTATCTTTGGTAGCTTTTATTCCCTCAAAATATATTGATAGTGCCATTTTATATGTGCAGTTATCTTTGCACATGATCTGCCTGAGTGCCTTTTCTTTCAGAAAAACAGGGCATTTTTTGTAAAATGCCATATGGTTTCCTTTGCAATTTATACACCTGTATTCAGTAATTTCACAATTAGCATGTTCTCCGCTGCACTTGGGACATTTTGTTTTTCTTGATGGGCACATCCGGGCCATATGGCCATATTTCCAACACACAGAACACTGTGTCACTGGGAACGTATATGGCTCGACTTGAAAACGGCAATCATATCCATACACATACTGTGGCAGGATAGCAGTTTTGAAGCAAAAACGCACCGTCTCACTTTCACTCCAGCCACCGGAGTCATTCATGCGTTTGAGTCTTTTCACCGAAACTATTTCCACCTCACTTTTAAATGAATTTGTTAACTCTTCCTCTTTCATATCAAGCTCTATGTACTTCACTACTCCATAACTCAGACTTACTTCATTGGTTAGTCTACATTTATATCCCAACTCCCGGAACTTATCATTGTTTACCAGTATTACTGCATCAGCCCTGCTCTCAAACTTCATGAACACCTTGTAAGGAGTCTTATATTTTATTTCAGAGACGTTCGGAATATTTTCGGCTTTCAACAGTTTTGCCAACCCAATCTGTTTCGGCAACAATTGAATAGAGGACACACAGACCTCGACTGAGCTCAAATCCAAGCCATTTCCAACATTTTTATTCTTCTGCTTATAACCACGATCTCTTGACTCCTTAAATCTCTTGTTTTGTTTCTTTTTCACCATTATAAATCCGTCGTTGTCGTTATTTTCTTCCTTATCAATCTCATCACTTGAAACTCTGCATCTTTTCTCCGGTCTTGTAATCTCACTTAGATCTTTGTTTACTGCCAACTCATGTGAAACAAACTGCTCCAACTCGCACACCACACTGTTTTCTATTATTTCATCTTCACTCATATCACTGGTTTTGGACTGAGGTCCTTCGACCTCGCCCATTTTTTTTTTTTTCCCACCGCACAAATGAGGGTACTTTGATGATTTTATGACACGAAAATAAACAACTGTTCGCAATACGTCCGCTCACTGCGAACAAGCGCGCGCCACTGACGCACCACAAACTTAAAAATATATTTGTTACATCAAGAACTACACTGCCTCGTCTGGTTTGTCAGATCTACTTACCGGGTATCAATTTCACAAGCAATAACTTTCTTGACCCTGTCCAACATTTTGATGGTCATGTTACCGGTACCAGGACCAATTTCAAGAGTGACATCCGTAGGTCTAAGTCCAGATTTGTCCAGCATAGAAGTTATAATGAGAGGATTCTTGAGAATGTGCTGGCCGAAGTCCTTGTTGAATTGGATTCCTTGAAAAAGCAAACTGTATTCATAATTGGTACTCTTTAGTTTTTAAAAACTTGCTAAGAACATAACCTCTTTAGTAATTTAGAGGATATTGTTACCTTGTTTTGCAACTTCATTGTGGATTCGAGACTTCTTTTCTGCTTTGATTTTAGGCATTTTTAACACTAAAACTAGGCGTTCCTATAATTTGTTGAGTTAAAAATCAATGAAAATCACGTCTTTTTTGACTTTATAGTTTTTTTTTTTCTTCCTATTAATGAATAAAAAAAACTACGTATTAGTATTGCCATTTGCCCATGGACGTATCATTTGCCGTATTTGCCCATCATTTGCGCAGAGGAAGTAAGATATTTTACTCTGACTGATGAGCTCGGAAAAATCGGTGGAAGAACTATCCACTTGCCATGCCACTTTTTTTATTTATTTTTCTTACGTCTTGTATATTTACCACTAGCTGTCGCCCGCGGTTTCACCCGCGTAATTCTCCTTTAGAGCAGGTTTCGTTTGATCTATCGATATACCTACCAAATTTCATCAAAAGCAAGACTGACAAACAAAACTACTCCTGCAGCCTGCTGCTTGCCTTGCCTGGTGTTGTATTGGATAAATTCCAGTATTTATTTATTTATTTAAATCCAGTAGGTATCCGATAACTCGACTACTCTTGCAGAAGCATGTACATATACCAAGCGAACACCAGACTGCAGGATTAATCTGTTTACCGGATATCGGGAATACCGGGGAAAATACTGGATAGCGGTCGCCCACATTTCACCGGTATTCCAGATATTCGGTTGCCAGATTGCTCCTGCATCCTGCTGCTCGCCTGGTACATTGGATAAACGGTCGCCTCCATTTCACTGTTATTTCAGATATTCGGTTACCAAATCACTCCTGAGTCATGCATTCTGCTGCCCGCCTGGTACATTAGATAAAAAGTCTTCGTATTGCTGCTACGCCCCGCGGTGTTCATAGGTCTCGATTACGGCGCATTCACATAGAACGTCCGTTTTGTTTTACAGGTCCGTTTAAACGTAATGTTATTAGCGTATGTAGTTGTACCTATGCGCGAGTTCACACAGAATACAGTATTCCGGATCCAATAATCGATCCAGAATACTGTATTCTGTCTGAAGTCGATCATTCATACAACTACATACGCTAATAACATATAGCTTTAAACGGACCTGTAAAACGGACGTTCTATGTGAACGCGCCCTTACTCCTGCATTATTCAGCCAATGTCAAGTTATTTATTTTTAAGTATATTTTTATAGTCAAGTCGTCATGAGTCTCCGTCAAGTCATAACCCAGTAATATTAGCAGAAAAACTGAGTTTCTACAGGGGAAAATCCAAAATTTCGAAAAGACACGCAATACACTTAATTTTCACTACATCACACATGTGCCACAATTTTAATCTTCTTTTGATTGAATCAATCATGTCCACTTGAGACTTGAGTCAAGCGTCAACTACACAAGAATCCACAATCAATAACTTCGTGCTTGCTTGATCTTGTTAACGCTTGAGTCAAGCGTCATAAAACGATCCACCAACTTCTCAGTAAAACCATTTACCTAAATTTTTCTATCATCTACATACATTTCATTCTACAGATTCGTTGGTGGATCTGTAATTTGTATATAAAAACAGGTACAGACCGTTCACCGTCAGCCCCCTTATTCCCTAACTGAAAGTCACTCGGTGACTAACGTTTGACAAGAAGAATGATCATCAATAAAAAAAAATACTATTAAGAATTGTCAATTGATGGTAATTTTACTTGTCAAACGTTGGTCACTGAGTGACTTTCAAGATAGGGAATAGGGGGGCAGATGTCCCCTGCCTTGGTTCACACTATTGCCAACATCTATATCCAACTATGGACATCTTACTGTGAACGGTCTGTACGTGCCTAGATACCTTTTGACTCAAGCCGAATCAGTGGCGGTCGCAGGGGGAGGGGGGAGGGGGGGGGGGGGGGGGGGGGGGTCACGGGGGTCATGACCCCCCCCCCCCCCCCCAAAAGCATTCACGACAACCTGAAAAATCTCCTAAAACTAAAAAAAGCTACAAAAAGCAGAATTTTTTCGCGGCTCGCTCCGCTCGCCTTTAATTATGTTCTAGTAATAACTATCTTTATTAGGTACTGCACTATACTCGAGCTATAAAAACAGAATTTTCGTTTTATATTGTACCAATTGCTATCTTTATTACTGCACTTCCCTCGAACAAAATATACAAAAAATTCGCTATATGTTCTGATAATGGATATCTTTATTACTGCACTTTCCTCGAGCAAAAAATACAAAAAATTCGCTCTATGTTCTGATAACGGATATCTTTATTACTGCACTCTCCTCGAGCTAAATACACAGAAATTTTCGCGGCTCGCTCCGCTCGCCGTTATATGTTGTACCATTTGCTATCTTTATTACTGCACTTCCCTCGAGCAAAAAATTCACTATATGTTCTTGATATCTTTATTACTGCACTCTCCTCGAGCTAAATGTACAGAAATTTTCGCGGCTCGCTCCGCTCGCCGTTGTATGTTCTAATGATAAGTCTCCTTAGTACTTCTCCTCGAGCTAACAATATTGAATTTTTATATCGCGATCGAAAGGTTGCGTTGAAACAGGAGTATATAAGACAATTCAAAGTGATCCTTGTGATTTCAATGAATAAAGTAGGTATTTTTGATTATTTTACTAGAGCCAAGATGACCCCCCCCCAAAATCTTGAGCTGCGACCGCGCCTGAGCCGAATAGAAGAAAACTTTATCTACGAGCTCGCGGCTTGTTGACCATCGCGGATGCCTATGTACATGATATGTATGTACCACACTCAGCCAGCGTGGTGGCAGGCAGGTTAGGCACACTCTTGGAGGAATCCTCCAAGGGCACCCGGAGCAAACATTTGTTAGTCTCGCAGCGGCAATCGAACCCATCCTCTCGCATCTCAGCCAGCAACGCGCCCGACACTCCTCAGAGGTCAACACGGAGGATAGGTATGGTATTTACCACAATTTAATGGGGTAGATGTAAATGAATTACTTGCCGGGTTGTGCAATCCTGGCAGCCTTTCTTTACACTTTTTTTTTTGTTCATTTTTTTGTTTCATTGCTACCGTCATGAGATTTATTTGATTTGACTGAAAACTTTTTTAGCTCTAGCAATTTTTCTCAAAATTTTGGCATGGTTGATTTTTACAGGACCGAGTGAATAAAAACCGTTTTGTGAAAATAATATGAAAATGGAGTGGAAACCAGAACAAGAAGGGCTGAGACAGATTCTTACATTGCTGAAAGAGTCTCAATCACCGGACACGGCTACTCAGCGAGCTGTACAACAAGTATCCTTTTCATGATCACATCGATGCACCTATCGGCGTGGATATTTTTTGTTACTTTACCGCTCTTTCCTCTTTTTATAATCATTATCCAGGGTTTTTATACAATTGAGAGGATTTTTATCCACATAATTTATCCATAGAGTAATTTACGGGATTTTCGATTTGTGCCGACGCTTGCGATAAAATCGATTTTTCCGACATGACAGTCATCGACAGCATCTAGTATCCTTACATTGTTATCTCAGAAATTGGAAGAACTGAACAAGTATCCTGACTTCAACAACTACTTGATATTTGTTTTGACCAAGCTGACCACCGAGGAGGAGCCTACAAGGTCACTCAGTGGTTTGATATTGAAAAACAATGTGAAGGCCCACTACAACAATTTTTTGCCTGATGTAGCAGAGTTTATAAAGCGAGAATGTCTGTCTGCTGTGGGCGATCCCTCCCCACTGATCCGGGCAACTGTGGGCATCATTATTACTACCATCGCGAGCAAGGGTGAGCTGACAGCTTGGCCAGAACTCTTACCTGCTCTGTGCAATATGTTGGACTCGCAGGACTACAATGTTTGTGAGGTATGGACAAAGGGTCAATGTATTCTCTTATCATATTACTCATACAAAATGTGAATGACCCTCAAATAACCTATAAGAAGTATTATCTCGCAGTTTTTACTCTATAGTGGACACTTTTTGTTCTAGGGAGCATTTGGGGCATTACAGAAAATATGTGAAGATACAGCAGAGTTCCTGGACAGCGATGCATTGAATAGGCCTCTGAACATACTGATTCCAAAGTTCTTGCAGTTTTTTAGGCACACAACACCTAAAATCAGATGTCATGCCATAGCATGCGTTAACTACTTTATAATGGGTAGAACGCAAGCACTTATGGTTCACATTGACTCCTTCATTGAGGTAAGTATTACTCATCTATTGTATTCCAAATAGCTTCCTAGCTCTCTAACATGTTTTTATCTGTTTCAGAACTTATTCCATTTAGCAGCTGATGAAGACCCAGATGTGAGGAAAAATGTCTGTCATGCTTTAGTTCTACTATTGGAAGTGCGATTGGACAGACTCATACCTCATTTGCCTAACATTATTGATGTAAGTATACCGACAATGTGGTATCATGCCCTAGTACTGGAACTCTGGAAGTGAAGTCCACTGGCCTCATAGACTAGACTTCTGACACTCTGGATTGAGCCAAGTGTATGTGATTAGTTGCATAGGACATCTTGTCTATATAGACAGTAGTCTTGACCTCTACCCTATTTTATAAAGTGTGAAATCTCTGATAAACAGAATTCTATTTTATTTGTTCAAAAGTCTCAATCTTGACCGACATTTAATGCTAATTTAATTTGTATTCAATTTACTCATTTGGTAAGGGCCTTACCTTTACAAAATGAGTATAATGTTCATTGAAAATAATTTGTTACAGTACATGCTAGTGCGCACTCAAGATTCGGAGGAGAAAGTGGCATTGGAAGCTTGCGAATTCTGGCTGTCACTGGCTGAACAAAATGTTTGCCGGGAGGTAATTATACTTAACACCAAACTTAATATTCTTTATTTCTACTTTACTTTTTTTTATTTTTATATGTACTTGCTTAATAAATAGGCAAATGAAATACTGTATTAACCTAAACAGAAAGAAAGAAAGGAGACATTTATTTGTTACTATACAAAACAAAAACACATCACTTCAACAGAACAGCAAACAAGATATGAACTAAACATTAAATAATTTAAACTATGACAATTTGTGTGTGTGCTCGATGCAAGCCACAAACGGGTCCCCTACTCAGCCTTTGCTAGGCCGCGTAGGCAACCCAGCGCTGATCTTCTGTTGATTAAGAAACAGAGTTTAAGGGCACCTTCAAATTAGACTATTCAAGGCCAGTGGCGCCATAATTGTGCCTCAGCCTTCGTCATTCTGTGTTTGAAGCTGTAACTACTTATATATTTATGGTCGGATAAAGTAAAACTTGATAGATAGGTAAATTCTTTAGAAACAATTAAGTAACAAATTGAAAAACAATATAGAATGGGTCGTACTTGATACTTAATGAGGCGGTTTCGACAGAGATTACTAAAAAAAAAAAAACTTAAGAAAAGGAAAAGTATTGTAAAAAAAACTACCAAGTATATCTATATCTATCTATACATATAATAAAATCGAAATAAAGCTGAGTCTGTACTTAATATTGTAAAGTGAAAATCAGTGCTACCTACTGAAGACACTCTACCAAGCCTAAAACAACAGTTTTTAGATTGTCTGTTTGTCTGTGCGTTTGTTCGTGCTAATCTCAAGAATGTCTGGACCAATTCTGATGCAGTTTTCAGTGGTGTATTAAAATAAGCTTTAATTTTAGTTGCATCTAAATTGGTTGTCAAATAAAAAAGATATCTTAATAAAGGATTTTACAAAACAAGGATTTCCCCGCGGGGATTAAATGAAGGTTGGAAGGTTGTATGCAAGTCCAATGTTTTTGAAGTTAGAGACATACAATACGATAAAGTACAATTTAAAATCCTGTTAAAAAAAAAACATGACATAGGTATCAGAGGACTAGCACATAAATGGTTTGAATCGTACTTACGTAATCGGGTGCAATATGTGGAGGTAGAACACTTTGATTATGATGCAGGTGTTATACAAAACATAAGATCAGATGTACATCACGTGACCAGCTCCATACTACAAGGAAGCGTGATCGGAAGTTTGCTATTCTTGATTTACATCAACGACTTGCCAAAACATGTAAAAACACAAAGCGTCCTTTTCGCAGACGATATTTCTTAATTAATGCCATGCAGCCGCACTGATTTCGTTGGAGGCGCCGGAGGAGGCGCCTCCAACGAAACCATTCTACCAAATAGACACGCCCACAGTAGTGGGCGGAGAAAAGCCAGGGACAAGGGGCATAGCCCTGTAAGCCCTATCCCCATCCCTACACAGGGGATGAGAAGACAACAAGCTGCTGATAACGTGCCTGACATTATTAAAAACGTCCTCACTGATGTTACGAAATGGATGGCAGATCACAGCCTAGAAATAAACTTCACAAAAACGAAAGTTATGGAATTTAGACACCACCAAAAACCGACCCTGAATTTACAAGCTACTTTCAATAATATCTCTCTGGAACACGTTAACACCTTTACACTTCTTGGAATTGATATGGACAGTGGAAACGCATTTGAATTTCAAACAACACATTAAAAAAATCAAATCAAAACTCTCGAGCTTTACGTATGCTCTGCGCGAATTAAAAAAGACGACCGATCTTGCTACGGCGCTATCTGCCTACTACGCATATGCATATTCACACCTATCATATAGCATTATATTATACGGCAATAGCACGGATATACAAGACCTGTTCATACTCCAAAAAAAGTGCGTTCGTATCCTAGCAAACATAAAAATAAAAGAAAGTTGTAAACCACATTTTAAACATCTTAAGTTACTAACGTTGACGTCTATATACATTTTAGAAGTAAGTAAATTTGTACGTAAATATCCCCACTTATATACAAAACTTGATGATCTTCCTAGAAGATATGCACTGAGACCGGGTAAAAACAAAATCGTTCAACCACAATCACATCTAAAAATGCATAGCAACGGACCATATGCAATGTCAATAAAAATTTATAATAAGCTTCCGTTACAAATAAAAGACATAAAAAGGGATCAACTATTTATAAAAACACTCAAGTCCTTCTTATTGGATAAATGCTATTATAATATTAAAGATTTTTTAGAGTAGGCGGGCTAGGCACATATATGTAAATAAATATAAACAAACTGACATTAAAAATTATAAAATGAATAAAAATAAATAATCAGCTGACATTAATAATACCAATAAATATAACTTGATACAAATAATAATAATAATACTTACCTACGAAAGGGGCCCGAGAACCTCGGTCTACCTCTCCATTGCTATGCCCTAAAAACAGGGTTCATGTGCGAGTCTACCTAAGTATATGTAAGAACTATTATGTCAACCATGTGAAAGCAATAAATATATTGAGTATTCAGGCACTTGTACTATTATTTAGTCACAATATTATAAATGCAAAACTTTGGATGCTTGGATGTTGTTCCAAACCCAATCACGCCAAAACGGTGAAAAAATTTGCTGAAATTTCGTACATAGATAGATTATGATCTGGATTGATACTACACTCCACTTGGATTGATCTATAGGTTACTTTTTATCTGGAAAAACAATCCCTAGAAGTGCGAAATGGAGGGTGACCACTATCCAGTATTCAATTTCTGGGTATCTGGAATTTAATCCATATACCTGGCGAGCAGCAGGCTGCAAGCGTAGTTGGGTTATCGGATACAAGATTGGATATCCTTTATATTCTCTAAGAAAAAACTGCTCCTGTAGCCTGCTGAAAGCCTAGTTGGAAGTAGTAGTAAGTTAGTAATTGGATATTTATCCAATAGTTGATATTGATATTGGATTGGGTTTTCTTGCTTTCACACTAAAACGGCTGGACCAATTTTTATGAAATTTGGTAGATATAGATAGTTCAAAACGAATAACGCGGGTTAAATCGCGGGCGACAGCTATAAATAAATAAAGTATAAAAATCTCATTGAAGCCTCAAAATCCACTTTGAAAAATTGTAAGTGTAGTGACTCACAGTGATTCAACCAACACTTTCACATGACCCAAAACGTATTTTACTATTGATTACAAAAGTCAAAACATTGTAACACATGTAACCATAATACCATACAAATATTGTTATTATAAGTTGAAATGATAGAATTTGTGGTTTGGTCCACCATCATACAAGTCAAGTTACATTATCACTATACATAATATGTCCTCTGGGAAACAGGCTTACATTCACTATTAATCTAGTTACAGTCCAAATATCTTAAGCAGTGTGAAATTAGCTGTTGTTGTCTTTGTAATTCTATTCACACCCTCAAAAGATAGTTGTAATTTGCTGCTGTATAGCTCACAAGATCTTGTAGTTGATGGTTTAGTAGTAGTAGAGCTTTTTGTGAAAGTGTTCGTCGGGGGAAGTACTACCACCATACCTATTTCTGCCGCAAAGCAGTAGTGCTCGCATTACTGTTTTCCGGTTTGAAGTGAAAGTACAGGCACATGAGACTTTTATCTTTACGTCTCAGGTTGGCGGGCGCAGTGCAATGCCACATAGGGCGCGTCCTAGGTGGACGTGACCTGTGAAGTAAAGCACTGTTCATAGGCTGAGGGTACCACTTAACATCAGGTGGGCCATCTGCTCGAACCGTAACTCCAAGTAGTATAAAAAAAAATAAAAAAAACTTCACTTACAATCTCTGGTGGGCATTGCACTACACATAAGAAGTTAGCGTATAGCCTAAAAGTATTGTTACATTGAACTGTTTTTTGCTGCTTTCCATACAAAACTCTGGTGGGCGCTGCACTACACCATACACATAAGAAGCTAAGCGTATAGCTTGAAAGTATTGTAGTAAAGTATTACCAATGGACAATTGTAGTATTGGACCAATGCAGCAATGTTTGGAGGTTGGGTGCGTGTACCTATTTACTAGTGTAGGTAGCTGGTTCAATGTAGGATCGTAATGTATAAGGTCAGGCTGTGCTATCTAGCTTACAACAATAAAAATCTTGACTTGATAAGAACATATTTTAATTTAATGCGAAAATAAGGTACGTAGGTACAATCAATTGGGATATATAGCTATAGAGGCGCACGTGCGTCTTCGTCCCGTAAGTGTTGAAATGGAGAGACATTGACGTTGTTCTGTTACATAGAACTGTAGGCCTAGTGTGGGCATACCATAGGCCTTAGTGTGTGTTTACGCGACCACCGCGTTGGTTGAGTAAACGGCAAAATTACACTGACACAAAAAGATTCATTAACTCGCCGCTAGGGGCTCTATACATTTTTTCATACAAACTGCGCGTAAAACGCGGTCTTGGTAGAGCGCGTAAACTTGTAGCAAAAAGTCGCACTACGGGCACAGTTAAAACGCGTTTACGCGACCACCGCGTTGGTTGAGTAAACGGCAAAATTAAGGTATACAACAAGTATACTTTACAACAATACGTGACGTGAACTGCCAAAAATGTCACTTACATTCGCAAAACCACCACACAAAATGATTCATTAACTCGCCGCTAGGGGCTCTGTACATTTCTTCATACAAACTACGCGTAAAACGCGGTCTTGGTAGAGCGCGTAAACTTGTAGCAAAAAGTCGCACTACGGCTACTGTTATTTCAGGTGCTAGGTCCGCGACTGGAGACCCTGCTGCCCGTGCTGGTGCGCGGCATGCGCTACTCCGAGATGGACGTGATCCTGCTGCGCGGAGACAGGGACGACGACGCAGACGAGGAGGAACCGGACCGCGAGTCAGATATCCGGCCGCGCTTCCACAAGCCGCGCTCGCACACCATCAAGCATAATGGTAAGTTCGCCGGAAGACAGACAGGACGGTAGTAATCCTGATCCTTCTGCGCGGAGACAGGGCCGACGACGCGGACGAGGAGGAACCGGACCGCGAGTCAGATATCCGGCCGCGCTTCCACAAGCCGCGCTCGCACACCATCAAGCATAATGGTAAGTTCGCCGGAAGACAGACAGGACGGTAGTAATCCTGATCCTTCTGCGCGGAGACAGGGCCGACGACGCGGACGAGGAGGAACCGGACCGCGAGTCAGATATCCGGCCGCGCTTCCACAAGCCGCGCTCGCACACCATCAAGCATAATGGTAAGTTCGCCGGAAGACAGACAGGACGGTAGTAATCCTGATCCTTCTGCGCGGAGACAGGGCCGACGACGCGGACGAGGAGGAACCGGACCGCGAGTCAGATATCCGGCCGCGCTTCCACAAGCCGCGCTCGCACACCATCAAGCATAATGGTAAGTTCGCCGGAAGACAGACAGGACGGTAGTAATCCTGATCCTTCTGCGCGGAGACAGGGCCGACGACGCGGACGAGGAGGAACCGGACCGCGAGTCAGATATCCGGCCACGCTACCACAAGCCGCGCTCGCACACCATCAAGCATAATGGTAAGTTCGCCGGAAGACAGACAGGACGGTAGTAATCCTGATCCTTCTGCGCGGAGACAGGGCCGACGACGCGGACGAGGAGGAACCGGACCGCGAGTCAGATATCCGGCCACGCTACCACAAGCCGCGCTCGCACACCATCAAGCATAATGGTAAGTTCGCCGGAAGACAGACAGGACGGTAGTAATCCTAACGATAATTCCTTGATGGATAATAGTATTAGTAGTAGTAGAGCTTTTTTGTGAAAGAGTTCTTCCGGAGAAGTACTACCACCATACCTATTTCTGCCGCAAAGTAGTAGTGCTCGCATTGTTGTGTTCCGGTTTGAAGGGTATGGGTGCCGGTGAAATTACAGGCACATGAGACTTTTCATCTTTATGTATCAGGGTGGCGGGCGCAGTGCAATGCCACATAGGGCGCGTCCTAGGTGGACGTGACCTATGAGGTAATGCAGAGGTTACCGCTTAACATCAGGTGGGCCGGGCCATCTGCTTGTTCAGTTAATCTAGAAGCACAAAATAAAAAAAAAATAGTAGACTGGTATAGTTGGGACTCGATTTGACCAGCTTGCCGGTCATAATTTGATCTTGAAACCTCGCCTATGTTATGTAGATTCTAAAAGACAAAAACAAACATGTACTTCCCGGAACACATTTTTGCGCATTATCACCATTTCGCATGCAAGCAGCGAAATTTTCCGAATTACAATTACAAAGGCTCTGATTTTTCACAGTGCCTCTCTTTCAAACATTACATGAACCAACAAGATTTTAACCAAACCAGGTCTAAAAAACCAGGGCCGTCTTAAAATAGAAATAGAAATAGAAAATTTTAGGATAATTGAACGTCACCACAGGTAAGATAATACTATACACGACACTAACCAGTTATTACTTTATTGCAACAATGACAGAATATACAGAACATAAAATAAAAATGTGATCATTCTGTTAAAAAAAATAGACACAAATTGAGAACCTTCTCCTTTCTATTTGAAGTTGGTTAAAAATATTAAAAAATTCTAATCAATTAAAACAATCAAGTTAGTGATTGAATGAGATTATTTAGTAAAAACCTTGTGGTTTTATTTGATCGGACAGGAAATATAAGCGCCCGGCCCGCTTAGCAACACTATACTGGTAGCACAGAGATGGGCTGTCTCAATTCTCATTCTTTTTTTGTATATTTTTTTTATACCATAAGGACGAGCCATTGAGAACACTTAGTTTGAAAAATATACATCTTTAGTTGCAGCTGTATAGGGGCTTTGTCAGATAGGTACTAACCTAAAATTAAAAATATAGTTAAAATGTCTCTACAGATGAGCCAAAACAAAAACCTTTTTTACAAAATCATAATAATAAAGCGGCCGTAAATTAGCCTTGTCAAGAACTAATCTAAGTACTTGTTATTTATATCAAATAAGTTTGGAAGTGTCAGCACATTATGGTGTCTGCCAATCTCTATGGGTTGGCAAACACCATGCGTCTTTATGCATTGGTGATGATATAAGCTGGTGTTTCCCATGTGACATTATGTTTCTCGGAATAGCATACCTAGCGAGGTATATTATTATAGTATGGGTTATTGTTAAATGGACCGTTGTCGATGTAGCGGGCGCCGGCGACAGCAACATGTCGGGTGGCGGCGAGTCGGACGACGACGAGGACGGCGGCGGCGACGCGGACGACGGGCCGCTCTCCGACTGGAACCTGCGCAAGTGCAGCGCCGCGGCGCTCGACGTGCTGGCCAACGTGTTCGGCGCGGACTTGCTGCCCGTGCTCTTCCCTATACTGAAGGAGACGCTGTTCCATGAGGAGTGGGTCATCAAGGTACGAACGAGCCATTCAGAGCGCAGGTTACAAATACTGCAAACATTGAAGTTTAGCGGTCAAGTTTTTCATGTATGACGACCTCTGTGGCGCGGCGGGCGTAGGTTCGCCTGCGACGCAGGAGGTTGCGGGTTCGATTCCGGCTTCGGAACAAATATTTGTGCGATCTGCAGATATTTGTTCGGGATGTTCTGGGTATTTTCTATGTATAATAAAAAATATCTATCTATGTAATGTATTGATTTATTTTTTATTTTTAAGCATTTAATTATTATTTTTTATTATTTTATTTATTTTAAGTATCTAGTACCCATAACACAAGCTCTGCTTAGCTTGGGGCTAGTTAATGTTGTGTGAAATGTCTAGCATTATTTATTTGTTATTTTATTTATTAATGTTTGTTTTTCAATATTCCACAATGACTCCCTTTGTGTATAGGAAAGCGGTATCCTCGCACTGGGCGCAGTGGCCGACGGCTGCATGAGCGGCATGGTGCCGCACCTGCCGGACCTCGTGCCCTACCTGGTGTGCTGCCTCGCCGAGCGCAAGGCGCTGGTGCGCGCCATCACGTGCTGGACGCTGTCGCGCTACTCGCACTGGATCGTGAGCCAGGCGCACGACCTGTACCTGCGACCCGTCATGACTGAGGTGAGTCGGCGCAAGGCGCTGGTGCGCGCCATCACGTGCTGGACGCTGTCGCGCTACTCGCACTGGATCGTGAGCCAGGCGCACGACCTGTACCTGCGACCCGTCATGACTGAGGTGAGTCGGCGCACGACCTGTACCTTGCGACCTGTACCTGCGACCCGAAATGACTGAGTTTGGTAACATTGACAATGTAACATTCATGTTGAGAAATGTTACATTGAAATTAATATAGATTATTGTTCAAAATCTCTGGCACTATGGTATATATGGCGGGTGTAAAGATCCATCATCCTTTATCAAAAGGACTAAGTATTGTTTTTTTCCTCTTTCTAGCTCCTTAAACGCGTTCTCGACAACAACAAGCGCGTTCAAGAAGCGGCGTGCTCCGCCTTCGCGACGTTAGAGGAGGAGGCGTGCACAGAACTGGTCCCCTACTTGGGATACATACTCCAAACGCTGGTGTACGCATTCAGTAAATACCAGCACAAGAACTTGCTGATACTGTACGATGCGATTGGAACGCTGGCGGATTCGGTCGGGCATCACCTTAATAAACCGGAATACATCAACTTACTGATGCCGCCGCTTATCAACAAGTGGAATGTGCTGAAGGATGAAGATAAGGATCTGTTTCCTCTACTTGAGGTAAGTTGGATGTGATTTTTAATATGCTTTTATTAGCATCACATTTGCAAGCTCACCACTTACCTATATCTGACTGAGCTGAAATTTTGCATACCTATGGTAATAATACCATTTATTATCATGGTGGTGAGTTGGTCAGATAGGAAATGCAGCATGCTATAGAGAGAGCTATGCTCGCTGTTGCATTAAGTGATAGAATCTGAAATGAGTGTAGAAGTACCAAGATCAGAACTCTCAGAATAAGCAAGTTGAAGTGACAATGGGCAGGCCATGTAGCTTGCAGAACCGACAACGAATAGGGCGACGCAGTGTAGGAAGGTTCCCTCTTGATGGACCAAATACATTATAAGTCGATGGATGGAGGCGACTCATGACCGCTTCAAGCTTCTAATGCCTATGCCCTACAGTGGTATTCTACATATACGCATATGATGAATGTTCGTTTTTCGCCACGCTTTATTGTTTTCGCACCGACTAACTGAAGATGCTTTTTTCCAGTGTTTATCATCAGTAGCAACAGCGTTGCAGTCAGGGTTCCTGCCATACTGTGAGCCGGTGTTCAGGCGATGCGTGTCTCTCATAGAACAAACATTGAATCAAAATATTGTAAGTACTGATATACTCTTTGTTATCTAGTTGGCCTAGTTGTTTTACAAAGTGATTGATAAGGATTAAGTAGCCATTGATTTAGAGTTCATGATATAATTATAAAATTGCGCCTATCATGAAGTGGTGATTAAGTTATTATAAGGTAGAAATGTAAAAATTATGTCCAGGGATATATCTTTATACCTACATTGTGATAGAATAGAAAATTTATTTATTAAGACAACATGAGTCCTACTTTTTAGTAACACAACTTAAAACTAGGTTAGTACTTAATAATTAACAATGATTTAGTGCTCTGGACGAGCTTCCAAAATAAAGGACAATCGAACCGATCCGAGAACGCGCTTAGGATGCTGTTGCTGCTCGCGCGAAGCCAGCATAACAGTGAAGCCGTCTATTTGCGCCAGAGGGCGTCAAATTATAGGCCTACTGTTTTGTGATATATCATGAACTCCAAATCTATTGTTCATTAATTCTTAACAATCCCAAATTAATTCTAATCAATGAAAAAGAAAATCCTATGTGTTGTGATATTTTTAGGCAAACAGTCAAAGTCCAGAGCAGTTTGAAGCTCCCGACAAGGACTTTATGATTGTAGCACTTGATTTACTGAGCGGCCTGGCCGAGGGCCTGGACGGACACATAGATGCTCTGGTGCTGAACTCCAACCTGATGCAACTACTCTATCAGTGCATGCAGGACCCCATGCCAGAGGTATACCTTGTATGTGACTCTTGCTTTATTATTCTCGGGGCACCGAGCGCATAGGGAACTTTGATTTTGACTTGAAGGTAAACGGTGTCCTGATTTTCAGTATCAGTTTTACTAATAAACGCTGCTTGCTCGGTCAAAGTTCATTTGCAAGTTCATCTATTTATTATTTCGTTAATTTTGTATAAGACGCATGTTGCATCTTAACGATTGGCGATTCATTATTGTTGGTTCACCATTGTGTTCTGTTATCAGCATCTATTTCACTAATCTAGTAAGTGTAATTTTGACCAGTTTAATTCAGAAGGATATTAAATTCATTTAACTAATATTTTATTTGTTTATTTATAATGGGTTATTTGGTTGTTCCTCAATTATTATTTAGTGTAGAAAATTATTTTGGTGGTTGGTGTTTAGTTTATTGTAATTATATGTTTGGTTGTTGGTTAACATGTAATGTTTTTCCCATCTCATTTCTAGCTATACTTATGTAGAGATACTTGATTCAGTTTGGAGAAAAAAAACTATTAGGCTGCGGTCTTAACACTAGGCTGAGCCTGTATGGTCCAGACCAAAACTGCGGTCTGACATTACCTAGTGATTGGCTAAAATTAAAGTTCAAAAAGTATTTAAATCATTGAAATCACAAGGATCATTTTGACTCCACTAAAAACTAAATTTACTCCGGTTCCAATGCAACCAAACCTAAAAGAATCAGGGCAACAAACACAGCTGGGAAGCAAATGTGACAAGAATAAATAACAGAACAATGTTTACATTGTTAGCTAAATACACGAATTTAACTTATGGTTTATTACTGTTCCTGTACAATACTAGAACTAAATAAGACGACGCGGCGCCAAATTAGCAACGCGACTAGCATGCAATCTTAGGCGCTGTGCCCAGCCCTCCAGAGCAAAGTGACAGTAAGAGCAATAGCGCACTAGCGACCTGGCAGCGCGGCCACGACGCGCGGCCCGGCCGCAGGGGTTGCGATTTGCAACGCGGCCAAAACCGCGGCTACGATCGTCAGTTGCACATACAGCGCGCTTCAAAATGGACGCTGTTGTTCCACAATACGTGCGGCCGCCGCGGCTAGTGCGCGCACATTGGTGATTTAACTACAATGCAATTGATCTCAGTGGCCGCAGCGGCCAGCGACTAAATAATGCGCAAATGCGTCGCTTCGATCTCGCTGGCCGCTGCGGCTTGGTGTGGCCGCTGGCCGCGTGCGCGTGCTCTATGGCGATTTCATACTAATGTATCTATCACGATGGCCGCCGCGACCTGGCCGCGCCGCGACCTGGCCGCTGCGGCCTAGCCGCTAGTGCGCTATTGCTCTAACGGCATTTTGAAGTAGTATGTAGCATGACTCTGGCACGACAATCGATGGACACACCTGGTCCAGGGACGTGCCAGAACATATCAGAGTACGGGCACTCGAGACTATCTATGTCGTCACCCGAGGAAGATGATTATAAAAAAAAAAAAACCCTAACAGACATGCTTGTGGGTGGGCGCATCTTTTTGGAAAAATAAATAGAAAAGTGGTGTTATAATTAAGAAAAACAAACAAAAACACTAAAAATGTGTTTAGGGCGATCGTAGCTAAAACTTATGATATTTTTGAGATACTATCAATTAAAACATGTTTGTTTAGACTCCTAGTTCTCGCAAAATCAACTTTCGCTATCTGAAGAAGTGTTGATGAGCTGTAATGTGCAAAAACCACCAAATAATGCGCCAGGCCCGGTTGAGACGACTAGCAGGTCACTTTTCAGATCACGTGTCACGATGCTTATTAGGTGGGCACAGCGCTTTAGATAAGGCGGCTATTGTGGTTGTGCTATTATTCTAAAACAGTTTTAATCGTAATTAAAATTAGTGTATCACAGAAATTGACAATCTGTGAAATAAAGGGAATAATCAAATAACTTATTGTATATTAACATCATTTATTATCCTTCACAATCGCAGCTGTATTTCACTAACAAATGGGTGATGGGATTCTTTCTCCACACTTGACTATAATTTTTAGTTTAATATCTTTGATACAGGTCCGTCAGTCGTCCTTCGCTCTTTTGGGAGATCTAACGAAGGCGTGTTTCCAACATGTGCATCAGTACATACCGGAGTTCCTGCCCATATTGGGAATGAACCTAAACCCCGAGCTTATATCGGTGTGCAATAATGCCACTTGGGCTATTGGCGAGATCAGCATTAAGTTGGGTAAATATTCCAAAACGCGTTTCTGTGTTCACACTGTTCTATATAGGTTACTTTTAGATTGTTGAAAAGACATCTCTTGTTTGTAATTTATTAATTAGTGACATCAAACATATAACAATTTTATGTCAGGTTATAATACTGTCTTATTATTTCAGGTGCCGAAACGTCAAAGTATATCCCCCTGTTCCTAAATCAGCTAGTTGAAATTATAAATAGACCCAACACCCCTAAGACACTACTCGAGAACACAGGTAAGTGTCCTTTGAACACACGCATATCTGTATTCTAATCTAATAATAAAACCATTAAAAATACTTACCATTGAGATATGATAATTTATCTATTGTTTGCTAGTATGTTTTCAGTAACAGACTTTCTTTGGTGGCAGTCATGTTGAGGATTGTTTGAACATATTTATGACTCCTTCTATGCTTTATACATATTATTATATCCTATGTGGTTCATGTTAATCATTAGAGCCCCTGTTTATGTTTAGTGTGTCGTCTGCTAAACCTATGATTTTATTTGATTGAAATGAATGTTTATAACATATTGATGTATTATATTTCAATGATTTATACAGTATATCAGTTGTTAAATGATTAAACGTAACACAAGGTAGTCGCCATGGCTTGTAACAATGTTATTTTGAGTTGTGGGGTCAATGTAAATATCTTTTACCAGCAAAGTAGTGCCAACACAAAATGCGACTTGAAAGATGGCCCAGACCACATAGTCCAAGTGTTGCCTTATCAAGGTCACGTTATGTTCCTAGTTGAGTCGAGGGCCATCTTTCGACGATCGATTGCCATATTAAGTTGATAGTTAGCATAAAATTGTTTCATGTTTTTCCATTTGTAACCCTGATTTGTTGCTGTTGACTTATGTACTAGAATAATTATGTTTTGGATGGGTTGTTGATTTGTTTTCTTGGTTTTGTTCTCGGTATGTCGTGGTCGTGGTCGTGGTTCGATTGGCTGTAGCGATTACTATCGGTCGGCTAGGTTATGTGTGCCCGCACGACGTCGCACCCGTATTACATCAATTTGTACGCCAGTGGTCTGTAGTCATTTTTTTTATTATTACTTTATATTATTACTATTACGTTAATATTAAATAAGTTATTTAACATATATTATTTCGATTGTGGATGGTGTTTGTTCGTGGCTTATTAATATTGTTTCTTATTTACAATATGTTTATAATTTGACTTGAACCGAGCATGTCTAATGTTTGTTGGTGTCGCTGGCCGCACTGAGGGACTCACTGATATATGGGGTGGCATTATTTTGATCATCTTATTTTCAGTGCTGTGCTTTATGTGTTGAACACCATCCGCTTTCTAAACTATTACTGCTAATGAACTATTTACCAAACTGTGAGACATACATTTGAGAAAACCTTTGCTATTCCACCCTTTATCGACTTTCATTTAGCGACTTCCCGGATTATGTTTGTGTCTATTCTATGAACCTTATTTAAAAAATATATACATTTCTGTTTGTTATCTTACAGTTTGGCATACTTATGAGTTTTCCACATAATATAATATTTTTTGTGTCCTATCTCAAATCTATCTTTACTTATTAAGTTAACATATAGAAAAAAAAAGTATTTCTTAATTTCGCTTCAGTAATATTATTTACACGTAATTAAATACTATAGAATTTATAGTGGATTGATACTTTGAGAACCAAGCATTACATAGTTGCTCTGAAACCTAAAGACGTTAATTTGACTCAATTGTAGTGCCTTATATGTCTTGGTCCTCGAAACATGATCCGTGCAGCCGGCGCGGCGCTATAACCTTGTCACGTTGTAGGTGTACCTCGCTACGGAACATTCGAGACAACGACGAGAAAGACTCTGCATTCCGCGGGATCTGTCAGATGATCCAAGTGAACCCCGGGGGCGTGGTCACGGACTTCATGTTCTTTTGTGACGCGGTGGCCTCGTGGTCTCAACCGAAAGACGATCTCAAGGAGATGTTCACGAAGATACTGCACGGCTTCAAGAATCAAGTGGGCGATGAGAACTGGCGCCGGTTCACGGACCAGTTCCCGGTGCAGCTCAATGCGAGGCTCACGGCCATGTGCGGGATATAGACATTACTACTTCGCTATGGTAAGTCACCATTGCCGCTCGCGGACGTGCTAATTATATGTGCCCCCTACTCGATGGATCGATGACATTGTAAAGGCCGTAGTAAGTCGGTCCATGGACGCGGTTCAACACGGATGGGGGTGTCATTCTAGGCGAGGGCCTCTACCGGCTGATTATGATGACCTTCACAATGAAAGCTAGAAAGCTCGATGTGGTCTCGAAGATTTTTAACTATAGTTATTAGAAAGTCGTCTCAAGAGGCTTATAGAAGTCTCAACAAGGCGGTGGATGGTCTTCAATTTCATAGCTTTTAGGCGATTTAGTCGTAAGTCGTGACCAGCTGTAAGCCGCACTTTATATAAAAATAAATACGCTGGCGTGTATATACATTATGCAAGTAGCGGTATTTGTTAGGAAACATGCATTATTTTAAATCGAACGTAGAACTGAATCCAAACAAGAAACAGGTGCAACAAAAATAAATTTAAATTAGAAATAAAGGAAAAATTGTAATGCTCTTAAAAAAAATACCCCCTTGATGATTTTATGGATAAGAATAAGAATTTATTTATTTAGGCAAAAACTAAAAAACAGTTGTATACTTACAAACTTAGAAATACAGATGCAACTTAGGTGGTATAGATTATATGATTAGAATTTAACAAGCAAACAAACAAAAAATAAGGTAGATAAGTAAAGTATACAGTTCGAGGAGACAATTACCTCCCGTGCTAGTTATAAACTGTGTTACGGCGAGGTAATGATTCTAGGATGACTAGTTGTAGGATGACTAAATGACGTGTTCTTTTGCAATAATAGTTAATTCGACTTGCTTAGATAATACACTATACCTCTTCATGCTAACGATCTAAAGGTAGCTCAACTGATCCAAATCACTACGAGACGGAAGCGTCCCTAAGATGCTGGCTGCATTGCCACGCTGAATGGCTGTTAATGATATTATATGATTTTGTGACAAGGAAATAAATACAAAAAAAAAAAAAAGCGCGATTGGAGCCCAGAGCCTCGACACTGCTAATTTAACAAGCAACTTACACGGGCGTGTGGTGTTTTTTTTTTATTTTTTTTATACTACTTGAATGACGGAACAAGCAGATGGCCCACCTGATGTTAAGCGGTAACCTCTGCCTATGAACAGTGCATTCTCACATAGGTCACGTCCACCTAGGACGCGCCCTATGTGGCATTGCACTGCGCCCGCCACCCTGAGACATAAAGATGAAAAGTCTCATGGGCCTGTAATTTCACCGGCACCCATACCCTTCAAACCGGAACACAGCAATGCAAGCAATACTGCTTTGCGGCAGAAATAGGCATGGTAGTAGTACTTCCCCGGACGAACTATTGTACGGTGTCTACACGGACTTAGTATGGAATTATGTTTGCAAGGTGTTTATGTTCCAAGGGGCGGTATTTGGTTTCTCCATACTAAAATCCGTGTAGTGTAATCAACACGCCCGCGTAGTTGCTTGTTAAATTTGCATGTTTAATTTGTTTTTTCTCGAGGATCGGATATACAATGTGTATGGTTAGCGGTATAAAGTGATAAAGTTAAGTGTAGTGTGGCAGAGTACCAGAGGGCCTAGTAGAGGATTGTCTTAGTTGTGCATTTGGTATCCCGACTATCGAATTGCGAGTCGATATTTCGGTTTTCGCAGGCACTCAGTTCAGGCACAATAACAAAAAAAATTTGTGGCTGGATATTAACAGCGTGCTGTTCTTTTTTTCCAGGGGAACCAATGTCAGCACGGGTCGGGAAGACATTGCGGGTGACGGCGGAAGGCGTCACCCGAGCGCGTAGGGAACACGTCACACGCCGCGGCGCCAGACAACCGAGGAGCTCGCTACAGCTCACGTTCGTACCTGAACCACATCATTACAAGCTGTCTTCATCAGCCACCAACCAGAGACCCACACTCTGAACACAACTCTATGGAATTACGTCACACACGAAGTTCGTAGCTAGTTTAGGAGGGCTCGGAGGGCCGCGGCAGAGTATACGCACAGGGCGCGGGTTGCGGCGCCGCGCGGTGCTAGCTTGCTGTATCGTATCGTGTCATAATACCGCTCGTCGCATGCTTGCGTGCGTATAGTCGGATATTTACTTAATGGACTGTAGCTATTCATACGGCTGCGGGTAACAGCCGGATGAAGTTCGCTCGGATATAATAATGCATGAATTAGTGATAGCTCATAGTTTAGAACTCTGTTGCTGAGACATCTAATGTAATTTGTACTAAATCAATGAGTAACTATTATTTCGGATTTTTAAATTGCCACATTCTCTAAGTTATAACAGGTTTGTTTATGTTTGAATGTGTGTGCTTGTGAATCGTAAAAAGTAACAAAGTGTAATTGATAATTTAATCAGAATAAGGCGTGCTACACACATTCGAGCCGGCCCGATTCGGCCGACCCTGCGGCGACAACCGAATATGTGTGGATAAACGTTCATCAAAGAAGCCGCTCAACCATTTATGCCGAACAATGTTGATAAGGCTTTCCACAGTATTCGCCTCAGCACTAAGAGTTGCGGCTTCCCCGCAGCTTTTTGAAACATCCTCGAATCTCCCATGATCCTACCAACCTTACGTTTTTAAACAGCGAGATATGCATCACGCAAGTCTTTTTGAAACAGTAGTTTAGCCAAACAACGCCCCAACGAACCTGCGGCCTTGTGCCGAACCGTTTGGGCCCGACCCGAATAGGATTGTGAAGCAATGCTGGGTCAAAGCCGAACTATAGTGGTATTTTCGACTTGGCTTTTTCGATTCGACAAAAACCGCTTCGGACGTGCCGACCCGATTATGTGTGGATGCCTAGCCTAATAACCCAGTCTAAATATTTCACGTACCTGTGTTGGTGGAGGCACTAACAGGTAAAACAAAAGGAAAAACAATAGTAAAATAGTCTGTTGTGGAATTATATAGTCAGTAAAAAGCGTGTCGTATGAAGTAGGTCTTAGTTAGTATTTAGGTTGACTGGATTTTCATAGTTCAACAAACAACTGATGGTTCGTTCTTTTGTTCATTAACATTGTGTTTTGCTGTTTCTTCAAACCTTATCGACAGGTTGTTCTCTTATGGCATTTATCTAACTCCACTAGAGATTTCAAATATATTTTAGTAGCTCTTACAAATTTGTATGTTACTATTATTTTGTATAAATTACAAGACTTTAGTGAAATCGAGAATTTATGTCAGCTGTGATTTGTGACTGGTTTTTTTTACTAATATATGTGTACGATTATAATGTCTGTGTCTGTGTAGATATAATATACTGCTTTGATAGATTTTATGACGGCTAGATTATCTGCTATATTATATACCAAATAGTATTTTTACGTTGTATATTGTTTTTTTTTCTGTATTTGTATGTTTGCGTTGCCCGCTGCGATCATCCTTTGGTACAGCGACTCGACGCGACCGCTGTCGGTTCTAAAATATACAACATCACCAAGCACATTAATATTTTATTTTTATTAAAAATACTGCCGAATAAAAGACATCCTCCTTTTTCGAAGTAGCTTTTAAGTTTGACTTAACTCGCGACGACCACGTCGTGACTTCAGTCGATGTACCGACCGTCGACTCGAAGTGGGCAACTCTCGTGATTGATATGAAGTGTTATATATCGTGCGTATTATGAAATATTATGTATATTTAAATACATATTGCGATGTATATTATTATTATTATACCTATTCAAGTAAATTGTTATTTTTTGTTTTATAAAAGCTAAAAGTCTGACTTTAAACACTTGTTATATAATATCATTTAGTTCTTTCATATAACGGGATCTGAGATCTAGTAGTTCTCGCGAACTTAGTTTATGAGAATTTAAATTGTAGCGTAAACGTGCAGTGGAAATTAAATTCTTTTTTGGGGGCAAATATTAACATTCCGTCAGATCTAAATTGTTTTCGACTTAAACGCACGTATTATATAACTATTTTCATTTGTTATTATTATACATGGTAAGTATATTTTATTTTTGTGCAAAATTATAAAATATTTGATTGTATGTTTTCACGTAAGTCCCTCGATCCTTGAAGTGAAGTCCCATTCAGTTCCTACCCCGAGTCCTGTCTAGTCCTATCCCTCATGTGCCAACGAATCCCGGGCAATGTGCGGATGTATGCTCATCTCGTAAGTGATCGCGACAATAGGTAGATACTAAATAAGCTCTCGGCTCGGCTCGCCTTGCTGGGCGCCTAGCTGACGGCGGCGAGGGACTGCGTCCGACTCGCCGCCGTCAGTGCGGTACCTTCAAGAGAACGATGCGTCAGCAGCATCCATCCTCCCGGAGAGGAAATACTAAAATTACCGTTTTAAACTCTGTATTTTGAGATAAATTTGTGAAGCAATGTTTATTTTTAAGTAGAATCCATTTTATATGAATGTTACGGGTCAGCTCGTAATTTATTTTTAAGGTTAGTAGGTTTTATCGTCTGACAGTAGATTTTGTTTATTTCCTAAAAAAGAAACCGTGATAATAGTTGAATAAGTGTTTGCGTGCGAGTTTGTGTGAATGAGGCGGCATTCGTAGAGGCACTCCCTTCCTTGAGGCATAGTTTGTATTACGGATATATGTTGTATTGTACGACGAACAGTTGTCATTGTCGATATTTTGTAGGTTATTTTCGTTATATATTGATTATTAGCGTTTTATATATAAAATTTTACGTAAGTATATATTATATTGATTAATATAAGTATTTTGTATCTAAAAATCTAATGTAATTAGATAAATATCTATTTGATAAATCGCAATGTCGAAATGCACTCTGACAATGTATTTTACATTATTTTATGTCAAGTACCCCATTTTTTGCAAAACAATAATTAATTTTGATTACTTTATTAATTTTACATCGCTTTTTTGGTTTAATTGAGTTTAAATTACATGATATGAGTTTTTAGTTGATTTGTCTAATAATGAGGATTGCGTATCGACAATGTGATTATGTTGATTACTATTAAAATCTCATACCGTCATATTTTCATAACAAAATATTTCATGCACTATGTTCTATATTTTTGAGAAAAATAAAACAATGTATATTAGTATATTAAATCTATACCTTTATTTTACGATAAAGTATAAATTCACAACTTATTTAATTATTTATAACATCATAAAATCATACAAATCACTTTAATACATTATTATTATTTTATTTTGTTGGTTGTATTGTTGTGAATATTTTTGTATTGTCAGATATATCAAAAAATTGCGTAACTATTTACATTTGAAAGTATTCATTTAAAACCAGTTTGTTTCACGAGTAGTTTTAAAAATTATTAAGTTAATTTTCCACAAGAGGATTGTAATAACATTTCGTGGAATTTAAAGTGATTACAGGTTCCATGTAATTTGATTTGAACAATGTTTCGTGGAATATAAAATGAGTACAGGTCCCAGTAAAATAAATTAGATGCGCTACCTCTAGATGGCCTAATGTTAGGCAAAACTTTTCTAAATGATTAAATTTGACTATTATTTTTGTAAAAGTATTTAGCATTTTATATGTATAATCTTTCTGTACTCATTTTTATAACGGAACTGCAATTTAATTAAAAAAACTAATTTAAAACATAAGTTGTGGTTGTATCACAATGACCTCACAAAAATAATGTCTTTCTTTTATCAAACATTTCGTTAATAAAGGCACTCATTGTTCGAAATAAAAGTGTTTCTTTTCATAATCTTTGGTAAAATATAATTTCTGAAATAGGCATTTGATTAATTTAGGCGGTACTTCGTAAATCATTTCTCATGGACCATTAAGGGCCGACGCCCAGTGCCGGCATGGCATGGCAGGTTGTGCTGCGGCATCCCGCGGCGTTCCGTGGCATCCTGCTGAAAGCCCAGCACAAGTTCAACTTTATTTCAACTAGCTTAGCAATCATAATTCCTCGACATAAAGTCCCCCAGACGTGTACCATACGTCTCGCGGGATGCAGTGCCGTGCCGCGGCAACCCGTCGAATGAAACGGCATGACACGTCATGCCGCAGCATACCGCGGCGCGTTGCGTTATTTCGCGGCATCGTGGTATCGAAATAAAGTAACATGAATTCTAAACTCATTGAAATAACTTGATTAGTAATAAAATCCTGTGCCATGCCGTGCCGTGCCCACGCCGTCAGTGAGCGCCGGCCCTTACACGACGCCCATCGCGCCTGTCAATTTGAAAATGGAAATGGCTTAGTCGAGTGGCTTGTGTGTAAATGATCCATAAGATATTCAATACGCATTATAGGTCAAGGAAACATTAGTAGTAAATAGGTCTAGGTAACCTAGGTATCTCTTCCTAGTGAGATAGCCACTGAAACAGCCTACAAGCTGTTTTCAAAGTAGATAGTAAGTATACCAAATTTTTTAATTGCAAAATACAAACATGCTACAGAATTTACTTAAATACTACTTAAACAAAAACAAACAACATTAGATACATAGGGGCACTAGATAGGTAGGCAGATAAAATCAATCGAATAACCAAATGAAGACATTCAAGGGAATAGAATGAAGTAGGTAAGCGGTTTACTAGCGCCCCACACTAGGATACACTGTATTATGGGTGGCTAGTCTCTTCCAAAAGATTTAATATATTAACTTAGTTTAAAACATTAGGTAGATACGAGTATGATTTTAGAATTTACGTTTGTATACACAAGAAAAAAAAAACAGGTAAGTCATCATTATCTCCACATCAGCACACATCCAATAGATTCTAGAAGAGCATGGTGGGACTTCTATAAGTGTATCTAGAAGAGGGCAAGGGTGGTCCACTCACTGAACGCCGATGATAGATTCTATCGAGAAGGACAGTTTCTGCCTTTGAGGCTGCGGTGGTATCGGCGCATACGTAGTCAGCAGCGCTGCGAGTAGGTTCCTGCAGAGCAGAGCGGTGGGGGGTGCTGTCGGGGGCGGGAGGGGCGGGGGCGGGCCCCCCGCGAACGTGCGCTCGAGCTCTGCGTCTGCGAACGCTCGCCGGCGGCGCACGCGCTCGCTCCACGCCGGATCACTAGCGAACACGCGCTCGGTACCTGACAAATAAATAAATAATAAATAATGCTGGACAGTTCATACACCATTATCTAGCCCCAAGCTAAGCAGAGCTTGTGTTATGAGTACTAGATAACTGATATACTTAATACAATATATTACATAGATAGATATTTTTTATTATACATAGAAAAATAACCAGAACACCCTGAACAAATATTTGTTCCGAGGCGGGAATCGAACCCGCAACCTCCTGCGTCGCAGGCCAACCTTTGCCCGCCGCGCCACAGAGGTCGTCAAAAAATAAAAAGCTTTTATAAATTTAGTGATCGTAACCGTGTGCTGATCAAAATGAGCCTAAACACGGAAAGTCTACTATTATCCATCGAGGAATTCCGTTATCCACCATCATCAGATCAGCTCGCTGTTACCATCATATTGTATTGTCATCGGAACTTGACAAGTAAGTATGCCAAATTTCAGCTCAATCGGTTCAAGATAACTGCTTTAAAATTCAGTTCCGTAAACTGGGGTTACTTTATTAAACTTTTAAATTCAAACCGCTGTAACTTTTTAAATAATGCAATAAAAAAATAATAAAAAAAACTGAAATATCAACTTCTTTTGATTTTCTTATTTGGAAGCAAAAAATCATTAATAATAAATGAGAATAAAAATATAATAGGTGGGATCAAAGTTAAACGGAGAGTGGGGGTTACTTTGATACCCCTATTTTTTTTACGGAAATCATAAGTACCCCCTAATACAAGCATTTTTCCTAATTTTTCCTTTCATTTTTCATTAGCTTGTCAAGTAATGTCACCTATAATTTTTTTTTATGAATTTATGCCCTACAGCAAAATATAATGGTGGGGCCCGATAATGTCCTGACAAGGTACATTGCACGAAAATCACGTTACTGCAATACTTGACTAGTTAGACTTGAAGTTATTCAAGCATAAAAAACAGTTAAAACTCAATACTCACATTATTTCTCTATTTTCGTACATTTTCTTCTGTTTATTCGTTTCACGTTTGAGCTTACTACAGAGAGCAAGGATCATTCATGCCAACATACAAAAAAAAAACTTACGGTTGCGTACAGAAACCGCATAATTAGAGCTTAAAAATAAAACGAAGTTTTCATCAATGTCACCTCGAGATTCAAAGTAACCCCAGTTTACGGTTGCAAGATTCCACCCAGACAAACATACATTGCAAAAAAAAGTATGGATTATGGTGAGAATGGCTGCATTGAATGAGTATCTATCAGTATCTCATCATCAGCCTACACAAGTCCACTGCTGGACATACGCCTACCCATGCCACGACCAACGGTCTTATGCCAACGACTTACTGCGACCTCTATAATGTCGATCTGATCCCACCATCTCCTTTTCATCGTAGGACGAGCAAACGCACGGCTCGGTACCACCCTTACCTCATAGTACCTATAGCCTCTATTCGTACTAAACGTTTCAGTTCTACCTTTATAATGCGAACTGCTAAGGAATGGAATAAAATACCGTCGTCTGTCTTTCCTGAAAACTATAATCTGGGTCTCTTCAAGGCTAGAGTGAATAGGTGCCTTCTAGACCTTTGTGCTTCATCTTCGGCCACATCGTCACTTACCAACAGGTGAGATCGTGGTCAAAGGTCTATAATAATCATGGTTAAAAAAAAAATGTCTTTGGTCCATCGAGAAGGGGGCCTTCTTCACCGTCCGGTTTGTAGTCGCCACGAGAACCTTTATTACCCAACGGTTATCAGTTCTGCCAGCTATATGGCTTGCCCATTGCCACTTCAACTTGATAATTCTGAGAGCTAAGTCGGTGATGTTTGTTCTTCTACGGATCTCCTCATTTCGGATTCAACAACGTAGTGAAGCTACGAGCATAGCTCTCTTCATAGACAGCTACGCAACTTTGCGCTTTAGTATGGAGCCAATAGTTGGCGGTCACGTCTCAGTACCGGAACTCATCACTGGCAACACGCTGGCTGACTTTCGTCTTGTCGTCTTCTCTGCAGTATCTGTGAAGACGCCATCTACAGATACCTAAGTGCATAAAATTTTGGTCTGGAATTATTTCCGCTATTTCGAAGAGAGAAGTCGTCTACTTTTACTTTATTTATTTTCCTTGTGTTATTTTGGTGGCATTTTAACCAATGTAGGTAGCTCGTTTAAAGAGCACAAGTGTACTGAAATTAAAAGTAAGTGAATTCCGTGACTTTTCAAATTGGAAGAATTTCCGCAGTTTTACTAAAACATGACTTGACTGTGACTTTGACGACTAGGAAGGAGTGTAACGTTGCAAAATATATAGAAAATACAATAATTAAAACTTGAAAATGGCAAATGCAAAAGTCGTGCGGTACCAATTATAATTAAAAAAAAACTTAATATTTCAGGGAGGGAGTTTTTCGCTACATTACATAAAAAAATATTTTTTTGTCTGATTGTAGCGTCTCATGGTGTCCCAGTAGGATACAAAGTGTGCCTAATAAAACGTAGCCGTTTTGGCACCCGCGGCGAGCGATTATTCAACAAGCGGAAAGACGTGTTTACAGTCAACAGCGTAACTCGACACCCCACAAAGAGCCGCCTCCGCGTTCTCTTGTAAAACAATCTTCACACATTTTTTAGAGCCCATAAAAATAGTTAAAAGGAATTAAAGTTTTTTTGTTCTTAAAGTTTTAATAGACAGTGAAATGTTGCCGAGTGTTAGATGACAGCTTTTGTTCTGTAATGAAGCGGGGACATTTTCAAACGACTCCACATTTTTTATTGCACCCCGTTCTATTTCGGAGGGTGACGTGTGTAAATCAGATATTTCCTGAAAACAACATTGAAAATGATTGTAGTCTTGTAGGGCGAACTGTTTCTCGCAGTTTTCAAGGCATATAGGTAGGTACACACCTACTATAGAAAATGAAGCTTATTAAATAGCTAATAGGGTTCCATGCGGACCCTCTGGGCAGGACACTTTAAAAACTAGCTTTTATAGTTGTGTTGAAGGGGTAATAAATAAAAAAAATACTTACATTGCCGAAATGCGCAAGTGTTTACTTTATTACCTACAAAGCACACATAGCCATAGATTTAAACCCCCAGTTACATTTGCACCATTGATTTGCCCCATTAATGGTGCAGACGTAACTGGTTAGTTACGTTTGCACCATTGATTGATAGGAAAAACCGTATTAAAAAACCGGCCAAGTGCGAGTTCCGGGTTCCGTACATAATTTATAAAAACGGCAAAAAAACACGGTTGTTGTATGGGAGCCCCCTTAAATATTTATTTTATTGTTTCTTAGTATTTGTTGTTTTAAACTTTTCAGTTTCATATGGTCAACAGTTAGTGTTGACGGTAGGTGGAGGGAGTAAAATCGCTCTTTTGTCACCGATTGCAGCAACTGAAAACTGTTGCGACCACTGAAAATCGCTACTAGAGTTTGCTACGTCTGCGCAATTTCCCAAAATTTTAAGAGAATATCGTAAAAACAGCTAGTTGCGATTTGCCAGTTGCCGCAACTGAGAGCTCAAAATTGCAACGAGTTCTGAGCGCCTTAGTGATTGATAAAACTATGTGATCCCAAAAAAGTCAACATTATAGGAATACAACTTTTAAATAATACAGCACTAAACAAAAATATCAACATTGTAGGAAATTATACATTTTGGGATTTCACATTTTGCAAAGTCAACCGAATGGTCCTAAAGGAACTTATGTTTTGGTGTACATTCTATCCAAAACACCATGTCAAAAACAAACGCTAAATAAACAAATTTATATGGCGAGGAAAGCAAGGTTAGTATGCTGTATCAAATTGAATGGTAAAAACGTAACTAACCAGGTACGTCTGCACCATTAATGGGGCAAATCAATGGTGCAAACGTAACCGCGGGGATTTAAATATCAAGATGAGGTCGATCTACAAAATTTGCAATTTTATCCTAACACAAAATACCACCGCTCGCGTGCGAACTAAGTCAAAGACTGGTTGTCGTTGGTGTCTCTCATCCGATTTTGACACCGAAAAATTGGCAGTCATTTTATCACGTCCTCCGCCCTGTCCATACGCTATTATAGTAGGTATTATAACCTTACACATAGCACATTATTTTTACTCACTTAACGTCCATCAAAACAACACTTCTCAGTCAAAAGCTTTTACTACATTTAACTCTCTCACAGTTCTAAAGAAAATATTGATGCAGCTAATTCGCATTGAGCGTTTCAGCGTAGAAACGAAACACACGACAGAATGGACTCGGTTACAATAACAACAAGGTGTGGAACCCACCCTACTCTCTGTCGGTGTTGATTACTCTCAAAATAACACGGGTATTAGAGTCTAACACATGCTCTGACAAATTAGCAGTTTGTTGGTTCATTTTATGAATGTCTGGGATAATGTAGAGGGTTTACAAAAATAATCTGATGTGCGATGGGTAGGTCACATATTTGAAGATTAATTATAAGATAAAAGTTAAAAAAAACTAAAACCCAACTACGGAAAATATTTAATGTACAGTGTAAAGACGCGTGTGAAACTATTTTGTTAAGAAATAATAACATTTACTTATGTACCTAATACATATATGACGGAGGACTAGCTCCAGGGTTGTTTTTAAAAAGAGTGACGTCAGCATTGGAATTGACAATTCCTGTTTGTCCCCGAAGTTTTCGTAAATAAGGGGGGTGGACTATTTTATTTTATATCTTTTAACGTAAGCATTTTTAAATTAAAAGAATAATATATTTGTGTTCCCCATACAAGCCCTTTCATTTGATATGTCACATGACGCACTAGATAAAAGTTTTTTTTTTTTTTTTCAAGTTTGCGAAAGCAACCCCGAGAATCAAAATTAATTTATTTACTTCATACTTCTGTGATTGGGGAAGGACTAAACCTTTGTTTGACCACCTGTTGGTAAGTAACGATGTGGCCGATGATGGAGCACAAAGGTCTAGAAGGCACATTTTCACTCTAGCCTTGAAGAGACCCAGATTATGGTTTCCAGGAAAGACAGACGACGGTGTATTCCACTCCTGTATATATACCAATTTTAACATATATTCGTTCATTCGATTCGGAGAAAATAGGCTGTGACAGACGGCCAGACAACACGAGTGAGTCTATAATAGTTCCGTCGGTACCTTCGAGGAACGGAACCCTAAAACGGGTCGCTTCAGCAAGCGCGGCGATGGCATGTCGCTGTACAATCCCGGAACCAATGGATTCTCGTCGTATAAGAAAGAGCTTACCATTGTAAACACTCGGCGGGTGATGTGGATAGACCCTGGTCATCTGGACGCAACGCAGACGCGCGCGGTACGCCCGCTTCCTCGCGGCGAGCGCGGCCGTCTCACTGTCCCGGCCCTCCGCGCCGGCGCCCTGCTGTCTGCGGAGCGCCACCTGCCGGACAAAGCGAGAGACTCTGTTAACATCTCCAGACCCACCGGGACTCTAACCCGCTTACTCTCTTCTCTGCCTCTAATAGGCTAGTACTTCCGCGAGCATACAACTTTTTAGGAACAATTGTGTTCATCATCTTTATCTTGACAACTTCTTGACCGATTTTGCTCATATTTGAAATTCTTGTTTAGAATAGAGTACTTACATAATCTTTGCCAAATATCGAATCAGCCGGTAAATGGCGCCGCAAAAAACTTCCCCCCTTTTTGGGCGAAATATCCAACATACGACAAAAAAAATAACTATGAAATGTAGAACCCGTGTAGTTAAGTCAAGATTAATGGAAAAATACGACCTGTACGCGAGTACCAACATCCAGACAGATGAAAGCCAGTTGTTGCAAAGACTTACTCGCTTCGCTCGCTCGGTCAACAATGTCTTCTTGACCAACCAGGATCAATTTGTTTCCTTGCTACGCGAAATGAACCCGAAGTAGGGAAGAAATACTTGGTTCGTTGGTTCTGACTTCCTGCAGATTTGTAATGGACCAAAAACACGATAGGTACACTTAGAACCGTTGGCTAGCTGTGCTGAGTCCGGTTTTTGAATAGCACCGTCCGTTTCCTCCCGTGGATGTCGTAAAAGCCGACTATGGTATTACCTACGTTCACCACGGCAGCACAGCAGCATTCAATTGACCGGTGATTGTGGCAAATTCTTAATAGTAAGTAATAGTAGAGCTTTTTTGTGAAAGAGTTCGTCCGGGCAAGTACTACCTCCGTACCTATTTCTGCCGCAAAGCAGTAGTGCTTGCATTGCTGTGTTCCGGTTTGAAGGATATGGCTGCCGGTGAAATTCAGGAACATGAGACTTTTCATGTATATATCTCAGGGTGGCGGACGCAGTGCAGCAGTCGACAGTGCAGTAGACGAGCAGTAGTGCTTGCATTGCTGTGTTCCGGTTTGAAGGATATGGCTGCCGGTGAAATTCAGGCACAGAGAGCTTTGAGAAGTATGTGTGGTGTGACTTTGAGAGATAGAATAAGGAATAGTGTGATAAGAGAGCGTTGTGAAATTAAAGAAGACGTAGTGACTAGGATTGAGAAAGGTATGCTTAGATGGTTTGGGCATTCAGAAAGGATGGACGATAGTAGATTGACGAAACGGGTACACAAGACGAGCGTGAATGGGGCAGTGGGAAGAAGAAGACCTCGGCGAACGTATTCAGACCAGATCGGAGACGTTCTGGAAAAAGGCCAGGTCAAGAGTACCCTTAACCGACGAGCATGTATGAAGAATGTGATGAGAGTGAATGAAGCAAAAGAGGTGTGTCAGGATCGTAGCAAGTGGAAATCCGTGGTCTCTGCCTACCCCTCCGGGAAACAGGCGTGAGTTTATGTTTGTATGTATGTATGAGACTTTTCATGTATATATCTCAGGGTGGCGGACGCAGTGCAGTAGACGAGCAGTAGTGCTTGCATTGCTGTGTTCCGGTTTGAAGGATATGGCTGCCGGTGAAATTACAGGCACATGAGACTTTTCATGTATATATATATATCTCAGGGTGGCGGGCAAGGTGCTATAGGACGCAGTCCACATAGGGCGCGTCCTAGGTGGATGTGACCTATGAGGTAATATGCATTGTTAAAGGCAGAGGTCACCGCTTAACATCAGGTGGAACA
Organism: Operophtera brumata; assembly: GCA_932527175.1. Lineage (NCBI taxonomy): Eukaryota > Metazoa > Arthropoda > Insecta > Lepidoptera > Geometridae > Operophtera > Operophtera brumata. The sequence goes on along the minus strand of OW052226.1, from coordinate 29,747,141 downwards.
TATGATTTTTCCGTCATTCAATTAGTAAAAAAAAACTCGTTTGCATTCTATGGGGAGGCCTCGTCCAACCAGTGAACGTCTAGCAGTTGATGATGATGATGATGACGACCTCTGTGGCGCAGCGGGCGAAGGTTCGCCTACGACACAGGAGGTTGCGGGTTTGATTCCCTCTTGGAACAAATATTTGTACGACCTGCAGATATTTGTTCAGGGTGTTCTGGGTATTTTCTATGTATAATAAAAAATATCTATCTATGTAATGTATTGTGTTAAGCTTCGACCAAAGTAAAAAGTATTAAGTACCTATATCTGTTATCTACTACCCAAAACACAAGCTCTGCTTAGCTTGGAGCTAGATAATGTTGTGTGAACTGTCCAGCATTATTATTAATAATTATTTTAAGAATAGACCCCTCCGTCTCCTCCCGTGGATGTTGTAAAAGCCGACTAAGGGATTACCCGGACTTGTTGATATGATTCGTTGGTGTAAGATTTGTCCTGGCTGCTAGCTTATTATGGAATGTGTTTACTGGAAGAAAGTGTTAGCCAAGTCAGTCAGTCATCGTTTTTTTAGTAGTACTAGTAGAGTTTTTTTGTGAAAGAGTTCGTCTGGAGAAGTACTACCACCATACCTATTTCTGCAGCAAAGCAGTAGTGCTCGCAGTGCTGTGTTCCGGTTTGAAGGGTAAGGGTGCCGGTGAAATTACAGGCACACTTTTCATCTTTATGTTTCAAGGTGGCGGGCGCAGTGCAATGCCAAATAAGGACGCGTCCTAGGTGGACGTGACCTATGAGGTAATGTACTGTTCATAGAGAGAGGTTACTGCTTAACATCAGGTGGGCCATTTGCTTGTTCCGTCATTCTAGTAGTACACAAAAAAAGAAAAAAAGTAGCAATGGCGGCGATGAGCTCACCACTTGTCACGTCTATATTCCAAGATGGTGCAACCCTCAGTGAAAAGAGGCCTATTGAGGCCCTGCCTACCTCTTCGGGGAAAAAGGCGTGCGTCTATGTATGTACTTATTTATGACATACCTTATAGAATTTGAAATATTCAGAGTTTTTTTTTTATACTACTTGAATGACGAAACAAGCAGATGGCCCACCCAGTTCTTATCGTGACTGAAAGTGTTGCTTGCTAGGCTAACTTACCTGAGCAGCCATGACGCGTTGTCGCTCGAGGACCAGCAAGCACCCTGGACAGCGGCAGTCCCGCCAGCGACACAGCCGCTTGTGTCCCTTCAGGCACGAGATAACGCCGTGGTTCCTGCAGCGCGCGCACTTCGGCGTCCGCAGCGCCTTGCGGGGCCCATCACTTTGCAACCTGCCCTCCATCACACTTCACATACCAACACAGAAACTACGCGACAAAGATTTGAGAACACGTCATGTTCGCGTTAATCTATCGTTTGAGATTGACGGCTGATGCGGCTTTCAAGTTTGGAATGTTCCGCGACAGAGTCGACGAGGACTACGAGCGTGTTTGCTCCGCCCATCCTCACTCGCCATTGGCTGAGAAGTGAAGTGGGCGGGCGGTGATGTACAAAAACTCACTGTATTTAATTCTTCATAGTAAAATGATACATTTCATGTCTGAGATTTATATTTCTATGATTTTATTGTTTGAGTTTGATATCTTCAAAGAATATAAATCATAAATGCGATTAAAAATTGTTTTTCATATTGTCTCTACCAAGAATTGTAATTTTGTCAGCTCTTTCTAAATTCCGCTGTGACACGATACACATTTTTGAGAACGGACATATTTAGAACTTCGCGAGGTACATTCATCATTATCTTCTTAACCCTGGAAGATATCGAAATGGGACAAACACGAAAATTTCAGTTACAATTCCTGTTTACCCCTAATTATTGAAATTCGTGCCTATTCGAGACAAACTTTCAGTACTTAATTATAAAAACTGTTATTTATTATTAAATATCGTATAAATAGCAGTTTTCACTTTGACATTTATTTTGAAATAACGGACAAGCACTTCAATTTTATTTTACTGGTATAGATTATTTAACCCAATTTTTTAAATCTGTAAGATGGATCGGTAGGTAACTAACCTACATAATAGGTAACTACCTTCCTATTAGGTAGGTGCTAGAGAAGATAACGCAACCGATACTAATCCAATCTCGTAGGGCGATTGCCAATTAACTCTCGGATTTCAGTCGCCCCTGGTCACCGCCTTCTGTTACTTTATCAATTGTAATTATTCTATATCGTATAATATTCCCACAACTTGATTTTAGTTAGAAACTTATTAGAGGTTTTTTTTTCTCACCTGTTCTTTTGAAAATGTTCAAACTATACATAGGTATATTATTATTATTATATCATTTATTTCGGTTTCACACCATATATATTATGTCAGTAAAGAGTTGTTAGTAGATATTATCACATAGTATTTCTAAAATTACAAATCATAATTATTAAATTAAATTATTAAAATTAAAATTAAATTATTTGGCACACCGCATTGAGTGGCATGGCAGCACATGCGTTTTGGTCCAGTGACTGAGAATCGGACCATCCACCCGCTCGGCCACTGTGCTCAGGAAGCTGTTGGCACTGTCGCGGACCCGCCGCATCAGGGAGGTCACTCTCTTACGCATGATGGCGTGGAAGCCGTCAGTGTGTGCCTCTGCGAACATACCTGATGCGCTACAGAAACGCGGCAGCCCCAACAGCATCCTACCTACCTAGTTTTATCAACATCTACTAAAGGGATTTCAATCTATCGTCTATAGTTACTTACCTAAGCAAAATAACCCGACTATAAAAAGATCTTCAGTACAGTAGCGTATACTAAGTACTATGGCAATCATACCAAACACCTTCACAGGGATGTGTCTGTTTTCAAGCTTAGTACTTAGTAGGTAGTATTCGCAATGAGCCGCGTCATTAGGAACCTAATACATTGCAAGTTAATGTCATGAGTCAGCTCATTGTGTTCTCACTCGTACAGCGATGTGCAGGCGGCGTACCCATGTGTCAGTTTGATATTCATTAAACGCAGGGCTCTTATTTGTTTGTATTAATTTAGCGGATGAGTGCGCTTTGTGCAGTGTGCGCTGCTAACAATCCGATGTGTGCCCTCAGTATGATTTAATTAAGGAAGGTTTTCCACTAGTTCCACACCGCATTTGCTGAGATATCACTAATGTGTTACTATGGATATTATGACTGGAAACTATTCTGACCAAAATTATTATGTTTAATACAAATTTTGACGAGAAAATATTACGGCATTTTTTTTTTTAACTATGATGGACCTCTGTTTGGCCACAATCTTACCTGTTGGTACTAGTATAGTATTATTTTATCTGTGCTGTTGGTAAGTGACGATGTGGCTGAAGATGAAGCACAAAGGCCAAAAAGGCACCTATTCTAGCCTTGAAGAGACCCAGATTATAGCTTTCAAGAAAGACAGACGACGGATATGTTATGATTATTAATAAATATGACTTCGAATAACGTTATTTCTCATAAAGATTAGAAAAAGTGGTGGTTGTACAATCAGGAAGGTTTCCCTTGGAACCCCGACTGCACATGCAATATCTCTACGGTAAGGCAATAGACCTACAGCCTGTACCCCAAGTTCCTAGCGTCCTAGTCCCCTAGTGTCCCCTAGATCCCTAGCCCTAACCGTAGAGTGATGATACATAAATAGATATAATAAGTGCGGGATGTCCACTACCATGAGACCTAAGGTAGTCGACGGAGTGCTGGTAGGATCCAGGTATATGAATAGATGGTTTCCTCACGCCAGTCAAGCGGGCTGAAGGGTGTCTTCGCCACGTAAGAGTTGTATGGTGAGGTAGGACGCCTCAGCGGTAAGGCAGAACCTCAGCGCTTCAGCAGGGTATGAGGTCCGGCCGTCAAACCATCGATGGATCGAGCAATCTGAAACCTACTTTTTAAGCATTCCATCGACACTGATTTTGTGTCCAACTCTCAACCATTTTTTGTTACAAAAAATACTTTTCATATTATTCCTCTAATATCGATTTTGTCTCTACAACAAAAACTCTGTTTCCTCAACCATCTTCCGTTCTGAAGTACATTTTTGCAGCCATTCGTCCGACACGACTAACGCACATTTCTCCTCTATACTCTCCGCATCTTCAGCTTTAGTTACGACAATATGTGTGACATTGTGCGCGCCGGCCTCGCATAGCGTCGCGCCGTACATCTGCGCCTGGATCGCGAGCACGCTGCTGACCGTGCTGTGTACGTGCATACAACACGCGCGCAGGAACGAGTGTGGATTACAGCCGTTACCGTTGAACAACTCCTCATCTAATTTAATCATTTCATGATTTGTGACGTATATAGGTGGTTCCTGCGAACAATAGTTATTTATCATAGTCACATGCTGCTGCAGGCTGATTTTTATACGTCGGGCAAAAGACTAGTACCTAGCAGAAATTTGTTCTATTAGCGCGAAGAAAACGCCCTAGGAATATAATCTCTTAATTCCATCTTAATTCCATATATACTTACGACCATCTTTGAAATTAATGCAAAAAAATAATGTAACACGTTTGTTTTTCATATAATAATAAGTTGCATCTGTATTGTTAACTAGCAGCGCCCCGCGGTTTCACCCGCGTAAGTCTCGATCCCGTGGGAATATCGGGATAAAAAAGTGCCTATGTGTTATTCCGGGAGTCCAGTTATCTCCATTCCAAATTTCATGCAAATCCGTCCAGCCGTATTAAAGTGAAGAAGTAACAAACACACACACAAACTTTCGCATTTATAATATTAAGTGGGATTATGATTTGTTGTACCTATTCTAAGTGAATAAATAAACTTATCTTATAATGAGACGCCAAATAGCCACAGAACGTTTTTGAATACGGTTGTAACGTAAACCGGATAGCCCTAGAACTTAAAACTCGAAGACATACTACATCCACCAATCCGGACTGGACCAGCGAGGTAAATTAAAGCCCACCAAGCTTGGCAGGCAGATTGCTGATCGTAGTACTTGTGTTGAGTACTCAGGTTGATGCTGCTGCCCAACCATGCATCTGCCCTGGGCCCCAATCGCGCTAATTTACCAAAACAACCACCACGTTGTATCATATTTTGTATGAACTAATTATTTAAACGTATTTAGTAGTAGTAGAGCTTTTTTGTGAAAGTGTTCGTCCGGGGAAGTACTACCACCATACTTATTTCTGCGGCAAAGCAGTAGTGCTCGCATTGCTGTGTTCCGGTTTGAAGGGTAAGGGTGCCGGTGAAATTACAGGCACATGAGACTTTTCATCTTTATGTCTCAGGGTGGCGGGCGCAGTGCAATGCCACATAGGGTGCGTCCTAGGTGGGCGTGTCCTATGAGGTAATGCACTGTTCATAGGCAGAGGTTACCGCTTAACATCAGGTGGGCCTCTTGCCAGTTCCGTCACCCAAGTAGTATAAAAAAAAAAAAAAAAAAAACTGTTTAGCTTTGTTTTTAACCCCCGACGCAAAAACGACGAGGTGTTATAAGTTTGACCTGTCTGTGTGTGTGTCTGTATATCTGTCTGTCCCATCGTAGCTCCCGAACGGATGAACCGATTTATTTATTTATTTTGTTTGAAAGGTGAATTTGTCGGCAGTGTTCGTAGCTATGTTTGGTCAAAATCGGTTCAGGCGTTTCATTGCGTAGAGGATTTTTTAATTTTTACAAAATTAACTTTGTTTGTATAATAACTAACTTTGTTAACTTTGTTTTTTTTACAAAATTAAATTAACGTTTGTGTAATGATCGATCGATTTTTTCATTATAGTAAAATAGCGCGATAGCATTTCTTACATCAGCTAAACCAAAACCAAAAACGTTGCATTCAAACGTTTGAAACGATCAATAAGTTTTGTCTATAAATTAGTGATCAACCGTGTGCTGATCAAAATGAGCCAGTCTACTATTATCCATCGAGGAGTTCCGTTCTCCACCTTCCGTCTCCATCATCAGATCAGCTCGCTGTCACCATAATAACGTATTGTCATCGGAAGTTGACAGGTATGCAAAATTTCAGTTCAATCAATCGAGTTTAAAAATTTGTCCCACAACTAACTAACAAACAGGTTTAGCGCAACAAACAGGCGCGTTTGGGGCCCAGATATAATTCCTTAGTCGACCTTTACGACATCCACGGGAGGAGTCGGAGGGGTCTATTCTTAGCCTGGAAAAAGAACCAATTAGACAGTTAATGTCTAAGTAAGTACCTATAATTGTATACCTATGATATATGTATTAGTCTAATGAATATGTGTGTATGTATTTGCGAATTTGGCGTTTTACGTCAAGTGTTTTGAGTCTATTTTCCTCGAACGTCTTAAAATTACATAAATAAAATTATTAATTTTATAAATTATTAATAAAATTATTTATTCAAAAAATTCGCAGAGACCTAAGCCCTCCTATACTTATACACCTTGAACTCTCAAGGCCAACTTTATATATATATATATATGTATTTATTTATTATTTCTGTATCTATTATAGTAAATATGTTATATTTAGTTTATCTTCATTGCTGCAATCTATCCTTTAATCAAATCGTTGTGCACTACCTACTATTGTTTTCCATATTACACGAAGGTTAGCTGGATGAGAATGCTATCAAGCATTAAGTTCGCCTATGTACAATATAAAATAAATAAATAATGCTGGACAGTTTACACAACATTATCTAGCCCCAAGCTAAGCAGAGCTTGTGTTATGGGTACTAGATAACTGATATACTTAATAAAATACTTTTTTTTTTTATTATACATAGAAAATACCCAGAACACCCTGAACAAATATCTGCAAATCGCACAAATATTTGTTCAGAGGCGGGAATCGAACCCGCAACCTCCGGCGTCGCAGGCGAACATTCGCCCGCCGCGTCACAGAGGTCGTCAATACTTTTTAAGTTGTGCAATAAATAATTTTCTATCTATCTATCTATTAATGAGCAGATAAACGAAAGCACTCACAGTAGCATCCATCTTCTGGAAGATTCTCCTCAGCGTATCCTCGTCGACTTCCTCTGTGTAACTATCTCCAAAGGCGTCATACTCCCGCGCAAAGTGGAGCCTGGTATCCTGTTTAATGGCCAACATGTCCAGTGGGGTGATAGTGCACGGGTGGGGGGAGGGGGGCAGAGCTCGGAGCCAGGCCGTGGTGGTGACGTCAACCTCTTCAGAGTCTATGTGCACGCGAGCGCGGTGTGTCATGCTACCCACCACGCAGCACCACGTGTTGGAAACTGCGTGATAAGAGTTTTTTTTTTTTTTTTTTACTTTGATATACCTTTGTTTGACCACGATCTCACCTGTTGGTAAGTGACGATGTGGCCGAAGATGGAGCACAAAGGTCTAGAAGGTACCTGAAGAGACCCAGATTACAGTTTTCAGGAAAGACAGACAACGGTAGTGTATTCGACTCCTTAGCAGTTCGCATTATAAAGGTAGAACTGAAACGTTTTGTGCGAATAGAAGGTATACTAATGAGGTAAGGATGGTACTGAGCCGTACGCCTGCTCGTCCTAAGATGAGTAAGGTAAATAAGTAGGTGTAGCAATAGTTTACATTTATGAAGTTATTGATATATTCATTTTTAAATTAAGGTACTGTATATTACCTACTAATACAGATAATACGCCACCGTTCTATGTCATACAAATAATTCCAGTCCATCTCAAGGTTGTCTGGCAGAGATCGCGTATAGCGATAAGACCGCCCATTGTACTTCCGTGTTCAGTACATATAGTAATTATTAAATGAAATAAAGAAAAAAAAATCTGTGTCGTACATTAAGTGTTTTCTATCTATCTACTTTTACTTTTTCTGGGCCCATTAATCAATGTACGGAGCCAACAAAGAAAAAAACGTATGATTAGCTCAAAGCTAAAACATTTCGAGAAGTTAGCCAGTGTTATAAAAAACAGGGCAGCGCAAGTGTTGCCCTGTGCAATATTTTAGATGTGTCAAAACTATGTATTTAGATTGACGACTTCTGTGGCGCGGCGGGCGAAGCTTGGCCTGCGACGCAGGAGGTTGCGGGTTCGATTCCCGCCTCGGAACAAATATTTGTGCGATTTGCTGATATTTGTTCAGGGTGTTCTGGGTATTTTCTATGTATAATCAAAAATATCTATCTATGTAATATATTGTATAAAGTATATCAGTTGTCTAGAACCCATAACACAAGCTCTGCTTAGCTTGGGGCTAGATAATGTTGTGTGAACTGTCCAGCATTATTTATATATTTATATTACCTACTTATACAGATAATAAGCCACCGTTCCATGTCATACAAATAATTCCAGTCCATCCCAAGGTTGTCTGGCAGAGATCGCTTATAGCGATAAGACCGCCCATTGTACTTCCGTGCTTAGTATATATATTAATTTTTAATTAGCTTATGTTCTGTGTCATTCAATAAAGTGTTTTCTATCTATCTATCTAAGAGTACCTATACTTTTACTTTTTCTGGGCCCATTAATCAATGTACGGAGCCAACAAAGAAAAACACATATGATTAGCTCAAAGCTAAATCATTTCGAGAAGTTAGCCAGTGTTATAAAAAAATCAGGCCAAGTGCGAATCGGACTCGAGCACGATGGGTTCCGTACCATTATCTATAAAAACGGCAAAAAAAACACGTTTGTTGTATGGGAGCCCCCTTAAATATTTGTTTTATTCCGTTTTTTAGTATTTGTCGTTATAGCGTATACATCATCTGTGAAAATTTCAACTGTCTAACTATCACGCACGGTTCTTGAGATACAGCCCAGTGACAGACGGACACACAGAGAGAAAGACAGACGGACGGACAGCGAAGTCTTAGAAATAGGATCCCTTTGGGTACGGAACCCTAAAAACAGGGCATCGCAAGTATGGCGGCCCGTAGGTGTCGGTGTTGATCTGCGCAATATTTTAGATGTGTCAAAAGAATGTGTATAACAGGCACAAGTGCCATACTCATGTTTTTGAGACATATTCGGAACGAAATTGTAAAATTCGGAACATTACAGGTTTATAACTTTACTTACAGAAATACAGAAATACAATTTATTTGTAAAACCAATTTACATGTCAAAAAAATAAATCCAACATAAATAAAAATCACAATTATAAAGCATAACATACTATCAAGTCAAGGCACAAGACAAAACAATTACCTACACTAATAATGACTACACAAGTAACCTTCTTTCGAGAAGTTCGCTCACAGAATAGAAATTCTGCTCGATAAGCCAACGTTTCAGACGAAACTTAAAACTGGATAAACTGCCATCCGATGTGACAGAGTCTGGTAGTTTGTTATACACATAGACACATGATATCGGTATGGCACAAATTTGTTCGTGTTCCAGAAATTAAATGTGTCTCAAAAACATGAGTATGGCACTTACGCCTGAAGCGGCTGTTACACAAGGAGAGTTTCTCGCACGCGAGCGGCGAAAAACTTATTATTTCCTAGAAGAAATCGCCGCTCGCGTGCGAGAAACTCTCCTTATGTAACAGATGCTTTTTACACGTCTTTTGAAACATATTGTTCAGGGCAACACCGACAACTACGGGCCACCATACTTCCGCTGGCATTTTTTATTGTATAATGAACGAAGTCGCGGACATTCCACTTGCTCTTGCATAGGTACATCTCGTCATTTCGTATGACGCCTACAGCGAGATGTCCCGAGAGTCAACCCACGTAGTTTGCTGAGAAAATCCCAATCACCATCATCAGACAGTAAAAGTGCACAGCTTGACATGTAATGCCACGACACACGGTCTCAAACTAACTCCATCCACAGACTTCCTTGACCGTTACGTTTTATTCCCTAACGGTTATCAGTTCTGCGAGCTACATGGCCTGCCCATTGCCACTTCAACATGCTAATTCTGAGAGTCGTTATCTTATGGTTCTTCTACGGATCTCCTCATTACAGATTCTATCACTTAGTGAAACTCCGGGCATAGCTCTCTCCATAGCCCGCTGCGTAACTTTGCGCTTCTCTATGCGGCCAATAGTTAACGGGCATGTCTCAGTGCCGTAAGACCGTAACTCATCACTGGCACAAGCACTCGAGGTATTATTCCGCATCAGTGATTGTCTGCGAGCTATATTGCCAGCCCTTTGTTACCCCAATCTAATTGTTCAAGTACCTAGACTTAGTAGTAGTGGCGCTTTTTTATGAAAGAGTTCGTCCGGGGAAGTACTACCACCATACCTATTCCTGCCGCAAAGCAATAGTGCTCGCATTGCTGTGTTCCGGATTGAAAAATATGGTTGCCGGTGAAATTACAGGCACATGAGACTTTCATCTTTATGTATGTCTATCACACACACACACTTATAACACCCCTTCGTTTTAACGTCGGGGGTTAAAAATAAACTCCAAATTGCAAGTCCTCACCATAGTTAGCCACATGTATACCGGCGTGTGTCTGAATAATCCGGATCAGCTCATCTCTCGTACAGTCCTCGTCGTCAGACAGCACGCATAGCCTCCTGTCCCGGAGTGCCTGTGACGTCACTGGCACGTCACTGTGCGTCACGTTCCTGAACTCCTCCGCCACCCGGAGCGAGCTGGCGGGTCTCTTTTTGCGCATTTTCGGCGCTGCCTCGCCGATTTGCTCTGGGTTTATACGTTTTTGCACCATTTTAACAACCGAGCCTTTGTTCTGAAATCGAAACAAACAGATGAAATACGTTCAGTGGGGCTAGTCTGCAATTATAATTTTTTGTTGTACTACTTGGATGACGGAACAAGCAAGAGGCCCACCTGATGTTATGCGGTAACCTCTGCCTATGAACAGTGCATTACCTCATATAGGTCACGTCCACCTAGGACGCACCCTATGTGGCATTGCACTGAGCCCGCCACCCTGAGACATAGATGAAAGTCCCATGTGCCTGTAATTTCACCGGTACCCTTACCCTTCAAACCGGAACACAGCAATGCGAGCACTACTGCTTTGCGGCAGAAATAGGTATGGTGGTAGTACTTCCCCGGACGAACTCTTTTACAAAAAAGCTCTACTACTACTAAAACATGTAACTAGAAACTACACAGGCGTGTGGTATGGAAGTTGAGGTTCTCAAGGTGTCTAGGGGCCCTTTTTGTTTTTTTCCATACTAAGATTAGTGTAGTGTAAACCACACGCCCGTGTAAGTTGCTTGTTAAATTAGTGTAGTGTAAACCACACGCCCGTGTAAGTTGCTTGTTAAATTAGTGTAGTGTAAACCACACGCCCGTGTAAGTTGCTTGTTAAATTAGTGTAGTGTAAACCACACGCCCGTGTAAGTTGCTTGTTAAATTAGTGTAGTGTAAACCACACGCCCGTGTAAGTTGCTTGCAAAATTAGTGTAGTGTAAACCACACGCCCGTGTAAGTTGCTTGTTAAATTAGTGTAGTGTAAACCACACGCCCGTGTAAGTTGCTTGTTAAATTAGTGTAGTGTAAACCACACGCCCGTGTAAGTTGCTTGTTAAATTAGTGTAGTGTAAACCACACGCCCGTGTAAGTTGCTTGCAAAATTAGTGTAGTGTAAACCACACGCCCGTGTAAGTTGCTTGTTAAATTAGTGTAGTGTAAACCACACGCCCGTGTAAGTTGCTTGTTAAATTTGTGTAGTGTAAACCACACGCCCGTGTAAGTTGCTTGTTAAATTAGTATAGTGTAAACCACACGCCCGTGTAAGTTGCTTGTTAAATTTGTGTAGTGTAAACCACACGCCCGTGTAAGTTGCTTGTTAAATTAGTGTAGTGTAAACCACACGCCCGTGTAAGTTGCTTGTTAAATTAGTGTAGTGTAAACCACACGCCCGTGTAAGTTGCTTGTTAAATTAGTGTAGTGTAAACCACACGCCCGTGTAAGTTGCTTGTTAAATTAGTGTAGTGTAAACCACACGCCCGTGTAAGTTGCTTGTTAAATTTGCAGACTTCCGAATCCCGATATAATATTATGTAAGCCCATTACTACGATTCGCGTGATGGGTTTCAGGAACTATTTATTATACAATTACCATGGTACAACAACTCGGAACAAATATTTGCAAGTCCCGCAGCGGGAATCGAACCTGCACCTCTGTTTTTAGGGTTCCTGTCTGTCTGTCTGTCCGTCTGTCCGTCTGTCACCAGGCTGTATCTCATGAACCGTGATAGACAGTTGTAATTTTCACAGATGATGTATTTCTGTTGCCGCTATAACTACAAATACAAAAAAATAGAATAAAATAAGAATTTAAGGGGGCTACCATACAACAAACGTGTTTTATTTGCCGTTTTTATAGATAATGATACGGAACCCTTCGTGCGCGATTCCGACTCGCACTTGGCCGGTTTTTTCCTATACCAAAATTAGTGCAGTGTAAACCACACGCCCGTGCTTTAAACTTGCTTGTTAAATTTCCAGACTCCCGATATATATGTAAACCCATAGTAGGTTTCCCGTGGGTTTCAGGAACTATTTATTATACAAGTATCATATTACCATGGTACAACAACCCGGAACAAATATTTGCACGTCCCGCAGCGGGAATCGAACCTGTACCTCCCTGTTTTTTATTTTTGGTAAGTAACGTGTCCCGGTTGACATAAGTGTCCCTTAATCGTTGTGGTCTCGAATTGAAGCGACCACAATTTATATTTACAATTCTGGATGAATTTACCTTGTATTGAATCTATGGATTTTTTTAACCTAAATTTATTCATACATGCATAGACACACGTCTTTATCCTTAAAAGGGTAAGCAGAGCCTCAATCGGCCTCTTTTTACTGCATAGACACACGTCTTTATCCTTAAAAGGGTAAGCAGAGCCTCAATCGGCCTCTTTTTACTGCATAGACACACGTCTTTATCCTTAAAAGGGTAAGCAGAGCCTCAATCGGCCTCTTTTTACTGCATAGACACACGTCTTTATCCTTAAAAGGGTAAGCAGAGCCTCAATCGGCCTCTTTTTACTGCATAGACACACGTCTTTATCCTTAAAAGGGTAAGCAGAGCCTCAATCGGCCTCTTTTTACTGCATAGACACACGTCTTTATCCTTAAAAGGGTAAGAAGAGCCTCAATCGGCCTCTTTTTACTGCATAGACACACGTCTTTATCCTTAAAAGGGTAAGCAGAGCCTCAATCGGCCTCTTTTTACTGCATAGACACACGTCTTTATCCTTAAAAGGGTAAGCAGAGCCTCAATCGGCCTCTTTTTACTGCATAGACACACGTCTTTATCCTTAAAAGGGTAAGCAGAGCCTCAATCGGCCTCTTTTTACTGCATAGACACACGTCTTTATCCTTAAAAGGGTAAGCAGAGCCTCAATCGGCCTCTTTTTACTATGGGTTGCACCATCGTGGGAATATTATAGACGTGACAACTGGTGAGTTCATCAACGCCATTGCTTCCACGACTGACTTAGCTAACGATTTTTAGGGTTCCGTAGCCAAATGGCAAAAAACCCCCCCCTTATGGATTCGTCATGTTTGTCTGTCTGTCCGTCCGTATGTCACTTTTTTCCGAAACTATAAGAGCTATGCTGTTGAAACTTGGTAAGTAGATGTATTCTGTGGACCGCATTAAGATTTTCACACAAAAATAGAAAAAAAACAATAACTTTTTGGGGTTTCCCCGTACTTAGAACTGAAACTCAACTTTTGTTTTCATCAAACCCATACGTGTTGGGTTTTCTATGGATAGGTCTTCAAAAATGATATTGAGGTTTCTAATAATTTTTTTTTCTAAACTGATTAGTTTGCGCGAGAGACACTTCCAAAGTGGTAAAATGTGTCCCCCCCCCCCCCCCCCCCCCGTAACTTCTAAAATAAGCGAATGAAAAAATTCAAAAAAAAATATGATGTATACATTACCAAGTAAACTTCCACCGAAAATTGGTTTGAACGAGATCTAGTAAGTAGTTTTTTTTAATACGTCATAAATCGTAAACCATCCAAGAACTTTTATATTATGTTACTTGCTGCTACGGAACCCTTCATAGGCGAGTCCGACTCGCACTTGGCCGCTTTTTTCCAGTAAGCACATTCCTAAGCTAGCAAGCAGGACAAATCTTATACAGTAGAGCCTCGATAATCCGTACTCTGGCTAATCCGAACGTCGCTGTAATCCGAACTGCCGACTGCCCGTGCCTCTCTCTTACCGTGACCGCTAATCTTATGTTTTGTCTTCAGTTGCGAATGAGTCACCTCGCGTGTTCACGTTACTCTGTGCTAAACTAACGCACCACATGTTATAGAGGTTACAAAAATGGTTCCTACACCGAAACGCAAACATAAAACTTTAACCATTGCTGAAAATTGTGCCATATCTACTGGATAGTTTGAAAGATGGAGTGTCTGGAACTTCTCTTTCCAATAAATAGAACTCGCCAAACCAAAATTGATGACTTTATGAATAAGTAACGTATTTTATCGTTTAGATATGTATCTTATAGTACCTCTATAAATATATTCTGTCAACATATACTTGCATTTTTTTTAACATACTGTAATCCGAACGGTCTGTGTGTCCGAACAGGGGTTGTTTTTTGATAGTTCGGATTATCGAGGCTCTACTGTACCAACGTCCTTTGCGTGATGAGTACGTACCCCCTTAAGTTTATTGAACTCGTCCAGCGTGAGTATGTCGTTGACGGGTTTGTCTTCCCTCAGGGCGACGACACGCGGGAAGCGGAGCGTGTGGCTCGTGCCGAAGTCCGCGCTGCTGGTCAGCTCCGTCGCACGCACCTGCACGACAACGCAACGTGAGCGTGACGACCTTACTCAGTGACGGAACGGGCTGGTGGCCCAGAAGACGCGGACATGAATCAAACAGGCTACTCATAAACAGTGTTGTCACATACAATTTTGGCAAAATGGTAGAACAGGGTGCAAAAATTAGTAGAAATTGGTAGAATTTGAAATGAAAAATAGGTAGATCTACCAATCAAGTTTAAGTACATTTTTAATCAATAAAAATCGCTGAAAAATCGGGAACGCGCGACTGTCAGTGTCAAATTGGCAAGCGTCAGTCAGTTGTGACAGATGTCACAACTGACAAAACTGTGACTCAATGTCACTCCGTAGCTCTATACTCTGTACCTCATCATTCACTTTTTACACATAGCACGTTCTGTTTTAAGTGCTTAAATTACAAGACAGGCTAAATTCGATAGTAAGTAAGTAACGTTTCGTTACACGCGTGAAGAATTGCTTACAATTGTAATATTTTGAAGAATAGGTAGATTTGGGGCCAATGGTGGTAGATAGGTAGAATAAAGGTAAAATAGGTAGATCTACCAAAAATTGGTAGATGTGCCAACACTGCACATAAATGTATTTTTAGCATAATCTACACAGAAAAAATATATGTTGGTCTTCTCGTACGTTCTATTCATTATCCTTATTACATTTACATCCTTATTTGTTTTTTTTGGTTTTATTATATAAATAATTAAATAATGCTGGACAGTTTACACAACATTATCTAGCCCCAGGGTAACCAGAGCTTGTGTTATGAGTTATAGATAACTGATATACTTAATACAACACATTAGATATTTTTTACTATACATAGAAAATACCCAGAACACCCTGAACAAATATCTGCAGATCGTACAAATATTTGTTCCGAGGCGGGAATCGAACCAGCAACCTCCTGTGTCGCACGCGAACCTTCGCCCGCAGCGCCACAGTCGTATTGTTTACTAAAATAAACAAAAAGGTTTAAATATTATTTACGTGTAACGGAACCGAGCACATCGTAAAAATTAAATGTTTGTCATGTAGACTTTTTACACTTTACACTTTATTAATATACCTACACCATTAACAAAATATTTGTTAAATGTTACCAAAAGCATCAAAAAATATATATGAAAAAAAAACAGGACGAATAAATACTTTATTGTACTTAATTTTGTATCTTAGCAAAGTAACTATACTCTATTTGCTTAAAAAAAGTGCCATTTACCCTCACCTTATAATTTTTGAACAAATCTGTAGTTGTAAGAGCAGACTCTTCTCCGTAACTAGGCTGCCAGTGGGGCATGACGGGTGGGGGCTGCTAGTCAGCCACCCGATGCCCTCCAGGAAGGCTAGCAGCTCGCCAATTTCGGCGCAGGGATGCCTGGGCGTCCTCGGTAGGTTAGGAACAAACCTGTAGTTGTACTTGTAGAGCAGATTCATCTCCGTAACTAGGCCGCCAGTGGGGCGTGACTGGTGGCGGCTGCTAGTCAGCCACCCGATGCCCTCCAGGAAGGCTAGCAGCTCGCCAATGCCGGCGCAGGCCTGCCTGGGCGTCCTCGGTAGGTTAGTTACAAACCTGTAGTACGAGTGAGTGTTCCGGCAGGATCCAGAAGTCAGGTCGTATCTTGTTGAGGACGAGCGAGGGCGGCGGCGCGCGCTGGCGACTCCGCGTCCAGTTCCGCTCCAAGTGCTTGCAGACGGTCTCTCTCTCGTCGTGCGACAGGCCAGTCGCGACCCGTCCCACGCACAGCCAGCGGTGCGGCGCAACACCTGCATCCAATATAAACGTGTCATCCACGTAATTGCTAATAGATATCGCGACGCTAAACAATGGGGAAGATTACCAAAAACTTCTCCAACAGAGGGCGCTGTGTGTTCGCTACCTGTCAAAATACCTTGTTAAAATAAATCCATTGTTTTTGAGTTTTTTTAAGCATTGGTTTGGTTTTTGGCGAGCTTGGTTTGGATTTTGTGATGTATTCAACCTGGCGTACCACCCAGTTGCAAGAGGAGTTGAAAATAATAGGTGCATCGCTCCAAGGAAAGCCAAACTAGTCGAAACTTACATTTTAATTACCATTTTACTAAGTTTAAGCTGTTTTCAGGACAACATTTTGGTTAAATTTAATTTGATTAATTCTAACATACACTTATTCGTCAAATGTTAGTTAAATTTAGTGATAATATTTATTATTAAAAAACTAGACCGTCACTGGAAGCTTTATATTGAGAAAGCATATCCGTTTCCGTCGTATTTCAACCAGTTTTCGTACTTTTAATCCGAGTATTTCCGATCCAGTGGCGACACCTGGCGGCCGCGCGCCATTTTAGTTTCATAAAATGAAGCGCGCCATCTTGACTTCATTGGCGTTTCGTATTCCGTCGAAGCAACTTGTGCGCAGCAGCTCCGTCCCTACCACTGTTGCGTATAAATACTTATATATATAATAATCCTAAAGTGAATAAGTGATGTTGATAATACGTAAGTAAAAGCTTGCAGTATTTAAAGTGGTTAAATTGTGCCGGGAACTGTAAGTACCCTCTATATACATTTAA
The DNA here is from genome assembly GCA_932527175.1 of Operophtera brumata. Lineage (NCBI taxonomy): Eukaryota > Metazoa > Arthropoda > Insecta > Lepidoptera > Geometridae > Operophtera > Operophtera brumata. Next base: position 29,729,845 of record OW052226.1, on the reverse strand, counting down.
CCTTGTTAGTACTTGATCATTTGCTTTAACGGTTTTCCGTTCGGATCTCGTACATTGTTTTAAATTTACCAGTTTTAATTCGTACAGTGGTCGTGCATTTTTTGAGGTTACAGAACCACGTAGTTTGTAATGCAATAGATTAACGTTATTTATCTTATAGTAATGAATGCTAATGAGCCCAACACTGCTGCCAAGCCGCAGGCTGCAAGCACGCAAGTGTGTTCGAAACAATTCCAGCAGCAGCTCATCGAGCTCGTCCACGCCGACTGTGGAACATGCCACCGGCAGGAAGTGGCAGCGCTGCCGCCACCGACAGGAAGCAAAGCGCGCCCATCGTCCTGCTGATGCTAGGCTGGATAAACTAGTCCAGGATATGGGTGAGCTCTAAAATACGGTAACCAATTTTATAACCTCAAACAATTCCGCTTGTCCCGATGGGGCGTCATTTTGTTCAGACATTAGCTGAGAGCTATACGAACAACATGATGTCGCTGATGAACAATGTCTTGACGATGAAGTTTAAATTTAAATCGTGACCTAATGTTTTTTTTTTTATATAGCTTATTTTCTGTGTTGTGCAATAAAGTGTTTTCTATCTATATATCACGTTTGATATCGAGATTAAAATAAAGGAAACTGCTATTCCAAGAAATCCGATATCTTTTTTTTAAAATGCTACACGTAGTCCAGTGTTTAGGTATTACATCTTGGTCAGAGGTAAGATACGCTGATACACAAAAAGCATATAATCATACTCCAGGCTTGATGGGCCTGGAAACAAACGAGGAGGTAAAAATATATGAAACCTTACGTCACCTTGCCCATGCTAATAGATCTTATGCAGCTATAACCTACTGCAAAATTAAATAAAAAGAAACGTTGCAGCTTGCAGGTAAGTATTCATAACTTTCTTGCTTGGGCTAAGCATACAGACATTAATTATGACAGATAAAGCGCGAAAATTTGATGAGTTCTTTCAAAAAGGGAATTTACATAATCTCCTCCGATTTCTTGCAATTAGTTTGTGGCCACCAAGCCGAAAGTATCGAAATGCGTCGGGGCACTATAACAAGCCGAACAAGTTTGAGCCCCTTTACTAAAAGCGACATTGAACAGAAAGCTTATATATTTGAGTCTGAGCATATCACAGATACATTAGAAAAGGCCGGGGGAGTCCGCAAAGATTTTGGCCACCAAAAACTAAGGGATTGATACAAGCAAGATCCAATCAATCTAACAGCCGCCCCTCGCGGGGGCAAGGCGTACGAAAACCCGCAGTTCCATCGCGTGGAATTCGATATTATTTTCAAGTACCAGGCTTACCCTATAACTTATGCACATGCATGCCTGTATCAACCCACCCTCGCGGGGTGGATACCACCATGTCGACCACCTATACAAAGGTCAACCCTCGAATATCCAGTATGAGCACCACAGTTTCAATGAAAGAGGGTCATTTCACAACCGAGGCTCGCGGCCCGATCGTGGAAGTAACCGAGGACGCTCCAATGCTTACAGGTTTCAGAGGAAATAATAAAAGATACAAACAATGACTCTGAACGATTTTAAGCAGGTCAGTTAGCGCACTTCCACTTGCAGTGAAAGGAAATGAGAGCACCAGATATTGTGTTAAGGTTAATTCTGGGGTATCGCATACCTACCATCCTTTTAAAAACCTCGCTTTGTTTACCCAAATGTGATCAGAGGTCCCTTTCATACTCCTGTATTAGAGGAAATATCTGTAAATGTAGAAAAAAAAAAAAAAAAAAAAAAAAAAAATACAAGGCATTTTAAAAGTATCTCAACTCTCGCAAAGTTTCATATCCCCTCTGTTTCTGGTGCCAAAATCCGACAAATCAGCCCTATATTCAACCTCAGCGCTAAACGACAATGTCATGACAGATCCCTTCCACCTCATAAACATGTATCGTATTCTGGATTTTTTGCAACCACAGGACTGGCTGTGCAAAGTAGATCTTTCCCAAGGTTATTTTCATCTAAAAATAACAAAGTCGCACAGGCGGTTCCTACGCCTTGTACCGAGAATTGCTAGAGATGACTTGGCTCTCATTCGGGTTAAGCACGGCGCCTAAAACCTTTTCAATACTGACAAATTGGGTGGCTCAAACATTACGAGAAAGATGGAAAGTAAAAATCCTTGTTTATCTCGTCAATTAACTTATAATACATTAAAGTGTACACATGTGTGTATGTGCTTCGCGAGCATGTCTAACTCACAGTACATAAGTTGCAAACTCTGGTTTGGAAAATAAATTTCGAGAAATCCGTTCTGAAACTTCAAAAAAGCATAATTTATTTGGGAGTGTTGTGGAGACCGTAAGACAATCTAAAATCCCTGCCAATAGAAAAGTCGATGGCAATAATCACGAAAGTAAATCAGGTGCTCGATCAGAAAAATGAGATTCTAAAAGATTTACAAAGTATAATAGCACTCCTAATTTTCGCCAGCTTTGTTGTTCCTCGAGGACGGCTCAGTCATCGAAAGTTAATAATATTCATGAATTCACTACCAGACCTTTCATCAAAGGCTTACCAACTGCCTCAGGGTGTTTCCGAAGAACTGAGTTGGTGGACTTGAAATTTACAGTTTTCAACGATGCTACATCCATGGAGGAGGGTAATGAATGTCATGACCTTCCTCCAACGAACTTTCTGGCAACAGATGCATCAGACTTGGCTTGGGGGGCAAAACTAAACGATCTGGCCCTCTTGGGCACTTGGTCACAAGAAGAGCAAGCACTACACTACAATCAAAAAGAGATGCTGGCCATACTCATGCCTGTCAGAGCAAAACTCATCGACTGCATCACAGTTCGATCCTCATACAATGTGACAACAGGACCGCAGTCGCTCATCTATGGAAAGAAGGAGGTACTAAATCATTACCCCTGATGGAAATAACTTGTCAAATTCTGAGTTTACTAGATCACCATCAAATACACTTCAGCATACACTATCTCCCAGGCAAATACAACAGTCATGCCGTTGTTGCATCATTGCCGACCGCCGGAGTGGCACCTTCTACCCAACTGTGTGGACATAATGTTTGCAAAGTGGGGAACCCCAATGATAAATTTGTTTGCCTCAGAAACCACGCATGTTGTTTTCAAATATGTATCTCGAGACCTGATAGACAGTCAAGCTCTATTTTACGACGCGTTCAGTGTTCCATGGAACTACCCGCTCGCGTGGATGTTTTCCACCACCGTTCCTAATTCCAAAGTATGAGTCACCTAAATCAGTCGACGGGAATATACTTAATAGTAGTACCCCGATGGTAAATGGTATTTTGGCGATAGGATCTCAAAGCCTGCTCGCTGACAGCACCGTTAACCCTAAAAATCCTACAGAAACATCTAATAGACACGTCGACGGGACTCTCACCTCCGGGGGTCGAGAATATCACCCTTGAAGTGTGGAAATGAGGGGGTGGTCTGAGGTTGTAGAAACGTGGAACACAGAACAATTATCCTTGCTTAGAAATTCTTGGCTTAAGTCTACTCTGAAAACGAGGTGGCATGGAAACGTTGGACTTCTTGGTCCAATTCGAAAAACTTTAACCTCTGAAAATCCTTCGGGTGCGCAACTAGCTCAATTTCTATTTGATTTACATTTAATTTATCACTTTTCATATTCTTTTGCACGAGTTTGTCGTTTCTACGCTATGTAACGCTGAAACATCCAGTCGCTTAAGTTCTCACATTCTCGTGAAACATATTAATTTTAAAGTCGATTGGCTTAAAAAATCCAAAGATTTCCAAACCACCCATCTGGGAAGTTAGTAAGCTTACGTCATGTCTAACTAACTACACAGTAGATATGAATAATTATTTCATTTATCGCGTCAGACCGCAATGTTATTACTGCTTTGTTCAGGAAGACTCATACATGTCCTGACCTTACTAGTTACATACAGTGTTAGATCCTACCCAGTGTGTTAGATATACGAATATAATATTTTGGCCACAGTTCAGTTCAAAGACTGTCAGCAGTACCTAATTATACAGTCTGAAACCTACTTTTGATTACAAGTAAATCGTATTTAAATCCCAAATTATGGATAGAAAAAACTAAAGCATTATTAAATGAAAGACGTAACACGGCTAAATCATTTAATCTGTTTATTACAGTAAATACAGTAATGTTGAACGGAAAGTGCATGATGATTATGATGATGATGATGATAACAGTAAGAGGTGTGGCAATGCCCGCCTCGCGCACAGTTATAGCAGACTGGGTCAAACCTTTCAAAGAAGCTGGCATTACAGGCAGCTCCAGGAAGCGTCCGATCTGCTGTAGCTTCCAAAAGTTGGTTGGAAAAATCATCCCCTTGATGATCTTCCATGAAATCTTGTCCCGAGGGAATTGGTGAACAGCTAATACATTCCAGTAGTTTTACAGACGAGAAGTAATCAACAGTAATCATTCTGAAAATGTTACTAAATTAATTAAGAATGTTGATTCTGGATGTTATTGATTGCTGGATAGAATACTTATATATTTAAGTTTTATGGTTGTAAAATATTACATGTACTATGATACACAGTATGATACTTACAGTTGTTATTTTATAACGTTTTATCACATTGGCGTTAAATTAAGTTTTCTATTAATTTGCAAGTGGCGTCACCAGGCGATAACAAACAGATCTCAATATAAAGCTTCCAGTGACGGTCTAGTTTTTTAATAGCAGCGTTTTACCTGAAATAAAACGCATATTAAAATACTTACCTCACTGGAAGCTTTCACTTTTAATTCTGCCTGGTGGAATTAAGCCAATGAAGTCAAGATGGCGCGCTTCATTTTATGAAACTAAAATGGCGCGCGGCCGCCAGGTGTCGCCACTGGATCGGAAATACTCGGATTAAAAGTACGAAAACTGGTTGAAATACGACGGAAACGGATATGCTTTCTCAATATAAAGCTTCCAGTGAGGTAAGTATTTTAATATGCGTTTTATTTCAGGTAAAACGCTGCTATTATTTTTATATCTAAAACAATGAAAATGTTCAGTAACATTGAAACTTCGCATATATAATGGATTACCTACTCAGTAAGAGACATGTTTCACAGTAATACCTGTTATCTTAGAAGTGGTCTCATAGTCAGTTTTTGTGAAGTGTTTTCCACATAATCTCGAAACATCACTTGATTTATAATAAAGTCTTCTCAATGCTTTTTCCCACTTTCTCCTTAATGCTAAATCACTTGAGAATTTGTATACACCTATTTCTGCACATCCAAAAGCTACACAACGACCCATATTTCGAGTATTTCGAGAAAACAAGTTAAAAAACGTACAATTTCTATGTAGATTGATAGTTCGCAGAGAACAAACATTTAGCGCCCTCTACACGGAACTAATTGACAGTGGTCTTCCCCATTACAAGTAATTAATTTTGTAAAAAATTTAAAAACCCTCAACGCAATGAAACAGCTGAACTGATTTTGATCAAACATAGCTAACAACTCATAGTTAACTACTCCCGACAAATTCACCTTTCAAACAAAAAAAAAAAACGAAATCGGTTCATCCGTTCGGGAGCTACGATGGGTCAGACAGACACAAACACACACACACACACACACATACACACACACACAGGACACATCAAACTTATAACACCCCGTCGTTTTTGCGTCGGGGGTTAAAAACACAGAATTTTATGATAAAATGTCAAGATAATGTATGAGAGCAGACAGTGTAGAGGCATAGTATGATACACTGGTCTGACCCAACACTCGGGAATGGAGTGTGTAGTAGCACGCGCACCTTGCCCGACGGAGTCCGCGCACGCGACGAGGAAGCTCTTAGCACGCCCCTGCCTCTTGTTCTCGGCTTCATCAGCTCCGATTATCACCAGGTCGAGATCTTCCGCTGCCCCTTCGGTATACTGCAAATATTATTTAAATGTAGGTACTACTAGATAGGTGATTCATTATGTTAGTTAATTTTTAGGGATCCGTACCTCAAAAGGAAAAACGGAACCATTATAGGATCACTTTGTTGTCCGTCTGTCTGTCCGTCAAGACCATTTTTCTCATTAATGCGTTGAGGTATCAAGCTGAAATTCATATCAAATACTCAGGTCTACTGTCCCTTAGAGCTGTGAAAAAATCAAACTTCTAAGACAACGCAATCAAAGGATACAGCCGTTTATGCTGTAAATTTTCGACACTCGCAAGGGAATCAAAACCTACAGGGTACTTCCCGTGAACTCAGAATCTTGAAATTTGGTACGAAGCAACCTCTTATAGCACAGATAAAGCAAAATTGCGAAAAGCATACATTTTTACACCATATAATTTTTTTTTGTAATAAAATTACCATGACTTTTACTTTTACTTTTATAACAGGTTTGTACGGAACCCTCGGTGCGCGAGTCCGACTTGCACTTGGGCAGTTTTTTTTGAATGTTAGTACAAACGTCTATTTATCTCGACCTTAGATTTGCCTACCTCCGGTTTGATTTTGTACCATCCAGCGTTGCGCCTGTTGGCGATGTAGAGCGACTCTGTGTCTTTGACCACGATGCCCTCGTCTTGACTCTCAATGGCTTTGTTCAGAGCGTCGAGAATATCGGAGCTGAAATAAATTACAATATCAATATACATATTTTTTTATTTTCACTTTTACGTAGTTCGAAACGGTGTGGTATAGAAAAGTGTACAGAATATAAGTTGTAGATAATTTTATGAGCTTCCATTTTTTGTGAAAGAGTTCGTCCGGGGAAGTACTACCACCATACTTATTTCTGCCGCAAAGCAGTATTGCTCGCATTGCTGTGTTCCGGTTTGAAGGGTAAGGGTGCCGGTGAAATTACAGGCACATGAGACTTTTCATCTTTATGTCTCAGGGTGGCGGGCGCAGTGCAATGCCACATATGGTGCGTCCTAGGTGAACGGGTCCTATGAGGTAATGCACTGTTCATAGGCAGAGGTTACCGCTTAACATCAGATGGGACATCTGCTTGTTCCGTCATTCAGTAGTATAAAAAAATATAAAAAAATAGAAAGTTTACTTGTACTATTATTTATTCTGTGCTACGACGCACCGTTTTCGAGATATAAGTGAAAAACCCAAGAGTGGGACCTTTTTTGTACCCTCTGGCTCACCTCATGACTTTTATGTTCACTCCCTATGCATGCACCCTGAACAAGTTTCTAAAAGAATCGCTTAGGTACTCACGCACTCTACACCTCCTTTATTGATAGGGCTATACATCAAGATCATGTAATCCAGCTATCATAACGAGACAGTGTTGCTAACAACACAATATTGGTAATCAAGCTCTGCCAGAGCCGGGCCACCTGGCTCAGGCAGAGCTTGGAGGAGAGATTGGACGATACCCCAACTTTGCTCGAATGAATTTTCAATAAGTGCAAATTATTGACGACCTCTGGGGCGTGGCGGGCGAGTAGCTAAATGCTAAAGGTTGCGGGTTCGATTCCCGCTGCCGGACAAATGTTTGTATGATCATGATATGCAAATATTTGTTCCGGGTCTGGGTGATCTGGTATCATGGGTGACTTTTGGGTGTTGTTATCGAGTAAATAAAATTGTGGAAAAACCGGCTTGTTAGCGAAACACGCACGGAACTTACTTCTGCTGTACAATATGCCTCTTGCTGCGCTGTATCGCGCCCGGCACCTCCGTGAACATGTCGTCGAGCCGTGCGAGCCGCTCTCGTAGCACCAGCCCGCCCTGCTCGCGCGCGCCCACGAGCCCGCGCCCGTTGTAGTACAGCACGTCGAACGCGCAGAAACACGCACGGAACTGAGACTTCTCCGTTATCTTCTTGACGTCAAACGCCATTCCTGCAAATTCGTTACTTCTCTTTAAGGTCGATGCTGTTGCTTGAGACGCGAAATTATTATTTTTTGGTGTTTTTAGCCCATTACAAAATTTTTAATTTCGCGCCTCAAGCAATCTAAGGGCTCTTTATGCATGCGCAACTATATGTACTATATATACTATGCAAAGTGAGCCGCCTCATATACCATGGTTTGCCAACATTACATTAAATAGGAAATTTATCATAGTCGCCCATAGACTGCGCTCCGGATATATGCCATTAAATAGCTTCAAATATTTGATGAGGAAAGTTGATAGCCCTAATTGCCCTAATTGTGAAGTATGTGGCGTAAAAGAAGATGTATACCACCTTTTAATGGAGTGTCTTCGGAGTGCAGCTATGAGAGTGCAAATGTACCAGTGTAAAGATGTTGTACAGCTCGATGTGGGTCTGTTTCAGAGCATGTTATCTGCGCAAACATCAGACGCAGCCATCATGCTCTACCAGTCCATATATGGGCTGGTTCAATAAATTTGATGAGTGATTTAGGAGAGAGACCAATGGAACTGGCATAGTCGTCAATCGACAAAATGTCCGGAAAAAAAATAGATAAAAAAAAAAACGAAAATATCGATTATTTATTTGTTGATTATCGTAGGCGAAGTAAAAGACTAAAAAAAAGTCGCCTTTAGAGCCCCAAACCCCCTCCCCACCCCAAGACTGGGTTAATTTATTTTCTTAATCTGTCCTGGCTCTAGCTTATTTATGGAATGTGTTATTACTGGAAGAAAGCGTTAGCTGAGTCCATCGTGGAAAGCAATGGCGGCGATGAGCTCACCACTCGTCACGTCTATATTCCACGATGGTGCAACCCACTGTGAAAAAGGGCCAAAGAGGATCAGCCTACCCATACAAAAAAAAAAAACGCTAAAGCAAGCATTCCGGGTTTTTTTTTCACCCGCGCTTAGCCTCTATGGGTAGTTTGACAGGGCTATACCTTTAGATCCAAAACACTCGTTCATCTTATGCCAGCCCATCATCTCGCCGTCCAGTATGAAGCTGGTCACGTTGGCGCTGAAGCAGTCCTTCAGAAGAGGCGTCAGGAGTCCGGAGTCGAACGTCTTCCCGTACGTGCTGGTGAACGAGTGACCTTTGCGAGAAAAGTATTCGAACACCCCGTTTTCCATGTGCACCTGGAGGATCAACAACATCATCTTCAGTTAAGACACCATTTTCCACGCGCACCTGGAGGATTAACGGCATCATCAAATTTATCACCATCATCAATTAAGACGCCGTTTTCCTTGTGGACCTGGAGGAATAACGTCATCATTGCAATCACTATCATCATCATCATCAGTATGTAGAAGTATTAAAGGTTATTATTTAGGATTATAGGTGTGAGAGGAGTACACTCAGCCCCCACTATCCTTCTCATGGCTGCTTTACTGAAATTACAGGTTTTAGAGGGGCAAATCCTGTCTTCATGATAACAAAGATAATTTATATTTCGTAGAAAGGAATCTACTAAATACCCGCCCGATGGTCTGATGACATCGAAAGTAGTTGGACGAGAATGGATAAGAACAGCACAGGACCGGAGAGAGTGGGGTATTAGAGAGCGGGCCTACGAGTATAGGCCAGCAGTATATCAGTATATCTGGGTATACCCAGCAGTCGGTGCACACAGGTTAAATAGATATATAGATAGATAGAAAGAAATCTTGTTGAATCTCACTTGAAATCTCTCTCCATCAAACTTCTCCTCAATCTGGTAGGTTTTGCCGGACGGTAACCCGCTAACGTCCGTGACGTCAAGCCGCTCCGACAGCATGGGGCTGATTGCGAAGAACAGCTGTATACCCATCTCTAGAGGCCGCGTGTTGCCGTCTTCCAGTTCTTCGCAAACCTGCAAATAGTTAGATTATTGCGATAAAGTACCTTCCGCAGTGGTATCCAGCGTAAGAATAGGCCCCTCTGTATCCTACCATTGATAACGAAGAAGCCGACTAAGGGATTACACCAGGGAATGGGCAGCAGCATCCACCTTCCCAAAAAAAATGCCAAATCCCCCCCATTGCATTTGATGGGAGAGGCCTCGTCCAGCAGTAACAGTGTCTTGTCTAAAAGCTGATGATGATGAATAATGTAGCTTTTATTTTTTGCAGTCCTGCCTGATCTGTTTTATGTGATCAGGAAGAATAGACCACTGATTTGGCAATGCGAATCGCCCTTGTTCCGTTGCCCGCGCCGGTATACGGCTGGGAGACCAGCTTTGAAATACTATTTTAAAACCTCCGTACGAAGAAGGCAAACAACAAAGGTGTGGATAGCGTTCCGGTATTTGTCCCGATTGACTTCCACTGATGAACATAGGCCTCCCCCACAGAACGTCACAACGATCTTAAACCGCCTCCGTCCAGCAGATACGTGCAACCGTTTTAACGTCATCGATCCATCGAATGTGAGGCCATCCGACATACTGTTGGGCATACTTTTTTGGCGACCATCGTGGGAGGCACTCTGTCACAACTGTGCCAGCACACTGTGCTACCACAATAGAGGCGGGGCTCGCAAGCACCACATTGAGAACCTATTGAATAGAGTGAGAGGCTCGCGAATATGACACGCACTTGTGTGTTGTTCTCTCGACCGACTGTCTCGCGTGCCGCCGTCTCTCCCTCGCAACAAGCGTAGAAATTAGACCTTATCGTGTATTGACGACCTCTATCGGGCGAGTAGCCGGCTGAGAAGTGAGAGGTTGCGGGACAAATGATTGCATGATCTGCAAATATTTGTTCCAGGTCTGGGTGTTGGTACCATGGTACTCGTAGTTCCTGATCCCCACGACAAAGAGAATCCTAGTGTGGGATCAGGACTATGTAGGTATATGACTGTTGCGTGTCATTTTAGGTATATGTGTACTTATGTGTAAACCCAGAACAAATACCTGCAGATCATGTAAACATTTGACCCGTAGAATCGAACCTGCACTTCTCGCGTCTCAGCCGGCTACTTGAAAGACCTACCTTGGACAAGTTTCCGCAGGTGTGGTAAAGTTCAGGCGCGTCAGGGTGCAAGCAGGAGAGGATCCTCGTGGTTCCCATGCCTAGTTTCAGGTCCTTGAGGATAATACGCAGGAACCATTTAAAATGCTCGGCGGTCAAACTCCTCATGGCGTGGCTGATTAGCTCGTCCAGCATTTCTAAAATAAATAAAAAACTAACTCACACTCACCAAACATCAGATCTAAGGTGACAAACGGAAATAGACATCTACATGCATGGCAACACGGAGTAGCATATGCTGAGATAAAGGATTTTTCACCACCACATAGGGGGTACTACACTATAATATATCTAGGATCATAGCTAAGATCCTATCTGTTATCCTAAATATATGACATCTAGAATCATATCTGCGTGTACCTAATACATAATCATAGATCTTTGATCCTATTTTTTTGTCATATAACTATAAAGCCAAAACAATGAACTCCCGGCCGCCCGGCTTCAGTTGCTTTTTAAGGTTCCGTACCTGTAAAGGTACCAACGGAACCATTAAATAATTACTTTGTTCACGTACGGAACCTTAAAGGCGCGAATCTCGCTCGTACTTGTCCGTTTATTTTATAAAACGTTCGTGTTCTCTATCAACAATCGTGAAATATAACGCCTCTAGCGGCTCGTACAGAAAACCTAAGTGCGTATCAGCCACACGTAGCAAACCAACTTAGTTATGTCACAGAATACATAATAGTACAGCTACAGAAGGTTGACTCCGCAAAATCTTTTAAATAAATAGCGACTCTTGCTTCCACACAATAAAGAGCAATTCAGGTCGCACAGCGCTAATTACCTACTGCAATTCACCTAGTAGTTACCTCTCTTTCTATCGCGTAACTCTTATCTTGTCTTACTCACAGAAATGACTCGACAAGTCGAGCCCGCCGGCGCCGCCGGGTACTTGTATGTAGCTTCATACCAAAAGTGCGGAGTGCGCCACGCTTGGTTATGTTCCTAGGACTTAGGTAACTAACTTGGGAAACCAAGGGTACTTACGTCCTTTATTTCCGGACTCCATAAAAGCTATCTTGTCAAGAACATCATTGATGTCCCCTACGGTCATATTACTGGATGTTTGGCCCAGCCGACTCTTGAGAACATAGTAAGCAACGCTGGCGAAATCTCCTTCTTGCGTTGTGCTAACAGACCTAAAGTTTAGTAACTTTCTGCCATCACTGGAGTCCTTATTGATCGACAGCACTTTTACCAGCAAAGCACCCAGTTTCGACTCTTTCAAATTATACGGCCCTCTTTCCCTATCAAGACTTGGTACTAATAGCCTCAGGATAGGGAAGAAACTGGAGTTCTGTAAGAAATACCTATGGTTATCATCACACAAAACAGTTACAAGTTACAAGCACCAACTGGAAACCTTTTGTTTTTTTAGGATTCCGTACCTGAAATGGTAGCAAAGGAAACGTTATAGGATCACTGTGTTGTCTGTCTGTCAAGACTCTATTTCTCACGTCTAAAGGTACCAATTTGAAATTTATACCAAATATAAAGGTCTGTGAGCTAAAAACAAGCTTTTAACTCTTAAAAAAGCTCTCTTTTAAAGCTTTTTAAAGGATATTGCCATATCTAAATGTCAAAATTTTGTATGGAAAACGCGAAAATGAAAAACCTCTAGGGTACCTACTTCCAGTAACCTTAAGATTCTGAAATTTGAAACCTCTAAAATGGCTTGGTGAAGTTTGTAGGAACAAGTGGCTTGAACTCGAAAAAGGCTTTGACGATTTCGAACTAAGGTACTTTACGGATTGGAACCCTCAGGGCACGTGTGTCACTTGCACTTGTCCAATATTTGTTCTATATACGACCTCTGTAGCGCGTCAGGCAAGTAGCCGGCTGAGATGCGAGAGGTTGCGGATTCGACTCCCGCTGCGGGAGTCTGGGTGTTATGGTGTGACGCGCTATACCTACGTGGTTGTTCACGAGCACTACTGCTTTGCGGCAGAAATAGGACAAGTGGTATTACATCCTCGTTAGAATTATTTCGTACAAAACTACTAAATACTTGCAAAATAATCCCTTAGTCGGTTTTACGACATACACAAGAGTTGACAAAGGGTGTATTAAACTTTAAAGTTCTAATAAGCTTTTCATCATCATCAGCTTGTAGAACTCAACTGCTAGAATGCCACGATGAAGTATTGAGCCGCCTCCATCCACCAATATCCTGAGGCCTTATACTGATAATATGTGGAAACATCTTAATGGTCAGTAGTTTAATTTTTAGATAAGTAATTAGTTTCTAAGTACTGTTTGTTTTCATAAGAAAATAAAATAACATAAATAAATATTGGGCCATGGTACAACAACCACTATTAGCACTAATCCGCTCAGTGCGAGCTGCAGCGCGCTCGGCTCGTGTGGTGGGGCGCGCGGGTAGGAATATAGCTTGTGTTCGTTTCGTCATCGTCGTCGGCGCAGTGGATTGTGGTGCCTCATCGCTGTCACTACTACTACCATCAACACCGTATGGCATTCCAGAGAGACAGGCAACACTCACTGTGTCTCTATCGGCTTCGTCTCTCGCATGCGAACGACGAAGACGTGAGACTAAGCTGATAGCTGAAGCTGATATATTCCTACCCGCGCGCCCCACCACGAGCCGAACGGGCTGCAGCTCGCACTGAGCGGATTAGTGCTAAGCGAGACGCGGGTGGAGTGCTTCGCGTTCACTCACCTTGAAAAAGACTCTCGAAACGGGTCGAAACTATGTCGGTGCTTCCATCGATTTAACGGTACGTGAAAATTTCCCGTTTTTATAAAATAATTGTTCTAAAATCAGTTGTGGACTTGGAAACTTTTCAAAATTCCAACCCTGCGGCAATCAAACTCGCATCTTCGCCTCATTAATCGACCAACGATTTGCCCAATTGGGTCATGGATCGAGATTAAATACTTTTAAACATTTAAATAACAATAATATATAAGTAGTTTTAATACAACTTTTGAACTTTTTTTTTTTTATCCCGTTTCTAGTGAAAATTAGTTTTAATACGTTAAAACTATCAATTTGACTTTCTCTTCTTGAATTAATAATTTAACAGGTATTGATTTATAAGTACCTTTTCTTCAACTATACTTCCAGCCTTTAATTTAAAGGCTTGAATGAATGTGTTCAAGTATTTCTCTTTCTCTTTTTTGTTCCTCTTATTTATATCTTGCAGCAGTATACAGAGATCTGCAAATTTTTCTTTATTTGCTATGTTTGCCATAGTTCCCTTTTTCAATATTTTTCTGGAATATTGTAGAGTAGGTACTTATCTAAAAGAAAAGAAAATCAAACAATCAAACAGTTATTAAAGCTTAATTTTAATCACTATTCTATTACAAGATATTCTAACATGTATTTCCTTGCAATTTGTGGCGAGTTATCTTTATACATAACATACAAGTTATACGCGGTTTCTTTTGTCAAGTTGATATCTCCATGCTGTTCACAATGAGCGATGTTGCTGCAAGCTAATGCCTTTTCATAGTATTCCACAGCTAGATTATTGATGCTCAGCATTTGGTAGGCTCTGCCTAAGTTATAGTATGTTTCCTGATCACACTTTCTTAGTTTTTGATATGTCAGTAAGTAGGCAATCCCCTGCACCACTAGATTGTGGTGTTTGTCCACAGTCCTTTGAGATGCCATCACCAATATTGTAATGGCAATCAGAAGTGCGGTCATGGGTTCCTTGCACTGACTGTGATACTCCAAGAAATACTTCAATGCCACAAGATATCTCCCAGAGTTTAGGAAATTGTTACCCATAAACAAGCCTTTAATAGTATTAAAACCCTCCTTCTGAAACAATCTTGACAAAAATTTACAATGTGTATTTTCTTCTAAATTGTTCATGGTGAGATTTAATAAATTCCAAGACCGAGGCGTCTGTAATTTAGTTGAAAAATCCTTTATGAATCTGAAAGCCTTCTGGTGATCATTGTTCAAGATGCAAGCCTGGAGGCAGTAGAATTCAATTTGTGAGCGATGGGGTGCTAGGTTCTTAGACGTGATAGCACCAAATGCTAATCTTTGCATTGGAATGTACTGTTTCAGCTTGTATGCAACATAATACAAGTCTGTGAAGAAATCCCATTCCTCATCGGCTGTCAGAATGAACCCTTCGTCATCATCAAACTGAATGTCATCCTCATTGCTGGGATTCTCACCACGCATGGTGCGAAAGGTTTGAATATGATCACTTGCTCCTTTCACTCTGAAGGCAAGTTTTAATTCATCCAAATGCCTGAACCTTGCAAATGTCCTCGATAACAAAGCCTCACCAACTTCTAAATATTTAGACATTTTGTTATACTTCTTGAGTGAGCTACATTGATTGTAGAGGAGGCTGGCACTCACAATATAATGGTAATCTTGCTGTAACATTTCCAGAGCTTCATCAATGTGACCATTTCTCTCGAGTATTGTAAAAAGTTTTTTTCTGGTATCTGCATGTTGTGGAGCATATTGTAAAACTTTGTAATAGGAGTTCACGGCTTCATCCTCTCTCCCCAAGTTTTGCAAACATTCAGCATGCCTGAGCCAGACTGCGCCGAGGTCATAATTGTAATGTTTAACCAACGGGTCCAGTAATTGGAAAGCCAGTTCATAATAACCCTTGGAGGAAAGAACTTCCTCTATATCCATATACAAATCCCCAGCTGCTGCTACATTATATTTCATCATAAAATCCTGTATAAGGGATGCAAAGAGGTTCAACGCTCCTAAATTGATAAAACAAATTAATAGTTTACACCTAAGATCTATAGGTAAATCATTTGGTATGGAGCATTTTAAGTAATTTGTTTGTTCTTCAATTTCTCCATTGTCATTTTTTACAGTCAATATCTCCGCTTCAATATCGACCCCCGCATTGGCAACAAATATCTCTAAACATGTATCATACTGTTTGTGTAAAATGAGCAGTTCTAGGAATATGTTTATATCTTCTGGAGCAAAGAGACTAGAACATTTCTTGTATGCGGCCGCCAGTACCTCGAGAGCTCTCTCTATTTCGTTATTGTTGTGATACATTGTGGCAGCCATTCTTACATACTTCATTATGGTCTCCCCTTCACTTGAAGGAAGTGAAGTTACAATTTTGTGATAACATTTTACCCTTGATATACTCAGGCTGGAAACGGGATATGACATTTCTTCAAGTTTGGTTATGAATTCTAATCTTATCAAATGCATTTCGAGGTCATGTGACTGTGCTCTGATAGCTCGAGTGTAACAAATCATCTCTTGCCGGATGTCAGCCTGTTCTTTACAAAGAGCAGCCAGTCTCAGCCACTCATTGGCATCTGATGGACTCAAATGTGCTGCTAGAAGAGAAAACTGTAAATTTTTATCTTTATCATGTTCATATATCTGTGCTAACGTTTGGTATGGCTCTGAAGCTGTGGGTACTTGTTTAATTATTTCATGACACATTTTTTCTGCAGTTTCTGTGTCTCCTCTGGCAAATCGCAAGTTCGCCTCGCCCATCAGACCCATGAGAGCTGGAGAGAGGCGCGTGACTCTGCGAGTGCGTTTCTGAGCGCTCCTTTCTACCGTCGATGAGGATTGCAAAGGTTCATCTTCAGTTCTTACTTCTTCGATGTCTTCCTCATCGTCGTTCTCATACCATTCGCTAGAATACTCAGCAAAAGTCATTTCACCACTCAAATACTTGTTTGTTAGTTCTTTTTCAAGATCCATTGCTTTACTTTCGGCAGGTGAATCCAAAATTGAAAAATCCATAATGGAATAAGACACGCTACGACTTGAATTATAGTTCACCGATTATTAATGACTTTAGAAGTTTTATGTGATGAGTTTACCTAAAATTGTGTTTTATATTTCTTTAGATCTTCGCTCGGGCCACAAGCTCGGGCTTCACGCACGTAATTCACGAAAGGGTAAAAAAAACAATGTTTGTTTGTTTGAATCAATCCAACATGGAGTCATCACACTAGTCTAGTCCATAGAGAAATTTGTTATATATAGAAAGTCTAGTCACAGAAGGAGTACACAGTATACTCTATGTATATAGGTAGAGCTGTTCTGTGCAGTATACGGTACAGCTTACAGTATATATTGTAGTTTTTACCATAGACGTAGAATTTTTTCGCTACGCTAAATAGACAAACGAAGCGTGGGAGAGAGAAGTCATTTTTAAATGTACCCCGTGTAAGAAGAAAAGTGACAGCAACAATGTATTGAATATGACATGTTTTGCTTGAGTACATGCGCATACCGGACGGTCTCTTGTGCAGTTTAACTAATTTTGTAATTATTTTAGTAATCTTACTATTAAATAACAAATATTACTTTGTATGACAATGGTGTCGTGTTCAGTTTGTGACTGTGAAGATACAAGACGTAATTATCCGGGAAAATACACGTTTCACAGGTAAATAAGAGATTATTGGTAGTTCGATTGTATTGCTTATTTTATCAATTCTGCTTTAGTAAATGGCCTAAAAACCAGTTTCATTCGTAGATTAGGACTTTCCCTTATATTTTTTAATAATATTTCGTTGCTGCACCTAGAAATAAACAATATTTTATGTAAAATATAAAAATGTTTGATTACGATAGGGCTTGACCAAGTGATGACGTCAGAAATATCGATAGTCCTGTTGCAGTCTATATCGTTGTATAATGCGCATCATGTAAAAAGAACGCTGGCGGTCAAGCTTCTTCAGGCGTTCCAGCGTTCTTTTTAAGAGATAACTTACTTTTCTACTTATTTGAGAGATGTATAACTATGCATTGAATGAGTGCCTATCTAGTTTACTACAAATAATGTACAATTATAGTACGCGTCATGTAAAAAGAACGCTGGAACGCCTGTAGAAGCTTGACCACCAGCGTTCTTTTTACATGACGCGCACTATACCTACCTATAAATTAAATTTTTGTCCATCCTAGAATGGAGGTTTACTTTGTTTGGAGTAAATTTGTGTGCTCTGTTAACATTTTACCGATTTTTTTAAATCTATAATAACCAGGTGGACATTGAGGTGTGTGTTTTTGTATTGACTATTGAAAAGGTAACTTTAAAGCACCACGGGTGTTTTTATTGCAGTTTGTGTAGTAGATATTTTGGAGTAAATATTTACGTTGTTGATTATTACACACGCCTTTTTCCCCAAAAGGGTATATTTATTTTTTATTTTTTATAAATAAATATTGTTTATTTCTGCTTAATAAAATAATAGGTAACAAATTAAATTTAAATATACCCCAAAAATTCCGTTCCAGCGGGACTCGAACCTGTACCCTCGCCTGTGATCAGCGATGCCTTTACTTTCGAACTTTGAATAGAAGGTTTCCAATGAAACACCTGTAGATACAGCACTATCAACTGGCGCTATAGCCGAGTTGATAGTGCCCACAAATTTCGTCTCCAGCGTCATAGCTCGATCTATGGCTAAATTGTTTAAGGCATCGCCGATGACAGGCGAGGGTGCGGGTTCGAGTCCCGCTAGAACGGAATTTTTGGGTTACATTTAAATTTAATTTATCCATAAAGCGTGGTTTACACTTGAAAAATAATAAACTTTGGGGTAACAAATTGTCTATAGATAAAGTAACAGAGTGAAAAATTATATGGGCGTAGCACGGCTTATATAAAATGTTTTTGTGCTTTCAGATTTCCGAGTAATTCTTTGCTACGAGAAAAATGGTTATCGGTTATAAGAAGAGTGGGATGGACTCAAATAAGAACTCCACTAGGTATATGCAGCAAACATTTTAAGTTTAAATTTAAAAGGGAAACTCTAAGATCCCACCTATAAATAAACCCGTAATATTTAGGGATCAATAAATAATAAAGGTTTATTTATTAACTGTATTCAAAATTGGAATAAGAACCTTATTCTCTTTATGACGTCAAATCTGCCAAACTGTGTTCTTCATGAAAGACTTAATCTGCATTAAGATGTATTTATCTACCATACACATCACGGACGGATGATGAATTCTATCGACAATGTAAAAGTGTTGGTCGAGGACAACACTATTTTTAACTCAGACATAGACTTTCACCAACACGTGCACATATTTTTTTTGGTTCCATCTTCGATCTCTGATTGTAGATCTAGTACATATACTAAATCTATGGTTTTTACAGTAGGTAGTCTTTAATCGGGGTATTCAGCGCCTGTGCCGTGTCTGATTGTGCCGTTAATTTCAAATAAACTAATAAACTCAACTAATAATTAAAAAAAAAAAAACAAAGTGAAATTTCAAGTGTAGCCCTACCAGCGTTCTTGTCTTCCGTTTAGAGCACTTGTTCTTTGGTTAATAAAATTCTATCACCTTCTCTTGTGGCTCTTTCTGGCAACACACTCAAAATTTCATACTTAGACGAGGCTCGAAATGCTTGGCATAGTGCTTGCCCCAATACTACTCCCCCCAAATCTCTTTCGTCTCAACGGCAATGGGACGGGCCTCTGTGCGAGCTGACGCGGAATTGTCTGTTACAAACGTGCTCAAGCTCCACAGATCGTGCTCGTCTCCTGGCCGTTTCAAAATGGGAGTCAGGGTTTCGGTTGCAAGCACTTCCATCACAAAATACTGGTACTTTAATGGATCCAGTTTCTTTCCGTATTGCAATTTCTTTACGGTTGGGTGTAGGGTGCTGTGCCCCTCATCACTGCCAGTGCGGTACTGCTGTTGATCAGCTTGGTCACCACGGATTATCGTGCACCAGGGCTGCCGGTAGGATTTCCCGCCACGCAATAGCCTTAATTATATAATTCGCCGGGCCCTTACCAGCGTTAACATTCCAGCCATTCTGGAACCGAATGGTCTGTTTCGTGACGATGGTAAGCGGCC
Organism: Operophtera brumata; assembly: GCA_932527175.1. Lineage (NCBI taxonomy): Eukaryota > Metazoa > Arthropoda > Insecta > Lepidoptera > Geometridae > Operophtera > Operophtera brumata. The sequence continues at coordinate 29,710,133 of OW052226.1, read as the reverse complement.
TGACGGCATGACTCTTGTTCCGTGGGAGAAAGGTAGGCCTTTGGTGTGGGACGCTACATGCGTTGATACCCTTGCGCCATCTCATCTGTCCGGGACATCAGTTAGGGCCGGTGCGGCGGCAGATTCCGCTGAGGACCTCAAAAGACGCAAATATGTAAGTCTCGACAGAGCTTACTTATTTGAGCCTTTCGGAGTCGAGACTCTGGGTCCGTGGGGTTCCGGGGCCCATCGCGTTTTCAAAATTCTTTCAGGGCATCTGGTCGAAGCGACGCGTGACCCGAGAGCTGGCTCTTATCTGGCTCAACGCATTAGTATTGCCATTCAGCGTGGCAATGCAGCCAGCATCTTAGGGACGCTTCCGTCTGGTAGTGATTTGGATCAGTTGAGCTACCTTTAGATCGCTTGTAGCGGTCTTCAGGTAGCACAACTGTTTCATATGTATTTTGTACATACCTTGTATTATTCTTTCTGTAAATAAATTTTGAACGAATAATTAATAAAAACTCTATGATAGTAGTTTTTGCAGAACACTGCCTGCCTCATCGAGCAACGCAGGCCTCCGTACCGGAGGGGAGACGCCTTAGAGCTGTCAACCGATACATATTTATTCAGAAATTTTTGGGGGGGGCTTCACGCACTCCCTTACAGTTTGATGCACACTTTTGTAACCAGTCGTTCTATCGCTATAAACGCACACATCTATAAACAGCAACACATCAAAAATCTTTATACACGCATAGATGCTTTCTGTGTACAAACATCATGTTATATCACAAAATTGACAGTAACACCCGTTCTAGGGACTTCCAGCACTCAAGTCGATAAATTAATAGTATCGATAACTTTTTGGTAGGAACTTACTTTGCCTACTGTATATATTCTGTGCTACCATCAAGGGTCATTGAAGGGATTTAAGGGCGGCTAGGTATGGGGGGAAGGGTTGAACGCTCTCTGTGAAGGAGGAGTTCCGGAGTAGTTATCGAGGATAACATACAGATCATTTTGTGGATCACTATGAAATTTTAGATTAGTAAAAGGTAGTAGTAGGCTGGAGAGAGAGGGGGTAAACGCGGAAGCTTAGAGTATAGAGAAAAAATCAAGAAATTTTTTAGTACCCCAGGTACAACCACTAGCTCATGAGATGATTAGTTCTTGGGAAAATAAAATTAGAACTTTGTTCAAAGCATACAATAATTTCATAAAGCTATGGGTCGGCAAGTCAAAAGAGACGAAAGGAAAGGAAAGGAAAAAACGCTTTACTTAGTTGCCGTCATCCTTCTAACCTACATAATCCATGTCGGTTCTGGCCACGAAATATACAATGTATATATGTTATATCTGTCAGTCACTGTTATTGTCAAAAACCAAAAATCATGGTCCTAAGTGCCAAAAAACTACATTAGTCATTAAAATGTAAAATAGTTTTTTTTAAAAATTTCAGGCATAATTATCCCACGTCACATGGGATCCTAGTGTGGGATCACAACTATGTAGGTATGTGTTGGGTGTGTTAAGTTATGTTAATGTTAAACAATGGTAGGTAAAGTAATACTTAGCGCTTTATGTAGTGAACAGAAAATCGCGTTGAAAAAATTATACCTAGCAATTTTTTTTTAATTCTTTGGTCAATCAAAGAATAGGATTTGAATAGGAAAATCCCACGACACAGTACGGACACTCATGACACGACTTTTCTTGAAAATGAGTAAATGAGTTCAAACTGGGAAATGCTTTTGTTAATTTATAGTGATCACGTATCCCACAACCTAGGTAGGCATGCAACTTTTTACGAAAAACTATCACACCTCTAGATTTGTAATATCACATAGTAATTTAAATTCATGTCAAGATGTCGTTCCCCTCTGGCTATGCACAATTTCATTTGGGCATACGCGTTAGTAACACTGTTTTCGCCCGATCATTAGGGCGAGCGAAGCGAGTCCTCTACTATCCCATGCAATTTTGTGGTACACTTAACGAAAAAACTATCCGTTGTAATTTAGCATAGTAATTTAAATTCATGTCTTTGTTTAAATATAAATAATCACGGAAAAAAAAGCTTGCTAGCCCTCACCAAGCATGTTTTGCTTTTGCTAGTAATAAAATTGTATCATGATGGGCCGATTGCTCTGTCAGACTGAACCGATCGTGTGACGCATAGAGTAAAACAGTGTGACAGTGCTACAAATACTGAAATGCCGAATCGTTACATTTTCAGCTGTAAATCAAGGTCTGGAACATCGAATTTACGAAAAGATGGTGTTTTCTTTCACATTGTACCTAAGTGAATTTCATTATATATATATATTTATTTTTATTTTATTTTTTGATGCTGGACACAGTTCACACAAGATTATCACACAGAAGATATTTATTTTGCAATAACATAGAAAATACCCAGAACACCCTGAACAAATATCTGAAGATCGTACAAATATTTGTTCTGAGGCAGGAATCAAACCCGCAACCTCCTGCGTCACAGGCGAACCTTCGTCCACCGCGCCACAGAGGTCGTCAACTTATGGCATAAAATGAATAATTTCAAATTAAAATCATAACAGTTACCTACCTTGTTACATACCAATACCTTCATGGTGATTGGATTAACGGTTAGAAAGTTAGGTTAGGCTAGGCTATGGCTCCCGAATAATATAAATCAAATTTCAATAGCTTGTAAAACATATTAAACGAGCATTTATTTTATCGATAAAAAATCTACTTTATTATTGAGGCACATCACTAATTTAGTAGTATAAAAGAAAACACGGGCAACTCACATACAGGAATTTTTGAGAAATAAAAAAAACTGTTAAATGAGCACAAAGCTATTTCAGTGTGCATTGAGGCTGTTATTGATAGCAGTTGCTTATTTAATAAAAAAAATATTAGGTTTACCAACAGTCTACACATGTATGTCGGAGAGAGAAGTCATATGATGAATCTGGAGAATAGATCTACTGAGATTGAAGGCTTATAAACACCACGTGTACGGCTGCGAACAATCGTATTCTGTCGTGTCGCGCCACCCAAACGAATGCGCCCGAGTCTTGTTTACGCAAAGACGCAAAGCGATCGACGCTCGGATATAAAAGGAGCGTACGAAAGCGCCAGAGCTCATTATTACATCGGCGTTGGCAGAGTGCACACGATTTAATCAACAAAATACAAAATCAAGTTCAAAGTCAGTTTGAATAAAATCTTAGTGAAACCACTTTTGAATTTTCCTCATTTGGACGAGACCCACTGGAAAGCCCCTAAGTTGCCTTTTGCCGCTCGGAGGGATCTTGAGGATCCCACATGCATATATGAAGAGGCACAAACTATATACCTATCTTTAGCTACAGAAGAAACCATGGGGCTTTTCATTTTCGTTTTTTTTTTTAATTCAATTTGGCTCAATTGATGGCCCTGACTCAACTGTGGTTGTCAAAATCAACAAATGCATCGTACCTATGTTATTTTGTGTGATAGTAACAAAATACCACGAAAATATATCACTTCGTTGTTGACTTTTACATTTCACTTTATTTTTACAGTTAAGTACACGTCAGCGACATCTATTTTCAAGGGTTTATAGATGATTTGGTATGGCCGTGAAAACCCCTCATTATAGGCAAACACAACGTGCAAAGATTTTACAGTAACCTCACAATGGGCGATCAACGATTTTTTTAAAGCATCTTTATTTACTTTTACCTGAAAAGAGTAAAGTTATTTAAGTATGATCAATATTGCCGATTTTGATAAAATTAACCACGTAGTTTTATTCTTATTATAAACTAGAAGCAACCCGCGATTTCACTCGCATAAGATTTGATCCTATGGGAACATCTAAATAAAATTTAAAACTATTCCAGTGGTCCAGCTATCGCCGTTTTAAATTTCATCCAATCCTTAGAAAATTTAGCATTTATAATATTACAAACATACACACATACTCACGCCTGTTTCCCAGAGAAGTAGGCAGAGACCATGAATTTCCACTTGCTACGATCCTGGCATACCTGTTTCGCTTCATTCACTCACATCACATTCTTCATATATGCTCATTGGTTAAGGGCGCTCTTAGCCTGGCCATTCTCCAGATCGACCCTGATCTATTCTGAATACCTTCACCGAGGTCTCCCCCTTCCAACTGTCCCATTCATGCTCATCTTATGAACTAGTTTCGTTAATCTACTATCATTCATCCTTTATACATACCCAAACCATCCAAGCATACCTTTCTCAATCCTTGTCACTATACACGTGCTCTTTCATTTTACAATGCTCTGTTAACACACAGTTTCTTATTCTCTCTCAAAGTCCACCATACATACTTCTCAAACCTCATCTTCACTGCATTTATTCTACTTTCATGTTTATCTGCCTTAGCAACTTTCGCTACCACCAGATACATTAGTGTTGGCACTAACACCCCTCTATGCACATCCAGTCGTCGTGCCTTTTTGGATACGTTCCGGCTGATAATAAGGCGTTAAGTTCACTTGATTTCCAGAATTTACACTCATTTAAATATCATCTTCATGCTTGCCATCTCTTGTAATCAAAGTTCTCAAATGTACAAACTTTTTGATGTTACACTTGTTGTTAATAGTAGTGTGATTAAATTTTATTTCTTTAAATATAGTTTCACATGACACTTACGTTGACATATCATATAATACACCTCTGCGAGGTACATTTAATCCTTTTACCACACTGGTTCTTTCACCATTGGTCACAGGCCACTTTCAGGGACACTATATCTCAAGTTGGTCACTGAACCAAGAAAGAGCCTGTGACACGTAGTAGTAGTAGTTAGTAGTTAACGGTTAGTTAGTGGCTACATAGCCGTCAAATACGATACTCGTTAATGCCACATGTCACATGATGTCGAACGTGTTTAATAAATGGTATTTAGTAATCAAGGATATTAAGTAATCATCCACCTCTTGGCTTACTGACATTACACGTTATATACATGTTTACGTCAGCAGAATACATCCTGACATGCACATTGATGTATTATAAACATTTATATCTATTCTTTTGGTTACTTTTATGTCGCCCCTCTATCACAAGCTTAAGTGGAGCTCGGTTTAAGAGTGGGCAGGGTAGTCGTAAGGGAATTGGCTTTCAGTACGAATAAATCAAGTAACTTGGGAGTGATTTTAGAGTAATGAATGACTAGTGTACTGAAGTGCAGTCGTAGTGAAGTGTGAATCAGTGTTATTGAATAAAATATTCATGGTTTTTTTTGTTAAACCGTTCAGTTTTATTATTTTACCATGAACACTAACTCAAAAATTACAAAATCTAAGATGGCCACTTTTGTTTTTATACGGCTTAATTTGACTTGGTCAATTTTTATGCAATAAATTATAATAATTTAATTGAAATTCAGGTACATGTGAAAGGAAACACCATCTTCTTGTAAATTTGATGATCCAATCATTTTTTTACAGCATAAACCTGAACAACTCGGCATTTTTCTTGGAGCACTATCTCCCACGCGAGTCGATTCAGTCTGACAGAGCAATCGGCGACAGCTAGTTTTTTATAAGCTGTATGCCCTCGAGGGCATTAAATTTAGAGGGGAACTACAGCGGGGAATGCCTTTGATGGCGTCTCCATTCCGTGTTGCTCGATGGCCTGCCTGCATTGCATTGCAATGCATTACATGCTCTGGATATCTCGGAACCGTAGAGCCGAGTAGTCAGTAGAGCGAGAATACTCTGTCAGTCTCTGTCTGTCTACGCTCGGAACAATACAACCCCTATAACATCATGAATACAACAATACAATAAATCTGCTAAGTCCATGCTTATGACTTCCATGATGGATATCCATCTATTGAACTACGTCCATGATCCAACCAACTCTTCAGAACCAACCAAAGATTCATAGAGTAAAGTAATTTAGCGGGAACAAAATACATCTATGGGGAACAAAGATTTTTGACTCTGGGACAAAAATATTGAACAGAAGACGGCTAGCTTATTACGTATCTTGCAATAGCAATGCGATAGCAAAAATCGCGCGAGAATTGCGCGATCATCGCATCCAAATTGCAAATTCGTATTACGATCGCTGATACGTAATATGAATTTGCGATTTGGATGCGATAATCGCGCAATTATTGCTATCGCATTGCTATTGCAAGATACGTAATAAGCTAGCCGTTCACCGAGGTGTCCTCTGCATTCATGGCTCATGGACCAATGACTAAAGAAACCAATGGACTGGGCACGTTGGGACGTCACGCTTGTGCCCACTTGCGGTCGGGCGCCCATGTTTAGCGCTTCGTGTTCTGACAGCTATTGAAAAATTTGTTGAAAAAATATGAAAATTATCTATAATTTATGCATCGATAATTTTTGGAAAAGTGAACTAGTTCATAATACCTTTCTAGCGAAGCAAGCGACTGGTTGAAACAGGTAGAGTGCGGGTTCAATTCCCGCTGTGTGATAATTATTGTTGCGAGCGTTCGTAAATAACATTTGGCTACTAGTCTGGAAGTTGGTGCCATGATTAATGTAAATTCATCGTAAATGTAATCAATCGTGCTAAGCAGTGTTTTACGCCGAGTCGGTGGCTGTTGCTTTGCAAAGCACAATTTGGGCCGCACGTTGAGTGCTGTTCCCATCTATGGCACGGGGCACAAAAGTGCCAGCTGCATCGCTTTGACTCCCTAAGGAAAAGAGCTCTTAGAATCATCGGCTTTTCGATCTCGTCCCCGCTTCGGCATTTTGCCATCGCTCTTCCCGGCACCGCGACAGGGCTCATCCACACATCATGGAGCCCTGGGTTTATCGTACGACTCGTTTCTCGAGATCGTTTCTTCCCCATACCTACAAACAATGGAATGAGCTTCCATCTGAGGTTTTCCCGCATAGTTGCGACATATATAGCTTAAAAAAAAAAAGACGTTCATGGGTTCCTTCGGGGTGGGCAGCGCATCGACAATGCCCCCGGTGTTGCCGTAAGCGACGGTGACCACTTTACATAGGGTGGGCCGTGAGCTGGCGATAATTAGCCCTACGTTCTGTCTACCTTGTCCCTAAAGCTAGGTTCATATAATTGTGTCGGGGTGTGGCGTGGCGTGCTAGAACGCAATCGGTTACGTTGACGCGCCACAACACAACACAACCTACTAATGTGAATCTAGTCATAGGAAATAAACGTAACCGATTGCGTTCTGGCGTGCCATGCCACACCCCGACACAATAATATGAACCTAGCTTAAGCGATAATGAGGGATTTTCACATCATGTTACCATGTTGTTTAGAATGTACGTTTGTGATTGGAGATGCAAATAAACGATTTATCTATCTATCTATCATGTTTAAAGCCTTGAAAATAGATGGCGCCAGCTCTGTGCAAGCTAAAGTCATCATCATCATCATCGGCCTGTATCAGTCCACTGCTGGACATAGGCCTCTCCCAATGCTCGCCATAATCTAAGTAAGTACCATAATCTAAAGTACTTCTTATGAGAGCATTATATATTAGTTTAAATGAGAAGGGATGAGCACCCCACCAAATACCAGAGAGGCATCTCAATAAGTTCAGATGTCTTTCACATTTTGCAACAACATACTCACAGTGTGGATGGCCAGTGAGCATCGAATCCAAAATAACGCCTAAAAGTTTAGCATAACTTTTTAATGGGATATTAACTCCATCATAATGAATATTTGCAAGTTTTGGATTAAGTTGGCGCGTGAACGTAACTACAGTGCTTTTAGAAGCTGAGAGCTCTAAACCGTGCTTGTCTAACCATAACTTTATGTTTTTTAGTGCAAAAGTTATTTTTAAGGATGCTGTATCAATGGAACTGCTAGAAGTGTATATTAGTAAATCATCTGCATATTGTAAGATACTAACTGTGTCACTTACAGATGCTTCTAGATCATACGTATAAATATTGTAGAGAAGTGGGCTTAAAACAGAGCCCTGAGGTAAGCCTTTCCAAGCCACTCTTGTAAGCTGATTTAAGATGATTACTCGACCAGCTAAGATATTTTGAATAAAATTGGTTAATATAGGAGGAATTTTTAAAAAGTTTAATTTTTTAATCAGTATTTCAATTAAAACATTATCATAGGCAGATTTTACGTCTAAGAATGTGGCTACAACTGTTTTATTGAGTGAAAAAGCTATACGAATATCAGTCGTAAAAACGCTAACTGACGTGCAACTCTATGGCTGTTGCCATGGTTTGTTATTAGGTACGTTATGTCACTAGAATTTTATAGCTGAATAAAGCCATGTTTCTGTTGGTTTGTCTTTAATTATGTATCAATTTATTCAGCTATAATAATTAACAAGATTACTAAAATGCTGACGGGAAGTAAAACTGAAAAAGTAAATACTATGGCACGTTACCTTCGCCCCGAGCGATTCGAGGAAGAACCGAATACTTCAGCATCGGATTTGAAATGGGCACATTGACGCATTACATTTGAAAATTTCTTAGCCGAAGAATATGCCGCGGATACGACAGACTCAATGAAACTTAAACTGTTAGTAAATCATCTATCTCCAACTGTATTTTCTTATATACGAGCAAGCGGAACATACGAAGATGCGATGAAGGTTATGGAAAATATTTTTATAAAACCCAGGAACGAAATTCTCGCAAGACATTTGCTGGCCACACGCAAACAGACATCGGGTGAAACTGTTAAGGAATATATACAGGTTTTAAAACTTCTCACACGTGAATGTCACTTTAAGAAAGTAACGGCAGAAGAGCATCAGAATGAGTCAGTGCGTGGTGCGTTCATCGCTGGTATAAATTCACAGAAAATACGAGAAAGATTACTGGAAAAATTAAACTTAAGTATGGATGAAGCTGTCAACCTAGCAATTTCACTTGAAGATGCTGAGAAAAATACGCAAGCTTTCAGTACCACTAGCACTTCCTTAAATCTCAACGCTTTACCTGTATCCGAAAACAACGCGTAGCTGCTACTAAGCCAACTTTATTTTGCTGCTATGAGTTTGGTTGAACATGAATGCAACTGAGCCTCAAATCTAAAGGCTTGGAGACTACGGATTGGGAAAAGGTTCTGTCTTTAGCGTTACATTCTATACGCTCGTTACTGTATACGGCCACTAACGCTACGCCTCATGAAAGAATGTTCAACCCCCCCCGAAGAAGTCTAAATGGAGTATCCTTGCCTGCATGGCTCATGACTCCAGGTCCTGTCTTAATAAAAAAAAGTGTTCGGCATTTTAAATTCGATCCCATAGTTGAAGAAGGAGAACTCTTACAAAGCAATCCAAACTATTCTCACATCAGATACTCCGATGGAAGAGAGGGCACAATTTCAAACAGGCGCCTAGCACCATCGCCGTCTGTTGATGCTGACTTATCCTCTGAAGATGATCCAAGTGATTTTGTTGATGCGTTGTCTGCACCTGGAAGTGACGTCGAGTCCACAACTGAGGAGCCCAGGTTATCAGAAGCGGCCCAACATGATGTCCGGCGCTCCACGCGCTCGAGGCGTCCACCAGCCTATCTGGATGAGTACCAGACATCTTAGGAGGGGTGAATGACGTGCAACTCTATGGCTGTTGCCATGGTTTGTTATTAGGTACGTTATGTCGCTAGAATTTTATAGCTGAATAAAGCCATGTTTCTGTTGGTTTTTCTTTAATTATGTATCACTAACGCTAACTTCTGCCTTTCCTAAAGCCATATTGGCTATTAGGTAAGAGACTTTGGTTTTCAATATACCATTCAATTCTATTTTTAACTAGATGTTCCGCAATTTTAATTATAACTGGGGATAAAGCTATGGGTCGATAGGAAGTGGAATCTGCAGAATTTTTAGTAGGTTTTAGAAATGGCAAGCAACACTATTTGATGGAGCCCAAACAAATAAAACGGCGCTTTGATAATCACAATGGTACTTTATTGCAAAGTCAAAGACACCTTACCGTTCCAATGAGCGCACAAACAGAAATCACTGAAACTATATGACAAAACCCCGTGCGTTTTCGTCAGCGCGATCTAGCCGTCGGTCACTTTTACTAGCGACATCTAGTTTTGAACCGACGGCACTTAATAGAATAAACAAATTGGTTTCTGTGTACAAAACCATCTAAACATATCGCCCGCCATGAACATCTGTTTATGTTCATAATAAGAGAACTGACAACATGGGGAACTCGCAAATATATACATGGCAAAAGGTGACAGTGATAGCTTCGAAAGTCTTAAAATAACACAGTGTGGACTGTATACAATTTAATTAACAAATCTCAAAACATAACTAAACTCCAAGTATAACACCAAAACATCAATATCTAACTGACAATAAAGAACTTACTTCTAAAAGGTTTACTACAAATCTATCTAATCTGTTACAGGTAACACACATAACTTTGAAACAGGGCGCTTACATAGTGAACCATTGCACTTGAGGGTTACAACTCGTGTGACCTTGTCCGAACCAGCATGTTTATCCACTGTTCTTCCCAACAACCAGCGTGCGGGAGGTAAATAATAGTCCTCCTTTACCAAAACAACCACCAATGTTTGGTTCGGGAAGCTTTTTTTGCCAACTGAATCATTGAAAAAAAACTAAATTTACTAAATATTTAGTGCACCAATGGTTCAGAACCAAAGTGAGTTCTCCGTACAACGTTTTCCCGTGGGATTCTGCAATCACAAGAAGTGTGAAGTGATTGTCCCGTGGTAGAATGATGGGATGAATCGTGTCTGCGTCTAACTTGGCGTTCTGGATTCGACTACTAACGCGCAAGATGCCATCACTATCTACCATGGGGCAAAGAGATTTCAGCTTGATTCTGGCTTTAACTCTCCCAGATTTGCGTAAATCTTCCATCTCTTCGCTGAATCCTTGCCTTTGAGCGTGTCTTACACAAACCTTTGTTGCTTCTGCTATCTCTTCCTGTGTCAAATACTCTTCTTCGCATCTCCTACTACTACCGTCTTTTGGTTTTTGAGCTGTGACTAAACCTGTTGTTGTGGTCTCGTCCACATTAACAACCAGGCCGTTAACAACCGCTGCGTATGCAGCCACAGAAGCGTCAGAGAAGTCGTGCAACTCGACACAGAAGTTGTCTGCTGAAATATCCAACCATCTTAGAATGCTGAACTTGCACGTTTCTGCACGATTTTCTCGGTAAGTTTGCCACTCTATCAACAGCTCTTGTGGCAGTTCATCATCCCAGCCAATCCCTGAAAGCCAAGGCTTTTGAATAAATAATTTTGATGTGACAACACAAAGTGCTGCCCATCCCAACGGGTCGAATAGGCGGGAGATGTCCGATATGACACACCGCTTTGTGATAGGTGGCTCCTGAGAGGAAACTTTAAATGAGTATGGAAACTCATCACAATCTCGATTCCATGAGATTCTCATAATCTTTATAACCTCATCCATTTTGATATTCTTTTCCTTCGTTCCCTGATCCTTTCCCATTTCCAGATCTTTATCATTTTCAGAAATTGACTTGTTCAATACATCGCTGACCCACTTCTGCAACTGGAAGCCACCTTTGGTAAGTACTTCTGTCATGTCCTTCTTCAACTTTACTCCTTCGTTTACTGTTTGACATCCTGTCATCGGATCATCTACATAAAATTCATTCATAATTTTTTCAGCGACTTCAGGACAACGTGAGGAGCATTCATCTTCTGCAACCTGCTGCAGTGTCTTCACAGCGAGGTATGGAGCTGACGACGTACCAAAGGTAACTCTCAGCATGCTAAAGTCTTGAATTTCGTCTGTGGGATCGTCGCACCAAACTACCCTATGGAAATCTACGTGTTCAGGTATGACTTTCACTTGTCTATACATTTTAATGACATCTGCACAAATGCTCCATGATGATGCATTCTCCACTTCATAATGATGTGCCGCAGCGGCGGTTGTATTGTGGGACCAACCAACAGGTCGTCGTTCAGAGAGAACCCGTTCATCCCTTTCATGGAGGCATCGAACACAATTCGAACCTTAGTCGTCGTCTTATCTTCTCGTACCACAGCGTGGTGAGGTAAGTATACCGCTGTAGTCTTTCTAGAATCATCACCGTGTACGAGTTTCATGTGACCAATATCGATGTATTCGTGGAAAACCTCAGAATATCTACGCTTTACTTCTGGATACTTCTTAAATTTCGATTCAAGAAGCAGAAATCTCTTGACAGCGCAATCTCTCGTTCTTCCATACTGACACTGAGGATCTTCACTACGAAATGGGAGTTGAACAACGTACCTGCCATCATCATCTCTAGATGTGGTTTGCGAGTAGATATATTCGCAACGCTGCTCACTTTCAGAAAGGATCTCCGGAGATCCAGGAATTGTGGATTCAATCTCCCAGAACTGCTTCAGGAGAGCGTTGTCATCTGCGTCTTCTGCCATACTCAAAGTGGCATGATGACAATGAATGTCCGAGTCTACGCTCGATAGGACTCGACCAAACAAAACCCAACCTAATGCTGTATTTTGAGCAACAGGATAACCTGAAGGACCTTGAGTAAGCCCTTCTTTCAAAACTTGACCGTATACTTCAGCGCCCAGTAAAATATCAATCTAGTTCGGGGTGTGATATTCTGGGTCCGCTAAAGTGACCTGTAGCTCTGGCCAGTCCAACTGTACAATTTCCTCTGAAGGTATGAGCGAAGTGATCATACCTAACACATATGCTTCTACTTGGACACTAAATCTAGGATCGATGCGCGAGTAAATAGTTGTCGTGACTGTGAACCTGGAAGCGAAGCTGCTTTTCTCGCCACCTACCCCTGAAATGACCGTCTTGGCCGACTTCTTCTTCAGTCCAAGTAGTTGAACCGCAGACTCCGTTATGAACGAAGTCTGAGATCCCTGATCCAATAACACTCTAAGCATTTGTGATGACCCGTGCCTTGCCTGTGCTTCGACAAGAGCTGTAGCCAACAAAACTTGTGTCGGTATCGACCTTTGAGAAAAATGTGAAGCTAATTTTGGCGAAGATGATTCGCCCTCTGATAACGCTGCCTTAACTGCAGATACTGCTGATTTGACTTCGGCCGTGGTGTTGGACTCAGACACGGCTGAACTAGAGCTAGAATTATCGGGATGTAACAACGAATTATGTTTACGCTTGCAAAGGCGAGAACAAGGATAACTACGGCAATACTTCACGGAGTGGTTAGAACCCAGACAATTAAAACATAAACGCTTGGTTTGGACAAAGTCATGACGAGCTTTGTAACCTTCCTTTGCAAATTGCTTACAGTTTGCTATCTTGTGTGTTTCCTTACAATACGGACACGAAGTATTCCCATTGCTATTATTGTCGGCAGAGGCAGCTGCTGCGTGGTGAACCTTAGCTTTATTTACATTAACCTTAGCTTTAGGCTTAACATCTAAAAATTCTAATGCCCGAGATCTCGCTTCTAAAAACTCTCTAAACTCAACAAGTGCGGGCAACTGATCATGTGAACTTATTTTTGTTTCCCATAGTTTCCGGGATTCAACATCCAGTTTGGAACTGACGATGTAAATCACTATGAGATCCCATGACTGAACATCAATACCGAGATTTTTAAGACCATTCAGACATTCCATCGTTGTTGTTTGTTTTCCAAGAGTTTCCGAGACAACCAGAAACAGAAGAGCCCGCTATACAAGGACCCCCAGATGAAATCACAGCAACAGAAGTAGCAAAAGCTATCTCCAAAATGAAAAATCATAAGGCAACCGGCCCGGATGAAATACCTGCCGAAGTATGGAAGATACTGAAATACGACGGAGAGTTTTGGCTCACTAAGCTGTTTAATAGTATCCTAAACAGTGAAACTATGCCAGATTCGTGGAGGAAAAGCATACTAGTACCATTCTATAAGAACAAGGGAGATGTACGGGACTGTGGTAACTTCAGAGGTATTAAGCTCACTTCACACACCCTGAAGGTATGGGAGACAATCATAAGCGAACGCCTTTTAAACATCGTCACCCTGACGGATAACCAATTTGGGTTCACCAAAGGTAAAGGGACTACAGATGCGATCCACGCAGTCAGAACGGTAGTCGAAAAGGCTAGAGACAACAAGCAGAATCTCTGGATGGTCTTCATAGATCTGGAGAAAGCCTTTGACCGAGTACCGCGGTCATTAATATGGCAGGCTCTAAGGGCACGTGAAGTTCCTGAATGCTACATCAGACTAATCATGGACATGTATAATAACATCCAAACATGCGTGAAAAGCCCAGCCGGAGTATCTGAAAGCTTCAATGTTGAGGTTGGTGTGCATCAGGGCAGTGCCCTGAGCCCCCTACTATTCAACATTATTATGGATTATCTGACCGCAAAGTTTCAAAAACCTACACCGTGGAACCTTCTATACGCAGACGATGTGGTCCTCATATCTGACAACAAACAAGAAATAGAAGAAAACCTAGAGCAGTGGAGAATGTCACTTGAGTTAAATGGACTGCGCATCAGTAGAGCAAAAACAGAGTTTATGATGTGTGACTTCAACTCAGATCAGCCCATTCCCTTGCATAAAATAAACATCAAGTTGGAAAACATGAACCTTACTAGGGTAAAAAGTTTCAAATACCTAGGTTCCGTCATTTCAGAAGAAGGCTCAATAGATGCAGATATAACACACAGGACAACTGCTGCATGGAGTAAATGGCGTACATTAACGGGAGTGTTGTGCGATACAAAAATGCCGATTAAGGTCAAAGGCAAGGTCTACAAATCAGCTGTTAGACCAGCACTGGTTTATGGTAGCGAAACCTGGGCTACAAAGAAAACCCATGTGCAAAAACTACACACAACGGAAATGAAAATGCTACGCTGGTCAGGTGGAGTCACCATTAGGGACAAGGTGCGCAATGAATACATAAGGTGGAGTTTCAAGGTAGCACCCATTGCAGATAAAATAACTGAAGCTAGACTGAGATGGTATGGTCATGTTATGAGAAGACCTAACGTGAAGAAGTGCCTTTCCATGGCTACGCAGAGAAGAGGGAGAGGACGGCCACTTACAACGTGGATGACAAATGTTCAAAAGGACATGAAGAGTCTGGGCCTTTCAGCAGACGATGCTCAGCAGCGGAACGTATGGCGCCTCAAAGTTAAGAAAGTCGACCCCGCATAACGGGAAGTGGCGAGGATAAAGAAGAAGACATTCCATCGTTGTGTCCAAAAGACCCTTAATCGCACTTGAGCTTTCCGCGACATTATTTAGCGTCATCAATCGCTTCAGCAAACAATTTGATGTAAATCTTTTATTATCAAATCAACCACACAACGCTTTCCAGCACTCCGCATAATTAGCGGATGTGATAGCCAGGTTTCTTACCAGCAGCTCCTCTTCACCCGACAACAGCCCTTTTAAATAGGTAGTGCATTTTTTGCACATCTTCCAGACCTTCATTACGGTGAATGACCGACATGAACATATCTTTAAACGTCGGCCATTGAGCGTACTCGCCCGTGAAGGTAGGAATGGAAATTTTAGGTAACTTAAAATAATTATATTTATTGCTACCATTGGCATTTTCAACAAGACTCTCTGTTAAGACTTTGGTGCTAAATGAACTCAAAATTTCCTAAGACTGGCCCAAGTGCTTTCCAATGACTCCAATCTTGCCTCAATGTATGATGACGTTATTCTTAGCTTAGGCGATTTTTTAAAGTTATTTATAGCCTTTTCAATACGTGACCTAGCATCGTACTGAAGACTATACAAAGATTCCATTTTGCAAGTGAATTTACTATACAAGTCCAACGATTAAATTGAAATTTTTACAAGTGTTTACAAACTAAACCAAAATTCAAAAATCGGGCATGGGTTCCCCGTCTCAACAGAGTTTGTGACTTAACTAGCATGCACACAAATAAATACAAGTCCTAAATTATGCTAAAAATGTCTATCTCCTTTTTTCTTAACACTCTCTTCAATGAACAAAATGTACTCACGATTTCACTTCACAAACCACTAGTGGCGCCCTCTAGCGCCTCCACAGAACACCTTGGCTGCAGGCACAATGACGCGGCTGCGTCGGTGATGGCCCAGCAACCGGCAGGCAGCAACAATGCCGGCAGGTTCCAGGTACAGTGGCGCCCTCTAGCGCCAGTCCAAAGCACGCGTGCTGACCTCTTGCTGGAAAACAATCCAGCGGCCGCTGCGACGTGTTGAGTGCACTACATCCAATCCCACTCTTATCAGTGGGCTCCAGGAGCAAGCGGCCCGATTAGCCGAAAGAACTTGCTAAAAACATCCGCTACTCCCAAAGGAGGCGGTAAATCCGCTCGTATGGACCAAATGATGGATCCCAAACAAATAAAACGGCGCTTTGACAATCACAATGGTACTTTATTGCAAAGTCAAAGACACCTTACCGTTCTCATGAGCGCACAAACAGAAATCACTGAAACTATATGACAAAATCCCGTGCGTTTTCGTCAGCGCGATCTAGCCGTCGGTCACTTTTACTAGCGACATCTAGTTTTGAACCGACGGCACTTAATAGAATAAACAAATTGGTTTCTGTGTACAAAACCATCTAAACACTATTTGTGATTTCCATGTTGGATGTATGACACCTGTCAACATGACTGAATTGATAAGCATACCTGCATTATACCAGGGCATCACCACTCGCTCAAGGTCACGCGTTATATGCCTACAGCCCGGGCGTCCCTCACTCGGGACAATTGACATTCGGTTGTCGGACGCACGCCTGAGCGCTCGCGCAACACGTTTCCCGCGCAAATATGCCGTCGCGTACATATTGTGCTGTATATGGAGTACTAATATTTATTCTGTGATATGGATGCAATAGTCAAAAAACAAATAAAGAATTATCATTTTTTGCATTGCCGAAGGACGAAGAAAGATAAGTTATTTGATTGATGTAGGTACATTAGTTATTTTCTGTAGGTACATATCGAAGTAATGCCTTTTATAGGTGTGATTTCATGTGCATACAGCATAGATTTCAAAGATCTAGGTTGGAATATATAAGTAATTACTTGAATTTAGGTACCTACCTACTTACCGATCTACGTACGTGCTTAATTAGACTTTACTTCTGAATCGCTCTAAATTAGTAGCAGAAGAACTTTTTTGTGAAAGAGATAATCCGGGGAAGTACCTACTACCACCATACCTATTTCTGCCGCAAAGCAGTAGTGCTCGCATTTCTGTGCTCCGGTTGGAAGGGTATGGTTGCCGGTGAAATTACAGGCACATAGAATATTCATCTTTATGTCTTAGGGTGGCGGGTGCAGTGCAATGCCACATAGGGCGCATCCTAGGTGGACGTGACCTATGTGATAATGTACTGTTCATAGGCAGAGGTTACCGCTTATCATCAGGTGGGCTACCTGCTTGTTTTGTCATTCTTAGTACTTATCAAAATAAAAAAAACATAAATAAGTCTTTATTTCTACATAATAACAATATTGATAATAAGTATGTGGTAGTTACGTAATTCGTAGGTACATAATATGTACCTATTTGAAAATGAAAATAGGTACTCGCGAGGTACTTTATGTAGGTTAGATAATTACCTAACCTACATAAAGTACCTCGCGAGTACCTATTTCACGCGCCTATTTGTCGCGGGTTCATATTATTATTAGTGCGAGTTCAGTTAGTTCGCACTTAGTGCGAGTTCAGTTCATAATAATAATATGTTTTGGTCATCGAGCAAGGTATTTGTTCCATGGTTTTGGTAAACCTACTGATGTTTTTAAAATAAATCGTAGCTTTTTAACTTCATAAGCAGAGAAAAACCATACTTACCTACCTACCAACTTATATCTCATCGTTATAATATCCATATACCTAACTTTGTAACTATTTCATTTACCTACAAGTAATTAATTTCATAAAAAAAAAACCCTCAACGCAATGAAACGGCTGAACCGATTTTGATCAAACATAGCTATGAACACTCCCGACAAATTCACCTCTCAAACAAAAAAAACTAATTCGATTCATCCGTTCGGGAGCTACGATACCACATACAGACACACACACATACACACACACACAACCACACACACACATACAAACACACACACACACACACACAACCACACAGACACCTCAAACTTATAACACCCCGTCGTTTTTCCGTCGGGGGTTAAAAATACCTACCTGCTTTCGTTTTTTTTTTTACTACTTGTATGTCGGAACAAGCTGATGGCCCACCTGGGGGGTTAGTACGAGAATTTGACAGTATTCGAAACTACATGAAGTTTCGTTTCCTTCCATACATTTACTAGCAGCGCCCCTAGCGAAAACGAGTAGAAAACTAAGGACACTGTCACAAAATGTATTGATGGAAACGAAACTTCATATAGTTTCGAATACTGACAAATTCTCGTACTAAGGGTACTGATGTTAAGCGGTTACCTCTGCCTATGAACAGTGCATTACCTCATAGGTCACGCTCACCTAGGACGCGCCCTATGTGGCATTGCACTGCGCCCGCCACCCTGAGACATAAAGATCCGACCCTATGTTACGGCCTCTTTTAGCTGTCTTGCGCGTTACGAAGTAAATAATATAATATATATATAATCTGTGCTACATGCTGACTACCTGCATAAGTCATAACGGAAGGTTAATTTAATTTTTTATTAGATATATGTCGACAACCCTTTCGTTGCGCATCACTCCGCGCCAGACAGCGACAGAGTTACGTGTTAGAAGAGAGAGCAAATGTTTAGGTGAATATCGCGATAGGCATTGAGCGCTAATGCGAGCTGAATTGCACTTTGTTGCGTCCCAGCAAGAGTCGCTATTTATATAAATTTTTTCGCTAAGTGCGTCTTCTGTACTTGTACTAATATTTATTCTGTGGTTATACTCTTAGACTGTGTCCTGTAGCCATGGACTTAGTATACAAAAGGACTGAACGCTCGCAGCTGAAAAACGAGCCAAGCAAGATATGAACCATTGAGGAAGTAATCACTACGTTTTAATATGAACAATTGAGTTAGTGTGTCTACTTCTAATACGGTGACCATAAAATAAAGTCGTGTCCAGGAGACTTTTTCATAGACACTTATGAACGTGGAGTGGAACAAACATGATTTAAATCAAATTATTTATCACAGACCACAGTTATTTATGCAGACAGAGTCATACTGGAGGCTTGGTAAGTGATCAGTATCACGAATCAATAACACATTTTGTTAATTTCGTAAAATAAAATGTTGACCTCCCATAGTAGATGACGCGGGACTGGGCTAAGGTTTGCAGGAAACACGTTTTTTTTTTAATTACACAAAAAGTGTTACGAACCTTGTTACTGATTACTTACCGAGTGTTCAGTGTCGGCAAACGGCATGACGCAGCCATGCGTGATGTTTCTCGTCCGCCGAGCGTTTCGAGACGGCCAACTTTTAGATTTGTGGTATCGATGACCTCTTAGTATTTATTTACCTATACAATGGTCATGGTCACCCTTGCTATCATAAAGCTATAATTTCAAGTGTTAGAAAGGGACAAACTAACTCTATTCTACCCGTCTCTCTAGGCTCGTTTTTCCTCTATCTATGACGGTAATCTAAATTGAGTCTTACCCTAATGAAATAAGGTCTTGTTTCGGTATTATAATTGTTTAGAGCGCTCAGTCCTTTTGTATACTAAGTCCATGCCTGTAGCCTTGGAATAGTGCCAACCATAGAAAAAAAAAATACACAATGGACAACTCACGGTGTACCAGCATTGCCAACATAACGTACTTCCCGTCATATCTAGCGAATTAGGGTATGAAAAAGATATCATATTTTGATGGCTAACGGTTTTTTTTGTGGAATTTTAAAGCAAAAGATTTTATTTAAATAAGCCTTGTACGTTAAAGACAGCTAACAACTTCTACTGCACCCAGAATGATTGAACTTAAATAGTGACGATGAGTTATAAAGGGTGGATTGTTGAGACGGGACAGTAAGGGCAGGTACCTTAACCGTTATAGTTGCAGGAAAACGTTCCTACGATACCACCCATAACTTTTTGAGATATTCTGATCTGCATACACAGATTTTGGAAAAAATGTACAGTCAGCAAGAAAATGGTAATTTTAAACAAACACTTTTTTTATGCCAATCAATCCTGTTTCTTATATGGATCAAAAGTCTCTCATGGACCGACTGAGGTTTGAGTAGGTACTAAAAATGGCAGAAATCACCAAAAACTTTTTCCATACATTTTATGAGGAAAAACTATTAATCAACTCGAAATATTCTTTGTTGCCTGCCAAACGATTCTATTTCTTAGTGTGATCAAAATGCTTTGAGGCCAACTGAAGTTTGAGAACAGAAAGTACGATAAGTCACAAGACCAGGTTTACACGCAGGTAACTTATGCGGATAAAGATAAAGTTTAATTTTTGCTAAGCCAGCATAGTGGGGTACTGTACCTAGAAGCAAAAGTACCAACCTAAGTGGAAAATTATAGTTGCATCGATATCTTCTACAACATTCGATCTAAAACAAATAAAAATAAAATAAAATCATTTTAACACGTATTCAAAAAACGTACACAAAATGTACGTAAAATACACTTCAATTAAGTCCAAACGTCCGCAATTTGTAGTATTTTTTTCTAAAAGAAGTTCATAAACAACTTACAGTCTAGAATTTTCTTAGTGCAAACATAAGAATGACCAAAAGATATTCGAATCGAATTCGAAGTTTGAATGTTAAAACTTTTTTAACCTACTTTTTTTCAGCCATTCTTGTTTATAGCGGATTTAAGCGGATCTACCGAAAACAAAAAGTTTGGCTAATGTAGAAGTTTGTCTCTGTTACCGAAATGTATGGAAAAACTTTTTCGCGATTTCTGACTTTTCTAGTACTCAAACCTCAGTCGGTCCAGTAGAGACTTTTGATCCTTATAAGAAACAGGATCGATTGGCATTCAGTAAAGTTTTTGTTTAAAATTACCATTTTCTTGCTGACTGTAATTTTTTTCCAAAATCTGTGAATGCAGATCAAAATATCTCAAGAAGTTATGGATGGTCTTGTAGGAACGTTTTCCTGTAACTATAACGGTTAACGTACCTGCCCTTACATTCCCGTCTCAACAATCCATCCTGTATAATATAGAATTAGATTATTTAAAAAAAAAAAAATTGTTCCTAACTTTTTTTTTAAATAATTAATTTTAAAAAAATAGATACAAATTTAATGTTTTCACGGATTTCTAAGGGAATTTCGTAAATAAAGTCGGAATTTCAAAATTATTGTCGGCAGCACTGCGGTGAACGGTCTGTAGTTAGCAGCACACTCCATGAGCGTGCACATTTAGTCCATCTTCCTAGCGTGCACAATGCGTGCACACTACACCACAGAACAATAATACTCTCTTTTCTAGCGAAAATTCTGACCTACAGTAACAGTGTACTACGTAGATATCAATCAAATATGTTCCGTTTCCGTTGTTTGTGTTTTTAGTTTTTAGTAGCTTATTTCCCGAAGTTTATTTACTTTATTTCCTCGTTGCAAGTATTGATATTATTGTATTATACAGTGCGGAAATAATATTTATATTGCCTTCAACGGCCGCCGCGTATCTGTTTGAGATAGAACAAACAAAAATGTAAACAATCACCACCAACTGCCACCAACCAAAACATCTGTCGGTTCGGTTCTGCAATAATACAAAACAAAAGGCAAAGCAAAAGTAAAAGTCTGTGAGACACGCTCGTAAGTCTAATGTTTTCTTCTAATAGTAAGTAAAAATCTTGTTCTACGGAGTTCCGTTCAATGTCGTTACGAATGCCCTACATGGTAATTGACTAAGCAAAAATGGCTCTGCTCTTTGTGTTAATTCATGCAGAAAGTAATGTGATGCGTTACAGTTTTCTCGTAAATTGTTTGATAAATCTTTTACAGTAAATAAAAAAATACGAAATGACTGACAATTCAATGAAAGAACAGCTAGCTGATATTGAGAATGAAAAGGTACCTGCTGATTCTGCTGCTGCTGACGAAACTCGATTAAATCTATTAGACATGCCAGTTGAGGTAAGGATACCTATTTACACTTCTTCGCACAAGTTTCTTTGTTCTCTTCTGACCAATACATTTTTTCAGATCATATTAAAAATATGTTCATTCTTAGATGCATATTTCCTAAAAAACACGTTTGGTAAAGTCTGTCAAAGGTTGGAAGATATTTTATCGGATGATAACCTTTGGAAATATTGGGTCCATAGTAGAATAAAGGGATGCTACCCGCCAATACTGGAAATAAAGATATGGGATGAGGAACCTATAAACTGGGTAGATGTTTGTGCTGATATGGACTTTGAGAGGAATAAATGGACCAATTCTGCGGAAACTGTGAAACATATTGTTGTCAAAGAAATGCACTATGCCTCTGTGGATGCTGTCCTCCTTGTTAATGTGAGTTACCCATACAATTTCTAGAAAAATGAAATAACATAAATGTGGTTAATTTGTGATATTTTTCCCAGAAAGGTGAATTATGTGTGTCAGGTGGGAGAGACCGAAGTATGGCGATACTAAACATCTCTGACATTATGGCTTCTGAAAACGGTTCTGAGGCCATCTATCCTAACTCTAAGCTCCGTCAGATCCGAGAGGATGCCCACACGGGGTGGGTGTGGGATTTGTCCCCTGATTATCCAGACTCTGCATCCATAGTCTATTCAGCATCTTGGGATAACAGTGTCAGAGCTTGGGACTTGGCTACATTTGAATGTATAGAGAAGTTCTGGTAAGCCTCATGTTTTTATTACAAAAAGATAACATTCTTCTACTTAAAAATCATAACAACAATGTTAGTTACATTGTAACAGTTGCAGGAAGTCAGTGAACGGACAAGACTGATCAAGTCTGATCGGCTCAAGACTGTTCATTTTTGTATTTTGTGGGGAGACCTATGTCCAGCGGTGGATGTCAACCGGCTGAAGATGATGATGATTTAACAATGTAGAAAACATTTTTGTCAGGATCTTAAATGTTTTATTTTCTGCAGGTGTAATATGTCTGTTCTCTCTGTAATTGGTTTTGGACAGGAAGTAATTGCAGGCCTGTATTCCCAAAAAGTGTTAATGTTTGACCTTCGCGCTGGAACTGCACCAACAAGATGGTACAAACCACATAAAGGGCCCATTTTAGGCATGCACAAGCACAATGATTTAGTTGCATCAATAAGCGATGATAAGACCATGGCTATTTGGGATAGAGTTGCGGGTAAAATTCTGAAGAGTGATATCAAAATGCCCATTGATAAAGCTTATCCGGTCTGCATCAGTTGGAGTCCTTCAGCTTTGTACGTCGGTGATTCTAGAGGAAGTCTGCATCTATTCCATCCGGAGAAGTTCACATATTTGAAGTCTCATGAACTGTGGGAACAACCGCCTATAATAAAACCCTGTAACAAGGTAGTTGGATGCCTCCAAAGTGATGGAACACTGATTGCTTGTACAAATAGGGCTGAAATTAAATTCATGTACAATTGTTATCCACCTGAAGAATACGCCTCGGTTAGAAGCAGCACTGTTGAAATCACTAAGGTAAGAAAAAAACTTCTCGATTTACTCAGGCTCGATTTACACCTAGATGGCAGTAGTGAGCGGCACTGCCTTCACGCGCCTATTTACACCTAGATGGCAGTAGTGAGCGGCACTGCCTTCACGCGCCTATTTACACCTAGATGGCAGTAGTGAGCGGCACTGCCTTCACGCGCTTATTTAGTATTCAAGCGATACAATTGTATTTTAATAATAATAATAATTTTTAAAATGCTTCGTAAATTTTGAGTTCGCTGCCATCTCTGTGTGTATCAAATTGCATTTTTTGATTATTCTGAAAATTGCTTTTTATCAATAGGTAAAATTATGTATAATGTTTTTTAAATTAACTTTTTGCCAAGCAATATTTGTTCATATTTGTGCATGAGATTATAAACTACTTAATATACGTACAATTTTTGGTAAAAACATATTAAGCCTAGCGCTTAACTCAGTAGGCTCGTGAGGCATGGGAGCGGCACGGGAGGGGTGACATGTGACGTAAAGAACTGTCGGGCTACACACTTGATGAAAATTAGTGAAGATAGATCTTACGATATTTACGAATAAGTACCTAAGTCATTGCGAAAGAGAATAAAATATATGATCAAATAATTATTATATTTAATACTAATATCAATATCAACTGATCTTTCAATTTATTAGCTTATGTCCATATCGCTACTCGAATCACTGTCAATATGACTGGAATCACTTTCGTTATCTGAGTCGTCGTATATCGTTTTCATGCTCGGCAGAATTTGGATCAGATTCCAAACCTTGAAAAAATTATATACATTATAAACAACATCTTTAGTTTGAGCTCTAATCCGAGGACCCATCTTCGGTTGCTAATCTCGTGTGCGTCTTGCTTGTCTAAACATTTGACATAAGAAAATCACCACCCTCCCGTGCCGCTCCCACACCTCAAGAGGCTACTAAGTTAAACGTTATAAACCTGTAACTTTAAGATGCATAGCGCCATCTATCGATGGGTAGATGTTATTCAATAAAAAAATGCTATAGTGTATTTTTAAGAAATCAATAACCTAAGGATATGTTTTTGAAGGGACCTTCCTCCAAAAAACCATCTGGTAAATTAGGCTGAACTAATGTACCAAGTTATCATTTGTATTTTCCTTTGTTTCAGTTATGCTATCAAAATGGAGTATTGTGTGTAGGAACTTGTGACTCTGCTCTGGAGTTTTGGGTGCCTGATACCAGATTCTAGGTTTTTAATGAGTTATCTCATTATAAACCTAATGTTTCTATGGTACATAGTTAAATTATTCATTAGATTTTATTTAGCTTTGTGTCAGAAACAATTATAAAATAATTTTAAAACAATTTTGAAATGAATTTTTAAGTTTCTAAATTAGCTTTATGTGCTTTGCAGCTTAAAAAATTGTGGTACATGTAGGTAGCCAATTTATTTTTTGTTGAACAAAAACATTTTTCTTACGTAGGTATAATAAAACAAAATGTAAGTGGCAAAATAATTGAGAACAGTAATGTTAAATCAAACATTGCATAGCTTTAATATAAATAGGGCATCTTTACAAATTTACGTTTTAGGTTTCTGTGATACAATAGAACCTTACCTAACCTTAACTTCAATGTATACCATTTTTGCGTTTTCACACAATATGGACGCTAAAGCGAAAGTAAGTTACTAGGTTCTCGCGATAATTATTTGATCACTACAATGTTGTATCTACCTAGCTATTGTATGTATGCCTACCTACCCCATAAAAATAGTTAGTGTAGGTATAGATACCTAGATAATTATTTATTGCACAACACAAAAAAGCAGTACCTACAAAGGCGAACTTAATGCTAAAATTAGCATTTTCTCCCAGCTAACCTTTGTGTTATGTAGAGTGGGTGGTAGTGCTATTGTGAGTCGGTTGAGAGATATGTATATACAGTGGTGGCCATATAATTAAGAACGCTGATATAAAGGGAAGATTTTTTCCAACTAAGATGCAAAACTATTTGTATGCATTTGTTTTTATTTCTCTCGGTATCGTAAAACATTTCCATATTACCACTGTATTCATTGATACACATGATTGGCTAAAAATCAATAGGCAAACTTTTTACACTACTTTTAAACAAAGTATTCCTTATTACTGGCTGGTCACGTAATTAAGAACGCTAAGTAGTTTATACCTTTATTCAAATTTAATATTTTTTTATTGTTACTGTTTGTATAATTTTGGCGCCATTACGTGCTGTAAAAGATTAAAGGTGATTGCTTCTTTAGAAAAAACAATGGGAAAAAATAAAATTTGTGATAAATCTACAAGGGAAGTAATAATAAAACTTCGCCGGAAGAATTGGTCTTATAAAAAGATAGCCGACCATCTGCAATGTTCAAAAACGATGGTTTTCCACGCTGTAAAGCATTTTGCTACGTATCAAACTACTTCGAATGTTCCACGTGTACCTAAACAGAGAAAAACAACTCCTCGAGATGACCGAAACATCGTTCGTATGGCAAAACAAAATCCTTTTAAAGGGTCCAATGACCTTAGAAAAGAATATTTTGGTGAAAACAACCCTTCAGCAATCTCAGCACGCACTATTCGAAGACGTTTGGTAGAAGAAAAATTGCACGGTAGGATATCAAGAAAGGTACCCATGTTAAAACTTTGCCACAGGCAAGCCCGGCTTGCATTTGCGAGAAAGTATGAAAACTGGACTGTGCAACAGTGGAAAAATGTACTTTTTTCTGACGAGACGAAAATAAACAAAGTATGTTCTGATGGAAAACGATATGTACGACGTCCCCCGAATACAGCATTCGACCCAAAGTACACGAAAGTTACATTAAAGCATGGTGGTGGAAATGTGAAAATTAGGGGTTGCTTTTCTGGACATGGTGTAGGACCTGTAAAGTTGATAGAAGGTAACATGGATCAGTTCCAATACAAAAATATACTGGAAGAAACAATGTTACCATACGCTGAAGACGTTCTACCGGTCATTTGGACATTCCAGCATGACAATGATCCAAAGCACACTGCACGCACTGTAAAGGAATTTCTTACAGCGCAATTAGTTTCTGTCTTAGACTGGCCTGCTAACAGTCCAGATCTAAACCCAATAGAGAATCTGTGGTTTGAAGTAAAGAAAAAGGTTTCAAATACAAAGTGTGAAAATTTAAGAGAGCTGTATGACGTTTTTTTAAAGAATGGAACTCTATTTCTCTTGCGAAATGTCAAAAATTAATAGAGTCAATGCCTCGCCGGTGTAAAGCTGTAATTAAAAGCCGTGGATATGCTATTAACTATTAATTCTAGTTAAATATTTATTAAATTTCTTTTTATGTTTCCTGTGCTACATAATATTGTGATTTTTTAAATCTAAGTGTCATACAAAACAATTCCCGAGCAGTTAAATAAATCGTTCTTAATTATTTGTCCAGTTTCAGTACTATTTGAATGTGTTACTTTGATAAAATCAATAAAATGTGCAAAAAATAGTTAGCGATTTCATACTTTATTCTTAAGTCAGGTTGCTCTATTAATGTGACTATTATATAACATAACTAGTTGCTTCTCAGAAGGTACACATCTCTGTGTATGATACGATTTAAATAAAATACTTCTAGAACTTCAAATCGTTCTTAATTATATGACCACAACTGTATATATATACAACTATTCATACTTTAACACTACATACAAACATTCCAAGTTCAATAAAAGCTTGTAATTATTCTTTACCAAAATTACGTAGGTACCCAGTTGTATGTAAATAGGTACTACTTGTTTATACCATAACCTACATAAGTACCTACTTGGTACATACCTACTACTTGTAGGATAAACTTAGTGCTACTAATACCTACATTAACGATCTCTGTTATATTTTTACATAACATTTTTATAAAATAAAATTTCAAACTTTAGCAGATCGTTTTTCTTGTAATTTTAGTTTACATTTACTTATTACCTACATCTTCCTACTCAATGCATTCCTTTCGTTACCTACTAAAAACTTAATATAAAATATAGACATCGAATGATGCAATGCAATCTAACCCGCGACTACTCTTTACCACACTTTTCTAGCATAATATTATTATAAGTAGGTTTGGCTGATAGTGGTGTTAATTCTGTTGTTCATCGCACTAAACGAAACTAAAAAAAAAACAAATTTAGCAAATTGGCTTATAAATATTATTAGTTGGTTATTAGTTTAGCTACGAATGTCATTCAATGATTTTTAGTGTTTTTTTTTGTTCATTGCCATTCATAGCTAAACTAATGATATTTATGCGTGTTAGGTCTCCTAATTTCCGCAAAAATAGGTTTCGCTACCTCAAAATGTGTTGATGGGCTGTGATTAGTGAAAAACACAAATTTAAATTTAAATTTCGCGCCTCATGTCAAACGTTCTTCCTTAAGGTGGTTGCATACGCTTGCGGCGCGAAATTCAAATATTTGGTGTTTTTTACTCTTCTTCAGATAGCGAAAGTTGAGTTTGCGAGAACTAGGAGACTTAACACACATGTTTTAATTGATAGTATCTCATAAATATCATCAGTTTAGCCACGATCAGTAAACACATTTTTACAGTGTGTTTTTTTTGTTTAGGGGTATCGTAGCTAAACTGATGATATTTATGAGATACTATCAATTAAAACATGTGTGTTAAGTCTCCTAGTCCTCGCGAACTCAACTTTCACTATCTGAAGAAGTGTTGATGAGCTGTAATGGGCAAAAAACAAAAATACACAAAAAAAAAACACTAAATAAATTGAATCTCACGCTGCAATGGTGAGCATTCACCTTAAGCCCGGTTTCCATTCCACCGCGAAAGGGTAATGAGCGAGAAATGGTTCGGCGGAACGGACTCCTTTTGAATCGTTTCGTTTCGTATCAGGTAGTGCTGGCCTCTGGTGTCGGAGTTTGTCAAGCCGCCCGAGGGCCTCTGACATGGCTTATCGACTGCTATTAATCAATAACAGCCGGGACCGACAGCTTTAACGTGCCCTCCGAAGCACAGAGCGATGGAAATCCGCACATAACTTATAGTCAGTCTTCCGCATAGTCATTGGTGCGGAGCCTTGGATCGAACCCGGTATCGGTGGATTCGGAGTTGCACTATTGAACCGTTAGGCTACCATCGCTTTGAATGAAATAGGCTTACTTTTTTTTTTTTATACTACTTGAATGACGGAACAAGCAGATGGCCCACCTGATGTTAAGCGGTAACCTCTGCTATGAACAGTGCATTACCTCATAGGTCACGTCCACCTAGGACGCGCCCTATGTACGTTTCCAACAAAAAAGAGTTTTGTCCGCTCATTACCCTTTCGCGGTGGAAACTGGGCTCTGCAGAATGAAAATTAGAGAGAGGAATGAGCGGAGCGAGCTGAACAGAATGAGAAATAGTATAATACTATTTCTCATTCTGTTTTCTGTGGAAAACAGTTTTACACAGAGAGCGAGTTCAACTTCAGTGAAGTTTTGAACAGTGGTTCAAAACGCCTGGTTGCATCGAGCAACGCAGGCCTCCGTACCGCCTAGCGCCTGGTTGCTAGCGGTCGTGTTTTGTTGCGAATTCGCGAGCATGGACGTAGTATACAAAAGGACTGAGCGCTCGCACCTGAAAAACGAGCAGAGCAATATATGTACTATAGAGACCTCGGAATAAGAACTAAGGCTAAAAACGAAACGGTATCGATTATACCAGTCTCATTCTTTTATATGAATGTATTCATGTGTTGGAATGAGACAAGCATAAATCTATCTGTTCTTATTTGTGTAAGTCGTACCAGGCCAAATGTCAAATTACTAGTACATTCATGGTAACAATCTAGGGAGATGTATATGCATGATACCAAAATTCAGGGTACGGAACGGAAAAACAACTGTCGTGTGACAATACATTTGTTTCTCTCTAACATAGGATAGCAAGCTATCTTCTAGGATAGGAGTAAGAAGGAACACTCTATGCTATTTTAGCACTCAATCCATGTATTACTACATTCATGATAGAGAAAGTGTGTCTCTTTCTAATACGGTGACCATAAAAAAAAACATGTCCAGGAAACTTTTTCCAGAGACACTTATGTAGGTAGGTAGGTACATGGAGTAGAACAAACATTTTTTTTTTATCATGGATCGATTACACTTTTTGTTAATTTCGTAAAATAAAATGGTAACCTCCCCTACTAGATGACTCGGCATTGGGCTTGCGTTTGTAGAAAACACGTTTTTTTCTCCAAAATCACAGAAAGTTTTAACGAACCTTGTTACTGATTACTTACCGATTGTTCAGTGTCGGCAAACGGCGTGACTCGTGACGCAGCCTTGCCGTGATGTTTCTCGTCTGCCGGGCGTCCCGCGACGGCCAACTTTTAAATTTGTAGTATCGATGACCTCTTAGTATTTACCTATACAATGGTAATGGTCACCCTTGCTATCATAAAGCTATCATTTCAAGTGTTAGAAAGGGACAAACTGCCTCTATTCTAACCATCTCTCTTGGCTCGTTTTTCCTCTATCTATGACGGTAATCTAAATTAAATAAATAAATAATGCTGGACAGTTTACACAACATTATCTAGCCCCAAGCTAAGCAGAGCTTGTGTTATGGGTACTAGATAACTGATATACTTAATACAATATATTACATAGATATATATTTTTTATTATACATATAAAATACCCAGAACACCCTGAACAAATATCTGCGATCACACAAATATTTGTTCCGAGGCGGGAATCGAACCCGCAACCTCCTGCGTCGCAGGCTAAGCTTCGCCCACCGCGCCACAGAGGTCGTCAAATTGAGTCTTAACCTAATGGAATAAGGTCTTGTTTCGATATTATAATTTTTTAGAGCGCTCTGTCGTTTTGTATACTAATAAGTCCATGTTCGCGAGCGAGTCCGTTTCAAACTAGTCGGCGAGACCTTGCCTTAGCGGACTCGTTTCAACCACTTTTTACTCATTTGATCCGCCCCGCTCACCTATTTCTCTGTAGAAACGCTACTAGGTATGCAATTTGTCATTGCGAGTTTAACGGACTCCGCTCCACACTCCCTAGAACTAAGCGAGGTAATTTCTACTCATTCTGCTCGACTTCTTGTTGGTGGAAATACAAGTTTGCAGTTTATCTACTCTTGCGAGTTAAGCGGAGTCCCTAACGGGTCCGCTCCGCTCGCGATGGAAACCGTAGGTACTTTACAGTAGTCGCATATTCAATTTTCTCTATGGTAGTATCCTAAGATGTGTAACATCTGACATCTCACCTCCTTGGTAATAAGAAAATTGGCTTATAGTACCACCTGGAAAAATGCGCGCTCTCACCTCAGAATAAGAACTCTTATTCTGAGGCTCTCACCTTGGTAATAAGCAACTTTTATTTTTATACTAGGTACTTGAATGACGGAACATGCAGAAGGCCCACCTGATGTTAAGCGGTAACCTCTGCCTATGAACAGTGCATTACCTCATAGGTCACGTCCACCTAGGACGCGCCCTATGTGGCATTGCACTGCGCTCGCCACCCTGAGACATAAAGATGAAAAGTCTCATGTGCCTGTAATTTCACCAGCACCCTTATCCTTTAAACCAGAACACAGCAATGCGAGCACTACTGCTTTGCGGCAGAAATAGGTATGGTGGTAGTACTTCCCCGGACGAACTTTTCACAAAAAAGCTCTACTAATACTACTAAACATGGCTGATAGTACCATCCTCTCGGAAAAATGCGCGCTTCCGGCTACACACTTTTCAAGAAATCACTCCTACATATTGCAGGAAAGCGAGAGGATAGATGTTACGATGTTACACATCAAAAAAATATTTGACTCAAATGGACGACATAAAAAAGTATTTATGTCGTCTTCCTGACTGAAAGGACCGAGTCAGCGCACCTTGCATGCACGAATGCATGATATCATGATATCTCATGATATGTATAATGCGCGTCATGTAAATAGAACGCTGGCGGTCAAGCTTCTTCAGGCGTTCCAGAGTTCTTTTTACATGACGCGTACTATACCTACTTATTTAAGAGATGTATACCTATGCATTGAATGAGTGCCTACCTAACTAGTTTACTACAAATAATGTACAATTATAGTACGCGTCATGTAAAAAGAACGCTGGAACGCCTGTAGAAGCTTGACCGCCAGCGTTCTTTTTACATGACGCGCACTATAGTCTGTGGAAGTATGGCTAACTATTTTTCCTCTGTGCTGTGGACAGAGCCCGGCTGGCTGACTGAAACTGAAATTGACTGAAATGAAATTGTTAAAATGTTGTCGTACTCAGTCAGAGAGAACTGTCAATTTTGTGAAATCTAAAATCCTATTTTCGCCATGATAGGTCAGTAATTATTTATGAATTGTGATTTTGTAATGGATAGTGTTCAATAGTTGTTGGTGATATTTCAAAAGGGTCATCATGAACGGGCTAAGTTTTAGTGAACTATGTTGCTTGTTTTGTTGTCCGCCATGCCCAGGGAAGATCGCGGCTAAGCTGGCGTTTCTGCCTCCAGAACCAACGTATGCATTCACACCTGATGAGACAGGAGCTAAATTTTCATTAACTCTTACTGATCGCGCAGAGTGGCAGTATTCAGAGCGAGAGAAAGAGAACATCGAAGGGTTCTACTCGAGAACGACCAGGGGCAACAGAATCGCTTGTCTCTTTGTTCGCTGCAGCCCAAACGCTCGTTTCACAATACTGTTTTCACACGGAAACGCTGTTGATCTGGGACAAATGAGTAGTTTTTACTTAGGGTTAGGTACTAGGATAAACTGTAATATATTCAGCTATGACTACTCTGGGTACGGAGTGAGTGGCGGGAAGCCTTCCGAGAAGAACCTGTACGCTGACATCGATGCTGCGTGGCAAGCGCTCCGAACCCGCTACGGCATCAGTCCAGAGAACATAATACTATACGGACAGAGTATCGGAACAGTACCCACCGTGGATCTGGCGGCTCGATATGAGGTGGGAGCGGTTGTGCTACATTCACCACTCATGTCAGGGATGCGAGTTGCCTTCCCCAACACCAAAAGAACTTGGTTCTTTGATGCTTTTCCCAGGTAGGTAAACTGAAGCTTATTTCCTTGTTAAACAAATTAAGTGATTCAACTTATTGTAATTAATTCGATGATTAGTCATGTTCCCTTTGCATTATTTGATCACATTGAAATGTAAGTTTCATCAATAAACCTATGTAGTTACTACAATAAACTTTAAACATTAGTTAGTGCACACACTAAGTTTACATTATCAACTCATAGAGGTGACTCATTAATCAATGTTCATTTTATTCCTTATCCTGGGTATTTATCTCTTTGAGCCCGTCCACAAAAATGTTTGCAAACTTTTAAAACTAAAAAGTTAAAAGGTTATCTCATACTTATCAATCACTCGAGTGAAACCAAAATATTACTTCAAAACAAATCATGCACATTTCACTTGTGTTACATAAATATCATTGTTGTAGTTATAAAATCAGTAGATCCAGATAGTAATTAGGCCTTGGTGCCCTGCTTTTTCACGCTCATTCAACAGAGACTTGTTCTTACATCAATAACTGGATTGCTGACCAATTCATTTAGTGGAAAGTTACTTTGTCATTGTATATGCATTGGGATTGTGATAAAATGTTTTCTTTATTTATTTTAGTTATGTAGTTTTAGGTGGGAACCTTTCTTTGATACTATTTCTTTATAAGATATCCAACTATACAGTGGGGCTGACGTTAGCAAATCGCTAGTGAGATATCGTAAGAAAACACAAACATTGCCCAATATTGGTGGATATAAATCTTAATAATTTGACTGATTAATATTTGACATTCATGATCACCTCATGTCTCGATTAACTCTGCGACACCACAGAATA
Source organism: Operophtera brumata (assembly GCA_932527175.1). NCBI lineage: Eukaryota > Metazoa > Arthropoda > Insecta > Lepidoptera > Geometridae > Operophtera > Operophtera brumata. Next base: position 29,676,728 of record OW052226.1, on the reverse strand, counting down.
TATAATAGTAGCAACACCAATATGATTTAATAAATAGGTGGGGATAAAGATTTTCACATAAGTGACATCCTCAGCTAAATGAGTAACTGAATTCCACATACACACCAAACAGTCACATTCATTGAAATGCTTTCTGTTTGCAACTGTAGCACAGACCATACACTGTCAGCTGGTAGGTTCAAGATACAATAGATAGGTGAATCATTATCATGTTTCTATTGCAACAAGCACATGTTGTTACACACAGGTACGAGTAAAAAAAGATTTTTGTTACAAATTAATATAACATTACAATCTGCAGGTTTATGATACTTATTGCAAAACAGAGGAAATTTATAATGTAGAATCATCATTTCTTAAAGTTGTTTTTGTATTTATTTCTATTGACAGAAAATTATTTTAATGTTTTACTGGTAAATATGTACAGATATGTACTGGTACATATTTACCAGTAAAACAATAAAATAATTTATTCTTAGAGGTCTATATTGAAGATAGCAATCTCCATTGATATATTATACTAGCACTAGATTAGTTGTCACATACAAAATCAAAGCTAAAATCTGTCCGCGTCACAGAATAAATAATAGTACAAGGATATATACGTAGACAGCTACATTTGTTTTCTAACGAACCGAGACAAAAGCTTTAAAACAGTTCTAAATTCAACCTAATTACCACCATGACACCTAGCAATAAAGTAGCAAATCTTCAAAATATTATCTTATACTTACGATCATTCGTCACAAAAACTAGCAAAGCAATAAATTACTCCTGTCCACTAAGAACTGTCACTCAAACCTCCTTGGTTTCATATCTGTTTGATTTTTCAAATTTGACTACAGAAGGTATGGAGTCGCATTGAACACTTAAATAATTTATAATATGCAAAGTTTAGTTAAAATTATTTTTTCATCCCCCCATCTCGGAAGGATTATTTTTGCTTTTCGATATCTGAGTGTAAAAGACGTTTTGATTCGCTAGAGGATAAAGTAAAATTGAATTTAGAACATCGTGTGCACTAAGTTTGTGAATTCAAAACATCATTAAACCTTAAATTTAAATGTAACCCAGAAATTCCGTTCCAGCGGGACTCGAACCTGCAACGTTGCCTGTGATCGGCAATGCCTTTACCAGTTCGGCAATGCCTTTACCAGTTCGGCCATAGAACACTATGACGCTGAAGACGAAATTTGACAGAAAAGAAGAAAGGTTTCTAATGAAACATCTGTAGATAGCTCCCATCGGCGCTATAGCCGAGTTGAAAGTGCCCACAAATTTCGTCTTCAGCGTCATAGTGCTCTATGGCCGAACTGGTAAAGGCATTGCCGATCACAGGCAAGGTTGCGGGTTCGAGTCCCGCTGAAACGGAATTTTTGGGTTACATTTAAATTTAATGTTATCCAAAAAGTGTGGTTTACACTTGAAAAATAATATAATATCATTAAACCTATTTACTTCTACCTCCACGGTGCTGAATTTATCATACAACCTTATTTAATTTGTTAAAAACTCAGACTCGGAACCTTCATGGTGTGTTACTTTTTTTTGCATTTAGTAATTTCCTCGCTAATTTAGGATAAAAAGATACGTTTTGCACTCGAATGCAAAGATTTTTCACCTCGTGCTCTTTTGATTCCCAAGCTAACGCTCAGGATTCTAATTTTTGATCACTCGCTGCGCTCGTCATTCAATTTTAGTATCCTTCGCTTGCTCGGTCATCAAAATTGCGCACGCGGTTAAAAAGCAGCTTTGCACTCTTACATAACAAGTAACTAATGTTTTGGGCATCTATGTTTGGTAGTATATATACATAGGTACTTGTTATTTTGTAAGCGTTCTGTTGTGTATATGTTTACATATATGTAGAAGTGAAGTCGTGGTAGCCTAGTTGGTAGTACGCTCGCCTCACGTTCATGAGGTCGAGGGTTTAAATCCGGGTCCATACCAATGAGTTTTTCGCAACGTATAATTAATACGTCGGTTTGTATTTCCGGATATATCCGATTTATCAAAGTGATCCGAACATATAACCGAATTCTTAGCTGGCTTATAAAAGTCATCTCTGGCGACAATCGAGATCCATTCTGCAGACGTAAACGGATTGCTCGGAAAGCTAAAATAAAAAAAGGAAAGCTAAGTATCTTATGAGAGTCCAACAAACAGACACAAAAGTAATTTTGACCAATTTTAAAGTTCTGGTAACAAATAAATTATTACAATACAAATCTACTCCATGCATCTAACTGTTCTGTTACACAAAGTTTTGCGCCAACTTTGACCAAACATTTGTAGCGGTGGTTTAAAATCGATAATTTTGATCAAAATTTGATATTATTTATTAGTGTAAAGCTTAAAATATAACTTATTCTACATATACTTACCGAAAGTAAGACACTCTGGCCGTTAAATTGTTTTTTGGGCATTATTTTTGCAACTTTTGAATACACATTGCGTCATTTTGACACGTGTTTACATTGGCTGGGCTGCAAGCGAACTAAATAAAATAAGAACTCAATTTTCAAGTGAGCTTTTATTCAACGAGACGTTTTTTTTGCGCTGACCTGACATCTAGTACTGGTATAATATATCGATGGCAATCTCCCTAGGAAAATAGTTGCGCAAAGACAAAAAAAGAGGTATATCAAGTCAATCATCAAGTACATATATCAAAAACCTTTATTTACATAAAGAATAATAAAACTATTACAAGTAGGTATATTACAAAACTAAAAAACACAAATGAAACAGTTGAGCTACCTCAAGACCATTGCAAACAATCTAAAGGTAGCACAACTGATCCAAATCACTACCAGACAGAAGCGCTCCTATAATACTGACTGCATTTTCATGCTAAATGGCAACACTAATGTGTTGTGCCAGATAAGAGCCAGCTCTCTGATCACGCGACACTTCAACCAGATGCCCTGGAAGAATTTTGAAAAAGTAAAGAGCCTCGGTACCCCTCATAATTATATAATAATCGTATAGTGTTCACAACTTTAAAGAAAAGTAGAAGCTTTCTCTGGACCTCTTCTGTTACAACCCTGGAAGGCGATTCTCGGATTGTAGACATTGATGTCGAAACAAGATGGCGAACATTGAACAAATTTTTTATATTCGCCATCTTGTTTTGACATATCTCTACAAATTTATCTCATAGTATACAAGTATTCGAATTATACATAATTATGTAAGTTTTCGATTATTAGATCTTTTATTATTTTAAAATTATTTTGCTTTGTAGGTACACCGCTGTCCATTACCTACAGCTTTGCTCATTTAGTTCCATCCGAAGAGATCGCTCTCAGCGATAAGGCCGCCCATTGTTTTGCCTTTTTATTATTATTTTTGAATTGTTTCGGTGTGGTGATCAATAAAGAGTTAATCTATCTTTCTAAGTAATCTACCTATCTCTATTCAACATCAATGTCTTCACTCAGAGAATCGCCCTTCTGTTCATATGTTCACCACTGTTGCTGATGTTCTTCAGCGTTTTGGTACCTTCTAGGAATGCTTTGTATTTCTAAATCAATTAACAATGAAAACTAAAACCTAAAACTATTTTTTGTAGACTGGTAAGTTATCAATACTGCCTAAAGGTGAGTATACACTAGCGCATTTCCATGTAATGTAACGTTCCTGCGAATGATCGACGCTGTTCGACGTAATGCTCAAGGCAAGTGAGCATTTAAACCTGTAACATTCCTTTCTAATTTACGTCTCGCTCGCGCACCTCATACCGCGTAGCACGTTGTCTTTGCTCGATGAAATGTTACACAAATTCGCTCTTTGGTTTGTAAAATCAAGTTGTAACAAAGCGTCGAAATGTTCGTTTCGTGAAAGGGTGACACATTAGAGCGGCTCGATGTTCTGTTACAAGTAAATGCTCTAGTGTATACTCACCTTTAGATTACTATCTTCCTGCGACATACGAAAGATAGGTAGACTAATTAGATCAAGGTGATGACCTTGAGATTTAATCTAATAAAGAATGGCATACATGTTTATCTTATCAAGTCTCATTTATGACGACTTTTCTAAATATAATGTAAAACACGTGAATTCGTTATATTTTTTAATTTTGATAATATGCACATGTAATGCACAAACTACCTACCTATATGTATACTTTGTTTTTCTTTAATCAGTCACCGTTTATCTTTGCATTTGCTCCATAAAACTCACACAACAGTCACATACCTACATGCAGTGCGCATCGAACCTACAACAAAGCCGGGTACGTACCATCGTACTCGCCCGCCGCGTCACAGAGGTTGTCATGAATCAGATAAATAATATCATAAACAAATAAAGCAACCTCAAATTCATAAATATTTTATTCATGATTTTATTTATTTTATTTTATTTATTGGATTTACAAAACAGATTACAATCACCTTAGCTTACACTTTTATGCATATTTAGTTCTATTCTAGATTCGTAATCAAATATGTAAACACGACTAAGTCACAGTGTTGCATAGTTATAAATTAAACTACCCTAAAAACCGGGAACGAAAAAATAATTAAACATTGTTTTCATTTAAACATAATACCAAGATTCTGTAGATACATCTCTTAAACCTGTTGGTATTGGGGTCAAATACATCTAAGACATCAACAGAGGCCAACTCGTTATACAGACGACACATTCGAGGAAGAGGATTATTAAACGAGGTGTTGTTTTTATATATTTTCAATGCAAAAATCCGAGATTTGCGAGTCACGTAAGTTATATTTATGTTGATTGAAGCCAGCAAAAGGGGGCAATCTATGGCAGAATGAAGAATCACCTTGATTGCAATGAAGGATCATTTATAAAGTAACAAGCAATTAAATTTGTAAAAATTAAAAAAAAATCCTCAACGCAGTGAAACGGCTGAACCGATTTTGATCAAACAACTAAGAACACTCCCGACAAATTCACCTTTCAAACAAAAAAAAACTAAAAACTAAATCGGTTCATCCGTTCGGGAGCTACGATGCCACAGACAGACACACACACCGCACACACACACACACACACACACACACACACACACACAGACACGTCATACTTATAATAACACCCCGTCGTTTTTGCGACGGGGGTTAAAAATCCTCCTGTTCTAAAATTACACCTAGAAGAATCAGGGCATCAAAACGGCATGGCTTTTTTCGATGCTCTGTTTTACTACTATTGGGAAGCACCTGCATAATTTTACAATATGGATTGTGGCGCCTGTGTGGTGCTTATCAAATAAGGAGAAGCCCATTATAAGAAAAAGAGAAAATAAATTTGTTGTTTATAAATATTGTAATAAATTGTAATATTGGACGACCTCTGTGGCGCGGCGGGCGAACGTTCTCCTGCGACGCAGGAGGTTGCGAGCTCGATTCCCGCCTCGGAAAAAATATTTGTGCGGTGTGCAGATATTTGTTCAGGGTGTTCTGGTTATTTTTTACATATAATAAAAAATATCTATCTATGTAATATATTGTATTAAGTATATAAGTTGTCTAGTAACTGCTTAGCTTGGGGCTAGATAATGTTATGTGAACTGTCCAGCATTATTTATTTATTTTATATTGTAAATAACTTGTCCAGGTGTTGGAGACAATGAAGGAAAATCTTCATTTTTTTTTTTTTTTTTTTTTCATCTGCATTCTGTCTTCACACCTTGAAGCAGGTTTGGTGTGGGTAATCGGGATTGTGCTAATAAACTATCAATTCCACAAATGTTAGTGTTTTTGTAAGACTAAAAGGCATGTTATCTTCTGTTGCAGTATCGACAAAATTCCCAAAGTCACCTCACCAGTTCTGGTGATTCACGGAACTGAGGACGAGGTCATAGACTTCTCCCACGGACTAGCTATATATGAACGCTGTCCGCGAGCCGTTGAACCATTGTGGGTGGAGGTAAGATAACATCATTTATATCACCCCTTTTGGTAGTGGTCACAATTTAATAACTGTTTGTATGCTTGTTCTAATATGAATATAGGAATGTTCAGTACATTAGCCTTGCATACAAGATGGTCAATCAAAATACTGCACATCTTAAAACACCTACTCAATGCAATGAACAATCAATCATCAATCTGGCCATCTGTTATGCTTGAAGGAAAACATTGGAAGCACATCCACAAACCATTTAGTGTATTCATGTAACATACTGCTTTATTTTGTATTATATTAAACGTAAACGCCCCTGTTTTGTCAAATAGTAAATTTGTGATGTGTCTCTACCTCATTAGTCCACAATTTGAACATACTACGCGAAATGGCAATTCAGTACATTAAAAAGTGACCCCAAAATCTCATCTACGAGGGCTGCACTAAAAGTATCGGGAATGGAATATTTCCACTGTTTCTGTCATATTAAAATCTTTTTAATTGAAAACTCCTTGGTTTTAAAATCGAATACCATTTATTTATTTAAAAAAAGATTCTCGTTCTTGTCACAAGGTTTTGTCAAACTTGTTTAGTCGTTGAGAAAATGGAATTGACTCGAGAAAATTCAAGAGCGATGATTTATTATGACTTTCGATGTGGTTTAACACAAAAACAGTGTGTTGACCGGTTGAAATCTGCCATTTTTGAAAGAAACGTCGTCATTTTTATTTTATTACATTTTAATGTGTTTTTTCGAGTTATTTCGTGTAATTTTAGTGGCATTTTAACCGGTGTAACTTGGATAAATGGCACATGTGTGATGTAGTGAAATTTGAGTGTATTGCGAGTCTTTTCGAAATGGTGGATTTTTTCCTGTAAAAACTCAGTTTTTCAGCCACAATTTAAACTGGGTTAGGACTAGACGGAGACTCTTAACGACTTGACTATAAAACTATAATAATTATATCACTTGACATTGGCTAAATTGTTGCAAATAATGCACAGAAGCCATTACCTAAGATAAGAAGAAGAAGTGTGTTGACCGGATGATTTCTGCATTTGGTGATGAAGCCCCATCCTAAACCAAAATTTATCGCTGGTTTGCTGAATTTCAACGTGGACGTGTCAAGCTCAGTGATGATCCCCGTCAAGGTCGTCCAAAAACGGCAGTCAACCAAGAAAACGTTGATGCTGTGCGTAAGCTGATCGAGGAAGATCGACATGTGACATACCGCGAAATTCAGGCAACTTTAGACATTGGCATGAGTCAAATACAAATAATCTTGCATGAACAATTAGGTGTAAAAGAGTTGTTTTCCGGATGGATACCGCATTCGCTCTGTGAAGAGCAAAAAGCGGCTCGCGTCACTTGGTGCGTCAGAACTCTCGAAAGATTCCACGCAGGATCCTCAAATGCTGTATACAACATCGTATCAGGTGACGAATCCTGGATATACGTGTACGAACCCGAAACAAAAAACCAGTCACGAGTTTGGGTGTTCGAAAATGAGTTAAAGCCAACAAAAACTGTACGTTCACGGAGTGTTGCAAAAAAATGGTGGCCACGTTTGTCTCCAAAACCGGCCATGTTGCGACTATTTCTCTTGAGGGACAAAGAACGGTTAATGCAAAATGGTATGCTAGCATTTGTTTGCCACAGGTCGTTTCTGAACTCCGTAAAGAGAACTGCAACCGCCGCATCATCCTCCATCACGACATTGCGAGTTCTCACACCGCGCACAGAACAAAAGAGTTTTTAAAGCAAGAAAACATAGAATTATTAGACCATCCGCCGTACAGCCCCGACCTAAGCCCTAATGATTTCTATACTTTCCCTAAAATAATGAATAAATTGCGTGGTCAGAGTTTTTCATCACCTGAAGAAGCTGTGGACGCCTACAAAACGGCCATTTTGGAGACCCTTACTTCCGAATGGAATGGTTGCTTCAATGATTGGTTCCAAAAAATCGAAAAATTTGACAAATTTCGCGGAGAATACTTCGAAAAGCAATAAATACATTTTTAAATAGTAATGTTGTGTCACTTCCTTGATTCCCGAAATTTTCAGTGCCGCTCTCGTATGCATAAATACTATTAATAGCAGTGGAGCCGCATGATAGAGCACAATCAATCTACTCTCACTACTAACGAGTAGGCCTCAACTTCAACTGTAGGAATATAAGATACCACACTCGAGACAAGAGACACAAGAGACTCGGATCAGAGATGCGGGTTCAAATAGGGCATAGCGCACGTTCGGGTGTTTGTTTTTCAAAATTTTAAAACTGTTGACTTAAGAACGTACTTAAGTACGAGTCGACATTATCAGCCTGCAAATGTCCACTGCTGGACATAGCCTCCCCCACAGAATGCCACGACGAACGGAAGACCGACCGGGACCGTTCGGCTCAAGAGAGCCGCCCCTGTCCAACGACTTTCTGCGACCTTTACTGTGTATTTGGTCATCTTCCTCTTGCGTCATCCGGTTTGTACTTACGAGTACATCCAAAATAATGACTCAAGTTGGAAACGGCTGTTCATAATCTGACGCCGTGGAGTATGCAGGCGTAAGAAATATTGTCTGCATTTATGCCTAGACTCTCAACAAAAGCAGTAACAGTAGTAACTGTTAGATACTGGAAACAAGCCCCAATTTCTACCTAACATAGACATGAGCCAAAACACAATACCAGTATTAATTAAAAAGAGAAACCTGAGCACCCATTACAAAGCGATAATGCCACACAGATTCATGCATTCAGAGCAGACCAGCAGGGTCAAAGTTTTAATTGCCTTTATGGGGAATGTAATGTATAGCTGATTTCTTAAATATTAATTTTAATACTTGTTACCTAACTGTTTCAGGGAGCTGGACACAATGACGTGGAGTTGTTCAACCAGTACTTGGAGAGACTGAAACGGTTTGTTTCAGTGGAACTGCTCAACTGACAAAGACTGCCGGCCCCTGGCCAAACTACTCAAGGTAACTTACATATCTAGTTTAGGTTTATTGATATAGATGTAATGCCAAAACCATTCTCTATTTACAATTCGAATGAATTAACTCTTTAAATGAGCGAAATGAGGGGCCTAAAGCGTACGCCGCGCCTCGCGGATACATCCTCTATTGAAAAGCAAAATATATGTTAGCTCGTGCAAAAAGTGGTGCTTACACAGTCCGTCAGCAGTATTATCAATGTATAGCTTCGCTCACTCGTATCGTAGCAACATCGTCGTACAAAATATTCAATGCTACATAAGCGTATGATGAGACTAGGCGCCGTGAAAAATAACAAATTTGCTGTCGCGAACTAGAAAGGTCTGAGCTCAGACCCATGAGCATATTAATTATATATACACTTAAATTTTAATAAGGTTATTTTATGACCGAGGAAACATATTTGACTATTTTGATTCAACTTGATGTTTTCTATTACAGGAGACGACCAAAATCCTGCGTCCACCGTGAGCTCCGGCACCTCAAGTTCGGCCACGGAGAGACTCCTCTAGCTAGCGGGGGCCGGGCCCAGCCGGGCCGGCCCCTCAAACAATTCTAAAAACGGCACCGGGAGCCCCCACATTAAGGAGAACGGTAAGTGCCCGCGCGGCAAGCCCTCGCCTCGGGTCGCGCTCGCGCACAACATCAGCATCAGCGTGACAGACGCCGACTCGCCCGCGCCCTCGCCCGGCGCGCGCCGCCGGCTGCACCTGCGCTCGCTCAGTGACGTGACGCCCGCGAGCCGCGCGCTCGTGGCGCGCGCGCGCAGCCACTCGGAGCGCTCGCCCGCCGCGTCGCCGCCGCGCGCGCGCACGCCCGTGCCCGCCGCGCCCGCGCCCGCCGCCGCGCCCGCGCCGCGCCTCGCGCGCTCCGAGCGCTCCTCGCCCGACCCGGCGGCGCGCCGCGACCCGTTCGCCGGCGACCCGTGGCGCAAGATGAGCTCGCTGGACGCGGACCCGTGGGTGCGCGCGGGCAGCCGCCGCGGCAAGTTGGAGCGGCGCGCGGCGGTTAGCGACCGCGCCGCGCAGTGCACGTGCTCGCCGCGCGTGTCGCCCGCGCGCGCGCCGCGACACCCGCCTGCGGAGGAGCCGCAGCGCCGCCTCGACAGGTGCGTGTCGCAGCGCGCGCTGTGCCCGCCCGCGCCCGCGCCCGCACCTCCGCCCGCTCCCCCGCCCGCGCCCGACCCGCCGCGCGCCGTGGATCCGCTGCTCGAGACCACGTGTTGAAAACAATAGATGCGCGTCGTCCCCTTTCGATGTACGAGTATTAATTAGTGCGAATTTTGTATCCGTTTAGCGTATAAGATTTCAAAATTATAATTGTATCATATTTGATTATTTGCATGGTGTATGTTCGGGTTCAGATATGATATGAATGATTCCATTTAATGTAATTATATTTAACTTTTGGCGGTTGTGCGTACAGATACCGTATTCATTATAGGTAATTTTTCATTTTTAGATTATATACAGGTTGTGGCAAGTTAATGGGACTTTCAGAGTAGGTAGGTAACTGAAAAAAGAACATTCTTCGAAAAAAGGAGAATTTAAAAGAAAGCAAAACATACATATGGGTTTTTTAAAACAGAATTAAAAAAATACTTTTTTACCTTTGGTTTCAGTTGGGTTCATTCAATCGACTCGTTCTTCTAACCAACAATGAAAAAAAATATGCATTTTTTTTAGAATTTACCTGAAAACAATACTTACTATAAAATAAAAGTTAGTTTCCCTGAGAGTCTCGCTAGCTTGCCACAGCCTGCATTAAACTTATTTTAGGATGGCGGCGCTATCCGGCGGTCGGAAGTCGATAGTCTAGTTCCTATCATTTTTGTTTTACTCACACCGAAATAAACGCACAAGTAAAGATGTGGGACAAAACAATTTATAATAAATATGCGTATTTTTATGCATAATTATGTACCTACCTATTTCAGAATGAATTAAATACCATGATTTAATTATTATTTTGTAAATATACATACATGCAATCGAAAAGACCAACATGCACAAAACATATGCTAAGGGTCACCGTTTTGTAATTTAAATACATTCATGAAACGTCATTATGTATCTTCGCAACAATTCTAGACGTTTCGAGAACCTTGTGGCTATGGAAAATTCTGAATTTAAAAAAAAACGGCGTAAAAAGACTATTCCCTGAACATAAACGGACCATTGAGATAACAATTGACAATAGAAGCGACTTAAGGAATATTCCACGCGTGGCGCCACAATGTACCCTAATTAAACGCGTCCATTTCGTAGTAAACATGTACCACAACAGCCCCTACAAGTTTCGCGTGAGTATTAAAATTAGAAACAGTACTTTTTCAGCGCAAATTTCTCAATTTATAAGATGTGTGGTATTTTTTTTAATGCCTAGTCACCTATTTATCTAGTAATTCTACGAATTTTCATTTTGTTAAAATAAAAAATTAAGTTGGTTGCTTTTTCATACAAACGTATTTGCACAAATATGGGCGAACAGAGTATAATTTTACACTGAAATGTCTGTTGTTGGCTTTTATATTGGTCATTATTTGCGGGTAATCATTTTTGGTTGAAGAAAACAAAGGACTAATACCGAAAATAACTTCGAAAATACTTGTATGGACTAAAATTTCGGTGTTATTTTCGCTATTAATCCACTGTTTTCTTCAACCAAGTATGATTTGCCGCAAATAATGACCAATATAAAAGCCAACAACAGTCATTTCAGTGTAAAATTATACTCTGTTCGCCCATATTTGTGCAAATACGTTTGTATGAAAAAGCAACCACCTTAACTTAATACACCAAATTTTTTGAGTTGAACTGGTAGCTAATTACAATCTGAGAAAAATCGTATGTACTGCGCTGGTAAAAGTATTGTTTTAGAATCGCGCAATTTGAACATAATATATTTCACGAATATGATGAACGCGTATTTCGGCTGTAAATTAACTCTTGAAACGTCTCGGCGAAGATACATCCTCCCGCGCTGCGACAAATACATTATAACTGCATTATATTGAAGTACTTTTATACGGTGTAATATTGAATGTAACAATGAGGTCTTTAAACATACATTCCAGTGGGTAGCCGGCCAGCTTTCTTGTCACGGGCTAAACTGCACACGTTAAGCGAATGAATGTTACATTCACAAATGAAAAACATTCAGAAACGAATCTCATTTTTTTTCTAAATAATTTATTTATTTACATTTCAATGAGCTTTTTTGATCAATGAAATTATTCTGTGTTTGTAAAATTCTTGTATTCGAGTCCCGATTTCAATCGACTGTGTAATATTTTCCTATAAATATGTTAATGTCTTTTTAACCTGTAACATTGTTTGAAGGCCTTCTAAAACAACTGATTTTATATATTTTTTAATAAAATTAAAATAAATTAGTATTTATTTCATAATGTGGTTTACAATAAAAGTTTAGTTCTAAAATTAAACTGTTTCATGTAATAAACCAGTCTAAATTTTCGTTTAAACTTGTAAATACAGGTTAAGGAAATTACAGGGTGTCGCAAAAACTTGCTTACTGAAAAGCTGGGGCTGTATGTGCCAGATTTATTTAAAATCTATTTTGTATTATTTCAATCAAATTTAATGTAATAAAACATGCGTTACAATGATTTATTATTATCTATATGGATGTACTTAAATAAACATAACTTATCGATGCATTGTTACTAAGTAAGGGTATGGACTGACTGTTGATACTACAAGCAGTGACTATTCGATATTTGTTTAATCTGGCACCTACGGAACAAAGGGCTCAAGGTCCGGCATTCTCAAACGAAATAGATTATAAATCTTACTTGTGCTATTTAACATACCTATCCATACTACTAATTCAGTTTTGATCCAAAAGAATCATTGAAGCTGATCGAATAATTTAAAATATACATATAATGCATTTCTTTTGATATATCTGTACATTGGCGACTTACTGTTTTTTGTCGCATCAATCTCGTTTTTAAGGAAGTTCATAAAAGACAGATTTATTAGTCAGATAATTCCTTGAAACATATTTTAATCACAGAGTAACATAAAATGCAATTGTTACACATAGTGCCATTAGTATACCTACTTCTTACTGTTATACTCATTTTATATTCTTATTTTTTCTATTAAAAATGTACTTATAATGTTGAAAGGCAAACAATGTTATGTGTATCTACCTACATGGGATGGATTCGTCTCAGTGAATAAATAAAATACATGTATTGTTTTAATTCTATATTGTATCATAACTTTTAAATATTAAAGTGCACATATCTCAACAAGGCTATTAATTTTAAACAAGTACAATTAAAATGGTTTATAATATTTTTGCCCTCGTGCGATTTCTTTACACTTTACCGCAGTAGTGCATAGGTAGGTGAACATCTTATAGGTACCTATTTACCACCCTTTTATTGCAATGGACGATTTCATCTCATTTATTTCTAAAAACGATTGTTTATCCTCACAATTCACTTGCGAGCAAAGTAGGTCGTAGGTATTTTATCAAAGAAAATTTTATGTGAAAAAAATTACAGGTCGGTTAGAAGGCACGGGCGCCGCGCGCCGACTGTACATGAAAAAAACGCGTGAACTGTTTCCTCGTCACACACAAGAGGAAAAGAACACGTAAATCACGTGTCCTTTTCCTCTTCCTCTGTTCACATGTTAGTCACATATTACCAAGTACCTATTTAAGTTTATTGCATGAAATATGTAAGTAGTTATTTTACTTATTTGAATGCATTGTTTAAAAAATCTAAGAGAAAATATACCTACAAAAGATAAACATTCACCCCTATAGTAAATTTTTGGCTCATTAGTTTCGGATGAGGCGGCGGGGCCTTATCCATAACAAACAACTGAGCCAAAAATGTTAAATATGCATCAAATAGGTACAAAAATAAATTGAATTGGTCTAGTCTAGCGGTTACTATGCAAGCTTACTTGTATAGCAGAACCCTCACCACGCGAGTCTGACTCGCATAATCGACCGGTTTTTATGTGTAACATCTTTCCTCACGCTTTCCTGCAATCTGTGGGAGTGATTTCGTGATAAGGGGCGGAAGTGTGTAACAGGAAGCACGCATATTTTTCCGAGCGGTTGGTACTATCAGCCATGTTGCTTATTACCAAGGAGCAGCGCGCTTTTTCTCAAAAGGATTAAAACATTTTTTTTTTTTTTTTTCAAAAGATTCGATTTTTTTTATAGAAAATCTATGATTTATTCAGATTCCGGTTAGGTGCCTACGCCTTGTGTAGCTGTTAAAATCACTACCCACAGTTATTAGAGTAGAATACACTTAGAAGGTGAATCTAGTTTTAATTCGTTGACTTTTATTACAGTTTGTTGACAGTTAGTTTCTATTATTAGACCACGAAATTAATAGGTTGAAGTGGCAATGATCAGCCATCTGGAGTGGCGACAATTACCAACGGGGCGACGGCCACGACGCGACGCGTGTAATATCTCCTTACCTCACCCGATCGATGGATGACATTGTAACGGCCGCAAGATGTCGGTGGATGGAGGCTAGCACTACTGTTCACCGTTGTATTCTGGGGCAGGCCTATGACCAGCAAAGGAAACCTGCTGCTGATGATGACTATAAGATCTACTGGTGTGTGTCTACCAATATAGTTGAAACTTTAGATAACAATGTAGAGTTTCAACAACATAGGTAGGTACGGGAAAAAAGACTAAACGGCTCAACTAGTTGAACCTCGTGGTTGAGCCTAGAGTCCGAAACGATACGCCCTAATCACTTCTACCTGCTGCTGCTGACGATGACTATAGGATCTACTGGTGTGTGTCTACCTATGTATTTGAAACTAGATACCACTCAATCACCTTTTATTTCGTGTTTAGGGCGTATCGTTTCAGACTCTAGGCTCAACCACGAGGCGCAACTAGTTGAGCCGTTTAGACGTTTTTCCCGTATTCGCAACTAGTTCTGTGGTGACTGTAGATTACAACAACAATTACATTTATTCATACAACCAGTACACAGCAACATAAAACAGTTACAAACACACAAAAAAAAACATTAAGAAAAACAAGCGTATGCGCATAGGAACGCTGCCATATACAGAGTTGTACAAAAAGCCCTGAGCATGTGCTGTGAACGAATTGTGAGATTACAAAGAAGTATATGTAAAGCTTTATTTTACTTTGATCGAAGGTAAAGGTACATATTGTGTTTACATTAAAATGTACATAATGTAATTTTTTTTTTTGTGTTGTTGTTTCGTGCCATTTCCGTTCGTCAACCGAGGTCCGTGCTGAAAACCAGCGCTGCAGTGTAGTACTGCAGCATTATGCTGAGCACGGACCCTTTTTGACAGCACTATACACGGCACAGTTTATATTATAAATTGTACCGTGTATGGTTTTTATCAAAATAAACTTTTACTTTACTTTACTTTACTTTTTAAAGCCATCGAACCAAAACTACTTGATAAGTTGGATGCCTAGTTATTATTTTTACGCTTAGTTACTATTTCGGCAATCTTTAATTTTATTAATTTTATTCATGGCTAAAAGGTGTATAGTACAGTTTACATTTTCTCCTTTATAAAATCCGAAACCATCTCCGCTATTTCAGCTGAGGAATTTAAAACGAATGCGTGTTCTGCATCAACTTCTTTCATCTTGAGATGTGGCTCGAATTGCCTCAACTCATCCATGAATTGAACGGGCACCCATGCGTCTCTCGGACTGTACAACACATTGGTACAACCCTTGACTATTTCAAGTACTTCAATGTTCAATCTCTGCACTTTGTCAATTTCTTCGTAACATAAGAACAATACTTTTTCTACCACATGTGGCCTACAAAGCTTTAATATTGACTCCGAAAAACTGAAAGGGAAAGAGTTCCATTTCAAGTAAATGCTAATAAGCATATTTTTAAGGAAATCTGGGATTATATTTACCAAAGTTATTAGCATCATAAAAAAGATATGCAGCCTTCTGACAACGTTATTAAAAAAATTACCATTTTTGCTTTTTGCCAATTTATGTACAGTGGGAAAGAGCAGGTTTACAGAAGATATTCTTGGGACCAGACTTTTGTTATTGTGAAGCATTTCTAGAATTAGCCACGATCCGATGGAGTGGCCAATTAGATGCAACTTACTATCTTTATCGATATGATTGCTTATGAAGTCAAGTTTATGTTGGATTTGACCTTCTAAGTTAAATAACTGCTCTTGTCCTTTTAACTCGTTTGACCGCTGATCTGGCACCTCTTCGTGACCCGCTTGACCTGCAAACAGATGATAACGGTATTTATTGTTCATAGAAACTAAGGTACTTCCCTACTTTGGATATTATGGATTTAAAACGAATAACCAGACAAGGGTAGTTCCTCTCGAACCACGCATAATGTAGGATTTTAGTAGTAGTAGAGCTTTTTTGTGAAAGAGTTCGTCCGGGGAAGTACTACCACCATACCTATTTCTGCCGCAAAGCAGTAGTGCTCGCATTGCTGTGTTCCGGTTTGAAGGGTAAGGGTGCCGGTGAAATTACAGGCACATGAGACTTTTCATCTTTATGTCTCAGGGTGGCGGGCGCAGTGCATTGCCACATAGGTTGCGTCGTAGGTGGATGTGACCTATGAGGTAATGCACTGTTCATAGGCAGAGGTTACCGCTTAACATCAGGTGGGCCTCTTGCTTGATACGTCAACCAAGTAGTATAAAAAAAAAAAAAAAAAAGGATTTCAAAGTTTATCAAGTCTACATTAGCTGTCGTTACTAGTAGATTAGAACGCGCTATTGCTGTCATTGTGGAGGTCATCTAAAGCCATGCGTTGTGGTCAACGCAATCTATACAAGTAATTAATTTTGTAAAAATTAAAAGAAAACCCTCAACGCAATGAAACGGCTGAACTGATCTTGATCAAACATAGCTAAGAACACACCCGACAAATTCACCTTTCAAACAAAGAAAAAACTAGAAATCGGTTCATCCGTTCGGGAGCTACAATTCAATTCATTTATTTCAGGCAACAGTGAAAAATATACATTGTACCTAGACAAAGGCCCATAGTAATATATACCTTACAACTAATATACATATTAAGATATTTATAACTTATTCTAACACACGTGTGATCGCCGACGCGTCGCGGCCCGGGGATCACGTGACAGACGGCCCTTGAAACGCCGGAACTTCACCCCTTTCAGCTACGAGGCGACAGACAGACACGTCAAACATATAACACCCCGTCGTTTTTGCGTCGGGGGTTAAAAATAGAAACATGTATTAGCAGCGTTTTATGAAAGGGTTAAAAAAATTACAAACTATGTAAAGCCTAGGTAGGTAGTTAGCTGTGATAATGTTTCCTTTAATTGAAATTACAAACTATGTAAAGCCTAGGTAGGTAGTTAGCTGTGATAATGTTTCCTTTAATTGAAATTACAAACTATGTAAAGCCTAGGTAGGTAGTTAGCTGTGATAATGTTTCCTTTAATTGAAATTACAAACTATGTAAAGCCTAGGTAGGTAGTTAGCTGTGATAATGTTTCCTTTAATTGAAATTACAAACTATGTAAAGCCTAGGTAGGTAGTTAGCTGTGATAATGTTTCCTTTAATTTCATTATGGTACATGTAGCTATTTGAAATACTTTTCAGGTACCTACCTAGGTAGTGGTTTAGGCTTAGTAAGTATCTACGTGGGGACACTTGAATCTAACAATAATGACCACTTTAAAGCTTCATAATCAAAGAAACTTATACTTAGCTGTATCTAAAAAAGGTGCATGAAACCTTTATTTTATTAAGTACTTTTATTATATTTTAAATTTTATGTAACGATATCCCAAAGGAATTACCTAGTTAAAATTGATACATTTTTTAAATCCCTACTTCATGAGGAAAAAAACATTTTGTTGTTTTATTTCTAAACTTTGTACCTAGGCTAATTTGTATTAGGTAGTACCATGTAAAATTTCAGCATGGTAGTACTATTATAGTGTACGATTAAGTACCTAAAAAGCTCTGACTACGGACGAACAGACAGGCGGACATGGCGAAATTAGGTGGGTTGGTAGGTAGTAGGTGGGTAGGTGGGTAGATAGGTAGGTACCTAGAAACATGTGATTGATACAAAGAAAAAGCCCAAGATCCATCGGCAGAACTGTACCTACCAACTATACGAGGATTACCTACAAAATAGTCACCTCTACCAAAATGTTTGATCAGCGATCAGTGTCCTACTTCTCAAACAAGTTACAAGTTACAAGCTACTATTTTAGTTCACCGTTAGATGGCACCTGCCTTGGTGGTCGGCTAAGTAAAACATTTTACGAGCGTGCGTCTCTGGAACTAACTACCTATCTTCAACTTGAAATATGGTTTCTAGGGTTAAACGTACTAACAAGTTTCTACTTGTTTACACAACTAGGTACAGTAGATAAATGTGCCTCTAAGCTACCTACATCTCTGTATCCATTTCGTAACAAAATCTTGGTATGTATTGTAGTTTTTAAAAACCTTGCCCACTCATAAAATTGTTACTAACTTTTTTCTTCTTTATAATTGTCGTCGCATGGCTTGTGCATTTGCCATATTCAAGTACTTATAATAAAATGTATTATTGTGTTTTCAATATAATTTGCTACGTTACAATCCTTCGAAGTAGTCAAAGTCTCAGTCAAGTCATGTTTTAGTAAAACGGCCACCGTTTCACAAAAACTTTGGTAGACAATTTCCACCAATTCGAAAAGTCACGCAATACACTTCTATTTCATTTCACTACACTTTGTGCTCTATAGACGAGCTACATTGGTTAAAATTACACCAAAATTACACAAAACAACTAAAAAAAACACTAGGAAATGAAATAAAATAAAAGTACATGACATCTCTTTTCAAAAATGGCGGGAATGGATTTTAAATTTAGGTGTGTTTTTATACATCACGACACGATACGAACGTGACGGAAATTACAACAACTGTATTTTGTGCGATTTGAAAGCATTAAGCATGCTCTGGTAATAATTCTGCTTAGGTACCTACTTTACATATTTTTTAAAAATGTAAAACAATCTACTAGATTCCTTATGGACCGCGAGTACCGCGACCCACATTTATTTTGATTTTGCCGTTACCTACGCACGACTTTCTCCGTCGATTACCATAAACCTAACCGTTAATTACACAGATTGAAACGTAAATAGGCTATAAATGGTACCAGAAGCACAGAATAAATAATAGTACAAGCCAGAAGCTAAAAAACTTGTTTGGTGTACCGTTTAGCCGTTACGAACCAAAGACTTCTATTAAAACTGTGTAGAACATGGAGTGGACTGTGGACTGTCCACTAATGATCGAAATTTGTCTCTAGCCTAGTACCTACCTAGTAAGGAAAAAAAATAGTCAAATAGGAATCATTTCTAAAATTTATTATCGTTGATTTTGAGGTTCTTTCATTATAATACGTTTTTTTCTTTTATAAATAGGCCCTGATTTAAGTAATTGTATGTAAGTTTATGTGCCATAGCAACCTCAAAGAAACATTCAGCATAGGTGGTCGCTTTCGCTAGTGGCGCGAAATTCATTTGTTTCGTGTTTTTTGATCATCACAGCTCATCAACACTTCTTCAGGTAGCGAAAACTATGTTGCCGGTAATTATATGACCTAACACACAAGTTTTAATACCTACATTTTTAATAATTACCTATCACATAAATATCATTAGTGGCTATGAATGTGCTTGAAACAAAAAAACACTTCAAATACCATTGAAGCACAATCGTAGCTAAACTAATGATATTTATGTAATACTATAAATTAAAACTTGTGTGTTAGGTCATATAATTACCGGCAACATAGTTTTCGCTATCTGAAGAAGTGTTGATGAGCTGTGATAAGCAAAAAACACGAAAAATATTGAATTTCGCGCCACAAGCGAAAGCAACCACCTTAGGTTTAGCATAGGTGTTATAGGTTAAACTACCTGTTATCGTAACTTACCAATAACACAGACTGGTACTTTAGTATTTTCATGTAGTGCTGTTCCGAATTCAGTATAGAAGTCCGCGATTCCCGGATTACCAGAAATACAGACGATAACATCTGAGCCTTTACTGTTAAAAGGTGATCCCCAAGTAATAAGATGGCTTTGTACTTGATTAATTGTTTTGTACATGTTTTTCATGTTTATTTTTGTAAAATCTTTAGATACAAATTTTACACGAGTACTTCCAACCGATCCGGTCTCCGCTACCTTTATCTTATCTATGATGCATATAACGCTAATGTAATCTACCTAATTTAAGGTGGTCGCTTTTCCATACAAACGTATTAGCACAAATATGGGCAAACAGAGTATAATTTTACACTGAAATGACTGTTGTTGGCTTTTATATTGGTCATTATTTGCGTCAACACATATTTGGTTGAAGAAAACAGTGGATTAATAGCGAAAATAACATCGAAATTTTAGTTCATTTATGTCAGTGTGTGAGTGTACACTGACAGTGTCACACACATAGCCGCAGATTAGATAACAGTAACATGTCACTTACACGCGACGTTGTCAGCTCGTGACTTACGCCGGCTAAGCGCTGTTGCCGCTTCGATCTGTCATATCATAATTAGCTCGGATAGAAAATATTAGAAAAACAAACATTTAGGATTGGACATGTGTATGCGAATCAGCCAGACAGCCGGAGGCCGCAATGCATTGCAAGGTCTCTACATATGAACTTTGTATAAATAATGGGAGAAAATTAAATTACAAACAACTAGACAGAAATTACAGACAAATATAATATTATCTTAATTACGTAAAAATTAAATTAAATACTACTAGCTGATCATAATTACCTATATATTTACGCACAAGGTTTTTTGAACTGAGACCTCACGAATACACACGGTTTAGGTAGGTTACCTTATTTATTTCGAAAAAATATCTATGTACATCCACATGTGGTTCGAAAAGTTAGACCTTCAACGTCGTTAAAATTCCTAGAAACGGGAGGTCAACAAAGAATGTTATACACTGGTTGTTATTTTATAGAGTAGGTACCTACAAGTTTCAAGATTCATAAATTTTAGACTTTTCCCAGTATTTGTATCATAAAAGCTACAAACGTAAAAAAAACAGCGTTGTAGGATTAGTGGAAGTACCCTAGAGGTTTTGTTTTTTTACATTTTTGATTTACCCTAACATCTCAGAAACTAAAATAGTTTTGAAATGTCGAAGCGAGGAACTTTCATATGACACCACATTTGATCTGATATTCTCACTTTTTTTTACCTCCTCTTGGACCCCAATATCTCAACAACCCCCCGACCGATATAGCTCATAACCTTACCAACAAATTGTACCAATACTATCACCTCCCAATCAAATTTCATGAAGATCGGATTAACGGTTCGGAAGTTATGCTCGGACAAACATACATACATACATACATACAAATGCCAATTCTTCCAAGTTGAATCAGAGAACTCGCTTCGCTCATTCAATATTAAAAAAAAAAAACATAGTATTGCCTTGTTTCAGTCGAAGTCAGTTCTGTGTAGGTAGGTGAAACTACAATCTTCAAACAAATTCGTTGAAATGATTCCTAGGGGTCTTATTCATTATAATTGCCAGTTAGGGTCTTCGGAAGATTCAGATATGCAGGCCCAGGGTGGGTATTGAACATTTTGCCTCCTGCTTAGAAGACAAGAGTTCATCTTACTATGACATGTTATGTCTGTTCGTGTATGTCACAGCCACTTTTTTCCGAAACTATAGGATCTATGCTGTTGAAACTTGGTAAGTAGGTGTATTCTGTGAACCGCATTCAGATTTTCACAAAAAAATAGAAAAAAACAAAAAAAAAATGGGGGTTCAGTTCTAAGTATTAGTACTTAGAACTGAAACTCAATTTTTTTTTTCATCAAACCCGTTGGTGTGGGGTATCTATGTATAGGTCTTCAAAAATGATATTGAGGTTTATAATATAACTTTTTTCTAAACTGAATAGTTTGCACGACAGACACTTCCAAAGTGGTAAAAAGTCCCCCCCCCCCCAACCCCGTAACTTCTAAAATAAGAGAATGATAAAACAAAAAAAAAATGTACATTACCATGTAAACTTCCAACGAAAATTGGTTTGAACGAGATCTAGTTAGTAGTTTTTTTTTAATACGTCATAAATCGTAAACCATCCAAGAACTTTGATATTATGTTACTTGCTGCTACGGGACCCTTCATGGGCGACTCCGACTCGCACTTGGCCACTTTTTTTTTTAATTTCCATAATATTATTTGCATGCAATGCATATCAGCCGGCCTAGCCAAAAGACATTCGCTTCGAAGCGATTCCATTCCTTTCTAGGCGCTAGTCCAGATGGTACGTTCCTAAGCACTAATTTATTACTAGTAGGTAATTGTGTTTATACTGTACTAGCCATTTCACCGCAGCTTGGCAAACAAACAAACAAACAAAACAACAAAGTTTACATATTTACAGGGAATTAATTTTGTAAAACTTAAAAAAAAACCGAACGAAATAAAACGGCTGAACCGATTTTGATCCAACAAAGCTAAGAACACTCCCGACAAATACACCTATCAAACAAAAACAAAAAACGATTTCGGTTCATCCGTTCGGGAGCCACGTTGGGACATACAGACACACACACACACACACAGACACGTCAAACTTATAACACCCCTTCGTTTTTCGTCGGGGGTTAAAAAATACAAAATAATAGTGAAGATAAATAAAAAAACATAAAAAAGATAAATATTTTATACATAGTGTAATACAAATTAACAATCTTTTTTTTTAAGGAGAATTAGCCTTTTTGAAATGCAATCCTTTCCCTCATTGTCTCGCAAGTCGCAAAGGCCTCGAAATTAAAAATAATATAATTAATTTTTATTGAATGGGTTATCCTCTCTTTTAACCCCCGACGAAAAACGAAGGGGTATTATAAGTTTGACGTGTCTGTGTGTGTGTGTGTCTGTCTGTCCCATCGTAGCTCCCAAACGGATGAACCGAAATCGTTTTTTTTTGTTTGAAAGGTTTATTTTTCGGGAGTGTTCTTAGCTTTGTTTGATCAAAATCGGTTCAGCCGTTCAGCTTTGGGGTTTTTTTTTTAATTTTTACAAAATTAATTACTAACTCAACTATAATCTGGACCTCTTCAAGGCTAGAGTGAATAGGTGCCTTCTAGACCTTTGTGCTCCATCTTCGGCCGCATCGTCACTTACCAACAGGTGAGATCGTGCACAAACAAAGGTCTATCAATGTTAAAAAAAAAAAAAAAAAAAAACTTGTTGAAAATAGGGTCAACTGCGGATTTCCTCAATGAAGAATTGTTACTTCGTCGGCTTTATTTCTCAAACTCAAGACATCACAATAATGGAAATGGAGCGCGACGAATTATTCCCATTTGTCACACTGATCTGTCCCCCCTAAGGTGACAGTTAGAACAAAAAAGTTGGATCTGTCCCCCTGTTGCGTGATTGGGTGATGGCTGGTACATTTGCGTGTAATTTTAATTTTAATTTTAGATTATTGTATGGAACCCTTCGTGCTAGAGTCCGACTAGCACTTGGCAGTTTTTTTTTTATTTTTTATGATACAAATTGGCAAACTAGCATACGGCCTGATGTGAAGTGGTCACCGTCGCTTATAGACACCGGCAACACTGGGGGTAATTGTCGATGCGCTGCCTACCCTGAAGGAATTTATGACCATTTTTCATGAAATAAAACATGGTTACGTACGACATGTACGACACGGGAAAACCTCAGATGGAAGCTCATTCCATAGTTTATAGGCACAGAATAAATAATAGTACTTTATGGGGAAGAAATGATCTCGAGAAACGAGTCGTTCGAGAAACCCAGGGTTCTATGATGTGCGGATGAGCTTTGTCACGGTGCCGGGAAGAGCGATGGTAAAATCTCGATGCGAGGATGAGATCGGAAAGCTCGTCAGAACATTCCCCGTTGTAGAGGCGGTAGATCACGCAAAGAGATCCGATAGCTCTGCGTTGGCTAAGCGGTTCTAGAGTATCGGAGAGCTTGGGGTCACCGATGATGCTAATGGCTCTTCTCTGTAAGGAGTCAAAACGAAGCAGCTGGTACTTGGGTGCCCCGTGCCATAGATGGGAACAGTTTCTACGTGCGGCCTTACTTGTGCTTTGTAAAGCAATAGCCATTTATGCGGCGTAAAATAAAGTTTCTATGTGCATTATATTATGGGGGAGGCCTATGCCCAGCCGTGGACTTCAGTTGATGATCTATCAATAAAAGCTGAAAGTAAATAAATCTTTAGAAAAAAAAGCGGCCAAGTGCGAGTCGGACTCGCCCATGAAGGGTTCCGTAGCAGCAAGTAACATAACATAAAAGTTCTTGGATGGTTTACAACTTATGATATATTAAAAAAAACTACGTACTAGATCTCTTTCAAAACAATTTTCGTTGGAAGTTTACATGGTAATGTTCACCATTTTTTTTGTTTAGTTTTATCATTCTCTCTCTCGCAAACTATTCAGTTTAGAAAAAAATGATATTAGAAACCTCAATATCATTTTCGAAGACCTATCCATTGATACCCCACACAGGTTTGATGAAAAAAAAATGTGTTTCAGTTTTAAGTATGGGGAACCCCAAAAACTTATTGTTTTTTTCTATTTTTGTGTGAAAATTAGTTTCGGAAAAAAGTGGCTGTGACATACACGGACAGACAGACATACATGACGAATCCATAAGGGTTCCGTATTTTTTTTTTTCGGAACCCTGAAAAACTACTTCATAGCTAGGAATTTATACCCAATACAACATAAATACATACATAGACACACGCCTTTTTCCCCGAAAGAGTAAGCAGAGCCTCTCATGTGCCTCTTTTCACTGTGGGTTGCACCATCGTGGGAAATACACGTGACAAGTGGTGAGCTCATCGCCGCCATTGCTTCCCACGACTGACTCTGCTAATGCTTTCTTCCAGTATAATACATTCCTGAAATAAGCTAGCAGTCAGGAACTACAAGCTAACTACAAGTCCAGGTATAAGACTTAATAAAATTAGTGTGCTGATGAAAATGAGCCTAAGCACGGCCAGTTTACTATTATCCATCGAGGAGTTCCGCTGTCCACGTTCCGTCTCCATCATCAGATCAGCTCGCTTTCACCATAGTATTGTACTGTCATCGGAACTAGATAGGTACGAGTATGCCAAATTTCAGCTCAATCGGATATCGCAGGAGACACCATTGTTGCCACCCGTGAAATATAGTAGTAGTAGAGCTTTTTTGTGTGAGAGTTCGTCCGGGGAAGTACTACCACCATACCTATTTCTGCCGCAAAGCAGTAGTCCTCGCATTGCTGTGTTCCGGTTTGAAGGGTAAGGGTGCCGGTGAAATTACAGGCACATGAGACGTTTCACCTTTATGTCTCAGGGTGGCGGGCGCAGTGCAATGCCACATAGGGCGCGTCCTAGGTGGACGTGACCTATGAGGTAATGCACTGTTCATAGGCAGAGGTTACCGCTTAACATCAGGTGGGCCATCAGCATGTTCCGTCATTCTAGTAGTATAAAAAACAAAAAACATTCTGAATGCAATGCTTGACTTGTTGCTGAAAATACCGAAATTGATATATGTGTGCCTATAATATTTGAGGAGTTCCCTCAATCTTCATGGATTCCATCATCAGAAAAACATTTTAATGAAAATGGCACCAATCTGGAAGTATATCATGTAATTTTTTTTCCTAATCGTTACGTAAATGGTATATGAGGTAACAAACATAATAAAAAACTCTGGAATTGATAACCTCCTCCATTTTTTGAGGTCGGTTAAGAATCGAGTACCTACTTTTTGATTTGAAATAAGGACACACCACAACACTCACTTCACAAACATAATATTGGCTGAAGCAGAATCAGTGTATTTTGTAGATCATTACAAAAACATTTATAAAAAAAAAATAGTCTGGTATCGAACCCAGTACTGTGGTTTTAGTGTCGAGAGATCTAGTCACTGGTTCACAAAAAAAAAGTAAAAAAAAAATACAAAAAATATAGGCAGTATAGAATCGAACGCAGTAACGTGGGTTCAGAAGTTCTGAGTCGACAGTCCAAGCCGCTAGTCCAACTATTTTGAAATTCGCGCGCCGAAATTAGCTTATAGTTCTAATACAATAATATCCTTGACTGTGTGCGTGAGTAGGCTTTCATATTGCTCGGAATTTGCTCGGCACAAGTATGTTAAAACTAGAGACTAAAATAACCTGAAATATAGCTAGGTACATAGCAAATAAACCACCATTTGCGTGAACGTTAGTGTTATGACATAATATACACATTTTAATTCATAAATACATAAAATACTTCAAAATTTGGCAACAGCGCCATCTATTGACGCTGTCGTGCCTAGCTGACCACGAGGAACAACCTTAAATTATTGAAGGACCAACCATGGAGGTATAATAGTATGGAGTGAGTGCTAAAATAGCATAGAGTGTTCCTTCTTTCTCCTATCCTAGAAGATAGCTTGCTATCCTACGTTAGAGAGAAACAAGTATATTGTCACACGACAGTCGTTTTTCCGTTCCGTACCCTGAATATTGGCACCATGCCTATACATCTTCGTAGATTGTTACCATGAATGTAGTAGTAATTTGACATTTGGCCTGGTACGAGTTACACAAATAAGAACAGATAGATATATGCTTGTCTCATTCCAACACATGAATACATTCATTTAAAAGAAAGAGACTGGTATAATCGATACCGTTTCGTTTTTAGTCTTAGTTCCATGCTTTAGTTCATCTTCCTAGGGACCAACCAATCGTAGACGATGATAAAGCGGTTTTACATAGATAGAATAACTTTTACCAGCAGCAGGGTCCTTCCCATCAAGCCAGCCATCATGCCTGAGTGCTGCCAGCTCCAGCATGCCAAGTATCGGGACGGAATATTATTCGGTAATTCGGTATTTTGGTTTCCAAATCGGGACAATTATCTACCTATAAAATAAATACTAAATATCCACCAACTTATCTGTAGAATGAAATGTATTTTGATGATATAAACCTAAAATACATTTCATTATGTTGGTGGATCTGTACAGACCGTTCACCATAAGTTGGCACCTGCCATGAAGTATTTACAGGTGCCATCTTACGGTGAACGAGCTGTAGTAGTTCTGTGAACGGTAGATTTCGGGACATCGGAGGCCTGCAATGCTCTAAGACTTCGGGAGGACAAACGTTTATAAAACTATGCATCATGTCGAGCGATAATGATCAAGCAAAGAACCCAAAAAGGGCATTTTTTACAATAATTACACAATATTCGGCTAAGTTAGTCTATTTGGGCTTCTATAAGTACAGATGTATCTAAGTATGTATGTGGGTATGTATATTGTATGTTTGAGAAAGAAACATACGTACCTATGTTTATTTCTCCACGACCACCAAAACCCCACTCAATAATCTGTCCCGTGGACCGGGTGTCAATACTTCGAATATTTTATGTTCGTCGGCTATCCAACCTTGATCTTCGTATTCTCTTGGTAGAATTGTTATGTTGTTAATTTCTGTATAGTATTACTAAGTCCATGGAATAAACCAGTCTGCAGGTAATCACTACGTTATACTTCCATGACTCACTGCCAGTTCCATGGACTTGTATAATAAGTCCATGGCCAGTTCATCTGTGCTCACTACCACAGACAAACAGATATGCTAACTACAGCTCGTTCACCGTATTTTAGCACCTGTAAATACTCCATGGCAGGTGCCAACATACGGTGAACCTTATAGTATGGGCTACTATATTCATGAGTATGGGCAGGTAGAGCTGTTCTGTGGTATGGGCGACTCATGGAAGTAATAAGAACTACTTCTAGGAAGATTAATGCTATAAACGGATGAATTGTTCTTCTTCTGAGGTGTCTAGCTAGGCCTCCATGGTGTATTTACGTAAGACTACGTGGACTAATACGTAGTATTTATTACTACTATGCAACCATAGTTTTTTTGTATATTATTGCACCCATTGTATTACTAAACAACTGTACCGGAGTTCACCGCATAGAGAAATTTGTTAGTTCACAGACTTCACCGGACCAAAAACTACAATATCTAAATACCACCGGACCGCGGTATTCCGTATCCGTAATATATTTGGTTGGAAGGAAATACAAATCAAATTAGTTCCGCTTTTGGAAAATGAGTGCTGATAAGAGAAAAGCCCTCTTCATTTGTCTCGGTAAAACGTTTACACTTTCTCATTGGCTCATCTCTCTTTGGTTTTCTTATTTTCGCTTGATCAATGATCACGCACTGATAATAATCTAGGTACTTACTTTTTTGTTTGACGATAATTATTCAGCATTTGGTATTCAAATCTGTTTTCAGGAAACATTTGCAGATCGCCAATAGCAGAAGGCGTATTCCAGAAAACCGTAAATGATTTGAATCTGGGAGAACAATGGGAAATCGACAGTGCTGCTATTGGGGGCTGGCATGTAGGGAATCCTCCCGATTGGAGGGCCTTAGATACAATGAAGAAACATAACGTACCCTATAATAATCACGCAAGACAAGTGAGAATATTTTAGTGTTGCTGCTAGCACCCAACCAAGGAATTGCCTATATTATAATAGAATCCATATTTTAGTGCTTTGATCGTTTTAACCTGAGCAGAATCGAATGGGCGTGCAGCCCACAGTCGATGCATTACCTAGTCCTAGTAACAAATAAAAGGATTACCTTTTATTGTAGACCTGGCAGTCATACCATGCCAATTGCTCAGTAGCTTATGCAAAATCCTCAGCTCATGTGCACTGCAGTCACATGCACTGGGGCTCAAATTATTTCTCCACTTATTATACCTACTTTCCTTTTCACATTTTAGTTGACATCGGAAGACTTCAACCATTATAATTTCATTTTCGGAATGGATGAGGAAAATATGAGGGATCTGAAAAGGAAGGCTCCTAAAGGCAGTACAGCTAAGCTTCTTCTCTTCGGCGATTATGATCCAGAAGGTGATAGAATCATAAGGGATCCATACTATGTACGTATCTGCCTAAAATAATAACTGCAGCTGTATCATTTATCACAGTCAATTTTCATGATTATGTTAATTTCTTACAGGACAGTGACTCCAAAGGCTTTGAAAAGTGTTATCAACAGTCAGTGAGATGTTCTAAGGGGTTTTTGGAACATCTTGAAAACAAAGTTACAAACAATCAACAAAGTTGAACAAAGTTAGATTTAGGTTTGAAATAAATCAACAAAATGTTATAAGTCATTTTATACTTACCTAATAAAATGTTGAATTTATTCTTATATTTCTTTAGCACTTAGAACATACATAAATGAAACAATTAGGTGTATTATTTATTTATTTATAATACACAGGCAGCTCTCGGAGCTGATACGAGTATATCTTAGTCCTTATCAGTGCACTTTAACAAGTCTATTTTTGAAAGAATGCCACGTATTATGGTGCTCTGCAGTCTGGATGCAGTAACTTTCATTAGGGATAATATCATTTGATCTTCTAGAAACCTAATTGATATAGGTATTGTAAATGTGCACTAAAAATAATACTTGATTTTCTTTAATTAATGGTCTTTCCTACAACGATAATGATATTTCAAAATGAGTGACAGTGTAAATGTATTGTAAATGTGCACTAAAAATAATACTTGATTTTCTTTAATTAATGGTCTTTCCTACAACGATAATGATATTTCAAAATGAGTGACAGTCCTACATGGATTTGAAACACTAGAAAACAGTGAACACCCCGTGAGCAGTGAGTGAGCCACAGGCGACCGTGGCCTGGTAGGGCCTGCAGCGAACCAGAACTGACACCTGCACACCAATATCCAATACCTAGCCTCTGTAATATAAAATCAAAAGAAAAATGTATAGCTGAAAACAAAAATATTGATTTATTTGTCTCAGGTTAATCACCAGTTATTAATTATTCAGATTAAATCATCATCTAAATACATGCCAGTTCATTATCATAAGACACTTTTCATTAAATAATGGTTTATGTCTGTGTTATGGTCTGTAGATAATCAACATTATGCATCAGTATATGATAATTTTAAAGGTGTTTGTGGAAGTTACTACAGTAGTATAGCATTATGTTATCTGTGATACAGTGAAGTTGACATGAAATGGGAATATAATTTAATTTAGAAAATGTCTAGTCGGTGTCGGTGGAACATGACACATAAGAAAAAATTGTGGAAACTAAAGCCACAGTAGCCACAAATAAAAGAAGAAGAAGGAGAGGTGGTCGCTGGACCACTTCTGCTACAAGCACGACTACCCGCACCAAATCTGCTCATAGTCTGAAGACTGATTGCAGATGAAAATAAACAAAAAAAAAAGTCTAGACAAACACCATAAATGTTTTTAAAAGTAATCTTGATTCACTTTGACATCATTAGATTGAAATAGTAATTAGCATTGAAACCATTGAATAACTCAAACTCGTTAACTTTGTAATCAGCACAGCACATATCTCTTGCCAGACAACTTCTATGGAACCTGTCTGGTACATGACTATTTTTCAATGATTCAATGAACCAAATTAATGTTGATTCAGAACAATATTCCTCAATACTCTTAACAAAAAATAGATCTCGAGTGGTCAAAACAACTTTTGATAACAGGATTTTACAGTCATCCTTTTCATTTTTGATAATTGGTCCTTCATTTTTCACAGGAGCTGGTTTTACTGTAGATATTTTTTGTAGTTGACATTCTTTTGTTAATTCCACTGGCTTGCAGTTATCTAGCCAAGGTAATTCAATATGATCAAATCGAGTATCATTCAGGTACACAGGAATTAGAGCAGTTTCTTCATACGAATCTGAAAAAAAAAGCATTAATCCGGGGTCAGTATTGTTTTTGGGTGTTTTGATACCTACTTCTAATAATCAAGCAACTAACACCTACTAGGTAGATAGGGCTCTTGTTAATGGCCGTTACTAACAGATGGTGAAAAAGAATGAACCGGTGCGGAACAGCAGGTACATTCTCTAAATCTAGCTATAGCAATGTAACCATACCATACCAGCCAATGGGATATCTGGTGCATGAACAAATATTCAGACCATTGCCATAATTTATATTGTTCTTGATGCATTCATACCTACATAAAGAATACATTAATTGCAGGGAAAAACGGACTTACCGTCAACAAGAGCCCTTCATGGGGATCGGGGAGGAACATAGCATGTTTATTTTACGCACCACCTACCTAGCTATCTACTACATAGTAATGAGGTGTAACCGCCGCCGCCGTAACACGAATAGAAAACATACCTGGGAGTTCGTCATCACTGTCAAGAAGGTTAACAATATCTCTCGCCCCTCTCTGCGTCTGTTTCATTCTTGATTTCATGGTCAAAAGGCAATCTATTCCCTAGTTCAAAAACTAACTCTTGTTCAAAGGGTGCAGGCACACGGTGCAGTGCCGCACTCAAGGTCAAGATGCAACAACAATCACAGTTAGGAAGGGGAGAAACCTATGTTATTAGGTAGTATATTCTTGGTTCGGACGTTACAGCTTAGGTATTACAATCAATTAACAAAACAAAACTTCGGAGGAAGGACGGAAGGAAATTATCACGAACTAACACAGACAAACAGATGTAAATATAGAAAATAAAAGCAAAACAATCAAGTAACGGCCGGCAGAAGATATTTTCACACCGAAACGTTGCTGTTATTTCTGGAAACCATGGACTTACTACCCAAAGGGCCCGCACGCTGCTATGATGACGAGAAACGGGCCGAGCGAGCGGCATCATCTCTGTCGGTACTCTGTCTCTTTCTAATTTACATAGCGTAACAAGGTTCAGTTCATCAAAGGTTACCTGGAAGAAATCGCTTTCAGCGATAAGGCAGCCTATTGTAATGTAAATTTGATTTAGTTTATCATTTTTGTGTTTTATTTTATTGGTGTACAATAAAGTGATAATCTATCTTTCTATCATCACCAATTATTAGATAAATGTAATTGTTTGGTGCTGCCTGCTATTATTGGAGATAAATTGTTACCGTGACTTTGGTACTATTTTGGGGTAGTCCGTATATGGATTTCACAGCATTTTTTTTTATTTTGGTAAAAATAAATGAAAACGTGCGCTATTTTTTATGGCATTATTGTTATGAAAATACAGTTAGTTATTCTATTTTGGACTTTAGAAAAAGTCAATTTCAAAAGCACTATGTAATAAAAGTAATTTGCATCAACAATGATGTCAACACTAGAACGAGACAAAGTACTATAGATGGTGCCTCTCGCTCGGCTCCTTTCTTATTATATCCACAGAATACTACATTCATGCCTCTCGCTTCCCTGCAATCTGAGGGAGTGATTTCGTGAAAAGGGATGGAAGCATGAAGTAGATTTACCTATAACTTCATGGATGGAAGCAAGAAGCTTGAATTTGCTATAACTTATACTTTTTTTTTTTTTTTTTTAGTTTATTTGGGTAAACAAACAGTAACACAATATATTTAACTAAGCTAGTATTAAATTAAGAAACAAAAATCAAAGTGAGACCAACACCGTTTACCACAGATTATATACCACTTTATATACTTATAAAATGGAATGTATTAAGTACCTATATCAGTTACCCATAACACAAGCTCTGCTTAGCTTGGGGCTAGATAATGTTGTGTGAACTGTCCAGCATTTTTTATTTATTTATTATAACATGCGTGAGCCCAGGATGGGAAGGGGTAGTAAATAATATAACAAAAAATCAAGTACGCATTTATGTATTATGTACAATCAGGCTTTTATTAACTCTTATGGATTAGGTACCACTTCAAGATTTCCTTCATCATTTAAAGTAAGTCTTTTCAAACGTTTATTGGTGTACCTAGAACTCTGGATTGTCTGCAATCCAAAGTTAGCAAGTTCAGGTAGCGGAGTTTTTAAATAGTTTGGATGTTTCCGCACCAATGAAATGCACATTTTATACAAGAATCGAGTGGTGAAACCATCTGGAAAATGTGTTTGCACCTCGGCCCATCTTATATCGCTCCATACTCGGTAGGACGAGTCACGCAATCTGCAACCATAAAATAATGAGTTCAAATTTATTTTATCATATCAAATGAGCTTAATATAACTATGTATAATGTTATTCAGCTGGTACCTAGCTATCTCAGAAGAGATAGAACGCCTTGATTCCATGTTTTTTTATCTATGCTTTGTAGAAACATCCCTTGCTTGTTTTTATGATTTTTACACCTCGTATTACAGGCTGTGGCAAGACAATGGGACTCTCAGGGTAAGTACCTTTTCTGTTGTAGTTAGGAAGGTTTGTTCTTAGGAAACATTAGGTGAATTGTGAAGAAAACTAAAACAGCATTTTTTTATAGAAATTGAACCCAGTCAGTCTGGAAAAAAACATTAAAAAAAATGGACACAATCGACTCTATTTCTTACCAGGAAAACTTTATCAAGTTAAATCTTAAGATTTTGAGAAAATTAAAAAAAAACCTTTCCCATACATTGCTTCACGTTCTTTCGTAGGTTTTTTGATTATTGTATTTAAGCGTACTAAAAAAAAAACTTGTTTAGTAGGTTACTTTTGGTAAATTATTTCTGATGAGAAATAGAGTCAATTGGGTCTAACTTTTTTTTTTGAAATGTCTCTTTACATGTGGGCTGTTTTTTTTTTTTTTTTGTAAATCCAATAATGCAGATGCAGTTTCCTTTAAAATTCACTTAATGTTTCCTAAGAACAAACCTTTCTAACTACAACATAAAAGGTTTTTACCCTAAGAGTCCCATTATCTTGCCACAGCATGTATACGTATTGTGCATTAAGTCTTACAATATTGATACCTACTTATTTTTAACAATAAGAGCACTGATAGTCTGTTAGTGGTGTGCGGGATCCCGACTTCCGATCGTGTGATGGGTTCAAATCCTGGTCATGCACCAAGCACCAAAGATTTGGCACTCGAAAAAATTATGAAAATATAACTTGAGTGATAAAACCATAGTTAGGAAACCAAGGCGTCTCCTAAAACTAGAAAAAATAATTCGAAGCGGCGTGTGAAATAGGCATCTCTTTCACCACACTGGTTACACAAGGCCTCCATACCTCAAGACCTCAAGCTGGTCTCAACAGGGTGACCATGAAAGAACTAGTGACTGAAATAAAGTAGTTTATAGTTTGCGCGCGAGGGCTAGTCACCGCCTGCGTTATGGAGCGGTGGCGCTCTCCACTCCACCAGACCAGCAAACTGCCGTGGGTTGTTTTTTTTTTTTTTTTTCGAATGGATTTTAATGCAGTTGACCCCCTGGGGTGTGACTGCGTTACCGGGCTTTTGGTGAGCGCAGATGGCGCTCAACCTGCAAAGTTAGGTTGGGGCAACTAGCACAAGGGCACCACTTAGGTACGGACGGACCTCGGCTTGGGCTGTTGCCGGTTGGGGAGGAACGGTCAAAACGCCCCGGAACATGCTTGTACCGGTTTAGGCGTAAGGTACAGAAGGTACTTAGAAGGTTCGTCGACCTCGCCGGCGAGGTCGGTGCAAAGGTAGAGTCTTGTCTCTGTCTTGACTGGATGACGTCACTACCGCATTAGCGGTAGTGATAGGGTCATCAGGATCACCAAGAACATGTCTTGGTCTACGGAGGGACTGACTGCCGTCGACTTCGTCGGCACTTGTTTATATCTTTACGGACAGTGTGTTCAAAACGCACACGATATATAGTGAAGCAATAAAAACCCACCTATACGAGTATATTTTCTCTTCTTAGATTTTTTAAACAATGCATTCAAATAAGTAAAATAAATACTTACTTATTTCATGCAATAAATTTAAATAGGTACTTGGTAATATGTGACTAACATGTGAACAGAGGAAAAGGAAAAGGACACGTGATTTACGTGTTCTTTTCCTCTTGTGTGTGACGAGGAAACTTTTTTTTTTTTTTTTTTTTTTTTCGGAAGGATTTATATGCAGTTGACCGCCTGGGGCCATGACTGCTTTACCGGGCTTTTGGTGAGCGCAGATGGCGCTCAACCTGCAAAGTTAGGTTTTGGGCAACGAGCACAAGGGCACCACATAGGTACGAACCTCGGCTTGGGCTGTTGCCAGGTTGGGAGGATCGGACAGAACGCCCCGGAACATGCTTGTACCGGTTTAGGCGAAGGTACAGAAGGTACTTAGAAGGTTCTTCGACCTCGCCGGCGAGGTCGGTGCAAAGGTGGAGTGTTTTCTCTGTCTTGACTGGATGACGTCACTACCGCATTAGCGGTAGTGATAGGGTCATCAGGATCACCAAGAACATGTCTTGGTCTACGGAGGGACTCGACGAGGAAACAGTTCACGCGTTTTTTTATGTACAATTTCGCGCTACCCCCCCTCGCATACCGCAGGCGGTGACTAAACCCTCGCGCGCAGGTTAACTGAATGTAATGTATATGTACTTACAATTTGAATAACTTCCTCCGCAATTTATACAATTTGATATCACATTCCACAAATAATTGCACATGGAGGTAGCAAAGCCAAAAACAATGTATATGCATATAGTCTCGGTTCATCTCTTCTTGTAATTTCAACCAGAAAGATTTGTCGAATTTTCTGTATTTCAGTTCATCCAAGGGGAGTTGTGAGTGTTCTAGGATTAATCTTAATAATGTGCCAGCTTCATCGATATTCCATTTAGTCCTCGTTTTCATACTTTTTTCTTTAAAAGGCAAGGTAGTTAGATTAGTCCATGAATACCGGAAGTTGCCAAAACAGGCCCACATTATGAGCTAGCCGGGGCCGCGGCCCTAGGCCGGCCGTGCTGGTTATAATATAAACATGTACCTAAGCCTTACCTGACGTTTTAGTACACGTTTGTAATTTGGAACCACTCGGAATAACGAAAACAGAATTGAGAGTCGAAATGTCGTTTTTTTATGCAGGAAATAAGCGCCCCTAGCGGACTTGTTGAGAAACTCATTAAAACCATACATCAAAACAAATATCGACTCGCAATTCGATAGTCGGGATACCGAATGCAAAACTTAGACAAACCTGTACTAGGCCCTCTGTTTTCTATTGATGTATCACAGGTCTTGATCGCGTTAATACCTTTTTAGGGTTCCGTAGTCCGACAAGGAACCCTCAAAAGATCGTTCGGACAGCGCTGTGCCTTCCGTCTCACTCTGTCACAGCAGTTATGCACCAAAACGTATGAAATTGAGTATATACCATATGTTCTAAATTGTAAAATTATTTTACATTTTAAGGAGTCCCTCCCCATACCTACATTTAGTGGTGTGTGTTTTTTTTAACTCATTCCCTCATGACGTTTATTGATAAAAAGGTCTTTTGAGGGATATATTTTTACACGTCCACGACGACAGCGAGATACCAAAGTCCGCTGCCAAAGTCTTTAACAAAGTGGTTGCTTCCTACGATTTCTAAACTATATAACCTAGAAACTTTTAATTCCCTTTTAAATCTCCAAATAGTGACTGATGAACACTTGATATCAATTTTTCAATAAATGTTTAAAACTTTATTTGAAAATTGTATTAGATATCCTGTTATAATTCGAGTTATGGAGGGAAACTGTGACTCGACTTCGGAACCCTACACTATGACGACACGTACTTGGCCGGTTTATTTATTGTTTATCCGATGGTTTTGGAATCGTATGAAGTGTTGGGAAAACAATAAAATAGTAGCATGTTGAACCGAGTGGAAAGTGAGTTCTTGGTGCACCGAGTGCGAGTTTCGTTGGCTTTTAAAACACAAGTGCAACAAGAAGGCACTCTGAGCGAGACCCGCAATCTGCTTTTATTTTATCTAAAGCGAGAAAATTTAATAAATTGTAAAGAAATTAAATCAAAATAACAAAAAAAAATGTGGTCGGGCATATTTTTTTCTGCCTGTACCTACTTCTATTTCTTGGTATAGCTCTCAGAATAAGCAAGTTGAAGTGGCAATCAGCAGGCCATATAGGTCACAGAACTGACAACGTGAACTTGCGGATTGGCGTGACTTTTGAGGCGATACACGTATCTTTTTGTTTCTTCATCTGTTTTCACTTTCTAGGTACCTACCTACTCATGAATTTTATTGTTGGTAGTAAACCATGTTGCATTTACTAGGGCACGTAGGATCTCGTTTTGACAGCGTTGGATAATAGCTCGATTGGATTTGCTGGCTGTACTCCATATCTGTAGCCCATATGTCCATACAGGTTTAAGTATACTGTAGTATACAAGCCATTTATTATAAATAAATAATAAGGTAGTTCGTCGCCACCAAGGTTATGGTGGGGTATGTATGCCGCAAAATTCCTAATCTTAGATTTGATTTTTATCAGATTAAATCAAGAACAATATTCAAATTAAAAATATGCATAGATACTACATTACAATTCCGAGGGATCACTGTACCAGAAACAAGATAGGACAATATTCTCTCAATATAAAAAAAAAAATCCATGAAAAAATACCAGACACTTTATACCATGAACAATAATATAGGACTCAGACGACACTCGCTGAAGCTGCAACGCGGGCCAGGTACCAGCAATCCGAGGTTGCACATATTGCCTAATCGCGTCGTGTGCACTTGGAACCGGCTACCAGACTCAGTGATCAGTGCCCCCTCAGTGAATTCTTTCAAAAATAGACTTGACAAAAATTTTAAGTGCACTGATAAGGACTAAGACATACACGCATCAGCTCCGAGAGCTGCCTGTGTATTATAAATAAATAAAAACAAAGTTACATCTATTTTTATTGCTTAGATTCCATTGTTTACCAAAATGGTGCATATTATTGAATAAACAATTAGATAAATAAAATCAATACAACAAAGCCGAGAGTTTACTGTAGGGGTACTCGTAAAATTATCAATATTTTACGAGTAATTCAATAAAAACAGCTTTTTCAAGCGGCTTGAGGCGTTTTTTTTGTATAAAGATTTCTGCCTGGGGTTGGCGCAGTCTTAACTGGGGGACAGTTGCCTCTACAGCATTAAAATGCTGCTTTATGCTTGCTTTTCATGTCTACAAATTACTTGGTAGTTGGAAGAAAAAGGTATTTACGCGATCAAGACCAAAATAAAAGTTGTATTCAAAATAATTATTCAACATGTAAAAACCTAAGAAATATGAATACTTAAGAACATGCCTTACCTGTTTTAACTGTCATCCGTCTTTTGTAGATACCTCTAGAATTTCTGCTGAGCACAATGGACAATATAGAGGGTGCTTCTTTGAATTTGTGCATAAAACATACTTCCATAATTTTTTCCTCACTCTTAGTATACCTTCTCTTTTCCAATTCGCTCAAGTTATAAAACTTTATGTATCTAAAGACTTGATGAATGGTGCGTTCCAGGCCCCGCGCTAAATAAGCTGCAACAAAACGTCTGGCTCTCTCCTCGGGGGAAGTATTTCCTTTGCGATGATTTTCATTTTTCCAACTCAAGAAGACCCTCAACTTGTCAGGCACATTATATTTCTGTAATTAGTAAGAAGTTATGTAAATTTTTGCAGAACTGCCAACCATTTGGAAATAAAAGTTCTCGAGTGGCAAACACTAACCGGACGCAGTGAAGGAAGGCGCCTCTCGATGGACTGACAAAATTTTAAACAAGAAGAGTGTAGGTCAGCTCTACACATACTTTCTTGATACCCTTTTACTGTTACATACCTACCTATTATTATGTATTTTTTGTTTTGTACATACCTACATGTATTAGTTGTATTGTATTGTTGTAATATTCTTTATGTAAATAAATGTTTTTATTTTACCCTTTATTTGATTGTTTTTATTTACCTTTGTAAACTTTGTCCAGTTATTACTAATCGTATCATGCTCCTCTTTAGTAAATTTGTCCGTCCGGAACTTTTCGGTTTCAGTCTCATTTCTGTCATAGAATGGTTGATAAGGTTTTGTTATGGCACTAGAACCCTGGTACCAAGGCTGCTCCCAAGTAATTTCTCGAAGTTCCAAATTTTTTACTAATAACTGCAACAAAATATATAAATAAATAACATCTGGTTGGGAAAATTTCTCCCTGCCCCTTACAATGCAAAATTTTATAATAAATCTTTACTAGAGAAACAACCTAAATTAAGTCTAAAAAAATAAGATCTACCCAGTGTTGGAAAAAACATAATATTACCTATTTTTACAAGCTTGCAATGTTTGTATTTAAGTATGTATGTTCGTTTAAAATCTTGAAACTGAATTTTAAAGCAGTTATCCTCAACAGATTGAGATTAATTTCTTCATAGGTACCTGTCAAGTTCAACTTAAAGCAAATTTAAGGCATTTCCGAGATCACAAAATATTAATATAATACTTGTATAATATAATAATAATAATATATTTGTATAATATATATTATACAAATACTGGCCCACTCGCAACTTTTATCTTCGGTGATCCTACTGGAGCGCCACCTGCCGGGTCCCGTTGTGAATCTAATTTAAACCATCCAGAGACCCACTCAAATATGCACAAAAATTTCATCAAAATCGGTCCAGCTGTTTAGGAGGAGTTCAGTGACATACACACGTACAGAAGAATTATATACATCAAGATTGCTCAGGAAAATCCTTGCCTAGCAAAGAAAACCCAACTTACCGAGGGTCAATAACCTCAAAATAGAAATTAATTTGTAGTAACTTTTCTCGATAACTATAGGCTTACGCAGGATAACATTTCATAGGGCTGTTCTAGATACCTAATCTATCTCTCTTTGTAAAAAACACCTTACAATTGTAAAATCATTCATCATAGCGAGCCGCGACTTATTTCACGATTATCAGAACGTACAATTTTGAGGCAACACTAGCCTTTTAGCTTTACTTTAATTTATTGGGTCATAAGTGGAGCTAGCACTCTTACTCATTCCCATCACATTATTTTTGTTACAAAATATCTTGAAGTAAACTTTGTTACCTCCATGTAGTCCTCAGCTTCATTTTGAAGCTCTTCCAAATAAATGAGCACCTTATCAAAACTGGAAGGGTCTGTTACGTCGTCTATATCATTAGCAAGCTTTTCTATACCTAGTTCCATTGCAAGTGCATTAGAAAGTCACATTAATCAGAAACGCAAATTGTATAGGAGAAAACCAGTAGGTATAATCAGGGTCGTCAATCATTTAACAGGTACCATGGTACAACTTCCAGTTCATTAAGTACTCAGAGTTGAAATATGTACATTATAGATTTCGCTATTTTCAAAAATAAGCTTCTTAGTCAACACGGACCAGTATCCAGGCCATTATAAAAAACAACATCAGCCATCTTGTTTCTACAGTTCATCCAATCAGAAAGTATCAGATTAGACGTCAGTGATGCCAATTCAGAAATTTTATAGCTAGATCTGGCGGTAAACCAACATCATCAGCTACAAAAAAAACCATCTATAGCCAAAGAAAAATAAGAAAATGTAATAAAAAAAGTCAGTCTGTCAGTAGAGAAGAAGTCCCGGTTGACATATCTAGAGAAAGTAAGGACGTATGTTTACTGTAAATTAGCAACATGATACAAATATGGTTTTTTGTTCGAAATAATATTTTAAAAATCGTAATCCAACAGAAAACGTCATAAAATTATTGTGTGTGTACAAACAATTTATTTATTTATT
The DNA here is from genome assembly GCA_932527175.1 of Operophtera brumata. NCBI lineage: Eukaryota > Metazoa > Arthropoda > Insecta > Lepidoptera > Geometridae > Operophtera > Operophtera brumata. The sequence continues at coordinate 29,636,198 of OW052226.1, read as the reverse complement.
TATACATTATTGCACATACAATAATGTTACAAAAAGGTGGGCTTCATGCTAACAGCATCTTCTACCAGCAAAATCAGGTTTGTGACAGCTAGTGGTTGGCGTACTACTAAACTACCTAAACGTACTACGTAACTGCGTAAACTAACAAAAAAAAAAAAAGTTTCTTCCATTTTTTTTTAACAATGTTTGATTTTTAACATAGACCTTTGTTTTACCACTATCTCACCTGTTGGTAAGTGACGATGCGGCCGAAGATGGAGCACAAAGGTCTAGAAGGCACCTATTCACTCTAGCCTAGCTCTATTCCATCTACAATAATTTTGGTTATTCATAAAAACAATTGATAGACCAAGTATATTCAAAAGTAGGCTAAAACAGCTTTTGCTGTAAGGGTGCTATAATGCACTACTTAACAAGTTCAGACAAGAATTGCTTTCTGAACATAAATTTCATAAGGAGGATTTTGGTTTTTTTTAGTAGTGATCTGGCTGTTTTTTAAAAATTGAGTTGGCAGCACTCATAGCATATGTCAGTCCAGTCAAAATTGTAAAAAAATTGCATTGATAATTAAAACAATTTGCATTAATTTGGATAATATCCACCATCGTGGAATATAGACGTGACAAGTGGTGAGCTCATCGCCGCCATAGCTTTCCACAACTGGCCGGATAAATAAAAATCATGTCTTTTATGAAATGCTGTGTCCCAGGCTGTTCGTGAACCGATGAAAGAGGTATGTATATTTAATGCTAATTTAATAACTAGGTAGTAGTTACACCAGGAGATGGGCAGCAGCATCCTATTGAGTGCTTAACACGAATACTGCGATCACCCGCTCGCAATCCGCCTGCCAAGCGTGGTGATTATGGATAGCACCATAACACAAGCTCTGCTTAGCTAGGGGCTAGATAATGTTGTGTGAACTATCCAGCATTATTTATTTTATTTAACTACCTATGTATGTACACAACATACGTATATAATATGTAAACAGATACTCTCAATGTCGCCTCATCTTATTTAATTTATTTGCAGAATAAAATAACTGATGATCAGAAGGAAATGGACTGTACATATCACTGCAAATACGCTTCCAGGATACCCATCCTTGCGATGGATGCTTCGGTAGCTGTGGTATGTATTACCTTCAGCATAATAACTAACAGGAACGCGTAGAAGCGTAACTCCTTAATTAATCTAACTACACTTATAATATTATAGTTCGTAAGTTTGTATGTAGGAGGTAAACACCGACTACACATCCGATTTAAAAAAAAAACTTTCTTGAATATTTAGAAAGTACTTTGAGGGTGGAAATAGGCTCTATTTTATTAGCTTTCGCCCGCAGCTACGCTCGCGTTATATGTGTTGTTCCAATTCAACTCCGTAAAGGTTGAGCGGATTTTGATTAATCAAATCAAAATCCGATTATTATTACTATTATTTATTTATTTGCAAAAATTTGGAAACACTGAGTTGTTCTTGTGTAGGTAAATGGTCAACACGTTACAATTTTTTTTAACTATATTAATAGCGGAACAAGCATACGGCCCACAGAGAGATGATGTTAAGCGGCAACCTCTGCCTTTAACAATACAATAACAAGCACATAGGTCACGTCCACCTACGACCCGCCCTATGTGGCATTGCACTGCACCCACCACCATGAGACAAAAATGAAAAGTCTCGTGCCAGTAATTTCACTGGCACCTACCCTTCCAACCGGAACACAGCAATGCGAGCACTTCCTCTGAACGAACTCTCACAAAAAAGCTCTACCTACTAAAAAGTATCTAGCATGCAAATGATGATAAAGTTTTTTTATTTATTGATTTTTGGTGTGTGGATGAACGCTTGCGAAGGGCTGTAGGGGGGTCTGCTTTTTATCCCAACAACATGCTTGCGAAGCCGCGGGCAAAAGGCTAGTTGTTAACAAATGTAATTCTTTGATTACAGTGTTTCCTGTGCCAGACAAGAAGTGATTTCGACGAACTATGCAGCACGATCGCAACAAACTTGACTCGCGAGTCTCAACCGCTCTTCGACATATGCGAGAAGAGACCGTCGCATTGGGGCCCCCTCAATAATTACATTGACTTACAGAATACTAACATATTTACAGGTAACTTGCTGTGCCCGACCTGAGAATAGACCACTCCCGTGGATATCGTAACAGCCGACTGCGAGTAGAAATTAGGGAATAGGCAACAGCATCCACCTGAGTACTTAACACCAATAAAATAAATAAATACATAATGCTAGTTCACACAATGTTATCTAGCCCCAATATAAGCAGAGCCGGTGTTATAGGTACTAGATAACTGATATACTTAATACAATTTTTTTGTATACAATAGTATACAAAAAAAAAGTACATAAGCATGGTGGAAAAACTGCAAAATAAGTTTACTAGGTATACTTAAAGGTATTTTTTTAACTGTAAACAAAAAAAGGGTTTGTTTACGGTCAAATTAGCAAAACTGATGATATTTATGAGATACTATCAATTAAAACATGTGTGTTATGTCTCTTAGCGCTCGCGAATTCAACTTTCTCTATCTGAAGAAGTGTTGATAAACTGTAATGAGCAAAAAACACCAAAAAATAATAATTTCGCCCCTCAAGCGAGACGAAATAAGTCATTATAATGTATTTACATACATACATAGACACAAGCCTTTTTCCTGAAGGGGTAGGCAGAGCCTCATTGGGCCGCTTTTCACAGTGGGTTGCACCATCGTAGAATATAGGCGTGACAAGTGGTGAGCTCATCGCCGCCATTGCTTCCCACGGTTGACTCAACTTATGCTTTCTTCCAGTATTAACACATTCCATAATAAACTAGCAGCCAGGACAAATCTTATACCAACAAATCATACTAACAAGTCCGGGTAATCCCTTAGTCGGCTTTTACGACATCCATGGGAGAAGATGGAGGAGTCTATGCTTAGGCCGGACACACCACGGCAATGTGTATAGGTAGATATAATGAATAATGACTATTGTATGTTTAAAAATAAAAAGGTGCATATTGTGTCTGAAAACGTTGTTTTACTAACAATAGCCAGGCACCTATCTATCGCTATATATGTATGCCTATTTGCTATAGAGGCATACATATATAGCGATAGGTAGGTAGCTAGCTATTTATGTAGCATGAAAAATGCAAATAGAGCTAAAGCACAGAATAAATAATAGTTACTATGGCAAAAGTTCATTTAGTCGAATATAGAAGGCGCGCATGAGCTCCTCCCCTCTTTTGGCGGGAGATATATCTCTATTTCTATATATAACAAATTTATCTATGGGTATAATGTAATTTTTGTAGGAAACGATAACGAACACCAACAAACAACAGACACAGACTGTAATCACAATAATCACGAACTCTCTATGGACGTACTATCTAGTACGTACCATGGACGTATATCTTTTGGACACTACGAAAAAGAAACAAAAAAATGTATAGGGAAACACTGAGGAAGCATCTCAGAAGAAGAACTAAAGCATGGAAGTAAAGCTAAAAACAAACCGGTATCGATTATACCAGTCTCATTCTTTTATATGAATGTATTCCACTGTAACACATTTACGAGGGGTTGTGAGGTGTTGCAATCCATAATTGTTTAATGAAATTACAACCAGGCTGATCTTCAATAAAACGCCAGACCATAGATAGTAGCATCTCCCAAATTATACTCCCACAGCTTTTAATCTTATCTTCCCAACTTCCATCTCCAAATATCCTCTCTTTTAGCTTATTTAACAATATCTTCCATGAAATTTGTTCTTTATTCATGGATCTTCTTTCATTATTAGGTTGCGCTGTCTTTCTACTATCCTCAACACTGCTATCGGAGACACATTCGAACGTGTCCTCCTCCTTTTCCTTAGTTTTATTTCTACTCATATTCTTTTCTGCTTTAGATTTCTTCTTGAACTTTCCTGGAACTTCTTTCGTAATCTTGGCATATGTATGATCCTCAACGGCTGAGCTTTCTTGTGGGGTCGCGCTCATTGGGGGTTCATTTGTAGGAACCGCAGATGAAATAGGTAGAGGAGGGTCTTCTAACAAATCCAATGATCTAGGCAATGTTGGGGTATATAGGGTCAGGGCTTTTTTATACGAGTAGTTAGACTGCCATCTGCTCTCTATTTTTTTTCTCTTTTAGGTACACTGGACAGATTTTAGCCATGGCCATGTGCCTACCCGTACAGTTGTTACATTTATAGTTTACTGTCTCGCAATTGGGGTGACTTTTGGAACACTTAGGGCAGATAACTTTTAAGGAAGGGCACATTCGTAGCGAGTGACCAAAACGTCAACATCGGGAGCACTGCGTCACTGGGTAGGTGTAGGGGCTCACGTTCACCCTAGTGTCATAGATATAAATATGCGAAGGTAAAGATGACCCTTTAAAACAAATCCTTACGGATTCGCTTGACTCCCAGTGGCCATCATTTGTGTTCTTGCGTTTTAGACGTTTTACCGATAAAATTTCAGTCTCACTTTTGAGTTCCTGTAATATCTCATCCTCCTTCAAATCCAAGTCTATATATTTTATGACTCCGTACGATTGGGTAGTTTCTAAAGTTCTTTGACATTTAAATCCATTCTCGTTAAAACTCTTGCAATGTATAAAACTATCGGCACTGTCTTCATCGTTAAAATGAATGAGCGCCTTGAATGAGTTTATATATTTAATCTTCAAGACATTCTTAATATTTTCGGCTTTCAGCAATTTAGCTAATCCAAACTGTTTCGGAAGCTTTTCTGTACAGGTAACACTAACCTCAATTTTATATTCCGGGATTCTCACAGATACATTATTTTCTGTATGGGCGCGGCCATATAATTTTGCCTTTCGCACCATCGTCGACCAAATTTCATCTTGATCCAACTCTCGACTTCTCTTTAGAGGCCTTTCCGAGGTATTATTATTCTTACCCTCGTCCCTATTACACGGCTCATCAGTATTTCCTGAACTCCTTGTCATCTCAGTTTCACTGTATTCTGTAATCATATCGTTCTTTTCCACATCTGCGTCCACGTGTAACACCGCGAAACTATTCATTGTTGTATTAGTAGGACTCGGTTTATACAGAAATGCACGTTAGAACGTCAAAATTGCACACGCCGGCGCCGCTCAACCGGAACGGGATTTAACAATAAATCGACGCGTCTCAATGCAACAAGCGCCTGCGCGCGACTGTGAGCTCTATCTAGTTTGACATTTGGCCTGGTACGAGTTAGACAAATAAAAACAGATAGATATATGCTTGTCTCATTCTAACACATGAATACATTCATATAAAAGAATGAGACTGGTATAATCGATACCGGTTTGTTTTTAGCTTTACTTCCATGCTTTAGTTCTTCTTCTGAGATGCTTCCTCAGTGTTTCCCTATACATTTTTTTGTTTCTTTTTCGTAGTGTCCAAAAGATATACGTCCATGGTACGTACTAGATAGTACGTCCATAGAGAGTTCGTGATTATTGTGATTACAGTCTGTGTCTGTTGTTTGTTGGTGTTCGTTATCGTTTCCTACAAAAATTACATTATACCCATAGATAAATTTGTTATATATAGAAATAGAGATATATCTCCCGCCAAAAGAGGGGAGGAGCTCATGCGCGCCTTCTATATTCGACTAAATGAACTTTTGCCATAGTAACTATTATTTATTCTGTGCTTTAGCTCTATTTGCATTTTTCATACTACATAAATAGCTAGCTACCTACCTATCGCTATATATGTATGCCTATTTGCTATAGAAGTATCTAGTACGTACCATGGACGTATATCTTTTGGACACTACGAAAAAGAAACAAAAAAATGTATAGGGAAACACTGAGGAAGCATCTCAGAAGAAGAACTAAAGCATGGAAGTAAAGCTAAAAACAAACCGGTATCGATTATACCAGTCTCATTCTTTTATATGAATGTATTCATGTGTTAGAATGAGACAAGCATATATCTATCTGTTTTTATTTGTCTAACTCGTACCAGGCCAAATGTCAAACTAGATAGAGCTCACAGTCGCGCGCAGGCGCTTGTTGCATTGAGACGCGTCGATTTATTGTTAAATCCCGTTCCGGTTGAGCGGCGCCGGCGTGTGCAATTTTGACGTTCTATCGTGCATTTCTGCATAAACCGAGTCCTACTAATACAACAATGAATAGTTTCGCGGTGTTACACGTGGACGCAGATGTGGAAAAGAACGATATGATTACAGAATACAGTGAAACTGAGATGACAAGGAGTTCAGGAAATACTGATGAGCCGTGTAATAGGGACGAGGGTAAGAATAATAATACCTCGGAAAGGCCTCTAAAGAGAAGTCGAGAGTTGGATCAAGATGAAATTTGGTCGACGATGGTGCGAAAGGCAAAATTATATGGCCGCGCCCATACAGAAAATAATGTATCTGTGAGAATCCCGGAATATAAAATTGAGGTTAGTGTTACCTGTACAGAAAAGCTTCCGAAACAGTTTGGATTAGCTAAATTGCTGAAAGCCGAAAATATTAAGAATGTCTTGAAGATTAAATATATAAACTCATTCAAGGCGCTCATTCATTTTAACGATGAAGACAGTGCCGATAGTTTTATACATTGCAAGAGTTTTAACGAGAATGGATTTAAATGTCAAAGAACTTTAGAAACTACCCAATCGTACGGAGTCATAAAATATATAGACTTGGATTTGAAGGAGGATGAGATATTACAGGAACTCAAAAGTGAGACTGAAATTTTATCGGTAAAACGTCTAAAACGCAAGAACACAAATGATGGCCACTGGGAGTCAAGCGAATCCGTAAGGATTTGTTTTAAAGGGTCATCTTTACCTTCGCATATTTATATCTATGACACTAGGGTGAACGTGAGCCCCTACACCTACCCAGTGACGCAGTGCTCCCGATGTTGGCGTTTTGGTCACTCGCTACGAATGTGCCCTTCCTTAAAAGTTATCTGCCCTAAGTGTTCCAAAAGTCACCCCAATTGCGAGACAGTAAACTATAAATGTAACAACTGTACGGGTAGGCACATGGCCATGGCTAAAATCTGTCCAGTGTACCTAAAAGAGAAAAAAAATAGAGAGCTGATGGCAGTCTAACTACTCGTATAAAAAAGCCCTGACCCTATATACCCCAACATTGCCTAGATCATTGGATTTGTTAGAAGACCCTCCTCTACCTATTTCATCTGCGGTTCCTACAAATGAACCCCCAATGAGCGCGACCCCACAAGAAAGCTCAGCCGTTGAGGATCATACATATGCCAAGATTACGAAAGAAGTTCCAGGAAAGTTCAAGAAGAAATCTAAAGCAGAAAAGAATATGAGTAGAAATAAAACTAAGGAAAAGGAGGAGGACACGTTCGAATGTGTCTCCGATAGCAGTGTTGAGGATAGTAGAAAGACAGCGCAACCTAATAATGAAAGAAGATCCATGAATAAAGAACAAATTTCATGGAAGATATTGTTAAATAAGCTAAAAGAGAGGATATTTGGAGATGGAAGTTGGGAAGATAAGATTAAAAGCTGTGGGAGTATAATTTGGGAGATGCTACTATCTATGGTCTGGCGTTTTATTGAAGATCAGCCTGGTTGTAATTTCATTAAACAATTATGGATTGCAACACCTCACAACCCCTCGTAAATGTGTTACAGTGGAATGCTCAAAGCATTCTTCCGAAAAGTACAGAGTTAGAAGTCCTATTAAACCAAGAAAAGATACATATTGCCATTATCAGCGAAACATGGCTAGACCCAGGAAGTTCCTTTAGAATAAGCGGTTACAATATTTTTAGAGAAGATCGCGCTGATGGTTACGGAGTTGTGGGCATCTTGACTCACAGATCGATACAAGCACTGCAATGCCATGTTAGAGTGGGTAATCCTGATATTCAGATCCTTCATGTCAAGATCTTAAATTGCGTCAATTTAGAAAATGTGTTTTCGATATATTGCCCACCATCTAGCAGCACAACAATAACAAACTGGGACCAAATCTTCGCTCTAGCCCAACGAAAGACTCTTATTGCTGGAGATCTAAATGGCCACCACACTAATTGGTCAAGTAGGACTGATTCAAGAGGTAACCAGATCTTAGATTCTATTTTAGATAATAATCTTATTTCACTGAATGATGGGACAAACACAAGAGTCAAACTAGTCAACGGTACTGTACAAAGATCTTCTCCCGATCTGTCTCTGGCTTCCTTGGATATAGCTTTAAATTTTGATTGGAAAGTCTTAAATGAAAACCTGGGAAGTGATCACTTAATGATCAAGATGAAGACTGATATTGGCCCCCATGTTTCCGCAAAAAGAAAGCGCAACTTTAAGAAGGCGGATTGGCTGAAATATAGAACCGTCATTGAGAGAGACCTTGAAGATTTTATCCTACCGAATGATGAGCAGTCTGCGTATGATGCATTTATTAATGTGATTAACATGGCAGCCGAGGAATCAATTCCATTTATTAAGCTCTGTACCAATCCTCTGCACCAACAACGATTTACGCCGAGACCATACTGGAATCAGGATATGTCAAGAGCAGTAGCCGAGAGACGCCGAGCGCTCGCTGCCTTTAGGAGAAACCCGACTCCTGCTAACTCAGAAGTTCTAAAAAACAAGATCAGTGCGGCACAAAGAGTGATTCGCAGTGGTAAATGTAGATCGTGGCGTAGTTTTTGTGATGGTGTTGATAGTGTAACATCTCCAAGTGAAATGTGGTCTAAAATGAGATGGCTCAAGGGATGTAGACGAGTAAGAAATAGTATCACCCGTGAGACAGCAGAATCTTTACTATCTAGCCTAGCGCCTGATTATGTGAGTCCTTCTAGTCCTGTATTTACTAGTGAAAATATACATCTATCTTCACCGGTTTCGGTACAGGAGCTAACTAATACAATCAAACAGTCAGATACAGCTCCAGGCACAGATGACATATCGTACTCTATGATTAAAAATCTGCCAGATGTAGCAAAATATATACTGATATCGTTATACAATAGATTCTTGTCCTCAAGTTTTGTACCAAGTCAATGGAAGGACATTAGGGTGGTTCCTGTACCGAAACCAAATGCTGATAATAGCTCGGGCTCGAATGTCAGACCAATTGCTCTGATGTCTTGTCCATGCAAGATACTTCACACTATCATCACACGTAGACTAGAATGGTACTTAGAGAAAAACACCTGCTTTTCAGAAGAAACAGTTTGGTTTAGAAGATCGAGATCTTGTATGGATAATTTGACTAGATTGGTCTCACGTATTCAGATTGGTTTTAGTAGAGGATTTGTTACCGTGGGTTGTTTTATCGATATCGAAAGCGCATATAACAATGTTAATTTAATAGGGATGTTGGTTTCTTTGGATAGTCTTGGAGTAGGGGCCATAATATGTAATTATCTCTGTCAATTATTAAACTGTCGAAGTCTATCTATTGAGTTACATAATAATGAGGTGCTTAGTAGAATTACGGGAACGGGTATAGCACAAGGTGATCCCTTATCTCCATTACTATTTAACGTAGCTACTATCAATATATGTAAGAACCTGGGTCAAGGCGTGTTTATATCACAATACGCTGATGATTTTGTACTTTATACTAGCCGTAAAAATTTGTTGGATGCTGTTACTGTTACTCAGGATGCATTGTTGTTATTTAATCGTATGATCACAGAGTTGGGGTTAAGTATTTCTCAAAGGAAAACTAAAGTGTGCGTATTTACAAGACCGTACACTAGGAGGTTGGATACTTATAATGTAACTTTGAGTATAGATAATGGGTTTGTTCAACAAGTTGATAGTGTTAAATATTTAGGAATATGGTTCGATAGAAACCTAAAGTGGGGTAGATATATTAATGAAACGGTTGAGAAAATATTCAAATTCCTAAATATTTTTAAGGTTTTAGCTGGGGCAAAATGGGGCATTCACCCTAAGCATTTAAGACACCTTTACATCTCATTGATTATTGGTCATTTTTATTTGATTTATGTAGATAGATAGATAAAACTTTTATCTGTATCTCCAATCACATACGTACATTTAAAACTCTAATTACTAATTATGTTTTTATGTACTAATTATGTTCTTTCTTATTATAATTATTTTTGACCTGTAACATTATTGTTATCAATAAATGAAATATGAACTATGATTAGAAGTCGAATAGACTACGGTTGTTTTTTATATGACGTTAGTGTAAAAAGTCATTTATACAAGCTGGATAAAGTACAGAATCAAGCGATGAGAATAATTGGTGGGTTTATAAGGAGCACGCCTATCCACGTAATGGAGAGTGAACTATGCCTCCAACCATTGTTCGTTCGTAGGAGATACCTAGTAGCAAAATTTTGGTTTAGGTCTAAATCAATTATGAATAATATAAATCTAAATGTTATAGAAGAACTAAACAGTCTATGTTAAGATGAATACTGGAGGAGAAAGAAATTACCTTTGCTAGTCGAAACACATAGACAGTATTTAAATTTACCTATGCATTCGGACCCCAAGCTGTTGATTTATTCTCTCAGTGATTGGATTAGTAACTATGATATGTCTAGGAATATTGTGACAACAATTGAGGGGCTGACGGGTGCTAAGAGACATGTTGGCGATAATGTGTTACGTAATGTATGTACTGAATACTTGCATGACAAATATAGCTCATTCTATAAGGTTTACACAGATGGATCAAAGGATGCATTTGGATGTGGATCAGCGTTTGTTGATCCACAGATGGATATCTGTATTGGATTCAATATCAGTGCCGATATTTTTATAATGCACTGCGAACTTATCGCGATATCAGAAGCGTTGTCGTATGTTAGATCAGTCGATCACAATAAATTTATTATCTTATCCGATTCAAAAAGCGCCCTTTTACATTTGGCTCGGCTGACCTCGAGTATTCGAGGACTGCCGATAGCCTACAGTATCCTTGATACCATCAGTAAGCTTTATGTGAATAATAAAGAGGTAATTATACAGTGGATACCATCCCATGTAGGTATCACGGGTAATGAGGAGGCTGACCGCGCGGCGAGAGAAGCGATAAGCGACGGTATTTTGTATAGTTGTCTACCAGTACATAGCGAACTATTAAGTGGAGCTAAAATAAGCTGTAGACAGCTGTGGCATGAGTATTTTGATGAGCGGTCACTAATTAAAGGTATATGGTATAAAACCATACAGTATCAACCTCCTCTATACCCGTGGTTTGACCAACAAGAAAGAAATAGGAGATACATTGTAGCACTGTTGAGACTTCGTTCCAGACACATTCCGACAAACAAGTTTAGATTTTTGATGGGATTATCAGATTCTCCAAATTGCTCAGAGTGTAATGTTGTAGAAGACGTTCATCATGTGCTGGCGGAGTGTGTTCGGAATGAAGCCCAACGACATGACATGAGATTCATGTTTGATTTCAATGTAGGTATATGTAACGGTGTCTTGGCTTCCCCGCTTTCCGAGGAAGCCGAGATGCTCGTTAAGCTATATTTTAGAGTAGTTTGAATAGTATGTAAATATAATTATTGTATAAATTTCCTGTACGGGAGTGACGTTGTCACAAAGTGACAAAACTCCTTCAAAAAAAAAAAGAAAAAAGATAGAGCTCGTTCACTGTAAAATTGCACATGCCAAGGAGTATTACATTTTCTATGGTTGGTACTATTCCCAAGGCACGGACACAGACTAAGAGTATAAAACAGGTGCAATTTTACGGTGAATGGTCTCTACCAATTACTACTACATTCATGGTACCAATCTAGGAAGATGTACATTCATGGTACCAATATTGCACGGAATATTTTACGGAACGGAAAAACTACTACATTCATGGTTTATTACTGTTTATTATGCATGCTTCCCACAGAAGTACATGGATTGAGTGCTAAAATAGCGTAGAGTGTTCCTTCTTACTCCTATCCTAGAAGATAGCTTGCTATCCTATGTTAGAGAGAAACAAATATATTGTCACACGACAGTCGTTTTTCCGTTCCGTACCCTGAATTTTGGTATCATGCATATACATATTCTTATAATTGCCTCTTATATTTATTATTATATTTAGTATCCATGTACGAGTTTAAATATATATTAGAAGGAGACTACGCAAATTAGATGTGGAGTATATAATTTTCTTTTGCAGACATCTTACTGACGTATTGACATGACATTAGCTTTTTAATAAAAACACTCGACCTCCTTCGTTGTACTGAAGTAGGTATAGCGATGTGACTTTCTACACTCCTTCTAACAAGCTATGCCAGCTTTATACTTTAATTCCTGCAGACGTGGTCCTGGTAAACCTTTTCATCCATCTTCCCAGTTTCCAAGTATTTCAGTTGAACTATTTTCTGTTCAATACAATCCCTAATGAAATGTAATTTTAAATCAATATGTTTTGACTTTGAGGACACCATTGGATTTGATGCCAATTTGATTGCAGCTTGATTGTCATTATATATTGTTATTTGGTCATACTTGATACCAATGTCCTCATAGAGGGATTTGAGATGGATTGCCTCCTTTGCTGCCTCAGTTAAAGCAACATATTCCGCTTCGGCAGTAGAGAGTGCGACACTTTTTTGTTTCTTTGCCATCCAGCATACTAAAGAACCAGCATATTTAAAACCATATCCTGAGAAAGACTTCCTGTCAACTCTATCTCCGCCACAATCGGCATCTGCCATTCCTATTAAAGGCCTTTTATTTGGTTTGTATAGCAGTCCTTCATCCTTCGTCCCTTTTAGATAACGAAGTACGCGTTTTGCACTTTTAAAATGTTCTTCTTTGTAACAATCATTAAATTGTGAGAGATAGCTGACAGTGAACATTATATCAGGTCTTGTGCCAATAGCTAGGTACATTAATGTTCCTATCAGGTTTTTGTACGGCAAATCTGGCAAGACGCCTTTATTCTTGTCTAAGGACAAGCATGTTTCTATTGGCGTAGGGCTTGGATTACATTCCTCCATTTTAAACTTTTTAAGAGCATCTTCAATAAATGTTCTCTGATTTATTTTTATCGCGTTCTTATTGTACGCAAAATCCATGCCTAATAATCGTTGAGGTCTTCCCAAATCTTTCATTTCGAACTTCTGCCGTAGCATCTTCTTTAAATCTTCCAAGTTTTCCTTGGATTTGTATGCTATCAAAATATCGTCTACATAAACTGCGACTCTAATGTCATCTCCTTCTAGCGTGTAAACGCAGGGATCAGCTCTGGATTGTTTCATTCCAATATTTTTGAATTCTGTGTCTAGCTTCTTGTTCCATTGTCTTCCGGATTGTTTTAAGCCGTATAAGGATTTCTGAAGCTTGCAGATCTTTTCTTTGGATGTTATTGAGTCCTGAAGCATTTCTTTAGCCTTTTGTATTAGGTCTTTATCACGTTCCTCGAATATAATTTCTCTTATATAGTTTTCGAGATACTCAGGAGCTTTCATATAAATGTTTTCATTTAAGTCTCCGTTTAAATACGCTGTTGTTACATCCATCTGATGTAAATTCAAACCTTTTTCCGCAGCTAGTGCTATAAGCGATCTCACCGAGCTTAATTTGGCGACTGGTGCAAACGTCTCACTATAATCAATCCCAGGTCTTTGGGTGAAACCACGGGCAACCAATCTCGCTTTCTTGATTACGGTATTGTTCGGTCCTATTTTGTTTCTCAATACCATTTTGGAACCAACTTCTCTCATATTCTTTTCTTTCTTTATTATTTTCCAGGTACCATTTTTGATATGTGCTTTTATCTCTGATTTTATTGCATCATGCCACTTTTCATGGTGTGCGTCTTCAGAGAGACTAGTTACTTCTGTTATTTGCATGTTTTCTTCAATTTCGTAGTCTTTAGCCCACGCCGGTAGTCTTCGTTGCCTTTGTGGTCTTCCACTCGTACCGGTGTGTGCAGAAAGTAACTCTATTTCTGCAGCAACATCATCATCAAGATCTTCATACACGTCACTATCTGATCGTTCAGAATGAGTTTCTTCTCTTTGATCAACTTCCCTGGTTTGTGTTGATTCATGTTCTTTTGTTTCAGATGTAACCTCATCTACTTCCAAATATATGTTTGTTTTCTTTATTTCAGGATTCTTCTCTTGTTTGGATAAAAAATCATTTTCGAAAAACATTTTATTTAGAAACTTTACGTCTCTGCTGATCACAACTTTCTGTAGGCTTTCTACCCAAATGCGGTATCCTTTTGTTGTTTCAGAGTAACCAAAGAAAATTCCTTCTTGGGCTCTTGCTTCAAACTTCTTTATTTTTGTTTTATTTAAAACAAACGCTTTAGTTCCGAATTGTTGGAAGTGTCGAACAGACGGTTTATATCCAACCCATAATTCAAATGGTGTTTTTGAGTCATTTGCTTTTGTCGGTAATCGGTTGGTTATGTAATTTGCTGTGCCTATTGCTTCAGCCCAGAAAACTTCTGGTAAGTTTGAGTCTATCAGCATACATCGTGCCTTTTCTTGCAACGTTCTATTCTTTCTTTCAGCTAATCCATGTTGCTGAGGCGTATACGGTGCCGATAGTCTTCTCGTTATTCCATTACTCTTCAGATAATCATTAAACTCTTTATTCAAATATTCTGTGCCATTATCTGATTGTAAGATTTTTATTTTCTGTTGAGTGAAATTTTCCATTTCCTTTTTGAATTCGATGAATTTTTGTAGTGCTTCGCTTTTCTGTTTTAGAAAATAAACTCTGCAGTATCTGCTGTATTCATCAATAAATGTAATGAAGTATCTATGACCTCCTTTACTCGTGGTGGGCATTGGTCCACAAACGTCAGAGTGGACAGTGTGTAACCTCTCTTTTGCTTTTACTTCTCCACTACGTTCACTAGGAAATGGTAATGTTACCATTTTTCCTTTAATGCATGTTTCGCATTCCGATAATTTTTCATTTTCATTCAGTTCTAAATTCATTCTTTTATTTTTAAATGCATTTTTTAAATCTTGTTCATTAATGTGGCCTAACTTTTTGTGCCAAATGTCAGTTAAATTGCTTTCTGCTAAAGGAGATGTTTCTTTCTTAAATGGTTCAGTTTTAACGTAGAATAAACCATTTTCCTTGTGTGCTTTCATTATAACACTTCCCTTATGGTTTATTATGGTAGCAATTTTGATTTTAAAAACTACCTTACATCCATTGTCTGTTGCTTTGGCTATCGAGATTAAATTCATTGACAATCCAGGGACATACAGGGCATTATTCACGTATACTTTCTCACCATTTAATAATTTTATTTCAACATTTCCTTTTCCTTCTATAGTTTCAGTTTTATTTGCAGATGCTAGTTTTAAAATTTCATTAGCAGCAGTCATTGACTTGAACAAGTTTTTATCTTTACACATGTGTGAAGTGCATCCACTGTCCAAACACCATTTTTCAGAATTTATGCTTTTAGATAGGTATGCTTCTTCAGCAAATCCAGTTTTAACATTTTGTGGCTTTGACCAACAGTCTTTGCTTAGATGTCTGATTTTGTGACAGTTATCGCATTTCAAGTTCTTGCGTCTGTTTTGTGATCGGTTATTCTCCTGTTTGTAGGAGTTTTGTTGCTTTTTATTTCTCTTACTATAATGCGCCTCTTCTTCTTCTTCTATCTTTTCTTTAGAGTTTTCTCGAGCCTCACTTTCTTTAATAATTTTTATTTTCAGTTCTTCTGTTGAAGGTAGTTTATCTCGGGACTCTATGGCGATTCTGAAGTTCTCATAAGATTCTGGGAGGCTATACAGCATTATAATCCGGTTTAAAGATATTTATTCTCAAAAAGACAAAAGTCACTTACATGAGAAAATATTTAACATAGGTAGGTACATATAAAAATAGGTAGGTCGTTCTAGTAGGTAGCGTACGTATGAGTAGATAAGTAGATATGAATAGCATCTGGAAACTTAGGTTTTATTTATGTTGATAGGTACTTCATTAGAGTCAGAGTTTATCAAGAACATGCTCCATAAGTTTGGCTTTAAAAACATTGAATGAGCTTACGTTTTTTATAGTTGCGGGTATTTTATTATAAAGCTGTGCGCCTTCAAAAGTGAACATTTTTTTGCCGTAGTTAGTGCGAGTCTTCGGTAGCACCAGAAAACTGGCTCGACGTGTTGTTTGTTTTGTTACTTGTCGCGCTGTCCTAAAGGACAGGCTAGTATGGAGAGAGCATTTTAATATTTTACGGACAAGTATGCACGTGTTGTAAAAATATAACTGTTTAATGTTCATTAGCTTGGTTTCGTTATAGATTTGTGAGGTAGGAGTTAAATAAGGATAGTGAAAGAGTAGTTTTACAATTTTGTTTTGCATAATTTGAAGTTCAGCTAATTTTGTTTTGACGGCACTGCCCCAGATTGCAATTAGATATAGTAGGTGTGGTTTGACCAGGGAATTATAAATGGTATAGCGAATTCGGCGTGGAATACACCGAACGATATTATAAAGTGGCCCGATAATGGATGAAAGTTTACTTTTGATGTGTTCAATGTGTGTGCTCCACGTCAAACAGCTATCCATTCGTAAACCAAGATACGTTTCGTTATTTTTTTCCTGTAGAGGTATGTTATTAATTCTTAATGGGTCATGAGGGGGAATTATTTTATTTTTTGCCCTAAAGATGGTGTAGGATGTCTTAGATGTATTAATAGTCAATAGGTTGTGCTGAAACCAAGAGAAAAGGGTATTTAAATCTGATTGCGCTCGTGGTAATATGTCAGTTATTGAAGTTCCGAAGTAAAATAAACATGTGTCATCGGCATATAATGTTACGTCGCCATGCAAGCCTATTTCGTGGATATTATTTATGTAGATTAAAAATAGTAGTGGTCCCAATATAGAACCTTGTGGGACCCCACATGTTATAGGTGATTGTTTACTTTGGATTTTGTCTATTTTGACTACCTGAAATCTGTTTGTTAAGTAGGATTTAAACATACTTAGGGCATTTCCTTTGATACCTATAGCTTGCAGTTTCAATAATAGTAACCTGTGACTAACGGTATCAAAGGCTTTTTTTAAGTCAATGAAAACACCGATTACTATCTTTTTATCATCAATATGTGATTTAATTTTAGTAACCAAGTTAATAATAAAAAAAAATGTTAAAAGATCCTCGTTTATATCGATATCCATATCTTTTAGTTTATCTACGAGGTCCATAATTTCATTAATATGGTCTCTCACATCTTTGTTAGCTTTTAGCTTTTTTTGTATCAGCTTTTTGAGTAGGGTCGCTTTTCTTGCTGGCCCTCGGCTCTGATAGGCTTTTTCTAGTGTTTGCCAAATGTCTTTTGCGGTTTTACAAGACTTTACTAACCGTAGTTCGGATGGGGACATAAGTAGTAGAAGTTCGGCTTTGGCCAATATATCCTTCTGCTTGTCGTCCGTTCCTTCGAGGCATTGGTGCAGTCCTGCTTTTGTCAGAACTGCGGCTGCTTGAATCCTCCATGTGTCGAAGTTGTTTCGGTTCAAGGGTTCAATACTCACATGCAACTTTGCCGTTGCCATTTCGGCGTGAAAGCTAAGGGACCATAACCTTTTATAATTGCCTCTTATATTTATTATTATATTTAGTATCCATGTACGAGTTTAAATATATATTAGAAGGAAACTACGCAAATTAGATGTGGAGTATATAATTTTCTTTTACAGACATCTTACTGACGTATTGACATGACATTAGCTTTTTAATAAAAACACTCGACCTCCTTCATTGTACTGAAGTAGGTATAGCGATGTGACTTTCCACACATATACATCTCCCTAGATTGTTTCCATTAATGTAGTAGTAATTTGACATTTGGCCTGGTAGGACTTACACAAATAAGAACAGATAGATTTATGCTTGTCTCATTCCAACACATGAATACATTCATATAAAAGAATAAGACTGGTATAATCGATACCGTTTCGTTTTTAGCCTTAGTTCCATGCCTATAGTCCATCTTCCTAGTAATAAACCTCGGAATAAGAACTAAAGCATGGAACTAAGGCTAAAAACGAAACGGTATCGTCATCGGTATCATCTTCCTAGTAATAAACCTCGGAATAAGAACTAAAGCATGGAACTAAGGCTAAAAACGAAACGGTATCGATTATACCAGTCTCATTCTTTTATATGAATGTATTCATGTGTTGGAATGAGACAAGCATATATTTATCTGTTTTTATTTGTGTAACTCGTACCAGGCCAAATGTCAAACTAGATAGAGCTCGTTCACTGTAAAATTGCACATGCCAAGGAGTATTAAATTTTCTATGGTTGGTACTATTCCCAAGGCACGGACACAGACTAAGAGTATAAAACAGGTGCAATTTTACGGTGAATGGTCTTTACCAATTACTACTACATTCATGGTACCAATCTAGGAAGATGTACATTCATGGTACCAATATTGCACGGAATATTTTACGGAACGGAAAAACTACTACATTCATGGTTTATTACTGTTTATTATGCATGCTTCCCACAGAAGGAGTAGTACATGGATTGAGTGCTAAAATAGCGTAGAGTGTTCCTTCTTACTCCTATCCTAGAAGATAGCTTGCTATCCTATGTTAGAGAGAAACAAATATATTGTCACACGACAGTCGTTTTTCCGTTCCGTACCCTGAATTTTGGTATCATGCATATACATATACATCTCCCTAGATTGTTTCCATCAATGTAGTAGTAATTTGACATTTGGCCTGGTAGGACTTACACAAATAAGAACAGATAGATTTATGCTTGTCTCATTCCAACACATGAGTACATTCATATAAAAGAATGAGACTGGTATAATCGATACCGTTTCGTTTTTAGCCTTAGTTCCATGCCTATAGTCCATCTTCCTAGTAATAAACCTCGGAATAAGAACTAAAGCATGGAACTAAGGCTAAAAACGAAACGGTATCGTCATCGGTATCATTTTCCTAGTAATAAACCTCGGAATAAGAACTAAAGCATGGAACTAAGGCTAAAAACGAAACGGTATCGATTATACCAGTCTCATTCTTTTATATGAATGTATTCATGTGTTGGAATGAGACAAGCTTAAATCTATCTGTTCTTATTTGTGTAAGTCGTACCAGGCCAAATGTCAAATTACTAGTAAATTTATGGTAACAATCTAGGGAGATTTATATGCATGATACCAAAATTCAGGGTACGGAACGGAAAAAGACTGTCGTGTGACAATACATTTGTTTCTCTCTAACATAGGATAGCAAGCTATCTTCTAGGATAGGAGTAAGAAGGAACACTCTATGCTATTTTAGTACTCAATCCATGTACTACTTTTATACATTCATGTAATAAACTAATGTTTGTCTGTGCAACTCACTGCACTGTCAGTGTCACTATGAAATTTGTACATTATCCAATCCAATCCATCCAATCTTTATGTTATGGTTGGCGAAATTGTGGTCTATTCCTCAAGGGCCACTTGTTCAAGAACTGAACTGAACTGAACTTTATGTTATGGACTCATATTAGTACATGTTTAAATTCTTTGTATGCTAAAGTATTTTAAAATCCACCTAGAATGTAAGCTATGTGCGGTTATTATGATGTTGCTCGGAGTACCGAAATTATTATGGTATTGTTTCAGTGATTCTCAATTCGCGATAGTTCGAAAAATAAACAACGCTAACCTAAGTCTCATGATGGTAGTCTCCTCTTATCTTAGTCAGTGATCAAACATTACGTTTACGCTCAGTTTACACTATTCATTGTGATTTTATTCATCGTTTTCTAATGATACAACTGCAGCGGGATGTTTGCCCCACAAAATAATGTCACTACAAGGAAGGCTTTCCAAAAGCCTAATATTCTTCGGAGAAAACCTAAGGCGAGGGGAGCTCAGAAGGACAGTGATTCGCCGGAGGATAAACCTCTCATTGAACAGATAAAAGAAGACAAACCCCTCAATGCTGCAAAAATAAATGTCAGAGTCCTTACAGCTGAGTATCCAATAATGTATCACGGAGCAACAAGTGCAGCGGAGCACAGGGGTTGGCCTGATGAAGTGACTCAAGATAATTTATCAGATGTTACCGGCCATTCTGAAGATAATGCTCTTGGGTCGACATCACAAAGTGATGCATCTTCCAATAAGTTAAATGAGCATGCAGAAGATCAAGTTAAATTATCAAATGGCGGGAGCATATCTAAAGAAAACCAAAAAAACACATGTTTGAAACATGAGCTCTACATGTATAAACCTTCTCTATTTGGACAGCAAGTTGCAAGTAAATAATTTTTGTCATATTTATCAAGCGATTAAGTTCCTTGAGTGGTCCAAACGATGCAGAAGGGATAGGCCTCCTTCTCGAGGGACTAACAACCCATGGCCTATGTCCAACCGTGGGCCTATGTCCAGCAGTGGGCTTTTGCTTGATGATTATGATGAATTAATTTAATTTGGCCTGCAGTTGTGCATCGGGCCTATGAATAGAACCCTCCACCTTCTGCGGATGTTGTAGAAGTAGACTTAGGGATTTCATAAGGGGGTGGGCAGCAGCATCCACCTGAGTACTCAATACTAATACTGGGATCACTAACCTGCCTGCCAAGCGTGGTGATGCGTTCTATGGAAGGAAGGCCTCGTCCAACAGTGAGCCTCATCTAAAAGCTGATGATGAAATCCAATTTTATTATTTATTTATATTGAATTAAATTATTATTTTTTGAACCATGAGCAATACAAGCGGTGCGACAAGGCTGGCGTCGGGCGCAACCGTGGCGCGCCGTCTCGACGCCTGTCAAATGTTCTTTCATACAAAATGTAGGAAAATTACGTGGTGCAAAACAGATAGAAGAAGTGCGCTGATGGCCCACAAACAAACAAATACATAAATACATAAACATAAACAAATACAGAAACAGAAACTGCATCACTGCATGGGGGGCTGTTCCGTGGTTCGCGAGGAGTACAGTACACACCCCTAACTTCCTGCTACATGATTCAAATGCAGCCTCTTTATTTATGTACCTCATTTACAGATAATTATGGGGAGCAGAATTCTTTGAATATAGAATCATTTTTGGTGGATAGCCCGAATAAACAGGTAATTAACCAATAAATACTTTATTATATGCTAGCGCTTTGCCCGACTTCGCACGCATGTTGTCAGGATAAATAAAACCGGCCAAGTGCGAGTCGGACTCGCGCACTAAGAGTTCCTTACCATCTAATATATAAAAGGCTTTGTCCTGACTGACTGACCGATGTCCAACGCACAGCCTAAACCGCAGGTTGTAGAGACTTGAAATTTGGAGGGTGTGTTTGTTTCGATGCGTAGGGTTGTACTAAGAAAGGAATTTTGAAAATTCGCATGCTAAGGGGTTTAAAATGGGGTTCCAACGTAAAACAAAAATGGTCTGTATTTCGGAAACCGTTAGTAGTATAACCATGACATTTTACGTGAAGATTTCTCAAATAAAATTAACAAACACGTATTTCAGCGATTCCTGAAATTTTCCTGAAAATTGAAAGGAGGTGGTTTTCTTAATAAAAAAATAAATAAACCTTAGTTTTTACTACGCACAGCCTAAACCGCTGGTCGTAGGGACTTGAAATTTGGAGAGTGTAGTTCTTTTAGGGTGTAAAAGTGTACTTAAAAAGGAATTTGGAAAATTCGCTCCCTTAGGGGTCCATAAAGGGCTTTTAATGTATACACTTTGCGTTTTGCAGCGCACAGCCTAAACCGCTGGAGCTAGATACATGAAATTAGGAGGATGTATTCAGTTTTGAGTGTAGAGGTGTACTAAGAAAGGATTTTGGAAAATTCACCCTGTAAGGGGTCCAAAACGGCTTTTAATGTAAAACTAAAATGCTTCGTATTTCGGAAACCGTTGGTTGTAGATACTTGAAAATTCACAGGTAGATTTCTTATATAAAAATAGCACAAATATGTTTCAGCAGTACCTGAAATTTAGCTGAAAAAAACCACGGGAACGTTTTGTTTGTAAATAAATACACTTTACGTTTTAGCCAGATTTCAGCGTATTTTGGCGATTTAAAAGTTAGTTTCACATTGTAGTCATTGAGATCAAAATATTTTCAGGACCTCAAGGTTCAAATGAGACCCCTAAATTGAAAAACTTGAGTATGGTGTCATTTCAAAGGTCGTTTCACGGTGTCGTTGTTGAAATCAAAATATTTTCAGGACCTCAAGGTTCAATGGGACCCCTAAATTGAAAAACTTGAGTATGGTGTCGTTTCAAAGGTCATTTCACGGTGTCGTTGTTGAAATCAAAATATTTTCAGGACCTCAGGGTTAAAATGGGACCCCTAAATTGAAAAACTTGAGTATGGTGTCGTTTCAAAGGTCGTTTCACGGTGGCATTGATGAGATTGAAATATTTTACGGACCTCAGGGTTAAAATTGGACCGCTAAATTGAAAAAATTGAGTACGGTGTCGTTTCAAAAGTCGTTTATCGGTGTTGTTTTAAGATTAAAATATTTTCAGTACCTCAAGGTAAAATGGGACACCTAAATTTAAAAACTTGAGTATGTTGTCGTTTCAAAGGTCGTTTCACGGTGTCGTTGTTGAGATTCAAATATTTTCAGGACCTCAAGGTTAAATGGGACCCCTAAATTGAAAAACTTGAGTTTGGTGTCATTTCAAAGGTCGTTTCACAGTGTCGTTGTTAAGATTAAAATATCAAGGAAATCAAGGGCAAAATATAGTTTTTTTAGTTATTTTAGGCTATTTTATTTTTATATTTTTTTAAATGTGACCACTTAATTGAATAACTTGATTGTGGTGTTCACGGGTTCAAAAGTCGTTTCACGGGGTGGTTGTTGATGTTTAAGTTGTTGTCTGCACGCCGCGCCGGAGATATTTTAAAACTACGCGCGGACGAAGTCGCGCGTGGGTCATCTAGTTATCTATAAAAACGGCAAAAAAAAACACGTTTGTTGTATGGACAACGTTAATGCTACGGAACCCTTCGTGCGCGAGTCCGACTCGCACTTGGACGGAGCCCACTTAAATATTTATGTTATTCTGTTTTTTTAGTATTTGTTGTTAAAGCGGCAACAGAAATACACCATCTGTGAAAATTTCAACTGTCTAACTATCACAGTTCATGAGTTCAGTATGGCGACAGACGGATAGCCGAGACTTAGTAATAGGGTCCCGTTTCACCCTTTGGGTATGAAACCGTAAAAACTTTGTTCTTGAATTACTTGAAGTTGACTTAAATTAATGACTATCCAAATGACGTAAAAACATAGTTTTGTATGGAGCGGCTAGCTGCACACTTCCCTACTACAAATATTTATTATCAAATATTATAATATTTCAGTGTAATGTGGTGTTCAATGATTCATCCACACTCACTGCAAAGAAAACGGAGACTGAAGTCGAAAATAAATGGTGCCTTAATTTTATGAGTGATGACTCCAAAGACATGGTCACTCCCAATTTTTGTAAGTACCTACTTAGAATCTTATCTGCATTATAGACTAAGAAATATAGAATAGAATATTTACGAAGTATTAAGAGTTAACATCATGTGGGCCATATGCTTGTTCCATCAATAAAGCAGGCAAAGACCCTGTATTAATGTTGTCTTCAATTTGTTGCAGACGGTGGTGCTCAAATTAAGATTTGTAACACAAACGGTGATATGAGTAGTAATCTAATATCACTAGGCAATGCAACTAATTATTTACAAGACTCTGCTGAGATGGAGCAAGATATTATACAGAGCTGTTTGAATAGCAGAGTGATCAAGTTTAAGGTTTGTGCTTTATGGTATATCTTCATTGTTATTTATAACAAGATATTATACAGAGCTGTTTGAATAGCAGAGTGATCAAGTATAAGGTTTGTGGTTTATGGTATATCTTCATTGTTATTTATAACAAGATATTATACAGAGCTGTTTGAATAGCAGAGTGATCAAGTATAAGGTTTGTGGTTTATGGTATATCTTCATTGTTATTTATAACAAGATATTATACAGAGCTGTTTGAATAGCAGAGTGATCAAGTATAAGGTTTGTGGTTTATGGTATATCTTCATTGTTATTTATAACAAGATATTATACAGAGCTGTTTGAATAGCAGAGTGATCAAGTATAAGGTTTTTGGTTTATGGTATATCTTCATTGTTATTTATAACAAGATATTATACAGAGCTGTTTGAATAGCAGAGTGATCAAGTATAAGGTTTGTGGTTTATGGTATATCTTCATTGTTATTTATAACAAGATATTATACAGAGCTGTTTGAATAGCAGAGTGATCAAGTATAAGGTTTGTGGTTTATGGTATATCTTCATTGTTATTTATAACAAGATATTATACAGAGCTGTTTGAATAGCAGAGTGATCAAGTATAAGGTTTTTGGTTTATGGTATATCTTCATTGTTATTTATAACAAGATATTATACAGAGCTGTTTGAATAGCAGAGTGATCAAGTATAAGGTTTGTGGTTTATGGTATATCTTCATTGTTATTTATAACAAGATATTATACAGAGCTGTTTGAATAGCAGAGTGATCAAGTATAAGGTTTGTGGTTTATGGTATATCTTCATTGTTATTTATAACAAAAATGGGCAGTGATCCTATGATGGTTCCGTTGGTACCTTTTGAGGTGCACAGCCCTAAACATGGACAAAGCCACATTTGTTCCGTATTTGTTCCGAGGCGGGAATCGAACCCGCAACCTCCGCGTCGAAGCTTCTCCCGCCTCGCCACAGAGGTCGTCTCCACAGAGGGAGGACCACTATTTCTATGGGTCAGATGATTCAACACGGAAGATAGAACTTGGATTTCGGAAAATAACGCCAAATCTTCACAATGTGCCAGTGCCACTGAGATATGGTCACTCACAATATCATTTACAATCTCAAAGCCACGCAGGGGGCTATGTAGAGAGCTATACTTGGAGTTTCACTGTGTGATAAAATTAGCAATGTTATCATTTCGGATCCGTAGAAGAACCAAGATCACCGACATAGCTCACAGAATTAGTGAGTTGAAGTGGAAATGGGCTGGCCATATAGCTCCCAGAACCAGCTACCATTGGAGATTAAAGGAGACCTCGAAACGGATGACGCAGTGTAGGTAGGCTGACGATGGTCCTACACCATTTTAAAGTTCGCAGGTTGTCGGTGGATGGAGGTGGCTCTAGACTCGTTGGTTGTGGCATTTTATGGGGCAGACCTATGTCCAGCACAGGCTGATGATGATGATGATGTTGATGATATTTTGTGGAACTGTACATTAAACGTCTAAATATGTGCATACAAGTCTAAAAGTGTTTTTATATGTATGTTAGTTTTTAGGGTTCCGTAGTCAAAGACAAGGAACCCTTATGGATTCGTCATGTCTGTCTGTCTGTCCGTATATGTCACAGCCTTTTTTTCCGAAACTATAAGAGCTATACTGTTTAAACTTGGTAGGTAGATGTATTCTGTGAACCGCATTAAAATTTTTACACAAAAATTGAAAAAAAAACATTTATTTTTGGGGTTCCCCATACTTAGAACTGAAACTTATTTTTTTTTATCAGATCTATACGTGTATCTATGGATAGGTCTTCAAAAATGATGTTGAGGTTTGTAATTTTTTTTTTTTCTAAACTGAATAGTTTGCGCGAGAGACACTTCCAAAGTGGTTAAAAGTGTCCCCCCCCCCCGTAATTTCTATAATAAGACAATTATAAAACTGAAAAAAAAATATGATGCACATTACCATGTAAACTTCCAACCAAAATTGGTTTGAACGAGATCTAGTAAGTAGTTTTTTTGAATACGTCATAAATCGTAATCCATCCAAGAACTTTTATATTATGTTACTTGCTGCTACGGAACCCTTCATGGGCGAGTCCGACTCGCACTTGGCCGCTTTTTTTTAAGGTATTTATCTTGCTATGGGCTTATTGTTTAGGTTTTTGTACATTTTCCAATAAGCCTGAAATAAATATATTGATTGATTGACGACCTCTTTCACTGTCCCATTCTTCCATATAGTCCTCTCCATCCTAAGGTTGTCTGGAAGAAATCGCTATAAGCGATAAGACCGCCCATTGTACATTTCTGTTATTTTTTTTGTTATTGAGTTATGTTTTGTGTTTCTGTGTGTTATTTGTGTACAATAAAGAGTTAATCTATCTAATCTATCTATCTATCTACCTCTGTGGCGCGGCGGGCGAAGCTTGGGCTGCGACGCAGGAGGTTGCGGGTCGATTCCCGCCATGGAACAAATATTTGTGCAATTGCAGATATTTGTTCAGGGTGTTCTGGTTATTTTCTATGTATAATAAAAAATATCTATCTATGTAATATATTGTATTCATTATATCAGTTATCTATTACACATAACACAAGCTCTGCTTAGCTTGGGGCTAGATAATGTTGTGTGAGCTGTCCAGCATTATTTATTTATTTATTTTATTTATTGATTGAATAAATTTACAGATTGTAAAAATATTAAATTCCAGTGTGACATGCTCAACTGCAACAAAAGCTTTTGGAGTGAAGCAAGACTGCAGAAACATAAAATAATTCACCTCAGACAGAAGACAAGCAACGCACCGACCATAGTGGAGTGCCCCGTGAAGAGGCTGGACGGTGATGGAGTGGAGCTACGATGCGGCAAGCTCTACCCGACGCGGGACATTCTGCTGAAGCATCTGAATGAGGAGCATGCGCCTGAAGATGCCGCTTACAAGTGATTTATTTATTTATAAAACACAGGCAGCTCTCGGAGCTGATGCGTGTATATCCTAGTCCTTATCAGCGCACTTTAAATATTTGTCAAGTCTATTTTTGAAACAATTCACTGAGGGGGCCCTGATCACTGAGTCTGGTAGCCGGTTCCAAGTGCGCACGACGCTATTGTGCAATATCTTATCAGTAGGAATTGTTTGATATTTACTTACATTACTTGCTAGGCGCTTAGCTTACACGTATATGTCACACTCAGAGTAATGGATTGGGAATTAATATTAACTGGTTATAATGAATATAAACCAACAAATAAGGTTGAAGTGACAAATTTATCGCATTAACTGGTTTTTATTAATAATTATCACACCCCATGGTAAAAAATTATACATTTTTAAACGAAGCAGCTTTAGGTTTTTGCTGCAAGTGCGTGGTGGGAGTGCATAGGGGGGAGATAGCTAGTGGCATAATTTTTTTATTTGTTTGAATTTGGGTGGGATGTCCCAATAGTCAAATTAGAGTCACTAGTGGTTGGTAAGCTAATAAGCTAGTATTAGATCATGGTTCTTCTACAGATCTCCTCATTTCGTGTTTGATTACATCTACAACTTCCTAGCAGAGCGTCCTTCATAGCACGTTGCGTGACAATGAGTTTGGAATGAGGCCTATAATTAGCGATGATGTCTCAGTGCCGTATGTCATCGCTGGCAACACGCACCGAGTGGGGATAATATCACCCGCGACGTGGAAATGCCCAGAATTGAGTCCGTGTAATCTGCAGCCATGTCTGCAATTGCCATTCTCAGTGCAATTTTCCAATGACTGATCAACGTAAAGCCACTGAGAAACCAACCAATGGCGGATGGCACTCGTGGGACTATGTACTAAGGAATCGGGAGTAGAAGCTGTCGAATTTGAAGTTAGAAGAAAGAATATAGGGTCGATTCTTACCCACACTACCCATACTAAGATTGGTTAAAGGAAGGCAGTGTAGATAGATGACCGGATGATGATGGAGAATATGTTTGTTTGCAGATGCGCGCAATGCGAGCGCCGCTTCTGGTGGGCGACGGGCATGCGCACTCACACACAGTCGACGTGCACGCGCGCGCTCGTGTGCACGTGGCCGGGCTGCGGCCGCGTGTTCCGCCAGCCGTGCCGCCTGCGCGAGCACGCGCGCGCGCACACCGGCGACCGGCCCTACCCCTGCAACTATCCCGTAAGTACTTAGGTGTCGTTGTACTGCGGCCGCGTGTTCCGCCAGTCGTGCCGCCTGCGCGAGCACGCGCGCGCTCACACCGGCGACCGGCCCTACCCCTGCAACTATCCCGTAAGTACTAGGTGTCGTTGTACTGCGGCCGCGTGTTCCGCCAGTCGTGCCGCCTGCGCGAGCACGCGCGCGCTCACACCGGCGACCGGCCCTACCCCTGCAACTATCCCGTAAGTACTAGGTGTCGTTGTACTGCGGCCGCGTGTTCCGCCAGTCGTGCCGCCTGCGCGAGCACGCGCGCGCTCACACCGGCGACCGGCCCTACCCCTTTTTTTTTTTTTTTTTTAACATTGATAGACCTTTGTTTGACCACGATCTCACCTGTTGGTAAGTGACGATGTGGCCGAAGATGAAGCACAAAGGTCTAGAAGGCACCTATTCACTCTTGACTTGAAGAGACCCAGATTATAGTTTTCAGGAAAGACAGACGACGGTAGTGTATTCCACTCCTTAGCAGTTCGCATTATAAAGGTAGAACTGAAACGTTTTGTGCGAATAGAAGGTATACCAATGAGGTAAGGATGGTACTGAGCCGTACGCCTGCTCGTCCTATGATGAAAAGGAGATGGTGGGATCAGATCGTGCAGTTCCTGGGAACATTCACCGAAATGTAACCTATAGAAGATCGCAAGGCATGCAACCTTACGGCGGTGCTCGAGACTCTGGATCTTAGTCTCCGCCATATGTTGCTCACCTATAAGCCTGAAAGCTCTACGTTCGATCGAGTCCAAGGCAGCAAGCTGGTGTTTGGCCGAGCCATCCCAAACATGGCAGCAGTACTCCATATCAGCCCGGACTTGTGCTTTATATAAACTGAGAAGCTGTCCTGGTGTGAAGTAACGCTTTACCTTATTCAGGATGCCTAGCTTCATGGCAGCTGTTTTTGCCTTAGACTCGATGTAGGAGCCAAAGTTGACCCCTGCAACTATCCCGTAAGTACTAGGTGTCGTTGTACTGCGGCCGCGTGTTCCGCCAGTTGTGCCGCCTGCGCGAGCACGCGCGCGCGCACACCGGCGACCGGCCCTACCCCTGCAACTATCCCGTAAGTACTAGGTGTCGTTGTACTGCGGCCGCGTGTTCCGCCAGTTGTGCCGCCTGCGCGAGCACGCGCGCGCGCACACCGGCGACCGGCCCTACCCCTGCAACTATCCCGTAAGTACTAGGTGTCGTTGTACTGCGGCCGCGTGTTCCGCCAGTCGTGCCGCCTGCGCGAGCACGCGCGCGCTCACACCGGCGACCGGCCCTACCCCTGCAACTATCCCGTAAGTACTAGGTGTCGTTGTACTGCGGCCGCGTGTTCCGCCAGTCGTGCCGCCTGCGCGAGCACGCGCGCGCTCACACCGGCGACCGGCCCTACCCCTGCAACTATCCCGTAAGTACTAGGTGTCGTGTGCTGCGGCCGCGTGTTCCGCCAGTCGTGCCGCCTGCGCGAGCACGCGCGCGCTCACACCGGCGACCGGCCCTACCCCTGCAACTATCCCGTAAGTACTAGGTGTCGTTGTACTGCGGCCGCGTGTTCCGCCAGTCGTGCCGCCTGCGCGAGCACGCGCGCGCTCACACCGGCGACCGGCCCTACCCCTGCAACTATCCCGTAAGTACTAGGTGTCGTGTGCTGCGGCCGCGTGTTCCGCCAGTCGTGCCGCCTGCGCGAGCACGCGCGCGCTCACACCGGCGACCGGCCCTACCCCTGCAACTATCCCGTAAGTACTAGGTGTCGTTGTACTGCGGCCGCGTGTTCCGCCAGTCGTGCCGCCTGCGCGAGCACGCGCGCGCTCACACCGGCGACCGGCCCTACCCCTGCAACTATCCCGTAAGTACTAGGTGTCGTGTGCTGCGGCCGCGTGTTCCGCCAGTCGTGCCGCCTGCGCGAGCACGCGCGCGCTCACACCGGCGACCGGCCCTACCCCTGCAACTATCCCGTAAGTACTAGGTGTCGTTGTACTGCGGCCGCGTGTTCCGCCAGTCGTGCCGCCTGCGCGAGCACGCGCGCGCTCACACCGGCGACCGGCCCTACCCCTGCAACTATCCCGTAAGTACTAGGTGTCGTGTGCTGCGGCCGCGTGTTCCGCCAGTCGTGCCGCCTGCGCGAGCACGCGCGCGCTCACACCGGCGACCGGCCCTACCCCTGCAACTATCCCGTAAGTACTAGGTGTCGTGTGCTGCGGCCGCGTGTTCCGCCAGTCGTGCCGCCTGCGCGAGCACGCGCGTGCGCACACCGGCGACAGGCCCTACCCCTGCAACTATCCCGTATATAATTACTAGGTGTCGTTGTGATGTATTGCATTTCTATGGATACTGTGTGTAAAATCTATTTTAGTTTTTTTCGTTGATTCGCTGCCGCATACGAATACATAGTCATAGTCATAGTCATAGTAATTTATTGATAACAAAAACGGTTACAAGTCAAATATACATAAATCCATAAATCGTACATAAGTACATCACAAAATTTACATCACAATACAATACATTATAACAATTTGAAATTTAATATGTCAATACCATTACAATTAATAATCGTATAAAAAATTATAATTAGTGTAAAAATTATAATAATAATAGGTAATGTCAAATAATTAATTAATGTCAGAAAAATAATAAAATATTAATTTACATTAATTTTAAATAAATCTTGATATTGATAGATCGTCTGCGCTACAAGCCATGTTTTTAATTTATTTTTGAAAGATAGCGTCGAACTCGAGCTTCTGACACTTTCAGGCAGTGCGTTGTAGACCGCGGGAGCCATCACCTCGGTGTATACCGAAGACGTGAACGTCTGTAAATTCGTTATGGTAGCCAGGACAACATTTTTGATGTATCCGTTAATGCAATGGTTAAAACGAATAATCATACGGCTAGGACACGACTGATCCCATTGAATATTGTTGTTAGAACTGCGGCTGGGCGTTCCGATCTGCGAGCAAGCTGGTGCGACACGCGCGGCGACACACGGGCGAGCGGCGGCATGAGTGCACGGCGTGCGGGCGCGCCTTCCTGCGCCGCGAGCACCTGCGCGACCATGCCGCGCGCCACCACGCGCCGCGCGCGCGCGAGCCGCGTGTCTGCACGCACGCAGGTATCACATCACACGGGCGAGCGGCGGCACGAGTGCACGGCGTGCGGGCGCGCCTTCCTTCGCCGCGAGCACCTGCGCGACCACGCGCCGCGCGCGCGCTAGCCGCGTGTCTGCACGCACGCAGT
Source organism: Operophtera brumata (assembly GCA_932527175.1). Lineage (NCBI taxonomy): Eukaryota > Metazoa > Arthropoda > Insecta > Lepidoptera > Geometridae > Operophtera > Operophtera brumata. The sequence continues at coordinate 29,605,023 of OW052226.1, read as the reverse complement.
GTCAGATCACACGGGCGAGCGGCCGCACGAGTGCACGGCATGCGGGCGCGCACTTGCGCGAAGTATCTGTTACGTAGTGACAGTAGTGTTATGTAATATGTGACCTAGCGAGAATAGAGCCGATTTGGGCAGTATGGACGAGTTGGTCGGCTTTCGTTCTGCACACCGCTTTTTCACTTATCGCGCTCATTATTTATTAGAACAAACCATTATTTTGTTTGACAGGCTGTGAGCAGACCTTCGCCAACATGAGTTCGCTTTATATGCACTTAAAGAAGGTACATCGAGTGGAAAGCAACAAGCCCAAGGAGCCTAAAAAGTCAGCGGCGTCTAAGAAGTCCGGGGCGCCTAAGGTTCCTAGGGAGCCTAAGAAGTCTGCAGCGCCTAAGAAGCCGAGGGCTCCAAAGCCGAAACCGAAGAGAGGGATCGAGGCGGCGAATATGCTAGTGGTACGAATTATTTATCTTTTTTTATATTTTATACTACCAAGGTCACATTTGTACATGTCATGTCGGAGGCCCTCGGGCGGCTTGATTAAATCCGACACCAGAGGCCAGCACTACCTCATACGAAACGAAACGAAACATTTGTACAAAGCGTTTATCAAAGTTATTCAAAACCGCATACATGGCCTGCTGGACCAACATCAACCTCCAGAACAAGCTGGTTTTCGTCCCTGCTTTTCTAAAACGGACCATCTACATACACTTAATCAAATAATTGAAGAATATACAGAGTTTCATAAGCCTCTTTATATAATCATGTGTAATCCACAAAGGCTTTTGATAGCCTTAAACACTCAGCCATATTTAAATCTTTAGAAAAACAGCAAGTACAAAAAACATACATAGACCTCATCAAACTAATTTACATCCATAGTACTGCAGACATAAAACTCCATTGCACCGGTCCAACTTTCCAAATTCAGAAAGGAGTCAAGCAGGGCGACCCGCTCTCTCCCATTTTATTTAAGTGCACCCTCGAAGAGGTATTTAAAACGCTGGAAGTATCTTCGGCAACAAAGGATATCAACGTCGGTGGTAAGCGCTTAACGAATTTGCGTTTTGCGGACGATATTGTCCTTTTTGCCCCAACATCACATGACCTACAAAACATGCTCCAAGAAATGAGCGCGGCAAGTCTCGAGGTTGGACTTCAAATGAACCGGTCAAAGACGCAGGTAATGTCAAACAGCACGAATCGTTAGATCGAGGTTGAAGGGCAGGAAATACATTATGTTGATGAGTACACCTACTTGGGCCAGATAGCATCCTTCGAAAACAGGCAAGACAGAGAAATCGATCGTCGTATTGAAAATGCCTGGAAGAGCTACTGGTCCATGAAGGAACACATGAAAGGCGACCTACCCCTAACACTAAAACGCCAACTCATCGACATGTGAGCTGAAGCTAAGGACGGCGACCTCGGGGTCGGCCGAGAAAGCGTTGGCGGGACGATCTTGTTGGTTTTGAAAAGGATTGGTGGGAGACTGCCAGGGCAGGGATAAGTGGAGGAATTTGGGGGAGACCATTGCCCAGCAGTGGGACAATATAGGTAAAGAAAAAAAAAAAAACTACCAAGGTATAGGCCTAGCGCTTAATTCAGTAGCCTCGTGAGGTATGGGAGCGGCACGGGAGGGGTGACATGTGACGTAAAGAACTGTCGGGCTACACACGTGATGAAAATTAGTGAAGATAGATCTTACGATATTTACAAATAAGTACCTAAGTCATTGCGAAAGAGAATAAAATACTTGTTCAAATAATTATATCAATGTGTTTAACTGAACTTTCAATTTATTAGCTTATGTCCATATCGCTACTCGAATCACTGTCGGTATGACTGGAATCACTTTCGTTATCTGAGTCGTCATCTCGTAATCATATAATAAATTGATTCATTATATCGTCGCTAAGATGGTCGTTTTTGAAATACTCTTCCTCAACTTTCTTTACGTGACCGTCACATTTTTGCCATTTCTCAACTGAAAAATTAGCAAATAACTCTTCTAGTGCTCGCTTTTTCTCAGTTAAATTTGAGTTAATATGTTTTTGTGCCAGCTCGCCCTTGATATCTCCCCATACTAATTCGATCGGGTTTAAATCCGGATGTAAAGTACCGTATGACCATTTTATTTTAATATGACATCATTTTTAAATTGTTTTTCTGGTTTATTTCGTTTTATTAATTCTAACAAATCTCTCTTTTTCATAACTTCAGTGTACTCAACGTTATGCCGCTTTAACCAGTCCTGCATTTCCTTTTTCAAGGAGCACATTGTGGGTATTGTATCCTCCTCGTTGCAATGATATTTCGCGTTATCCATAACTATTACAGAATTAGATGGTAGGGAAGGCAAAAGTTTATCGCGAACCAACTTTTCGAAATTGTCGTAATTCATGATTCCATGATAGTCTTCCGTCTTTGTAGTTGGTTTGAAAATGGTTATAGCGCCATTAAAAAATCCTAAGCTCCCACCAGCATGCACGATGACCAATCTATTTCCTTTACCAATAGAAGCCAATGCACCTCTTTCAGTATCTGATTGCCAACACGCTGGCACGTTTTGGGATTCATTGACATAAGTTTCGTCTTGATAAAATATTGGCCTCTCTTCCGATCTATATTTTCTTATAGCTGTAATATATTTGCTTCTCCATTGCTGAATTGAATGGCGTTCTATCAACATTTTTCTCTTTGATTGACATTTTTTGTATCGGATACCTAATTCATGCAATAAAAGACGCATGTATATCCACATTTGATAACACCATCTTCCTCTACAACTTTTCTAAGTTTATTGATCGTGGGAATTTCTTTTCTTACTGTATAAAATTCTGCAATCTTTCTTCTTACTACACCTTTACTAAAATCGACAATCTTCTTTTTTCTTGTCTGTTTCGGTTGTCTTGGTGATGAAAACTTCGCATTACTTTCCATATTTTTTTTAGCATTAAGGCGCTATAGGGTCAACGAAAATATTTATGTCAGGGTGTGAAGCACGCGGGGTCGCCCCGCCTACTGAGCGGGACGCAGGATGCGCCGAGTTCAATGATCCGATTTATATCGGCGGGTAAGGCGTCTTACCATTATTTTCGCACATACTGTAATAAAGTAGTACAGTATGCGCACAAAAAATAATAAGTTTTAGTGCTAGTAATAAATAATAAAGAATTTTTACGTAAGTTTTTTTTAATTTCTGTTGGGTATTTGCATAATTACATTACCTATAAAAATTGATCGTTAGGAAGGTATCTAATTGTAGCAGAAAATCTTATGTTCCAAAAACAAAATAAGTACCTCCTGATTCGATCCTAAGAAATTACCTCTCCGTCTCCTCCAGTGGATGTGTGCAGTGGTCTGTCCGACCTAAGAGTAGGCCGTCCGTCTCTTCCTGAGGAAGAGCGCAGAGGTGTGTGTCCGGCCTAAGAAATTACCTCTCCGTCTCCTCCAGTGGATGTGTGCAGTGGTCTGTCTGAACTAAGAGTTGGCCCTCCGTCTCTTTCTGAGGAAGAGTGCATAGGTGTGTGTCCGGCCTAAGGAATTACCTCACCGTCATCTCACGTGGATGTGTACAGTGGTCTGTCTGGCCTAAGAGTAACCCTCCGTTTTTTCCTATGGAAGAGTGCTTTGGTGTTTGTTCGGCCTAAGAAAATACCTGTCCGTCACCTCACGTGGATGTGTGCAGTGGTCTGTCTGGCCTAAGGGTAGACCCTCCGTCTGTTCCCGTGGAAGAGTGCCGTGATGTGTGTCCGGCCTAAGAAAATACCTGTCCGTCTCCTTACGTGGATGCTTTGAGCATTACATCAATGTACAAATTCTACATATATCATTCTACAATTTTTAATGTAATAACTACTCATTTTGATTTCTACCACAAAAAATGTATGGTAGTAAATGTGTTACTGGCTACCACCATCCACAAGGCGTCGAAGGTTTTGGCATAACCGTCAGCCGCGAAAAAAAACAAAAAAAAAATAGATTGCTGCTCTAAAATGGGTTTTTCAAACAGACTTTTCCGACTAGACTTTGGTGAATTAAAGTCTTTTACCAAAGTTAACACTCGAAAATTTGGTTTATATATAAATGTTGTAAGCATCTTGGTGTATATAGGGTGCAAAATCACAACTTTTTTAAAAATAACGATGGCGCATGGCGGGTTGTTTGGTGGCCATTTTGTAGAATCGTAAAATGCTTAATTTTCAAATTGAAAAAAGTGACTGCGGGCAACACCGGAGCTTGATGACTAGTTAAGGGCTATCGTGTGGGAGAACATGTCGTGTTGCCTGGTGGAAATTGCAACTTTTTTACTTTTCGTTACTTTTTACTTGTATTTATATTTTACTTTTAAAACCAAGAAGTTAAAATGTAATCATATGAAAAAAGTAAAAAGTCTAAAATATAAAAACGCAAAAATAACAAAAAAAATGAGAAGTCATTTTATGAAAAGTCCAGTGTACATATTGCGAATATAGGAGATGTCCAGAAGTGGTATAATATTCTTAGAAAATTCCAGCAGTTATGAAATATATAAAAAAAAAGCTTATTTATTGGGCTACTCGATTATATAAAACCTACATTTTACAAAACCTCCGTTTCCAAGAAAATAATAAAAATGTTCTTGAAGGGAAAACATAATGAAACAAACATGCCCAAACCACACGTGTCTAATAAATAAATAAATAAATAATGCTGGACAGTTCACACAACATTATCTAGCCCCAAGCTAAGCAGAGCTTGTATTATGGGTACTAGATAACTGATATACTTAATACAATATATTACACAGATAGATATTTTTTATTATGCATAAAAATACCCAGAACACCCTAAACAAATATCTGCGATTGCACAAATATTTGTTCCGAGGCGGGAATTGAACCCGCAACCTCCTGCGTTGCAGGCCAACCTTTGCCTGCCGCGCCACAGAGGTCGTGACTGTGTGTGTCACTGGTCGTAATTGTGTAGTTAATGCAATACAATAGAAGTAGAGCTTTTTTGTGGCTGTAGTAGTAGAGCTTTTTTGTGAAAGAGTTCGTCCGGGGAAGTACTGCCACCATACCTATTTCTGCTGCAAAGCAGTAGTGCTCGCATTGCTGTGTTCCGGTTTAAAGGGTAAGTGTGCCGGTGAAATTACAGGCACATGAGACTTTCATCTTTATGTCTTAGGGTGGCGGGCGCAGTGTAATGCCACATAGGGAGCGTTCTAGGTGGACGTGACCTATGAAGTAATGCAATGTTCATAGGCAGAGGGTACCAACTTAACATAAGGTGGGCCATCAGCTTGATCCGCCATTCCAAGCAGTATACAAAAAATACAATTATATATTTTGAGTTTTTACTAAAACGAACTACGGAAAAATCCCGCAAAACCTTTACAAACTCAAACAAAAAAAAAACATCCATGTGTCACTGTCAGTAACGTTCTATTGCTATTTGATAATGTGTCTTATAAATTTGTTCAAGAACTGAACTGAACATAAAATTATTATTTATACCTGATATAAAATGTTATTTATAACATGATTGGAAGTATGTTTAATGTAGAGGAGGACATACATCGCCATCTCTTGGGCACAGAAACAAGTTGCTAGTGCTATCCCTGTCTGTTATTTAACACGAAAATATGCTATTTTGTCTTCTTCTGCCTGTACCCAAAGATATGATGACTAAAATATTCTCTAACACGAAAATATGCTATTTTGTCTTCTTCTGCCTGTACCCAAAGATATGATGACTAAAATATTCTCCTTGAATGGAATACGTGCTAATACACAATTTACAATCAATTTATCTGTGCCCTGAGCTACCTGAAAAATACAAATGTTAATAAGGAGGCGAGGAATGTAGGTACCTATGCGTATTGCTATAGTTACTATTATCATTATAGGCAGCTCCTATCTATTAGTGAATTCTCCAACAGGGTAGGTAGGTATCTACTCAGAATGTATCCTGAACCTACACAGAACGGATAAACTAATAAGTGAAGTATTAGTAATAACGCGACAACATGGAACGAAGGTAGGATAGTCGTATGAAAAGTTCTTTGTGGTTGTCTGTCTGCGGCCTGTCTCGCTAGCTAGAGAGTATCAACATTCTTTAGTCTGCCTGCCAAAGAGCGTCAAGTTCGCCTTTTGGGAGTGTTGCAAGTTCTAAACTTTATTTTAAAAACACAACATTTGAATCAAGTTCAAAAAAATTGAGGTACATTTATTATTTTTAATTAGTTGAAAAATAGCCAAATAATATGCCCTTTCTCCGTAAATAACTAATATGTTGCTTAGAATTTCTAGTTATTTTTATACCGGCCTCCATATATTTTTTGGACATCTCCTTTAGTCTATTTTGAGAAAAAAAATGGAGTGTATATTTTGCGAAGTGGACGTTATGCGAAGTTGTCATATTGAGAATAAGTGCGGTGTACATTACAAGAAGTGGACGTTTTGCGAATGAGTTGTATCCTCTAGCCATAGCACGATAACTAGTGGGTCGGTGGTGCGTGAGCTGCGAGCAGCTGGCGTAAAGTTTTCCTTTGCCGCTTACTCGCGTGTATGCACAAACCTCTACAAACCCCTGCAAACCCTAGCAACACTACAAACCCCAACAAAACCCTACAAACTCTACAAACCCTACAAACCCCTACAAACTCCTTCCAACGCCTACGAACCTCAATAAATCTACTTTAACTTTGATTTTGACCTTAACCTTAACCTTAACCTTAACCTTGACCTGTACATGTACTTATACCTGTACCTATATCTGTACCTGTACCTGTAATTATACCTGTACCTGTACCTGCACTAATTAATACGAACGTCGCCTCTTCGTTAATCTCACTCACTCGACCATCGTTCCACTCAGTGGAATCGTTCCACTTCGTGTCACGCTGGTCTCGTTAGCTCCATAAGCTACAGCAAAGTTAATTTGAAGAGAGAAACTAACGTAATATTCGTAATCAGCACCCACAAATTACTTGAAAACGACACCCATATTAGTTTTTTTCTGATCTTACCATTTTATAGGGTTACCAGCTTACCTACTAACCTACCCACCTAACCGAAAAATTTAAGTAATATTCGTAATCAGCAACTACAAATTACTCAAAAACGACTCCCATATTAGTTTTTTCTTATATTACCTTGACGCAGAGTTGCCAGGTTACCTTCATAATCACTTACATACGTACCTGACTGCAAATTTGATGATGTATTCGCAATCAGCACCTCCAAATTTCTCGAAAACGCCACCCATATCGTTTTTTTCAGTCTCTCGATTATACAAGCACTGTTTTCTCCCAGGGTTACCAACAATATACAACTTTATATAGTCAAAGGTTATTTTTAAGGGCTTCCTTCATAATACCACATACATTTTATTATCAAAAACTTCATTTTTTTTATATATATTTGTGGAAAATCTAAGAAATTACCCTAAAAACGGGGAAAATATTTCCACCTGGCAACACCACTTGTCCTCCCACACAACAGCCCTATACAAGTCATCAAGCTCAGTGTTGCATGCAGTCTCTTTTTTTCAATTTGTAAATTTTATATTCCACCATTTAACAAAATGGCCGCCACACTATCCGCCATCTTGGTTTTGAAAAAAGTTAGGATTTTCGTATATTCACCGAGATGCTGGTAACATTTCTGCATAAACAAAATTTTCGAGTGTTAACTTTGCTAAAAGACTTTAATTCACCAAAGTCTAGTCAGACAAGGCTGTTTAAAAAAGCCATTATAGAGCAGCCTTCTAGTTTTTTTTGTTTGTAACATTTTTCTTTAATCTTTCCCAAAAAACAGTAGGATGCGTCGTTTGAACGGATCCGATCGGTCACCGTTTCAAAGAACTGTTTTGGTCAGGACCAAAACCGCTTGGCCAGCTTGGATTTCTGAAATGACAGACTTTTCCCCGAGTCTGATTAAAAAACTAAACGCAAACCTAGAACAATGAGTCAGTGAGTCAGTCACCGTTATCCAGGTTTTTTTAGATAATATAGATAGAAAAGTGCGGTGTACATTATGAAAAGTGGACGTTTTGCGAATAAGCCGTATCCTCTAGCCATTTATGTACAGTTTTCAAAGTGCGCCACTAACTTGAAAATAAAACTAAATGGTGGCTGACGACTATGCCAAAATCATCGACGCCCTTTGGATGGTGGTAGCCGGTAACACATTTACTACCATACATTTTCTGTCCTAGTAATCAAAATGTAGTTAACATTGAAAATCGTATCCTAATGCAATAGGTAGAATTGGTACATTGATGTGATGCTCATTGCATCCACGGGAGGAGACGTAGTAGTTTTTTTTAGGCTGGACACACACCACAGCCCTCTTCCATGGGAAAAAACGGAGGGTTACTCTTAGGCTGGACATACCACTTTACATATCCACGTGAGGTGACGGACAGGTATTTTCTTAGGCCGGACAAACACCACAGCACTCTTCCATAGGAAAAAACGAAGAGTTACTCTTAGGCCGGACATACCACTTTACATATCCACGTGAGGTGACGGACAGGTATTTTCTTAGGCCGGACAAACAACACAGCACTCTTCCATAGGAAAAAACGGAGAGTTACTCTTAGGCCGGACATACCACTTCACACATCCACTTGAGGAGACGGAGAGGTATTTTCTTAGGCCGGACACACATCACGGCACTCTTCCACGGGAACAGACGAAGGGTCTACTCCTAGGCCGGACATACCACTTTACATATCCACGTGAGGTGACGCACAGGTATTTTCTTAGGCTGGACAAATAACACAGCACTTTTCCATAGGAAAAAACGGAGGGTTACTCTTAGGCCAGACATACCACTTCACACATCCACTTGAGGAGACGGAGAGGTATTTTCTTAGGCCAGACAAACACCACAACACTCTTCCATAGGAAAAAACGGAGGGTTACTCTTAGGCCGGACATTTCACTTATCACATCCACTTGAGGAGACGGAGAGGTATTTTCTTAGGCCAGACAAACACCACAGCTCTCTTCCACGGAAAGAGACGGAGGGTCAACTCTTTGGTCAGACAGACCACAGCACATCCCACATCCACTGGAGGGGACGGAGAGGTAATTTCTTAGGCCAGATCTCTACTCCTACTAGGTATGTAGCTATCTAAAGTAACAGTATGAAGTCAGAGTTTATTCGCAAAACAAATGTATTTGTTACCTAGGTTTACTTTTACTTACCTTTGTCACAGAATAAATAATAGTACAAGTACCTATGTTGGCTCTTTTCATAATTATGATTTGCGAGTAGCCAGACTTGATAGTTTCCATTTCATCCGTAGTCACGTGACCGATGGCTGGAAAATTGACAAAGGTCCTACCTCGATGCAGTCTGCGACCGGTCTGAGCAAGCCGAGCGCACGCTCTGGTACTTATATTTGTGTTTAAAAAATTATATAAAAAAATCCCTTCTAGTTTTGCTAAATTTTGTTAATGACTTCACTAATTTAAATAAAAATTCACATGACACCAAGTGAAACGTAAGTTAAAACGTGAAAGAAGTAAGTCAAAAATATGATTTCAATTTTAAAAAGGTGGTATATTTGTGTTTTTTTTTTATTGAGTGAATTAATTATCAAGAATATCATATATTTTTTTCTTCATAGAAAACTATAAGAATTCTTATCAAAAACTTTAAAATTCTAGAGACATTTGAGAACCTATGGCGTCTTAACAATGCGTCGTACGCTTTGTTTTGACAGTCCGGTTGCCTTAGCAACGGTTTTGTGTAGATTTATATCGTTTTCATGCTCGGCAGAATTTGGATCAGATTTCCTAACCTTGAAAAAATTATATACATTATAAACAATATCTTTAGTTTGAGCTCTAATCCGAGGACCCATCTTCGGTTGCTAATCTCGTGTGCGTCTTGTCTAAAGCGGCCGGTCCAAATAAAACGTATTGACGCCAGCGAGATCGCCGCCCGACTCAAGTGACGTCTCGCGACATTTGACATAAGAAAATCACCACCCTCCCGTGCCGCTCCCATATCACAGGAGGCTACTAAGTTAAACGCTATACCTGTAGCAAACAAGCATACGGTCCACCTGTTGGTAAGCGGTTACCGTAGCCTATGGACGCCTGCACTACCAGAGGCATCAAACGCGCGTTGCCGACCCTTTAAAAATTTCGAAACACACCTTTTGAAGGACCCCATACTGTAGTCACTTTGGAAAACCTCAGCAGGGAGATCATTCCACAACCTGAGCGTTCGCCGGAGGAAGTTCCTCTGAAACCGCACCTATTTACCTCACTACTACTACTCTTTATTACGAGAATTGGGCTTCTATTTTGATTAATAACTGCCTTTATCAGTGGCCTGAATGAGGCACGTGCAGTCTGTACTATACTGGACTGATCATTGTAAAAATGCTGTGTTACAGATGACCTTAGACGGAGGAGCGCTAGTTAGATACGACATCGGCGGCGCGTTCGCTTGTATGTCAGACGCGGTTGAAGCTGCGAATACCATCGTTATACCAGAAGAGGAAATAGTCGGCGATAATTTCACGGCGGTGAACGAAGAGGGAATGAATGAGGTGGTGATTGAAGAAAGGGGGGTTGTAGTCGGCGATGACTTCACGGGGGTGAACGAAGAGGGACTGAATGAGGGGGTGATTGAAGAAAGGGGGGTTGAAGAGGGGGTAGATTTGGAATATGATTTGGAGGGGCAGTCTGCTCGGACGCATTGCACGTGGCCGCTGCAAAGGATGCAAACGCCGGAGCAAGAATTCACTATCGAAGAAGATACTCAGGTAGGTTAAGTGTTTAAGTGTCCCATTATACAACTAAATCGGGACACTTAAGGCGCAAGCCACGCCTCAGCGGCGTGTACGGGAGGGCGCTTACGCCCTTTTGCACGCAGACGAAGTTTGCTTCTAGTGGCTATTATCTCATTGAACTCCATTAAATGTTGGTAAAAAAATTAAAAAAAAAAAAAATTAGGTTAACTTGAATGAGAGAACTCGCTTCGCTCAATCAATCACTATATAATCTGTGGCGACGGTCTTACGAGACACTTAAAGCCAGGTTCATATTGTTGTGTCGGGGTGTGTCGGGGCGCGCCAGAACGCAATCGGTTACGTTTATTACCTACTAGCAGCGCCCCGCGGTTTCAACCGCGTAAGTCTCGATCCCGTGGGAATATCGGGATAAAATTGTGCCTATGTGTTATTCTGGGAGTCCAGTTATCTCCATTCCAAATTTCTTCCAAATCCGTCCAGCCGTTTCAGCGTGAAGAGGTAACAAACACACAAACTTTCGCATTTATAATATTAGTAGGATAGGATGACTATATTCACATTAGTAGGTGTGTTGTGTTGCGGCGCGTGTACCTACTAATGTGAATCTAGTCATAGGTAATAAAAGTAACCGATTGCTTTCTGGCGCGCCCCGACACAACAGTTCAGTTCTTAAACAAGTGGCCCTTGCGGAATAGACCACAATTTCGTCAATGTCACGTTTTAAAACAAGTTCAGCTTTTGCACGAAGGTTATTCCGGTGTATAGAAAGTGGACGGTGTGCCAATTTAAAAAAACAAAAACAAGCAAAAGTATCAAGTTGAACTACCGAATTCTATCTAAAAAACACAGGAACAACTCAAATTTTATATTACAAATTGAAACTAATTACATATACACAAGATAATACGAAGCTTAAAGATTAATTTTAAACTTGTATGAACCTAGCTTAAGCAATGTCAAGTCTGGCAGTTCTCAATTGTTTAATTTGTAAGCAAGGCTATTGTTTTGTAGGTGGAACCATCGGAGGGCTCGGAGAGTAATATCTACACGGTGCGCAGTGATCTGTTCCTGCACGGGAATGTACTCATCAACGAAGACAGCGAGTAAGTGCCAGCTTTGTTCATCTTCATCATAACCCATCGCTCTTCCCGGCACCGTGACAAAGCTCAACCACACATCATTGAACCCTGGGTTTCTCGAACAACTCGTTTCTCGAGATCATTTCTTCCCCATATCTACAAACTATGGAATGAGCTTCCATCTGAGGTTTTCCCGCTTAGTTACGACATGTGTCGCTTCAAGAAAAATGATTATAAATTCCTTGAGGGTAGGCAGCGCATCGGCAATGCCCCGGGTGTTGCTGGTGTCTATAAGCGACGGTGACCACTTCATATCTGGTGGGCCGTATGCTAGTTTGCCTATTTATTTCATTAAGAAAAAAAACCATCAGACGTCCGATACTGGACGAGGCCTGCCTCATAGAATCCAATGGCATAATCACCATGATTTGATTTTAATGATGGAAAAGTAAATGGCACACCTGATTTTAAACGGTAACCTCTGCCTATACCAATGCATTAACTCACAGGTCAAGTCTACCTAAGACGCGCCCTATGTGGCGTTGCACTACGCCCGCCATAGACACAAAGATGTCATGTGCCTGTAATTTCACAGGTGTCGTGTCAGGTTCGGTGTCGGTCTCGTACCTGTAATTTCACAGTTTAATCACTTAGTAGGATGTAATGGCCTCAAGGGGAGGAGACGAAGGGGCAAGGGGTCTATTCTTAGGTCGAACGCGCTACGGCACGTAGCTTCACACCTATCAAACTGATAATCATCATTATTGGTAGACATCAGTTTCAGTTATTTATTTCATTAACAATTATTTAAATCGTGTTTGAAAACAAATTTTTAATTTATACGCACTACCACAGATAAAATAATACTATAGGCTCTACACAATATCAACATACAACATTATACACATACAAATTAGAGAACTACAATAAAAAAAAACAACGAAAAATAACTAAAACTAATAAACATTAGATACCTACTAAACTACATATCACATTATTCTATAAATTTAATTGATTCAATAAAGTTCATGAAATCGTCCACAGAGTAGAAACACCTTTTCAACAAAAGATTTTTTAGTTTAGATTTGAATAAATTCGGATTATTTATAGTTTTCATGTCAATCGGTAAAGCGTTAAATAACCTAACAGCCTAGTATCTGCAACAATGTTTAACGATATTAAGCGTCCACTGCTGGTCATGGGCCTCTCCCATTCCAAGATCAGCTGTCGTGAGCTGCCTCCATCCACCGACTTCCCGCGACTGTCGCAATGCCCTCGATCTAACGAGGCGGCCGTCTACAACACTACGTCGCGTCGTCCGATTCGTGCTGTCGGTTTCAATCGATTTCAATTCTGTTTTTATTTGTAATTACGTTCTTGCGAGTACCTAATTTATGCAGTCTAGTTGCAATCAAGCTTTGTAGGTAAACTGCGTAAATTGGGTAATCGCAGGAGTGTCCTTTCGGATAGAAACAACATTGAAACTGATAGCAACAGAGTTACTTAACACGCTGGCAGAACTAAAAATTAAACCTTGTAATGGAGTTTACACCCACTACCAGTTCATTAACATCCGAGCAGTTCAGTTCATTCGTTGTTCCTATTGTATTAAGTATAACAGTTATCTAGTACCCATAACACAAGCTCTGCTTAGCTTGGGGCTAGATAATGTTGTGTGAACTGTCCAGCATTATTTATTTATTTTATTTATTATTATTATTATTGATTCCCTGACGAAGAAGTAATTTTTAGAAAATCTAAGTGTGCAGTATTACTAACATATAAAAATAAGATAAAGTCTCCTTTCCGCAAAATATCCTATCTACAATATTTAAGGTACTTTCCCTTCATGTCGCATAGTCTTGGGACGCCCTGTATAGCTTGCTCAATGCAACATCTTTCTGAGGGCTGTCGCCATCTTGATTCCAGGTTTATAATAAGAGAGAGTAGCAACAGAGCGGCGAGCGAGGCGGAGGACACGTCGAACACTGGACAACTAGACGGACTGGATCTTATCGACTCCCATCCTACCATTGATCTCATGCAGGTAACATATACCATGCACACATAACACGCAACAGTCACATACGTTACATTTGTTAGTAGTAGAGCTTTTTTGTGAAAGAGTTCGTCCAGGGAAGTACTACCACCATACCTATTTCTGTCGCAAAGCAGTAGTGCTCGCATTGCTGTGTTCCGGTTTGAAGGGTATGGGTGCCGGTGAAATTACAGGCACATGAGACTTTCCATCTCTGTCTCAGTGTGGCGGGCGCAGGGCAATGCAACATAGGGTGCGTCCTAGGTGGACGTGACCTATGAGGTATTACACTGTTCATAGGCAGAGGTTACCGCTTAACACCAGGTGGGCCATCTGCTTGTTCCGCCATTCAGAAGTATAAAAAAAAAAAAAAAAAAAATACGTAGTCCTGAGCCTACGTTAGGATGTCGTTACCACGTCGATGATGGAGAGCAGGATCCAAGTAGCTCCTGCAAACCCGTATCGGCCCTGGCCTTTTGTGGCCGCACATTTTATGACCACGTGTTCCACCTTCTTGCTGCATGCAAACTTGACATAGCCATAGTCCACCTAATAAAGCGCTGGAGCCTCCAAGATAAGTTCCTCCGCTTTTAATTTTTTTCAGAAGTTGGAGAGGGCTGGGTGAAATAGGTATTGAAAATGCCCCAGGTTTTATTTCATCACACATGTGCGGATTCCTAAAATTGACTATGTAGAAAATGTTTATCTAACCAAGCACTTTCAAGGTAAGTATTTCTGAAAAATACCAAAATTTAATGACTTCATACATACATACATACACGCCTTTTTCCGCGAAGAGGTAGGCAGAGTCTTAATGGGCGCTTTTCACAGTGGGTTGCACCATTGTGGAATTCAATATTTGAAATTGAGTGTTTTTGAGTGGTCTAGAATAACGATTGTAAATGCCGAAAATTTGCATTTAAGTCATCACAGATTCTTTATTAAAATACTTTGAAAATTCAAATGGTTATAAGAGTGTTGTAATATATAAATCTACATTTACACTTTTTGGTTTACGACAATGTGTGAAAAAATAATCATAACTACAATTTTTCAATATCTATGTCACCCAACTTCCATGCAACATTTTAGTTCGCTTCTTTGATGTTCCCCTTCTAGGTCAAATTCAGAGGGAGAGGAATTAATGGCCGAACGTGAATGAATTAATGACGTCCTGTGTGGCGTGGCGGTTGAGTGGCCGGCTGAGGTGCGAGAGGTGCGGCACAAATGTATGCATGATCTACAGCTCCGGGTCTGTGTGCTCTGGTACCATGGTATTCCTAGTTCCTTATACCGCCAGCGGGGATCCTAGAGTTGCATAAGGACTATGTATGGTGAACATTTAGTAGTAGTAGAGCTTTTTTGTGAAAGAGTTCGTCCGGAGAAGTTCTATCTCCATATCTATTTCTGCCGCAAAGCAGTTGTGCTCGCATTGCTGTGTTCCGGTTTGAAGGGTATGGGTGCCGGTGAAATTCCCGGCACATGAGACTTTTCATCTTTATGTCTCAGGGTGGCGGGCGCAGTGCAATGCCGCATATGGTGTGTCCTAGGTGGACGTGACCTATGTGATAATGCACTGTTCATAGGCAGAGGGTATCGCGTAACATCAGGTGGGCCATTTGCTTGGTCCGTAATTCCAAGTCTCGCTTCGATTGAACGCAAGAGTTTTCAGGCTTATTGGTGAGCAACATATGGCGGAGACTAAGATCCAGAGTCTCGAGCACCGCCTTAAAGTCGCATGCCTTTCGATCTTCTGTAGGTTACATTTCGGGGAATGCTCCCAGGAATAGAATATAATAGAATAGAAAATACTTTATTGTACACCTTAATAGCTAACAAAACGAACAAAAAGAAACAAAACTTAACTATATAATTAAATAGCGTGCGGTCTTATCGCTTAGCAGCGATTTCTTCCAGACAACCTTTGGCTCTCAGGAACTTCACGATCTGATCCCACCATCTCCTTTTTATCATAGGACGAGCAGACGCACGGTTCGGTACCATCCTTACATCATTAGTATACCCTCTATTCGTACTAAACGTTTCAGTTCTACCTTTATAATGCGAACTACTAAGGAGTGGAATACCCTACCGACGTCTGTCTTACCTTAAAACTATAATCTGGGTCTCTTCAAGGCTAGAGTGAATAGGTGCGTTCTAGACCTTTGTGCTTCATCTTCGGCCACATCGTCACTTACCAACAGGTGAGATCGTGGACAAACAAAGGTCTATCAAAGTTTTATTATAGTTTATAGTTTATATATATTTATATATTTATAGTTTATCTATATATATAAAAGAGAAGTCCACTCACTCAAATCTCGGAAACTACTGGGCCGAGAACAGCACAAGCATTCATTATGGGGTGTAGGCGCGCACTAAGAAACAGTTTTTGAAAATTCGCACCCTAAGGGGTTGAAAAAGGGTGTTAAAGTTTGTATGAAAGTCCCATGTTTTTAAAGATAGAGACGTGAATTTTGGCATGCATGTTCCTTTTGGCTTCCTGGTGCTCTCTTAGAAAGGGTTTTACGAAATTCAGCCCTTAAGGGTATAAAAAGGGGTATTTAATGTTTGTATGAAAAATCTTAATGAACCAAATTGAATCTTACTGCAACGCGTTACTGCATATTTTACATCGAAATCTTGGAAGCCCATGTATGTTTGAAAAGTTCCTTGAGATTCAACTTCGTTACCATGACAGTTTTTTTATTCTAATTTCTAGATGGCCAGTACCTATGTTTCATTCTATCAACGAAGTTTTTTTGAAAAAGTTCAATGCGTTCGAGCAACGTAGGTACTCATCTTTTTATTTTATTTTTATACTACTTGAATGGCGGGACAAGCAGATGGCCCACCTGATGTTAAGCGGTAACCTCTGCCTATGAACAGTGCATTCTCACACAGGTCACGTCCACCTAGGACGCGCCCTATGTGGCATTGCACTGCAACCGCCACCCTGAGACATAAAGATGAAAGTCTCATATGCTTGTAATTTCACCGGCACCCATACCCTTCAAACCGGAACACAGCAATGCAAGCACTACTGCTTTGCGGCAGAAATAGGCATGGTGGTAGTACTTCCCCGGACGATCTCTTTCACAAAAAAGCTCTACTACAACCTGTATATATTATGTGCTACAACTAAATGTAATGTAAAGTAGGTACTATGTTTGTTCTCATATAATTTATTTGTTTCTTTGTCTGCCTGTCTGTACAAATTATCTCGAAAAACTGCTCTTACAATTTTGACGAAATAGGATAGGGTAGGATAGGGAGTTTTGAGGCCGAGAAAACCGTTCTAACTTAGTCCCACACTAGAAAAAATAAAAAACCCAAATTCTGAGCAAAGTCCTTTGTTCTATAACGTCTGCTGAAATGGGTCGTATGGGTTTGTGAGTGTTCCTAGGGTTTGTAGGTGTTGTAAAAAAAATAGGGAGTCACACAAGGAGTTTTAAGGCAGACAAAACGATCAAATTTGGTTCCTGCCTGAGCTGGTAAAAATCCCGATTTCCAAGAAATTCTCCTGAGCAAGATACGCCGTAATGGAGTTTGTACGAGGTTTTAAGGGTTTCTCAGAGTTTAAGGCATTGTATGAACTCTAAGGAGTTAGGGTATGGTATAAACCCTGTGTTTTTATGAGTTTGAATGGGTGTTTAGAGGTTTGTAGGGCTTTTTAGGTTGTGAGAGTTTTAAGGGGGAATAATTAGTGTATTTTTTTGATGATCTGTATTTTTTGGGAGTTTGTTAGTTTCTCGCCCATGATCATTTGGGATTATGCTATGATGGTTCAGACCACTATGTCTGCTTGGGTAAACGATTCAACTAGGAAGGTGCTGGACTTTCTATGATGAGGTTAGCCCACGAATCCAACTCAGATGAGTAGGTTTCAGGAAACTACGCTATATCTTCACATCACAGAAACTGGAGAGCCTCAAGATGAAAGTCTGTTATCGGTGCATGTCTGTTGTGTTGCCAGTGATGACTTACGGTACTGAGACGTGATCACCAACTATTAGCATTCACACCAGTTCAAAATCGTGCAGCGGGATATGGAGAGAGCTGTGCTCAGAGATTCCGTACATGTACCTGAATCCGAAACGAAGAGATCCGTAGATGAATCGGGACCACTGACATGGCTCTCAAAATTAGCAAAAGTGGCAATGGGCAGGTCATATAGCTCGCAGAACCAACAACCGTTGATGAATAATTGCTCTCGAAAGGCAACCTTGAACCGGGCGAGTAGAAAGCCTCCTCGATGGGCCGACGACATGTTAAAAGTCACAGGAAGTCGTTGCATGGAGGCGGCTCAGGACGTCCATTGTGGCATTCTATAGGGGTGGCCTATGGCCAGCAGTGGGCTTAAGTATACCTACAGGTTGATATTTGTACCAGCAACTATTTACAGAATGCATAGTACGAGTAGGTAGGTACTATCTAATCTACGCGCGGACGAAGTCGCGAGCGGGTCAGCTAGCGCTGACGCGTTATTGCATATTTTACACAAAAAAAAAAAAATGCCGGTATAGGTAGATTTATACTGAACTAACTGTATCCGCGCGGTTTCACTCGCGTGTTTCATACGTTCGAGTTTATAAGAAAGTTGCAGTTCCAAGCACAGACAAACAGTGTAGTTCCAAGAAAACGAAACAAGTGCACGTCAGACCTCGCGCATTAAGGGTTCCGTACCAAATGTAGTAAAATAAAGTATTACATTACTTAATGGGCTCTAAAAAATTATATCCTACATGCATTTTACACACAGGACAGTTTTTAGGTTCTCCGTACACAAAGGGTAAAACGGGAACCTATTACTAAGGCTCGGCTCATGAACCGTGATAGTTAGACAGTTGAAATTTTCACATATGATGTATTTCTATTGCCGGTATAACAACAAATACTAAAAAACAGAGTGTAACAGGGGCTTAAGAAGTGTTCGAACGTGTCCTTAACGCATCCTTATTGGTTAGCTTACACCCCCCTCACCCCGCCAACAGACAGGGGCAATCAGTCGAGGCCTCCCCGTTCGCCGGCCGCTAGCACGCGCCGCTAATAGTATTGCGAAAATACCTGTTTTAACGTTTTCTTGCATAAATCTGCATTGTTTGTAATCGTGAGTAGAATCAATAAATCCCCTGAGAGATAGTTCCATTACAGTGACGCCCAACTAGTGGCCACGATTAATACAGTGAGAAACAAACGACGAACGTGAGCGCCGCGCGCGGATGAGTCCATTTTACCAACGGGCGGGCGAGTCCATTACACAGTGCACGCAGCAACAAAAAAACGCGTTTTCACTGTTGTGCGCGCAGCTACCATCGGCCGAGGAAACGGAGTCATCGTGTGACGAGAGGTAGATCACCATCCACAATCATCACCCGCGTTGATCGAGCGAGGAGCAGCGGAAATACCCTGTTACTATGCCACGTAGAAAACGTAACGGACTAGATGACGGATCGGAAGATGACGTCGACGCCGAGACACAACGGGACAGAACGGTAAAATCATCATCACCGAACATCGCGATGACAGAAGACATGCTCCAGACCCTTGTCTCCACCATCACCCGGAGTCAAGCGGAATCAAACCGAGTCCTGATAGAGAGCATACTGGCTGGTAACAGAGATCAGTTACCAAGTACACCATCACCGAGACCCGACACGCAAGGACACTCACTGCGATCGGGTAACTTCTCAAAGTGTACAACGCGCTTCGACGGGTCGTCGAAGAACGCGGACGAGCTCGAGGCATTTATCGACTCCATCGAGGTATATCGAGACTGCACGAACGTCAGCGACGAGCACGCTCTGCGGGGGCTGCCCATGTTGCTGACCGGCGAGGCCGCCGTCTGGTGGCAAGGCGTCAAGTCGTCGGTTACGTCGTGGACCGACGCCCTGCAACGACTTCGAGGAATGTACGGAGTGCCACGTCCCGCGTATAAAATCTTTCGTGACATTTTCGCCACGGAACAAAGTAGTGAACGTGCCGATGTGTTTATCAGTAAAGTGCGCGCTTTGTTAGCGAAATTGCCGTATATTGTGCCGGAAGTTATGAAATTAGATATAGTGTATGGATTGTTGGACCGTAGGATAAGAAAGCGTGTGTCTCGCGACGCGGTGGACGGGCTGGAACAGCTGATAACGAAGGTCAGGTTAGTCGAGGAGTCTTTGGCGGAGGTGAGTTCATCCCATCTTTCTAATAACAATTTAAGCTCCGTTATTAACCCTTTCGCTGCCGCGCGGGACCGTTCGAACACAAATCTAAGCGTTAACCCTGCGAATGCCGTAGGAGACCCCCTAAGCATAGCGAAACCTACTGTAACGTCATCAACTGACTTGCGCACTCCGAGTGCGAAACGTAGTGATAGTGAGGGGCAACTAAAACGTGTCCGACCAAAGTGCATATATTGCAAACTGTTCGGACACACTGTAGATAACTGTCGCAATAAAGAAAAAAAAGATTTGAGTAAAGTAGATGATAGCGCTAATAGATCAAGTAATAGTACCCAGTTACGTTGTTATGGATGCGGTCAGCTGGGAGTAATTCGTTCAAAATGTGAAAATTGTAAGAGCGCGCCAACCACTAGTAAATCGGATTTTTGCAGTGCCTATGTATACGATAGGGATGAATCACGCCCCCTAGTGGAAGTTCAAGTAGTAAACCGAACGGGCGTGGCTATCTTGGACACTGGGGCCACTCATTCTATTGCAGGCCCAATGCTATACGGTTTACTTGTAGATGCTGGCGTAGAGTTTAGGAAAACATCACGCACAATAGGACTTGCTGACGGTTCACAGCAAGTGTGCGCCGCACTTGAGTGCGATACTGACGTCACCTTGGAAGGTCACGTGATACCTACCACGTTCTTGGTATTACCGAACGCGCCAACACGAACATTGTTAGGTAGGGATTTTATTATGAAAGCTTTGATCCTGTTGGACTTACCACAGAGCAGCTGGTGTTTTAACGATGAGCCGCGGTGCTGGTATCCGTTTATCACCAGTTTCGACTTACCTACCACCGGCGAGATGGAGCTGATGAAGGTAGAAGCATCAAACCTTGTGCTGAGGGATGAAGAGGGTGCCAAGTTAACGGCAGACCAGAGGACTGAGCTGAATGCTTTACTGGTGAAGAGAGCCGACCGCTTTGCGAAGGAGGGGCCCCCGACTGAATATGCCACCCATCGTTTGAAGATCGATGCGCACCAAGAACCCATCGCTTCACCGCCTTACCGGATGTCTCCTGGCAAGAAGGCGATGCTGGAACAGGAGTTGCAGAAGCTCCTGGAGGCTGATGTGATTGAAGAATGCGAATCTCCATGGGCAGCCAACGTGGTCCTCGTTACAAAGAAGGATGGAGGAGTCCGACTTTGTGTGGATTATAGGAAGTTGAACGCGGTCACTGAACCCGACCGTTACCCGCTCCCACGGATTGAAGATGTCCTCCACGCTGCCAAGAACACTAGCTTCATGACAACATGCGACCTCCGTTCAGGATATTTCCAGATAGGTGTTGAACCCGATGACCGGGACAAGACAACTTTTGTAAGTCCACTGGGCTGTTTCCGGTTTAAGCGGATGCCAATGGGTTTACGGAATTCTGGAGCCACCTTCCAGAGGCTTATGGACAGATTCAAGTCCGGTAAAGAACTGGCCGATGTTTGCGTACTTACATATCTTGATGATATTATAATTCTCTCAGAAACGTTCCCAAAACATTTAGAAGACCTGAATGCCGTGTTCGATAGACTCGAGATGTATAATCTGCGAGTTAACCGCGATAAAAGTTGTTTTGCTCGTGAATCGGTAAAATTTCTAGGCCACGTGATAGTACCGGGCGGGATAACGGCAGACCCGGATAAGACTGCGGCTATCGCTAACATGTCCCCACCGATGAACATCAAACACGTGAAGACTTTTTTGCAAACATCCAGCTGGTTCCGGCGATTCATACCCAACTATGCTGATGTTGCCAGGCCTTTGACGGATCTTCTCAAAAAAGACAGCAAATGGACATGGACCTCAAAGCAACAAGACGCCTTCGACAGCATCAAACATCTTCTCGTCACAGCTCCGATATTGCGTCAGGCCGATGAATCGAAGCCATTTATACTGAGGACCGATAGTAGCGGCTATTGCCTCGGAGCAGTGCTGATGCAGGGGGAGGGCCCCGAGGAACGACCTGTTGAATACGCAAGCCGTTTGTTGAATAGCGCAGAGAGAAACTATAACACAACGGAAAGAGAGGCACTGGCAGTAGTATGGGCAACTACCAAGTACCGTGGGTACATCGAGGGATCAGAGGTTGTGATAAAAAGTGACCACCAACCTCTGCGATGGCTCATGAACGTTAAGTCACCTAGCGGCCGCTTAGCGAGGTGGGCCCTTACGCTCCAAGAGTATAACCTCCGTATCGAGTACATACCCGGCAAATCAAACGCTATCGCCGATACGCTCTCGCGTCCACCCTGCGCCGACGAGGCAGATTGTGACATCTGCTACGCTGAAGTCGATCTTCCGTCGAGAAGCCCTAAAGATATTCGCGAGAACCAACTCAAGGATCCTGATGTGCGTAAGATCGTTGAAGATCTTGAGTCAACCGACGACCCATTTAGGGGGAGGAGTTGGTCCAACCGGGGGTTCACTTTATCCGACGGTATCCTGTACAGGTACGGACCAGAAGAGTGCGAGGAAGAGACCGCATGTCTGGTTGTACCTGAGCACGAGCGTGAGAAGGTCCTAGTGGAGTACCACAACGCACCGACAGCTGGACATTTTGGAGTAGAGCGCACTTTAGATAGATTGAAAACAACGTACTACTGGCCTGGGATGAGACAGACTATTATCGCATATTTGAAGAAATGTATTGACTGCCAAAGATATAAAGCCGATAATAGAAAACCAGCTGGGTTACTGCAGACCCCCGCAACCAACCGCCGTTTTGAAGTTGTCGCCATAGATCTATTCGGCCCATTACCAGAGACCGCAAGCAAGAACAAGTGGATACTGATCCTAGAAGACACGTGTTCGCGATGGGTAGAGTTGTTTTCACTACAGAATGCTACCAGTGTAGATTGTGCTAAAGTCCTGATTGCGGAAGTATTTCTGAGATATGGAGTACCTAGACGAGTCTTGAGCGACAACGGAGTTCAATTCGTCAGTGAGGTAATGCAACAGGCGTGTCATTCGTTCGGCATTACCCAATCACTTTCACCTGTGTATCATCCCCAAGCGAACCCGGTTGAAAGGAAGAACCGAGATTTAAAACCCCAGCTCGCCATTCTGGTTGGAAAAGATCATAACACCTGGGACATTCACTTACCCGCGATACGCTTCGCGATGAACTCTGCTGTGACCAGCAGCACTGGATACTCGCCAGCGTACCTAACATTCGGTCGCGAGATGAGAGCACCAGCTGACGTGATCACGGATATGCGCGCTATTATCGAAAGCGATAATGTAGTGACGAGCCTCACCCCTTATCTTCAGCGGATTTCAAACGTGCTATACGAAGCAAGGGAAGTACACGAGAAGGCTCAGGCGAACCAGAAGCGATTCGCCGATGAAGGACGACGCCCTGCCCCGGATTACTCTACCGGTGATCTCGTCCTTCTGAAAACCCAAGGGAGTAACGACACGACTCGCGGACAAACACCTAAGTTCATACCGCGCCGAGACGGACCTTATCGTGTTAAGGAAGCAGTGAGCTCAACCACTTACATCTTAGAAAGAATGAGCAATAGCGAGACTCTAGGTAGGTACCACGTATCCCAGCTGACTCCATTCGTAGGCGATGTACAACTGCCGGTTAATGAAAAGAGGAAGCGTGGAAGACCAAAACGTTTTCTTGACTGACCCAGACGCGAGGGCGCGTAGTCTAGGTCAGAGGGGGAGCATGTAACAGGGGCTTAAGAAGTGTTCGAACGTGTCCTTAACGCATCCTTATTGGTTAGCTTACACCCCCCTCACCCCGCCAACAGACAGGGGCAATCAGTCGAGGCCTCCCCGTTCGCCGGCCGCTAGCACGCGCCGATAATAGTATTTTGTTTTAACGTTTTCTTGAATAAAACTTCATTGTTTGTAATCGTGAGTCGAATCATTAAATCCCCTGAGAGATAGTTCCATTACAAGAGTAAAATTAATATTTAATGGAGCTCCCATACAAAAAACTTTGTTTTTCTTAGTTATGTTATGTTCTTAGTTATGTATATATTTGGATTCTGGTCAGTAAGATACATAAATACCTAATAAATATGACATTGATTGTAATTGTGGAAAGTTGTTCTTCCTCGATGCGCCTGGTGGAACGGGAACAACTTTCTTATTAAATCTGCTGCTGGCCACGGTAAGACGCGTCAAGAATATTGCCGTTGCCGTTGCTTCTTCGGGTATTGCCGCTACCTTACTCGACGGTGGCAAGACTGCTCATTCTGCTTTCAAGCTGCCTCTAAACCTAAACTCTTTCTGCTCTTTGTAACATTCCCAAACAAAGAAATATGGCTCGGGTGCTTAATTAATTGTATGGGATGAGTGCACTATGGCTCACAAAGGCGGTGTAGAGGCTCTTGACAGAACAGCTCAAAACCGTCTAATGGGTGGGTTGACGGTCCCTTTGGCTGGTGACTTTAGACAGACCTTGCCTGTTATTCCACGAGGCACACGTACTGAGTACTACTGACGATGTCAATGCCTGTCTCATATCATCGATATTGTGGCATCACGTCAAAGTTCTGTCCTTAAGAGTTTATATGCGTTTGCAGCTATACCGAGAGCCGTGGGCAGAATAGTTTTCAAAATTATTACTAGATGATGGCAATATTTTTGAAGAAGATGGACAAATAGCCATTTCGAGCAGCTTTTGTAATGTTGTTGTGGATCTGGACAGTCTCACTAACAGAATATATTCCAACATTATAAGTTACATCAGGCTGATGTAACTTATTTAAGAGAAAGAGCTATTCTTACTCCATAAAACGATTCTGCCAACAACATCAACAACTATTTGTTGGAGAAACCTCTAACTGAACGAGTAACATATAAATCTGTGGATGAGGTACTAGAGGTTGAGGAAGCTGTTTGCTATCCTGTGGAGTTCTTAAATAGTCTCGACCCACTAGGATTACCACCACATGTACTCCACCTCAAGGTTAGTGCTCCAATCATGATACTGCGAAATCTGCAACCGCCCAATCTATGCAAGTGTACAAGGCTGCAGGTCCGCCAACTTAAAAAGAATGTGATCGAAGCAACTATTTTTACAGGCGCCAGTCAAGGAGAAACAGTTTTTATCCCTCGAATCCCACTTATCCCTTCAGATTATCATTTTGAATTCAAACGATTACAATTTCAAGTAAAACTTTGCTACGCAATGACTATCAACAAGGCACAGGGCCAAACTTTAAAAGTAGCTGGGGTGGACCTGAGAAGTGACTGTTTCTCACATGGTCAGCGTATGTGGCGTGTTCTAGAGTCAGTTTACCCGAAAACCTCATAATACTGCAACCAACAAATAAAACACGAAATGTAGTTTACAAGGAGGTCTTGCAGACTTATAATAACCGGATGTAAAAAAAGATAATTTGTATATAGCATAGATAAAATAATACTGTGTATAGTATACTTGTAAATCCATCTCTTTTCTGTAATCATTCCTTACTTCTCTTAAAACTATCACAAAAACTATTCAAATAATGCAATTTTTGACGAATTTGTGTCCTTCCGTTTCATCCGTCCGTCCTTCTGTCACATTAGAGTCTAGCGTCTTCATATTTATTAGGTATTTATATATCTTACTGACCAGAATCCAAATATATACATAGGTAACTAAAAATTATTTAGTTTTTTTTGTGAAGATGGCTCCCGTCAATAAAAAAAAACCCGGCCAAATGCGAGTGGGACTGGCGCACGAAGGGTTCCGTACCATTATCTATAAAAACGGCACGCAAAAAGTGGTCACCCATCCAAAAACTGACCACACAGATCATTGCTTATCCTATATTTGGAAAAAATCATGTTTGTTGTATGGGAGCCCACTTAAATATTTATTTTATTCGATTTTTTAGTATTTCTTGATATAGCGGCAACAGAAATACATCATTTTTGAAAATTTCAACTGTCTAACTATCACGGTTCATGAGATACAGCCTGGTGACACCATTAACTATAAATATCGGCCAAATGCGAGTCGGATTCGTGCACGAAGGGTTCCGTACTATTATATATAAAAACAGCAGAAAAACAGGTTTGTAAAAAAAAAATTGCTTGTAAAAAGTGGTCACCCATCCAAAAACTGACCTCGCTGAGCATTGAAAAAATCACGTTTGTTGTATGTGAGCCACCTTAAATATTTATTTATGACACCATTATCTATAAAAACGGCAAAAAAAACGAGTTTTTTGTGTGGGAGATCCCTTAAATATTTATTTTATTCCGTTTTTTAGTATTTGTTGTTATAGCGGCATCAGAAATACATTATATGAAAATTTAAACTGTCTAACTATCACGGTTCATGAGATATAACCTGGTGACAGACGGACAGAAAGACGGACAGCCGAGCCTTAGTAATAGGGTCCAGTTTTACCCTTTGGGTACGAAACCCTAAAAACAGAAAAACAAAATTTTTGTATGGGAGCCCCCTTAAATATTATTTTTATTCTGTTATTTAGTATTTGTTGTTATAGCAGCAACAGAAATACATCATCTGTGAAAATTTCAACTGTCTAACTATCAAGGTTCATGAGCCGAGCCTTAGTAATAGGTTCCCGTTTTACCCTTTGGGTACGGAACCCTAAATACTGTCCTGTGTGTAAAATGCATGAAGGATTATAAAATGAAAAAAATATTACTACCTACTTTATTATACTACATTTGGTACGGAATCCTTAATGCGCGAGGTCTGACGTGCACTTGGTTCGCTTTCTTGGAACTACCCTGTTTGTTTGTGCTTGGAACTGCAACTTTCCCACTTAATCTTAGAAACTCGAACGTATGAAACACGCGAGTGAAACCGCGCGGGTACAGCTAGTATCGTTATAACTATCAAAGTTAAAGAAAAAAAAAAGTTGGGCTATTTGCTTTTATTGAGTGAAGTACACGTTGGTCCCAATCTTCTCACACTGTATCATTTTTCAGGAGGAGCTAATGTACGCGGACGCCTCTGTGGACGAGTCCTCATTCCGGGTGTTCCTGATGAACGGCGAGGAGCTCTCGTAGTGTGCGTATTGACTGTTCTGAACAGACGAGTGATGCGGATTGACCTATGTATTGGACCATTCAGAATATTGAAGGCATGTGGGTGCTAGGTGTGATTCATTTATATTGCGCAGTCAAATGTACAAGTTTATTTTAGGTCTAGTGCTTGCCTCTAAACCCCTTCTCCCACTACGATACGCACAGGCGATTCAAGTATCCTGAAGGTATCCTGCAAGTCTCGGAGACTAGTCGCCGTCAAGTATCTCGCATACTTAGCTCTGGCTTAGCTTGGGGCTAGATAATGTTGTGTGAACTTGTCCATCATTATTTATTTATATACATTTGAATGCAGGCTCGCACACTAGCCTGCATTCGAATGTATGTGAGATACTTGGCGGCGACTAGTTTCCGAGACTTGCAGGGTACCTGAATCGCCTATGCGTATCGTAATGGAAGAAGGGCTTAAGGCTTAGAATCTAAGGCCGAGATAAATAGATTTTACGTAGCACGTACTAATGCTTAGCATTATCCCTGTCACTTTCATACACATGTCAAAACACGCGTGCAAGAGAGAGACAGAGACACGTACGTGCTGAGTAATGTATATTTATCTCAGCCTAAATCTTAGACATACACTAGACTAGATGCTCCAAACTTTATTTTGATATATTTTTGAAATTTGCGTGTGGCGTATAAATCGTGTAAGGCTTACAGTTCACCAACATATTGATTCCTCAACATTTTACGACCTCTGTGGCGTGGCGGGCGGAGGTTCGCCAGCGACGCAGGAGGTTGCGGGTTCGATTCCCGCCTCGGAACAAATATTTGTACGATATGCAGATATTTGTTCAGGGTGTTCTGGGCATTTTCTATGTATAATTAAAAAAAAACTATCTATGTAATGTATTGTATTAAGTACTAGCGACTCGCCCCGGCTTCGCACGGGTGACCCCCCCCCCCCCCCCGCCCACCCCTCCTTATTACTTATTCTGCTATTCGGAGCGGAGAAGAATCCACCAAAAAAGAGATAACTAACATCGGTCCAGCCGATCTTGAGTTATAAGTGGTGTAACTAACACGATTTTGTTTTATAGATATCAGTTATCTAGTATACACAAGCTCTGCTTAGCTTGGGGCTAGATAAAGTTGTGTGAACTGTCCAGCATTAATCATTTATTTTATGTTAACATACCGTTTAGCCTTTCCTTAGTTTGACAGATATTTTTAATATATTATCTGTAAATCATGACCGATGGTTACCAGACCTGCTCGCTTACGGATTATGAATCTGAGCCTCTGTATATCGTAGCTTTTGAAAGGTTAACGAACTAAGTAGTTCCAATCTATTCGTGATTGTGAAATGCAATTTATGACGAATAATTCTTCACACAGAACCTGTGAAACTATTTTACTCTATTTCTATGTAGGTTATTTTTAAGGTGCAATAAGTCTTTTATATAATAAACTATTACAGTTTTTATATAAAATGTAATTAGTCAATTGTATCTTAGGTGTTTACTTCCATTAATGAAATATACATAGATTTAAGCTTTGACCAAACGAAATTGTTTAAATGAATTTGACTATTCGGAATGTTGCCATTTAATATACCAGAGCGCATGTAATGTTTCTCCTTTGCCTGTCTAACATTTCATAGTTTTTTATCTGTAGATTATTCTAATAAAAACAACTGTTAATTTGCTTATATGTTTAGTAAATATGCATCGAATACTTGCACTTGTTAAATCATGAATAATATATTTTTAGGAATTATATGTTATTGATCCAAGCTCTATTTCTTTGAGGTTGTTGTCATGTTGCTAATAGAGGAAATTATCAATATTTCAACCATAGATAGCAATAGGGATATGAATGAATAAAATGGTTGCTAGTTATTAAGTCATTTTATCCATATTTTCTTATCTGTAGTTTCAATAAATCGATGCAAGGCGAAGTTTAATGTGTTACAAATGTAAGCCAATTTTATAGTTATACTAAACGGACATCACTTGATGATAATAATGTTATCAACCTTATACGTACATTAACTTGTAGTATAGTTTATTTTGTGTATTGTCAAGAATTGATCTCTAATGAAATGCCTTTTAGACTTAAGATTTACTAAAAGTAGTATAGATTCTGGATGTTTGTGATACTTATTATATCAATTGTTACGTACAATTGTTATTTAGTTAGGATAAATAAGGTTGCAATACATATATTTACTTGCGTTTACTTACTTTAAGATCTTATAAAGACATTATTGTGAACTATGAACTGATCTGACAGAGATATTATTTAAGTGGCGTTGTGTACTGGGATTTGGGATGCTTAATTAGGTTTTAAGAAGAAATTGATGAAATTTTCGGCTGAATTACACTTCAACACTCTTTGTTTCTGATACATTGTTTCACAACGAAAATTACTTTCGTACCTTGATAAGTCTTATCCGTATATCTACAAAGCTTTATGAAGACATGTAGTTTTTAAATTAAAAATAAATTAGAGCCAGATGGAATGAAAAAACGTAGGTTCTCATGAAATAAATTAGAGCCAGATGGAATGAAAAAACGTAGGTTCTCATGAAATAAATTAGAGCCAGATGGAATGAGAAAACGTAGGTTCTCATGAAATAAATTAGAGCCAGATGGAATGAAAAAACGTAGATTCTCATGAAATAAATTAGAGCCAGATGGAATGAAAAAACGTAGGTTCTCATGAAATAAATTAGAGCCAGATGGAATGAAAAAACGTAGGTTCTCATGAAATAAATTAGAGCCAGATGGAATGAAAAAACGTAGGTTCTCATGAAATAAATTAGAGCCAGATGGAATGAAAAAACGTAGGTTCTCATGAAATTCAAAAACTACAAGTCAGATCTTCATAAAATGTTGTAGATATGACGGGTACAGAAATTCAAATTTCGTTTCACTTTTCACGGTGAGAAGCAGAAGATGTAACAAGTTCCAAGATTGAAGATGGCCGCCAAAAAGGCTTTGTTTTTTAAAAACTCACCATTTGGGTTATCATATATTTATTTCAGGCAACAGTGACCAATTTAAATTCGGTACTCTCTCGGATCCTGGTCTTCTGCTTGAGGTACTCCACCACCTCTTCGGCCTTTACGATGTAGTGAAACCGCACAGTTGAGTGGTGGGTATCCGAGCACGCAGCAAATTGAATCCGCTCGATGCGGCGGTCCCGCACTGATTTCAGCAAGTGGGCTTCTTCCGTTCCACTCTGATGAAACCGTCCTTGTCACATCAGTCCTTTGAAGGACCCAGAGGTACAGCGCCATGATCGGGGTCACAGCGGCTCAGCTTCATCCCCTTCCATTATTGCCGCTCGGGTTTAGGCACGCGAGTGACGGCGGGAGTATGTGACGGCGGCGGACCGGGCGCGGGCCGTCACACGGTGGATCAACAGCGCCAGGCGACGATAAACGATAAAGATGCGAACAAATTATCGGATAGCGTCCGTCAGCCGCGGCTGAGGGACGCGGCTTATTGATATTTAGCCAGTACATTTAATACTAAACTGTGCAAACTATCGGTCGTAAACCGCGGACGTGACCTTGAGTCGCCCTTGAGCGTTCAGACGTCCGAACAGAATCTAGTCGTTGCCGTCCCGACTACCGTGCACACCGCTAAGCCGCGTCCGATAATTTGTTCCCAGCTTTAAGGTCCAGTTATGAATCGAAACCACCCAGGGCTTCAAATACACACAAAACATTTCATCAAAATCGGTCAAGCCGGAATAAGTGTACTTTATGAAGGACCACACTAGTGTTAAATTGTATGTAAAGAAATGGATATTTATAGATACATAATGAAATGTAATATGCTTATTTTTTGAGACTGTTATTCCAAATTGCGTACCCTATATTAATTTTAACTAAAATGTATTTCAAAATTATTTTTCTACACGAGTTTATTTACGAGTTATTGGTTGTTTCTACATTATGTTAAAGTGTTAATTTAATATCACAAATGTCCAACAGACCTAGACATGCTAGCTAAGTCATTTTATTAATCACATATCATAATTAATATTTTAGTTATAACCTTGTAATATTAATTATAAATTGTTTGCTTTGTGTTATGAAATTTTGCTAAAATAGGACCTACTTAATAAATGTTTTTTTTTTCCACTAAAATATGGTTTAATTTGAAATGAAACATTTAATACTCACAAGTTATCAGTAAAATTGTTTTATTACATAATATACACACAAATTAATAATATTACATAATTTTTCAAGTACTTGGGCACTAATACGCATAATGCTAATAATGCTAACCTTTCACATTTTTGGCCAATTTCAATAAAAACTGTATGGAAGGTATAACATGTTATTTTAGTTTACAGAACAGATTAATATTATTTTATTCTAATTATCTTTATTTACAATTTAAATAAAGTATTAAAATATGTTTTTATTAGGGTTTCGGTCTTTAGCCGGCCGTCTGTTCGTCCATCCACTCTACCACAACAGAGGCAAGAAAATGTGTCATGTGACCACAGTGGAGGGATTTTCTGCTATAGTTTCACCAACTTGTCTGTTCAGTTGACAGCGTCGCCAGTGGAGCCATTTTGCTATCGTAATTAAGAAATGTATCATTATAGAGTCATGTAGAACTATAGAACAGGTTAAAGTCTATAAGTATAAGTCTTTGTAGTGTAATTTTTAACCCCCGACGCAAAAACGAAGGGAAGTTTAAGTTTGACGAGCCTGTGTGTGTGTGTGTGTCTGTCTGTCCCAACGTAGCTCCCGAACGGATGAACCGATTTCGTTTTTATTGTTTGTTTGAAAGGTGAATTTGTCGGGAGTGTTCTTAGCTATTATTGATCAAAATCGGTTTAGCCATTTCAAAGCGTTGGTTTTTTATTTTATTTTTACAAAATTAATTGCTTGTTGTGTATAAATTGTACTCTGCTTTAGTCCCAATTTTGACCACCTGAACAGATAAGTTGGTGGCACTGTACAAGTAGGAGATCCGACCTAAAAGTGTCTATAGTCATCTGGATTTTGATCTGATATATCAATGAAAGCTATAGAAGTATTCTCTACCTCATTACCAGCCTGTTAAAGACCACAGCTGGACATAGGCCCCCACAGAATGTCACGACGACCGGTTTTGAGCAATTTTTTAATGTCGCCGGTCCATTGAGATTTTTCTACCTACAAGATGAAGTTGGATTGCATGCTCATAAGCTGCCACATTTTCCTACAGTCCATCAGTTTTCCTAGAAGTAAAACCCTAGCTACTGAGAAGTGTTAGCTTTTGTTACAACTAGATCAGAAGCCCAATTCTTGTAATAAAAAAAAAACGGGTCTACTGTTTTGATCATGTTTAAATCTAGCGTCGATGTCAAAGATGCCACAAAAGGTTATTTTTATTCTCAATTGACAACAACGCGGAATGTGAATATCCGGTAATGTGACTGATACGTGAACGAAGCAAAACCGCTAAAAATAATTATCAATCCTTTTCATAGTTGTTATTCTCGTCCTTATTTAAACGTCAAAATTGGGTTTGAAAGTTGGACGAAAGTAGACTTAATGGGGAGACACACTGCTTATTTATCTCGCTAGGTGGCGCATTATCGCTGGTGTTGTTTCGTGGCCGAAGCTCTTATCAAAGTAAAAAAAAAACTCAATATTTTAAATATCAATGGATAATTTTAGTAAATAAACATTATATAATAGTGTGGTATAAAACATGCCTCTGTGTAGTGCTCTTCAGTGTAAAAATAAAGGTACATACCGTTTCCCTTCTGATGAGAAAGAGAAAAGACCACTAAATGACAAGCACCAGCGATGGTGGCGCCATCTGAGATTAGTTTTGCCTGTGGCTTCCCATTGATTACGAGGGAGCAGCTTAGGTAACAATTTTTATTAAATTCATTCTCGATTCGGTCAACTTTTAGTGTGATTTGAAATAGGTAATTACGTGATTTGGCCTTCTGATCAAAATCCAGATGACTGAAGTCATCACTTCGGTTGGATCTTAGACTATAGGTACAATTATGAACCGCGATGCATATTGCTATAAGACACAAGTCCATAAAAAAACGAGCGAGCCTTACAGTAGTCGCATATGATGTGTAACATCTGACATCTCACCTCATTGGCACAAAGCAACATGGCTGATAGTACCAACCTCTCGGAAAAATGCGTGCTTACTGTTACACACTTCCGTCCCTTTTCACGAAATCACTCTCACAGATTGCAGGAAAGCGAGAGGAAAGATGTTGCACATGACAAACTTTGTGAGCGCGGAACCAACACTATGCGTGGTCCGGCACGCACTTAAACCGTTTTGTTTGCTGACTGTAGATGTAACAAAGTCTGCAAAACCCGACGATATCAAAACTACAATGCAACATTAGGCGCGAGCCAGATAGAAGAGACGTACGGCGAGGAAGCGTCGCGGACATTTGTCTCTTACGCGTCCCTTTCATACAAAATGTATAGAAGCGTCGCGACGCAAAACATACGGAATAGACGGGCGGGACGTTTTTACTTCCGCGCCTTTTGTTCAAAACACAGGAGAGACGGGGCGCAGACGCGGCGGGGGCGAGGACGGGGCGCGGGATGGCACGCCTGCCGGGCGGGGCCCGCTCGCTCGCACAGTCAACGTGTAATGTCGCGTATGCGCCCCGTCTCTATAATTTAAAAAGTCGCGTCCGTGTCTCGTCTGCGCTCTGTCCGCGACGCGTCCTCGCCTTACGTCTCTTCTATCTGGCGCGCGCCTTATGGTACACTTTATATAACACACGTTTCAAATGCGTGTCAATTACCTAATGTCACCGTGTAATGGTACCTATAAATTGATGGGTTTTCATTTTAATTATATCTAAATCTACCTTTTTTTGGTAAGTATGGACCTAGTCTAACTACCTATCTACCTACATCATATCGCACAAAACAAAACATTCACTCATTGAAATTCTAGGTAATCTTAACATGTAAATGTCCATTCCATACGTACCTAAAAGTATGACGAGGTTTCTTAGTCACAATTACCTACGTGTTATTTCCTGGTTTCCTTAGGTACCTAGAGTACCTACTGCCTACCTAGTGTTTTGCCATCTTCATAACCTGTGTTTGTATCACACTCTACGGGCTGTAGATAAAACTACAACAGCGGGGTCTTTGGCCCTTAAATCAACTTTAAGAATGGTCTTGAAATTGTTCCTATTTCATAATACTAAGGCCCGTAGGTACCTGTTCTAGAACTATGCTCCAGCGTGAATCAAGACTCAAGCATATATTTGGTGACTGTTTGTTTTTCTTGATTCATTCTAGAATAGGTACGGCCCTTAGTTTCTGTTGTTAGATTTGAGTTCGAGCCTAATGCTAACATTAGGCTCGTATTCCAATTTTCCGGTCAACTTTTCCAATTTTCTTTCTCTACAAACCTTATTCGAACGAGGTATTAAGAATAATTTAAAAGTAAAAAAAAAACAATGCGACTGCCATGATTTTAAAGTCAGCCAAACCGAAAACAAAACTTTTTTGGTTTTATGTCAAGTTAATCACTTGTCATTGGCAAACTCTTGTGGCACCACTACCGGTCCGCTGAACACGCCAAAAAAAAGAAGAAGAATAAGAAGAAGAAGTTGTTTCTTGAGAACTACGCGTAATTGGATGTTTGAACGTTTGTAACTTAATCACGCCAAAACGGCTAAACAGATTCCGATAAAGTTTGAACAACACTGACAAATTGAGCTACCTGGATTCTCTATCCTGATAAAAAGCGAGTGAAGCCGCGGATGGATAGTAGATATAAATAAATAAAGTGGTGTACACTGATGGAGGAGGCCACCCCATAGAATGAAAAGGGGGAACAAAAACAACCACAAAAAAAAAAAACATAAATAACCACGCTTGTCAGGCGGTTTGGTGATCGCAGTATTAGTATTTTGTACTCAGGTGGATGGTGGTGGCGTTTATTCCCTTAATAGTCTTTAACGACATCCACGGGAGATGGAGAGAATATTCGTAGACCGGATAAGCACGGTAGGAAACTAAATGACGATTTAACTTATATTTAATGGCTTGCTTTATGGTGGTTTTCTTCTTTTTGCTATCAGGGCTGACGCGCGATACACCCTTTCGGAAAAGCATGGGGGATACTGACTTTGTGGAGATGCCCACGAAGATTATGTTCAGTTCTCCGAACACAATCTTCGCGGGCATGTCCAATAAGAGTCAGTATCGCCCAGGCCCTTCCCAGGGTGTATCGCGCGCCAGTTAAGTCATCATTACCAACCAATACTTATTATATTATAAAATATGTATTTACCTATAGCATACCTGCCTAGATACGTGTCATAAACGTGCCTGAAATAGCTTGGCTGCCTTCGATAAAGGAACTACAAGATTGATTGTCACATACAAAATCAAAGCTAAAAGCTGTCCGCGTCACAGAATAAATAATAGTACAAGGATATATACTTATACAGCTACATTTGTTTTCTAACGAACCGAGACAAAAGCTTTAAAACAGTTCTAAATTCAACCTAATTACCACCATGACACCTAGCAATAAAGTAGCAAATATTCAAAATATTATCTTATACTTACGATCATTCGTCACAAAAAACGAGCAAAGCAATAAATTACTCCTGTCCACTAAGAACTGTCACTCAAACCTCCTTGGTTTCATATCTGTTTGGTTTTTCAAATTTGACAACAGAAGGTATGGAGTCACGTTGAACACTTAAATAATTTATAATATGCACGTAAAAGTTTAGTTAACATTATTTTTTCATCCCACCATCTCGGAAGGAGTTTTTTTGCTCTTCGATATCTGAGTGTAAAAGCCGTTTTTATTCGCTAGAGGATAAAGTAAAATTGAATTTAGAACATCGTGTGCACTATGTTTGTGAATTCAAAACATCATTAAACCTATTTAACTACTTCTACCTCCATTGTGCCGAATTTACCATACAACCTTTTTTAATTTGTTAAAAATTCAGACGCGGAACCTTCATGGTGTATTACTTTTTTTTGCATTTGTCATTTCCTCGCTGATTTGGGATGAAAAGTTACGTGTGTAAAAGCTCGCTAACGCTCAGGATTCTAATTTTTGATCACTCGCTGCGCTCGTCATTCAATTTTAGTATCCTTCGCTTGCTCATTCATCAAAATTGAGCACGCGGTTAAAAAGCAACTTTGCACTCTTACATAACAAATAACTAATGTTTTGGGCATCTATGTTTGATAGTATATATACATAGGTACTTGTTATTTTGTTAGCGTTCTGTTGTGTGTATGTTTATGTGTATGTTTATGTGTATGTTTATGTGTATGTTTATGTGTATGTTTATGTGTATGTTTATGTGTATGTTTATGTGTATGTTTATGTGTATGTTTATGTGTATGTTTATGTATATTTAGAAGTGAAGTCGTGGTAGCCTATTTGGTATTACGCTTGCCTCACGTTCATGAGGTCGAGGGATTAAATCAGGGCCCATACCAATGAGTTTTTCGCAACGTATAGTTTATTTATAATACGGCGGTTATTATTTCCGGATATATCCGATTTATCAAAGTGATCCGAACATATAACCGAATTCTTAGCTGGCTTATAAAAGTCATCTCTTCTTTCTTTGGCGACAATCGAGATCCATTCTGCACACGTAAACGGATTGCTCGGAAAGCTAAAATAAAAAAAGGAAAGCTAAGTATCTTATGAGAGTCCAACAAACAGACACAAAAGTAGTATTGACCAATTTTAAAGTTCTGGTAACAAATCAATTATTACAATACAAATCTACTCCATGCATCTAACTGTTCTGTTACACAAAGTTTTGCGCCAACTTTGACCAAACATTTGTAGCGGTGGTTTAAAATCGGTAATTTTGATCAAAATTTGATATTATAGGTATATTAGTATAAAGCTTAAAATATAACATTCTACATATACTTAACGAAAGTAAGACACTCCGGCCGTTAAATTGTTTTTTCGGGTATTATTTTTGCAACTTTTGAATACACATTGCGTCATTTTGACACGTGTTTACATTGGCTGGGCTGCAAGCGAACTAAATAAAATAAGAGCTCGATTTTCAAGTAAGCTGTAATTCACCGAGACGTATTTTTTGCGCTGACCTGGCATCTAGTACCTACCTACTAGTATAATATATCGATGTTGGCTGCGCTATTTTGATAGTGTGCGCTAACTGATTAGTAGATAGGTATAGGTTCCTATCTATCTATATTTTACCTGACTTGTCTTGTATTTATTTCCTAGTTATTTCCGGTGTAAGTAGGTACCTACCTAATTCAAACCTTCAGTCATACTTACGAAGTAACTATTATCTCATCTGCGGTCATACTCAGTGGCGTTAGGTCATAAGACTATATACCTACCTATGTGAAAAGATAATATCTATGGCTTGGCGAATAACTGGGTATAGTCACTATTTTAAATTCGTTTTTATACATATATGCCAATAAATCTCATCCATCAAGTTTGATTTATAGATAGTTTTTTTTTTTTTTCAATTTGCAATGACGGGTCAAGCAGTTGGCCCACCGGATGTTAAGCGGTACCCTCTGGCTATGAACAGTGTCAAGTTACCTTGATCGATCGCGATCTAAAAATTCGGTGCTTATTTTTAGCTCGAGGAGAGTGCAGTAATAAAGAAAGATATTAGCAGAAAATATTACGGCGAGCGGAGCGAGCCGCGAAAAATTCTGTTTTTTAGCTCGAGGAGAGTGCAGTAAAAAGACATGAAGCAGTAGAGCATTATCAGACTGAAAGTCGTAAAATCCCCTATAAATGAAATAACAAAACGTTATTTTGACACGAACCCCAGTAGAAAACTCATGAATTGTTGATAATAAATCCTAGCACCACCTAGTGCCCACATAGGTACCTAGAGCCCTAGTACCTACATCGCCCTCAAATCTATCAAGTGTAACGAATGGAGAACATCGCTAGCCTATTCTCTCTCCGAACAGTGCCTGAAGACAGCTTGTCCCGGCATAGGTAACGCCTCCGAACAGTGCCTGAAGACAGCTTGTCCCGGCATAGGTAACGCCTCCGAACAGTGCCTGAAGACAGCTTGTCCCGGCATAGGTAACGCCTCCGAACAGTGCCTGAAGACAGCTTGTCCCGGCATAGGTAACGCCTCCGAACAGTGCCTGAAGACAGCTTGTCCCGGCATAGGTAACGCCTCCGAACAGTGCCTGAAGACAGCTTGTCCCGGCATAGGTAACGCCTCCGAACAGTGCCTGAAGACAGCTTGTCCCGGCATAGGTAACGCCATAGGTAGGATACCTAAAGTTTCAAAGACACGCCCTTCCATCGATTCAACTAAACACTAATAGGTACAGTAAAAATTATCCAAATCGATTCCAATTAGCTATAGGTACAAGACCCCCTGCATACAAACCGAAGTTTTCTCCTATTTTGGATATTATTCCGTCAAACTCAAAGACATACTCCAAGAAATATTACACATGATCAATACACTATTATCTTGTAACCAATGCTAAATTGATTCTATACAATTTCAAGGGAAACTGACAAAACCTTCGGTATTATTATAGAATTCATTAATATCCAAATGAGGATCAAGCTTTTTTTGTATGAAGCGGGCCCCATTAACTAGCTTTTGTCTATTCTCGCGTTTCAGTAGTTAGGTCATACTATCCGCGTGGCCATGTGCTGGTCCGGCGGCGTCAGCGGCA
Source organism: Operophtera brumata (assembly GCA_932527175.1). NCBI lineage: Eukaryota > Metazoa > Arthropoda > Insecta > Lepidoptera > Geometridae > Operophtera > Operophtera brumata. The sequence goes on along the minus strand of OW052226.1, from coordinate 29,566,248 downwards.
GGTCGTGGCTTGTGGTCCTCAGCAGTGCCGTGGATACCTTGTCCCGGCACAGCGCCACGCCCCACAGTATCGCGTAGAGGATGAGTAGACCGGCCACGGAGCCGACCACGATGATGCCGGCGCGACGCCCTTGCCGCCAGTCGAGGACCTCGTAGATGAAGGGGTTGCCGTTTCTGAGACCAAGTAACAACTGCTTAGATGTACGTACTTACCTACAGGGTTTTGTTAGGTACCACAAAAGTAAAAATAAACCCTTATGGTCAGTTGTCCCTGCGTTGTGTCCTTCGGCTCAGTGTTAGTAGTTCGATTTCCGCTGCAGGACAAATGTTGTTATGGTTTGCAAATATTTGTTCCGGGTTTGTATCACGGTAAGTACTCGTAGTTCCTGATACCCGCAACACAGGGAATCCTAGAGTGGTTTCAGGAGTATGTATGGGTGTTATGTTGTGTTATGTATGTTCATTCGTGTCGTACTCACCCGTCGGTGCCGCCGGCCGCGTAGTACACGGCGGAGAAGCCGGCGTACCACAGCCCCAAGCCGAGAGGCTGGTACACGTGCAGCGCGCGCACTGGGGTCCGCGACACCAGCAGCTCACAAGCCGCTATGCACGAGTTAAACCCATGCGTGGCCAAGTCCAGCCAGAATATCCGTGGAACGAATTCTTCTGGTTCTAAAAACAAAATGAGTAGACTACAGAGCGCTATGAGCCCAACGGAACTTAGAACTTAGTTACCTACTTATTTCCCAAGGGTGAAGAAAAATAGGATTCCTAGGGCTTATATTATTAAATATCATAAAATTCAGGATTGCAACGTTTTGCTTATAGAAATATGAAATCCATATTTTTAGGCCAAGTGTTCGTCCGACGCGACGTCAGCGCTCACCGTCGGACAAACACTGAATCCAGCCTAACAGTTTGTGAACTGCACGAGGGACTGGTTTATAGTCTGAGATCCGCACTAGAAACGACCTTCACCCATTTGTTTAATGGATGAAAGTATTTTATATCAAATTGTATACAGGGTGTAACATAATATCCCTATAAGCCCGGGGAGGGGGTATTCTGCACATCATGGCGAATAACTTTAGTTCTAAGACTTTTTAAATTTCGTAGTTTTAATTCGTGAAATGTCACGTAAACATCCTGAAATTACTCAAGAAATGCTCCTAACACAGCATGAGGATGTTACGGTACGTTATGGTACCTTACGTAGGGCTGCCTCACGTTGTGTTAGGTACATTTCTGGAGGAGTTTCAGGAATTTATCGCGGAATTTCAGGATTTTTACAAGGGATTTCACGAATCAAAAACTTAGAATTTTAAAAAGACCTAAAACTAAAGTTATTCGCCATGTTGTGTAGAATACCCCCTCCCCGCGCTTATAGGGATATTATGTTACACCCTGTATATTAGAAAATATATCTTAAGTTGGTTGTCTAAAAAATTCCTGCCCAGACTATGATAAATTAAAATTTGAAAAATTTCTTTTACTTTTTTTTAATAATCGTTATAGTTAGACATTTAAAATTTTCACAGGATGATGTATTTCTGTTGCCGCTATAACAACAAACAGGTAAACAGAATAAAATAAATGTTTAAGGGGCTGTCATACAACAAGTAGTAGTAGAGCTTTTTTGTGAAAGAGTTCGTCCGGGGAAGTACTACCACCATGCCTATTTCAGCCGCAAAGCAGTAGTGCTTGCATTGCTGTGTTCCGGTTTGAAGGGTATGGGTGCCGGTTAAATTACAGGCACATGAGTCTTTTCATCTTTATGTCTCAGGGTGACGGGCGCAGTGCAATGCCACATAGGGCGCGTCCTAGGTGGACGTGACCTATGTGAGAATGCCCTGTTCATAGGCAGAGGTTACCGCTTAACATCAGGTGGGCCATCTGCTTGTTCCGTCATACAAGTAGTATAAAAAAAAAAAAAAAAAACTTTGTAGTAGTAGAGCTTTTTTGTGAAAGAGTTCGTCCGGGGAAGTACTACCACCATACCTATTTCTGCCGCAAAGCAGTAGTGCTCGCATTGCTGTGTTTGTCTCAGGGTGGTGGGCGCAGTGCAATGCCACATAGGGCGCGTCCTAGGTGGACGTGACCTATGAGGTAATGCACTGTTCATAGGCAGAGGTTACCGCTTAACATCAGGTGGGCCATCTGCTTGGCCCGTCACTCAAGTAGTATAAAAATAAAAAATAAACCTGTTTTTTTGCCGTTTTTATAGATAATGGTACGGAATCCTTCGTGCGCGACTCCGATTCGCACTTGGCCGGTTTTTATAGATAATGGTACGAAAGCCTTCGTGAGCGAGTCCGACACGCAATTGGCCAGTTAAAAAAAAAAAAAACATTACTGGGCAGGAATTTTTGAGACAACCCACTCGAGATATGTTTTCTAATATATTAAATTAGATATAAAATACTTTTCATCCATTAAACAGATGGGTGATGGTCGTTTCTAGTGCGGATCCTCTACTATTATGTGAACTGGTGTTCTATAAGGTATTTTCAATAAGGTTCTTTTGTATATTTTTTTTGGGTTAAGTATAACAAAAATATCTAAGTATCTATGTAATGTATGTAATGTAATAGCTACCAGAGTTTGCGTGACTAACGCTCTAGTAATGTACCTACCTACTGTTTGTATGTTTACGTACCGATCATAAACAAAATTATTATTTTTGGAAGAGTAGTTTTGTGGTTTAGTCCACAACGTGATCACGCGAGTTAAACCAAATTTTCTTTTTAATTTATTTCATATTAGGTATATAAAATGTACGTTTTTATAATCAAACAATTTCGAAAATTATCAATATAAATAACAAAGCAATTTATTTACGCAGCTGATATTTAAAATCCGTGAACGCCGCGTCACAGAATGTCTAGAAATTCGCGAAAGTGAAGAGTGAGTGAGTGTTCGTGATTGTGTAGTTTTCGCGAAATCAGGAAACATTAGGTAGGCACCTATTTGGTGTTACATTATTAGTGAGCATGTAACGCAACAACACCAAATTTTAAAATATCGGCTTAAGTACATATTTATGATAAGTGGATACCTCTGCAGTTACGAGGTATAATATAAATAAACCAGCTAAATGCATTTCGAACGACGCATATGTAGTGTAGGGTTCTGAAGTCAAGTAGATAGGTAACTAAGTATAATGCGCATCATGTAAAAAGAACGCTGGCGGTCAAGCTTCTACAGGCGTTCTTTTTACCTACTATACATAACTCGAAAAGTATTCATCACAGTATATTAGTTCGACATAATGTTTGATGGTAATCACTTAAGTTTTTCAAACGTAGGTTAAGGGTTAAGTGCATTCTTCTTCTCTTTTCTTAATGGCTTCTGAGGACAATCTACTTCTATTTCACCTGAAGTGCATTATTTTTACAATTAAGCAATAATTTCTGGAAATGACAGAGCACAGTTTTACAATCTAGTAAAACTGAAACAGTAGTAAAGTAAAAAAAGGTGTCAGATTTATACGGCTACACCCATCGACGTAAATAAAATGAATGGACGGGCCTTAGGGAACGATAGTTTTGAAGCTTCTAAACAGACCTAGCTAGTATACTTCGCTTTAGTCAGTCTTTGTCAGGGCAACGAGTGACAGCTATGCTGAAAAATACCAAAATTAGATACCTTGGTGATACAATGCCTTCCTGTGCTTTTCTGCAAGTGCAAACAACACAAGAAATACAAATAAAGCTTCAGGCATCGCATTTCATTCGTAAGTAAAGGTTTTGTAATATAATTTTCATCAATTGATAAAAAACTTATAAATTGTCGTGTAGTAGGAAAACTACATAAGTAACACATTTTGCGAAATCGACTTTATTGCATGGTTATGATGGCCCATACATGTCGATGGACACGTCTTGCTCTAGAGGACGAGCGACAAGGAGGACTACGCCCCAGGACATTATCTCAATGTTCCCCACTCTGAATGAAAGTTAACAGACACAAGTTTATACTCGTAGATAGTTTTAATTTTAGTCGACATACCTTTTTCTTTTTGATACTTAGAATTATTGTGTTCCACAAATTGATTTCATTTTGTTGATTTTATAAGCAATAGTCGTATGATAAGTTTGTTATGTCACTTACTTTGAATTTAAAAGTCTGCTAAAATAATGTAGGTGTTTCAGTATTTTTCTAATATTCAGTCTTGATAAAAAAAAAAGATTATGAAGACGACCTCTGTGGCGCGGCGGGCGAACGTTCGCCTGCGACGCAGGAGGTTGCGGGTTCGATTCCCGCCTCGGAACAAATACTTGTGCGATCCGCAGATATTTGTTCAGGGTGTTCTGGGTATTTTCTATATATAATAAAAAATATCTATCTATGTTAATATTGTATTAAGTGTATCAGTTGTCTAGTACCCATAACACAAGCTCTGCTTAGCTTGGGGCTAGATAATGTTGTGTGAACTGTCCAGATTTATTTATTTATTATTATAAGTTGGTTTTATTTTAAAATGTATTTTAATATTATTTTTAATCTATACCCATGGATAGAATTGTCATATTGTAGCAAGTAGCTCCAGGCGTGTACAAACGCGCCGGTCGGATCGTCTTCGACAAAGAGATTTGCGTGCTAATATAGTCTAAAGCTCACCTCTTTACAGAGCGCATGTGTTTGTCGGTAACCAAGATATGTAACTAGCCTAAAATACTTAATAAAAGATTATGTCTGACAGAGTATTTAAATTCAGACCCTATAACTGGCAGCCTAACGTGGAGCTGAATCGTGGACTTTCACTGCAGAACTTTCGCGAGTGTACCTACTCAGTGCCTACCGGAATAGTGAAGATAGTGAAATAATTCCTACTTAGTGACTACCTATTTTCGTGTGGAATCTGTCGCGAGAGTACCTCTGTGTCATTGTTAGCAACAGTGAAACGTGAAGTCCTGGCTTGTCGAGAAGTTACATACCTACTGTGTTTTGCGTACCTGGTATTCCGTGGAATTGTGCGTAGCAACAAGGTTTTGTGGCAGGTATTTCGTTATTACCTGAACCTAGTGTACATTATGGACCCGGGAATTAACCGTAAAGTGCGTACGCGGCGCTCGTGTTGTGAGGTCACACCGCGCGTTAATAAGTACTAGACTGAATCGTGCCCTAAGGGAGCCCCTGGTTTGTTTATTTATGCATTCCAGTGTTAGTGTACGAGTGCGGGATGTAAGAGGACACTGATGTCTTTTGGTGACGGGTTCTTTGTGTAGCGTATCGTGCGTTGTTATCAGTTTTGTTCCTAGCTAGGTATTATTATATACCTAGACTGAGTGCAGATACGAACCTGTAGTTTTTTTTATTGACTGTACGGGGTTGTGTAGCGTATCGTGCGTAGTTATCAGTTTGTTCCTAGGTATTATATACCTAGACTGAGTGCAGATACGAACCCATAGTGGTAGTTATTGACTGTGTACAGCGTTGTGCGTATCGTAAGTAGTAAGTACGGACTACTTTTGAGAGTGCTTGGACCTGAGAAGTGGCGTAGATCTGAAAACGATTTTATCGTTATCTGCGAACTTTAGTCAACTAGGTTGGGACTCTGACAGTGCGTAGATTTGTTAGTGCGATTTATTCGTTATCTGCGAGTGTTCACTGAGTGTCTAGGTTCGAACTTAGGTATCCTAGTAATACCTACCTAGACTTGGAAAATATTGGACAGTGTTTTATGGAATTGTGTAGAACTTTGGGTTTTGGACTACATTTAATTATTTTAACATAAAGACTGTGTTATTCTTAGCAGTTTGAGTTACGTACGGACAGAATAGATTTTGTTTTGTGACAAGGACGCTTTTGCGACAATTTCGTGTTTATCTATTTTTCGTGTTTCGTGTTGTGACTTTTATCATGAAAATGAAAGAGTTTCGTAACTTTTGCGCCTAAGTGAACATTATTAATTAGTATTTAGTGCGTTTAGTGCTTTGTTTAGCCTAGGTATACCTACCTGGCTAGCACTAAGTTGAACTGGTTGGTGTTTGTTTCGGTGTCTGTGTTCGAGAACTGTGAACGATAATGGTGCTAACGAGATCGCGAGCCGCGAGCCCAGTTTCCGCTGGCAGTTCGGTTCAAGAACCGCCAGCGCCCGAGCTGGCGAGCAATCCACCTGGCGCTGACAGCGCCGGCGCACTTGCTGGTGCCTCTGTGGCCAGCATTCCTGTTGCCGCGCAGGCGTCTCCGCCGCAGTCGCAGCCTACTGCTGCTGGGGTAGCAGCTGCTCCAGTCGTGATGACGACTGATCAATTACTGCTGCTGATTAACAGGCTAAGTCACCCTGTTCCTGTAAGTACACCTACACCTACCTATTCTGGGAATTTTGCGAAATGTACTGCGCGCTTTGATGGAGGAACCTCTACAGCCTCCATTGGGGTTGAAGCCTTTATAGATGCAGTTGAAACATACAAAGACTGTCTCAACGTCGATGATGGTAATGCTCTTCGTGGATTGTCCATGTTACTGACGGGTTTGGCCGCTACATGGTGGCAGGGCGTTAAAGATACGACCCCGACATGGGAAGCAGCTTTAGGAGCGTTGAAACAAACTTTTGGGTCACGTTTACCCCCACATAAACTTTATCGGAAGATATTTGAACGAGAGCAGAGAGTGGATGAGGCAATTGATTTATTTCTTTGCCATATTCGAGCGTTATTTGCCCAGCTGCCTACATCGACTCTTACCGAAGCTGTTCAGCTGGATATGACCTATGGATTACTACATAGACGCTTACGGGAAAAAATCTCGCGCTCTAGTTTTACAACATTCGCAGAGCTTCTAGTGGAAGCGCGACGCACGGAAGATATCCTAGATGAGAATAAGACGCGAGCAATTTCTACGGCTATCGATACGAAACCGGTGATATCTCCTTCTACAAGTCAACGTGTACAGGCTACGCCAACAACTAGTACAGGCCGACATAGGCCTCAGTGCCATTATTGTAAGCAGTACGGCCATGTTCGAGATGCGTGCCCGCGACTCACTAAGCCTAAGACGGATAGCGCGGAGGATGGAACTAAAATACCGCCGGCAGTCACATGCTTCGGGTGTGGAGCGCCAGGAGTGATTCGATCGAACTGCCCCAAGTGTAAAGAGAAAAAGCTTGTAGTGACGTCTAGCTCATTTCAATCGGTTTCCGCGAGTACAGCCTACATAGATTCGCGTGATAGGCCAGTGTTAAGTGTCGAAATCAACGGTGCCTTGGGCAAAGTGCTAGTAGACACCGGTGCTAAACATTCGGTCGGGAGTGTTAGCTTAAGGGCTCATTTAGTTAAGTCTGGTTCGGATTTTAAAAATGTATACGCTGAATTTAAGTATGCTGACGGGCGTGTTTGTGCACAATATGTAGAACTTGCGCACGTTAAGATGACGGTGCGAGGGTTAGAGTTAGGTGTAGATTTTGTCATGCTACCTACTGCTACTGAAAGTCTGTTAGGCATGAATTTTATAAAAGACTCTGGCATGGTGTTAGATTTCATTAAAAATGTTTGGTATATGAGTCACAATAAGGCGCCTCAACCTATGCTTTTTGAAAGGAAGCAATTGGAAATTATTTGTTCGTCTGTGGGTCTCCGCGAGGATGAAGGAGCCCATTTGAATTCGGATGAACGGGAGCAACTGTCTGATCTCCTGAATTTCCATGAGGACATTTTTACCCCAGGGGGAGGACCGACGCAGTACGCCATACACCATATAGATACGGGTGATGCGTTGCCGATTGCTTGCCCCCCTTATAGAGTAACACCCGCCAGGAAGGAAATAATACGAAAAGAAACAGAGAAGATGTTAGAAGAAGATATAATGGAAGAGGCTGAGTCCGAGTGGGCCTCACCTATTGTCTTGGTACCGAAGAAGAAAGGAGAAATGTTTGAGCGTCTCCGTCTTTTCAATTTGACAGCGAATCGTACCAAGCGTGTCTTTGCTAGAGACCGGGTTACGTACCTGGGACACGTTATCTCTTCTTGTGGCATTGAAGCTGATCCAACGAAAGTAGACGCCGTGTTGAACATGAAGTCTCCAACGAACGTAAAGGAGCTGAGAACGTTCCTACAAACCAGTGCCTGGTTCCGTAAGTTCATTCCGCAGTTCTCAGATGTAGCCCGACGTTTGACGGATTTAACGAAGAAGGATCGACGCTGGATCTGGGGGGAGGACGAGAAAAAGGCCTTTGAAGAACTGAAGTTATGCCTTTCCACTAGTCCTATTCTGCGCCAACCAAACTTCGAAGAACCGTTTGTATTGAAAACAAATGCCAGCGCCTATGCTCTAGGAGCCGTACTAATGCAAGGGGAGTGTACAAAGGAAGAAAGGCCAATCGAATATGCCAGTAGACTGTTGACCTCCGCCGAACGAAATTATCATACTGCCGAAAGAGAAGCGTTAGCGGTAGTTTGGGCATTAGAAAAGTTTAGAGGATATGTAGAGGGATCGCGTGTACGCGTAGCAACTGATCATCAGCCGTTGAAGTGGTTGTTAAACTTGAAGACACCCAGTGGTCGTTTGGCCCGTTGGGCAATGAAGATCCAGACATATGATCTAGATGTCGAATACACCCCGGGTAGAGTGAACGTAGTTGCTGATACTCTTAGTCGCCCTGTAGATATAGACCGGCCAAGCCACAGACGAGTCGTACCTGTGACTTGGAGGGGGAGTGTGTAGCAAGTAGCTCCAGGTGTGTACAAACGCGCCGGTCGGATCGTCTTCGACAAAGAGATTTGCGTGCTAATATAGTCTAAAGCTCACCTCTTTACAGAGCGCATGTGTTTGTCGGTAACCAAGATATGTAACTAGCCTAAAATACTTAATAAAAGATTATGTCTGACAGAGTATTTAAATTCAGACCCTATAATATTCAAATAAGTAAATAATAGATCATTTCATGATTTCACTATTATGGGAAAATTAAATAATGGCACTTATCATTAGCTTTTTGAACCTCAGTGGAGATCATTGACGAAGGAAAACTAAACAATTGACATGCAAAAATAAATAACTGCATCAATTATTCAAAACTTTGGCGAGGGAAAAATACATAGTCGTTTTTTTTTTCTCTTAATCAAAAGAACTAAAATGTATTATCATTAAATTCAAAAATAGATACAGTACCAATCTATAACTTATCAAAACAAGGACTGCAAAATTAGTTACGATAAAAAAGTTATTGCCATTTTTGACGCAATAAAACAGTAAATCGCGTTTTTCTCGCGATTTTGGTTCTGTTGTTGTTATTACTTATTTAGTTTTCCAACTACAGCGACGAAATATTTGACAAGACTTCACGCATGACGGATGGTCCGGTACAGACTGCAAAAAAATCTGATGCCTAAGGTGTATCGTATTGATTTAGAATTGTAATTTGCATTATTTACGTCAAAACATTGCTAAGCACGTCGCTTTAGGTAATTGCATATAATATGTAATGGCATGTTAATTAACCTTATAGCTTTCCAAAAGAAATCTAAGGTAAACAAAAATGGATAGAAGTCATAAGACGAGCAAGAACAGACGACTTTTGCAAGTGGAATACATTTTCCCGTATTTGCTCTGATAATTTTCTACACAATGAATTTAATACGCCAAAAAACGGTTAGTAGTAGTAGAGCTTTTTTGTGAAAGAGTTCGTCCGGGGAAGTACTACCACCATACCTGTTTCTGCCGCAAAGCAGTAGTGCTCGCATTGCTGTGTTCCGGTTTGAAGGGTAAGGGTGCCGATGAAATTACGGCCACATGGGACTTTTCATCTTTATGTTTCAGGGTGGCGGGCGCAGTGGAATGCCATATAGGGCGCGTCCTAGGTGGACGTGACCTGAGGTAATGCACTGTTCATAGGCAGAGGGTACCACTTAACATCAGATGGGCCATCTTCTTGATCTGTCATTCCAAGTAGTATAAAAAAACTCATTGTGCAAATGTCTTAAAACTGCACTCTGCAGTTTCTTAAATACTGGAATTTTTATACATTTATGTTTCCGTACGATTTTTATGATATTTTCTTAGTTTATTGAGTGATGAAAAATATATTTTTCACAAATTGATTGAGCTGAAGACCTTAGGTGGACTTGCTTTTCTATTGATTTATATTGTGTATGTTTGAGAGCTGAAAAATAGATACGTAACTACATAAAACAGATGGAAACCATGTATTTTTGTAAAAGCTTCATTCAATAATTGCATTTTTTCGGTGATTTTTTGTACTATAAACCTACTGAAATAACTTTAGAAAACACATTGCATCTGTTAAAGTATTAAGTATTAAAAAAAATACAGTTTTTAAGAAGTTCAATAATTTAATTTCACCTAGTTTATTTACAAGACCGCCAGGAGTGGCGCTATAGAGAAGAGGCCTTTACTCAGCAGTGGCTGGATAGATAGATAGATAGTTTATTTGTTGACCGTACCCTAAATCCGAATTGTCTTATTTTTCACGGACGTTTTGTATGGGTAAGGCCAGTCCATTTATTTTACTTTGGTCGAAGGCTACACCGAGATATACTAGTGACAGAATTCAGACAGACCAACGCACGGCAGTGATAGGATTCCGTTGGCACCCTTTGGGTACGGAACTCTATAAAATATAAAAGGCTTATTATTTACCCGAAGAAAAAAAACTACTATGAGTTATATTATGGATCTAGTAAATTTCTGGTGACGTATACTATAATATAAATAATGACTTGGCGACTAGCATTGTGTTGTGTCTTTTGGTTGGTTTTTTTATAACTATTTTAGAGCATTTTTACACAAAAAAACTTGGAACCACGAGAAAATAGTTATTCAGAGGCCATTGTATGTATAGAATCTATACTCTATACCTATCTATAATAGATAGTCCCTCGGATCGCGAACCTACATTTATTATTTGTTACAAAACTAAATGCCAATATAAACTAACCAGGATCGTAGAGCAGGATCCAATAGAGAGCGGTGATCAGCAACGCGGTGGGGATCGAGATGTTGAAGAACAGCCAGTACATGCTGCTGTACCATGGAAGCTCGTTTGAATCTGAAACATAGTGAGCATCACCTCATTGACAATCTTAATAGTGCAACGCCGACCGGTAAAAACATAGCCTCTTAGTGTCACCTGTTGACAAGTGGAGGCGCTATAGGAAATGTAGAGTTGTTAGCGCCACCTGTTGACGAGTGGACGTAGAATTGATAGCTCTAGCTGTTGAAGAGAAGGACGTATGTATACCTACCTCTGCCCTCTTTGGATGTTTTGCGGGAATCCTACTGAATGCTCGACAGTACCTTCTCGGTTTCTATTGCTCACGTATATAGGCGTATTTCGCTCGAAGAGCAGTCAAACGTAAACTGGCTTTCAGTGCGAATCAATCAAACGATTTGAGAGTGATAATTCGTGAACAGTGTAGTGAAGTACGGTCTTAGTAAAGAGTGAACCAGTGCTTTTTAATAATTTCAAGTGTAATTTTCGCTGAATCTGTGTTCAGTGTGATTGTTTTTTCCCGAAACTCTTCACAATAACTTAAAAACAAAAACATAAGTGTTTATCCCTAGTGTTTACTAATGACGACTTAGACCAATTAGAATGAGCCGTCGGATACGCAAGACATTGCCAGTTCGATTCCCGCTGTGGAACAAACGTTTGCATGATCTGCAAATAGGTAGGTATTCGTTTTTGGCCTGGGTGTTGTTTTTTTTTTTTTTTTTACATATTTGGAAAACAAACAGCACTTATATAAGATAATGGAATACATATTATAGAAACATATTGGCCTTGAACAGTTTTCACTTATGGATACAAAATTACCATGGTACTCTTAGTTCCTGATACCCACTGCGTGAATGACAGAACAAGCAGATGGCCCATCTGATGTTAAGCGGTAACCTCTGCCATTAAAAATGCATTACCTCTTAGGTCACGTCTTCTTAGGACACATCCATGTGGCATTGCACTGCGCCCGTCACCCTGAGACATAAAGTTGAAAGTCTCATGTGCATGTAATTTCACCGGCTCCCACACCTTTCAAACCGGAACACAGCAATGCGAGCAATACTGCTATGCAGCAGAGGTAAGCATGGTCTACCAACATGCTTACCTCTGACGAACTCTTTCACATAAAAGCTATACTCTAGTGTGGGATCAGGACTATGTATATGACTGTTAGGTGTCAGGTATATTAGGTCTCCGGGTCTCCGCAGACCATAGTCACTAAGACTTGGGAGGGGAATGTTGCGATCGGACCTTCATATTTCAAAAACACATCGAGCTAGCCAAACCAACGCGTTCCACCCGCGTCCGCGGTGGCGTGCACGGTGGCGATCCATTGTCTTACCATTGATCGCCACCGTGCACGCCACGGAGAACGCGGGCTGAACGCGTTGGTTTGGCCTTAGATTTAGTAGTTTGATATCATAGTAGCATAATATAATTTTTGGCAGCGTGGTTGGGGACAATAAATTTAGCGATTAGATCGCTGATTATATGATTAGGTTATCAAACCCAGAGGCTTACGCCGCGCCGACCAGTGCGAATCTTACCTAACATTGCCTAAATCCGACCATAAAATAAAACTATCCAAATTACAAAGTCTTTTATAAATAAATTAGTCATTCTGCGTACATTAGACCAAGGCGAGCGCAATTTGTTTGCCCACCCTTGACTTATTTCACTCATTCGAACTAAGAACAAAAAAATGCGGCTCAAGTGTGTTCAGATCATAATTTATAAACAGAAAACCATAATAAATCATAGGGATTATTAATAGAGTAGATTATTAATCATAAACCTAAGATTTCTCGAAGTTTGATTGCGCCGGACTTTTAAAATTCACGGAAAGGCAGTCGGTAAATAAAAGAGATGTTTCTTTGTACCTTAGTAGAATATTATTATAACGATTTGTAAAATTGTACTTACATATAGGTTTTGTGAAGTTGGAATATAAATCTTACTTTTTAAATTATGTTTAAAGCAAATGAAAAACTTAAGATGATGTTTGGATGTATTTATTTAACGCATAATAATGATCTTGACAACCTCTTGACTGATTTTGCTCATTCTAAATTCTTGTTTAGAATTGATTACCGAATGTTTCTGCCAAATATTATTGAAATCAGCCGGTAAATGGCGCCACAAACTTTGGGGGAAATACCCCTGCAAAAATGCCAACGACGATAAAATATATATAACTAAAAAAAAAAAAAACTCAAGATAAGTTGAAAAATACGACCTGTTTCGCGAGTTCCAACATACCTATATCGAGACAGATGAGAGCAAATTTTGCCAGTTGTTGCAAATACTCGTTTGGACAATAAAGCAACGTATCTTAGCGTCACGATGACGATGCAACCTATGTAGGTACCTAGAACGAATTTCGTGACGCCATGGATTTCCGCCCCAGCTCTAGGTCAGTTATGAAACCTAAGTCACTTTAAAATAGAGTAGGTAACGTTGATTATTGTAGAAAGACGCTGCAATAGGAGGCCGAGGTCATCAAATTATACTGCATATTGTTTGTGACAGGTATTGTCGAAACGGGTACATAAGACGAGCGTGAATGGGACAGTGGGAAGGGGAAGACATCGGCAAACGTATTCAGACCAGATCAGAGACGTTCTGGAAAAAGGCCTGGTCAAGAGTACCCTTAACCGACAAGCATGTATGAAGAATGTAATGAGAGTGAATGAAGCAAAAGAGGTGTGTCGGATAGTAGCAAGTGGAAATCCGTGGTCTCTGCCTACCCCTCCTGGAAACAGGCGTGAGTTTTTGTAAATAAGGAAATATAAATAAGTCATATAATTAGCTTTTTGTAAAAGGACATCGCGACGGAAATCATCAAATGATAGTGGTAGACGGTAGAGAGGCGTCTCGTCTGTGTTGCATTGCATCACATCTGATTCTGAAGGACGCGCGTTCAAGTTGTTTGAAGGGGCCTGATGTAACGCGTTGCGTGTAGGGTTTCGTAGCAGGAAATACCAAGCAGGTAACTGTGGATCAAATCCCATTCCAAGTTATTACAATAATTCGTATTATATTTAAATTTAGAACACACCAGTAGTTAACTAATTGAACAGTTGAATATCTAATTGTTATTATAACTATATAGTTATTTTGTAATGCTAGAGGTTCACTTAATATGTGTTGAAGCGTTCGTTAATTGAACAAACAAGATTTTTGAATTGTTTTAGGATAATTCAACATTACTAAAACATAATTGCCTAATTATTTTTATATTATGCTACTGGGACGCCAGCGACTTCGTCTGCGTAGGTATAGTTTTTGCCATTCAAACTTTAACACCCCGCTACCCCCTCTTAGGGGATGAATATAGGATATTACCTTTTCTTGCACCTATAACTAGAACTAGACGAAAAAAAAAGAAATTTAATCTCCAAATAAAAAGCAAACTCACCTGTATAGACAACTTCTTGACCAATTTTGCTCATATTCGAAATTCTTATGTAAAATTGAGTACCGAATGTTTCTGCCAAATATAATCAAAATTGGCCAGTAAATGGCACCGCAGAAAACTTCCCCCTTTACGGGGGAAATAACCATCCAATCAAAAATCGCCGGCGAAAAAAAACTTATAAAATTTTAGAACCTGTGTATATCAAGTTCCGTCAAGATTCGTTGAAAAATACGACCTGTATGTGAGTACCAATATACATACATACATACATACATCCGGACAGATGAAAGCAAGTTTTGCCAGGTTTTCGCTGGCTCGGTCAATTATAATGAAATTACTTACAAGTTATTTAAAGTTAAATCGACTTGATGTTTTTTTTCAAGATTATTATTTGTTTAAAATAATCTTTTTTAACGTGTTTATGTTGCGTTACGTTATTTAAATAATAATTGAAACTCGTATAAATGTAAATCAAGAGTTGAAAATTGAAAACGTAACAGTATTTATCGATTTATTTTATTTTATTTATTTAACCGATAAACTGAGTCTGGTTACGATAACGCGAGGTATGTTACAATGTATTCTTACCACCAATAAAGTATGACATTGTATTGCATGCATTTTACTGTCACATAATACAGAACTTGATAGGCGTGATTTCGATGGCATGCAACAGGAATCAGGCTGTTTTACAAACTATAACGCTGTTATTTCTCGGGTTAATGCGATATGTTGAAATACCGAATGGGCGGAGTTTGGCAAGAAAACAATAGCTGCAAGAAAGTGACAGCGCTATTGCTCAGTTGAACCCGGGAAGAGATGAGGTATAGATTTCTTCTGCTCGGGAAGTAACTGACGTAAGCGACAAGTGATAAAACTTCGTTTTGCTTCTAAAGTTACAAATATAAAAATAAAAACTTATTTCAATCTAAGTAATGTGATTACCTACTGAATAGTATACACATTTACGCTTAATATTTTCTCTAATCGAAGGAGGGACCTAAAACGGGTTTTAGGAGGGCCCAATTTCAAAAATTAAAGCTATCGAGAAAAGTTGCACCAATCGTTTTTCTAGTGTAATGATTTATTTAGAATACATCCTCAAGTAGTTACTGTATTCCACATCAAGTTTGTAACCTTTAGTGTTACTGAGTGAGCATGTAACACAAAGACTCTAAAATTTTAACATATCGTTTCATAGTAAATGCATTTATAGTACCTACCCGCCTACATCCATCTATGAGCACGTCACACGTGTTATGTTGGACTTGGTTGGAGTAGAGTACCGACACAAAATACCTACCTACGTATTATTTCAAACCGCCTTATGTTATAGCCTATAGACTAGGTACCCAGCAAGTTACCTCACTACAATTAAAATCTCTACTAGCTGCGTAATCATTGCCAATGAATCGATTGTGTTTACCTTTTGTCTATCTACCAAGTAGGTAATTCATGCATGGTATTATAACCGCTTAGGCGGGAAAGTCAAATTCATTGGGTAAGCATTTGACCCCTTACGAAGTGGATGCTTATTTTATAAGAATTACGGAACAAGTAACAACATACATACATACCGCTTGATGGCCATCGCTCACCTGATGTTAAGCGGTATCCTTTGCCTATAATAATACATCACATCATAGGTCACGTCCATCTAGGACGCGCTCTATGCGGCATTGCACTGCGTGCACCACTCTGAGACATAAAATTCAAAGTCTCATGTGCCTGTTATTTCCCCAGCACTCATACATACCCTTCATACCGGACCAGTAATGCGAGCACTACTGCTTTGCGGCAGAAATAGGTATGGTAGTAGAAGGTACTTCCCCGGACCAATTCTGTGCCCGGACAAGCTCTTTCACAAAAAAGCTCTAGCTATCCATCTATCTATTTAGCCTGTAGGGCACTGCTGGCGTTACGGGGCAGTGGTCCAACTGCTGTGTCCAATTAGTTGGACTACGGGCCTTTACTATGGGTCGTGATCCAACTATCTTTGCAGTTGGACCACGGCACCATAGTAGAGTTCCCAGGTCCAATTAAAACAATTTCAAATAATACAACTGCAATTATTGTAACCACAGCACCTTTAGTTTAACAACGTTTTTAATACAGAACTTAAAGTTATGTCCTTTTCTCTTAAAAAAATAACAAAACAAAACTGGAACTTTGTTTAGTTTTAGGTTTTGTTTTTAGTTTTAGTTTTATAGCTTTTAGTTAACTAGGACATAATTTAATATTTTGTATAAGGTGGGAGAAGCCACTGGCTCCTGAAATACAGTTTTGAACTAGTTTGGGAGCCTATGGATTCATTATCATATAGAACATCGTATTATGTCAATAAAGTTTTTTGTATTTGTATTTGTATTTGGAACAACAAAATATGTTTTTAGGTAATAATAATATATCACCGTAATTTTTCTAAAGCAAGGCCTATAGTTATTTCACCTGTGATCATTTGAAGTTGTATTACTCTTATATAGTCGTCGTTCTCGATTTGAATCTTACGCCTATTACGTCTTGTCTGGTCACATATTGATAATGTTGAGAAGTTCTCTAAAACATTCAAAAGTCGCAGTAAGGTTTTATTCTTCGCATTTATGCATCTACTTAGTTTTGCATGCGAACCTTCTAAAACGTTATTGGTTCGATGTCTCTCCTTAAACACGCTTACCAATTGTGAAAAATTGGCAAAATCTTTTTTATCCAATAGTACTCGATATACTCAATCAATTTGTTAGATCCATCATTCATTTCATATTTTATGTAATTCCATCTTTCTAATATTTTTTCAGCCGGCAAAAGTGGTAACACTGAGCACAGCGATACAATTCTCTTGCATTTTTTTTATTTAGTTTTAGAGAGACCCAATGACTTTGCCTTCCTCCAGATACATTGCGACCAATGATAGTAACAGCCCACAATTGTAATAGTAGTACAAAATTTGCAGTTGTATTATTTTAAATTGTTTTAATTGGACCTGGGAACTCTACTATAGTGTCGTGGTCCAACTGCAAAGATAGTTGAACCACGGCCCCTAGTAAAGGCCCGTAGTCCAACTAATTGGACAGAGCAGTTGGACCACTGCCCCGAAACGACTGCTGGGTATAGGCCTCCTCCCTAGAATGCCACTCTCTTCCGTCTCTCTAGCTATAAATAAAATATATTTGTACTTTTCACTAGAAACGGGATATTTACCATGATTCTTGAGTTTAAATTGTTCCCGATATTTCAGCACAGTTGCATGCGCCATGATCACGGGAGAACTAACTAAAGTCTCTGCGAGTAGAAAAGACTCTTCTTTAAGTCTCTTTCCTCTGTTTTGAAAGAGAGTCTGTGTTTCTAGTGGAAAGTATGTGCCATGGTAGTTTAATTATTATTTTTTACTTTGACGTTTAGCTTCCAACGTTCACTTACATAATCCTGATCCTATACTAGGATATCTAAGACTAGGATTCCCTGAGTCAAATTATCTGGAACAAAGAATAGCAAGGTTCCTAACTTCCAGAACCACAACAAATATTTACAGATAATACACACATTTGTCCCGCTGCAGGAATCGAACCCACAAACTCTCGCATCTCAGCCGGCTACTCGCTCGCCGCGCCACTGAGTTCGTCGTATTGCATGCATATAGGTTCGCATATAACGTACGTGTTGCTACAGTGTTGGCTCCAAGTGCCTTGCAAATACATAAAATATAACTATTTCAGATAGCAGTGCGTCGGCCATTGCTCTACTATTAACATTTCTTGAGGGTGTTCTCCAGTCAAGTGGAACTTTACCATGTAGGTACGCGATTTAGTATTAAGGCGCAATAGGTTCACAGCATGTCTATAATTAGCTCTAGTATTTTAACGTTTTTGGTAACAGTTTTATCAGTTTTCAAGAAGAAAAAAATGTATGGTGTTCTTAAGCTTTTTACCTAGTGAAATCATAAATTCAATACACCATTTAAATTACTTCACTCGATAAAAAAAATATCAAATACCCGTTTAAAATTGAAATAGCATTTTAGACCTAGGCACTTCTCACAAGTTTTATTTTTTGTAACATTTGGTAATTTATTAATTATTATTTAAGTTAGTGAAGTCATTAAAAAAAATTAACAAAACTCTATAGGAGATTTTTATATAATTTTTTTATACACAAAAACAAGGTATCAGAGCGTGCGCTCACCTAATTCGCCTCATACAAAAATGTTCTTTGAAACTGGTTAAACCTATAGCGCCTTAACAAATTTATCCAACCTGCCTCAGACCCTTCGTCAGTTAAGAAGTTAGAAAAATAAGATCATTGTCTTAGAGAGAGTCTTCTACAATGACACAGAAATCCAATCCATTTATTTGTATCTTGCCACGCTATGACAATTGTGTAATTGAAACTCAACTTTATACCGTGCTACTATAAAACGAAAATTCTCCTTGGAATACTTACACAGTGTTTTGTCTTTTGCATTGACAGGCAGTTTCTAATTAAATCGAAAGAGACAAAAAGACTGCCGTAAGGGTCATTATGGATCTCTATGTTCCGTAGCGGTTGCGTAGGCTCACTAGACTACATGAATGCGAGTAGGATAAATTCGTAGAAAACTACGCTAATGTTATAGCTATTCTTTCGGGGTCAGAATTTTACTAAACGTCTTACTCACTGGCGTTAATTTAAATTGGTGTGAACTAGTTCTTATTAGAGTTAACCGTAAATATGTTACTACGAACTCTATCTACTAGACACTATGAATGGGCAAGGAAACTCGATTCGATTTTCGGTTGACTGTTGTAAGTTAAGCACATCGTTGATAGAGCAGACGTTAATGTATGAAATTTTAACTAACCATGAGGAGTCTTGGTCACAGCCATCCAAGATACCAGAACTCCACTCAGCATCAACATCGTGACCAATAACAGCCCCCAGTTGGTCAGATAGACCAGCCAGTAGGGGCTGGGTGCTTCCACCAAAGACCATGTGAGTAACCCGACAGCAACCGCCGCCAGGATCAGCCGCACCACCAGTAGAGGTATTGGAGAGTCTCCTCGTTGCCATGACGACGCGTGGAAGTCACTTAACTTTTCATTACACGACACCCACAAATCCGATAGGGACACAGTCTTCCTATAACATTTCACCATTTTGACTATCGACTATTCAGATCACAGAGCAGCATGTCACACTGGAGGTGACAGATCGGGAATGTGAGATAGTACGTGACGAATTGAGATAAACACTATCGCATGGTACAGAGCACAGAGTACCTAGGTACTTCGTTATCGATGGGCCGCTATCATATCAAGGGAAATGGCTTAATCCAGTATTTTATTAATCCAGTAAACCGTTTAATTTTCCGAATGGATTGCCCAAGATAATATAGATTAGATAGGATGAAGTGTGATCCCGGAAACTGTACAGTGCGCGGAGTCAATGTGTGTTTTGAATAAAAGGCTTTTATTCGTGAGGAGGTCGTGAAGGCACGCGGCACGAAGCCTCAGCGGCGCGCATTCGCGGCGGCAGACGCGGTTGCAGACTGGTTGTTGCGCAGAGTTGCGCCCACGGACCGGCCGAGCCCGCAATACACTACATTTAACTTGCGCAAACCTTAACCTTTATGTAATCACTTATTTTCTAAACTGACCGGGCTGTGTCAATGTTTTGCAATTAAAACGTGTGTTGAAGATATTTAACTTCTTTGAATGGGTCTATAGGGCAAATGTTTTTTCCGGGTCTGGGTGTTGTGGTACCATGGTACTCGTAGTTCCTGATACCCACGACAGAGGGAATCCTAGTGTGGGATCAGGAGTATATATGAGACTGTTGGGTGTTATGTTATGTTATGTTATGTTATGTTACGTTAGGTACGTTATGTTATGTTATGTTACGTTATGTTAGGTTATTGGCCTGTTGAACAAGCCAATAAAGCAAGTTCTTTGCTCACAAGTTTAATTTATATAATTTTGCTTGATTCCTTGTAAAATGAATGACTTTTCCCTCTACCATCGAGGAGTTGGTGTAATGGCTTCGTAGGATAAATACTCTAAGGCCCGTTATGCCTGAACTATGCCAGAGCGTGAATCGAGACTCAAGCAAACATTTGGTAACAGTTTTTCATTGAAATCTGTCTAAAAAACTATCTATAATCATCTATCTATCTAGAACTAAACTCAAACTGAATCGAGACTTGAATATCGAGTCTAGAATACGGGCCCAAGACTGGCTCGGGATAGGTCAGACTCAAATGTCAAAGATCATATACTTAGTTTATATTTGTCAATTGCAATGGGCAAATAATTAAATGGTATTTTTGTAATTATTCGATTTGCTAGAAAAACCAACGTAAAAGTTATTTTGACAGCATAATATATCTTATCTACCGCCTTAATAGGTCAGCTACTAAATTAAGGATTATCAGAAAATAAGTAGATATTTGGACAGCTTGAAACAAAATTTATAATGAAAATAGTACTAATACAAAATTATTATTTGGGCAGCAGAACTATACAGTCTGTCCCCGAACGGGGACAGATTCGGGGACAAACAGGATACTCAATCGGTGAGTTAGTATAAAAATCATATTTATAAGTTATAACTCACTAAGACTCTCCTTTTGATTGATATCTTTATTTAAAATGGGGAATTATAAGTCATGACACATAATTTATTTTTGACCACGTTTTCCTACAATACGAAGTCAGCTACGTATTTTAAAACGCACTTAACCTATCCTAACCTACTCAAGGTTGGGTTTGAAAAGAGTGACAGAACTGACACGGAGCACCCTGACATCACAAGTTTGTGCGTCACGCACCTAGGGTGTACATAAAAACGCGGAACCAGTAGCTCGCATGGGAGGTCCTAAGTGGAGCAAGTCTTCGAGGCCGAGCGTAGCGATGGTTGAGTGGGTAAAGAGACCCTCAGGGACGACCTCGCGAGAGTACTGGCGAGAGCCCATACCGGAGTCCGACACTTCCAATTTAAAAATTTCATGCCTATGAAAAAAAAGGCCCAAGGTTAGCAAAATATTGTGGATTTTTGTTGCTGTAGAAATAAAATTAATAAGCAAATCAAAATTAAATTAACAGCTTGCCAAAATTTGATAAAAACCGAATAAATATTTGCTGTTCTATTTACTAATATTGCTGCAGATATATTTAATTTCCTATGACATAAATTTTCAGGCTGCCACATTAATGCCATTTTATCACATTACTTGCTGATCAATTTAGTTACTTTTGCCGACCACGAGAAGCACGGTAGAAGCAACTTTATTTTCCTTGTTTGCTGACAAATTACATTTTGGGGCTGACCAACACCTCTTTGATTGGCTGACCATATAAATTATAGCCATTGCAAAAGGCGTGTAAATCTTGCGGTAAAAATTTAGAATCGTTTTGCAGGAGGAGGATGGGGAGAGGGGGAGCGGAGGAGGGGGAGGGGTACCCCCTCACCCCTGGTACCACTTCCATAACAAGGTAACTTATAGTTCTCGAGAAAAAAAATAAAGAAAATTTTGAGGTTAAGTATGATATTTTGGTAAAAATTTACAATCGTTTGGCAGGAGGAGGATGGGAGAGGGGGGGAGTGGGGGATTTGTACCCCCTCGCCCCTGGTACCACTCCTATGCAAAGGTAACTTACAGTTTTCGAGAAAAACAAAGTTTTTTTTGGTTAAGTATGATATTTTAAATGTCGGACTCCGGTATGTGCTCCCGCCAGTACTCTCGCGAGGTCGCCCTTGAGTGTCGCTTCACCCACTCGACCTTTGCTACGCTCGGCCTCGCGGGCTTGCTCCACTCAAGATCTCCCACGTGAGCTACTGGCTCCGCGTTTTTATATACACTCTAGGGGCGTGACGCACAGTACCACATGGAGTCGGGATGCTCCGTATCGGGTCTGCCACTCTTTTCGGACCTAACCAACTATTGTCGGGGTGCTCTGTGTCGAGTCACACAGTCAGTCAACAATAAAAAAACTCAGGTAGTTACATTCATTTTTCATTTATAAAATCCATAATTTATAACATTAATTAATTCCTCAAAAGGATCTCTCTTATTTCTTTCAACATCCCTCCTCCACAGATAGAGGTACTCATAAATTAAATCATGAATATTATCATTTTATGTTCCGATTTTGTAAAACTTTCTTTCTTTTTTTATTTTTCTTTAAAAGCACAAGTTTCCTGGACAAGGGGGCCGAGGCTGGAATTTCCTGCACCCTCCCTGCAAGTTGGCGATGACTCCCGTAACATTCGACACTTCCAATTCAAAAATTTCATACTTAACCTCAAAAATTTCTTTATTTTTTTTCTCGAAAACTATAAGTTACCTTGTTATGGGACTGGTACCAGGGGCAAAGGGGTACCCCTCCCCTTCCTCTCCCTCTACTCCCATCCTCCTCCTCCTGCCAAACGATTCTAAATCCAACCCAATCTTGCAGTTCCATCTAACACTATTTACTACTACTCTAAAATCCAACACAAAACAAGTAGTCTTCAGTTATGCTAATTTTAACTTAAAAAATGAATACCTACCTACTTGTTCGTAGAAGTATGGTTCTTACCTGTTGTATTATACTATTATTTATTCTGTGCCTGTTGTAAGAATTAAGAATTCTCATTTTCTCTAAGGTAAGAATGGATGTTTACTGAGAGGTATTATTAGCTAGTTAGGTAGGAACGTAGGTACTTACACATAATCACTTAAACCTAAAGGCATGGCTGATAAATTACTCAGAGAATGTACAGAAATAAGGTGATCTTGTAAAATAAATAGGCTATCTTTTTTAGGACGAAGGTAGCTTGAGCAGGTGACATTCAACTTGACATTGAAATGACCACAATGACCCACAGACGACAGACGGTAGACTACAGTAAAAATAAAAACAAACTTAAACAAAGAGGTTTGTTTGCACAAAATCTTATAAAAAATGAGGAGTAGACGCGTGGCGTTGTTATTTATAACTCTTATAGATGGTCAATTTTACTCAAAGGAAACATTGCTCTATTTTTAAAAAGAAGCAAAGCTTTTTTTATGATTTTTTAAATACGTTTGTCACATCCAGGAATCGAACTGGCTAAAATCCGACAAAATACCACTCCGACAAAACAAAACTGTCAAAATAACAATAACACACTTAACAAGGTCTATCATAGGGACCGATTTATTAAAAAAAAACGAAGAGGTTTGCGTTTGCGATAAACGGCAAACGTGTGGTGACGACGTTTGTCTCACTTCATTTAAGCAAACGTTCGTAGAGGTTTGCGTTTGCGACAAACGGCAAACGTGTGCTGACGACGTTTGTCTCACTTCATATAAGCAAAAGTGCGTAGAGGTTTGCGTTTGCGATAAACTGCAAGCGTGTGGTGACGATGTTTGTCTCACTTCATTCAAGCAAACGTTAGTAGAGGTTTGCGTTTGCGACAAACTGCAAACATATGGATGCACCATACAAATTATTTCGATCATAACACTAAAAAAAAGTCCAAAAAAAGGCAAGCAAGCACTAAAATAAAGTATTTTATATATGTATGTTAGTTTTAAGGTATTTATTGCTATAGGCTTAGTGTTTAGGTTTAGTACATTTTCTATTAAGCCTGAAATAAAAGTATTGATTGATTGATAACACGTTTCGTGGGCACATTGAGTTAGTATAGGTAACCCTTGTATAACCTCATCAATGACACAATGTAGAAATAATTCAATGTACACTCCCCAGTGAATAGAACAATGCTGAGAACACTTTATAAACATAAAATAATGGTTGTTTTGAATAGACACTGACTTGATAATAATATATACACACTGTTCATAAAATGATAACCATGAAGTTTCTGAATTATAAAGCCGTGTCCTCGATTGTTTTTTAGAAACAATGACACAAAATGATCGACATAAAACATGTTTTTCGTCATGCCTCGGAAAACATATAGGTACATTGTATATGCATAGAAAAATGTGTATGGCCACATCCCAATGTTTTAATGTTTTTGGAGTTTCTTGGAGTTTACTTCTTTTAAGAATCGATTTTCATTTAAGGCTAGGTACAAATAGGTGCAAATAGATGGGGAGTAAGGAAGTCGTTAGGTTTTCCCTCTGCACAACATATTAGTGCATCTTACACTGAACTGCGCGTCGTAGCTAACACACCTTTTTGTGTTTTGTTTCGAAACAGTCTCAGGAGACGCGACTTGGAACAAGCAGTGGACGTCTGTGGCAAGTGAGTGGAAAACCTACGGTTCCCGATTACTCCCCAGGGTCAATAGACTTCCTTGAACCTCAGGCTACAGCCGGTCTGACAGGATTCACTTCGCAAGGGCAATTCTCGGATTGTAGAGATTAAGTCGAATTCGACATATGTCGAAAAAAGATGGCAAATGTCGAATAAAATCTTAATTTGCTATTCTCGTGATGTCACTAATAAACATAAGTCGACCAAAATCATTCAAATCGAATACGCTTTGATGGTTATTGTGACATTTTCGTGTCATTTTTGAAGACATTCATGCTTCGACATTATCTTTAATTTAGAGATAATCTCTACAGTCCGAGAATTGCCCTCTAGAACTTATTCTTGATGGCATATAGTTGGGAGTAAAAAAAAAAAAAAATATTTGGTCAGACAATAATTAAAAAAAATCTGCCTTTGAAATTACATTATATTCTTTATCAGTAAGTTTACGTGGTCTGTGCAGGTTTTCTACTATTGTATATTAAATATCCAAATATATACCCAACCTAGTTATCGGCTTTACCAACTTCGCCTACTAGTAAGCATGTCATGGGTCCAATTTGACAATTTAAATAAACCAAACTACTGAATACAGATTACCATGATTGTCCCATTGACATAGCTAAGGGAAAAAACTATGGCGCGTGCCCACGCTTACTTAGCGCTACGAACCAAACATTTCCTACCTTAACCAGTAACTCTGTGATTGTGGTTGAAAATGGACTTGTTGCTGAGACTTGCTCGTAAAAACTGCTTGATATTCGTTGGCTGGAATGTGTTATTACTGGTGGAAGAAAGTGTTAGCCGAGTCAGTCGTGGGAAGCAATGGCGGCGTTTAGCTCACCACTTTTCACGCCTATATTATCTACAGTGAAAAGAGGACCATTGAGGCTCTGCCTATCCTTTCGAGGAAAAAGGTGTGTGTGTCTATTTATGTGTATATATATATAGGTACCTGCTTATATTATTTTCCAATAATGTCTTCTTACATTTAATTCTTACATTCTAAATTATAGTGACGTTGGCTTAGTAATAGGGTCCCGTTACCACCGTTTGGGTACGGTGCCCTAAAAACTAATGAGTGATTGACGACGAAGGAAATAACTATAGGTAGAAGAGTGATGACGCAATGAAGGGCTCTAAGATGCAGCTGTTTAGTTTTACCTACATTTTTTCAAGCACTGACACTAAATAGTCAAGATTAAACCCAAGAACTTTCCACCGTAGTTTTTATCCACAGTTTTTCCAATTTGTGGGTAATTTATACTAACTAAGTAAGAATAGGTAAGTACCTAGCTTTAACAGTGCTGATTAAATTTAATACCTATCTGATTACTAGGATTTGTAGCCCATACTACAACAGCTTTGTATGTAAAAATTATACAATGCTAGGTAAAAATTATGTAATCGAAATCTTGCAATCTTGCAACTGAACTGCTAGATTTTAGGTGCTATGACCATGACCATGGCATATAGAAGATTATATAGGATGTTTACCTTCTATGCTGAAAACCTATGCTTCTATGCTCATTACCTTCTCATTACTGACAAATCAATAGTTTCGCTTTTATAAAGGACAGATTTATTTAATTACCCAAATTAGAAATTTGGATATGATTTATTATTTAAGATAAATAGGTATTTGTTTTTAACTCGCGGGTATAAGATTTATTAGTGCTGATAAATGTAAATGTATGTATATACATTTTTAAATTTGAGAACGTATGGTAGAGCTACGCTGGTAAGTCTCTGGTACAGAATAAATAATAGTACAAGTATCTCTGGGTAGTGGAGTCAATTGTTCGTCCGGGGAAGTACTACCACCATACCTATTTCTGCGGCAAAGCAGTAGTGCTCGCATTGCTGTGTTTCGGTTTGAAGGGTAAGGGTGCCGGTGAAATTACAGGCACATGAGACTTTTCATCTTTATGTCTCAGGGTGGCGGGTGCAGTGCAATGCCACATAGGGTGCGTCCTAGGTGGACGTGACCTATGAGGTAATGCACTGTTCATAGGCAGAGGTTACCGCTTAACATCAGGTGGGCATCTTGCTTGTTCCGTCATCCAAGTAGTATAAAAAAAAAACATCCCACATAATCAAGCACTAATGTCATGTATCATAAATGTCAAAGTTAAGATGTTTGAATATTTGAATCTTTGTATGTTTATTACACAATAACCAGGGTCGTCTATCATTTAACAGGTACCATGGTACAACTACCAATTCATTGAGTACTCAGAGTTGAAATATGTACATTATAGATTTCGCTATTTTCAAAAATAAGCTTCTTAGTCAACAAACACCAGTATCCAGGCCATTATAAAAAACAACATCAGCCATCTTGTTTCTACAGTTCATCCAATCAGAAAGTATCAGATTAGACGCCAGTGATGCCAATTCAGAAGTGTTATAGCTAGATCTAGCTGTAAACCAACATCATCAGCTACAAAAAAAAACATCTATAGCCAAAGAAAAATAAGAAAATGTAATAAAAAAAGTCAGTCTGTCAGTAGAGAAGAAGTCCCGGTTGACATATCTAGAGAAAGTAAGGACGTATGTTTACTGTAAATTAGCAACATGATACAAATATGGTTTTTTGTTCGAAATAATATTTTAAAAATCGTAATCCAACAGAAAACGTCATAAAATTATTGTATGTGTACAATTTATTTATTTATTTATTTATACATTATTGCACATACAATAATGTTACAAAAAGGTGGGCTTCATGCCAACAGCATCTTCTACCAGCATAATCAGGTATGTGACAGCTAGTGGTTGGCGTACTACTAAACTAAATAAACGTACTACGTAACTGCGTAAACTAACAAAAAAAAAAAAAAAAGTTTCTTCCATTTTTTAGTTTTTTTTAACAATGTTTGTTTTTTTAACATAGACCTTTTTTTGACCACGATCTCACCTGTTGGTAAGTGACGATGCGGCCGAAGATGGAGCACAAAGGTCCAGAAGGCACCTATTCACTCTAGCCTAGCTCTATTCCATCTACAATAAACAAATAAAACAATTGATAGACCAAGTATATTCAAAAGTAGGCTAGAACAGCTTTTGCTGTAAGGGTGCTATAATGCACTACTTAACAAGTTCAGACAAGAATTGCTTTCTGAACATAAATTCCATAAGGAGGATTTTGTTTTTTTGAGTAGTGATCTGGCTGTTTTTAAAAAATTTAGTTGGCAGCACTCATAGCATATGTCAGTCCGGTCAAAATTGTAAAAAATTTGCATTGATAATTAAGATAATTTGCATTAATTTGGATATTTTACACCATCGTGGAATATAGACGTGACAAGTGGTGAGCTCATCGCCGCCATAGCTTGCCACAACTGGCCGGATAAATAAAAATCATGTCTTTTATGAAATGCTGTGCCCCAGGCTGTTCGTGAACCGATGAAACAGGTATGTATATTTAATGCTAATTTAATAACTAGTAGTTACACCAGGGGATGGGCAGCAGCATCCTATTGAGTGCTCAACACGAATACTGCGATCACCCGCTCGCAATCCGCCTGCCAAGCGTGGTGATTATGGCAAAACCACCCATTCATTCTATGGGGAGGCGTCGTCCAACAGTGGACGCCTTTAGGCAACGACGTCGAGCTCTGGGAACAGTTTAAACAGTTTAGACCTCACAAGCATAAATTTTTATGCTCGATAGAAATTGTAGAACCTGTACCTACCTATATCAAGTTTCGTCAAGATTGGTTCAAAATACGACCTGTAGGTACAAGAATACAAATATACATCCGGACGGACAGATGAAAGCAAATGCCATTTATTGCAAGGACTTCCCCCGCTCAGTCAGATACTGAAAATACGGTTTAATTCGATTCTGGCACTTGCTGGAGGACCATTTCCTGAGTTTCCCATTTTTAGGGTTCCGTACCCAAAGGGTAAAATGGGACCCTATTACTAAGGCTTCGCTGTCTGTCTATCTGTCTGTCGGTCCGCCTGTCACCAGGCTGTATCTCATGAACCGCGATAGTTAGACAGTTGAAATTTTCACACATGATATATTTCTGTTGCCGCTGTAGCAACAAATACTAAAAAACAGAATAAAATAAATATTTAAGGGGGCTCCCATACAAAAATCGTGTTGATTGCCGTTTTTATAGTAAGTTTTTGTAGTTTTTATATAAGCAGCAGTGCTCGCATTGCTGTGTTCCAGTTTGATTGGAGCCGGTGAAATTACAGCCACATGAGACTTTTCATCGTTATGTCTCAGGGTGGCGGGCACAGTGCAATGCCACATAGGGTGCATCCTAAGTGGACGGGGCCTATGAGGTAATGCATTGTTCATAGCCAGAGGTTACCGCTTAACATCAGGTGGGCCATCTGCTTGTTCCGTCATTCAAGTAGTATACAAAAAAAAAGAACAAGTGACCCGGACCGCGTCACGGTCGAGACAAATTGCTCCTGAGCTTACGCACACTAAAACAATGTGCATGTGCATGCATTATATGACAAACATAGCCAAACGGACTTCGTGATAATATCTGTACCCACGATGCGGGGATTCACCAGCACTATGTATGTGACGGTCGGGTGTTATGTTGTAACGATCGTGTTTGTTCTAGACATGCTTCCACTCGCCCCAGTCCATCGGAGTGATCGGCGGCAAGCCTAACCAGGCTCTGTATCTGATCGGCTGCGTTGAAGACGAGGTCATATACCTGGATCCGCACACCACTCAGAGATCTGGATTAGTCGAGGTAGGGTAGTGTAATAGGAAGGTGGTGGATATTGGTAGCCGTATTACGAAACTCAAGTGGGGCTCGGATGGACACTTGACAAGATTTGGTTATGGCAGGTGTAGTAAGGCTGAGTGAGTGACTGAGTGGTGGCTCAGAGGATACATGAAAGGCCTCGGCAGACCGGTAGCCAGTTGGATGGTGATGTTGCTGTACAGGGAAAGTACCTCCTCTGTGGTTCACCTTCGACGCAGGAGGTTGCGGGTTCGATTCCCGCCTCGGAACAAATATTTGTACGATCTGCAGATAATTGTTCAGGGTGTTCTAGGTATTTTCTATGGATAATCGCACCAAAATATAAATCGTGTAAATCGTATATAAGCACCGAGGTCCGTGCTGAAAATCAGCGTTGCAGTTCACTGCAGCAATATGCTAAGCATGGACCTTTTTTGACGGCACTATACACACAGCAACAAATATTTTTTGACGGTGTAACTTTTGTTTTGTGTATTCAAGCTGTGTGTATGTGCTGTTCAAAATAAATTATTTCTATTCTTCTATTCTATAATAAAACATATATATCTATGTAATGCATTTTATTAAGTATATTAGTTATCTAGCACCCATAACACAAGCTCTGCTTAGCTAGGGGTTAGATAATGTTGTGTGAACTATCCAGCATTATTTATTTTATTTAACTACCTATTTATGTACACAACATACGTATATAATATGTAAACAGATACTCTCAATGTAGCCTCATCTTATTTTATTTATTTGCAGAATAAAATAACTGATGATCAGAAGGAAATGGACTGTACATATCACTGCAAATACGCTTCCAGGATACCCATCCTTGCGATGGATCCTTCGGTAGCTGTGGTATGTATTACCTTCAGCATAATAACTAACAGGAACGCGTAGAAGCGTAACTCCTCAATTAATCTACCTACACTTATAATATTATAGTTCGTAAGTTTGTCGGTAGGAGGTAAACACCGACTACACATCCGATTAAAAAAAAACTTTCTTGAATATTTAGAAAGTACTTTGAGGGTGGACATAGGCTCTATTTTATTAGCTTTCGCCCGCAGCTACGCTCGCGTTATATGTGTAGTTCCAATTCAACTTCGTAAAGGTTGAGCGGATTTTTATCCCAACAACATGCTTGTGAAGCCGCGGGCAAAAGGCTAGTTGTTAACAAATGTAATTCTTTGATTACAGTGTTTCCTGTGCCGGACAAGAAGTGATTTCGACGAACTATGCAGCACGATCGCAACAAACTTGACTCGCGAGTCTCAACCGCTCTTCGACATATGCGAGAAGAGACCGTCGCATTGGGGCCCCCTCAATAATGACATTGACTTACAGAATACTAACATATTTACAGGTAACTTGCTGTGCCCGACCTGAGAATAGACCGCTCCCGTGGATGTCGTAACAGCCGACTGCGAGTAGAAATTAGGGAATAGGCAACAGCATCCACCTGAGTACTTAACACCAATAAAATAAATAAATACATAATGCTAGTTCACACAATGTTATCTAGCCCCAATATAAGCAGAGCCTGTGTTATAGGTACTAGATAACTGATATACTTAATACAATTTTTTTGTATACAATAGTATACAAAAAAAAAGTACATAAGCATGGTGGAAAAACTGCAAAATAAGTTTACTAGGTATACTTAAAGGTATTTTTGTAACTGTAAACAAAAAAAAGGTTTGTTTACGGTCAAATTAGCAAAACTGATGATATTTATGAGATATTATCAATTAAAAGATGTGTGTTATGTCTCTAAGCGCTCGCGAATTCAACTTTCTCTATCTGAAGAAGTGTTAATAAACTGTAATGAGCAAAAAACACCAAAAAATAATAATTTCGCCCCTCAAGCGAGACGAAATAAGTCATTATAATGTATTTACATACATACATAGACACACGCCTTTTTCCTGAAGGGGTAGGCAGAGCCTCAATGGGCCGCTTTTCACAGTGGGTTGCACCATCGTGGAATATAGACGTGACAAGTGGTGAGCTCATCGCCGCCATTGTTTCCCACGACTGACTCAATTAACGCTTTCTTCCAGTATTAACAAATTCCATAATAAGCTAGCAGCCAGGACAAATCTTATACCAACAAATCATACTAACAAGTCCGGGTAATCCCTTAGTCGGCTGTTACGACATCCATGGGAGAAGATGGAGGGGTCTATTCTTAGGCCGGACACACCACGGCAATGTGTATAGGTAAATGTAATTAATAATGACTATTGTATGTTTAAAAATAAAAAGGTGCATATTGTGTTTGAAAACGTTGTTTTACTAACAATAGCCAGGCACCTATCTATCGCTATATATGTATGCCTATTTGCTATAGAGGCATACATATATAGCGATAGGTAGGTAGCTAGCTATTTATGTAGTATGAAAAATGCAAATAGAGCTAAAGCACAGAATAAATAATAGTTTCTATGGCAAAAGTTCATTTAGTCGAATATAGAAGGCGCGCATGAGCTCCTCCCCTCTTTTGGCGGGAGATATATCTCTATTTCTATATATAACAAATTTCTCTATGACAATAACGCCGAAACAGCTGGACCGATTTCTATTAAATAAATAAATAAAATCAGATAAAATATCGTATACCTATGTCAAAGTAACAATGTTTGGATATTTTGATGTTTGAATGTTTGGATGGTTGTATGTATGTTACTCAATCACGCTGAAACGGCTGAACGGATTTCGATAAAATTTGGTACACAGATAGATTATAACCTGCCGGGCAATTGCGCAAAACCATTGAACATCGAAAAAACTTCAAATTTGATATTTATAGCCAAAAAATTTGACTTTTTTGTCAGTTTCGTATTGTGAGAGGAGACAAATAAGTAAGTAAGTAAGTTAAGGTTGGAAGCAAAAAAACAGGTTCTTGATATTTACCAAACTACTAGCTGTAACCCGCGACTTCGTACGCGTAATATTATTTTATCCATTTATTATATTATCCATGTGTGCGTAATAGCACAGACTACAATGTTTTTACACTGTGGTAATAGTATGTTCTAGTTGTATTTTTTAAACTTTCGCGATTAGAACTCATAATAAGGTAATACGCGATAAATACCCGCGATAATATCCATAAATATTTGTTCTAGTTGTTGTAGTAGTAGAACGTTTGGATTTCCACTTGTGGTATCCTACCTATCTAGATACTGAATTAATTAAACATGAAACAACAACAACAACAACAATAACAACAACAACAACAACAATAATTAACAATAATAATTAACATTAGTAATCGCGTTTACTTATAATTAGTATCTAGATACTAATTATAAGTAAACGCGCCTCCCCCGAACGTTTGCTTTCCTAATGCACAAAAGGAAATTCCTTTCTTAATGCACCCCTAGACCACAAAATTAACGTACCCTCCAAATTTCAGGTCTCTAGGACTTACGGTTTAGGCTGTGCGTTGATAGTCAGTCAGTCAGTCAGTCAGCCAGTCGGTCAGTCACTCAGTCAGTCAGTCACGCAATGATTTTATATATATTGATTAATATCACTATAATAGTTCATTACCTATCGAACATGTGTAAACCAATCACAAAGTTAAAATAAATGTTCATTATAAAAAAAACAATTAAAAACAAAACCCTTCGATAAACTCGTTTTGCCCTGAGGGGGTGCCTAAAGCGGGTAGGGCTTTTGGGTAAAGCGGGTAATGATTATAATAGTGAGATTAATCAATCTTAACAACGAAATGATCCTAGAATCTAATTAATAATCAACGTTTTAGTTTAATGTCACAACCTTAGAATCAGACCATTAATAATTATTATAATCAATAATCAAACAAAATCAAATTTCACTCATTTGTTCTTGACACATGCCAAAGTAATATGACTTTCTGCCACCAGAGGAGGTGCATGCTTCGTGAGCCCACATCCCACAATCGTTGTATTTAATGCAGCCTTCAGCTAGTGAATTTCGGCAAAGATCAGTGCTCAAAAGTCATCGAAGCTAGTTTAAAAAAAAAGGATTTAGCCCTTTTATCTCTGTTCAGGTTTTAACCGAACACAGCAAATGTGTATTAAGCAACGTCTGCATTTAATACGCATTTGCCAAAACTGAGCCAGTTCGCGATCACCAGCCTTTCAGGCATCGCGGGCTCACATACAAAACCATACCATTAATATACCACCATAAACTATATACCGTTAATATACCATAAAACCATAGTCATACAATTATTAGTGAGTAAGTAATATTGTGACTCTTAATACAAACCATTTACCATTTATACAAGACTTTTAAATACCACAAATACCACAAACTATACACAGCTAAAAGGAAGAGTGTCCTAGGGTCAACCATACCACCCCATAAGGACCCCTCTTTACATGGTCCTTCGAACATTACCTACCAGTGCATACCTAGTGAAACAGTGAACCAGAACCAGTTGGATTGCAGTGACTTCTGAGGTGGACTGCAATTAAGGAGAAAACCAGGTCTAAGTGAACCATTTACATTTACTCACCTACCAAATTATACACCATACCAAAATGGAGAAGATTGAGAAGCAAACGATTAATTTTAAAGTTCTCATGAGAACCGTGAGTAGAATAAATGTAGACCAGTATGAGAGCAAGTGGCAGTTTGAGAATGCCCTCAAATCTCTTGACAGTCGTTGGAGTAAAATTGATACCTTCCATTGGGAGATAGAAGGAGTGCTTGGTGGAGGAGACAGCCGATACCAGGCCGAATTCACCAAGCATGAAAAGCTCCACGACGAATTGACCAACACCATAAATACCAAGATGTGGTCAGTGTCGCACCGAGAGAAATATACACCAAAAATGGATATTCCAGCATTCGATGGTAATTATAACCAATGGAGTTCTTTCAAGGATCTATTCAATGAGGTCATCCACAAGAGTCCATCACTGTCGAATGCCCAAAAGATGCAGTTTTTAAAGGGAAAGGCAACAGGAGAATCTGAGCGTCTGATCCACCATCTTCAGATCAGCTCGGACAATTACGAGGTGTGTTGGGAGATACTGAAACATCGCTACGATAACCAGAAGCGGATCTTCACATCACATATCAATATTCTACTCGGCCTTCCCAGCTTGCAACAAAAGTCTTTGTGCATGATCAAAAAACTACACGATACTACCAAGGAATGTCTCCATGCAATTCAAAACATGGGAGTGGATACAACCACATGGGATCATCTCCTAGTACATTTATTAGCCCAAAAACTCGACAATGAGTTGTTTGATGACTACATGAAGTCCATCAGAAAGCCCAGAGAGCTACCCATTTTACAGGAGTTCCTGGATTTTTTAGAAAGAAAATTTACCGCTTTAGAAGCTTCTCAGCGCAAACCAGAACGCGCCAACCAAAGGATGAGCACTACAACTCAACCACAACCAATCAACCAAAACCAAAGGAGTTTCATCCAGCCAAGTAATCACTATGCAGAGGAAGAGAATTCAAATATATATAAGTCGTTCCATGTTTCGCGGCATTTCAATTGTGCAATGTGTAATGCTGACCACGAACTATGGCGATGCCCTAGATTTCGACACATGAAAGCCGAGCAGAAACTGAAAAACATTAACCAGCTGAATTACTGCAAAAACTGCCTTATTAACCACGAACATAAAGAATGCTTCTCAACAAAGCGATGTGGCAAATGCCTAAGTAGGCATAATACTTTGTTACACGAGGCATTTATGAAGCAAAGTCCAAAATTAAATACAAAACCATTTTATTATTGCAACATTGCTCTTCACAATCCTAGTAATGGCCCACATAATCTTTGTGAGAAAGAAAATAAATTGCCAGCACCAGTGCAACGTGGAAGACTACGAAGAATGTCAGAGAAAAGTATAGGTATCAACCAAAAACCAATACCAACAACCAGGAGAAAAATATTAACAGACATAACCAAAACCATGAGTTAAGGTGGAGAGGCCCGTGGTCACGGCCTACATCATTTGAAAACCAACAGAAACCAAACCAAGAAAGTAACAACAAGATATTATTTAAACTGTAACTCTTACAGTGCCTACTACTTTGTTAAATACAAGAATCAAGTTCGTCAACCTTAAATAGGTAGGTATATCATATGGCACAAATCGGACGCCACGCAAAAATGCTGACCAGTGCACTGTCGATTACACAATACCTACCTAACTACCAGTGACCATTAGAATGATTCAAATTAACATTGAATTTGTTTAAAAAACCAGACGAGAAGTAGAAGATACAACCAGAAGACAAAGCAGGATTAAGAAGAAGACTGCCATCTCTTTGAAACCATCAAGGGAAAAATAAAATGGCACCAAATAAAAAAAAACTACCGTCGACCAACAATACCTACCATTGAAACAAGATCATGGGTACCACAGTTACGGCAAGAGTTCTATCTACCAAGAACTTGCAAGATAGAAGAACACTGCGATGCATTTGTGCTGTCGCATCGTTTTAGTGTCAACGTAGGTACCTACGAGTACTCTAGACGTGTCGGCGCCAATCTCGTCTTACAAACGGGATAGGTACCAGCTGACAGTTGCTTGCGCATTACCAATAAAAAACACCACAACACATCTTTAGTAGTCTTACAAGCTACTGTAAGTCAACGAGCCGCTTCTATGTGAAGGAGTAGCCGTAGCCTTTCCGCTCCCGAGTCCTGACTCTCGGTGCCGCGGGGAGGCTCTCCGCCGCGCGTGACGCGTGTCGCGGCGCGGCGCCACGCGCGTCATGACCCGCACGGCCAACCAACGAACCAATAGTGAAGTGCGCGAAAACACAGCTGATCGTCAGCTGAGTGTTTAAGTGAACCAAGTTTGTATGTGTGTGTGCTTAGTGCGTTTAATCGGCTAAACATATGGAACCATTTGACTCTACTTTTGAGAAACCTTTAATTTAACTTTGTTTTAATTTTACCATGTACCATATACCATACCATGTTTAATCTACGTTTGCAAGTAGGATCCTTAACCATTATTAGATTATAATTTTACCATTCTTTTATACCAAGTTTGACCATAATGATGTTGTAGATTTAGAAGATTGTATCATATTTTCATCTCATGCATCTTCATCTCGTGCTCGGGAGTATGTTCAGGTTTTAACCGAACACAGCAAATGTGTATTAAGCAACGTCTGCATTTAATACGCATTTGCCAAAACTGAGCCAGTTCGCGATCACCAGCCTTTCAGGCATCGCGGGCTCACATACAAAACCATACCATTAATATACCACCATAAACTATATACCGTTAATATACCATAAAACCATAGTCATACAATTATTAGTGAGTAAGTAATATTGTGACTCTTAATACAAACCATTTACCATTTATACAAGACTTTTAAATACCACAAACTATACACAGCTAAAAGGAAGAGTGTCCTAGGGTCAACCATACCACCCTAAGAGGACCCCTCTTTTTACAATCTCCTTTTTTATCTCTCTTTTCTGTATTTTCATACTTGTTGAAGGATTAAGATCTACTTTTAAGTTTCTCATTTATCTTTGTGTTCTTTTGTTTGTTTACTTCTTTTTCTCTTTGCTTTTTTTTAGCAGCTGCGTTATTTTAGCTTCATTCATAACGAGGTTTATTGTTTTGTCGCTCCATGATGCGTTAGCAGTTTTTATTTTGCACTTTTTGACGATCTAAGATATAAGAAACGATACTATAGCTAATAAAACACTTGCTCAAAAACGGGCTATGGGCAAATCGGGTAGTACCCTATTTACCCCTATCCGTCTTGCCCAGAGACATACTTAGGTTTTGCACATTCATAAACATGAAACCGGCACAACAGGCGACAAATCACTCCACCGATAAGAATGGCCAACCATAGCAAGATAATATCACTAAACTAGTAAGAACATATCATGAACCAAAATCGACTAATCAGCAGTCATAAAATACATGTCTTTTTATCAAAACCATAAAATTCTTTGTTGTCAATTAACCTTGCAACCACGTGATCTATTGATGCGGTGAGACAGTCTGTGATTGCTCCACGCCTGGGCCCACCTTCTCCATGTACATAATATTCAGTGTAGTGACAGCGGCGCGAAATTTAAAGAGACTACCCGATTTGGGCAGGGTACCCGTTTTTAACTGGTCTCCCTAACAACAAAAA
The DNA here is from genome assembly GCA_932527175.1 of Operophtera brumata. NCBI lineage: Eukaryota > Metazoa > Arthropoda > Insecta > Lepidoptera > Geometridae > Operophtera > Operophtera brumata. The sequence goes on along the minus strand of OW052226.1, from coordinate 29,528,776 downwards.
TTTTGATATCCCACTATGAGCCAGGTACTCTGACAGTAGGTTTGGAGTTACACAATAGCCTGGCTGGATAGAGGCTACTTTTTATCCTGGTATAATGCGAGCGAAGCCATGGGTGGCTACTAGTAAGAAATAAACACTGATTGATAAGACTCTTTTATTTAGGTGTATATTTAAATTGACCTATTCATCCTGAGGACTCTACAAGGAGGTCCACGTTTTGATCCTTTTAATAAAATCTTTAATGTTTTAGTGTTAGCCACCACGAGTCCTTACCTTCATAGAGTATGGTCCAGTAGAAAGCGACGGGCACCGCAATGTGTTTCCGCGAACTCAGCGCCTGCCGCAATGAATAAGGCAAGAAGTTATTGCTGTGATATAAATATAACTCAATGAAAAGTCGTTATGTGCAATTTACGTCGATGTGCAAACGGAATAAAGTTTTTATTACCTATAAAAACACCGACACCTTCGACCAAAATAAAAAGTATTTAGTTTTGTCGAAAACCGACACAATATTTTAGTAATGGTTAATAAAACGACTAAAAATCTAAAAGTTCCAAATAATATATTGAACTGACTTACCCAGGAGTTGAAAGGAATATTGTTTCCCAAAGTTCCTAGGCTACATATTATGTCTAGTGTAATAATCTATTTCTAAATTGATGAGTGGAAGCGCTGAAAGAATTTTGGAAACGCTATTCAATGGAAAGGCCTCGCAGTCTAAAGGCTGTTGATTATAAAGACTTACTTTATTAAACTACTAGCTGTACCCGCGCGGTTTCACTCGCGTGTTTCATACGTTCTAAGATACGAGTTTCTAAGATTAAGTGGGAAAGTTGCAGTTCCAAGCACAGACAAACAGTGTAGTTCCAAGAAAGCGAACCAAGTGCACGTCAGACCTCGCGCATTAAGGATTCCGTACCAAATGTAGTATAATAAAGTAGTAATATTTTTTTCATTTTATAATCCTTCACGCATTTTACACACAGGACAGTATTTAGGGTTCCGTACCCAAAGGGTAAAACGGGAACCTATTACTCAGGCTCGGCTCATGAACCTTGATAGTTAGACAGTTGAAATTTTCACAGATGATGTATTTATGTTGCTGCTATAACAACAAATACTAAATAACAGAATAAAATTAATATTTAAGGGGGCTCCCATACAAAAAATTTGTTTTTCTGTTTTTAGGGTTTCATACCCAAAGGGTAAAACTGGACCCTATTACTAAGGCTCGGCTGTCCGTCTTTCTGTCCGTCTGTCACCAGGTTATATCTCATGAACCGTGATAGTTAGACAGTTTAAATTTTCATAGATGATGTATTTCTGATGCCGCTATATCAACAAATACTAAAAAATTCAATAAAATAAATATTTAAGGTGGCTCACATACAACAAACGTGATTTTTCCAATGCTCGGCGAGGTCAGTTTTTGGATGGGTGACCACTTTTTACAAGCAATTTTTTTTGCAAACCTGTTTTTTTGCTGTTTTTATATACAATAGTGCGGTACCCTTCGTGCACAAAAATTCGTCAAAAATTGCATTTTTTTAATAGTTTTTGTGATAGTTTTAAGAGAAGCAAGGAATGATTACAGAAAAGAGATGGATTTACAAGTATACTAAACACAGTATTATTTTATCTATGCTATATACAAATTATCTTTTTTTACATCCGGTTATTATAAGTCTGCAAGACCTCCTTGTAAACTACATTTCGTGTTTTATTTGTTGGTTGCAGTATTATGAGGTTTTCGGGTGAACTGACTCTAGAACACGCCACATACGCTGACCATGTGAGAAACAGTCACTTCTCAGGTCCACCCAAGCTACTTTTAAAGTTTGGCCCTGTGCCTTGTTGATAGTCATTGCGTAGCAAAGTTTTACTTGAAATTGTAATCGTTTGAATTCAAAATGATAATCTGAAGGGATAAGTGGGATTCGAGGGATACAAACTGTTTCTCCTTGACTGACGCCTGTAAAAATAGTTGCTTCGATCACATTCTTTTGAAGTTGGCGGACCTGCAGCCTTGTACCGTTGCATAGTTTGGGCGGTTGCAGATTTCGCAGTAACATGATTGGAGCACCAACCTTGAGGTGGAGTACATGTGGTGGTAACCCTGGTGGGTCGAGACTATTTAAGAACTCCACAGGATAGTAAACAGCTTCCTCAACCTCTAGTACCTCATCCACAGATTTATATGTTACTCGTTCAGTTAGAAGTTTCTCCAACAAATAGTTGTTGATGTTGTTGGCAGAATCGTTTTATGGAGTAAGAATAGCTCTTTCTCTTAAATAAGTTACATCAGCCTGATTAATGTTGGAATATATTCTGTTAGTGAGACTGTCCAGATCCACCACAACATTACAAAAGATGCTCGAAATGGCTATTTGCCCATCTTCTTCAAAAATATTGCCATCACCAATATCTACACTTTACACCAGCAGCCTGTGGGTTGCCTATACGCAGAGGGCGTACAACGTGCTGCGCGTTCAGTATAATAATGGGTTTAGAGTGCTGATGGGGTTGCCACGTTTCTGCAGTGCGTCAGGTATGTTCAGTGAGGCGCACACTGATGGCTTTCACGCCATCATAAGAAAGCGCTGTGCGTCTGTCATGGAACGCCTGCGTGGCAGCCCCAACACCATTCTAAACACCTTGGAAGATAGGTGGGACTCTTCGATTTTGGGGCACTGGATAAGCCTGCATACAACAGGGGCGGTGCCCCGGTATCTGAGGGTCCCTTGTGTCTGCGTAGGTAGGTACTTATTTGTTGTTATTGTTTTGTTGTGTTGTTTGTGCCTAGTTGTTGTAATTTGACTTAAATAATAATTTGTAATTTGTGTGTATTGAAAATTTATTAATGTGTCTTTGTTATGTCTGTGTGTAATTATGAGCTATCAGCCTGAAATAAATGAATTTGAATATCTAGTAATAATTTTGAAAACTATTCTGCCCACGGCTCTCGGTATAGCTGCACGCGCATATAAACTCTAGAAGTCTAAGTTTGAATTTTTATCTGACACTCACGAATTTAATCTGAGGTCCACTGATTCACTTCGCCTCGCAACTCCTGTTCATTCTTCTGCCTTTCGTGGTGACTCTTTCGAGGTGGTAGCTGTGGGTCTTTGGAATGCTCTCCCTCTTAATATAAAAAAGACATCTTCTAAACCCACCTTTAAACGCCTTGTTCATAATCTTTTTTTAAATTCTACCTCTTTTGTTACCTACCTCTTACTATTTATTATTTACTCTAGTTATTTTTATTATTATTTTTATACTTACATTCCTACCTACTTAGGACTACATACTTTCTTAGTTTCACATTTTGCATATCTTTGATACTTATTATACATGATATATATATATATATAGTATACTTTATTTATTTTGTTTATCTATCTAATTTTTTTTTGTTAGGAATGATTATCTTTTCATTTAAATTATAAGTATGTCGTTTGTTATATGTTTGTATTTATTTTTAAGGCAAATTAGTTTCTAAGCTATATTATAAGCTTTCTTTTGTAATTAGTTTTAGCACGCCAACCTTTTTGTATCATCCTGATGGATAACTGGCAGAAAATGCTGCTTAGCATTAAGTCCTCCGTTTGTACAATTTCCTTGTGTTTTGTGCAATAACGAATAAAATAAAATAAAATAACTCTTAAGGACAGAACTTTGACGTGATGCCACAATATCGATGATATGAGACAGGCATTGACATCGTCAGTAGTACTCAGTACGTGTGCCTCGTGGAATAACAGGCAAGGTCTGTCTAAAGTCACCAGCCAAAGGGACCGTCAACCCACCCATTAGACGGTTTTGAGCTCTAATGTCCTGTAGTGTTCTGTCAAGAGCCTCTACACCGCCTTTGTGAGCCATAGTGCACTCATCCCATACAATTAATTTTGCTTCTTTAAGCACCCGAGCCATATTACTTTGTTTGGGAATGTTACAAAGAGCAGTTTTTTTTTTTTTAACATTGATAGAACTTTGTTTGACCACGATCTCACCTGTTGTTAAGTGACCATGAGGCCGAAGATGAAGCACAAAGGTCTAGAAGGCACCTATTCACTCTTGACTTGAAGAGACCCAGATTATAGTTTTCAGGAAAGACAGACGACGGTAGTGTATTCCACTCCTTAGCAGTTCGCATTATAAAGGTAGAACTGAAACGTTTTGTGCGAATAGAAGGTATACCAATGAGGTAAGGTACTGAGCCGTACGCCTGCTCGTCCTATGATGAAAAGGAGATGGTGGGATCAGATCGTGCAGTTCCTGGGAGCATTCACGGAAATGTAACCGATAGAAGATCGCAAGACATGCAGCCTTACGGCGGTGCTCGAGACTCTGGATCTTAGTCTCCGCCATATGTTGCTCACCTATAAGCCTGAAAGCTCTACGGTCGATCAAGTCCAAGGCAGCAAGCTGGTGTTTGGCCGAGCCATCCCAAACATGGCAGCGGTACTCCATACCAGCCCGGACTTGTGCTTTATATAAACTGAGAAGCTGTCCTGGTGTGAAGTAACGCTTTACCTTATTCAGGATGCCTAGCTTCATGGCAGCTGTTTTTGCCTTAGACTCGATGGAGGAGCCAAAGTTGAGAGTAGGCGTGAGCGAAACACCTAAGAGCTCGAGGTGATCGCCTATAGCAACAGGTACATCTCGGAATACAGGAACTTGAAGAAACGGACTTTTTTTCATACTCACAAGAGTTTAGGTTTAGAGGCAGCTTGAAAGCAGAATGAGCAGTTTTGCCACCGTCGAGTAAGGTAGCGGCAATACCCGAAGAAGCAACGGCAACGGCAATATTCTTGACGCGTCTTACCGTGGCCAGCAGCAGATTTAATAAGAAAGTTGTTCCCGTTCCACCAGGCGCATCGAGGAAGAACAACTTTCCACAATTACAATCAATGTCATATTTATTAGGTATTTATGTATCTTACTGACCAGAATCCAAATATATACATAACTAAGAACATAACATAACTAAGAAAAACAAAGTTTTTTGTATGGGAGCTCCCTTAAATATTAATTTTATTCTGTTTTTTAGTATTTGTTGTTATACCGGCAATAGAAATACATCATCTGTGAAAATTTCAACTGTCTAACTATCACGCTTCATGAGCCGAGCCTTAGTTTACCCTTTGTGTACGGAGAACCTAAAAACTGTCCTGTGTGTAAAATGCATGTAGGATATAATTTTTTAGAGCCCATTAAGTAATGTAATACTTTATTTTACTACATTTGGTACGGAACCCTTAATGCGCGAGGTCTGACGTGCACTTGGTTCGTTTTCTTGGAATTACACTGTTTGTCTGTGCTTGGAACTGCAACTTTCTTATAAACCCGAACGTATGAAACACGCGAGTGAAACCGCGCGGATACAGCTAGTTCAGTATAAATCTACCTATACCGGCATAAAAAAAAAACATTGTAAAATATGCAATAACGCGTCAGCGCTAGCTGACCCGCTCGCGACTTCGTCCGCTCGTAGATTAGGTAGTACCTACCTACTCGTACTATGCATTCTGTAAATAGTTGCTGGGACAAATATCAACCTGTAGGTATACTTAAGTCCACTGCTGGCCATATGCCACCCCTATAGAATGCCACAATGGACGTCCTGAGCCGCCTCCATGCAACGACTTCCTGTGACTTTTAACATGTCGTCGGCCCATCGAGGAGGCTTTCTACTCGCCCGGTTCAAGGTTGCCTTTCGAGAGCAATTATTCCTCAACGGTTGTTGGTTTTGCGAGCTATATGACCTGCCCATTACCACTTTTGCTAATTTTGAGAGCCATGTCAGTGGTCCCGATTCATCTACGGTTCTCTTCGTTTCGGATTCAGGTACATGTACGGAATCTCTGAGCACAGCTCTCTCCATATCCCGCTGCACGATTTTGAACTGGTGTGAATGCTAATAGTTGGTGATCACGTCTCAGTACCGTAAGTCATCACTGGCAACACAACAGACATGCACCGATAACAGACTTTCATCTTGAGGCTCTCCAGTTTCTGTGATGTGAAGATATAGCGTAGTTTCCTGAAAGCTACTCATCTGAGTTGGATTCGTGGGCTAACCTCATCATAGAAAGTCCAGCACCTTCCTAGTTGAATCGTTTACCCAAGCAGACATAGTGGTCTAAACCATCATAGCATAATCCCAAATGATCATGGGCGAGAAACTAACAAACTCCCAAAAAATACAGATCATCAAAAAAATACACTAATTATTCCCCCTTAAAACTCTCACAACCTAAATACTACAAATACACAAACCTCTAAACAGCCATTCAAACTCATAAAAACATAGGGTTTATACCATACCCTAACTCCTTAGAGTTCATAAACTCTGAGAAACCCTTAAAACCTCGTACAAACCCTATTACGACGTACCTTGCTCAGGAGAATTTCTTGGAAGTCGGGATTTTTACCAGCTCAGGCAGGAACCAAATTAGATCGTTTTGTCTGCCTTAAAACTCCTTGTGTGACTCCCTATTTTTTTTACAACACCTACAAAACCTAGGAACACTCACAAACCCATACGACCCCATTTCAGCAGACGTTATAGAACAAAAGACTTTGCTCAGAATTTGGGTTTTTTATTTTTTCTAGTGTGGGACTAAGTTAGAACGGTTTTCTCGGCCTCAAAACTCCCTATCCTACCCTATCCTATTTCGTCAAAATTGTAAGAGCAGTTTTTCGAGATAATTTGTACAGACAGGCAGACAAAGAAACAAATAAATTATATGAGAACAAACATAGTACCTACTTTACATTACATTTAGTTGTAGCACATAATATATACAGTAGTAGAGATTTTTTGTGAAAGAGATCGTCCGGGGAAGTACTACGACCATGCCTATTTCTGCCGCAAAGCAGTAGTGCTTGCATTGCTGTGTTCCGGTTTGAAGGGTATGTGGGTGCCGGTGAAATTACAGGCATATGAGACTTTCATTTTTATGTCTCAGGGTGGCGGTTGCAGTGCAATGCCACATAGGGCGCCTAGGTGGACGTGACCTATGTGAGAATGCACTGTTCATAGGCAGAGGTTACCGCTTAACATCAGGTGGGCCATCTGCTTGTCCCGCCATTCAAGTAGTATAAAAATAAAATAAAAAGATGAGTACCTACGTTGCTCGAACGCATTGAACTTTTTCAAAAAAACTTCGTTGATAGAATGAAACATAGGTACTGGCCATCTAGAAATTAGAATAAAAAAACTGTCATGGTAACGAAGTTGAATCTCAAGGAACTTTTCAAACATACATGGGCTTCCAAATTCTAATTTCGATGTAAAATATGCAATAACGCCTTGACGTAAGGTTCAATTTCAATTTTGTACTGCTTCCATATTTGAATTTCAATGTAAAATATGCAGTAACGCGTTGCAGTAAGCATCAATTTGGTTCATTAAGATTTTTCATACAAACATTAAATACCCCTTTTTATACCCTTAAGGGCTGAATTTCGTAAAACCCTTTCTAAGAGAGCACCAGGAAGCCAAAAGAAACATGCATGCCAAAATTCACGTCTCTATCTTTAAAAACATGGGACTTTCATACAAACTTTAACACCCTTTTTCAACCCCTTAGGCTGCGTTTCCATTGACGCGGAGCTGGGCGGAGCGGAGCTTAGCGGTGCATGAATTGACCAATCACTATGCTCGAAATCTCTGCTGGCTGCTCGCTCGCCATAGTGATTGGTCAATTCATGCACCGCTAAGCTCCGCTCCGCCCAGCTCCGCGTCAATGGAAACGCAGCCTAAGGGGTTGAAAAAGGGTGTTAAAGTTTGTATGAAAGTCCCATGTTTTTAAAGATAGAGACGTGAATTTTGGCATGCATGTTTCTTTTGGCTTCCTGGTGCTCTCTTAGAAAGGGTTTTACGAAATTCAGCCCTTAAGGGTATAAAAAGGGGTATTTAATGTTTGTATGAAAAATCTTAATGAACCAAAGTATGAACGAGAGAATAGAACAGCAATCTAATGTGCATGGAAAGCCTGAAATTCAAATCGAATCACACGTACGATGCTTTGAGAGAATGTAGGGCCGTCTCTAGCTTATCTGGCGCCCCCAATATCATATTATCATTTATTTATCTATCATAAATTACTTTTCTAGATCAATTTACTTTGCTTGAGATATATAACATTTCGTAAATAGAGGCAAACATTGAAAAGGACTACAATTTCGATTTTCTGTTGTGAATTGTATTTATAAGCATTTTTTATTTATTTTCCTCGTAGTAGTAGTGAAAAGCAATGTGTTTTCCTAGGGGCCAAGGTAATTTCTGCCTCGAAAGGCTAGCAGCCTTCGCTATGCTAGATTCTACTAAAGAATTATTTGCTTCATCATAATTTATACAGATTCAATAATCCGCCCTCGTCTTTAATTCACTACCTTGGCTCCTTATGACACAATCTATTCTACAAGAAAAACCTATTTGTTACCTATTCTTATCAGTAGGTCTTATTATGTCTACGTGGTCTGTGCAGGTCTTCGTAAAGGGTATCCCTCTTCGACATTCACTGTCTCGGAAGGCTTCACCAGTTTCCTGGCGACGGCGTCCCGCGCCACCGCTATGCCGACGGTCAGGAGGTGGAGTAGAGCTAGCAGTAGCCCTGTGATCGCGCACACTCCGATCGTCGGTCCTGGGTTCGCCCAGTTCACTACGGGGTACACCCAGCGGCTTCCGTCACTGCAACAAGCAATCATCATCATCAAGAGCCATAGACGTCCACTGCTGGACGACGCGGCGACGCTCCCCATGGAATGCAATTAGGGGATTTGCCAAAATCAGACATAACATAACATACCTCTGTGGCGCGGCGGGCGAACGTTCGCCTGTGACGCAGGAGGTTGCGGGTTCGATCCCCGCCTCGGAACAAATATTTGTGCGTTTTGCAGATATTTGCTCAACGTGTTCTGGGTATTTTGTAACTACAATAAAAAATATTTATCTATGTAATATGTTGTATTAAGTATATCAGTTATCTAGTACCCATAATATAACCTCTGCTTAGCTTGGGGCTAGAAAATGTTGTGTGGAACTGTCCAGAATTATTTATTTATTTTATTTATACTCGTAACATAACACCCAACTGTCACAGAAACTACGAGTACGAGTACCATGGTACCATAACACCCAGGCCCGTAACAAATATTTGCAGATCATACATATATTTGTCCCGCCAGTGGGAATAAAACCACTTTCGCATCTCTGCCGGCTACTCGCCCGACGCGCTACAGAGGTCGTCAAATGCGAGAGAGATAAGCGAATAATCGCCTGGTGGATACGCATCTTTCCTTTGCTCGCTTTCCGCTACGATAATGTTGCAGTTCCACCACCGTTGTAAGCTGTGTCGCATCTCTGATTGAAAGCCAAGTTAGAGTTATAATAATAATGTTTTTATTAAAATTAACCATATACATAATACAATGCAGGTTGAAGCCCTGGAAACTGAACAGCGTTAACTGTATGTCAAAGGTAAGAAGTCAGTTCCTTCCCGTTTTCTAAATTTACGTGGTATCTTACAAAGACAGGGTATAATAGCGTCGTTATTATTTTACAAAGACAGGGTATAATAGCTTTGACGACCTCTGTGGCGCGGCGGGCGACGGTTCGCCTGCGACGCAAGAGGTTGCGGGTTCGATTCCCGCCTCGGAACAAATATTTGTGCGATCTGCAGATATTTGTTCAGGGTGTTCTGGGTATGTCGTATGCATAATAAAAAACATATTTATGTAATGTTTAGTATTAAGTATTTCCGTTATCTAGTACCCATAACACAAGCTCTGCTTAGCTTCGGACTAGATAATGTTGTGTGAACTGTCCAGCATTATTTATTTATATATTTATAAAAAAAAATAGCTAGGTAGTGGTTAGTCGGTTTACCGTCGGAGGAATGACTCGTTGGCTTTTTTGACCTCCACAGGAGGAGACGGTGGGGGTTATCTGTATAAAGTACAAAAAAAACTGGAAAAATTTCAACTGGCTACCTCTTACGATGGACGGAAGGACGGCGTAGGCTTAGTAGTGTGTCCCTTTGACATCCGTCGGGTACAAAACCCTCAAAAGCAAGCGCGTGAGGCCATACTTACGTGTTGACGCCACCAGCCCAGTAGTACACGAGTCCAAAGGCGACGTAGCAGAGAGAGAAGCAGATGGGCTGGTAGATGTGAAGAATTCGCGCTGGATGCGACGTGGAGATCAGCAGAAGGAACATCACTAGGGAATTGAGGCCATGCACTGCGATGTCCAGACCATGACTGAGCTCTTCTTCTATACCAGCTGAAAATATCATTTTCAAATTCAAATTCAAAATCTTTATTTCAATCTTAATTAATCTTAATTTGTTCGACTCACGTAAAAGTATTTAGAATAGAATAGAATATATTTATTTCAGACCAGTTTACATCCATATTATACTAGAGTATGTTCAGAAAGAGTTCCATCGTGGCCAAATTGTGAACTGACGTTTTCTTTAGTTTATGATTCAAACTGTCGGCATTTTAAATCATATCTAAAGAAATAGTTAGTTAGTGCAAAGGATCACAACGGAACAGACGCCCTATTGTATTGCCCGCTAAACAAAAAAGGTAAATAAGCACAGCTTCGCCCTCAAATCCCACGACGGTTCTCTCTCTGAATATACTCTAGTAATAAAAAGTATAATTCTAGGTTCGTGACAAAAATCCCATGTAATAGACATGTAGGTAAGTAGATAATAGACAATACAACGAAAATCTTTTTCAATATCACACTGCGTCATGATGGAACATGCAGTCTAATAAGTCTCCCCAATACTGCATACTCAAGTCTCTCCGCAGTCGCCGATAGGATTCCGTTGGAGCTTCTTCGCATTCGTCGTATTAGTAAGGCTAACTTTTTGCGCATGATCGCATAAAATTCAGCTACCCTCGCGTCAGAAAACATGCCCAAGGTGCTGCAGAACTAAGAAAGCCTCACCAGAGCCCTAAAATCATTGTTACATTGCAAACGAAGAGTATTGTAGGCCCTCTGCGAGTAGTTGATCCATAGTGGCATAAGTTTTCGAGTTTAAAAGATTCAATTCAATTCAATTCATTTATTTCCTTTGGAACACATTCGGTACACTTGGATTAGTCAATAGGTACATAAATTGTTGAGTAGCGGCTGTACATGGGCCTTGTCAAAGAAATGATTGTAAATAATAATACGATTTACAACACAAAACACAAAAAACAATAAAATTTCCTACAATACAAACCAAAACAATAACAAAGAAAAATAAAAAACTTGAGTAAACAATTTGAGGCTATCTTTAGGGATGCCGTGTCAAAAATATAATTTCTACCGATAATTCAGTTATATTTTGCGGCTGGTAAGGGCCTTTATATAAAAATAGATAATCAACTGAACTTTTTTTAACCATAAATTTATGCAGGATTGTGTTTCTCAAGTTCAGAGACCGACATTGACCAAGCATCTCGATCATTCAAGTAGTCATCATATGTGTAATAAGCACCTTTAGTCAAACCTGTCTTAATACAATTCTTAAACTTTCTATCGCTCAGCGATAATATTAATTTTGGAATTTTATTGTAAAAGCGGATACTATTTCTAAGAAAACATTTATTACATTTTTGTAGTCTGAATTTGGGAATAACTAATTGATCTTTATTTCTAGTGTTGGATTTGTGAACGTCGCATTTCTTTTCGAAATTTTTAATATTTTTCCGCGTAAACATGATACACTCGTAAATATAGAGAGAGGGCATTGTTATTATTTTAACTTCCCCAAATACATTCCTAAGTGATGTCCTCGAACTTAAATTGTATATTGCACGGACTGCCCTTTTCTGTAAGATAAAGATACTTTTCCTTTTAGCTGCGGTACCCCACAGTAGTATACCGTAAGACATTAAGCTGTGGAAGTATCCGTAGTACACGAGTCTTGCATTGGACACATTTGTCATTTTTCGAATTTGTCGGACCGCGTGAACTGCGGAACTAAGTTTATCACTCAGGGAGCCTATATGAGGATCCCATTGCAGCTTTGTGTCAACCGTTATACCAAGAAAGATAGTAGACTGGATGGATTCAATCTCCTTGCTATTGATTTTAGCATTAGGGTATGAATTGATGACATTCGGTGGTGAGAACATTAAATATTTAGTCTTCGATGGATTGAGCACTAGGTTATTGCTTGCAAACCAATTGTTTAGCATGTCTAAGGTACTGTTGATATTACTAAAGTCTGTCTCTTTTCGAGGTACTTTGAATAATACCGAGGTATCATCTGCAAACATGACTATTTCTGTTCCTGTCTGTTTTTTGATCATAACAGGTAAATCATTAACATAAACTAAGAACAAAAATGGACCTAATATGGATCCTTGGGGTACTCCAGACTTTATTATAGACCCATTTGATTTAACTCCGTCGATATCTACTTTCATTTCCCGGTTCGCCAGGTATGAAGAAATTAAACCTAAAGATGTATCCGTTACACCGTAATGCTCAAGTTTTTTAATCAAGGTACTGTGGCACACGCAGTCAAATGCCTTAGACAGGTCACAAAATACACCAACGACATTCTGAGCTTCCTCCCAAGCCTCTATTATAAAGGTCATCAATCTAGAGCCTGCATCTATCGTCGATCTGCCTTTAGTGAAGCCATATTGGTGTACATGTAAGATGTTATGAAGATTAAAGTGAGAAAGTAGTTGATTCAGAAGAATCTTCTCAAAAATTTTACTCAAGCATGGCAATACTGACACGGGTCTATAATTAGATGGGTTTCCTTTGCTTCCCGATTTAAATAATGGCACCACTTTACTATGCTTCATTTGCTCAGGAAAAATGCCACTGTCGACACATATGTTAAATAAGGCAGCCAAATAGGGAGCTAATTGTTTTATGACATGTTTAATTACACTTAGAGAAAATCCCCATAAGTCCTCAGTTTTTTTTATCTTCAAGGTATTGAACGTTTTAACAATCGTGTTTGCCGAAGTATGGCGAAAAGTGAATACAGGAGGCCTAGCATTCGTATTCTGTTTAAGAAGGGCTAATGCAGCATCCGGCGATGCGTTTAAGGAACATGTCAACTCTAAAGATGCATTTTTGAAAAATAATTCAAATTCATTTGCCACATCTGAGGGATTAGAGATGGCTTTATCATTTACTTTTAGGATCTTTGGTTTTATAGTAATTTTGCCTTTGCCTGTCTCTGAATTTATAATATTCCAGATAGTTTTAATAGTATTCCCAGAGTTGGTAATTTTGTTTCGAATAAATATTGACTTCGCAATATCGCATACTTTTTTAAAAACCAAAGAATATTCCTTTACGTATTTGACAAAAGCATCTTCACTATTATATGACTTCTCCTCGTATAGTGAGAACAATGTATTCCTACTAATAAATATTCCAGGGGTAGCCCAGTCGCCAAATTTTGGCTTGCTGTTGAAATTAACCTTACACAGTTTAAAAATGGACTCATGCTTCAAGCATATATTCTTAAAGAAGCGATTGTAGCTCTGATCAGGGTCAATAAATTCATCTGAGCACAGATTTGACAAACATTCTTCAATAGCAGTTTTAAATAACTCGATGCGAATACCTGTGACAGGTCTGCAGGCAATTATATTTTCTACTTTTCCATTATTACCATAAACCGAAACACTCTGACCTCTATGGTCAGAACGAAGGCAGTCTATCATTTCCTTGCTCTTATAGTCAAAATCTACAAATATGTTGTCAAGGCACGTTTGAGTGGTCTTTGTCACCCTAGTGGGATCGTTAAAAATATATTTTAAATTGAATGTCTTACATAACAATATAAATTGAATAGAACGAGAGGTATCCAACAAGATTATTAACATAGATCGCAGCACTAGACTAGTGTTACCTAGGATCCTTTTAGGTTGAGGTATTTTAAATTTACCTATTCACTCGCTAATGATCGTAACGACTCTATGTCTATAGGTAAGTCTACAAAGTTTTTTGAAAATGTTTAAAGTTTTAGTGTTAGCCACACGAGTCCTTACCTTCATAGAGTATGGTCCAGTAGAAGATAGTGATGAGGAAGGCGACGGGCACCGCAATGTTGTGGAGCACCCAGTAAGTCTTCACGTACCACGGCAGCACGAACTCAGCGCCTGCCGCAATTAATAAGGCAAGAAGTTATCGCTGTGATATAACTAAATGTAAAGTCGTTTTGTGGGCAATAACAATGATATTGTGGTTTCCATTCAAAGCCAGATTCTATAGAGATATCACTGAGAAAGAGCTACTTGGATACTGAATTGATGACACAATTTTGCACTCTATTGTTCGGTCAAATGTTAAAGTTACTATTATTACATAATAAAGTTATAAGTTAGAAATCATCGTGTACTTACTTATAGGTCCGTAGAAATAGCAACGCGCTGAAACCAAAAGCGCAAATCCAGTCGCGAACAAAATCACTGTTAGCCCCCAATGCGTGAGGTAAATGAACCAGTACCCGTATATCCCGTTCAGTATATATATTATCATAGACGACAGCACTATGCCCACTGAAGTCAAGAACAGAATCGTCCGCCAGATTAATAGTGGCACGACCGACCGCGTCGTCTGCCAACTACTCAGGTAGAACTCAGCCGACTTCGAATGCTGTAACACAAGTGTCCTGAGATCGAACTCCTCCTTCAAATACTTCTTTAAACCACTCATCTTGAGGATTGTTGTATTTGTGTAACACTTTAACACGCCTAAAATAGTTATCGATTACTACAAACCGATACGGTATCAGTTTATTATCTAGTTGGTTACTCACTCCGGTTATCTGCGAAATGCTGCCAAATAGATCTGAGGTGTTGGTAGATAATGATTTTTACAAGTTAGAGCACTGAATTGCAATACTGATTGAATTTTTTTCCTTATATTTCTTATAACAGCTTTCAAAGACTGTGTTATCTTACTGATCCTGCTTATTTTGAGTTTTTAGACGGTAATTTTTCTTCTGAACCTTAGAACAAAATATGAAAAGAAGAAATAAATAATCTACTCTTCAGAATAAGTATTTCACTTTTATTAAAATTTTAAGATTATGTAATCAACTATAAGAAAATGTTTGTCAATTTTTGAACCAAGGTTCTCTTGGAAAAACAGAACAAACAAGCAGACAGTCTAGCCAGGGTAGGTAACTAAATAAATAAGAATGAAACCAGTAACAGCATTTAATCCAGTTATGTACAAAAGTTATCAAAAATTTAAACAATTTGGAAGTTTGAGGCTACAAACTAGCCCAGAAGCTAATAACTCCTTTAGTGGTGTCCTTAGGTCCTATGAGCCAAGCCAGCCCTACTATACCGCATAGGTACCTATCTGTAGACATACGTTTAATAATTATTTAATTGAAATGTACCGCTAGCCCACTCCATACAAAACAAAAAAAATATCCTCATTGGACAACATTTCGAGACTTATATCTACTACTATTATCTGTGGTTTGTCAGTTTCCATAAAATTATGTACGGAGGCCTGAGCTCTAAGATTTTAAAGGATCAAACTAGCATTTTGGGTTATAAGATTTGCGTACAAATCTTTAAGTCAATCTGATTTTGAAACCTTATCAGAAACTGACAAACCATGGGTCTAGATGATGAGTTTGATGAGATAATATCCAGAATAAAAGCACAGTTCGTTTGCTCCAGCGCCCTAGCGGCGCACTCCTCTGAACATACTGTTACTAACCACGTGAATATGGGCTCTGATAAATAAGTACATATACTACTATTACACCACGATAGTCTTAATTATATACGTGTAATAATGACACGTACGCTACAGATAAACGTTTTTTAATCTACTTATTACCTAATTAATATTATTATAATTCCTTGAACTCTACCTATTCCGAATTCTATATGTACAATGCCAGTACAGCAATAAGTTTAAAAAAAAAAGGATTATCATTGTTACAAGCAAAATTTCGGCGCCTTTAAAGGTATATTACTATTATATAAGCTCTTCAAAATAATCAAAATAAAATAAACCTTAGAATTAAATAAACCTAGATATAGTAAAACTTCTCGTGTTGTGTTTTTAGAAGCGCTTAGCTGAGCTATTTAACATACAGAACATTTTAAATTCGATTATTACTCGCATTTGAATGTCTATACTTAGCTGTTCAAAACAATCTAGATAAATGTAACCTCAGGTAGAATAACATGAATGTGGGTAGAATTAACACAATCTAGATAAATGTAACCTCAGGTAGAATAACATGAATGTGGGTAGAATTAACACAATCTAGATAAATGTAACCTCAGGTAGAATAACATGAATGTGGGTAGAATTAACACAATCTAGATAAATGTAACCTCAGGTAGAATAACATGAATGTGGGTAGAATTAACACAATCTAGATAAATGTAACCTCAGGTAGAATAACATGAATGTGGGTAGAATTAACACAATCTAGATAAATGTAACCTCAGGTAGAATAACATGAATGTGGGTAGAATTAACACAATCTAGATAAATGTAACCTCAGGTAGAATAACATGAATGTGGGTAGAATTAACACAATCTAGATAAATGTAACCTCAGGTAGAATAACATGAATGTGGGTAGAATTAACACAATCTAGATAAATGTAACCTCAGGTAGAATAACATGAATGTGGGTAGAATTAACACAATCTAGATAAATGTAACCTCAGGTAGAATAACATGAATGTGGGTAGAATTAACACAATCTAGATAAATGTAACCTCAGGTAGAATAACATGAATGTGGGTAGAATTAACACAATCTAGATAAATGTAACCTCAGGTAGAATAACATGAATGTGGGTAGAATTAACACAATCTAGATAAATGTAACCTCAGGTAGAATAACATGAATGTGGGTAGAATTAACACAATCTAGATAAATGTAACCTCAGGTAGAATAACATGAATGTGGGTAGAATTAACACAATCTAGATAAATGTAACCTCAGGTAGAATAACATGAATGTGGGTAGAATTAACACAATCTAGATAAATATAACCTCAGGTAGAATAACATGAATGTGGGTAGAATTAACACAATCTAGATAAATGTAACCTCAGGTAGAATAACATGAATGTGGGTAGAATTAACACAATCTAGATAAATGTAACCTCAGGTAGAATAACATGAATGTGGGTAGAATTAACCTTCTCGTGTTGTGTTCTTAGAAAAGTAGCAACCATCATCATCATCATTAGCAGCCTTTAGACGTCCACTGCTGGAGGAGGCCTATCCCGTAGATTAAAATACTTACATACATACCTACATACATAAACTCACGCCTGTTACCCGGAGGGGTAGGCAGAGACCACGGATTTCCACTTGCTACGATCCTGACACACCTCTTTTGCTTTATTCACTCTCATTACATTCTTCATACATGCTCGTCGGTTAAGGGTACTCTTTACCAGGCCTTTTTCCAGAACGTCTCCGATCTGGTCTAAATACGTTCACCGAGGTCTTCCCCTTCCCACTGTCCTATTCACGCTCGTCTTATGTACCCATTTCGTCAATCTACTATATACTTTTATTTTAATCTACTTGATTAAATAAAAAAGAAACCTTAAATTCTGAATCTACTTTTGTCGCTGAGCTGACGAGTTAGATCATAAAAATAGTAAGATTGCCTTACTCTTTAGTTATATCTGTCGTTGGATATAGACAGAGAGTTAGAACTATTCCTGTAATTGTTGGTGACTAAGTTCCTGGCTGCAGACACCGCCACCACGAAGCCGTGCATGATGAGGATCATGACTGCGGAGCCGACGGAGGTGATGGCTGCCACGCCGGCGTTGGACCAGTCCAACATGGGGTAGATGTAACTCACACCGCTCCTGTTGAATAAAAATCATATGATTGCCCAGTGTCCGCCCGCGGCTTCGCTCGCCTTTTACCAGGATAAAAAGTATAATTTCTATAACTCAATCCAGATCATAATCAATCTGTGTATAAAACTTAACCGAAATCGGTTCAGCCGTTTCGGCGAAATTGAGTAACAACATACAAAAATTCAAACACCCTAACTTTAACATCTATGATATTAGTGGGATTGATGTTATTTATTAATTAGTTAGTTAATTTATTATATGAAAAATATTTTAAGTTTTTCTGAAATAGAAAGTTTTTATATTTTTTTGCGCGTTTTCTATTTTTGTTTGTTCATCGACATGATGCATAGTTTTATATAAGTTTGTGCTCGCGAGGTTTACTGTTCTCAGTACTACGAGTATACTAGTAAATACGGTTTGTTGGTCTGTGCTCCCTTTGCCAACTTTTCAGTTTGCCTTCTTGTCGAACGTCGAACTTTATTTCCTTGTACTAGTGGTTACATCTCAATTTTCTCAGATTTCCAACTTTATAGCATATTTATAAAATTTACTGCATTTTGCCATTGAATTGTACATACATACGAGTCGAACTATTAACCTCCTTTTTTAAAGTTGGTTGATTCAAAATGAGTACTATATTGATGACGTCATCGCAGATAGAGCAAAGTGTAAAACGCCTATCAATATAGACGTACTCATATATTATAAGCGTATCTTATCAAGTACTGGACACTTGAATACGTAGATACTTGTTTAATTACCAGCACCGGCATCATCCTCATCATCAGTCGATATACACTGCTGGACATTGACCCCCCACACAACACCACAACGAACGGTCGTGATCCGCATCCAAGACGATTCAAAATGATCCTTGTGATTTCAATGAATAAAATACTTTTTGACTTTGACTTTATCCACCGACTTCCTGCGACCATTACAATATCATCGCTTCCTATACTAAGGTTCTCCTTCTTTGATTATGGATTATGGATTTGATTATTCTGAGGAAAGTCAGTCTCTGAGGAAGTCACAGCGGGCTATGGAAAGAGATATGCTCGTAGTTTTACTACGTGATACTACGTTTTTAATAACCACCACATCGTCACTTACCAACAGGTGAGATTGTGGTCAAACAAAGGCCTAACATAGTTTAAAAAAAAAAAAAAACACGACAGTGGATCTTAGTGTAGGATCATGGATTATGTATGTGACTGTTGGGTGGTTATTATTATGTAGGTTTTCCTTTGATCGCTCATTAGTCATCGGTGTACATCAATATCAGATTTCAAACGAAATTATTTGGTTTTTTTATTAGAACTGTTAATATCAGAAAATAGATACAGCACATTGATGATGACTTTCGATGTTCATTCGTCATACACCTACACTTGACATTGGAAAAATTCAAGAAACTTTCATCATCATCATCATCATCATCATCATCAGCCTGCAGAAGTCCACAGCTGGGCATAGGCCTCTCCAATAGAATGCCAGACAATAGGTCTTGAGCCACCTCCATCTACCGACTTCCTGAGACCTGTAATAATGTATTTGGTCCATCGACAGGAGGTCCTTCCTCTTCTGCGTCGTCCGGCTTTTAGTCGCCACTCTATAACCTTTTTTCCCCAATGGTTATCAGTTCTGAGATCTATATACCCTGCCCATTGCCAATACAACTTGCTAATTCTGAGAGCTATGTCGGTGATCTTCTACGATGTCAGATTCTATCACTAAGTCATCGCTGGCAGTCCGCACTGATTAGGTAAAGACTTTCGTCTTGAGGCTCTGCGGTATCTGTGACGAGAAGATATGGCGTGGTTTCCCAAACGCTGCTCATCCAAGTTGGATTCGTCGGCTGACCTCTTTGTCGAAGTTGGACCTACCTAGTTTGATTCGTATGACCCAAATAGTTAGTGGTCATCGACTGATGATATGCATCCTATCGTTTATGAATGAATGAATGAATAAATTAATGAATTATTGATTTGCTTAAAATGTAGGTATAAGCAATAAAAACAGATGGTAGGTATATATAATCGTGTACCGGCATGGATGTGACTCAATGTGTAAAAGACTTTTTACCTACTTCCGAAAAAAGGAGGAGGTCTGAATTGGACTATAAGTAGGTACTATTCATTGTTGTTCAACGATCACAGAATTTTTCTACTATGAGGTTTTCTACTATGCTGCTGTGGTAAAGTGGTAGGCGTTTGTTTCGGAATGAAATCTGGTTGCTATGAAATTCTTAGTTTAACTCACGGTCCAAGACCTCCAGCGAAGTAGTAGATAATACTGAAGATGAGGTACACGATGCCGGCCAGCACCGCGTGGTAGAAGTGGAGCAGCCTGGAGGGATGGCTGCTGGAGACCAGGAGCGCCATCATCAGCACTGAGTTTATACCGTGGATGAATATGTCCAGCGTTTTGTTGATGGCGAAGTCCTCCTCTGAATAAGAAATCCATTGTTTAAAATATCGAATTCAAAAGAATCAAACAATCACAAACATACAACACAAACATATAATAATAAAAAACCTTGAGTAAATCTAAAACTAAAATAAAAACCTGCCTACCAGATCACCAAGCCGTCACCCGACGGCAGCGTGCCCAGAATGCTGCCTGAATACCACGCTGAATAGCAATGCTTATTCGTTGACCGAAATAAAAGCCAGTATTCTTTGAAAATCTTATGTGCCCCCATGGGGCTAGAGTCTTCACCCCAAATGGCTCAAATATGTACCCTCTGTTGAGGAGTACTTACATACTTGCGCAGTTTGAGGGACTCCGCTGATGTTGATGCGGAACCAGCCCGCACTGATGTAACCAGAAGATGGGACGGCGCCAGCGCCAGGGTATGGACACAGGTAGCGTCCCACACCAGAGGCCGTCCCATCTTCCAGGGAATCTGTTTCTTACCGTCGGTTCTTTTACCATCGTCACGCATCAAGCTCTCGGTTCGAGAGTAGCCGTTACCGTGGCAAAAAAGCCCGACGGATGACATCATTTAGGGAGTTGTGACGGGGGCGGGGCACACGCCCTGCACTCCTGGCAACTGCTGATCCGCTGAGCTACTGGAGGTTTCATAAGGTTATTCCGCTCCAGCTTGCAGAGCAGCTTGCCCATTGTCTCAAAGGACTTCGGGCAGGGTACTTGCCAAGTTTCTTGCGCTTGTAGAAATCAAGTCATTTCTAAATGTTGTATACTTTTTGAAAGTATTCTACGAATCAGAACTTGAGTGCCAAAAACTGAAGAAAAAAAAGCCGGAATGGATTCAATGGTAACTTTCAAAATAAATTATCTTTTTGAGTTCTATAGCGAGGTGGTTGAGGAATATTGTTTTTTTATTGATTGTTCATGAAAATACAAGCAACAAAATTTACCGGCTGAGAGTTCGTGGAAATATCGTAGTGAGGAATGCACATTCTTCGAACAGGGTACGCTACAGATGCACGGTCGGTCATTTGATGGTTTTTGGTTATTATTTTTAAGTTCAAAACTTCCTGGACCCATTTTTATACGAATGCAGTTCCAGATTTGCTATAAAATAAATAATGCTTTAAAATTCGATTTTATAATCGCTTTTAATGTAATCGATTCTGAATATTATGTTGTATTCTAGAGAACTTTTGAAATAAAAAGGTAAAATTGCATAATTTAATATGCAAAAGTTTTTAATACAATAACTGAAGCTTAATAAAATAAGGCTGTACTTATTACTAAATCGAATTAATTCGAAGTAGTTGTGAATAAACTACTCCGGCCTCAGAAACCCTCCATCTCCTCCCTTGGTTTTGTTACAAGCCGACTAAGGGATTACACCAGGGTATGGAAAAGCATCCACTTGAGTACTGAAAACCATTACTGCGAACCATTATTATCATTATGACGAACAGGAATTTTAACTAAAATTTTCGTCTACGTTTTGTTCCATTTCGATATCTTGCACGTTTCAAAGGATATGAATGTAACGAACGAAGTTGCGGACTTAGCTAGTGTGTAATAAAGTTACACGTTTACCATCATACTGTATCTTGAAACTTGTAAGATCTTCGAAAAAAGAATGTTGTAAGTGGTTTATTCTGATATTTAGCGTCACCTGTATTATAGTCCTGTTATTACAAGGAAGGTCAATACGGGTAAAAATTATGCTTATAATAAAATTTCCTCAATTACTAGTTTCCTTTCAGTATGTTGTTTATTTGGTTGTTATTGTTAGGTGGGCAACGTAGGTATCCAATTTGTTGTTACGAGTATGTTAAGGTACACCTTCATAAGGTACGTTCATAGATCATTACTGCATCTGTCTATAGGATTTCCATTGCATCGTACTCAGTGGCGTAACAATAGGGTGGCAGGGCTGGCAAAATGCCACGGGCCCCCGACCCAAGAGGGCCCCGGCCCAAGAGACCGCGAGCTCAATTTTTTTTTTTTTACGTTGTACCTGAATATTTTATTTTATTTTATTTGAATAGTATATTTTTATAAGTTCTGCTTAAAATCCGAAGTGAGACAACATTTTTTTTTAAAATTTTCGAATTTGCCCGTGCCCACAACATTTTTTTTTAAATTTTCGAATTTGCCCCGGGCCAACAACTAAATTTTTTAAAATTTTCGAATTTGCCACGGGCCCCAGATGGTATAGTTACGCCACTGATCGTACTATTACGACTATAATATAGCCCAAAGGTAAAAAAAAACAATAGTCGAGAACCCAATTGGGCTTTGTAAATACTACCCGGATTTAGACTCTGATGAAACGAACCATATACACAATAGATAGTGCATACATAGATCGATACATACATAGAAACATGCCTTTTTCCGAAAGGGTTCACAGAGCATTATTTTCACTGTAGATCATACAATCATGGAAATATAGACATGACTAGTGGTGAGCTCATCGCCGCGTGTGAACTACTGGGTTTCGAACATAGACATATAATAATAGATATCGAAACACTGTTTCGATGCACGTTAGCACGATAAATCGCGACGCCTCGCCTGGGTCTCGCCATTGCTTTCCCACGACAAACACTGCTAGTTCTTTCAGTTTTACTCTTCCTTACACTAACTAACTTCTTCCTTACACTAACTTCCTTACACTACTCTTCCTTACACTTCCTTAACTAAGTCAGCAGCCAGGATAAATCTCATACCAACGAAAGTCGCCCAACAATTTCGTACTTTTTCGGTTCGGTATTTATCGAACGAAGGGCGGACAGCTTCCTATTCAGGCGGGCCACACACCTAAACACAGCCTGGATAGGTTCCATAATTATACAATAATTACTAGCTCCCCTCGGTGAACGTCTATGTCACTTGGGAATAGAGTTGCCAGGTATAAAAATACAAATATCGGCAAGGATTAAAAAAAAAAGACTCCACCTCCAAATCCGCGCTTGTTCGAAGGGTTCCTTCGAATAATTCAGAGAAACTACAATAGCTATTTATAAGGGTAAGTTGAATGTTTACTCACCGACTCCCGTGAGAAGTGCCCAGTAGAATAGTGTGATGAAGAATGCGATAGGCATGGTCAAGTTATACGTCACCCAATATGCCTTAATGTACCACGGCAGACCAAACGTTGCATCTAGAATAAATATTGTAGAATTTTAAAAACGGAAACTCTCTCCGGATTCGATTATCTCTTCGGTTACCTACTTGAAATATCAGCATCACTGCTTGGGAAAGATGACTCTCTTATCTCTAGATAAGGCGGCTTATTGTAGGTATCATTATGAAATACTCAGGTACTTATTTATATACGTCGATAAATAATTCTTTTGTATTTTATTCTACTTAGTAGTCGAGCGTCCGGCCTAAGAATAGACTCTTCCATCACCTCCTGTGGACTTAAAAGCCAACTAAGAGATTACACCAGGGAATGGTCAGCAGCATATACCTGAGTACTCAACACCAATGGGAACCACGACACGATGAAGTAGAAGAAGAACACCAATATACTGCGATCACCAATCCACCTGCAAGCGTGGTGATTATGGCAAATCCCTCTATTGCATTATGTGGGGGAGGCCTCGCTCAGCAGTGGACGTCTAAAGGCTGCTGATGATGATGAGTAGATACACAACTACAATAAAAAATATCTTATCTTATGGTGATTCACTGACATCAAAAAGGTAATCATTATAATTTTTAGACGACTTACTTTGGATAATATAATATAGCATTAGAACTACTAACATTCTTTACGAACAAAACTGACTTCGAAGCTTGGAATTCATCCCCAATACTAGATTTTATAATATTAGTAATCGTAACCGTGTGCTGATCCCAACGAGCCTAAACATGGCCAGTCTTCTATTATCCATCGAGGAGTTCCGTTTACAAAAATAAGTTTCTACACCTAAAATAGAGTAAAAAAAATTTATATGCCGCAATTTTTGATTTTTTCCTTTATTTGTTTCATAAAGTCTCCCAGCACTCCAAATTTCGGAATTTGAGGTTACTGGAAGTACCCTAGAGGTTTTTCGTTTTCGAGATTTCCATACAAAATATATATGTAATTCACATTAATATATTTTTAATGCATTGAGTTAGATTGCTTTAGCTTATTTTTTTAGGGTTCTATAAGTTCAGAGATATTTGGTACCTATACATTTCAAACACTTAGATGTTTCTGAGAGAAAGGGTCTTGACACAGACAGACAGACGTACAACAAATTGATCCTATAATGGTTCCGTTCGTACTTTTTCAGGCCGTAAAAACAGATACAAGACCTAATTGTTAAAAAAAAGTTAACTCACCGATCGGTCCTTTTATAAAAGCTCGAACAGACACAATGAAGCCGAGACCTGACGTGGCTGTTATGAACACTAGTCCCCAATGCGTCAGGAAGATAAACCAGTATTTGACAGGTATCGCATTCCCTGTCATGATAGTAGACGCGAGCAGGATTCCAAGACATCCCATGAACACTATAAACCTTATTAACATCAACGGCACTGCTGAACGGTTTCTTTGGAAACAGCTGACGTAGAACTGCGACGCATTCTCTTCTTCAAGCCCAAACATAGAGCCCTGGAATTCCCTTCGAAAATATCGTTTCACAGCCATTTTTATTTGATTTTTTTGTATTGGACACGCGCGTGCTAACTCAACCGCGTTGTACAACTTATCTGTGATTCGTTGTGATTGTGTCGCCGATTATCCCTTCAGCTGCGAAGATAACACCAAATAATGTTTCCTGATTTCGCGAAAACATGCATTACTAATTTCTAGACATTCTGTGACGCGGCGTTCACGGATTAGAATTATCAGCTGCGTAAACAAATTGCTTTGGTAGTTATCTTGTACAGTTTTCGTAATTATTTGATTTATGTACCTAATATGATATAAATTAAAAAGCCAATTTGGTTTAACTCGCGTGATCTCGTTGTGGGTTAAACCACAAAACTACTCTTCTAAAATCATAATTTCAATTGCTTTCAGGATTATTCAGTAAACTAGCACACGAATGCCGAGGTTGACAGCTATGGCGTGACTTTAAATATTTATCCTCAACTTTAATGAGATCGAAGGCATAAATATCACAGCCACTAATAAACAAAACAAACACTACAGCCGTTGTAACAAAAGCTGCACAGGATGGTATAGATCCACCAACTTATTTGAAGAACCATTTACGTTGGTGGATCTTTATGATAAATATGGACCAGTGCTATTTTTTATTTTTATTTTTTTTAACTTCGTGGATGACCGAACAGGCAGATGGCCCACCTGATGTTAAGCGGTAACCTCTGCCTTTAACAAAGCATTACCTCATAGGTCATGTCCACCTAAGACGCACCCTATATGGCATTGCACTGCGCCCGCCACCCTGAGACATAAAAATGAAAAGTCTCATGTGCCTGTAATTTCACCCTTCTAACCTGTAATTTTTCCCTTCAAACCGGAACCTAGTATAGTATTATTTTATTTGTGCCGGAACACAGTAATGCAAGCACTTGTTTTGAGGCTGAAATATGTTTTTTTTTTGAATACTACTGAATGACGGAACAAGCAGATGGCCCACCTGATGTTAAGCGGTAACCTCTGCCTATGAACAGTGCATTGCCTCATAGGTCACGTCCACCTAGGACGCACCCTATGTGGCATTGCACTGCGCCCGACACCCTGAGACATAAAGATGTACTTCCCCGGACGAACTTTTTCACAAAAAAGCTCTACTGCTACTAACTATTCGGACTCCCACCGGAGGCTTCCGTGCCGTTGTTTTGGCATAACTTGTCCTACCATGCCAAATTATGGTGATTATGACAAACTTCACCATACCATCATTCTAGCGGTAAAAAACTTGTATCCTACATTTTACAATTTGTCCTTTATTTTACTTTGTGTTACAAAGCCCCCAACCCGACAAGCCACAAATTTCTAGGGCAACGAGTACAACACACAGAGCTGGAAGTATTATTTGCAGATCAAGCAAACATTTGTTCCGCAACGGGAATCAGAGGAGATCAACGTACTCTATAGCCAAGGATTCCCAAGATAGAGCACCGTCACATAACGGCATATAGCGAGTATCACGACCTGACAATGTTTATTTTAAGAAATTACAAATAAAATAACAATATATTAATGACTAATTCAATTTTATTTACACTAAAATAAAATCATATGTTACTTAATTAAGTACCCTATTACTACTAATTAGGAATCAATAACTACATTATTTAGTAACTATAATCACAGTTAGAGCCCATTAATACCATTGCACCTAAAATGATTACCAGGTATTTTTATAGTATGATAACCGTACGAAAATCCTAGCGTAAGGTCATCACATTACCAAAAAATTAAATAATCTGTATATAATTATTTGGTTAAACCCCTCTTCGACCTTAATTTATTATTCAATACTATTGAAGTAGTCAGTAGGTAGTTGTTTTAACATGGATGCGTCCTCAATGATAAATATAATATTCTGTAATAGGTTGCTTAGTAAATACGGTCCTGCCGCGGCCGGCATTCGCCGGCCCAGATTTATCTCTAACAAGATCCTCAAAAAAATTATGAACATCCTAATTCTTTATTTTTCCAATCTCCTCTATAGAGCCACAATTGAGTAGAAAATGAATAGTGATTTAACTAATTAAATAGGATGACAAGCCTTAAACAAGTGGTTTTTTTATAGTAGATTATGCACTATGGGAATAAAGCAGTGTCTATGTCGCGGGCGGCATATTGAACCCTAAGCGTAACGAGGGACTCTACAGTTAACTCCCGAGCAGTGTCTATATCGCGGGCGGCATATTGAACCCTGAGCGTAACGAGGGACTCTACAGTTAACTCCCGAGCAGTGTCTATGTCGCGGGCGGCATATTGAACCCTGAGTGTAACGAGGGACTCTACAGTTAACTCCCGAGCAGTGTCTATATCGCGGGCGGCATATTGAACCCTGAGCGTAACGAGGGACTCTACAGTTAACTCCCGAGCAGTGTCTATGTCGCGGGCGGCATATTGAACCCTGAGCGTAACGAGGGACTCTACAGTTAACTCCCGAGCAGTGTCTATGTCGCGGGCAGCATATTGAACCCTGAGCGTAACGAGGGACTCTACAGTTAACTCCCGAGCAGTGTCTATGTCGCGGGCGGCATATTGAACCCTGAGCGTAACGAGGGACTCTACAGTTAACTCCCGAGCAGTGTCTATGTCCCGGGCGGCATATTGAACCCTAAGCGTAACGAGGGACTCTACAGTTAACTCCCGAGCAGTGTCTATATCGCGGGCGGCATATTGAACCCTGAGCGTAACGAGGGACTCTACAGTTAACTCCCGAGCAGTGTCTATATCGCGGGCGGCATATTGAACCCTGAGCGTAACGAGGGACTCTACAGTTAACTCCCGAGCAGTGTCTATGTCGCGGGCGGCATATTGAACCCTGAGCGTAACGAGGGACTCTACAGTTAACTCCCGAGCCCTGTGTGAAGCGAGGGGTTCAAGCTGCCCAAGACGAAGACAGGCTTTATTCCAGAGGAGCATACTCTACTTTTCACATCTTCTGCGAGACAATAAAAATTCACTGAAAATAACAGCACCTTCTTTTGTTTCACATTCTTTGTAGCACACTCTTGGTCTGTGTTCTTTGTAATGTAGTACTTCTTCTGTAGTAAACGTACCTTTTTCTTATTTTTGGGTTCTGGTTATGGTGGCCAGTTCCTTTTTTCGAACAAAGCTCTTGACAATGCCATATGGGCTTTTTTTTACTTAGAATTCTCCACGATTGTCTACACGAATTTGACGTTCCAAATTCAAATCACTTTATTCCCTAGGGAGTTTCATACAACTTTATAACCTGGGAGATAATGCATACAATACACAACATAGAAGTCACATCGAAAATATTCGCAAAATCAAACTCTTTCTTGACTTGTCTAGTTAAGATAAGATCTATCTTGATGACGGGAATCGAATTGGCAAAAATTTATACCAAATATCATAATGTCATATCATGTCGGGATTTCGGGAAGTCAGTTAGCAAACAATCTCAACCCTCCAGGCTTATAATAAAGTGAGTGGAACTAATATACAGTGTAGTAGGCGTAAACCTGGGTGCACCACTGCTGGACATAGGCCCCCCCTAAAGAATGCCACGACGAACTGTTTTGTGCCTCCTTCATCCACCGCCAGCCCGCAATCTCCACAATGTCATTGGTCTATTCTAGCGAGTGGGGGACATCCTAACAATATAAAAAGTACTAACAGTGTGTCTTCCGGTTCTTTTAGTGGTTCTTATACATAACATAACAAAACCCCCAACTGTTCTATACACAGTCCTGATCCCACACAAGGATCCACTGGGTCGTAGGTATCAGGAACTACGAGTACCATGATAACACACACACAGACCCGGAACGAATATTAGCAAATCAAAAAACATTTGTCTCACAGCGGGAATCGAACCCCCTCACGCCTCTCAGCAGGCTACTAACCTGCCGTGATAAACCCCTTAAAATACTTTAAATAACTCAACTATTATTTGGGTACGTTTTGCTTTTTCCATACGTATAGACAAATACTTTGTACAGACGTGCCTCTGATTACCCTCTAACAGGATGTCTTCCACGATTTGAGCAAGTTCTGAGGATGTCCTCAACGGTATTAAAATAGAGAGTCGTATTTATGTCTCGAGGTTTTAGTTCAAGCCCCGAACCCATCATTATAGACTCCAGCTGTATCTCGTAATCTTCTGCTGACGATGGCGTCTCTTCCCGTTGCCACGGCGACCGTGAGGAGGTGCATGAGTGCCAGGAAGAGACCAGTGAGGGTGATCACCACCATGGTCTGGCCCGGCTTCGACCAGTCCACCACGGGGTAGATGAAGGGGTTACCCCAGCTGGAAATGGAAAAGAGACACAACTGTAGAACAGACAAATCTTTAGCCAGAACAGGGGTAAGACCCTTACAGACACGAGGGTGCTACTTGCTTTTATCGTCATCATAAACGGTAGATGTCCAATGCTGAGCATAGGCAACAAAGGCCTCTCCTTTAGAATGCTACGACAAACGGTGATTAGCCTTCATCCACCACCTTCCTGCATCCATCGAGTGTTGGCTGTAATAAACACCAAGGGTACCTACACTGCGTCGTCTAGTTCATGGTCACCACTCGATAACTTAAAAAGGTTAAGAGAATAATTCCCAGCGGTATTCTGGAATGAGCTTTCTTCCAAGGCTTTACTGAAATACGAAAAACGAAATAAAAAATCTTCAACGCAAATTGCCTGCCTGATCAATAGACGACGGTAACCGTTTATCATCAGGTGGGCAGAAAGACAGTTAGCCAAACGAGAATTTTCGGCCGTAGTGCGTCTGGCGTAAGAATGCCCCTCCGTCTCCTCCCGTGGATGTCGTAAAAGCCGACTAAGGGATTACAACAGGGGTTTGGCAAAAACATCCTCCTGTCAGTCCACCAATACTGCGATCACCAATCTGCCTGCCAAGCGTGGTGATTGCGGCAAATCCCCCCATTGCATTTTATGGAGGAGGCATTGCCTAGCAGTGGACGGCTAAAGGCTAATGATGAACATTATGAATCTAAGACCCAAAGATACAGACATCCACGCTTGTTTGGGCCTTACAACAGTAAGGCTACAGTCGTAAGAGATTAACAAATCTCTAATGAACTAAGGATATCATTGTGTATAATTACGTAACAAACTTTTTTTGGCAATAAACATTTATTATTATTTATGTGGCTATTTTCCTTACTCTCCAGAGAAGATGGTGGAATGATTAGTACTAAAACCATCACCTAAACCTAAGTGGGTTCGCTATACTCACCTATCTGTGACGTTATTTCATCCTTGAGGACTAAGTTCTGTGTATCGTTGTATGAGAATATTCAAGTGCCTACCTAAGTATACACCGTCCTTTATTCTATGTTGGTGAGCACACAAACATTTGCAGGCCTTTAAATGAATGAAAGAGCATTGTTTATCGGCCATTTGGAACATGTTTGCCTTACCTATACGTTCGTATGTCTAGTGTCAACGAACATTCAAGGATACCTACACGGATTCACATCGTCTTACAAGTTATAAGAAGGTGCGATCCTATCAAGTCTGTCTATTTGTATACGAAAACTTTATCCACATATCCGTGCTCCTAAACATGTAGTAAAATCGTTACGTGACTGACTGACTATCCCGAACAGCCTAAATCGTAAATCCTAGACATAAATAAAATAAATAAAAGGGCATTTATCCCTTACACTATACTAACAAACACAGGATATACTCGTAAGTATAAAAATAACATATTTAGTCTAGTGTTAGAGAAAAGGTCGAGGGCTCAGCCACGCTGTTTTTCAGCCTTGTTTTTTGTTGTTTTTTGTTTCTCCACATCTGGAATTGAGGGTATATTCCTTTTGTAGTGTAGGAGCTATAGGAAGGAATTTCAAAAATTCACCCTTAAGAAGTTTGTATGGAAAATCTCCACATGGATGAAGTCGTAGGCGTTCCACTACATGATCGTTTCATTGTGACCAAAAAGCAGGATTCAAGTTACTACGACATCTATCTAAACATGTTAATTTTATAAAAAAAGAAATCCACGTCTATTTTCTGTGTTCAATTTACCTATTATCATACAAAAAATGAGCTAAAACTCATTTTAACGAGCGAAAAATGCAGCGCCCCCTGGCGAGTCTACACCATAACACCTATCTTAGAACCATCGCCGATTTATCACAAACCCTTTACGCAGAACCCCGTATCTAAATCGGTCAAATCGTTTTGGAGATAAATGGAAACATTCTAAACATTCGTTTGCACACGCAAACAACCTCTCAATTGTAAACGCATACACTACTTCTCCGATCCTTAGTGGGTAATAAAAAAGAGTCAAAAACCCAAACACACAACACTGCGTTTCCCACCGCATATGTAGTTACGAAATATGATTATTCTCGTATCGTCATTATAATTTGACCGAGACTTTTCATATCTATACATAGGGTGCTTTCTAGATCACGTGACCTATGAGGTAATGCATAGTTAAAGGCAGAGGTTACCGCTTAACATCAGCTGGGCCATCAGATTGTTCCGATATTCAAACAGTAAAAAAAAAACTCAGTCAACCCTGACTGTCCATTCTAAATATTGGTAAAATATTTTTTTCAATCGGATTCCTAGATTCGTAGATCACCTCCTACTAACATACAAACATGCAAACTTTACTTCTTTATAATATAAGTGTACATTGCACAATTTCGTTCAACTTACATTAAGCAGGTCTCTATGCCACCATTACCTACGTAGGATTTGCCCTTCACTTGTTCAGATTGATCGGCGTCTATAATTTTGTCAATGATGGATAGGTCACAACGTCATGCAACGGTACCTTTGCAACACCCAATGCCAGCTCAGTAGATGATGTCGCAAGCCTCCTTGATACCGCTAACGATGGGAAATCATCGCGTGAATTAGCAAACCAGAAACGAATGAGTACTTATAGTCATTATCTCATCATTTTAAACCATTCAAGGTGTCAAGAGTCAAATAGGATTCTCTTAAACGTATTTTTAGCAAAATCTACACAGTTTATAACAACAACAAAACAAATATGTTAATCTCCATCATATTTCCAAGGGTATGATAGAGCCCAAAATACGACATCGTTAAAAATTATCGATAAAAGAAACCGTGAACTGACCTCTACAATGCGCTTATAACGTAAATATCTCTATTAGCTATGACCGTACTGTGATACAATTAATAACAGTAACAAATAATATTATTATAGAGAGCATAGCAGATTTATATTATCGATTACACATTATTTGTTTAAATACTGTTTTTCCTGATTATCGTTCGCTTTTCTTAGCGCAAGCGCTACTCTGTCACTATCTACCTTACCTGAACTTTACTAAGCTAGATGGTGACGGAAATCGCCTGTTGTCGGGTGGTCTAAAACTGTTTCCCATACAAACTTTGAAGAACCAATGTCGGTGATAGATTTGATATAGTTTCAAGTGTCCGTTTTATGCGAAAACGACACCAAATTTGCTCATTTTTGGGGAAAAAGGCGTGTGTCTATGTATTTATGTATAGATAACATGTTCAAACGTCTCAGTACTTTGTTGCGTTAAAATGCTCGTAAACGTGAACTAAAGTAAAATAGAAACGCAGAGGCAAAAAGATGCCAAGAAAGAAACAAGTAAAATTTTAAATAAAAAAATAACAAGTTATGTAAAAGGACCAAAACTCATGGATGTTGCCAAGAAGAGTCAGAGCGGCACGATAAAGCAAGAGTACGGGAATTATAGCCAAGGCCACACACACAACAATTAGCAAGCGGAAGCTACAATTGCCTATATGGCCATATCTGATAAAAAATTATAGATAAGATGGATCAACAGTGGATTTCTAATGCGCGCTTGTTCCGGAAGAACAGCAAGTATTACATGTTGCATTCTGGAAAAGCGGACGAGGATCGATTGGCCGAAAGCGAACGAATTGATTAGAAAAAGAAACAACTTGCAGTGCTACTTGCAATCTTGGACGACCGTAAAAACAGTCGTGTGACCATTATTACCCACATTTTGAATCCCTAATATTTTTTAAACCGTTTACGGTAAACATGGGTCTTGCAATGTATGTATCGGGTAAAATCTTATTCGGGTTTATTATTATTAATCTTTTATTATTAATCTTCTTCGGTATTTGGGTCAAATCTTGGAACTGAAAGAACCTGTTAACTTCGACCGATTGGGCTTAAATTTTGCATACCTGTCAAGTTCCGATGACAATACAATATTATTGTGACAGCGAGCTGATCTGATGATGGAGACGGAAGGTGGGCAACGGAACTCCTCGATGGATAATAGTAGATTGGCCATGTTTAGGCTTATTTTGATTAGCACACGGTTCTGAGCACTTTTATAAAAGCTTGTTGAAAAATATAATTTTAACAAAAAACTTATTTACTGTAAAAACCAGATTATTTTATTGTGTTTATATGTACATCTATTCAAAAGTTTAACGAAAATTCATGGAAAATTATTTGCGACTTTGATAAGGTTATGGATGATTATTATTATTTCATTTCTATTATTTCAAATTTTATTTATGTTTAATTGTATCATCATCATCATCATCATCAGCCTACAGAAGTCTACTGCTGGACATAGGCCTCCTCCATAGAATGCTACGATGAATGGTCTTGAGCTGCCTCCATCCACCGCTTACTTTCTCTATAATGTCTTTGGTTCATCGAAAGGGGACATTCTTTTTTTGTGTCGTCTGCTTATGGCAGCCACTAGAGAACCTTTCGTCCTCAACGGTTTTCATATGTGCGAGCTTTATACGAGCTGCTTATGTTCAACTTACATACATACTAAGATGCTGAAAAATATATCCTCCAAACCTTGTCATAATTTCTAGATTTCTAAGATTCTTAATTTTTTATTTGCAAAATATAACTTTCCTGTAGCTCTTTTTGATGACGCTATTGCCTAACTAGTATTTTTTCTCCGAAACCCAATCTGTCAGTTATTAAAATTTTTATTAGTTTCAATTAATTAATATAGCTCATTAGTAGGTATCTAATATATTTCTCTGAAATTTTACTAAACACGGACATTAGCGAAATAGGTTTATAATTATTTTGCGTCAACATGAGACCCTTCCTTGTACAATGGAATCACATTTCACGTTTGCTAATTATAGCACGTCAGGGAAGCTTCTATGTAATTAATATAAGTGCTAAAAATTATGCTAAGTATTACAATACATTTTAAATTTTCTGACATCCCAAAGACAACATGCATAAACTTATACATTTTAATTAATTTATAATTTTTATAACACAAGTTAGATATCCTTGAGTAAAATGTATTTGGATTTGCAATTGTGAATTTATTGATAGTTTTTTTTTTATTATTATTCTGATTTAATTTATTCAATGTTTGTGCAATTTGAGCGAAAAGTCATTGAAATGGTTGTCAGTTTTGTAAGACGTAAGAATTTAGTTTTAAAAACCTGGTTATACATATTTTCTATTAGTTTACGATTTGAAGAGTTTTTGCCAGTTCCTTCCTTTATGAAGTTCCAAGTAGATTTAATAACCTTTTCGGAGCCAAGGACTCTATTCCTTTGTTAGTGGCCAAATGAATTAACATCAACTAACATTTATCTTTGATTTTACTATGTTACTTATGTTACATGTTATGTTATAAGTTCCAAGACTTTCATCGCTGGTCAGTGAAAATAAGTACCTAGTAAAATTATTTAATATTATTTTATCAAACAATTTAAACTGAAGACGCATTTATGATCATAATTATTAGTACCTAGTAATTGGCTTCCACATTTGGCAGATCAAGTTTCAATCGAGACATCCCGCGATTGTGCCACTTGGCATAGACCAACTAGTGTTGGCCGTAGACCGCGACATTGAATCGTTGTGACCTCCAGCCACAGAAGATATAATAGTAAGTACCAACATGCCATCATGCGCTTGCGCAACACACGTGACAATCTCCAGCATCGTTCAGATGTTTACAATAAATCTCACGATCGATCTTGACTTTTCGATTCTTTTGTATTGAAGTAATGAATGTACCTACCTACTTGTGTTAAAATAATCCTTTGATTGCACTTTACACGCATAATTGCTCTTGCAATTGCTTTGACAAATGCAATGCATCCAAGGTCCATAAACCTTTATTTCCTTTCTTTGGTTGTTTGTTTTTGAGCAGATTGAGTTGTTGGTATACACATAATTTTAAGAGCAGTTTATTGAGCTTAGAGGATGATATTGTTTATCTAGGCACCTTAACTATCGTATTTAAGTTTTTAAATATTCAAGAACTTTCACAATAGAGAGCTCAGCCATCAGCATAACGACTGAGTTGATGCCATCCACCAATGACCACGGTGAACAGCATATAGGCTCCATTGAGGTAAAGGCGCTACATGGTGTACAACAGACGGCTGGTTTGCGTTGGGCAATCCACTATCACACGGTTCAGTGCGTTCAGAGACGTAATAGGCCACGGTGAACAGCATATAGGCGGCGGCGAAGTAAAGCGGCTGCATTATGTGCAGCAGTCGGCTGGTATGCGCCGGGCAGATGAGCTCCACCAGCATGACCACTGAGTTGATCTTCTTCTTTCTTCTTTGTCCTCGCTCATTCCCGTTATTTGGGGTCGGCTTTCCTAATCATGCGGCGCCATGTATTTCGCTGGTTCATGTCATCTTTGGTTAGGCCAAGTATTTTCATGTCATTCTCGACATTTGTCAACCATGTGGTTTGTGGTCTTCCTCTTCCCCTCTTTTTAGTGGCAATGGAAAGGCACTTTTTCACTACGTAGTCTTCTGGTCTACGCATAACATGCCCGTACCATCTCAGTCTTGATTCTGATATTTTATCACTTATTGGGGCAACTTTGAAACTTCCTCTTATGTAGTTATTCCGTACTCCGTCTTTTAGTGTAACTCCTCCTGCCATCGCAGCATTCTCATTTCTGTTATGTGGAGTTTTTGTTCATGGGTCTTTTTTGATGCCCTTACTTCACTGCCATACAGTAATGCTGGTCTAACTGCTGTTTTATAGACCTTACCCTTGGTTCTTATAGGCATTTTTGCATCGCATAGTACTCCTGTTAGTCTAACCAGATGTTGTTCTATGTGTTATGTCCGCTTCAATAGATCCATCCTCTGAAATGACTGATCCCAGAGTTGACCACTGAGTTGATGCCATCCACCATTATACATACATAGATACTCACGGGTCAGTGCCTCCAGCGAAGTAATAGATCACGGAGAACAGCATATAGGCGGCGGCGAAGTAAAGTGGCTGCATTATGTGCAGCAGTCGGCTGGGATGCGCGGAGCAGATGAGCTCCACCGACATGACCAATGAGTTGATGACATCCACCATTATACATAGATACTCACGGGTCAGTGCCTCCAGCGAAGTAATAGATCACGGAGAACAGCATATAGGCGGCGGCGAAGTAAAGCGGCTGCATTATGTGCAGCAGTCGGCTGGGATGCGCCGAGCAGATGAGCTCCACCGACATGACCAATGAGTTGATGACATCCACCATTATACATAGATACTCACGGGTCAGTGCCTCCAGCGAAGTAATAGATCACGGAGAACAGCATATAGGCGGCGGCGAAGTAAAGCGGCTGCATTATGTGCAGCAGTCGGCTGGGATGCGCCGAGCAGATGAGCTCCACCGACATGACCAATGAGTTGATGACATCCACCATTATACATAGATACTCACGGGTCAGTGCCTCCAGCGAAGTAATAGATCACGGAGAACAGCATATAGGCGGCGGCGAAGTAAAGCGGCTGCATTATGTGCAGCAGTCGGCTGGGATGCGCGGAGCAGATGAGCTCCACCGACATGACCAATGAGTTGATGACATCCACCATTATACATAGATACTCACGGGTCAGTGCCTCCAGCGAAGTAATAGATCACGGAGAACAGCATATAGGCGGCGGCGAAGTAAAGCGGCTGCATTATGTGCAGCAGTCGGCTGGGATGCGCGGAGCAGATGAGCTCCACCGACATGACCAATGAGTTGATGACATCCACCATTATACATAGATACTCACGGGTCAGTGCCTCCAGCGAAGTAATAGATCACGGAGAACAGCATATAGGCGGCGGCGAAGTAAAGCGGCTGCATTATGTGCAGCAGTCGGCTGGGATGCGCGGAGCAGATGAGCTCCACCGACATGACCAATGAGTTGATGACATCCACCATTATACATAGATACTCACGGGTCAGTGCCTCCAGCGAAGTAATAGATCACGGAGAACAGCATATAGGCGGCGGCGAAGTAAAGCGGCTGCATTATGTGCAGCAGTCGGCTGGGATGCGCGGAGCAGATGAGCTCCACCGACATGACCAATGAGTTGATGACATCCACCATTATACATAGATACTCACGGGTCAGTGCCTCCAGCGAAGTAATAGATCACGGAGAACAGCATATAGGCGGCGGCGAAGTAAAGCGGCTGCATTATGTGCAGCAGTCGACTGGGATGCGCCGAGCAGATGAGCTCCACCGACATGACCAATGAGTTGATGCCGTGCACCATTACGTCGAGGATCGGGTTAGGGGCGTAGTTCACATGTACGCTGGTACCTGAAATGTTGAAATTTTTATTTCGTTAGGTTTGGGCAAAGAATAAATAATAGTGGTTTGGGTAGAACTACTCGTACTTTCATATATGAATTAATTACTTTATAGTACTTACATTAGAAAAAAAATAAGAATTCTGTGCGTATACGGAACGGCTCCTTTTCAGAATTATCTGCGTAGATTTGGGGCTTAGTATCACTTATAAACTGTTATGGCTTTGTTTCCTACTGTATTATGTATTATTATATTAGTAAAGGTTATTCACTCTAGAACCGGTCCCTTATCCCTATGTTTATGTCCCTTTCCCTATTTAGTTTTTCTGAACTTCATCGGCTTCTCATATGCTCATTCCCGAATCTCTACTCTATAAATTGACAGCTACCAGTGTCGTTAAAGCAAAAAAAAGGATCCTTACTGGTTTTCAAAACGCCCCAGTAGAACACCGTGATGAGGAAAGCCACAGGTATGGTTATATTGTACAGCACCCAGTACGTTTTCACGTACCAAGGCAGTCCGAAGGTAGCATCTGAAAATATAACGGAAATCTTTTAATAGGTGTGTTACTTAAGTACACTTTTTATGGAAGGTACAGCCATTTGGGAAAATCATGAGCATTCAAGTTAATGGCCTACAAAATGTTGCACCATTACCTTCAAATCATACTCATGTTTTTTAAATGGTACTTTGGTAAACCTACCTCGGTAAATTAACCTATTTTGCTATGTGGTACGTTAATATGACCATAATAATTATTTACTGTGTGATGTCATTTGGGTTTCTATAGTTCAATTATGCTCTCAAGTACTTTAAACAAACCTTGCCTCGAGCAAGTTTGGAGGCAGTAGATACTAGTAGATTTTAACATAAATGCGAGTCATCAAACTACATCTTGTGCCTACTTGAAGATAAGAAGGCAAAATTGCTACTTTGCAACATGATTAAATGATATCAAACATACGTGTGCTACGATGTTTTTCTTGATTGTAGATACACATGGATTTCCCAAAGATTGTTGTAAAAAGTAACGTAAAAACAACTCTACAAAAACTAGCAATTTGTGATGTGTGAGTCAAGGTAAGAAAATCAAATTTAAAGAAAAAAAATTGTTGTGAACAACATAATAGGATGAACCTTAATGATATAATGGGAGAACCAAAAACCATAGGGGCAAAGCCTGAACCGGCACGAGGTCGGAAGTCGACCGCGGCGGTGCGTGCTCCAAACACAGGTAAACAAGCCCTGCCCTTATAAAACCAATGATCCAAACGCTACACCACTTGCATACTTATTTATACTACTCTATGTAGGTTCCTAGTATGATAGAGTCTATTAACCTCTAAGCAAATAGCAATCCATGTAAACTTCGCTACTTACGTGATCAATGTCAAGGTTGGAGCATGAATGCAAACAGTGGTGCCAGCCATAAATTTTAATGTTTAAACTGTTTTACGTGCTGTTTGTTTTATTAATAAAGTTAGTTTAGGCTTTACAACTGGAGAGATACAACTTCTTATGTGAGAATTGATCACGTCAAAATATTATGCAAAGAAAGGAGACTCGAATGATGTCCAGGAATTATGAAATAAATTGTTGGCCTTCAACTTATCAGTAAGTAAACATTTGCAAAGATAAGACGATAAGAAAAAAGCGTACCAATAGGTCTTTTAAAGTAGACATATCCACAAACAGATGTTGAGAAAGCCATAGTTAAAACTATCAGCAATAAACCCCAGTTTGACAGGTAAATGAACCAAAACCCGAAACGAACGTCCGTTGTCAAGGGCAGGGTCACAGAAGCCAGCAGCACGCACGTCGAGAACAGGAAGAGGAAACTTCGAAGGAGCAGCAGCGGTAGCGATGACCGATTGGTTTGCCAACTGCTCACGTAGAAGTTAGAAGGCAAAGGATGCTCCAACAGACACATACGCCACACGAATTGTTTCTTGACACAGTTTACACACAGCATTGTTTATCACTAATCCGATCACACTCACTGAGCTATAGCCAAATACTGATTAGGTACTTGGAAGCACTTCCAGTTCTGCTCCTTTGTACATATTCGATTAGTTACCTACACGATCAATTTTTCTTATCAATATTATTTAAAGCTAGGTATTTCTGCGTTTTGTAAATCGTCTAGTCCTTTTTATCGTCGTCTGAAGACTGTGACGTGAATGGCTTGCAATCAGTCGAGCGTTAAAATTACTAGATCTATGACGAGACTCGATACTCAATTTGAACTTGTGCTTTACCTAACAAAGGCGTTTGATAAGTCATTGAACTAGTTTAGGAAAGTTTATAACCTGTATGTACAGTGGCGGAATGAAATTTTTAACAGTTTTCAAAGGAATTTCCATATTGTGAGCACATATTACCTTAACCAACTATCCTACTGCTGATTGCTGTATAAAAAATAACCATTATTGAATTGTTTTTTAACAAAGATCTAAATTGCCACCTTTGACAGTTTCTAATGAGTTTTTTACTAAGTTGGTCGATAGAACAGTATTCTTTTTGCACTGCACAATCAAAAATAGACCATTGACGAACGTTTTTATTCCACCACTGTACCTACTAAACATACACATTTATGTATACATACTAATGTGTGCGAATAGAGCCCGTCCTTCAGGGTTCTTGATTTGAAATAGAATTGACCTACATTACTATAACTATGATGAAACTTGAGAACATTATCTATGGTAAAAATTCTCAATGCTAGTGTTGCACGTGTAGATGCCGATCTACAATTTTCCCACAATACATTTCCTGTTCTTAATTGAATTCTAATCTTGTGTTATGTTCCGTTGTTTACCCATTGGAGGTAGCCCAATGCGAAGAAATATTTCAGTAAAAAAAAAATACCATTTTGAGTAATCCGGCATATCCCAGAACCAAAAATATTAAGACTTTTACATTTATAATCTTGCCGATGCAAGAGGAGGCCCCAAGTCCCAGCGATGGGAACATCATGGCGTATTACAATTTAATCAGTTTAAAGTAAGATCGTCACGATTTGCGTTAGCACCTAACAGTTTTGTGTGTAAAACGATGATATTTTACATCCTAGTTGTGAAGGTCGTATCCCAAAATATAGCACCTAAGCAATCAAAAGGTACTGGTACAGATCCTCACAGTCTTGATATCAGGTTATATGCGTCAGCTCGAAGGAATACACATGGTACATTTATAAATTCCGTGTAAGTATAATGCGGGCTATACCGTCCGTTATCGTACTTGGAGGCAGAAAAGTACGTTTTCCCAAGGGCTTCTTGCGCAGTCCACAGGATGCAATGTGAAACACCGATGTGCCGCATCAACTAACTGTCAAGGTGCTAATCAAGCCGCTGGTAAATTGTATCTTTTGTGCGTTTTAGTTCAGTTGTTGGGATACCGCGACATTCAAGCACATTCTTACGTCACATCTCTCATTTTCGCTTTTTGTAACTAAAGCCTTTAGTTCTAAATTCTTTAGTTGCTTGACTGCATTCGCAAACAATGTGTACAATGCTCTAAGAATGCTCGCTCATTCAGTCTAAATAGCGTGTATACGGATAATATACAATTCTACTTCTACAAAACAACAGACTTCGGCTCGCAGACTGCTTGCATAGAACAAGCAATCGCTGAGCAACGGTAGAGCAAGAATGATCCATTTCTTGCTCTGTGATTTTTACTCCCTCATTTATAGTTCCAAGCTGTAGCTGTGACAAATTGTGGAAAAATAGATGGTTAAGTTATCATGTGTCTGGTGAATATTTCGACTGAGAAAAATGACAAAATCTTAGTTTTTGCGGACATCTCTCCTGTCTTTATACAGCCTTCGATGCCACAGTAACTGAAGACGTTCAAGGTCATTATTTATTCCATTGTTGAATGCTATTGATATAAAATTTGGTGACAAA
Organism: Operophtera brumata; assembly: GCA_932527175.1. Classification (NCBI taxonomy): domain Eukaryota; kingdom Metazoa; phylum Arthropoda; class Insecta; order Lepidoptera; family Geometridae; genus Operophtera; species Operophtera brumata. The sequence continues at coordinate 29,487,378 of OW052226.1, read as the reverse complement.
TTTGGTAATCTAGGTTCTACACGTTTTTACTTTCGCGAGTTACATACAAAAATCAGCCATTATTTGCAATTCATCTAAGATTTTTCATTTGACATGATATTTACAGCACTATAAGCTCACATACCTTTATTTGGTATACATTTCAAGTTGTATATCAACCTTTAGCCGTTTCTGAGAAAAATGGCCTTAAAAGAAAGATAGACGGATAACAAATGGTTCCTATAAGCGTTCCGTTTTTGTCTGTTGAGGTACGGAGTCCTAAAATAAAAGTCTTACCTGCTTGTCTTCCGCACGGCTTCCTCATGGTGACTACAATGCCGAATGTAGATTCCACCACGATGAACAGCAGACCCCAATGAGTCATGTACAGGAAATACTTCTCTGTCGGGCCCCAGAAGAACGCCATTGACCAGAAAACGACCATCAAAGACCAGAGGAGAATCGGTAGCCGCCACCATAGTGGAGTGATTCCTTTTAAAATAAAAATAAGGTATATATTTGCCACAAATATTGACAAATTATTCCCATTTGTTGGCACACCAAATCGTCTGTGTAACCAAAATGTAAATATAAAAATCAAGTTTAACTTTTTTTGTAAACTAGTGTCCGCCTGCGACTTCGCTCGCGTTATACTGGGATAAAAAGTAGCATATATCTCAATCCAGGTATCTCTATCGATTTCGATGACATTTGGTGTGTACCAAATGTCATCGAAATCGGTTCAGCCGTTTCAGCGTAATGGGGAGCCACAGGCAAAACTAATCTCAGATGGCGCCACCATCGCTGATGCTTGTCATTTAGTGGTCTTTCTCATCAGAAGGGAAACGGTGTGTACCTTTATTTTTACACTGAAATGACAGAGGCATGTTTTATACCAGACTATTATTTAATGTTTATTTACTAAAATTATCCATTGATATTTGACACGTCTGACAGTTTTTTTTTTAACAATGATAGACCTATGTTTGGCTACGAAACAACACCAGCGATAATGCGCCACCTACCGTGATAAATAAGCAGTGTGTCTCCCCATTGAGTACCAAACATACAGACATCGTAACTTTGACGTTTATGATATTAGTAGAATGAATTAAACTACATTCGATTCAAATTAGAGTTTGATAATTTTCCTACTTTTCTCTAGATAATAGTCATCTATGGACTGGAATAGTGAGGAATAACATTATTTATGTATGTACCAAGTCACACTTTTTTTTTACTACTTGAATGACGTAACAAGCATATGGCCCACCTGATATTAAGCGGTAACCTCTGTCTATGAACAGTGTATTACCTCATAGGTAATGTCAATTGTGATAAGTACCAATAGTTCAACGCCGAAACAGATGAACCGATTTCGATGAAATTTGGTAGACATATACAGGTTATGACCTACATTAAGATATAAGCTACTATTTATCCCGGTAAAATGCAAGCAAGCTGAAGGCAGTTAATATGTAGTACAAAATAATGCAAAATAAATTATAGGTATATATTTTTGACTATTCTCTAAGGGCAAGCCAGACAGAAGAGCGTTTTCGTTTACCCTGCGTCCGCGACGTGTCCTCATCTTAAGTCTCTTCTGTCCAGCTTGCCTCTTTACTGGAAAGGTACACCTACCTTTGAAGGCACAAGTTATGAACGGACCCTGAGAGACGTCTGTGTCTCCTAGGATCCCTGTGACGCAGTGAGCGCCTTGCTTCAGGGACCACCGCGTCATCTTGTACACTTAATCTTCCGATCCCAGTAGAATAGCTTAACTAATACTTTGTCCTTATCATTATGCAACAATTAAGATGCAGGCTGCAACAAACAAAATTTACATTTTTAGGCATTTTATATGCGTTAACGGTTATATCAAGGTTGTTGCTATGTTTTGGATGAATGTTTTAAATAATGTTAAGTAATGGAATACGTTACGGCAAAGTCACAGTATAGAGATATCAACAGACTGAGGTGTTATGACAGTATTATGGCGCGGGTGTGTGACCTTGAGAGTTGACCTAGCTAGGGCATCTTCGTGCCCTTCATATGAGAATATTTAATTTGTGTATTCCGAGTTTTTGTGGCTGACGCGTCTGAGACTGACCTCCTGTTAATAGAGTACTTTAGTTGCTTAAATAAATTGCTATGTTTGAAATTGCGTAGGTCATCGAATGTAGGTTTAACTATAGATAAATAAAATAAGTACACAGAGCCTTTATTTTTGTTTTAAGAGTTACGTTTATAAACAACTAGCAGCGCCCCGCGGTGTTACATAGATCTCAACTAGCAGCGCCCCGCGGTGTTACATAGATCTCAACTAGCAGCGCCCCGCGGTGTTACATAGATCTCAACTAGCAGCGCCCCGCGGTGTTACATAGATCTCAACTAGCAGCGCCCCGCGGTGTTACATAGATCTCAACTAGCAGCGCCCCGCGGTGTTACATAGATCTCAACTAGCAGCGCCCCGCGGTGTTACATAGATCTCAACTAGCAGCGCCCCGCGGTGTTACATAGATCTCAACTAGCAGCGCCCCGCGGTGTTACATAGATCTCAACTAGCAGCGCCCCGCGGTGTTACATAGATCTCAACTAGCAGCGCCCCGCGGTGTTACATAGATCTCAACTAGCAGCGCCCCGCGGTGTTACATAGATCTCAACTAGCAGCGCCCCGCGGTGTTACATAGATCTCAACTAGCAGCGCCCCGCGGTGTTACATAGATCTCAACTAGCAGTGCCCCGCGGTGTTACATAGATCTCAACTAGCAGCGCCCCGCGGTGTTACATAGATCTCAACTAGCAGCGCCCCGCGGTGTTACATAGATCTCAACTAGCAGCGCCCCGCGGTGTTACATAGATCTCAACTAGCAGCGCCCCGCGGTGTTACATAGATCTCAACCCCGTGGAAATATCGGGATAAAATGCCTATGTGTTATTCCGGGAGTCAAGCTATCTCCATTCCAAATTTCATCCAAATCCGTCGAGCCGTTTCAGCGTACAGAAGTAACAAACACACGCACATACTCAGACACTCACAAACAATATACTAGGAAGTAAGTAGGATATATAAGATATATTAATATATAAATAAATAAATAAAAATAAATAAATAATACTGGACAGTTCACACAACATTATCTAGCCCCAAGCTAAGCAGAGCTTGTGTTATGGGTACTAGATAACTGATATACTTAATACAATATATTACATAGATAGATATTTTTTATTATATATAGAAAATACCCAGAACACCCTGAACAAATATCTGCGATCGCACAAATATTTGTTCCGACGCGGGAATCGAACCCGCAACCTCCTGCGTCGCAGGCCAAGCTTCGCCCGCCGCGCCACAGAGGTCGTCAAAAAAAATTGAAAAAGAAAATTGAAATTTACATACGATTCATTTTACGTAATTCATTTCCAAATGAAAATATATTTATTTACTGATATCATCATCGCCAGCTATACGTCCACTGCTGGACGAGGACTCCCCCATAGAATAATTGTATTCTATAATCACCACGCTTTGCAGGCGGATTGGTGATCGTAGTTTGGTGCTATATGTATAGCTACTTACACATTGTACATTGTGCATTTATATGTAAGCATATTAATACTTATACATTAGCAGAAAGAGTCTTGTTATTACTAATGGTAATAGATACCTACTACTTAAATAGATCATGGAGTTTTACATTGTTTAGAACATTTTTTTTGTAGGTATTGTTTTTTTGTTTGGATTTTTAGGTTGTATTTACTTATGTAAGTTGCAAAGTTGGTATGTTTGTCACCTCTTTTACTTTTAATTCATGTTCCTATGTGCTCTGTTAATGTGTTATCTATACCTAATGGAAACCTATTGAATTAAACTAAAATTACCTTTATTCGTGTAGCATAAACTAGTTGCGAAATTAATGAAGTTCTGAATTGTCTAATTGCATGATAACAAGTAATTTATCTATTTTTTACTTACTTATAGCACTGTGTCAATGACAACATAAACGCCAAGGAGGAGGTCAGAGGTATCTACTTTTGAAGGTTTTGTCTTGGCTCTGAGGCTCTGCCGAACAAACGTACACACAAGTCTAATTATCGCTAGACGTTTAAAAGCCCTAACTTCTACCTAGAGAGGATTTTTGAGTTTTAGGTTCCTTTTTAGAAACTATAAAGGCTAAGGTCCTGCAAACACGAGACAATACAAAATAGAGTAGCACCTTATATTCCTCGTCGATTAACATATGATTTTCCCTTCGTAAAGCAAATTCATACATACATAGACACACGCCTTTTTGCCCGAAAGGGTAGGCAGAGCCTCATATGGGCTTTTCACCGTGGGTTGCACCATCGTGGAAAATAGACGTGACGAGTTGTGAGCTCATCGCCGCCATTGATTCCTACGACTGACTCTGCTAACGCTTTCTTCCAGTAATGACACATTCCTCAAATAAGCTAGCAGCCAGGACAAATCTTATACTAACGAATCATTCTAACATGTCCGAGTAATCCCTTAGTCGGCTTTTACGACATCCACAGGAGGAGATGGAGGTTCTATTCTTAGGCCGGACACACCACTACGTGCTATAATGATTTATAGCTAAGTACCCATACATTAGGAAGGCTACAAGCTTCAACTCAAACTTCTACAAAGAGGTCCCTCGAATGGGCAGGGTTCGGAATACTACGCTATACTATCTGTGACGTGAATATAATATTAGTGAATATACTAATATTATATTCACGTCACAGATACCGCAGAGCTTCTAGACGAAAGCTTATAGTCGTGTTGGCAGTGATGACTTACGGCTCTGCAACATGATCGCTAACTAGTGGCCTGACACAAGTGCAGGCTATGGAGAGAACTGTGCTTGGAGTTTCAAGTGATATAATACGAAATGAGGAGATCCGTGGATGAATCAAGATCACCGACATAGCTCGCAGAATTAGCAAGTTAAAGTGGCTTGGACGGGATATGCTCCCAGAACTGTTTTCTTTTTTACATTTATAGACCTTTGTTTGACCACGATCTCACCTGTTGGTAACTGACAAGCGTTGGGAACTTCGAGAGTTAAAAAATGTTGTCAATATAATCAAAGGTTGGGAATTAAGGTTCTCAAGTGGCGACCACAAACCAGACGACGCAATGTCGAAAGGTATGATAGACCAAAGATATTTCAAAGGTCGCAGGAAGTTGGTGGATGGAGGCAGCTCGGCACTGTTCGTCATGGCATTCCATGGATGAGGCCTATGTCCTTATATGACTTTGATGATGATTCATTCATTTTTATTTAATCTGGGTCTCTTTAAGGCTAGAGTGAACAGGTGCCTTCTAGACCTTTGTGCTCCATCTTTGGCCACTTCGTCACTTACCAACAGGTGGGATCGTGGTCAAACAAAGATCTATCAATGTAAAAAAAAACCTGACCTCAGCTGCAGTTTCTTATGCTTCGCTTTTCAACCCATTTAGGTATTTATATTGGTTCAACCATCGATATAATATACGTAGTATATTATATCGATGGGTTCAACCCACTTTATTTTTTATTCTTGTTTCAACCCAACCCTAAAATATGAGTCGCAGTGTATTTGCAGTGTATTAAAACTATAATCATCATTATCTTGTACAATTGTAAAGATGTACGTGAATGGTTTTTAGTTCAACTATCTCAAGGGTGTAGAAAACGAGGAAAATGTGTTGCTATTATCGTGACCTTAGGATGTAGTTATATCGATTCGTGCTATGAACCAAAGGATACGACTATTGTTGGAGTTTCTCAACTGCCGGGCCGCGTGTAGCCCGACTCTGTACATGAGCCGCCAGGTGCTGAATAAGTCTTCCTCCTGCGAACACTCAGTTGTGGAATGATCCCTGCTGAGGTTTTCTGAGGTTTTGTTTTCCAGTCTACTATTATCCATCGAGGTGTTCCGTTGTCCACCTTCCGTCTCCATTATCAGATCGGGGGGGGGGGTTCACCGGGTGCTACCCGTGCGAAGCCGGGGCGAGTCGCTAGTAAAAAATAAAGTGACCAACAACAAACTAATACAATGTGCGGTCTTATCGCTTAAAAGAACCCGAAATAGCTGAATATGTCACTACGGTAAAACCCAAACGATTACTTTATTATATTTTCTATTGACATTGTGTTTATTTTTGTATTGTGAATAATCTACCAATAATTTAGACTTTTAATAATTCATTTGTGATTTTTTGTTATTTTCCCCGAATGTAACGAGTATAAATAGCTATAGGGATACAATTTTGCACGCGTTTAGGGGGAAACACGGTTTGTTTATATATGTATATTATATTCTCCAAACAATTTTCAAGATCGTATTCCCCTGTTTTCGCCTCCAAAACTGAGCCCTCTGACATTTTTTATTTTTTATGACTTTTTCTTGCCTTTGTGTTTTCATTCAATTGCTTATGTATTTATTATTATTTTTTAATGTTATTTAATTAATGTATGGAAAAATAAAACATAGGAGTATGGCAGTAGTAGATATCGATTGTATGCTAAAACATATTTGCTCTGGTGTCATTATCCAGGGTGGAAATAGGGGAATTAGTTTGTATCGAATGAATAGGCATTCCTGTTCATTCCATACAAACTAAGAGGGCACTACGCCAACACCAGGCAGAAATCTTCATACAAAAAAAACGCCTCGCGCCGCTTGAAAAAGCGGTTTTTATTGAATATCTCGTAAAATAAAGATCATTTTAAAGACCCCTAGAGTTAACCCTCGGCTTTGTTCTATTGACTTTGTTTCTCAGTTTTTTTACCCAATACCAAAAAATTAAACAAAAAAAAAATGACAAAAAATAGACCTAACTTTGGGTTTTTTTTCTGGTGGGCACTGGCTGCGTCAACCCCAGACAGAAATCTTCATATAAAAAAGGGTGTGCGACTGGAGTTTTCGTATTCCAGTGTAGTTCAGTACCTACCTATAACATAATATAATAAATAATAATAATAATAAATAATGCTGGACAGTTTACACAACATTATTATCTAGCCCCAAGCTAAGCAGAGCTTGTGTTATGGGTACTAGATAACTGATATACTTAATACAATATATAACATAGATAGATATTTTTTATTATACATAGAAAATACCCAGAACACCCTGAACAAATACCTGCATATCGCACAAATATTTGTTCCGAGGCGGGAATCGAACCCGCAACCTCCGGCGTCGCAGGCAAACGTTCGTCCGCCCCGCCACAGAGGTCGTACATGCGCTAACAGGTATGTTGTGCACAGGAAAAACTAAAATAAAACACCTCGCGTCGCTCAAAAAAGCCATTAAATATCTCGTAAACTATAGAACATTTTAGAAACCATTACAGCGAGCCTTCAGTTTTATTGCATTAACTTTATTTATCTAATTTTTGACCCAATAATATATGCACTATATTGAGAATCAATCGAATCTAGTCAAATGACCAATGCCAATAAAATGCCAATGCCAATGCCAACTAACAAATAGCAAATGGTAACTTTGTTTTTTTTTTCTATCGAGAAAACATGTCCTATCGTGTTTTTAACCCCCGATGCAAAAACGACGGGGTGTTATAAGTTTGACGTGTCTGTGTGTGTGTGTGTATGTGTGTGTGTGTGTGTGTGTGTGTGTGTGTGTGTGTCTGTCTGGCTGTGGCTTCGTAGCTCCCGAACAGATGAACCTATTTAGTTTTTTTTGTTTGAAAGGTGAATTTGTCGTGAGTTTTCTTAGTTATGTTTGATCAAAATCGGTTAAACCATTACATTGCGTTGAGGTTTTTTTAATTTTTACAAAGTTAATTACTTTTTGGTACAGTGATCCCTCGGAATTATAATGCATATTTCCCGTGCATATTTTTATCTGAATATTGTACTTGATGTACTCAGTTAAAAATTAAATCATCGATTTTATTTTTGTGGCCTGGATCAGCCTTAATCGCTACACATACCTACACACCTAGCTGTCTGCTAGGCTCATGTGAAAAGAGCTCCCGATCTACCATAGTACCAATATTTTAGGTACCTACTTAGGATGTTTATTAGTCTGTTTGTTTGTCTCAATCACGACGTAACGAACGGCTGAATCGTTTTTGATGGGCACAGAGATGCATAGTTTGCGATCTGGGGGCCAAAGACTTTAATTTTGAACGACATTAACATAAAAATAATATTGGGGCTTTTTTCTGGAAAACAAGATACCCGATCGATATTTCACTATTTTTTGATACCGTTTTAACCAAAAGTCGAAACGCCTATTCTCTTGTTAAACGACCATTTTTATTTAATAAAAGCATCTTTTGCAGTTTTTTGAGTATAAGTAGCTTCAACGGTTCAATCGCTTAAAAATAGAGCGATATCATGATTTACATCAGCTGAACCAAATCTACACGTTCCGTTTGAACGGTTGAACCGTTCATAAATACGATTGGGCCCTTGTATTGTCACCCAGACTACTTTTTATACCGCCACCGCGCGAGCGAAGCCGCGAGCTAATACTAGTAAATTAATAAACAATATTCATACAATGGTGAGTTTTTAAACAAAATTCATACAATGGCGAGTTTTTAAACAAAATTCAAACAATGGTTTCGCTATCAAATCAATGATAATTCATTCCCTCTGCGCCATTAGTGACCTGATAAGAGGATAAGACCATTTTTAGGGTTCCGTACCCAAAGGGTAAAACGGGACCCTATTACTAAGGCTCGCCTGTCCATCTGTCTGTCTGCCTGTCTGTCTGTCTGTCTGTCCGTCCATCTGTCACCAGGCTGTATCTAATGAACCGTGATAGTTACACAGTTGAAATTTTCACAGATGATATATTTCTGTTGCAGCTATAACATCAATTACTAAAAAACAGAATGAAATAAATATTTAAGGGGGCTCCCATACAACAAACGTGATTACTCCAAATGTAGGTTAAGCGATGCTCTGCGGGGTCAGTTTTAGGATAGATGACCACTTTTTGCGAGCAATTTTTTTTTTTTTACAAACTTGTTTTTATTTGCCGTTGTTGTAGTTAATGGTACGGAACCCTTCGTGCGCGAGTGCGACTCGCACCTGACCAGTTTTTAATATCAAATTGTGTTTTGAAGTAGATAAACGGCAAGCACAATTCTTTATATTGATTTGAGGTAAAAAATTACAGCACATAAATTGCATTACGAAAGCTCCTAATATTGGTAAGTTGAACGTAGGGCTCTTTTGAAATACACGCAATTATATGCGTGGTTTGGGACGGATGGCACAACAATCACGACTAACTTTTGTAATTTTAGCTCCACTATCTCTGCAACAATGTATATGACGTTGCGTGTGATTTATTGAACGAGCGAAGCGAAGTTCCCTGTTTTTACTGGAGGGGTCAGCGTGCTGCATGTATGTCTTATGGAACTTTGTTCGACGATCATTTTCAGTTAAAGGACAGCGGCAATCGTTTTTTTTTTATACAACTTTAGATGACAGGACAAGCAGATGTTAAGCGGTACCGTCTGCCTATGAACAGTGCATTATCACATAGGTCACGTCCACCAAGTACGCGCCCTATGTGGCATTGCACTGCGCCCGTCACCCTGAGACATAAAGATGGAAAGTCTCCTGTGCCTGTAATTTCACCGGCACCGTATGGGTGCCTTCAAACCGGAACACAGTAATGCGAGCACTACTGCTTTGCGGCAGAAATAAGTATGGTGGTAGTACTTCCCCGGACGAACTCTTTAACAAAAAAGCTCTACTACTACTATGCCACTACTATAGTACTACTATACTATCTATGCCAACATCATCATCGTCATCAGCCTTCAGACGTCCACAGCTAGACGAGGCCGCCCCCATAAAATACAATGGAAGGGTCACCCACCACGCTCGGCAGGCGGGTTGGTGATTACAGTATGTTGAATACTCAGGTGGATGTTGCACATCCCCTTTTGTAATCTCTTAGTCGGCTTTTACGATATCCACGGGAGGAGACGGAGGGGTCTATTCGACATACCACGGCATATCTATGTATCTATAGCTATGGTTCATGTTGGTATTTATTCCATTTGGCTCCTCAATAGCTAATACGCTATTTATAGACGAGTAAATTCGCGTGCGTGATAGACTCGATTGTTAACTGTAATTATGCGCGGTAATTGAACCCTGCTGCTTTTAGATGTTTTCTATTACACTGAAGTAGGTCGGTCAATTCAAATTAAAAAGTACTTTATTCGTTGAAATCACAAGGATCATTTTGTATCGATAAACTAAAATTACTCCAATTCCAACGCGACTAAACCTAGAAGAATCAGGGCAACAGAAAAGCCTCGGCCTGATTTGATGAGTCTAGTAAATCTCTTCCAATCATCAATCATAATAAATCGAGAACAAGGAGAAGCTGATTCATAGAGATAGAGAATTTTATAAACCTAAGGTAGTCAAAAGTAAAGAATATTTTTCTGATGAGACATTTTTGTGAAATAAATGTTTATCAATACAAGCTTTTACAAAACTAGTGATCAGAACCGTGTGCTGATTAAAATGAGCCTAAACACTGCAGTCTACTGTTATCCTTCGAGGAGTTCCGTTGTCCACCTTCTACATCATCAGATCAGCTGTCACACTGTGTATTGTATTGTTATCGGAACTAGACCGGTTTGTAACATTTCAGGCTAGTTAAGGTGGAAGCTCACACTTGCGGCGCGAAATTCAAATTTTTTGTTTTTTTTTTGCCCATTACAGCTCATCAACACTTCTTCAGATAGCGAAAGTTGAGTTCGCGAGAACTAGGAAACTTAACACACATGTTTTAATTGATAGTATCTCATAAATATCATCAGTTTAGCTATGATGCCCCTAAACACATTTTTACAGTGTTTTTTTTTTGTTTAGGGGTATCGTAGCTAAACTGATGATATTTATGAGATACTATAAATTAATACGTGTGTACTACTATAAATTAGATACTATAAATTGTACGTGGTCTCCTAGTTCTCGCGAACTCAACTTTTGCTTTCTGAAGAAGTGTTGATGAGCTGTAATGGGCAAAAAACACCAAAAAATAATAATTTAGCGCCACAAGCGCCACCTTAAATAATAGCTTATAAAAAACATACACATGTGCTCGTCCATTTAAGTTTTTATTGACTTTTTATTCGTCTGTAATTTTGGATTGGTTAGCCAGCCAAATCTTTGATGAAACGGTTGCTAGGAAATGACGCAGGAAATTACGTTTCCAACGAAAAATGTAGAGCTTGAACACACTGAGCCCATTTTTTGGCTTTGGCTGGATATGTATATAAAATATCAAAGTGATGATATAAAGTGATAACTAAACTCATATGCTGTTTGAAGGAATCTTATTATAATTACAAGCTTTATATTAACTTGCAATGCATGTCCGGGTGGAATATGTTTGTCCGGGTGGAATCTTGCAACCGAATTTTAAAGCAGTTATCCTCAACCGATTGAGCTGAAATTTGGCATACCTGTCAAGTTCCGATGACTATACAATATGATGGTGACAGCGAGCTGATCTGATGATGGAGACGGAAGGGGGACAACGGAACTCCTCGATGGATAGTAGACTGGCCGTGTTTAGGCTCATTTTGATCAGCACACCGTTACGATCACTAATTTTATAAAAGTTTGTATTGAAAAATATATTTTTCACCAAATACTTATTATAAGTCGTATTAGTATCAGTATCTTCTAGTACAAGAATATGATTGGGTCGAGGTTATCCTCTTCGGAAAGTAGTTCCATTTGATGGACTTTTGCATTACTTGGCGACCTAGTCCTGGCTAGACTATCTAATAGGTACCTTTATACCTTGCTTGTCTAGTAACTAGAGGTCTAGCTAGATCATGTTCAATTTCCGTCGTTGAGTCAATCATGTTTCCGTACCTCGAAAGATAGCAACGGAACTATTATGGGATTACTCTCGTATCTGTCTGTCCGTCAGTCACAACCTCTTTTATCCGAAACTACTGAACAAAAAATGTTGAAATTTGGTACTTATACAGAATTAGGTGACCCAACCACTTACGTGTTGCGTAAATATACGAATTCAGATTTCGGGGTATAATTTCAGAGGGAACCTAGTTGACTTTTCGACCCCGTTGGTTCGAATGCAAACCACCTAGTATGTTCCTACGGCTCACGCCCTAAATTTGCACTCAGAAACCAGAAATAGTTTTTTTTCTTCATATTGTTTTCCTAAATTCTTCTAATAGTTCTTTCTGTCAGCGCGCTGTATCTCATGAACAGTAACAGGTAGACAGTTGAAATTTTCAGTGTGTATTTCTATTGCCGCAATAACAAATCACAAAAAATAAATAAATCTTGTACGATGGTACGGAACCTTTCGTGTGCGAGGCTGAATCGCACTTGCCTGGTTTTTATTTTAAAGTTTTATTAAAAACTTAGGCTGCTCAAAATTAATAGGAATTTAAGTACGATTTCAACTCTTTTATTTTGGTGTTACCCCCCGGAAAAGACGGGAATAGATCATCCAAATAAGTAACTTTAAGCTTACCTTCAATTCCAACATACACTGATCACAGTGATCACTGTATTTCGATATCTTGTAAAACCGTTTTAAATAATTAAGAAATATGAAAATTATCCTCTATTTTTACGTAGTGGAAAAGCGCGCGAGTTTGCGCGCGAGCGTGGCGCGACTGATTTCCCGCGCGGATGCTGCGCATGCGCGCTGTGCACAACCGCGCTCAAGGCAAAGATCCAACTTATTTACGTTATTACTATTATTATATACTGTGATCTAACTTCTTACGCGAAAATCGTCGATGACAACTTTTTGTTATTTATTTACCTCGCGTCGGAGTGCACAGCAGAGCGCGAAAACACGCGCTAACGACTGAATTCGTATTAAGTACACAGGTAAACATTTTGCTTATGAGGCTCCCAAATGTGAAGGGCGTACTGTATAATAGTATGTATGAACATTACGTTTAGTTAAGCTACGACAAGTTAAGGAAAACCTGTGAATATATCTTTTTAAAATCAAGCAGAGTCTCTGGCACTGCCGTAAAGTCGCATGCCTTTCGATCTTCTATAGCAGGGGTTCCCAAACTTATTTTGTCTACTGCCCACTTTGAGAATAAATTATTATTTAGCGCCCTCTTTATTATATTTAAGCGCCCCCAATTTTTTCACCTACTTAAAAACCACTACTATAACTTCAAATTAAATTAATTATTGTGAGTTAAAAACTTGTTAAAACATGATTGCCCGCGGTCTATTATCTTCGAAAATGAGCTATCTAGGAATACTAATAACAATTAAAATGCGAAAGTGTGTCTGATTTAACGCCCCCATTTTTTTCCTGGGTCTCTAACCGCCCCCCTTTAGGCCTGCAGCGCCCACAAGAGGGCGTTATCGCCCACTTTGGGAACCCCTGTTCTATAGGTTACATTTCGGGGAATGCTCCCAGGAACTTCAAGATCTGATCCCACCATCTCCTTTTCATCATAGGACGAGCAAATGCACGGCTCGCTACCATCCTTACCTCATTAGTATTAATTCGTACTAAACGTTTCAGTTCTACATTTATAATGCACACTGCTAAAGAGTGGAATACACTACCGTCGTCATGTCTTTTCTGAAAACTATAATCTGGGTCTCTTCAGGGCTAGAGTGAATAGGAGCCTTCTAGACCTTTGCGCTCCATCTTCGGCCACATCGTCTCTTACCAACAGGTTTTTTTTATACTACTTAGAACGATGGATCAAGCAGATGGACTACCTGATGTTAAGCGGTACCCTCTGCCTGAAGGTGAGATCGTGGTCAAACAAAGGTCCACCAAAGTCTAAAAATAAATAAAAAAAGAAGGTTTTATGAAATTAGTGATCAGAACCGTGTGTTGATCACGACCAGACCAGTCTACTATTATCCATCGAGGAGTTACGTTCTCCACCTTCCGTCTTATCATCAAATCAGCTCGCTTCCACCATAATATTGTATTGTCACCAAAACTAAAGATATGCAAAATTTCATCAAAAGATTTGTTGCAAGATTTGTTCCAAATATAAGTTAAAGTATAAGTATGAGTATATATCATAGTGTGTATATAGTTAACTTCCAAGTATAATATCAGTTAAGTTCAGTTAAGTTAAATAAAAGCTTGTTCTGATCTAGTGTCGATGACATAAATGTCACAAGGTTACTCGACTGACAATACAACACGGAACGTGTTTATATCGAAATGTGACCGAAACTTGAACGCATCAAATTCAAATTTAAAAGAAGATTTTCCAAAAACTTTGGCTAGTTATCTAGATAGATAGATAGATAGAGAATTCTTTATTGCACAGTACAAAAAAGCAGTACATAGGCGAACTTAATGCTAATTAGCATTTTCTTCCAGCTAACCTTTGTGTAATGTAGAGTGGGTGGTATAATGCGCGTCATGTAAAAATAAGGCTGGCGGTCATACTTCTTCATACGTTCCAGCGTTCTTTTTATATGACGCGTACTATAGTGCTATTCAAAATAATTATAGGTTGGGATTAAATGATTAAGATAATGAATATAAATTAATAATCTAGCTAGAACAAAGGAGAATTTAAACCTATAGACGCGATTCTCACACTTTTTCCAATTATATATAAAACTATTCTACTCTAATCTACTTGAATAGGTATCTGGTTAAAATAATTATGAGACTTTAAGAGCGAAGATATTTTATGGATAACTGATATACCTAAATACATTACATAGATAGTTTTTTTATATACATAGAAAATACCCAGAACACCCTGAACAATTATCTGCAGATCGTACAAATATTTGTTCCGAGGCGGGAATCGAACCCACAACCTCCTGCGTCGCAGGCGAACCTTCGTCCGCCGCGCCACAGAGGTCGTCAAGGATAATTATTAAGAAATTTATTTCTCATAAGAAATACATTTCTGAATTAAATGTTACTAAATGTTAATGTAACAGAAGTTATTAGTTTTTATACTGTTTGCATTCCTATGAAAATAAAAAAATAAAAAATAAGTAATAAGCTTAGTGGAATCAGCATGCTGGCTTGTATTCGTTATCAGTTATTTTTAAATCTCTTGACAACACGACACTAGCAATCTAAATGTATTTGGACCTTATACCCTTATGTACGGAACCGTCTCCACGCCAGTTCGACTCGTACTTTACCGGTTTCTCAACAGTCCTCGTAATAATGTTATATAGACGATTTGTTTAACTTTTTCAATGATTTTATTTTTAACTGTCTAATGTCTTTAGTTTTTGCAGAAAACAACTAAAAATTATGATTACGAACTTACCTTGAGTATAAAATTTTCTGGTAATTGTTTTTTGTCGACATTTCCAAAGCGATGGATCTTGGCATTGACCAACTAACAAAAAACTCTTAGCGTGGTACTATGACATAAGTTAGAACTATCTTTGGCATTGACCAACTAACAAAAAACTCTTAGCGTGGTACTATAACATAAGTTAGAACTGCCAACTAACAAAAAACTCTTAGCGTTGGCATTGTTACATAGTGTTTTGTCTTTTGCATTGACAAGCAGTTTCAAATTCGATCGAAAGAACCTAAACACGGCGTAACTACTCGAAAGATATTCCGCGATTATAAGTAGTAACATAACACTACTAGTAGCACATACTGCCACATACGTAGTAACAACTTAACAACTAAAACAACGTAACGTAACAACGTTAACGTTAACGTTAACGTTAACGTGCAACTTAAGTAGTAACTTGTTATAGAAAATGCTATTAACCATACAAAATAAATGACAGATTAACTAAATTAATTGATCTGATTATATGGGAATCGCTTTTATATGTAATGTTTAACAACATTGTGAACGTTATTTAAAAGAAAATAGTTACATACCAAATTAAGCGCACCATAGTACCCTCACTGCTGGGTGACACCAGTTTCACTGCTAGGTGACACCAGTGTCACTGCTGGGTGACACCAGTGTCACTGCTGGGTGACACCAGTTTCACTGCTAGGTGACACTAGTATAACGGCTGGGCGACACCAGTGTCACGGCTGGGCGACACTAGTGTAACGGCTGTGCGACACTAGTGTAACGGCTGGCGACACTAGTGTCACGGCTGGGCGACATCAATGTAACGGCTGGGCGACACTAGTGTCACGGCTGGGCGACACCAGTTTCACTGCTAGGTGACACCAGTGTCACGGCTGGGCGACACCAATTTCACTTCTAGGTTACACCAGTATTACGGCTGGGTGACACCAGTGTCACGGCTGGGCGACACCAGTGTTACGGCTGGGTGACACCAATTTCACTTCTAGGTGACACCAGTATCACGGCTGGGTGACACCAGTGTCACGGCTGGGCGACACCAGTGTTACGGCTGGGTGACACCAGTGTCACGGCTGGGCGACACCAGTGTCACGGCTGGGCAACACCAGTGTCACTCTTGGGTGATGTCATTCACCTCGATCCTGTGTTAGTCTCTTGCAGATAAGCAGGTAAATAAGACAACGTTACATGTTTACGTATTCCTTTATTAAATAATATAATTGCCATGGTAACGGCTAGGAACAACTCATTATTGATAACATTTTATTCTAAAAAATTAACTAATATCACTTATTATAGCTATTTATTACATGCTAAAATAAATGCTGAAAATATCTTACATGTGATTCAATATTATTTAATATACAATAACGGTAATGCACTGTTCATAGGCAGATGTTACCGCTTAACATCAGGTGGGCCATCTGCTTGTTCCGTCATTCAAGAAGTATAAAAAAAAAAAAAAACACAGATGCCCAAGATGTATAATATGCTCAATTTTATTGCATAACAGTTTTAGTATATAGGATGTATATTGTGTAATTGTCACTGTGTTTATTAAATACCTTTGGACGTGTTTATTTTGGTCGAAGCATTTCATACTAGTAATTCGTCATTATACTAATAACATACGTGAACAGAGAACTCATGAAATCGACTGAATTATATATTCAACAGCATACGTTGACAAACGTCCATACAAACGTTAGCGTAATGCGAAAGCATTTACAAAATATGGGGATGATGAGATCGACTAACGCACCGTCATGGTCAACACCATTCGAACAGTTTCAGAGTGTAATACGCTTGCGATCGGATGGTCTTTTATCTATTGGTATGAGTTAGTATAAGCTAAATAGATTTTCTGGAAAAGTGATTGAGAACTGGAAAAACAATATTTCAAATTTTTATTTCATGAACAGTAATTACAGTAATGAGTTTCAGTAGGATTCTCTTTTAAAGATTTTAAAATATTTTTACACTCGGAAATAAATAAATATTATTAATAATAGTGGAATAAATGATAGAATACACACAAATTATCACAATATCAATATTGCTTAAAGTGTAATTAAAATATTGATTCGTTAACTAAAGATAAATTAAAACTCACACCTGCGTATTAAATACGGAATATAGTACATTATGGTACGAGTGTGTAATGTTGGTGATTACCGCTGAGGCGCCATTGAGACCCGAGCCGTTAGGTGAGGGTCTTAAGAGAGCCGAGGACGGTAATCATCAAAACACACGTGTATCATACGACGTTTTTCAACACACTTGTGAAGAAAAATATTTAAAAAAACAGAAATACACACTCTGTGTAAATGTTCAACTGTCTCTATAACTCACCTGTGAATAATAGCAATGAAAAAGTCACAGTTTCATTACAGGTGTCATTATGTGCCTAATTGCGGTGAAATTAGACCCACTTTATGAGCAAGTGTGTTGAAAATTATTTTATCTACACTCAAATCAAAAAATTCGAATTACGAATTCAAAGACGGTTCTATACAGACGCACTTTATAGACGCATATACATAAAATTAAGAATAAAACTCATTATTGTACCGCTATCTTTTTTTTATTAATTCATTAAAATAGTCTATGGTTATAGCCTGAATATGAAAAAAAGGCGCACGCATGCGCAGTTCGAACTGTGAAAAAATGGCGCACGCATGCGTAGTTTGAACTTAATTTCCCGCGCTTCCCATATTACTATAGCAAATAAATTACTTCCTTGTAACCTACCTACTTTGTTTAATTTCAATGTTTCCTATGAGTGATGATAAAGTAGTGTATGAAACTGCATATAACTTAGGTATTAAAACACCCCTTCTTATATGACAGTTGCATAAACTACTATTATACATTTATTAACGATTGAAATGGTCTCGTGAGGCAGTGTCGTGCAACATTAAATTACCTACTAAGGTTTTTAAGAGATTATTTTTATATTGGTAAGGATTTTTTGTAGCTTTTGCCACTCGATTATGCCATAACATTAATTATTAGAGTATAATATTACGTGAGAGCGTCCCGGTTACACGAGCAAAAGCAGCCGCTGATGGCGTTCATACTCTCCAACACAGTAAAAATGACAAATACAACAGTTTTTTGAATCTGATTCTGGAGAGAAAACTACTTGTGTTGTAACATTGCAAAAATAATTAGGCGCTTTGTGTAAATAATGAATGCTGCACATTTAGTATTTACGCAGAGCGCCTATTAATTTTCACATCAGTTTTGAGATTCACACGTCTTAGAATCTAGAATAACTTTTTCTTTAAAGTAAGCAGTCAATAAAAAAATATCTATACTTTTGCATAGTCTTTTGTGGTGTAGTGTGTGCCCTGTGTAGTGTAGTCGTGGTGTGTCTGGCCTAAGAATATACCCCTCCGTCTCCTCCCGTGGATATCGTTAAAGCCAACTAAGGGATTACCCGGACTTGCTGATAAGATTCGTTAGTATAAGATTTGTCCTGGCTGCTAGTTTATTATGGAGTGTTAACTGGAAGAAAGCGTTAGCAAAGTCAGTCGTGGGAAGCAATGGCGGCGATGAGCTCACCACTTGTTACGTCTATATTCCTCGATGGTATTTTTTTTTTTTTTTTATGCTACTGTTATGGCGGAGCAAGCAGATGGCCCACCTGATGTTAAGCGGTAACCTCTGCCTATGAACAGTGCATTACCTCATAGGTCACGTCCACCTAGGACGCGCCCTATGTGGCATTGCACTGCGCCCGCCACCCTGAGACATAAAGATGAAAAGTCTCATGTGCCTGTAATTTCACCGGCACCCTTACCCTTCAAACCGGAACACAGCAATGCGAGCACTACTGCTTTGCGGCAGAAATAGGTACGGTGGTAGTACTTCCCCGGACGAACTCTTTCACAAAAAAGCTCTACTACTACTAAATGTGCAACCCACTGTGAAAAGAGGCCCATTGAGGCTCTGCTTACCCCTTCGGGGAATAAGGCGTGTGTCTATGTATGGATGTAAAATATGACAAAGTATTTTTTTTAGGTTGTTGAGCTTGTGTTGCGGGTACTGTGGTGTGTCCGGCGTAAGAATATTCCCCTCCGTCTCCTCTCGTGGATGTCGTAAAGCCAGCCTAAGGGATTTTACACTAGGTGTGGGCAGCATCATCCACCTGAGTACTCAACACCAATGCAATCTTCAGTCAGCTGGCCAAGCGTTGTTGAATATGGCATGGCCATTGGCAACCCATTGCATTCAATAGGGAGACATCTAAACGATACTTGTGATTAGGTACCTATTGATACGCATATAATGCAAGTCTTAAGCTTTGGCTTAAGAAAAGGCACGAAATTCATTTTTTTTCGTGTTTTTGCTCATCACAGCTCATCTACACTTCTTCAGATAGTGAAAACTAATTTACCGGTAAATTATGACCTAACACACAAGTTTTAATTTATAGTATCACATAAATATCATTAGTTTGGCTAAGAATGTGCTTGAAACAAAAATACACTGTAAAAAACAATGAAGCACAACTAATGAAATTAATGTGATACTATAAATTAAAACCTGTGGTCATATATTTGACAGCAAATCAGTTTTCGCTATCTGAAGAAGTGTTGATGAGATGTGATGAGCAAAAAAACAAGAAAAATATTTGGAAAAATATTTGCAGATCATACAAACATTTGTCTCGCAGTGGAAATCAAACCCTCAACCTCTCGCATCTCACCCGGCTATTCGCCCGGCGCGCTACAAAGGTCGTCAGAGTAACTAACTACTGTGAGTACCAAAGTGAGTACCTACTAATTCGCATATTTTACGTGCTAACTTGGATTGCCTTGCGAAACCACGTTTGCGTTTCAAACACGTTATGACGTCACACGTTATTGGCAAGGAATCTCTAAGGTCATAGCGTATAAGGGCCCTGCAGAGCTTTATCGGACCTCCTTTCGAGTTTCTGATTCCCGTACTTTTTAAACACACTAGCCGTATTACTATAAATCTCAAAATATACTTGAAATAGTTGCATAGTATTTTGTCTCTTGCATTAATAAGCAGATTCAAATTAGATAGAAAGGGACAAAACACGGTGTAACTATTCGTAAGATACTTCGAGTTTAGTAGTAGCACGGTCAGGGTGCGCCCGAGATCACGTACGGTGTTAAACTCGTCGGCCACTACCGCGGCACGCTTCGCTCGGCTCGTCCTTGGTCAATATTCAAACCAACAATTACATTACAATTAGGACAAATAACCATTATAGGACTTACCTACAGATAAGCGAAATTAGTGACACCAAATAGTATTACAAGAAACTATAGTTTTAACCATTAATTCAATTTACTATTAAGTCCGACAAATATTAGGAAACCACAAATATATGTCAATAAAATGATATGCAAATGTTTATCTACTCTACTTATGCTTAGTGGTATTCCAAACGCTTTGCGAATTAATTATGGCACCGCTGCAATGAGGGCTTTTCATTTACGAACAGAAAAAAAAGTAGTTCGATTAGGCTCGATAGATGGCGCTGACTCAACTGTGGTTGTCAAAAATAACAAACGCATTGTCTGTGCTTTTGTGTGAATAACACGAAAAAATATCACTTGATATTTCACTTTTTTTTTAGCTCAAGCCATCTATTTTCAATGCTATAAGTTTAGTGTGAAACGGCCGTGAAAACCCCTCATTGTAGTGAAATGATATGTAGCATCAGCCCGGATTGTAGAGTAGACAGACAGTACCCTAGTACGAGTTTGGATAGTTTTCGAAACTATATGAAGTTTCGTTTCCTTCCATACATTTGTAGCGCCCCTAGCGAAAACTTCAAGGAACTAAGGGGTGCTGCAATTAAATGTATGAAAGAAATGAAACTTTATATAGTTTCTAAAACTATCAAAAGTCGTACTAAGGCCTCTGATACCTGGCTGTATAGGTTTTTTATAATAGCTTTGGCAAGATACTTTGGTTTTCGGTTAGTATTCCAACAATACGCTTCAAACAGTGGCGTATGAAATACTGACTAGTACGGAATGTGACAATACAATCTTTGGACTTGTCTATAACTAACATATACTTGGTATAGTAGGAAATCCGCAACCTATGCAGGAAGGTGTGGTATCACTTTACTCAGAGTCCGAATTCTGTTAGGAAAGCAGCCGAATATATAGCCTAGTATCAGTTTACAAACTCATGTTGAAGTCTTTTTCGATAGTTCTTCACAAGCTGGTGAGCAGGCTTGCAAACAAATCACAAGTTAATTTTATAGAAAAATTCAGTTTTATACAAATATAACCACATTTAAATCGGAGCACCTGTTGCTCCCTAGATCCTATTCATCGTGTGCTGATCATCATCAGACCCTGGAACCTGATGTCATTGAAATTTAACAATTTGAGCTCATGGTTATAGCTGCAAACATTAACGAGTTCCCTTCAAAAAACATTGTTGCGAGCTGATTGGGCCCTGTAAACGCTGCACCAATTTTCAACAACAATCTCGCAAAAAAACTCTCATGCAAAAACGAACTCCGCATTTAAATCAGAGAGCTACACGGTAACAAGAAAACATACATACACACAGATAGACAGACTCACTATAGCATCACACTTATAACACCCCTCTTTAAGGTGGTCGCTTTTCCATACAAACGTATTAGCACAAATATGGGCAAACAGAGTATAATTTTACACTGAAATGACTGTTGTTGGCTTTTATATTGGTCATTATTTGCGTCAACACATATTTGGTTGAAGAAAACAGTGGATATTATAGCGAAAATAACATCGAAATTTTAGTTCATTTATGTCAGTGTGTGGGTGTACACTGACAGTGTAACACACATAGCCGCAGATTAGACAACAGTTACAAGTCTCTTACACGCGACGTTGTCAGCTCGTGACTTACGCCGGCTAAGCGCTGTTGCCGCTTCGATCTGTCATATCATAATTAGCTCGGATAGAAAATATTAGAAAAACAAACATTTAGGATTGGACATGTGTATGCGAATCAGCCAGACAGCCGGAGGCCGCAATGCATTGCAAGGTCTCTACATATGAACTTTGTATAAATAATGGGAGAAAATTAAATTACAAACAACTAGACAGAAATTACAGACACATATAATATTATCTTAATTACGTAAAAATTAAATTAAATACTACTAGCTGATCATAATTACCTATATATTTACGCACAAGGTTTTTTGAACTGAGACCTCACGAATACACACGGTTTAGGAAGGTTACCTTATTTATTTCGAAAAAAATATCTATGTACATCCACATGTGGTTCGAAAAGTTAGACCTTCAACGTCGTTCAAATTCCTAGAAACGGGAGGTCAACAAAGAATGTTATACACTGGTTGTTATTTTATAGAGTATAGGTACCTACAAGTTTCAAGATTCATAAATTTTAGACTTTTCCCAGTATTTGTATCATAAAATCTACAAACGTAAAAAAAACAGCGTTGTAGGATTAGTGGAAGTACCCTAGAGGTTTTGTTTTTTTACATTTTTGATTTACCCTAACATCTCAAAAACTAAAAAAGTTTTGAAATGTCGAAGCGAGGAACTTTCATATGACACCACATTTGATCTGATATTCTCACTTTTTTTTACCTCCTCTTGGACCCCAATATCTCAACAACCCCCCGACCGATATAGCTCATAACCTTACCAACAAATTGTACCAATACTATCACCTCCCAATCAAATTTCATGAAGATCGGATTAACGGTTCGGAAGTTATGCTCGGACAAACATACATACATACATACATACAAATGCCAATTCTTCCAAGTTGAATCAGAGAACTCGCTTCGCTCATTCAATATTTAAAAAAAAAATAAAAAATTGCCTTGTTTCAGTCGAAGTCAGTTCTGTGTAGGTAGGTGAAACTACAATCTTCAAACAAATTCGTTGAAATGATTCCTAGGGGTATTATTCATTATAATTGCGAGTTAGGGTCTTCGGAAGATTCAGATATGCAGGCCCAGGGTGGGTATTGAACATTTTGCCTCCTGCTTAGAAGACAAGAGTTCATCTTACTATGACATGTTATGTCTGTCCGTGTATGTCACAGCCACTTTTTTCCGAAACTATAGGATCTATGCTGTTGAAACTTGGTAAGTAGATGTATTCTGTGAACCGCATTCAGATTTTCACAAAAAAAAATTAAAAAAACAAAAAAAAATGGGGGTTCAGTTCTAAGTATTAGTACTTAGAACTGAAACTCATTTTTTTTTTCATCATTCCTGTTGGTGTGGGGTATCTATGTATAGGTCTTCAAAAATGATATTGAGGTTTCTAATATAACTTTTTTCTAAACTAAATAGTTTGCGCGACAGACACTTCCAAAGTGGTAAAAAGTCCCCCCCCCAACCCCGTAACTTCTAAAATAAGAGAATGATAAAACTAAAAAAAAAATGTACATTACCATGTAAACTTCCAACGAAAATTGGTTTGAACGATATCTAGTTAGTAGTTTTTTTTAATACGTCATAAATCGTAAACCATCCAAGAACTTTGATATTATGTTACTTGCTGCTACGGAACCCTTCATGGGCGAGTCCGACTCGCACTTGGCCACTTTTTTTTTTAATTTCCATAATATTATTTGCATGCAATGCATATCAGCCGGCCTAGCCAAATGACATTCGCTTCGAAGCGATTCCATTCCTTTCTAGG
The DNA here is from genome assembly GCA_932527175.1 of Operophtera brumata. NCBI lineage: Eukaryota > Metazoa > Arthropoda > Insecta > Lepidoptera > Geometridae > Operophtera > Operophtera brumata. The sequence goes on along the minus strand of OW052226.1, from coordinate 29,463,423 downwards.
CGCTAGTCCAGATGGTACGTTCCTAAGCACTAATTTATTACTAGTAGGTAATTGTGTTTATACTGTACTAGCCATTTCACCGCAGCTTGGCAAACAAACAAACAAACAAAACAACAAAGTTTACATATTTACAGGGAATTAATTTTGTAAAAATTAAAAAAAACCCGAACGAAATAAAACGGCTGAACCGATTTTGATCCAACTAGGCTAAGAACACTCCCGACAAATACACCTATCAAACAAAAACAAAAAACGATTTCGGTTCATCCGTTCGGGAGCCACGTTGGGACATACAGACACACACACACACACACACACAGACACGTCAAACTTATAACACCCCTTCGTTTTTCGTCGGGGGTTAAAAAATACAAAATAATAGTGAAGATAAATAAAAAAACATAAAAAAGATAAATATTTTATACATAGTGTAATACAAATTAACAATCTTTTTTTTAAGGAGAATTAGCCTTTTTGAAATACAATCCTTTCCCTCATTGTCTCGCAAGTCGCAAAGGCCTCGAAATTAAAAATAATATAATTAATTTTTATTGAATGGGTTATCCTCTTTTTTAACCCCCGACGAAAAACGAAGGGGTATTATAAGTTTGACGTGTCTGTGTGTGTGTGTGTCTGTCTGTCCCATCGTAGCTCCCAAACGGATGAACCGAAATCGTTTTTTTTTGTTTGAAAGGTGTATTTTTCGGGAGTGTTCTTAGCTTTGTTTGATCAAAATCGGTTCAGCCGTTCAGCGTTGGGTTTATTTTTTTATTTTTACAAAATTAATTACTAACTCAACTATAATCTGGACCTCTTCAAGGCTAGAGTGAATAGGTGCCTTCTAGACCTTTGTGCTCCATCTTCGGCCGCATCGTCACTTACCAACAGGTGAGATCGTGCACAAACAAAGGTCTATAAATGTTTAAAAAAAAAAAAAAAACTTGTTGAAAATAGGGTCATTTGCGGATTTCCTCAATGAAGAATTGTTACTTCGTCGGCTTTATTTCTCAAACTCAAGACATCACAATAATGGAAATGGAGCGCGACGAATTATTCCCATTTGTCACACTGATCTGTCCCCCCTAAGGTGACAGTTAGAACAAAAAAGTTGGATCTGTCCCCCTGTTGCGTGATTGGGTGATGGCTGGTACATTTGCGTGTAATTTTTATTTTTATTTTAGGTTATTGTATGGAACCCTTCGTGCTAGAGTCCGACTAGCACTTGGCAGTTTTTTTTTATTTTTTATGATACGAATTGGCAAACTAGCATACGGCCTGAAGCCCAATTCTCTTAATTATTTTATAACCACACTGCAAGTTGACCGAAACGAGATTGTATTGTAAATTGACTGAGAAATTGGTATTCTGCTCCCTCACAATAACAAGATAATCTACTTTCGGTTCTTGCGACCATATATTAGAGTAGGATAGTGCTATATAATAATTGTAAAGAGTGAAAGAGAGAATTCTCAGAACTTTGAAACATTCAAGTTACAGTCACATTTCGATATAATCACATTCCGTGTTGTATTGTCAGGTGAGCAGAATACCATTTTTGACGTTTGTGACATCGACACTCGATCGTAACATGATCCGAACTTTAATTTGACTATTTTTTATTACGAGAATTGGCTTTCTGATGTGAAGTGGTCACCGTCGCTTATAGACACCGGCAACACCGGGGGTAATTGTCGATGCGCTGCCTACCCTGAAGGAATTTATGACCATTTTTCATGAAATAAAACATGTCGTACGTAACCAAGCGTTAAAACCTCAGATGGAAGCTCATTCCATAGTTTGTAGGCACAGAATAAATAATAGTACTTTATGGGGAAGAAATTATCTCGAGAAACGACTCGTTCGAGAAACCCAGGGTTCTATGATGTGCGGATGAGCTTTGTCACGGTGCCGGGAAGAGCGATGGTAAAATCTCGATGCGAGGATGAGATCGGAAAGCTCGTCAGAACATTCCCCGTTGTAGAGGCGGTAGAACACGCAAAGAGATCCGATAGCTCTGCGTTGGCTAAGCGGTTCTAGAGTATCGGAGAGCTTGGGGTCACCGATGATGCTAATGGCTCTTCTCTGTAAGGAGTCAAAACGAAGCAGCTGGTACTTGGTTGCCCCGTGCCATAGATGGGAACAGTTTCTACGTGCGGCCTTACTTGTGCTTTGTAAAGCAATAGCCATTGATGCGGCGTAAAATAAAGTTTCTATGTGCATTATATTATGGGGGAGGCCTATGCCCAGCCGTGGACTTCAGTTGATGATCTATCAATAAAAGCTGAAAGTAACTAAATCTTTAGAAAAAAAAGCGGCCAAGTGCGAGTCGGACTCGCCCATGAAGGGTTCCGTAGCAGCAAGTAACATAACATAAAAGTTCTTGGATGGTTTACAACTTATGATATATTAAAAAAAACTACGTACTAGATCTCTTTCAAAACAATTTTCGTTGGAAGTTTACATGGTAATGTACACCATATTTTTTTTTTTAGTTTTATCATTCTCTCTCTCGCAAACTATTCAGTTTAGAAAAAAATGATATTAGAAACCTCAATATCATTTTTGAAGACCTATCCATTGATACCCCACACAGGTTTGATGAAAAAAAAATGTGTTTCAGTTTTAAGTATGGGGAACCCCAAAAACTTATTGTTTTTTTCTATTTTTGTGTGAAAATTAGTTTCGGAAAAAAGTGGCTGTGACATACACGGACAGACAGACATACATGACGAATCCATAAGGGTTCCGTATTTTTTTTTTCGGAACCCTGAAAAACGACTTCATAGCTAGGAGTTTATACCCAATACAACATAAATACATACATAGACACACGCCTTTTTCCCCGAAAGAGTAAGCAGAGCCTCTCATGTGCCTCTTTTCACTGTGGGTTGCACCATCGTGGGAAATACACGTGACAAGTGGTGAGCTCATCGCCGCCATTGCTTCCCACGACTGACTCTGCTAATGCTTTCTTCCAGTATAATACATTCCTGAAATAAGCTAGCAGTCAGGAACTACAAGCTAACTACAAGTCCAGGTATAAGACTTAATAAAATTAGTGTGCTGATGAAAATGAGCCTAAACACGGCCAGTTTACTATTATCCATCGAGGAGTTCCGCTGTCCACGTTCCGTCTCCATCATCAGATCAGCTCGCTTTCACCATAGTATTGTACTGTCATCGGAACTAGATAGGTACGAGTATGCCAAATTTCAGCTCAATCGGATATCGCAGGAGACACCATTGTTGCCACCCATGAAATATAGTAGTAGTAGAGCTTTTTTGTGTAAGAGTTCGTCCGGGGAAGTACTACCACCATACCTATTTCTGCCGCAAAGCAGTAGTCCTCGCATTGCTGTGTTCCGGTTTGAAGGGTAAGGGTGCCGGTGAAATTACAGGCACATGAGACGTTTCACCTTTATGTCTCAGGGTGGCGGGCGCAGTGCTATGCCACATAGGGCGCGTCCTAGGTGGACGTGACCTATGAGGTAATGCACTGTTCATAGGCAGAGGTTACCGCTTAACATCAGGTGGGCCATCAGCATGTTCCGTCATTCTAGTAGTATAAAAAAAAAAAACATTCTGAATGCAAATGCTTGACTTGTTGCTGAAAATACCGAAATTGATATATGTGTGCCTATAATATTTGCGGAGTTCCCTCAATCTTCATGGATTCCATCATCAGAAAAACATTTTAATGAAAATGGCACCAATCTGGAAGTATATCATGTATTTTTTTTTCCTAATCGTTACGTAAATGGTATGAGGTAACAAACATAATAAAAAACTCTGGAATTGATAACCTCCTCCATTTTTTGAGGTCGGTTAAGAATCGAGTACCTACTTTTTGATTTGAAATAAGGACACACCACAACACTCACTTCACAAACATAATATTGGCTGAAGCAGAATCAGTGTATTTTGTAGATCATTACAAAAACATTTATAAAAAAAAATAGTCTGGTATCGAACCCAGTACTGTGGTTTTAGTGTCGAGAGATCTAGTCACTGGTTACAAAAAAAAAAGTAAAAAAAAAAAATACAAAAAATAAAGGCAGTATAGAATCGAACGCAGTAACGTGGGTTCAGAAGTTCTGAGTCGACAGTCCAAGCCGCTAATCCAACTATTTTGAAATTCGCGCGCCGAAATTAGCTTATAGTTCTAATACAATAATATCCTTGACTGTGTGCGTGAGTAGGCTTTCATATTGCTCGGAATTTGCTCGGCACAAGTATGTTAAAACTAGAGACTAAAATAACCTGAAATATAGCTAGGTACATAGCAAATGAACCACCATTTGCGTGAACGTTAGTGTTATGACATAATATGCACATTTTAATTCATAAATACATAAAATACTTCAAAATTTGGCAACAGCGCCATCTATTGACGTTGTCGTGCCTAGCTGACCACGAGGAACAACCTTAAGACGGGGGGTTAGTAAAACTGTGACAGACACTTTTGTTTAGTCTACATTTATCATCAAATGGCTGTATTTCTAGACCCGTTTGGTGTCTGACTGATAATGTGTCAGAGATTTCGTGGTCACAGTTGGTCACTGGTATAGTTCTAATACCTTCTTGTTCACTTGTTCCAGTTCCAAGGATTTCATTTCAGTCTATATTCAATTCTCTTGAAATTGATGTCATCGTGTGGTTGAGTGGGTAACGCCAGACAGATTGTCACAGACGTCATAAACTTATAGTATACAGACTGGTTCAGTTCAAAGAGTGCTGCTATTTCACTATCCTCATCCAGTCTTATTGAGTTGTCTACGGATTAGGGTGGGTAGCGTCCGGCAGCCGGATTGTGGAAGCCTCAGTCACAACTTGTGTTGACAGATTCAGTTAAAAGTGAATATGACTTTAGCTGCTATTTCACTATCTTCATACAGCTACTAGTGAGTCTTATTGAGTTGTCTACGGGTCAGTGTATAGGAGTATCAGGCAGTCGGATTAAGGATGCCTCAATCACAACCAACGTAGCATAATTATGTAGACTGGTTCAGTTTAAAGAGAATATGACTTTAGCTGCTATTTCACTATCTTCATACAGCTACAAGTGAGTCTTATTGAGTTGCCTATGGGTCAGTGTACAGACCGTTCATCGTAAGATGTCCCCTGCATTATACTCTTAGTCTATGCCCCTGCCTTGGGAATAGTGCCAACCGTAGAAAAATAAATACTCCATGGCAGGTGCAATCTTACGGTAACGGTCTGTATGGGCAGTGTCAGGCAGCCAGATTGAGGATGCCTCAAACGTAGCATAATTGAGTACCTAGACTGGTTCAGTTTAGATAAACCTTAGCTGCTATTTCACTATCCTCGCACCGCTTCTGGTACCTAAGTCTTATTGAGTTGCCTACGGGTCAGTGGGTAGGTAGCGTTATGCAGTCGGATTGCGGACGCCCATGTCGCAAGCGCCTGGCGAGGCGCATCCGCAACATGGCGAGGAGGGTTGCGAACGCGTGCGCTAGGACCATCACCACGGCACATAGTGCCACGAAGCCCAATGCTGAACCTGGAGGAGAAGTAATTAAGCAATTAAAATAACAGATTCTTACACGAGTTTGAACATATTGATATTTTTAATGACAGCCTTTATTGTATTGTTCACGCATTAAGAGTATTTATGCGTTATTATTTAAGGTAGTTAGCATCTAGGTGTAAACTGTTAGCGTACATCTTTCTGAAAATAAATATTTCTAAATCTAAATCTAAATAAAGGTATCTATGGAATGACTTGATATCAGCTGACCTAGCGCTGTAGCACCAGAATGTCGTGCCTTCTTTTCTTGCCAAGAAAGAACCAATGATACGACGAACGAACGAGGCACCAGTAAGGTAGGCGAGACGTTGGTAGGTTAGGTAGGGTATGGGTAGACGAGTTAGGTACCAGACGATAGGAAATTGGGCCCTTTGTCAGGGAAATAGGAAATAAATAAAATTGTAAGGTATATTTGAAAATGAACGGAAAAATATTCTTATCCAATATGGGGGCAACTTACCAGGCTTATTCCAATCCAACAATGGGTATATCGCCGGATTCCCGGCCTTGTCGGTCCCACCAACCGCCCAGTAGCAGGCGCTGAAGACTCCATACACCAATCCTATGGCTGCACCGTAGAGTGCATGCGCCGCTCTGATTGGTTGCGCCGTCACGGCGATCTCACAGAGCATCACGACTGAGTTGCCTCCGTGGACCAGGAGGTTCATTGTATTCAGTTCGTGGGTACCTTGTAAGATAATGACATATGTAGTAAGCATATGTACTACTGTATGCTTGTGTACCTATATAAGTAGGAATTAACATCTGGTCTTATGTCCCGACTTATGTCTTATGTTAATTCACGAACAGAATGTCCTGAGCTTACCCTATCACTCACATGGACAAACCAATACAGCCTAATTTTTTCAAAAATGTATCAGCTAGAAACCGAATTTGAAATTATTTTTTTATTTGATAGGGTATAACTTCCAGATTCGTCCCAGTTTTTAACAAAATCTAGTTTTGTTGTAGGGATCTACGAGGAACCTAGTGTAGGACTGACCCCACACTAGGATTCCCATCATCATCACCCGTTAGACGTTCATTGTTGGATGAGGCCTCTTCCATGCAATGGGGGTTTGCCATAATCACCACGCGTGGCAGGCGGATTGGTGATGAGTCCTCAGGTGCGATCCCCTGGTGTAATCCCTTAGTCTTTTACGTCATTTACGGGAGGAGACGGAGGAGTAAATTCTTAGATCGGGCACCCCACAGCTCAACTTAGCCACCCTCCTACAATACAAGTCAACCAAGCCGTACCTTACATACTACATTATTTACCACAACGGTTGTTGATTGGTAGCATGATACCACCATACCTATTTCTGCCGCAAAGCAGTAGTGCTCGCATTGCTGTGTTCCGGTTTGAAGGGTAACGGTGCCGGCGAAATTACAGTCACTTGAGAATTTTCATCTTTATGTCTCAGGGTGGCGGGCGCAGTGCAATGCCACATAGGGTGCGTCCTAGGTGGACGTGACCTATGAGGTAATGCACTGTTCATAGGCAGAGGTTACCGCTTAACATCAGGTGGGCCACTTGCTTGTTCCGTAATCCAAGTAGTATAAAATAAAATAAAAAAATGATCTTTTGAAGTGGTCTACTCACCAGGGTCATGCACCTTAGTCCAGTACATCGGAGTGATGACGAATGCGAGGTCTGTCGCTATGTTTTGGGCAAGCCAATAAGCCCGGCAAAGCAAAGGCGTGCGGACCTTACGAGACGTAGGGAAATCGTCTTCTTCGCAAGCTGGAATAGAAAAACAATGGAGTAGGTAGTTAGTAAGGCAGAATATGTATACTGAAACAAACAACAACATTGAACATGTAGGTAGGTACCTACAGTCGGGATCTGTCATACAGTTGTTACGTATCTTTGGAAAACTGGCATGCAACTTAACTTTCAATGGAAATCGACCTTCGTGTCTATCCGTTTTACAACTCATGAACCACTGGCTGTATCTACAATAATAATTAAAAAAGAAGCGCATGTAATTTATTCTTTAAGCATCAATGTGTTATAAACATCTCAATGATTTTGTTTTTGAAACAAACAGGTGTGCTCGAGTATTTTTTTTAATCCACTCCCAAACGGTAGTATGAAACTACCTACTGCTAGATAAGAAGAAATAATTAAAACTATTTTCATTGAATAATAAACCACAGATACCTATAGCAATAGGTATCATTATAGAACCGAATAAAGGCAGTAAATATAAGGCTCTTTGCGTAAGTGGACACTTTGAAAGGGTTCTCATAGATCCCATTCTGCCTTGTGCATAATTGTAATGAAGATACTCGAATATGACACCTAAAAGACCTGATGTTGCATCAGCTTATTAGGTAGCCTTTATATGGGATCTTCATACATCCTGGCTAAACTGAATGACAATACACTTGAACAAATGAACGTTAGCAGCAATAACCGATGAAAATATCTTATAATAGAGTCACTTAGCGATAGTAGACTCGTCTGAGAACGTCTGCGGCAAGAATGAGGAACCAATAAGGATGATTTGAGGCACAATGCACAACGACCGCTCGACTGGGATCTTAATTGACGCGAAATTGACCAATCAGCCGTTCGTGACCCTAGGCCGCTAGATGATGCCGATAGATTGATTGCCGAATTGTCAACCACATTCAAACGATCCTATTCTTAGAAGATTTGTTATTTAAACAGTGAGGCCATCCAAAACCTTTTCGCTAATAAGGCCAATGGGCTAGATGAGTCTAGACATGCTTGGATGAAAAAATAATTGAGGAAAACACGTGTCCGCCTGACCTGTGACATTCGGCGTTTTGATGTCCAAGCCACGCGATCGCTTGATTCAATTTAATTGATTCGCGGGAGGCGGTGGATTGCTCGAGGGAATTCGTACCGTTCAGTACAGCGCCCACGTTATGGCATATTTACTTAAAAAACAGGTTGCCGCTGACTGTTACAGGTTACCGGCGCGGCGCCCGCGTGGAGGTTTACCATCATGATGCATTGCACGACTTTGACATTGTTTGTGAATTCGTTCCGGTAGTAAGTGTCGGTAAGCGGCACATAAGTTACGAAGTAACTATTAAGTAATCTGTGACATAAGATTCAAGAAGTTAATTTGCATAAATATGTGTGATGATTTGCTCTTTTAAGGTAGTGGAGTACTTAAGATTTATTGGGTACTTTAAATTTTAACATTTTTGCCGCGACCGGGCGAACGCGCTTCCTTGATGTTGCTTCCTACGTGAACGTAGCCTAAGCTCTTGACATTGGTAACTAATCCATGGTTTGCTAAATATCCTTAGTTCAAGGATATACCATTTGCTTGTTCGTAGGATCAAAGGTTGATTAGATAAACGTTGTATGGTCAGTGTGGGAAAGGTTTGTGATAGATTAACTTCTAACATAAGTGGAGAGACATGCAAGAAGATCAAGAAACAAAAACAATAAAATTACATCGAGGAGCAATACGTAACTTCCAGCAACAGGCGAAGAGATACTAAAATACTTTTCACCGTAGTATTGCCTAGACCTAGATTCATATCTAAAAAAAAACAATGACACGTTTCCAAACAGAACAACTGGGACAATTATTTCCACGGTACGAACATCAGTCAATTCCCGCTGAGAAATGTATAAGCCTACTAATAGCATAGCACCTTTGCTGTGGAGAATTCATACGAGGTACTCGTATGAATAACACTAGCGATACGCTACAGACCTATTAAATTATAACTGTAGTGAGAAATAAAATCGAAATCAATCTAACTCTATCTAAACATAATAATCTAAATAATGTAACAATAAGAATTGCAGTACCTATACGCAAACTTTTGAAGAAATATGCAGGGAATCTATGCGAGCTCTTCTTGTGTATACCCTTAGGTAATCGCCAATGACCTCTAAAGCATTATGTTTGGATATTAATGCATTGGAACGTGTAGCTCACATCGTACTGCTACGTAAGTTTTACGAAATTGGTATCCGTGGCAAATTCCTAAGATGGATAGAATCCTACTTGTGCAGCCGTTCTCAGGCCGTTGTTTGTACGGGCTTTTTGTTCTAACTTTATAGAAATTCCCTCCGGAGTTCCACAGGGTTCCATCTTGGGACCACTTCTGTACGCATCCTATTTTCAAAACGTCGAAAAATGATAGATTTTTAAAAATCTTGGTATGCAAAAAGACTCGAAGTTAAAGTTTTTTGTACAAATAGCATTGTCAACAAGGCCTAGAAAAGTTAAAGATTAGGTATAATATAATATATTATAAGGAGAAAGCCGCTCCTTTTTTGATGTAGGGAGCTTGAAGGTTTTATACTATTTCTAAAGCATTCTTGAGAACCGACCATCTCTTAGGAACTTCGCTCGCTCAAAGATTTTCTCAAATATTCGGTAAGAAATCCGTGTTTGTGCATATCAGTAGTAGTAGAGTTTTTTGTGAAAGAATTCGTCCGGGGAAGTACTACCTCCATACCTATTTTAGCCTCAAAGTAGTAGTGTTCGTATTGCTGTGTTCCGGTTTGAAGGGTATGGGTGCCGGTGAAATTATAGACACATGAGACTTTTCCTCTTTATGTCTCAGGGTGGCGGGCGCAGTGCAATGCCACATAGGGTGCGTCCTAGGTGAACGTGACCTATGCAGTAATGCATTGTTAAAGGCAGAGGTTATCGCTTAACAGCAGCTTGTACCGTCATTCAAGCAGTTAAAAAAAAAACTAGTCAAGCACTTACATAGATTGTATGAGTTATCAGCTCTGAACCTGTGAACCACTGCTAGGGCCAGCGCAGATTGCACAATGATCAGCATGAAGCCCCAGTTCGTGAAGTAGATGAACCATTTGAAGTAGTTGATGTCCTTAACTGTGTCTTCGTTCTTCTGTTCTTTCTTCGCTTTCGGAAGTTGCTGAGAGGCGAAACTAGAGATGCCTATTGAAACCATTGCGATGAATATCAGCCATCTGGAAAACCAATTTGTATACTGTTAACAGGACTAGCCCGCTTGAACTATCTCCATACAAAGTTTTCTTAAATTTTGGGTTTTGCTCATCAATTATTATCTATACAATAATATCTAGGCCTGTGGTTTGTTAGTTTCCCATTAAACAGTTTCCAAATCACACCGGCTTAAATATTTAAAGGAAATCTTATAACCGATACTATTTTGAAACTGTCTAATTTAATGGAAAACTGACAAATCAAATCAAATATTAGTATCTTTTTATTTTGGTCGACGATTAGTACCATCGAGCAACACGGAGGCCTGCGTTGCTCGATGATTAGTACTAAGCCAGTGTAACATTACAAAATTATTTAAAAACTTCTAGAACATTCCATACTCACACAAGTAGGTTATTGACAAAAACCTTGTACTTGGGTTTAAATAGTGAAACCTCATAATGGCTACCCAATAGTACCTAATATGGAAGGTTACGCAGTGTCTACAACACAAGTCTAGCACTTAGTGTAGATACTGTAACTAATATCTACGTAGTACAAGCCATTATAATGTGAGTCTTATTATAATTAGAATATATTTTGTATTGCTTGTTTATTTTTGGGAATAAATAAATTTTAATTTTAATTTTAATAACTAACAGACAATCTTTACTCACACATGCATAGTGTTTATGATGTAGCTCTCTAGCGGCTATAAAACCCGACGCACGCAAGTGCCGCATTCATTCAACTGAAGCAACGCGCTAATTAACCACTACAAATTTAGTCTTTACGCCCATTCTGGTGAGTTTATTTAAATATACTACACTCTAACTAGCACTGTTTAATCTGATGTTCTTCTTATTTTTCTTAATGTTGTAAATTCTAGCATCACACTTGAAGCACGTCCACTTGTCTACTACTATGTCTGTCCTTCTGACTAACTAGTTCTTAATCTCTGTTGTAAACCCTACGGTGTAATAAGGTTGAAAGCCACGTACTGCCTACCCCCTGCGAGCCACGTCTGCGGCACCTAGAGGCGACTTTCAACCAAATTGCACCAGAGGGAAGAATCAAGGCAATCACTACAATTGCGTGATCTTTACAGGGTCCAACTCTACGGGTCGAACCATACGGTTGGTGGCCTCACAGCCACCAACCGGACTCACAAGCTACCTGCTGTCTACCAGCTATCTCCAGCCCTACCTGCTGCTACCAGCCTGCCACAATCTACCTTGCAGACGAGGGACGCGCTCTTCATCATGACGTCTAGACCACGTGCTTCCGATCTACAGCTCACAGGACAGTACCGTGGAGAGTCCACACCTGTTCTTGGGTTCCGTACTACGCGTGTTCCACTCTAGTCCAAGTGTTCTTTTCTACAAGCGTGACCTTTTGAGACATATTCTACTGCTGAGATTGAGACCCTTGATCAAACACCGGCCCATAGCCGTCTGGCCTTCTGCCTGCTACTCTGGCCTTCTGCCTGCTACTCTGGCCCTCTGCCTGCACTTCTGCCTTCAGCATACTACTAAAGACTCTAAGTATAACGAACTATTAAGTGACCTTATTGTTAGCATTTTAAGTTTAATATATGTATAAAAATACCCTATTCGTTTATCTACCTTCTCCTAGCTCTTCTATCAGGTAGGATAGGAACCTAAAACCTAGACTACCTACCTGTCCACGGCTGCACCGTGACACCAGCCATAAAAATGACAACCTTCATTCAGACTATTCTGTGCCACCCATGACTGTACTACTGCGGGACAAAAGCGCACTTCCCTCCTTCCACTCCTCGCTATATTACGCTTCTGTATCTTTCCCGCAAACTATAACCTGGGTCTCAGTGAATAGGTGCCTTCTAGATCTTCCTACTCCATCGTCGGACACATCGTCACTTACCTATAGGTGAGGTAGCGATCAAATGCAGGTCTATCAATGTTAAAATATCTTAGATGCGCGATCTTTATATCACTATCAGCTGTAATATACGTCAACGGTTGGACAAGGCCTCCCCCATAGAATGCAATAGGGTGATTTGCCATAATCACCACGCTTGGCAGGCGGATTGGCGATCACAGTATTGATGTTGAGTACTCGGTATGTGGAGTGGATGCTAATTCAGTTGGCTTTTACAATATCCACGGGATGCAACGGGATACACGGGAGATGGAAGGGTCTATTCTTAAGCAGGACACGGCCTCCCTTTCCTCCTTCCACTCCTCGCAATTTAACGCTTCTACTTGCCAAGATCTTAGATGCGCGTCAAGCTCGTCTCGTCATCATATACGATGTGGATACGATAAATTATATCGATATTTGCTGATTCTGATACCGCCGTCCCGAAGGAACCTTTTAACACAAATTTTGTGAATCAAAGGTATTTTAGAACTTATTACCTGTACAAAAGGTATAGATTTGTTGGTCTGTGGCCAGCCTGCCACTGGCTGCAAGCAAACTGGTGTGCCGGGGAGTGCTTCAGGTTGAGGGCTCGTCTGCTGGCGTGCCAAATGCGTCCCAGCATCGCTGGCTTGCATGTCTTCTGCACTGCTGCAAAACATCAAAATTGTAGAAAGCCGCAGGCGGTCGTGGATTTTTTCTCCGTTATAAAAGTTAGCCAATCGTGTAATGCAACTACAAAAACACCAGTGATACAAAGAACCAGGTCACCAAATAACACTCTCATATATTGTAATTGCTGAGAAAAATCTAGATCCCCGCCATCAAAATTTCCAATCCGTCATCTTAATTTATCGTATACCACTTCCAGGAGTTTTCGATGATCAGTAGTGAAGTAATAAGGTAGGTAGGTAGGTACTATCGGTGACTGAGGCGGTCATGACTGCCAAGGAGGAGGCAGGTAAGAGGATGGATGCATGAGGTGCGCGAATTGCGCACCCTCGTGATGATGAATGTGGCCATAAAGTCATACGGTTTGTGTGATCTTCGAGCGCGAGGTCCCTAGAGGTGGGCCTCACGTCTCGAAGAGTTCCCCTATTCAAGGGATCCGTCGACATACAAGTGTTCCTGAATGGTGGCGAATGTGGGCCATGGGGCCAAGAAACAATGAGGTGTGAGTGAGAATGAAAGGTGATGGGTGCAGGAATGGGGCGGCGAATGTGCAAGAGCTGCGCTGCCGCCCAGCGAAGGGTGCACTGCAGCCGCGGTCACCATGCCGTGCCTGTGCCGCCTGCAGCCCTTCCAGGGGGAGAGGAAGATGATGAAAGATTGATTGAGATGGCGGCTACAGCCGCCTACTATGAGAGGGATTAATACCGCCAGTTGGTCGCGGAAGGATTCCGTTCCCGTGGTCCGGCAAACATGGCGAGAGAGAAACACCGGAGGGGGTTTACTGGGTATTTTGCCCTTTTCAGGGCGGAGTCCCACATAATTCCGGTCCCCCCGGGCCGGTTTATTCGTAAACGAATTCCCCCTCTGAAGACAAAAAAAGAAGGTACTATCGGTGAATGCCACGGTGCTTTTATGAGCTCGTTCCACTGTACGCGGGTTAGATTGATTAGGTCATAAGAAAGCGATAAGATTGTGGAGTAAAATCCTTGATTTTGACAGAAAAGTGTGGTATTACGCATTAACACTTAGCTAGAAGTCTGTTGGTAATTTTTATATTTTTAGCGAAAATTTAATTGAATGACCGCTGCATGTTTCCACCAAGTAGGCCTTAAGAACCTGATGCAAAATTTGGCAATATTGGTACAATCTTTTACGTCAGTACAAACTATGACATCAAACTTTTCACGGCTAAACATTGAAGTCAAGGCGTTTCGGTGTTTAATTGTAGTATTGCGTAAACATATGCATAGTACCTACCTACTCTACATAGGTACGAGTATTTATCAAGATAACTTCTGGTTCAAAGACGGCTGAGCGGCAAAAAACTAAAACAAATATTATTTCGCAAAAATAATAATAATTCATTTATTTTATCAAACCTTACAGATCCATTATTTGTAAGTAAATGTTCTTAAAATCTATGTTATACATAAATCAGTCATTCTAGTGAAATCTACCTGATCAGGACCCGGATAAAAGCCTTCATTACTGGTAGGAATAAGTTGCAGGACGCTATTAGAACTGATCCAAACTCTGCTGAGCAATTAGGCAGTTTTCTTACGGATGATGGCATGAAAACCATCAACCCGAGCTTCCGCAAACATCGTTGATGCACTGCAGACGCGGGGAAGTCCCATCAGCATCGTAAACCCATTATTATTTTGGACGCGCTGGGCACTAAGCGTTCTCTGAGTATAGCTGAACCACAGGCTGCTCGTATAGAAAGATTGGCAGTAGGCTTTGAAGAGTTATTTTCACTTGCCTACTGCAACGAGCAAACCTGCGTGCCAGCGTATTACATCTGACCGCCAATGCCCTACTATCTATCCTCTCCTCTAAAATATAAACATAAATTTCGCAAACGGATGCCTGAATCGAAAAATCGTTTTCCAAACACCCGCAATATTTTTAAACGACCTCCAACGACACCCCACGCCATGGGATAGACTTGAAAGAAGACATCCCCACTTTACGTGTAGGCGAGGTACCCTAATAAAAGATACAAGATTTTATTCGGACTAAGATTATGTCGGCGTGATTAATATGTTTACCCATGCCAAATTACAGCTTTCTTGTACTTAGAGTCTCTGAGATAAGCCGCGGACAGACAGACAGACAGACGGACGGGCACAGCGTTTAGGTTTAGGCTGTGCGCTGTAAAAATTAGTTTTTTGTTTACAAAGAAAACGTTCACGTCATTGAACTATTACGAGTGCCGAACTATAACCAGAGCAGTTTTGCACGGAAAATTCCAGGTACCGCTGAAACACGTGTTTGTGTTTAAACCCCATTAATAACCCCTTAAAAAACGATTTTTCAAAATTCCTTTCTTAGTACAACTCTTCGCATCGAAACAAACACACCCTCGACCAGCGGTTTAGGCTGTGAGTTGTCACTTGGTCAATCAGTCAGTTAGTCAGGACATTGTATTTTATTATGAGAAGATAAGTATCTTGTATCTCTACAATTCATACCGGATATCGGTCAAAGAAGTAACAAACACACTCACACACAAACTTTCGCATTTATAATATTAGTGTGATATATATTTTAAGATCAATTATATCTTTGATGTCTATTTTACTAAAGATCTATAAGATACCTTTTTCTTCGTCGTGTCGATGACACAGTTCAGTAATAATAGCAGGTAGGTGATAAATTTTGCGCTCCCAATTGCGGAGCCACGCACGCCTATGCCGGTCTGGGAGGCTGTAGCCTTAGAGCATTCAGGCCTCCGTACCGGAGTGCTCGATTGCTGCAGCATATAGGTGTATCGCTTAATGCAGGTGCTAGATTCAAATCATCAGGACAGCAGATGATATATTTTATAACGTCGTCGAGGGACCGGTAGGTATATTTGATTCTAACTACTCCAAATGAATAAGCGTAAAATATGATTTTGTTTCGATAACATTATAACCAGTTTTAAAATGACTAAATCTAGTTATAGTATATCTAGAGTAGAGCTGTTCCCTCTTCGATCAAGAATTGTTCCCTGCACAGATATTTTTTGTACAGTTCCCTGCAAAGACAAGTTTCCTGCATATAGGAAAAAATACAGCGTTATAAAGCGTCCCGAAATAAATGTAAACACGATTTTTTTTGCTCAGTGTTTTTAGGGTTCCGTACCCAAAGGGTAAAACGGGACCCTATTACTAAGGCTCGGCTGTCCGTCTGTCTGTCTGTCCGTCTGTCACCAGGCTGTATCTCATGAACCGTGATAGTTAGACAGTTGAAATTTTCACAGATGATGTATTTCTGTTGCCGCTAGAACGACAAATACTAAAAAACAGAATAATTTAATATTATTATTACTAATTTATTCCTTTTTTTTGTCTTAATAATTTCTTGAATTTATCCAAGAAATGGTTATGAACTGACTCCGGCATTTTTTCCTCATGACAGCGGCTATCAAAGAGCGGGCAGAGGGACGTTTTAGTCCAGTCGGCAGGTGGTTTCAGATGGAAAAAGGTCAAAAGTTAATGAAACTTTGGGAGGTTGTTCAGGGATAGTTATTTAACATTTTCCCAAGTTTTGGACTTCGAGGACCCTGTGCGAAAAGTGGAGGGGGGAAACTGCACCTTCCTCCGGTTTTTTCTCAATAACTTTTTCCCTTACATCCTACGGCAAAAATACCATGTACTTTTTTGTAGAACATTAAATTTACTATAAGTTTGACTATTCAAACATGTTTTTTTGTCGATAGGTTATCGAGATATGGCGATTTGTGTTTTTTTCTAAGTACATCAACTACGTGCAGAGACACTTTGGTAGCAATGTGATTGTTGTCTTAGATGGATACCCCACTAACGCCGGCTATCAAAGCACCAAAGCAGCAGAACGAGCTCGCCGGTCTGCATTACAAGCACCAACCAAAGTCGTGTTCTCCTCATCTACTATAATATATATATAATATATCTATATATACTATAATAGCACAAGAAAAGTTCTTGGCAAAAGATCACAATATGAGAGCATTCATTTCGATGTTGATGACACAAATGGTGGATGCTAGCATCGAAGTGAAGCAGGCATATGAGGACGCCGTTATCATGGTGGATCCATGGTGGTGGGGATGGGGTTAAGAAGAGAAGACTCCATCCCTGAGAAGACTGCTTCCACCCGCAATTAGTGGGATACAAGTTGACTTCCCGCCAGTTCTGCAATTGCTTGGAGGTAGCATCTTGCTGCATGGTGGCCTGTGGCATCTTCCTTCGGTGGCAAAAGGGCGAGGTTTGTGGAAGTGACAAACGACTTACACTTGAGAAAATCCGCACCCAGTCACGCGGTAAAATCCTCTTATGACTGGTTTTGATTATCTGTCGTTTTTGAGAGAACTGCCGAGCCTATAGGTATTAATTTGGCTTAATTTGGTATTACTTTTAAAGCTTACTTAATTTACTACAACTTCATTGCATATAATATTTGACGTGGGATGCATATTTTAGAAGATATTTCACAAAATAAGTAAAACTTAGGAGTAAATGTGCCTATTTTCGAAGAACTTTATCTTGGGAACCAATGGCTGCATAGAGCTCGCCCTAGTGTCAAATTGTAGAAAATTTAGTTTACTTTAAAAGTATGCTGTGTGACTATACCAATCAGACCCTTCCTTCACTAAGATATTGAGCAAAAACTGAAAAAAAACTAAAATTTCATGGTTTTTTGAGCCGTTCGCACAGCACTTGGAAAATCTGGTTTTTTAATAGTGGTTAAGGTCTTAACAACATATAAAAAAATCAGCGTGACCGGAACTTTTGTAAGCACGACCCCTTTTTCATGTTTAACTTGACTGGACTATAATATGAATACCAACATGATGATGTGAATATGGTTGGTTTTCATCAGAGTAGAAAATCAGCTTTTGAGATCTGTTTTGGGTGGAGGGGAGTTGGGGTTTCCAAAGTAGGTGATTGTAACCAGGAACCATAATTATAACAACATTCCATCATTATTCGGGTATAACAGAAGAAATAAGGTGGAATTTAGCATTTTTAGGCGCATTTTAGCAAATTTTAAAAAAGTTATTTTCGAAGCGCCATATCTCGGTAACTTCTCCACATACAATCAAGTTTGAATAATCAAAATTATAGTAAATTTAACGTGCTACAAAAAAGTACTGGGTACTGTTGCCGTAGGATGTAAGGAAAAAAAGTTGTTGAGAAAAAACCAGCGGAAGGTGCGGTTTCCCGCCCCCTCCTCTTTTCGCACAGGGCCTTCGAGGTCCAAAACTTGAAAAAATGTTAATTAACCATCCCTGAACACCATCCCAAAGTTTCATTAACTTTTGACCTTTTTCAACTTTACCCCACTTTTTGCGACCTGCCGACTTGACTATTTCACGGATTGTAGACATTGATGTCGAATAAAGATATGTCAAAAATTAGGAGAAGGTATAGTCAAATATAATATTATCATAATATTTCACTCATGAAAAATCTCAAAAGAAAAATCTTGAATGATAAACCTCGAATGTTTCATTCGAAATGTATGATAGTAAATATTATGATAATAATAATATGTTTGACGTAATTATCGACATATCTCTATTCGACATCAATGTCTACAATCCGAGAATCACCCCCAGGCCATAATCGAATTGTCATTCTGTCATTATTTTTAAATGGGATATTTTTAAATGCACATCTGTATAATTTTTCAGCACACCAGGTAACTCCACTAATTAACTGAATACATACCAGAAAAATGAATGCTGTGCAAAAAAAAAACAATTTAATAACTAAACACGTCCTACAAAAAAATAATAAAAAATAACACAAAACGAGATGACTTTTTTTATCGAATTCACACCAAAAATGTGGTTCGTACATCAAAAATACAAACTTACACTCTAAATTATAGGCAGAACAGACACGGAGCACCCCGACTCCACGTGGTCTTGTGCGTCACGCCCCTAGAGTGTATATAAAAACGCGGATCCAGTAGCTCGCGTAGGAGATCTTGAGTGGGTGAAGCGACACTCAAGGGCGACTTCGCGAGAGTACTGGCGATCGAGAGCCCATACCGAAGTCCGACACTTCCTATTTTAAGTGTTTTTTAAGTAAAATAGTTCTGCAAATACCTTTAAATAGTATATTTAATTTGATTTATTTAGTGTGCATAGTTTGTGTAAAGTCAGTATTTTTGGTTTAATTTTGAAATATTTTGTTCGAAAAAAGGGAATATAGGTTGGAATTAGTTGTATTATTATTTCTGTAAATTGTATCCCATTATAGGCTCCATTGAAAAGTAAGCTCCGCTCTAAAGGTGCCTCCTCATGTTTGTCTCACCTCTGTCTTGAATCGTAAATTTTTTTTTACTGAAAATCTAATTAAATAAGATAACACGCGCTTAATACCCGTAATAATATCACTAAATATATGTTCGGATAGCGAAAGTTTAAAAAATACTATTGATAAACCCAAGTACAATATGCAGATTAAAAATATGCATGAATATTTAAAATATACTTAAAATAACATTCCAATTTAGATTTCCCGACAAGCTTCCATTAAATTTACATAGATGACGCTGTATAGCATCCTCTTGGTTGCATGCATCGAGCAACGCAGGTGGGATACTGATCTTTGCCTTTCCAAAAGAAACACTTGAAGTTTAGCAAAGGTAGCCTTCAGATAGGCATCCAGAGAGGGTTTTGTGATATTTCTAGGATACATCAAACAAAATCGTAGTAAATGCACAAAATACTGTCTTAAAACTGCGGACTGCACCCCCAACATAGACCTAAGATTATACGACATCAAACATTCCACAAAACACCGATGAAAATATCGTGTTTTTGGTAGGTACAGTGATCCCCTCAGAACATAACTATTGTTCGGAGGTGATCCCTCGGTTTTTGTTTATCTGCCTGATTGACTGAACACATGGCCCACCTTATGTTAAGCGGTAACCTCTGCCTTTAACAATTTAACAATGCATCACCTCATAGGTCACGTTCACCAAGGACGCGTTCTATGTGGCATTGCACTGCACCGGTCACCCCGAGACATAAAGATGAAAAGTCTCATGTGTCTGTAATTTCACCAGCACCCATACCCTTAAAACCGGATGAATTGTACCATTGCCCATCGCCCATTGTACTTCCATACTTATATTTATATTGTTTTCAATGTGTTCATTTTTATGTGGTGTTCAATAAACTGTTATTTATCTATCTATAAATAATGTATTATAATGCGTGTTTAATACACGAATTATAATGTAGTATCCATGCACATTTTAAATCTGTAATTTTCTAACGACCTCTGTGGCGCGGCGGGCGAAGGGGTTCGCCTACGACGCAGGCGGGTTCGATTCCCGCCTCGGTACAAATATTTGCGCGATCTGCAGATATTTGTTCAGGGTGTTCTGGGTATTTTCTATGTATAATAAAAAATATCTATCTATGTAATGTTATTATATTACGTATATCAGTTTTATAGTAGGTACCCATAACACAAGCTAAGCAGCTTGGGGCTAGATAATGTTATGTGAACTGTCCAGGTATTATTTATTTAAATATTTAAGTCTACGATATTTAGGGCTCCGTACCTCAAAAGGTAAAACGGAACCATTATAGGATCACTTTGTTATCCGTCTGTCTGTCAAGACCCTTTTTCTCAGGAACGCGAGGAGGTATCAAGCTGAAATTCATATCAAATACTCGAGTCTACTGTCCCTTGGAGCTGTGAAAAAAACAAATTTCTAAGCCAACGCAATCAAAAGATACAGCCGGTTATGCTGCAAATTTTGGACACTTCAAGGGAATCAAAACCTACAGGGTACGTACCGTGAACTCAGAATCTTAAAATTTGATACGAAGCAACGACTTATAGCACAGATAAAGGAAAAATTGCGAAAAGCATACATTTTTAGTTACATCATATTATAAAAATATTTTTAATAATTTTAAACTTACTACTTCTAACTTTCCCCATGATGATTTCATTTATAAATAAAAATACCATAACTTTTTCTTTTATACCTACAGGTTTGTACGGAACCCTCAGTGTGCGAGTTCGACTCGCACTTGGCCGGTTTTTAATTTTGCGGCTTGCCCCTTCTAATGTCACATGGTAAGCGATACGAAAGTGACGCAGCTTCAAAATCACGTGTTCAGCAAGCCATTCAAACGGCTTGGTGAACACGCGACCATAAAGACATTAATTAAGAATACGCAACGCAACAGTATTATTATATTTATTATGTCCAATGCGATAACAGCGGTTGAACAGAGACCCTTTTCAGAGCACATACGTTGAAATACAAATGATTGACTTTCTTCAATCTGGAAAGCAATTATGATAAATGATGAAAGTAATTGAAGTTTATTAGAGTTTTGCTTTCATAATAAAGTTTGACCTTGATTTTAAAATATAGATCAGTTGGTTCAAATTGGTGCACGATAGAAAGGGATGGTGCAATCTTGGTACAAACATAAACATTTATAAGAACATAATGGTCATACCATGGTCATGTTGCATCAATCTTAACGTACGGGCTTATTTTCTGGGGGTTACAGGTGTTTAAGGCTCAAAAACTATGTATACGATCAATGTTTGGTTTATAATAGACGGACACATGTAGAGATATTTTTAGACAGTGAAAAATTCTTACTTTGCCGTCATAATACTTACACGAGGTTTCAGAATTTGTATAAAATAACATGCATCTATTCACCTCCCTATGCTATAGGGCGTCGATGCGAAGGAACCCTACGCCAGCTGTCATGTAGAACGAAGCTGTTATTTTATATATGGTTTATAGTAAAATTCTATAAATAACCTATCTATCGCCATTAAATTAGCCAATTTCGTGCGTGTATTAGGAACAACATGTGTGCATAACCATTTTTTTAATGCTATTGTTTAATCCTTTTTAAATTATTGTAGGTAATGTTTAAAATTAATAAATAAATAAATATTGCTGGACAGTTCACACAACATTATCTAGCCCCAAGCTAAGCAGAGCTTGTGTTATGGGTACTAGACAACTGATATACTTAATACAATATATTACATTATATAGATATTTTTTATTATAATATAGAAAATACCCAGAACACCCTGAACAAATATCTGCGGATCGCACAAACATTTGTTTCGAGGCGGGAATCGAACCCGCAACCTTCTGCGTCGCAGGTGAACGTTCGCCCGCCGTGCCACAGAGGTCGTCACAGAGGTTTGTATGCCTAACAGGCTGAACTAAGGATGCTGATTCTGTATACTAAACATACAATGTAGGTACTAGATTCTAAGAACAATAAATATAATTTCATCATTTCAATGTCAAGGACAACCAAGGATAGAAAATAAATACATTTATTTGGTCGGCAACGCGCGTGTGATGCCTTCGATGTTACAGGCGTCCATAGGCTACGGTAGCTACCTTCCATTAGGTGGGCCAGTATGCTTGTTTGCTTAGACAGATGTATAAAATAAAAGTATACGATTCCCGAGTCATAACCCAGCAATTACGAAGTCCAATTACCACTTTGGTGGTCAAATTCCACCCACCCGAAAAGACACGCAATACACTAATATTTAATTACAGTAAGTTGTGCTCTTTAACTAAGCCACACCGGTTAAAGTGCCACCAGGATTACTCGATATTACAAAAAAAAATATATTTAAACAACTTCTGACTATTTCCAGTGTTCAATTAAAATTAGAAAAAGGCACACTTATTGAAGCAGATCGGTGTCTACACGCTAAAGTTACTAGGGTACTATTTCTTTTTAAACATTGATAGACCTTTGTTTGATCACGATCTCACCTGTTGGTAAGTGACGATGTGGCCGAAGATGGAGCACAAAGGTCTAGAAGGCCCCTATTCACTCTAGACTTGAAGAGACCCAGATTATAGTTTGTTTTTTGTGGAGCACAAAAACGCGAGGGGCGAGGCGGCACAGTCGTACGGCACGCATTTGGACGCACGGCCCGGTGCTTGGATGCGGATCGCGCGATGGGTATCCCGCGAATGTAGAGCCTCGAAGCTAATTACTCTATTCACTACCAGATAGCCACAGATTAGCCACAGGAAAAAATAGACACGCTATCTGCTGTCATTCCTTGCAAAAGTCTTTCAAAAGCCTTTTGGCGAGCTGATGATCTTAGAATGAAAACGGCTGCACCAATTCTACCAAATATAGCTAAGAACGATCTCGAAAACAAGCATTCATATAAAGAAAACTGTATCTAAATAGATCAAACTATTTTTTAGATAAATGGGAACATTCTTTTGCACACTAAACCACACAACCTCTCACGCTAAACGCATATATCCGCTCCGTTACGACAGGGGTAAAAACAATCACCCTCAAGAAGTCTCTCGAAAGGATCTTGCCGGTGTGTTACCGCACTTTAAGCCTACCTAATCGCGGCAAAACTAAACCCATTGTATTTAGAGGATGATAAACCTTTACCAGTAGTTCAACTGGTAAGACTACTCGGTAAAACTACTGGGAATAGCCCTTTCATCGTTATCACCTGAAAACCAGCGCCGCACCGTATATCTACCAGTAGGTGATCGAACAGGACAATGGATCGATCTCAATGGATCGAACAGGAACTTCTCATCCGGTGCGGCTCTTTGCTGAGACAGGGATCTTCTTGATCCAACACAAATCAAAATATAGCATGCATATTGTTTTACTTCATTTGAAAGTCACGGATTTGTGTAAAACTATAGACAATTTAACAAACCACCCAAAAGTCACTTAGTCCTGATCCCACACTAGGATCCCCTGTGTCGTGGGTATAAGGAACTACGAGTACCATGGTACCACAACACATACACACGGATAAATATTTGGAGATCATACAAACATTTGTCCCGCAGCAGGAGTCGAATCCGTAACCTCTCGCATCTCAATCGGCTCTCACCCGCCGCACCACAGAGGTGGTCATGTGGAATATGACGAAATATTTTATTTTTTATTTATTTTTATTTTTTATACTACTTGATTGACGGAACAAGCAGATGGCCCACCTGATGTTAAGCGGTAACCTCTGCCTATGAACAGTGCATTACCTCATAGGTCACGTCCACCTAGGACGCACCCTATGTGGCATTGCACTGCGCCCGCCACCCTGAGACATAAAGATGACAAGTCTCATGTGCCTGTAATTTCACCGGCACCCTTACCCTTCAAACCGGAACACAGCAACATATGGTTTTAACGCAATAGACGGTGAGAGAAAATTACTGCTTTTCGCAAAATGAATGATTAAAAGTACTTACTTAGTTCACGAAAGTGTTTACTGTTAAATATTAAGATTACTAGTAACACATGTATCAGGTTGTCGAAATGGAGTGTGACAACCAGACTTTTCAACTCTTTGAACAATAACTAGTAGTAGTAGTAGAGCTTTTTTGTGAAAGAGTTCGTCCGGGGAAGTACTACCACCATACCTATTTCTGCCGTAAAGCAGTAGTGCTCGCATTGATGTGTTCCGGTTTGAAGGGTAAGGGTGCCGGTGAAATTACAGGCACATTGAGACTTTTCATCTTTATGTCTCAGGGTGGCGGGCGCAGTGCAATGCCACATAGGGCATCCTAGGTGGACGTGACCTATGAGGTAATGCACTGATCATAGGCAGAGGTAGGTTACCGCTTAACATCAGGTGGGCCATCTGCTTGTACCGTCATTCAAGTAGCATAAAAAAAAACCTGAAGCTATATTGTTCCTAGGTTCAACAGGCGATCGATGTTTCATTATTGTGATGTCCCTGTCGCGACCATGCCAATAATTGACCACCTGCGCGCATGGTTTAACCAGATGGCTAGGCTAGCTGTTCTATGGCCTTCGTTATTGTATGATTGAAAACGACCGGATGGAAAATTTTACCCTTGTAATAAATAAACTAATAATAATACTAATAACATAACTAATAATATAACAATAATAATATAACATAGTAATAATATAACTAATAATAAAGAGCAAAGATTTGTTTGTTTGTTTATTTGCAATTTGCATTGAATAGGCTCCGAAACTAATTAATCGATTTGAAAAATACTTTCATTGTGGGGAAGCTACACTATCCCCGGATGACAAAGGCTATAATATATTTTCAAAAAAAATAGGGATCCTTACTAAAACTCCAATAATGTAACTAGGGAATGCAATCCCACAAAAACCCGCAAAAATTTTGCGTGATTGTAAATGCGGGATTACCTATGCGGACTTTGCGGGAATGTTTTTTTTAAATATCTTCATAAAAATGCGCGTAATATCACCCGCTCTACGACCCACTGTAACATCCGGAATCTCAAGTGTTCAAGTTCATAGATGGTCATAAAAAACACCTATAAAAGAAAAAAAATAGAAATAAAACATACCATCTTGTTTTAAGAGCATCTTTGTCCCTTTGCGCAAAGTGAAAAATAATTGTGAGCCCAAAATTGGTCTTGGCACATTTACGGTTTCAAATATGTGACTCGACTACCAACACTTGTATTTACACTCGATTTATAGCTATAAAATAAACTTTGAAAATTAAACGTTACTATAATGCACTAGATACTTACAATCACTAGCTTTAAAAAATATTTTTTCAGCTTTTTAAACGTTGAATATTTTGTGCTTTCTCCGAAAACATTTCCAATATTGTTATTTCAAATAAATATGTGATGTAACTCCATGATTTACAATATTGCAAAACTTTATTACCTATTTGTTTCTGGTCCCGCAAATTGTGCGGATCCGTGCGGGACTGAGAACCTCAATCCTGCAGGATGCAGGATTGCATTCCCTAAATTTAACCCAAGGTGTAAAAACAATTTACGTAAAGGTGTAAATAACTTTAGCAGGTATTTGTATCTGGTGTGTGGATAGATGGGGGTTGGGAAGGGGAGAGGGTTAGGGGGGACGAGAGGGAGGGGAGATCCCAACACTACCTGTGCGAAGCCGGGGCGAGTTTCTAGTCTCTAATATATTAATATCTTGCACTTTTGCACTCACCTCTACGGAAATTGTAGATACGATAATGGTAGAATATTTTGTACATTTCGATTTTGTTTTAATAATGTATGTAATTCATATGTAACAGATCGTTTACCAAAAGCAATCAGTATTATTGTTCTGTGAAAGCAATGCCCAGTAATATATTGTATATAGTTTTTGAAGCAATGCACTTTTTCTTACATGCCAACTGCCGTGATGTTGGCACTAGTGCTAATCAGTGCTTGTCAATCTGTTGTTGTCAGATGGGCAGATTGACATTGACTAGGGCATGCAAAAAACCGACAGTCTTAAAAACCGGTTTTTACGGATTTTGCTACTCGGTTAACCGAGTATTCGGATATTTCGGGTTATTCGAAGAAAAATTTATTAAAAAGAATTATAGCCATATTTATTTAAAAAACTGCTCACAATACGAAATCAGTCAGTCCTATAGACACCAGGAATTATGTGAATGTAATATAAAAAAACTACAGCTCGTTCACCGTATAAGATGGCACCTGTAAATACGCCATGGCTGGTGCCAACTTACGGTGAACGGTCCGGCTCGTTCACCGTAAGATGGCACCTGTAAATACTCCATGGCAGGTGCCAACTTACAGTGAACGGTCTATAAAAAACTTAGATAAATTGTATACCTACGCATTTTCTCTTCACGAATACCTAGGTACTTAAAGTTTTCAGTGGGAATTCGTTTTAAAAATGTTAGGCTCGTTCTGTGTAAAATAACAGCCACGAAAATAGTTCGATACATAACAATAGAAAAAAAGCAGGAATTTTACAGATTCGAATGGTGAATGTGAACAAATGGGACTGAAATGAACAGACGGGTCGTTTATCTCTAATTTTCAGTTTAGCCCAAAAGCCGTGTCCGTAATCGGACACGGCTTGTTCTCCGGATTTGTTACGTATACCCATGGACTTAGTATACATAGCTCATTCACCGTGCCATCTTACGGTGAACAAGCTGATATTTCAAAGATTTACTGGAAATATGTAAAATATAGCACCCGATATCAATTACAGTTGTTATATAGTCATTTCACAACTACTTTTTTTATTTCCCAGACAGTTTAAATTTGCAATTCAAATTGCACTGAGTAATCAGTGAGCAGAGTAGAGGACGTTTTTTTCATTCGTTTTTAGCTAGGGTTCATAATAATACCTACAACCTCAACCTTTCTACCGATACGTATAGGGTAATCGATAGCACAAGTATTAGGTATATTTAAAACCTGAAAGTATTACCATTTTATATAATTTATAGTAATGAGTCGTATTAAGCTCATGGCCTGTCACTGCATTAAATCGCGAAGAGTGGAAGAAGAAAAGGGAAGCCTTTGCCCCGCAGTGGGAAAATAACGCCTTTATAATAAGAACTAGTTGTTCGCCCCGATCTGATACATTTTTGATGCAAAATATTGTATTTTACTCTGGTCAGTATTTCCCAAGATGGTGCAACCCACAGTGAAAAGAGGCCCATTTGAGTCTCTGCCTACCCTTTCGGGAAAAAAAGGCGTGTGTCTATGTATGTAATGTTACTCTGGAAATTAAATGAATCCCAAAATTAACTAAAACAGTTACAGCTACAGAACATTGAGTGAGCTTATTGATTTTGGCTAAATAAAAAGGCAGGCTAAGACCTGCCACACATATAAATATGCCATTTATTATAATATGCCTCAAAGCTTAACAACATACGATCGCGAGTAAAAATTTACTGGTGATCATGACTACCTACGTAGGTGTCTTCAGTGACCTTCAAATATCATTCATTCACTCATTCATTTCATGGACTTACAAGGCCCGTTGATCATTTGTTGATTACTGATCACAGATTCATATCGCGGATGACGTTCTTTGTTAGTAGACCGTGGATAGTATTATTTTATCTGTGACCGTGGTCACGCACTGTTACAACCATAGTTGGGTACATTTAGATTTATTTGGTGGAAATCTAATAACTTATACAAAGCTAGTGCAACGTCCACTTCCACCACGTCGAGTTTGTTCCAAACAAACTTCAAGACCACGCTGCACCCCCTCAGAAAAGGAATTTTGGAAATTCCTTTGTTAGTGCATCCCTAGACCACAAAAGAAATACGACTATCCTATCCTATCATATTAATATTATAAACGCCAAAGTTTGTAATGATGGATGGAGGTATCTTTGTTACTCTTTCACGTAAAACTACTGGATGGATTTGGATGAAATTTGGAATGGAGATAACTGGACTCCTGGAATAACACATAGGCACATTTTTATCCCGATATTCCCACGGGATCGAGACTTACGCGGGTGAAACCGCGGGGCGCTGCTTGTAATATTATAAACGCGAAAGTTTGTAAGGATGGATGGATGTATCTTTGTTACTCTTTCACGTAAAAACTACTAGATGGATTTGGATGAAATTTGAAATGGAGATAACTGGACTCCCGGAATAACACATAGGTACATTTTTACCCCGATTTTCTAACGGGATCGCGACTTACGCGGGTGAAACCTCGGGGCGCTGCTTGTAATATCATAAATGTCAAAGTAACGATGTGATATTTTGATGTTTGTTACTCAATCACGCCGAAACGACTGAACCGATTTTAATGAAATTTGGTATACATATAGATTATGACACGGATTGAGCTATAGGCTACTTCTTATACCGATAAAACGCGAGCGAAGCCGCGAGCGGACACTAGTACATTTTATAATAATATTTAGTATCTTTATGTATATAGTTCATTGCCTTTTATATATAAGATTAAAATTAAAATTCATGCTTTTAAATAATATTTTTTGAATCATTCATTTCTTTAATGTATACATAATTTTACATTAATTATTAGGGACCTTTGTTGGTTTAAAGGCTCTGCTATGGTAAACCACTGTGGCGAGGCACACATAACACACTAACGGTAGCGCGAATAAATAAATAAATAAATAAATAATGCTGGACACAGTTCACACAACATTATCTAGCCCCAAGCTAAGCAGAGCTTGTGTTATGGGTACTAGATAACTGATATACTTAATACAATATAATACATAGATAGATATTTTTTATTATACATAGCTATTACCCAGAACACCCTGGACAAATATCTGCGATCGCACAAATATTTGTTCTGAGGCGGGAATCGAACCCGCAACCTCCTGTGTCGCACGCAGGCGAACCTTCTTTCACCGCGCCACAGAGGTCGTCAGAAAAAAACCACTAAGTAGTAGTACCACTAGTAATAAAGAAATGGTGTACATACACAAAATACTGCCTCATTTAACAAAACCTTTCACACAAGCAGCGCTAAAAGATATACCCCAATTTGAATGTATGGTGCCCTTAAAAGTTAAAATGTATAACGTTTTGTACATCAATAGATCTACCAATTTTATGCATTTTGGTCAACGATATATTAAATTACATTAGATACGCTATTCCGCGCTCAGAGTGACGACAAAAAAGTGAGGCATTATGCCGCAAGTTCATTTAGTCGCTCGCGGACTGTGAACTACGACGCACGCCACTACTCATAGGCCAATTAGGATTGACCAACACAAAATGCCATCATGCGTCTTTCAAAAGTGCAAAAATTATACGGTGACCATAAAAGGAAAGAAAGACATTTCATTTCATTCGTAAGTATTAAATAATTCTATTGAAATTTGTTTATTTAACAGTTTGTTTCATTAAAACAATTCATTTGCGGCGTTGCCGCTCTGACATAGGTGTCGGGTGTGGTTGTAGGCACGAACGTGATGCGTAATACAATTCGCCAAGGTACGACAGAGAGACACGACCGCACGCGGCTGGCCGTCATGTTAGGTTAGAATGGGCTAGTTAGGACAGTCAATAATCACATCAAATTTTTTTTTACTTACTCTATTCTTATTAGATATTTTAATTAATTAAATTTATTCTGTTTAATTGTATAATATGTAGGCAGCTAGTACATACTAAACTGACTCAAAATAATGTTATTAATGTATTTTTAGACTTCCTCGAGACGGGTTGATAAAAGAGAAATGGATTAAAGTCATCAGAAAACAAAGACATGAAGATGATTGGATGCCAACGTCCTAACGAAATTCCTGGAAGACCTGACCTGTGCTTATAAATAGAAGCGAAATTAGAGCCAGGCGGAACGAAAAAAGTAATATAAAAACAAAACAAGACAATTTTTTTGCAGATATTTTATCTGATAAGACTAATCAAAGTTCGTCGCGTCGGCGATTCCCGAAACAATGAACCAGAAAAAAATCACCGTAATTCAACCAAAAAGCTCGACGATGTTATACGTAGCCCTAAGAAATTTTTGTAAATAATATTACGTAGCCTTATTATATTGTAAATAAACAATTTAATTGTTATCTATTGTCTTATTTTTTCCTAATATTTATCAATAGGTGCAGATGGAGTGGTCTATTCCTACGTGAGACCCACCAAAGAAACAGCACACATATTTCTTAAGACGAAATCCATAGGTGCAGATGGTCCAATGATAGGTATGGAGGAAGGAATGGTCCAATGATGATGATGATAGGTGCATCGTCTATTCCTACGTCAGACCCACCAAAGAAACAGCACAAATATTTCATAAGACGAAATTCATGCGTTCCAACAAATCTGATCCCGCGGGACTCGAACCCGCTTTTTAATGTTACTTATCCATAAGTGTGGTTTTTACTTTAAAAAATAAATTATAGCAATAATCTATGTTTAAAAACAGGTGTCTAACATTCGAGCTAAAATGAATCGACCCGACCCGCCATGGCCCCAACTTACCCTAGCTTGGCGATTAGCTAAACCTTGCTTGACACAACTTAGAACATATGTTTATCTCGTTCTCACAACAGGGTTTCCGTATAGCGCTGTGATTTTACGTCTTTTTCGTCAATATAAAAACACAAAGTAAGTAGCTATAGTACATAAAACGCCACTTTCTCAGTGGAGTGGGAATGAGTAAAACATGTCTACTTGATAACATGTCTCTGATTTTGGTCAAATACTTTCTAATAACTCTACGATGGATTAGCATTCCATACACTATCAAAGCATCAACGTCAAAATATTTCACCTTCGAAAATTCTGACGATGACAAATGAGTTCGATACACTGCCGGTTCACACTCTAGTCCTTGAAATAAGTTAAATAATCATGCAGCAATGGACGGATAAAACTTGCCAGAAATGATTCTTTTGATCAACCTTTTGATGCGTTTTGTATCTCTTTTGGTTCGGCTCTTTTTGTATCACTTTTTAAGTGCTGACCCGAAGTCCATTTACTTTGAGGTCAGTGATTTTGGTTCATAATTTCTGTGATAGTTTTGATGCTGTATCAGATTGAGATGGACGGATAGACGAACGATCTCATAAGGGTTCCTTGTCCGACTGCAAACCCTAATAAATATTGATTTTAGTAATATATAAATACCCAAACAATCTGTTATCCTGAACGCATATTTGATGGATCTGCATCGTGGCTAAGAATATAGATGAATTCTGGGTATTTCCTACTACCTAGAGAGGTAGGTACCACAATACCTCATAATCATAATCATAATCATAATCATTTATTTGGTAATAGAAGGTATTACACGTACACATTTACTATACTGCAGTATAGAAGACAATATAAATAAATTGTATATATAATATACAATAATAGACAATATAACTCTCAAAATAATATTTAAAATAATAATAATAATTGAACAATAAAATAATAATAATATTCAATTATCAGTAATTAGGAATCAAAAAATTAAAATTGCATTATCATAAATTAAATCCAAATATTACGTGAAAATAAAAAATAGAAATTGTATGTCAGAAAGTTATTAAGTTATGTCAATGAACTCCTCATAACTGTAGAAGGTGTTGCTTATGAGCCAGTGTTTCAGTTTATATTTAAACGCGTTAAGACTCGCTGCCTCAGTCACACTACTAGGTAGCCTATTGTATACTGTCGGCCCCATTACGTGAGTTAGCTTACCTAACTTAGCCAGAGTGCGGGACACGGTGGTAAGCCTATCAGCTCGTCGGGTATTGTGCGAATGCCAATCTCTGTACCTACTGAACGACCCGAGGTTGGTCCGAACGTATACCGCAACTTGATAAATGACGATGGATGGGAGCGTTAATATTTCTAGCTCTTTGAAGTATGGTCTCGCGGAGGTTACCTGTGGTATCTGGACTATCGCTCTGACGGCTCGCTTCTGCATGCGAAAGGCGCGTTTCCAGTCGGCCGCGCGCCCCCACAGCTCGGCACCGTATTGAAGGAGCGAGTGGACAGTGGCGAAGTAACAGGACCGCACCACGTGTCTAGGCAAAATCCTCGACAGTCGACCGAGCGCATAGCAAGCGCCACCTAGTTTTCCACACACTTTATCAATATGGGATTCCCAGGTTAGCGTCCTGTCAAGCTCAAAACCCAGAAACGTGGTACTATCCACTTGTTCAATGTTTTTCCCACCCGCAAGGACCGTAAGGACGCCCCGACAAGACATATATGGATGAAGTGTGTCTTTGTCAAGTTTAGGGCTAATCCATTGTCACTACACCATCCAGCCAGCTGAGAGGCCGTTTGGTTCAGCTTAAGTTCAAGGCAGTCCAGTGTAGAGGCGGACACTACTGCAGCCACATCATCAGCGTACATCAGCACCTCCGCGGTATCTACAGCTTCCGGGAGGTCATTAAGTAGTAACGAGAACATTATATTAGATACAGCAGAACCCTGCGCCACTCCCATGGTCGTAGTCAGCGGGCAAGACCTTGTAGTGCCACCCCCTCCCACCACCACCTGAGACCTTGACTTCATCAAGCTTGTGAGCACGCCTAGTGCAGCATGCTTTATGCCGTAATGCCCCATCTTGAATGCGAGCACTGCGTGATCGGCCACATCAAACGCCTTTGAGAGGTCACAGCAGAGTACAGCAACTTGCTGTTTCCTCTCTCGGGCTCCTATAACCCTGCGTAGCACCTCACGTGCTAGCGACGTGGTCGATCGTCCCTCACGGTACGCGTACTGACCATCCGATAGCGCAATTGTGGCAGCCAAGTAAGACGTGAGTCGTGAACAGATCCCATTCTCAAGTACCTTAGCCACCGCCGGAATTATAGACACTGGCCTATACGAGTTTATGTCTGCTCTTCTCCCTTTTCCTTTGTATAATGGTGATACCTTACTGAGCTTCAGGCAAGTCGGAAAGGTACCACTTCGCAAGCACAAGTTGAAGAGATCGGCTAGGATAGGAGAGACAGGACCCGCTGCCATAACTAAAAGCTTCATAGAAATACCATATGCGTCTTTCGAAGGCTTGGGTGGAATTCGTTTCGTGATGTCGTCACCTCCTTGGTAATTAAGCAACATGGCTGATGTACTAATATTTATTCTGTGCTGATAGTACAAATCTATCGGAAAAATGCGCGCTTCTTTATACACACTTCCGTCCCTTTTCACGAAATCACTCCCACAGACTGCAGGAAAGCGAGGGGAAAGATAAAAAACACACATAAAAAAATAAGAAACGTCAGCAATTAGAAACATTAATCTTTGTCAATCGTCGAATACGCTTTATTACTCAACATTTGATTCTATTTTCGTACAATGTCCATATCTTTTCATTTCATTTATTCATATCCTTTGATATATTACATGTGCTTAGAAAAGTCAATTTAAGAATTTACCTATTCTTTTTTAATGGGGTTGTTGGGAGTTTATTATAAATTCGAGGTGCCATACACAAAACACTTGTGTCATACATGCAGGTATTATGTATACGTTAGTACAATAACTCAATATTGTCATATAAAGCAGGCTATATCGTAATCCATCCAAGAACTTTTATATTATGTTACTTGCTGCTACGGAACCCTTCATGGGCGAGTCCGACTCGCACTTGGCCGCTTTTTTGTGCTACTTTTGACTTCCATACATATTTTAACTAAACGAATGAAATATCTCGAATGATAAATCTCGAATGAAAATTCACAACTGGAAATTCTCGAATGAAAAAACTCGAATTGAAAATTGCGAATGGAAAATCTCGAATGTAAAATCTCAAATGGAAAATCTCTTAAAAAAAAACTAGAATGAAAAATCTTGTTTGAAAAATCTCATTTAAAAAATCTTGAATGAAAAATCTCGAATGGAAAATCTCTAATGAAAAACTCGAATGAAAATCTCAAATGAAAATTTCAAATGAAAAATCTCAAATGAAAAATCTAGAATGAAAAATCTCGAATGGAAAATCTCGATTGAAAAGTCTCGAATGGAAAATCTCGAACTCTCTCCAATTGGAAATCTCTAATGAAAAAACAAGAATGAAAAATCTTATGTGAAAAATCTCAAATGAAAAATCTAGAATGAAAAATCTCGAATGGAAAATCTCAAATGAAAAGTCTCGAATGGAAAATCTCGAAATGAAAATCTCCAATTGGAAATCTCTAGTGAAAATAACTAAAATGAAAAAACTTGTTTGAAAAATCTCGTTTGAAAAATCTCGAATGGAAAATCTCTAACGAAAAAACTCGAATGAAAATCTCAAATGAAAAATCTAGAATGAAAAATCTCGAATGGAAAATCTCGAAGTGAAAATCTCCATTTGGAAATCTCTAATGAAAAAAACTAGAATGAAAAGTCTTGTTTGAAAAATCTCGTTTGAAAAATCTCGAATGAAAAATCTAGAATGAAAAATCTCGAATGTAAAATCTCGAATGAAAAGTCTCGAATGGAAAATCTTGAACTGAAAATCTCCAATTGGAAATATCTACTGAAAAAACAAGAATTAAAAATCTTGTATGATAAACCACGTTTGAAAAAACTCAAATGTTAATCTCAGATGAAAAACCTGGAATAAAAACCTCGAATGGAAAGTTTTTTCATTACAGATGTCCAATTGGAGATTTTCAGTTCGAGATTTTCCATTCGAGACTTTTCATTCAAGATTTTTCATCTGATATTTTTGTATTAGTTTTTCCAAACGAGATCCTTTTTTTTTTTAAACAATGGTCTACTTTTGTTTGACCACGATCTCACCTGTTGGTAAGTGACGATGCGGCAGAAGATGGAGCACAAAGGTCTAGAAGGCACCTATTCACTCTACCCTTGAATTGACCCACATTGTAGTTTTCAGGAAAGACAGACGACGGTAGTGTTTTCCACTCTTTAGCAGTTCTCATTATAAAAGTATAACTGAAACGTTTAGTACGAATAGAGGGTATACTAATGAGGTAAGGGTGGTACCGAGCCGTGCGCCTGCACGTTCTATGATGAAAAAAGATGGTGCGATCAGATCATTCTAGTTTTTTCATTAGAAATTTCGAATTGGAGAAATTCGAAGATTTTCCATTTGAGATTTTAATTCGAGTTTTTTCATTAGAGATTTTCCATCGAGAATTTTCATTAGAGATTTTTAATTCTAGTTTTTTAATTAGAGAATTTCCATTCGAGATTTTTCATTCGAGATTTTTCGAACGACATTTTTCAAACAAGATTTTTCAAACAAGATTTTTCATTCTAGTTGAAAAAACTTCTTTAGCAGTTTTCTCATTATAAAAGTATAACTGAAACGTTTAGTACGAATAGAGGGTATACTAATGAGGTAAGGGTGGTACCGAGCCGAGCGCCTGCACGTTCTATGATGAAAAGGAGATGGTGGGATCAGATCATTCTAGTTTTTTCATTAGAAATTTCGAATTGGAGATTTTCAGTTCGAGATTTTCCATTTGAGATTTTCATTCGAGTTTTTTCATTAGAGATTTTCCATTCGAGATTTTTCAAACGAGATTTTTCAAACAAGATTTTTCATTCTAGTTTTTTCATTAGATATTTTCCATTTGAGATTTTCCATTCGAGATTTTTTAAACGAGATTTTTCAAGCAAGATTTTTCATTCAAGTTTATCCATTCGAGACTTTTCATTCGTGATTTTCCATTCGAGATTTCTCATTCGAGATTTTTCATCTGAGATTTTCATTCGAGTTTTTTCAAACGATATTGATTTTTCAATCTAGTTTTTTCATTACAGATGTCCAATTGGAGATTTTCAGTTCAAGATTTTTCATTCGAGATTTTTCATACAAGATTTTTCAAACGAGATTTTTCAAACAAGATTTTTCATTCTAGTTTTTTCATTAGAGATTTTCTATTCAACATTTTCAATTCAAGATTTACCATTGGAGACATTTCTTTCAACATTTTCCATTCGAGATTTTTCATTTGAGATTTTAATTCGAGTTTTTTATTAGAGATTTTCCATTCAAGATTTTTAATTTCGAGGGTTTTTAATTTCGAGGGTTTTTAATTTCGAGGGTTTTTATTCGAGATTTTCCATTCGTTCTGATGTCCGCGTATCATAAATTTTACCGAGCTGACTGTACAAAAGCAAGCGATGTCGAATTTACCCTACATTTTTTCGGTGACGAATTTACCCGATGACGAAAGAACCCTAACCCCCCACGACTATAGAGGCGTGTAAGTTTGAGGCCATATTATGTTTGTCTGTCTGTTTGTATGGCCATGTATCTTTGGTGACGAGTACCTCCGGAACGGGTTCTCTGAGTTCAATGCTGTGTTATTTAGGGTTCCATAGTCTGACAAGTTTCGCTATGTTCTTCTGTCTGTCTATCCGTCCGTAATCTAAGCCATTTTAGACTATAAGAACTATCATGCAGTTTTGCACGTGGTTCACATTGGAGATGCCTTTAAATCTCAGAAAAAATGATTTCTCAAGATAGCTTTTGTATTTTTCTTTGATTGCGTGAATGACGGAACTTGCACAAGCGCCTTTACTTGTTACCTAAGCGGTAACCAACTAAGCCATTTTACAAATAATTAATTATTATTTGAATTTTATTATTGTAAATATCATTATTTAGAGACAAATCTATCTCCTATTACGTTCTACAATATAAAGCTATTTAAATAAACTAATATAGATATATGAAAAAAAGATATAATTCATAAAATAAATTTAAATAAATAAAAAACACATGTAAAGTGGGTTTTATTTTTAAAATTGCATAGGTCTTTTAAAACATTGCGAGTACTTTTAGGTTTTATGGCTAAATACAGGCATGAGTATGAAACAAAACAGGAATAAAACCGAAAACATAAAAAACAAAGTAACTCCTAGTCTTAATTAACATCTTGAAACACTGCACTAAATATCAAGTTGTGAAATTTTTTAACAATTTGCCTTTGGATATCAAAGGGCAAGCTCCATAGGAAACAGGATTCAAAAACAGATTAAGAGCTTTCTCATTGGAAAAGTGTCGATATACGTTATACAACTAAAATTATAAGTACTTAAAATACTTATTTTTTTTCCTTAACCTATATTGTCCCACTACTGGGCAAAAGTCTCCCCCAAAATACTTATACTTATGTAAAAATAATAATAAATACCGTCACATGTTTTAACATAATTTTAATAAGCCGCGGGTGATATCCATTCGGTGAACCCTATTGTTATGCAAATTCTTGAAAATTAACTCAATTTAATTTAATCTTTGACATTTTTTTTAATTATTGAATTTAAATTTAAAAAAATTGTTTTAATATCTAGGTTGCATAATTTAACGTAATACCGCTTTCATATTCAAATTTTTATTGTTAATTTGAGATTGTTTTAAGACATTTCGCTTTGACTGTCTTGGTAGTTTACGAAATGGAGTTAAATTTCAAAAAATTGCATAACTTGAGTGTGTACCGAATGGATATACATACATGTGTACTTTTCACACAAAATGTGTTTTGTTTTATTGGAAACTAGTGTCCGCCCACGGCTTCGCTCGCGGTTTACCTGGATTAAAAGTAGCATATACAATCCAGGTCATAATCTACCTGGGTACCAACTTTCATTGAAAACGGTTCAGCCGTTTCGGCGTGATTGAGTAACAAACATCCAAACATACAAATCATAGTAACTTTGACGTTTATGATACATGTTAGTGATATAAATAATTTGAATTGAGTTGACAAATTGAGTTGAGGCCCAAGTTAACGAACATATAAATCCGTGGTTACCGTAACCAATCATCAAAGTGACAGATAATGTATGAAAACATCTGTCAAAAAGAGTGGTTTAAGATAAAAAGTCGTTTAAACGTTCGTTAATGTGTTGGTGAACAGTGGCCTGAAATCGGGTAAGTATTAAAGTATTTTAAATGAAAAGCTGTATGGATAATATGGGTACGGTAGACTCGATTGTAACTTTCCCAATAGATTAAAATTGTTCGGGTTATCGTGACTTGACTTCGGAACCATAAATTGCGTGGTCCGCATCTGACCTGTTATTTTTATGAATGAAAGATGGTGTTGTTGAGATGCTTTTTAGGTATGATTGGTGGAAATTGATGCAGCCGTTTCAAGGATTATTGGCTCGCGACAAGGGAACTCAGGCACCTTCAGTTGGAGATCAAATTTTCATATTCGACGACATCAGGCTCCAGGGTCTGATAATGACTAGCATAGGATGAACAGGATCTAGGGTACTACTGAAGATGAATCTTCAAGGTTAAGCTCAACATTCAAATGAAGAAATAAAGTCTTCTTCTTGCATACTTCAGGGTCTGATGATGACCAGAACACGATGAATATGATCTTAGGTGTAGCGGTAGCTCCGATATCAATGTGGTTTTATTTGTATGAAAACTAGTGTTGGAAGTGTTGGAACACTGAAAATAGTCAAGGGTTTTAAAATTGACTCGTCCAAAAAAGTTGTGCTTAATCTGACTGGAGCATCAGGTCATCCTTTTCTTAGATATTTCTTTAAACTGAAAACGTTTATAGTGAACGTTTTCAGTTCATGGTGATCGTGTTGTAAGTTTCAGACGCGTAAAGTTAGAGCTTATCAGTTCAGAATTTTACGTCCCTGTTGCTAACAACATTATGGTTTAAGGGTGTGGACCAGTTTTTCAAAAATACCTACACAACATTTTTTATGATATGTATTTACATGTTTTTGGCTTTAGGGTGAAATAACAAGCTCACCTACCTAATACCTAAGTAGTTTCTTGACAAGATAATAGTCCTTCCTCAATCTATTCGACAATAGTTAATATAATAGGTATGGATTTTTCTTACCAAGATCCAATTTCGGCAACTTCATATTTCTCAGCTAAGACTGCAGCGCACAAGTAATCAATTATAGTCGTATCAAAACAAAATGACGAGCGTATACAATGGTCGCGTTACATTGCCATGTTTTCGATTGAGGAATGTATGCGATTTCGCGATATACAAAGGTAGAAAAATGCATGTGCGTCTGTGCGCATGTACGCGGCCTTACTGCGGCGGGGAGCGGGCCGTCAGCTCGCGCGATCTCCGCTGTAAATTAACTCAATGGCAGCCCGACTGTCGTCCCCCCTAACACGCCGACAACATCCATACCGGTGTCCATATTCCCAAACTATCGATCGATTAACATCACACATGACACTTCAAATCAAACGGACAAATAGGCACCTAATTTAAAACAATTGGCCACGCAGTTTGACCACCTATAAATTCAAATTTATCGACATTTTAATGTATAAATGAATGTTGAGGACGAATCTGTTAACGTTGTTTTTTTACCTATTTAGTAATAGACTTTGTTTGAACAAATGGGGCTTACATTTGAGACGGAACAGGAGGCAGACGGTTGTGCAAAATATTGTGTAGAAAATGAAACTTGGCATACAAGCCATATCGCACTGGCGGCAGAGAGACGAGCGTCGCAAAACTGACACATAATGAACCTCTTCCTTCAGCGATTGTTGAATCAGATTCATAATATTGACAATCAGACCAGTCAAATAAAATATTAAATCTAAATACCGTTCACGGTAAGTTGGCACCTGCCATGGAGTATTTACAGGGTCCATCTTACGGTGAACGAGCTGTACACATGGATCCTTTTCCATGGGCCGGCAGCTCGTTGAAACAGCGGGCAAGTAAGCTGACACGCGATAAGTTCGGTTCGATTACCGCTGCGGATAAATGATTGTATTCGGCAAATATTTATTCCGGGCCTGAGTGTTGTAGTACGATGGTAGGTACTCGTAGTTCCTGATACATCGACGCAGGGGATCCTAGTGTGGGATTGATTAATTGGCCTACGATACCTTATAACTCTGTTTTTTATGTAACTAGCTGTTAGTTTTCCTAAGAGAATAAAATAAAATAAATAATAAATAAATGTATGTAATGGACTATGTATGTGACCGTCATATGTTATATTATGGGACGGTGGGTGTTATTTTAACAATACTACTCAACCACAGGTTGTTTATACTTGTAATATAAAATACAAATCTTGAAACACTGCGTTGCCATGTTAAAATGTTAAAATCTATCAAGTAAAAGGGCGTACTATTAAAGCAAAACAAAATCTTCGTACCAAACATAATGCGCTCGTTCGAATTGGACATTTTATTTGAATATCTCGTAAAGTGACGACCTCTGTGGCGCGGCGGGCGAAGATTTGCCTGCGACACAGGAGGTTGCGGGTTCGATTCCTGCCTCGGAAAAAATATTTGTGCAATCTGCAGATATTTGTTCAGGGTGTTCTGGGTTTTTTATATGTATACTTAATAAAAAATATCTGTCTGTCTGTCTGTATATTGTATTAAGTATATCAGTTATCTAGTACCCACAACACAAGCTCTGCTTAGCTTGGGGCTAGATAATGCTGTGTGAACTGTCTAGCATTATTTATAATCAATATAGATAATATCGGTGCGAAACTGAATGTCTGGAATTTGGAGGGTACATTCCTTTTGTGGTCTAGGGATGCACAGAGAAAGGAATTTCAACGATCACAGCACAGGAGTTTACTCTGAACAACGAAATACCTGTCTGACAAAAAGGTTTTTTTTCACGTCAAGGATTGTAGGTATACCAGGGTTTCATACACAAATGTTTAAAATTTTATGAAATCATAAAAATTATCGTCGCATAATTGCAACAGCCAGAAGTAATATATTATTAAGTATACAAAAAAAGTAAAATAAGGATAAATAAGTTTTAAAAAGATTATTTTAGTTATTTTACCTCCTCCTCAAATAACCAAAATAACCAACCAAATAACCTTTTTTTTTTATCTCTGTGCTTGCCTGACTATATACATAGGTACTACCTGACAGCATACATAATTTCCGGTGCTGTAGTGTGTGTATGTTCTGAATGAACCTTAGAGCATTGCAGGCGTTATACATCCATGTGCAGGCCTATGGAATGAACCAACCACGATGAAACCACAGAATATTTAATAAATAGTGCCGTATCTCGGGGTGACATTGATAAAAACTTCGTTTTATTTTTAACCTCTAATTATGCGGTTTCTGAACGCAATCGTAAGTTTTTTTTGGTATGTTGGCATGAATGATCCTTGCTCTCTGTATTAAGCTCAAACGTGAAACGAATAAACATAAGAAAATGTATGAAAATAGAGAAATAATGTGAGTATTGAGTTGTAACTGTTTTTTATGCTTGAATAAATTCAAGTCTAACTAGTCAAGTATTGCAGTAACGTGATTTTTGTGCAATGTACCTCGTCAGGACATTATCGGGCTCCACCATTATATTTTGCTGTGGGGCATAAATTCATAAACAAATATTATAGGTTCTATTACTTGACAAGGGGTGTATTTGATCGCTTCAATGGGTGACATTGATCATTGTTCAATCTCACTTCACGAAGATTCGTTAATGGGCATACTCGGGGATTTTTGTCTAATTAAATACAATCATTTTTTGATTTTGTTAAGCGTCATACCCAGAAAATACAAGTTAGGCTCAAAAATTACACTGAAAACGTTCTGGAACGAGCCAAAACAGCCGTTGCCGAAGGTGGTTTGAGTCTGCGCGGTGCTTCCGAACGGAATTGTAGTGAATTTTTTATCTCTTTTTGTGATTTTAAAGTGAATTATGATTATAGTGATAAATAATACATAAAACGTCAAGTTAATTTAGTTAATAAAGTTGATTCCGAAATAAACGTGTTAATTTTGTTTGATCAAAGTAACCCTTAAAAATCCTTGTAACTTTTGATTCTGTTCACAGTTTTTTTTCATCTTTAGGAAAAATGCTTGTATTAGTGGTTACTTTTGAATTCCGTCAAAAAAAATAGGGGTGTCAAAGTTACAAAGTAACCACCCCACTCAGCGTTTAACTTTGATCACACCTATTATATATTTTTTCTCATTTATTATTAATGATTTTTTGCTTCAAAATAAATAAATCAAAATAAGAAAAAAAAGTTGATTTTTCAGTTTTTTTTTATAATTTTTTTACGGCTTTATTTAAAAAGTTACAGCGGTTTGAATTTAAAAATTTACTAAAGTAACCCCAGTTTACGGTACTAATGTCCGCCCGCATCTTCGCTCGCTTTATACCGAGATAAAAAGTAGCCTGTAGCGTAATCCAGGTCATAATATATTTGTTTACCAAACTTCATCAAAT
This sequence comes from Operophtera brumata, assembly GCA_932527175.1. Taxonomy (NCBI): domain Eukaryota; kingdom Metazoa; phylum Arthropoda; class Insecta; order Lepidoptera; family Geometridae; genus Operophtera; species Operophtera brumata. Next base: position 29,420,971 of record OW052226.1, on the reverse strand, counting down.
AGTACAAGTATCTTTATGTAAGTACCAACATAGTAGTTGGTACTCACATGAAGATACTTGTACTACATACTACACGCGGATAGATGAAACAAAATGTTGCCAGTTGTTGCAAGGACTTTGCTCGCTTCGCTTGCTTAGTCAATAAGATTGTTTTTATGTTGATATGTCTTGGTGTGTCCAGCTTAAGAATAGACCCCCCATCTCTTCCCGTGGATGTCGTAAAAGCCGACTAAGGCATTACCCGGACATGTTTGTGGATCAGAACTGCATGATGTGATCCCACCATCTCCTTTTCATCATAGGACGAGCATGCGTACGGCTCAGTACCATCCTTACCTCATTGGTATACCTTCTATTCGCACAAAACGTTTCGGTTCTACCTTTATAATGCGAACTGCTAAGGAGTGGAATACACTAGCGTCGTCTGTCTTTCCTGAAAACTATAATCTGGGTCTCTTCAAGTCTAGAGTGAATAGGTGCCTTCTAGACCTTTGTGCTCCATCTTCGGCCACATCGTCACTTACCAACAGGTGAGATCGTGGCCAAACAAAGATCAATCAATATAAAACGTTATCAATAATATACGTAGTCATTTGGAGTACGCCTCGCAGGTATGGAATCATTTGGAGTACGCCTCGCAGGTATGGAATCCTTGTTATACCGTTTATTCATCGCGACTGGAATCTATTCAAAAGAGGTTTTTACGATACCTTCAATACCGAGCCAAAATTTTCCTACCCGATTACGTCACTAGGTGTCGCAAATTTCATTTTCTTCCACTCTCCAAACGTAGGGATGTAGCTGATTTGGTGTATCTTTTAAATATTGCCAATGGTAACGTTGACTGCCCGGAGCTTCTTGAACATTTGGGATTGCGTACTAGCATGGCTGTGTTGAGAAAACCAAACGTTCTTTATGTTCCTCTTGTCAGGAATAACTATAGGCAAAATGCATTTTTGATCAGAGCAAGCTGCTCGTTCAACTCCTTGGCTAAAGCAAACATTGATGTTGATATTTTCAACACTACAACAAGTAAGCTTAAACGCTTGATTAATGACAGTTTCTTTGGTTAGTATTATATAAACTTAGTATCATATTATCTTTATTATTTGATTGTGTCGTCTACTGTTTCTGTTTGTCTTAACTACTTATTTATACATGTCTGCGGAAACTTTTAATTGGCCATCAGCGTACTTGTAGCAACTTATGTTAGCTGCATGTATTTATTTAACTTCCTAGTGCACCCTTCTAGCTGTAAGTTTTCCTAAAACTTTAAAAATAAAAATAAAAATAAAATAAAAAAAAAAAAAGTTTGTAAGATTGTATAAGATTGTATATCGTTGGTATAAGATTGGTCCTAGTTACTAGTTTATTATAGAATGTGTGTGTGTTATTACTGGAAGAAAGCGTTAGCTGAGTCAGTCTCGGGAAGCAATGGCGGCGATGAGCTCATCACTTATCACGTCTATATTCCACGATGGTGCAACCCACTGTGAAAAGATGGTGCACCCCACCAAGATGGCTCTGCCTACCCCTTCGGGGAAAGAGATATGTCTATGTATGTATTTAATACATATAGAAAAATCGAATCAGATTTATTTCTGCAATTATTAAAATGAAAAGGCTTGATAGTTCCTCTGCCTATCCCTCGAATGTGTAAATGCCGGCTATATAACTAAAATAAATAATAAATAAATAATTAATGCTGGACATTTCACACAGGATTATCTAGCCCCAAGCTAAGCAGAGCTTGTGTTATGGGTACTAGATAACTGATAACCTGAGCAACTTGTGTTCTTCCGAGATCGAACCCAACTCCAAAATTTGAAGTAGGGGTGTTGTACAAGATAATAAAATTCCATTCCCTACGTCATAGTCTCACACCATATTACATATTTTTGCACCATGTTGTCATCCTCTAATTAACCACAATATTATATTTAGGGGCTTCTAAGGTCAACCGTTCAAAATTAAGGAAAATCCGACATTGAACCGATAACACTGAAATGGAGATTTTTGAATGCACAGCGGTTTTTATAAGTACCTACCGCTAACGCTATATTATTTTGAACTAAGAAAAAACAACTTAAGGCCACTGAAGAGCCACTGCAATCAACGGTAGGTAGGTATTAGATATTTTAACAACTAATCATATTTAAAAAAATAAAAAAACGATACTTTTCTGGAATTTTTGCTACAGAGCCCTGAATGCGTGTGGTCCGACGCGCACTTGGCCGGTTCTTGGATCCGTTCGTCATATTGATTTTGTTCGTATAACAAGATTTTATTGAAAAGTATATATTTTTATGAAATTAGTCATCGGAACGGTGTCACAGAATATATAATAGTACAAGTAACGGTGTGCTGATCAAAAGGAGCCCAAACTGCCCAGACTGATATTATCCATCGAGGAGTTCACCTTCCACCTTCCGTTGTCCATTTTCCGTCTCCATCATCAGATCAGCTCGCTATCACCATATGTATTGTCATCAGAACTTGACAGGTATGCCAAATTGTAGCTCAATCGAACACCAAAGTTGGGTAAAAAACGATTTGGGTCACTTAGGTCAGATTCCGGTTTCGTCAGAATAAATATTGAGCTGTTCTTTTTCTGACAAAAACGGAATTTCTTCTACGTCAGATTCCTTTTTTATTAGGTAGTGTTTTTTTGTCTTTTTTGTCTTATGGTTTTTCAGAAAATGTCTAATAAAAAGTTTTTGCTTTTTGGGTTCTTAGTTTGATCATTATGGATCGACATGATTCATAGTTTTACACAAGCTTGTGCTCACGAGGTCCACACTTGCAGAACTACTAATAATATAGATTTGTACTGATGACCCACAAAAATTGGGTTTGAATCTTGGTACCTAGATGTATTCATTTATATCATGAATGTTAATGTAATAATGTTTATACCTGAGCCATTGATTTTGACATCTAGTCGGCAGAGGTGTTCTAGGTTGCGGATTTTCGACAAGAAGTTTAGCATTAGAATCTGTTTTGTGTTCTTTACTGTTATTAGTAATTTGGCGGTATTTTGAACTGGGTTAGGACTTGACGGAGACTCTTGACGACTTGACTATAAAACTATAATAATTATATTACTTGACATTGGCTAAATTGTTGCAAATAATGCACAGAAGCCATTACCTAAGCTAAGAAGAAGAAGTTTAGTGTTACTTAATAATAAATCGATTGAAAATGCATTCAAGCGATGAATATGTGTTATAACATGAGTTTATGAAAGAGAGGGCGACCCATATAGAAGAAAACTTGCTACCCAACAAGTTTAATTAAAAATTATTTAATTAATTAGTTTAACAGCTAGTTTACATCAAAGCCTACGATGAGTAAGACTTCAATTTTTTCGTCTACTAGTAGAATACATTAAAAGTGCTTACCCGAATTCACGGTTTCCTTTACAGGACCTAACATCACATGCTTAGTACACATAACAGTATTTTATTATGCACCAATTTATTTAATAATTGACACCAATTTCAATATAACTTTTCTAAAATATATTATGCATTTTTTAATTTGCGGACGTAAATGATAGGATGACGAGTTTGTAACGAGCGCAGCGCACACCGCGTCTAACGTGCTCCGCCGGCTAAGGGTTGACTTTTGTGACGAACGAGTAATAAGCGCGTGAGTCGAGCGCGCCCACTCGTACGGTTCGCGGTTCGATGAGGTGCTGCCACCTTAGCGCTTTCGGAGTTAGATCTAGCTCTTTTTAGGGTTCCGTAACCAAAAATTACGGAACCCTTATAGATTCGTCATGTCTGTCTGTTTGTCTGTCTGTCTGTCCGTGTATGTCACAGCCACTTTTTTCCGAAACTATTAGAGCTAGGCTGTTGAAACTTGGTAAGTAGATGTACTCTGTGAACCGCATTAAGAATTTCACAAAACAATAGAAAAAAACAGTAAATTTTTGGGGTTCCCCATACTTAGAAATTAAACTCAAAAAAAAACATCAAACCCATACGTGTCTATGGATAGGTCTTCAAAAATGATATTGAGGTTTCTCATATAATTTTTTTCTAAACTGAATAGTTTGCACGAGAGACACTTCCAAAGTGGTAAAAAGTTTCCCCCCCCCCCATAACTTCTAAAATAAGAGAAAGATAAAACTAAAAAAAAGTATGATGTACATTACCATGTAAACTTCCAACGAAAATTGGTTTGAACGAGATCTAGTAAGTAGTTTTTTTTAATTCGTCATAAATCGTAATCCATCCAAGAACTTTTATATTATGTTACTTGCTGCTACGGAACCCTTCATCGGCGAGTCCGACTCGCACTTGGCCGCTTTTTTTTTTGGGACACTTAGCGCTGAAATTTTAATATTAACTCCCAGCGGAAAATATAGCTCTTTTTGATGACGGACCGAACTTAGTTGTAATCACGTCGCAATCTCAATAAAAAGTAGGAAGCACAGATAAAAGAATACTATACTAGTAGTAGGAAGTAAGCCGTTCCGTTCCTAAGGTTTAGAGTACTTATTAATATTAACACCATTTTAGATTTAAGATGATAAATACAATTTATATTGAAATAAATAAGAACTTCTTACTACTTTACCTATTTTATGCTATTTTATGTTTATGCAATCTAGCGGAATCTAGCGCTATTTTCAAGAATTTCAAGGACTTTTAGCGCTGATTGGCCTCGGAGAGGTGGCAGCACTGGTATACAGTAGCGTTACTTGCACTTCGGCCCGCGCACGGCAGCCCATGGCCACGGGGAGCCACCGGCCGGCTGATGTCATCAAACCCGATCATCAACCTGCAGTCTGATGTGCTTGTAGCTTGTTCTAGCCGCCAACTTGCATCACTATCTAACTCAGCAAAGTTCAGGTCAATTAGAAAGTTACAGAATAGCGCTCGCGCAACGAAATGTGAATGAAAATTACGAAAAACAGTACTTAAACAAATATATGGTTCGTAATAGACCTCTAAAAATATAAATTCAATTAAAAAAATTCATGAATGGCTTGGAGTAGTGTTGCCACTTTAAGAGAAGCCTGTTTGACTTTTGACAGACTCTTAAAGTTCAGAGTTCGCCACCGATGGACCTCTACAGCTCGTTCATCGTAAGATGGCACCTGTAAATACTCCATAGCAGGTGCCAACTTACGGTGAACGGTCCGGCTCGTTCACCGTAAGATGGCACCTGTAAATTTATAATAATTTTCGGTTGTATTCTGTTTTGTGTGCCATATGTTATAAATAAATAAATAAATAAATAAATACTCCATAGCAGGTGCCAACTTACGGTGAACAGTCTGTAATGGCGCCACCCTAACACGCAGCGCTGTACGTGCACTTTATTAGGCAATAGCAAGAGTCATTATTTATTGCAAAAACTAGAGGTAACTATGTGATTTTTTTTAATCGAGAAAATATTATCTTCTCGTGTATTTAGTACAGTGATCTCTCGAAATCATAATGTAGTATCATTGCATATGTTTAATTTGAATATTGTACTTGATTGATTGATTGTTAAAAATCAGTTGTAAGATTTGGTGTTTTGTGGCATGATCCCTCTTAAGTATCCTACCTGGGGAAACCCTCGTGTCGTCACATCCTTCAAATAAACCAGACATCTGCGACCGAGACTCGCGTCTTGAGGGTTCCGATCCGCTGTGTCATAAGGCATCCTGGCACTCCAAATATCAGAATTGTGAAGTTTTTGATTTTCGCGATCTCAATGAATTAGAAGCTTGTGTTTTTAGGGCACTTTATACTCACAGGCCTCTAAAATTTCAATCTTTAGCTTTTCCAGCGAAAAAGTGTAGTGGCAGACAGACATACAGACAGATGGACAACAAAGTGATCCTATAATGGTTCCGTTGGTACCTTTTCACTACGGAACCCTAAAAACGCCAGATGGTCCCTACTTATAAACTCCTACCTTACGTATTCATTCATCTTTCATGCTAATAGGAGTTAGGTATTAGAGTGCCTTAGTCATCATCGCAGAGAACACAGTCTGATACATTTTAGCAACGACTCGGATTTTACGAATCTTAATACATAGGTATAATTATTCTGTACTTGCTGTGTATGTCACTGAACTCCTCAAAAACGGCTGGACCGATTTTGATTAATTATTTGTTTCAGTGGGTCTTTGGATGGTTTAGAATCTAATCTAAACTTTAGATTAACAAATGGACCTGGTAGGTGGCACTACAGTCGGGTAACCGGAATCACGCGAACTAAGTCGCGTGCAGGCTGCTAGTTTACATATAAATGTATATCTAATAAGACATTTTGGTATTTTTTTTCCCCGAAGGGGTAGGCAGTGCCTCAAAGGGCCGCTTTTCACAGTGGGTTGCACCATCGTGGAACATAGACGTGAAAAGTGGTGAGCTCAACGCCGCTATTGCTTCCCACGACTGACTCACTAACGCTTTCTCCCATTAATAACACATATTTCCATAACAAGCTAGCAGCCAGGACAAATCTTATAAGATTTAGTAACATTTGTTGGTATACCAAAAAATCTTACTAACAAGTCCACATAAATAACACCGTGAAGTTTTGATGTCATTAAAATGTTTTTAGAAGTCGGTTAGAAAGTTAAATAAAGTAGATTACCTACCGATTGTACATCGCGTGTATTCGCGAGGTGTCAGTTCGGGGCGCACCACTAGTTATTGAGGAGTTGAGGACAGATTAACTTTTGAACACAGTTTGGCGGAATGACGACTTGTGCAGTGTTGGCCTCAGAAGGTGCTTTATAATATATGTTCTATGGTTTTGCCAATCGAATCAGGCGCTGTCACAACTTTTTGAATACTGACCTGACTGAATACTGCGATTGGCTGAATGCCTAGAATCTAATTGGTAGTTCAACGCTCAAAACGGAGCTTTATCTAATGACATTAACAAAAAAAAAAACTGTATTGTTTGTTGGTTTATCGTCGTTTCTTCTTCTTCTTTTGTTTGTAGCCACAGTAGCCACAAACAAAAGAAGAAGAAGAAACGACGATATATCTAAGAACCTTATTTGAGGTCGTACTAATGGTTTACAAAAAACTGCATCTAAATCGGTTAAGTACTTTTAGAGATAAACTCAAACGATTTTTTTCTAATACCTAAACACAATCATAATTGGTTGAGCCCTTTGATTTCGAAATTCTGTAAGGTTGAGACATTTTGAGGGTATTTTTTTTTTCTATTAATTACTTGTCTTCTATACTGTGATCTGTGATCGAAGATACTGTGGTACTGTTTTTTATTTTTTTAAATACATTTGTTACCAGAAATAATAATACAACTAATACAAGTAGATAAATAGAAAATTTCAAAAATACAAGTGATTCAGTTTTGCTACTAGTACATTATCATTTTATCTGTGGTTTTGCTAACTGAAGACCGCTGCTAACTATCTAAAGGTAGGTCAACTGATCCAAATCACTACCAGACGGAAGCGTCCCTAAAATGCTGGCTGCATTATCACTTATCTTTCACGCTGAATGGCAATACTAATGTGTTAAGCCAGATAAGAGCCAGCTCTCGGGTTACGCGTCGCATCGTTCAGACGCCCTAAATACTTATATCCTTATTTTGTTAGAAGTAGGTACCTACTATAACACACTACCTACACAAAATATGAGTAGGTACCTACATGCACGATTTTATGACTAACCGACTAATATTGCATATGTTCATATTCCACTAGGTACCTATATATTTGAACGAGTGAAGAGAGTTTGTCTGAGGCAACTTGGAAGAATCGGCATTTGTATGACTTATTTATTAAACTGATTCATAATTTTAATTCATCCTCTCTAGATTTTAACTTGAAAGATACGCGCGATACACACACCCTTTTATTTTTGGTGACGATGATGTAGAAATCTAACAGATACCGTATTGCATTGTGGGTGCAATATGGTTATGTGAGATTTGTTGGACTCGTGGACTCACTAAAACCACCCCGATGGCCATCCTCTGCGCATGTCGATGGGCTCCGGGATCTCCTACGGAACGCACCGGTGCTCATCTCGCACAGCGCCCAAAAGGGCCAATCCCGCCATCCGTTAACACTCCCTCTAAATGTGACGGCACAGGGTCCAGTCTGTGCTGCCACCAACCAAGGGCTCGTAAGAGGGTGGCCTTCAATCCGACCACCACGCGAGCCTAGCGACATGTCTCTCTTTCACCACGAAAACGCGAGAAAACTCATGTGTTCGCGACATGTTGACGACCTCTGTGGCGCGGCGAGCGAAGATTCGCCTGCGACGCAGGAGGTTGCGGGTTCGATTCCCGCCTCGGAACAAATATTTGTGCAATCTGCAGATATTTGTTCAGGGTGTTCTGGGTATTTTATATGTATAATAAAAATAAAAAAACTATGTAATGTATATTGTATTAAGTATGTCTGTTATCTAGTACCAATAACACAAGCTCTGCTTAGCTTGGGGCTAGATAATGTTGTGTGAACTGTCCAGCATTATTTATGATAATAATATTATTTATTTATGTTACTTCCTTCCTGGCTATCATATATCTTCCGAGCATACAGACGCGAGTTGACCTATCAGTTAGCCGAGAATTATAATACCGATTACACACCCATCATCAAAATACAACCCAAAATTAAAAGTTACTTAATTCATACCGAGATCAATATTATTTCATTGTTTAATATTCACATTAAAATACCTATTAACATATGATGGTACGCAATCACAAAAGAAACGAGCGCTTGCATTGAATTCGTATCGATTTACCGTTGTTAATGTTTGCCTGCAGTTTTTATTTTTTATTTTTTTATACTACATGATAGGCGGAACAAGCAGATGGCCCACCTGATGTTAAGCGGTAACCTCTGCCTATGAACAGTGCATTCTAACATAGGTCACGTGCACCTAGGACGCGCCCTATGTGGCATTGCACTGCGCCCGCCACCCTGAGACATAAAGACGAAAAGTCTCATGTGCCTGTAATTTCACCGGCACCCTTACCCTTCAAACAGGAACTACTTGTACTATTATTTATTCTGTGCCGGAACACAGTAATGCGAGCACTACTGCTTTGCGGCAGAAATAGTTACGGTGGCAGTACTTTCCCGGACGAACTCTTTCACAAAAAAGGTCTACTACTACTAAACTAAACAAATAAATACTACTAAGTAGAATGAAAAAAAAAAAAAAAAATGCGACTCTTCAGTGTTAAGATCGCCTTTGTACAAATATTTTGTTATATTTTATTTGTAATCTTTTTTCTGTGTACAATAAGGAATTATAAGAATAATAAGACTATACGAATTTTGCGGTTATAAGTTGTCGACTCAAAATCAATACATTTTTACGCTTGGCCTTTTGGGGTAAGTTCCAATCGAGTCTACCCTTATCGCCCTCGACTAAATTATTCATATAGATTTCGAGTTGGAGGGACTTGACTTCGGGACCTTATTACGCGTGGTTTTTAGGGTTCCGTACTCAAAGGGTAAAACGGGACCCTATTGCTAAGGCTCGGCTGTCCGTCTGTCCGTCCGTCTGTCTGTCACCAGGCTGTATCTCATGAACCGTGATAGTTAGACAGTTGAAATTTTTACAGATGATGTATTTCTGTTTGCGCAATAACAACAAATACTAAAAAACAGAATTAAATAAAGGAATTTAAGGGGGCTTCCATACAACAAACGTTCACAATTTCTCCAAATTTATGTTAAGCGATGCTCTGCGAGGTCAGTTTTTGGATGGGTGACCGCTTTTTGGGTTATTTTTTTTTTACAAACCTGTTTTTTTACCGTTTTTATAGATAATGGTACGGAACCCTTCGAGCGCGAGCCCGACTCGCACTTGGCCGTTTTTTAGTATTCAACGTTAACGGTGCCAGAGTGCAAATGATTTGTCATTGATGAATCGGATAATGTTTTCACAGAATCATTGAATTAATAATAACTTGAGGTTCGTACAGGCACAGCAAGTTAATAATTACGATGATAAATAAATAAATAAATAATGCTTAACAGTTCATACAACATTATCTAGCACCAAGCTAAGCAGAGCTTGTGTTATGGGTACTAGATAACTGATATAATACAATACATTACACAGATAGATATTTTTTATTATAAATACCCAGAAGACCCTGAACAAATATCTGCTGATTGCACAAATATTTGTTCTGAGGCGGGAGTCGAACCCGCAACCTGCGTCGTAGGCGCAGGAGGTTGCCACAGAGGTAATTTATTACGATCGCCAAATTCGTCATTGATATTGGGTATCAATGCTAGCTAATAGCTATCGATAACATGGAAATATTCGTCATTGATATTGGGTATCAATGCTAGCTAATAGCTATCGATAACATGGAAATATTCGTCATTGATATTGGGTATCAATGCTAGCTAATAGCTATCGATAACATGGAAATATTCGTCATTGATATTGGGTATCAATGCTAGCTAATAGCTATCGATAACATGGAAATATTCGTCATTGATATTGGGTATCAATGCTAGCTAATAGCTATCGATAACATGGAAATATTCGTCATTGATATTGGGTATCAATGCTAGCTAATAGCTATCGATAACATGGAAATATTCGTCATTGATATTGGGTATCAATGCTAGCTAATAGCTATCGATAACATGGAAATATTCGTCATTGATATTGGGTATCAATGCTAGCTAATAGCTATCGATAACATGGAAATATTCGTCATTGATATTGGGTATCAATGCTAGCTAATAGCTATCGATAACATGGAAATATTCGTCATTGATATTGGGTATTAATGCTAGCTAATAGCTATCGATAACATGGAAATATTCGTCATTGATATTGGGTATCAATGCTAGCTAATAGCTATCGATAACATGGAAATATTCGTCATTGATATTGGGTATTAATGCTAGCTAATAGCTATCGATAACATGGAAATATTCGTCATTGATATTGGGTATCAATGCTAGCTAATAGCTATCGATAACATGGAAATATTCGTCATTGATATTGGGTATCAATGCTAGCTTAATAGCTATCGATAACATGGAAATATCTATTTTAACAGCTTTGTGCGTTTGGGTTACGTTAGTACATAAAAGGAGGCTCGATTCGATTGTGTGCAGGTATGCAACCTTTTTATATTATTAATTTTCCCGCGTAATACAATTTACGACGGATTTTGGCGAAATATAATATAATAATGATTGTCTAAAAACATCCAGACATCGTAATTTTGACATTTATGATACCTACTAGGGTCCGCCCGCGACTTCGCTAGCCTATAAGGGCAATCCAGGCCCTAAACTATCTGTGTACCAAATTTCATAGATATCAGTTTAGCTGTTTCAGCGTGATTGAGTAACAACAAACATATAAACGTCCAAACATCGTAACTTTGTCAATTATGATATTTGTATGATTTATTGAAATTAAAATGGAAATTTATTTATTTGGAACCAATTGTTACAGGGCAGTATACAAAAACCGGCCAAGTGCAAGTCGGACTCGCGCACGAAGGGTTCCGTACCATCATCATTGTCTTGCCCTTTTCCGTCACTGGTGCAATTTTCAAACTTCCTCTTATATACTCATTCCTTTTTTAACCATTCTTGTTACTCCACACATCCATCTCGTCATTCTCATCTCTGCTGCATGCATTCTTCTTTCATCCTTCTTCTTCCTGGCCTAGCATTCCGATCCATACATAACGACAGTTCTTATTACATTCCGATCCATACATAACGACAGTTCTTATTACATTCCGATCCATACATAACGACAGTTCTTATTACATTCCGATCCATACATAACGACAGTTCTTATTACATTCCGATCCATACATAACGACAGTTCTTATTACATTCCGATCCATACATAACGACAGTTCTTATTACATTCCGATCCATACATAACGACCGTTCTTATAACGGATTTAAAAAAAGTAAGCCAATAAGTATATGAGTGTTTCGTTTTGTATGTTATAACAAAGTGAGCACCCCCTTGATGGTTGTTATGAGACGAGGGTGGCATCTGGAGTTGACCTGTGGAAGCCTCCTTAATTTGATATTCCCTTCTCTCATTTCAAAATCCTTTTGTTGTTCAGATATCTTAATAATAAACCGTCATTTATCAAAGGATTTGTACAGTAAATAGAATATATTACAAAACCTGCAAACTTGCAATATTATCTTATCTGTTATACGAAATAAATATCAATATGAAAACAGTGAAGTAGAAACTTGTATGTGTATGTTATACAATTGTATGTTATGTGTAAATATAATTCTGAAAAATGAATTTCTCAGAACAAAAAAAACACGTTTGAAAATGTACAAACAAGCATCTTTGTTGACTTTGGCACAGATAAAAGAATACTATACACTTTGGTAACACTCGTGACGTCAGTCTATGCAGTAACCGAAGGTCGCACTGTTTTTTTTACTTTAACTTGGTTGCACTTCTCATTATATTCTCATCATATTATTCGTCATATTATTCTCATTATATCTTCGTCATCAGAAAAATATAGGGTAAACCCATGGCATGTAGAATAGTCACCTCTTAGTCTATAGTGGGAGTTTATGATACGGAGATTTGAACAAATATACCTATCGAATGAAGAACCTCTAATGCCGAATGAAATGAAAAATATTGAATCCCACATCTCGAATAATTTAAAATAGTTTTTTTTAACCCGCGTCAAATCACTAAAATGATATCATAGAAACCTTACATACATACACGCCTTTTTCCCCGAAAGGGTAGGCAAAGTCTCAAATGGGCCTCTTTTCACTGTGGGTTGCACCATTAATTTATAACAATTCTAGATCTTGTCATTTGATTAGTTTTTTTTTGTAACATTGATGGACCTTTGTTTGACCACGATCTCACCTGTTGGCAAGTGACGATGTGGACGAAGATGGATCACAAAGGTCTAGACGGCACCTATTCACTGTAGCCTTGAAGAGACCCAGATTATAGTTTTCAGGAAAGACAGACAACGGTTAGTTTGGTGTTCAGTGTAGGTACATCTGTTAGTGATTTTTTCACCATTCATGAGTAACTCGTACTTTTAGGCCTCAAGAGGTAACTACCAACGGAACTATTTACATAGGATCAGTCTCGTAACTGTATGTCAGTCTGTCACAAACTTATTTCTCCGAAACTACTGGGTAAAATTTGGTACATAAACAGAGTTAGACCCAATCACGTACGTGTAGCGTAAATAAACGAATTCATTTTAGAGATAGTTATTCTTGAACACCACACCTAAGATCTGATTTGATTTATAATTCTTTTCGAAAAAAAAACCGACTTCGATGCTAGGAATTTATCCCCAATACAAGATTTTATAATATTAGTGATCGGAATCGTGTGCTGATCACAGAGAGCCTAAACACATCCGGTCTACCATCGAGGAGTTCCGTTGTCCAGCTTCCATCTCTATCATCAGATCAGCTCGCTGTCACCTTTATATTATATTGTCATCGGAACTTGACAGATATGCCAAATTTCAGCTCAATCGGAAATCGGAAAGTCAGTCTTATCGCCACCCGTGAAATACCGAAGTGAATACTTGTTGCTGAAAATACCGATATCGCTATATTCCTCATGGATCCCATCATCAGAACAGATTTTGATGAAAATGGGACCAACATGGAAGCATACCGAGTCAACTAAAAAAAAAAAACTAAATCGGTTCATAAATGACGGAGATACGAGGTAACAAACATAAAAAAAAACACACGACTTGAGAACCTTTTTTTGAAGACGGTTAAAAATATAGCTAGTGTTAAGAAAAAAACTTTTACAAGTTATACATAGTATAATCAAAAGGTGGCAAAGCTGCAATAAAACCAGCAGGGGAGCACATAAATTACGATATAAACGTTATAATACGTTATAAAGGTCACGTCTCAGATTCAGCACAAGGGGAGTCTCGGCAAACTGGCGCCCGCCCACAGGACGCCGTCTTGTCCTTGTGGGGAGGCTTCATAATAGAAGAAGTAATATCTCCAAAGTATATTACAAGCCATCAATTTAGACACAAATTTCTACCCCTACGTAATTATTGGTCACTTTTTCTGAGAAAAGATAAGTTTCCATTAAAATGGTTTCTTTACCTAATAAGTTAATTTTATAAGAAATTAAAACCCCCGACTATTTGCAGTGATCCTATATAATAAAATAAAATAAATAAAATAAATAATGCTGGACAGTTCACACAACATTGTCTAGCCCCAAGCTAAGCCAGAGCTTGTGTTATGGTTACTAGATAACTGATATACTTAATGTAATACATTACATAGATAGATATTTTTATTTTGCATGGAAAACACCCAGAACACCCTGAACAAATATCTGCAGAACGCACAAATTATTTGTTCCGAGGCGGGAATCGAACCCGCAACCTCCAGCGTCGCAGGCGAAACATCGCCAGCCGTGCCACAGAGGTCGTAAGATAAAGATATAAGATGGCTCAGTCCCAAAATGTCCACTTCTCATAATGTATACCGCACTTTTTCTCAATATGACCACTTCGCAAAATGTACACTCGATTTTTTCGAACAACGTACACTGTACGTTTTCTCAAAATTACCACTTCGAAAAATGTACACTGGATTTTTCGCAAAACTACTTCAACTTTAAGATATCGCTACAGGAAAATCGAACCCCAGCACATTATTATCATTAGCTTACAATTTCGATTAGCTTGTAGTGTCCCACTGCTGGGCAAGCGCTTCCCTGATCTCTCTACATGTCTCGGTCTTGTGCCAGTTGGACCCACTCTCTGTCAAGGTGTCCAGATCAACTCGCCATCTTAGATTTGGGAGTTTACTTGTTTAAAAAAAAATAGTTTTCAACAAAATGCTTAAGTACTTGAAAATGATAACAAAGTGCGCAATCTTACTTAGGAAACACTTCACCTTGTTTAGTTGCACTGACGGTTTCTACGGAGCTCTCTGTAATTTGATTCAATTTACCCGACCGCCTGAAATTACTCGCCACTGTGATGCTTCTCGGAACGGAAATAAGATTTATCACAAATAACATTACTGGGTAAAATATAGAGCTATATCTTCAAATGTACGAGTCTAAAATACTTGAATATAAACATCCAACTACAACTTAAGGGGGCCCCTCCCGATTTGAACTAAAATCTTGTAGGTTCGTCGAATTAAATGTTTGAAACAGAAGCACTTTGAAAAATGAGAGCCAGTGCCAGATCCCTTGGTCGGGATTAGGAAAATTCCGCTACTTACTTACGAAACGGCAATAAATGCGAAAAATATTCATAAAACTCGTTCCAGGACGTACGTGTTTTTGAGAAAGCCTTACTACTGCCTTACCTTATAATCTTCATAACATGGGCGAGTAGATGCCCAATGTTGTGGTAGGTTTACAACGCATCAGTACCTAAATAGGCGTCAGTAATACCTACCTAGTTGCATTTGGTTAGGTTTTTCCTACTACATAATACCTACGTTACATAGCTAATCCTCAAATAACTTTCAACATATTTATTCTAGGCAAGTACATGACCCTACCGCAACGCTACGTGCTCATCTAATATTCATTCTTAAAGTCGTAAAGCGCAATGTTCAGTATATTAAATTATCTTAGAGGAGTGTGCTGCTAGGGCGCTTGATCCTTCCGTACACAAACGAAGATTGGTGCTATTTTGCATATTATGGACCGTTCTACTCGTATATGGGGTGAGAAGCGTTACCTTGCCGTAACAGTTTTTTAACTAGCACGGAAGGCAAAGTTCTCTTATTTTCATATACTTACGAACATCTTGATCTATGTTTTGTTGTACCTATTCTAAGTATCTTTATCTTTATCTTATCTTATCGTATCTCATCAAACTCCATAAAATATTGTACAATGATCGATACACTATCGATATTATAATATCTACCCCGTGGTTTGTTAGTTTCTTACAAAATTGTATGGTTTCCATATCACACTGAATATAGATTTGTATAGAAATCTTATAACCCTGCTAGTAGTTTACAATTTAATAGGAAACTGAATCCGCAAGCACTGATTATATATCAGTTACTTGCCGCAAGTCTAGACAGAGATCTAGATCTAGATTGTGTGTACCAAACATTGACTTTAATAGGAAACTGAATCCGCAAGCACTGATTATATATCAGTTACTTGCCGCAAGTCTAGACAGAGATCTAGATCTAGATTGTGTGTACCAAACATTGACTTTAATAGGAAACTGAATCCGCAAGCACTGATTATATATCAGTTACTTGCCGCAAGTCTAGACAGAGATCTAGATCTAGATTGTGTGTACCAAACATTGACTTTAATCAATTAATATCCAAATGAAGATCAATTTTTTTTTATGACTCATTATTTAATTAGAAATAAAGGAAATAAGTCTTCACTCTATGTGAATAATTGCATGTATCAAAAAAGCTCCTATTTTTCTGCCATTGAAGAACCTGCCGATGCCGCTGCCTGATTGATTACCTGCTTGATTGAGACCTTTGCCGTTAAAATCTCTTAACGGAAATATATTTGGCCAGAAACTTAAAAAAAAAACTAATTTCCAAAGCTTTTTATACATTATGTGAATTTTTCGACGAATGAGTAGGTGTTGCTAAGTGTTTTTGATTATATAATTATGTTACTATCTAAGTAGGTACCATTTTTTTTGTATTTCATTTATAAGAACTTTATTTAATATTGTATGTCCGAAATAGGCAGACTGTTTCTAATTTAACAAAAAAAAAACATTGAAATTTGATGAGCACACACTGAATAAGAAATTGTGAGCACATTTCCAATAATAATATTCTGCAGAAGTACGTCGCTTGCTGATAAACACGTAGTAGTACAATGTTGTTGAGTGCTCATCCAATATTTAGCTAGCTACAGCGGCAACTCATCCATGGTTCCAGGCATGTTGTTGCCTCCGATCTCGAGTTAATACAGCCTTAAATATTCATTTCCATTCAAAACACCCGCGTTGGTATAATCCAATACTGCCTCTGTAATGGAGTAGCATGGATTTGTATGGGTTTTCAGGGAATTGTAGGGATTTGCTCCCAGTTCCCGAGCAAAATACCGTTGTCCACTAGTGTTTTTAGTAAGAACGTGATCAGTAACACTCCTAAAAATATTTATGATGGTTCTAGCTTGACATCTTCCTTTTGTACAAAATACGGCATTTTATCAGTTTGTTGCCCGTGGTCACAGATAAAATAATACTACCGTGGTACTACTAGTATTACTACCAGTATTACCACGGGTAAAAAAAAGTTTACACACTAGACACACACTTGTTTGTTACACTTTTAGTCGACATTTCATAGTTTGACTCCTGCCACTTTGACGCCTGTCCCTTTGACATTTGTTACTTTGAACAATATTTTTCATATTTTGTTCTTGATATTTTTGTACCTGCCTACAATGTTTTTAGACTTCATTATTGACTTGTCCTTTCTTTATCGTTGTACCCATTGTCTAGATCCACCAGATATTATAGAGGTCACGAGAAGGCGGTGGATGGAGACGCCTCAAGACCGTTCGTCGTGGCATTCGACGGGGGAGCCCTATATCCAGCAGTGGACTTCTGAGTAGTCTGCTGAAGATTATAAAAATAAAATAAATAAAAATAAATAAATAATGCTGGACAGTCCACACAACATTATCTAGCCCCAAGCTAAGCAGAGCTTGTGTTATGGGTACTAGATAACTGATATACTTAAAACAATACATTATATAGATAGATATTTTTTATTATACATAGAAAATACCCAGAACACAGTGAACAAGGATCGCACAAATATTTGTTCAGAGGCGGGAATTGAACCCGCAACCTAATGTGTCGCAAGCAAACCTTCGCCCACCGCGCCACAGACGTCGTCAAACCCATTATTCGTCGTATTTGAATACCATGATGGTTATTATATTTATATTTATATTTGAATACCATATTTGATTATGATATTGTTATTACAGAATTTTCGGTCAATGTTCATAAATGTCTTTCTTTCAAGTTTCCATTAGTTTCTACTTTGATCATTTTAACTTTTCTTACCAAGCAATTATACAAAGATCTGAAAAATAAATATATGTGCCTAGGTACCTACTCTATCCCAACTCGGTCCCTGTTCGGGATATTAAACATTAATCCTTTCATTATGCAGCCGCTATGTTCTAAGTGCAGCCGTTATTGGAAAGCGCTGGAATCCAGAACAGCTAGGAGCTACTCCTTGAATATTCGATGCACATATCCCTAGAATAGGTAATAAGCTCTCTGTTATAGGGTAATGGCGCTAAGTTACTGTAATTCAAGATGTTCTTCATGCTTACACACTGATAGCTTATCATTTATCCTACATATAAACTGATTCACAGTTTTATCAGTGTAACTTTAATTCTCAATACTATAGCATAAACGAATAACAGTGGACAGTTTAAAAACACTAAAACACTATAATTAAGTGAATCACTTTGATTATATGCGCCAGACAATTTTTTTTAATTCTCTAAGGTGATTCATAATTTAAGATTTACCTATCAGTTATGTGTTGCCACTTTTTAAATTCTGACAGCTGATTCATGTTCTGTGATCACAGGGAACGACCCCTCAGATATCGTGATTGTTTTTAGTTTTTAACCCCCGACGCAAAAACGACGGTGTATTATTACGTTGACGTGTCTGCGCGTGTGTGTGTGTGTGTGTGTGTGTGTGTCTGGCTGTGGCGTCGTAGCTCCCGAACGAATGAACTTATTAGTTTTTTTTTGTTGGAAATGTTAATTTGGCGGGAGTTTTCTTGGCTACGTTTGATCAAAATCGGTTCAGCCGTTTCATTGCGTTGAGGGTTTTTTTATTTTTACAAATTTAATTACTTGTTATGTTTGTGTATTATTTGTAATTTTGACATCTCTTCTTATTATCTTAGGTAATGGCTTCTGTGCGTTATTTGCAACAATTAAGCCAATGTAAAGTGATATAATCATATATTTTTATAGTCAAGTCGTCAAGAGTCTCCGTCTAGTCATAACCCAGTTTAAAAAGTGGCAAAAAAACTGAGTTTTTACAGGGAAAAATCCACCATTTCCAAAAGACACGCAATACACTAAAATTTCACTACATCACGCATGTGCTCTTTATCCAAGTTACACCGGTTAAAATGCCACTAAAATTACACGAAATAACTCGAAAAAACACATAAAAATGTAATAAAATAAAAATGACAACGCTTCTTTCAAAAATGGCAGATTCAAAACCAAAATCTCGCATCTCGCCCGCTCGTCGCCCCTTCGCTACTGTTCGCGCTTGCTATGACTCGACTGTCATAATCCACTCAGGGAGTGACTGGCTCGCTACGCTCGCCACTTCCCCCTTCGCTTCAAGCCAGACTCATGAGTTAGTTTCGCTGCGCACTTGTTTACTTTTAAATAATATAAAACTTTTGTTTAAAGTAAAAAAAACTCAAACCTCTCCTAATTGCAAAATTACTAATAAAATTTAAGTCAACATTTTTTTATTTTTGTCTGCTTGAGCTATAAAATTCCATGTTTTGTGGCGGGTATCCGCAGCCTATTATTTATTTATATTTAATATATCCATTCTTCAAATAAATAAATCGTCAAAAATAAACTTTATAATATTAGCTTTTCAACTACTCTGCTTCAAAATACCTACATCACTACTAAAAGGTATTCAAAGTTCGGATTGAAGTATCAACACGAACAAACCGCTGCGCGAATCGACAAGAGTTTGCTTACGCCTTATTCATATTAATACAAGACTCGCAGTGTGTAACGAGCGGGCAGCCGACCTAGATCGTGTTCGCTCGATGCCGCCCGCCCGAGCCACCGCCGCCGCCCGCCCAGAATAGACGCAGCACGTGCGTCCGCCGCGATACACGCCGCGCACCTGGCGTGACCGCACGCACTAAATAACAAAACTTTACAAACATTATTATACCAAACACGAAGAGTTGTGATCAGTGCCCAGTACCTAAGTGTCTCTTACCGTAGACTACCGGCAAAACCGCGAACTATTTATATCCCCGCGGAACTTTAGTATTTATCCTCAATCGTAGTGGCCTTGTCTGTTATCGCACGTTTTCAACTTTTGCTGTAGTGATATTACTATTGTGATGTACCGTGTGTAGCCTTTTAGTTGCCTTAGATTACCTAAAATTGTTGCAAAGATGTGCCTTAGAGAGTTATATTGAAGTCTACGGCGCAATTTTTCGGTGCGGCCCGCATGAGTCATCGAGATGCAATGTCTCAAGTTTTCGTTGCTCTTGGTGCTCTTTCTGACACCAGAGCCTGCTCCTGCATGGAGAGCTGACACGTGAGTTTCAATCATGATTGAATTAACCATAATCACGGATTTAAAAAAAGTTTTATTTAATGTTTTGAATATCGCCGAGAAACTTATTTTTTCTGAATATCACAAAATAATAAGGAAGAAAGAAAAAAAAATAGGTAATATATTTGATAGTAAATTTTTCCTTGTTACAGTGTTAAAACATGGGCCAGAAACTTGGGCGATGAGTTGTGGAAGCTCAGCGAGTCCCTCACCAAAACTGATCAGATTAGTAAAGTAAGTATAGCGGAAAAGTTGACCGTCATTTTAATTTGGTGGTCGGGTTTATTAATAAGAGCTATAAGAATCATCATGATTTGAATAAGTATTAAGAAAAATTAAGCTAATAAAATTGGACAAAAAAAAAAAATTACAGTATTTCATTTATTGATTTTTTTATTCCGCGAAGATTCGTTAAAAATAACTATGAAAAGAACTCTTGATTATATTATAACCACATTGAAAGTTGACTGAATCGAGACTGAATTCCTGAAAATGGGAATTCTGGTAATTAATGGATAAAAAAATGGAAATTCGGCATAATTTATTAGTCTCGATCATGTTTCGATTTACTTTCAAATTCAGTAATGTTTCAATAATGATGAGAATTAAATGAATTAATGCTACAGAGACCACAAATAAAAGAAGAAGAAGAATTAGGTTATAATAATTTTAAACCCGTTTAGCTTTGTTAAAGTTTCGGTCACATTCACATTACGATCTATTCACATTTCCGGGTTATTATTTGTCGGTTAATGAGAATACCATTTGTGATATTTATGAGAGCGACAGTAGATCGAAACATGATCCGAACTTTATTTTGACGATTTTTTTGGAGAATTTACCTTTTAAATATATTTGAGAATTATAAACTCTTTAAAAAATATAACGGATATAAACAAAGTTTTTTTACACGCAGAAATACAAGCAAATGAATGCGAGTGTAAAGAAGAAAGATGGAAACCAAATATTGGAGTCTTCGCTGCGCTCCGTTAGTACTATGCTCATAAGGAAAATCAATGCTGTGAAGGTAAGCGAAGTCTTGTAGCACAATTACTTTTCAAGATTAACTTGCGGCCGGGTTGGCTTATGAGTACATGGGCATTTTAATATTATAAATGTAAAGAAATGTAGATACAGGTAAGAAGGAGATAAATTTCAAAGGAGAATTGGTATGCTTCGAGTAGGTAACTGAAACATATTAATATTTGAAACGATTAATTTATTATATAAAAGTATAAAAAGTTTATACAGGTGTTACAAACAAAATAATACAATCTTTACAAATATAGGTACCTAATATTGCAAAGTAAATATAAACACTACCATGATTGGCAAATTAATTTGTACGTGCGCTAACTCCCACTTCAGGAAAACCGGTGTTGTGGGTAGCTACTTACTTACTTTGCGCTATTTATAGACTCATTCGAAAGAGTCTAGAAATAGCGCAAAGTAAAAGTAATATCACGCTTGAAATTTGTAAAGTAGATATGTTATGAAACACAAAAGACTTTCAGAAACCGTACCAAAATCACTCGATAACACGCTTGTGGGCAGTGTCCTTGAATATGCGTCCACTGTATGGAATCCTACCTACAGTGTCCCTCGCAGCGAATTGAAACTATTCAACGCTCATTTAGTAGGCACCTTGTACTTATTTCCTGTGGTTATACCACATAGAAGTCCATATCCTACTGGGCTGGAATAAAATAAAATAAATAAATAATGCTGGACAAGTTCACACAACATTATCTAGCCCTAAGCTAAGCCAGAGCTTGTGTTATGGGTACTAGTTACCTGATATACTTAATACAATGCATTATGTACATAGATATATATTATTGATTATAGGTAGAAAACACCCAGAACACCCTGAACAAATATCTGCATATCGCACAAATATTTGTTCCGAGGCGGGAATCGAACCCACAACCTCCTGCGTCACAGGCGAACCATCGCCAGCTGCGCCACAGAGGTCGTCAAGAATAGTTCAAGATAGATTCCCTGTATTGTCGAAGACATGAGAATTATCATTCATCCAAATTTTAGGATGTATTTGTTTAGCCGTTCCGACCAGAAATCCAAGACAACCTATTACTAGAATTCTCCAAACACCTTTTTGGCGCACCTATACTGGGTTGCATGCCCTAGTTGTACGACATTGTAGCCGGTACAACCATATCAAATAAAAACTGATAATATTGATATTTTCAGTGTGATATTATTGTGATGCATTTCTAGTTATATATCTGTTTTGATGTTATACATTTTATATAATAAGTTAAATAATTATTACTATCTAACCTATTGTTTAAAAAAATCATCTTATTTTAAACTATGCATTTTTTTAATAATAAACTTAAGTTTTCCTCATAACAAGCCCTTTCAATTGGTATGACAAAAGTTTTTTAGTTTATTTGTTAGTTTGGCCGAAAAATTAACTCCCAACTCTGAATTGGTTTATTTACGACATATACGTGATTGTCGCCTAACTCTGTGTATGTATCAAATTTCAACTTTTTTCGTCCGTGAGTTTCGGGGAAAGTTGGTTGTGACTGACGAACAAACAGACAGACAGACAGACAGACACGAGAGTGATCCTATCGTGGTTCCGTTAGTACTTTTTGAGGTACGAATCCCTAAAAAAACATATATATTTAAACTGGCTAATAACGAATATATTTTCGTTTTACTTTCAGTGTATTCACGCAAAGGCGGAACAGCTGGCAAAGTCATTTGACTATTCTTTGAAAAAAACTGAGAACTACACCTTCGATTACTGTTCAGCGAAGTACTCAGCCTTCAGTTACGAGAACAATTTCAAGCCAGTTCAAAATGATAAATGGACGGTACCAGAATTCGCTAAGGATAACCCACACTACCAAAACATCTCATTGGAAAGGGACTCGCATTTCTACGACATTTCTGTAAACACTAACTATAGTTGTGTCCATGTGCCTACAAATATTTATTATCTAGGTAAAGTAGTCCTATAGCCTTGTAATATTGTACTTTTTGAGCCTTTAGTCAATTTGTAATAATTTTGTTTCAGAGGAAGAGGCGTTGAACGCTATTTTATGGTCCAAAGGCCTGAACGAAGTTTTCACACAAAATTACAAATCTGATCCGTCTCTATCATGGCAATACTTTGGGAGTTCCAACGGTATCCTGAGGTTCTACCCCGGCATGCCGTGGAACAAAATGGAAGTGGACACCTACGACTGCCGAGTCAAGTCGTGGTACATTGAAGCGGCCACATGCTCCAAAGATGTCATCATCCTATTCGACGTATCCGGCTCGATGACGGGCTTCAAAAACTACGTTGCGAGAAGAACACTACGCTCGCTACTAGACACGTTGTCTAATAACGATTATGTGAACGTTTACACTTTCAAGAAGGAAGTAGCCGAGGTAGTGAACTGCTTTAAAGGCCTAGTTCAAGCGACTCGAGAGAATCTTAATACGTTGAGGGATATGCTCGAGCCCACAAATAAGGGAAAGAAACACAAGATCCCCCTGGATGGGAACGCTAACCTGACACAAGCGTACATTAAAGCTTTTACTACGTTGAAAGAGGTGAGTGTCGGAGGGTAATTGGCTTTTATAGAGATTGCTTCCGAAGTGATTTTCGCAAGTATTCGTCTCGTTCTTGATCGATATTGTCGCTCTTTCTATTTTTGACAAGGCCGAGATTGATACAATATGAATACAATACACAAATTGATCGATGATGATTAATGTCGTTTTCTCCCTTTTTCCCGGCTGGCTACCCGGGTATATGTTTCGCGCGTATGTTTGTATGTAAATGGAAAAAAACTTTTATTAACGCGTTGCAACCAAACGGCTGGATGGATTTTGATGTATGAGGTAGTTCCATTATATTAACTTGACCCGGACCTTGCTATGTGCTATAACAAATGTTGAAAAATATATTATTGTGGCTACCAAATACAAATATAAGTGACAAAAAAATGCTATAAGTACCTATACTGTATAACATCAACATGGGTCATCACAATCAGGAGGTTTCAAAATATGTTTGCATTTTATGTAAAAGTATATAAATAATCAGAGAGCTCGCAACTTGCAGCCCAATCAACATTTACCTTACGAGAAATGTGACGCATGTCACAATTACAGCTATATATAAAAAAAAACTGTAAGGAACACTTATAAAATAAATGTGTAAATGTAAACACTAAAAGTTGGTTGGTGCAAGTGGGCATTGGTCATTATGAAAAATTAATAATAGGTAACAATTTTTGGATTCCTTCACAATATGTGACTGCTGTAGGGTGAGGGGGGCATCAGTGGCTCAGTCGGATACAGTCACTCTTTCATGTTTTTACCCGAAAGACGCGCGATATATTTATGTACTTGTCACACAATACTAGCATGTGGACCCCAAACAAGCTCTAACCAGTCGGTCGGCGGGTCAAGCGTCGTACGGTGGTGTGACGACGTGTTTTTGTTTTCGTGCTCACAAAATTACTTTTTGAGGTGAGTTTCTTTTGTTTTTCATACATCAAGCTGTGACAATTTGTATTGCCTGTTATATTTACCCATTAGTTAATACTATAGTGCTCTCATTCATGTAGTTGTTTATCGTAATTATTATTTGACTCGAATGCTGTGATCAGATTTATTCAAAATGGCGTGGTCGTGCACAGTGGCTCAAATCTAAGAAGTACACAGTGATTCTTGAGTCACTGTGTACTACATGTTATTGATTCTTAATTAGTAATTTTTTTTGAATATCCAAATATAAAAATTAAATAATTTGACCTTTTAATTTTGTTTGTAGTATGCCGCGACCACAAACTGCGCGAAAAAATGATAAATAGCTTTGTAAGAACCAAAAGTGAACTGATTAGAGGGTAGATATCCTAGTTCCTAGTTCAAATTATGATTAGTTTAACATCGTTGATTAAATGTTAGTAACTGTTGATCTCTATAGGTAAATGATAAATAGCTTTGTAAGAACCAAAAGTGAACTGGTTAGAGGGTAGATATCCTAGTTCCTAGTTCAAATGATGATTAGTTTAACATCGTTGATTAAATGTGTAGTATTTGTTGATCTCTATAAATGATAAATAGCTTTGTAAGAACCAAAAGTGAACTGGTTAGAGGGTAGATATCCTAGTTCCTAGTTCAAATGATGATTAGTTTAACATCGTTGATTAAATGTGTAGTATTTGTTGATCTCTATAAATGATAAATAGCTTTGTAAGAACCAAAAGTAAACTGATTAGAGGGTAGATATCCTACGTTTTTGATTTTGATAAAATAAATATAACTGTCTTTTGATTTTCCATATAAATATAATTTTTAAAATACTGTTGAGTCACTGTGTACTACTAGAGTCACTGTGCACTACGGGGTTGAGCCACTGTGTACACCTTGGTGTATACAGTGGCTCAATTCCCAATGTTTAGTTTTTGCACTCTCATTTTATTTTAGTAATATTTAGTGTAATTATAATAATGCAGAATTAAACTAGAATACCTAACCAACAATCAATGCATGTTTCAGATTAATCCAATAATGATTTTCAACATTTTAAGCCATTTGAAAAAATCCGAGCCACTGTAGCCTCCTTGACCCTAGATATATCGTGCTTTGAGGTCGTAAAATGGTTTACAAAAAACTGCATCCAAATCTGTTATGAAATTTTAGAGAAAATATCTATCATGGTTGGGAATCGGAACCGGCGAAATCACGGCGTTTATTCATTTTAAAATCAATACATAATCAAAATTGGTTGCGCCATTTTGGAGGTACAGATAATAAAATAAATACACAAATTTTTGTTCAATCAATCGGGGGTTTTTTTTAACTTACTTGTTCAATGTTAGATCGTGCAGAAAATAAATATTTAACAATTTTTACAGCGAAGATTGGAACAACACTGTAATGTAACGAGCACCCAAGGTTGCAACCAGCTGGTGATGGTGATCACGGACTATGTGCCCGGAAACCTCACTGAAGTGTTCGAAGAGTACAACAGGGAAGTGGTCCACGGGGAGACCTACATACCAGTCAGGGTGTTCACGTACTTGATTGGCAAGGAGGTGACCAACGTGCGGGAAATAACATGGATGGCGTGTTTAAACAGAGGTGAGGAGTACGCAACTCATATATTGCAGACTAGCGGCCCGCTCGCGAGTTTGATTACAAGGTCCGGTATTCCAGAAACCCCGTAGTAACTGTCGACTAATCTCGACGAAGCTATTATGTTTTTGTGCTTCCTAATGGAAGCACACGTCAGTACCTTTTATTAGTAAAGTACCTGGGTGCGACCGAACTTCAAACATCGTTTTTTTTTAAATTCATGTTTACAGATCCACCAACTTATCTGTAGAATGAAATGTATGTAGTTTTCTATCATCTACATACATTTCATTCTACAGATAAGTTGGTGGATCTCTAATGGCTACCCTTATCGTGTTTAGTAAGCATCGATATAATATACTAGTACTAGATGCCAGGTCAGCGCAAAAAATACGTCTCGGTGAATTACAGCTCACTTAAAAATCGAGCTCTTATTTTATTTAGTTCGCTTGCAGCCCAGCCAATGTGAACACGTGTCAAAATGATGCAATGTGTATTCAAAAGTTGCAAAAATAATGCCTGAAATAACAATTTAACGGCCGGAGTGTCTTACTTTCGGTAAGTATATGTAGAATGTTATATTTTAAGCTTTACACTAATAAATAATATCAAATTTTTATCAAACTTACCGATTTTAAACACCGCTACAAATGTTTGGTCAAAGTTGGTGCAAAACTTTGTGTAACAGAACAGTTAGATGCATGGAGTAGATTTGTATTGTAATAATTTATTTGTAACCAGAACTTTAAAATTGGTCAATACTACTTTTGTGTCTGTTTGTTGGACTCTCGTATGATACTTAGCTTTCCTTTTTTTATTTTAGCTTTCCGAGCAATCCGTTTACGTGTGCAGAATGGATCTCGATTGTCGCCAGAGAAAGAAGAGATGACTTTTATAAGCTACTAGATATCGATGTTAGTGAGTGACAACAAGTGCGACGCCAAAAAAAAAAAAAGTGTCAACAATGTCCGTCTTCAGCCAGTATTGTCATTTGAATTTTCGAAATTAGAATTCGTTCGGATCGTTTGTTTTACGAGTAAAATTCACATAAATTAAGAATTACTAATTACATTGATTATGATAATCTTTTTCTTATGAGTATTCATGACATACGTCCTGCAGCTTGGCCAGAAAAAACTCAAGTGAGCCCCTGGCCGTTGTGTCGTCCGGTGGTTTTGCTGTGTCATAAACAAGCTCGCATGGTTTCTGGCCGTACGGCGTGTTAGCCGTATGGTTAAGAAACCGTGCGAGATTGTTTATGACCGTGCCGTGAATCAGAAGCCTTACTCTCGGTCATAATGTTTGTCAGGTTTCTTCGTCCACATCCATTCGGTGGAGGAGGTACAGCAGCAAGTGCTGAAGTACATCAACGTCATCGCGCGCCCCATGATCTTGGAGGGCGCTGAGCCGCCTCCGACCTGGACACACGCTAACATCGACCATACAGTACGTCCAAGATTATACTTACTACTTTATGGCCACACGCTAACATCGACCATACAGTACGACCAAGATTATACTTACTACTTTATAGATACACGCTAACATCGACCATACGGTACGTCCAAGATTATACTTACTATTTTATGGACACACGCTAACATCGACCATACAGTACGTCCAAGATTATACATACTACTTTATGGACACACGCTAACATCGACCATACAGTACGTCCAAGATTATACTTACTACTTTGGACACACTCTAATAGCGACCATACAGTACGTCCAACATTATACTTACTACTTTATGGACACACGCTAACATCGACCATACAGTACGTGCAAGATTATACTTACTACTTTGGACACACGCTAACAGCGACCATACAGTACGTCCAATATTATACTTACTACTTTGGACACACGCTAACATCGACCATACAGTACGTCCAACATTATACTTACTACTTTGGACACACGCTAACATCGACCATACAGTACGTCCAAGATTATACTTAATACTTTGGACACACGCTAACATCGACCATACAGTACGTCCAACATTATACTTACTACTTTGGACACACGCTAACATCGATCATACAATACGTCCAAGATTATACTTACTACATTAGACACACGCTAATATCGACCATACAGTACGTCCAAGATTATACTTACTACTTTATAGACACACGCTTACATCGACCATACAGCGCGTCCAAGATTATACTTACTACTCTATAGACACATGCTTACATCGACCATACAGCGCGTCCAAGATTATACTTACTACTTTATAGACACACGCTAACATCGACCATAGGAATTTTTCAGTTTTGCAGTTTTCTTTCAAAAGAATGATTTTAATAAAGGAATGCTTTCTTAGAATAAATTTTTCTATCTATAGTATTACGAGTACTTTCCCTTCAGTTGGCATTACAAAATTCCACCCTCTATACATACATATTTTTAGTGTAAGAACATGGCGAATGACGTGTTATAAAGGCCCCAATCTTTGATCATAAACAAAAAAAAAAAGTACGATTATGATGTTATTATAAAATAGCCATTTTGTAGATCGACCACATCTCGACATTTAATGTATGCTCATAACACAGAATAACTAACATTTGATGTAAATACAAGACACACAGACAGTAGATCGCAGTATTGGTGTTGAGTGCTCAGGTGGATGCTGCTGCCCATCCCCTGGGTCTATTCTCAGGTCGGACACACCACAGCTCTGCACTATACTATTCTATTAATAAAGTATTATTCTAGTTGTTCACCGCTCTACTCGGCTCTAACACATCCTGAATTAAAGTTATAAGCGACCAGACATACAGACAGACGTGTTGAGCTTTTATGGAGAAGTGTAAGAGAACTTACGTACTTAGTTGTGATTGTGAATAGCTAAATCATTTAATAAAGTCTTGTTTTCACAGAGGACTTTGAAGTGGAATGTGAGCTTGAGCGACATCGGAAAGGTATGTTTCACTTGTACAGTAATAATACCCTCAGGGAGTGAATTTAGAAAATTGCTTGTTTTGGAATTTTTCTTTCAAAAGGAATGTGCCCTCAAAAATGACAGGTTTCTAGGACTTAACCTAAGGCCAAACCAAAGCGATCAGCCCGCGTCTTCAGTGGCATGCACGGTGGCGATCAATGGTAAGACAATGGATCGCCATCGTGCACGCCACCACGGACGCGGGCTGATCGCGTTGGTCAGACCTTAGCCTTACGGTTTAAGCTATACGTTGATGTTGAGTCAGTAAAGGTATGGCCAAACCGCCGCGTTCAGCATTGATCGCCACCGTGCACGTCACACCGCGGACGCGGGCTGATCGCGTCGGTTTGGCCTTAGCTTAAGTTCGTAGCAACGTCCAACGTGTTCACATTGACGGAGGACGCGTTAATATGAAAACGTTGCTACAAGTTCGTACAAAAAATCTGATCGCCAACGTGCACGTCACCGCGGACGCGCATTGGACGCGTTGGTTTGACCTTAGCTTTAGTCAGTCATGCAACGATTTTATATATAAAGCTATACTAGCGACCCACCCCGGCTTCGCACAAATGTAACCACCTGTGACAATGACGGGGTGTTGCTCCAAAAATCACTAAACTCGTGTGACGTAATTTATGGATGACCCCAGACGCGGATAACGACTTAAATTTTATCGGCACTATCAACACTAATATTATAAGGTTTTTGTGAAAATATATTTTTCAATACAAGCTTTTATAAAATTAGTGATCGTAACCGTGTGCTGATCAAAATGAGCCTAAAAACGGCCAGTCTACTATTAACCATCTAGGAGTACCGTTGTCCACCTTCCGTCTCCATCATCAGATCAGCTCGCTGTCACAATCATATTATATTGTAATCGGAACATGACAGGTATGCCAAATTTCAGCTCAATCGGTTGAGGATAACTGCTTTAAAATTCAGTTGCAAGATTCCATCCGGATAAACATACTACATTACAAGTTAAATAAAATCTTGTAATAAAAAGGTACCTATGTTTGTTTTGATGTAGGGGGTTATCTTCGGAACTAATGAGCCGATTCCGAAAAATCAAACTGTACAGCTTCTCTAACAGGAAGCTACATTATCCCTGAGTGCTTTAGTTTTTTTTTGCATCTATCAACTGCGACTGCGCTCGCGTTAAGTATAGTTCCGCTCGACTCAGTAACAGTGGATTGAGAGGATTTAGTTGTTATTGGGTGTGTGGATGAATACTGGGAGAGGCGAAGCCGCAGGCAAAAAGCTAGTTATGTATTGATGTAATTTTCAGCCAGACGAAGATAAGCTGGTGACATCAGTGGCCATCCCCGCGTTCGACTACATCAACGATGAGCAGAACAACGCCGTGCTGCTGGGCGTGGCCGGCACTGACGTGCCCATCGACAGCATAGCCAAGCTGGCGCAGCCTCACCAGGTGATACAACTTTCTACTTCTTGAACTCGTCTTTCCGAGCCTCCCTGAAAGGCGGACTGAACCATTCACCAAACTGGCTACCAGTATCACCCATTTTAGGACCACCATACTTCAAGCTGTTCACTGAAAAAGGTGACCAAGAAAGAACCAGTGACAGAACCAAGAGGAAAAAACCCATGTCTATTTTCAGAGTCTTAAGTTAGATACTAAAAAATAAATTATTCAATGCAACCTTTAATAAAATTAGTGGTCGGATCTGTGTGCTGATCAAAATGAGCCTAAACACGGCCAGTCTACTATTATACTCGAGGAGTTATATTGCCCGCATTCATCATCAGATCAGCTCGATGTCTCCATAATATTGTATTGACATCGGAACTTGACAGGTATACAACATTTTAGCACACTCGGATGTTCAAATTCACCTTGTAAGATTTGACCTAAACCAGAAATAAAATAATACTGTCTAAACAAACAATATAAAATAATACTGTCTAAACAAACAATATAAAATAATACTGTCTAAACAAACAATATAAAATAATACTGTCTAAACAAACAATATAAAATAATACTGTCTAAACAAACAATATAAAATACAAACATTAAAAATGGAACGCTTATGGAAACACAAGATCAGATCAGATCTAACAGTTAAAGGATCAGCTTCAGTCGTACCCTAGATCCTGTTCATCCTATGGTGGTCATCATCAGACCTTGGAGCATCACGAAGGTAGCGAATGAGTCGCAAGAAGTAGTGAAAAATTAAAATTGATGATGAAATGAGTTAAGATACACTTAAACAGTTGAGCAATCTAAAATCCGTTGCAAACGATGTAAAGATAGCTCAACTGATCCAAATCAACAATAGCGTCCCTATGATGCTGCATTGCCACACTGAATGACAATACCAATGTTTTTTTTGAATTTTTTATCATTGATAGACCTTTGTTTGACCACGATCTCACCTGTTGGTAAGTGACGATGTGGCCGAAGATGGAGCACAAAGGTCTAGAAGGCACCTATTCACTCTAGACTTGAAGAGACCCAGATTATAGTTTTCAGGAAAGACAGACGACGGTAGTGTATTCCACTCCTTAGCAGTTCGCATTATAAAGGTAGAACCGAAACGTTTTGTGCGAATAGAAGGTATAGTAATGAGGTAAGGATAGTACTGAGCCGTACGCCTGCTCGTCCTATGATGAAAAGGAATGTAATACTTGTTACAGCTTGGCGTCAATGGATATTCCTTCATAGTGAGCAACAACGGCTACATTCTGCTCCATCCCTTGTTGATTACCACTGTGAGTATACATTACACTTACCAACGCAGTTTCTGATCAGCTCAGAACTGAATCCACTTCATCGTAGTAGTAGAGCTTTTTTGTGAGAGAGTTCGTCCCGGGAAGTACTACCACCATACCTATTTCTGCCGCAAAGCAGTAGTGCTCGCATTGATATGTTCCGGTTTGAAGGGTAAGGGTGCCGGTGAAATTACAGGCATATGAGACTTCATCTTTATGTCTCAAGGTGGCGGGCGCAGTGCAATGCCACATAGGGCGCGTCCTAGGTGGACGTGACCTATGAGGTAATACACTGTTCATAGGCAGAGGTTACCGCTTAACATCAGGTGGGCCAATTTCTTGTTGCGTCATTGTAGTAGTATAAAAAAAAAAGGTGTACCAATTAAACGAAGGTAGGTACCACCTTATCCGAAATGAGGAAATCCGAAGCAAGATTACGTCATCCCTCATATCCCCCAGAATTAGCAAGTTAAAGATGCCATGGGAAGGTCATCTAGCTCGTAGAACTGACCACCGTTGGAGATTAAAGGTTCTTGAGTGATGTCCACGAACCGGACGACACAACGTAGGAAGGCCCTCGGTGGACCAAGGACATTATTAAGGTCGCAGGAAATCGGTAGATAGAAGTGGAGGAGGCATAACTCCAGCAGTGGGCTTTTACAGGGTGATAATGATGATGAAGATTGATCAGTCACCCATAGCGAGCGAATTCAGAGTAAATTCTCTGAAAATAAGTTCTAGGTAGGTAGAGTATGGAACGCTGACTACAATGACATAAGCAGAAAAGCGTAGATACTCTCTTGAACCACGCATAATGTATGGTTCCGAAGTTTACACAAGTCAAAACAAGATGTCGCCACTGGTAGAATAGTAACGCGCTTTCGCTGTCATGATAGATAGATAGATAGATAACACTTTATTGCACACCACAAAAATAAAAATAACATTAAAAACAATCAGAAAAATAAGTACCTATGGAAGTACAATGGGCGGTCTTATCGCTGAGAGCGATCTCTTCCAGACAACCTTGGGATGGACTGGAATTGACGAGAACGATAAAGGACGGTGGTGTAGATCAAACAAATAAATAAATAAAAGTATACGTATACATACAATCTAACTTATAATAACATAAATATATAATATAACTACACAAAATATACTAAATAAATAAATAAAAATATCTGAACATATTACTAGAATTTACAGCCTTACGACATGGACAAAAAATGATTAAACAATAGCTTTTTGAAGATAGGAAGAGACTTAGCGGTTCTGATAACCAGAGGAAGATCATTCCAAAGGCGGATAGCTTGTACAGTAAAGGAATATCCGTAGAAAGTGGATGTGTGCTCAGGAGTTTTAAGTTGCAATGACTCAGAGGAGCGCAATGCAAAAGGGTGGGAGAGATGAAGATATTGAAAGCGCTCCTTGAGGTAAGGAGGGGCAGAAGGGTTAAATAAAATACTGTACAAGAGAGACAGAATGTGAGTATTCCTGCGATGGCGTATAGGCAACCACTTGAGCTTAATGCGAAATTCGGAGACGTGGTCATATTTGCGTAGGCCAAATATAAACCTAATGCAGAAATTCTGAAGGCGCTCAAAATTATCGAGGTATTTTTCAATGAGGTCAGGATAGCAGGCGTCAGCGTAATCGAGAATAGGGAGTAAGAGTGATTGCGCCAGCGTAACTTTGGTGGATGTCGGCAGAAAATTTCGCAGTCTCCTCAGCGAAGCAGCTGAAGCAAACATCTTCCGACTCAATTCAGCCAAATGAGGTCCCCAAGTCATATTCCTATCGATCAACACGCCTAAATTCTTAACAGTGTCACTAATAGGAATAGTAACACCATCAAACATAATTAAAGGGAGAACAGACCAGTCAATCTTGGGGATCATTCTGAAGCTGCCTACAACGATAACCTGCGTTTTTATGGTGGATTTCATCAAAAGCCGCGCGTTTTCGACAGCGCAATCTTAAAAAAAGAACCCATTTTGGCAGTGTCATCTTGATATGAATTGTACAAATGAATTTAGTAGGGAGCTTTTAAGAACTGCTTACATAACCGACTACTACTCGTAAACCAGTAAAGTTGTATAATCTACTATTTGAATAACTTTTTTAGATAAGGTCATAATACGGCCCCAGGTATTCCCAATTAGCAGTTTAGATGAGGACTACCACTTCAAAGCTTCTTATTTTTTAGTTTTTTTTTACTGCTATGAGGACGGAACTAGCAGATGACCCACCTGATGTTAAGCGGTAACCTCTGCCTTTCACAATGCATTACCACATACTTTTCACTAGAAACGGGATATTTACCATGATTTTTGAGTTTTAATTGTTGTTGCTTAATTGGGGAACAATTAAAACTAAAAAATCATGGTAAATATCCCGCTTCTAGTGAAAAGTATGTACATAACCATGATAGTGTCAAAAGTCATTACCACATAGGTCACGTTCACCTAGGATGCGCCCTATGTGGCATTACACTGCGCCCTGAGACATAAAGATGAAAATGTGCCTCGGCAATCCTCGTTTGAGTCTGTCGCTTTTTTAATAAGTATTGTACTCATTTTATCTACTTTAAATTAGTGAGTCTAAATGTGTTTTTAAAAAGGTGATACTGAGAAGTTTCTCAACAAGTCCGTTAGGGACTCTCATCATTTTCACCCATCGAGCACTCCGGTACGGAGGCCTGCAATCTAAGTTTTCACCTTACAAAAAACAACATTTCGACTAGCAGTTCAGAACTCGGGATAACGAGTGTAATACTTATACTAGACATTATGGAAAACGTTAATTCTGTCTTGCAGATAAATGGTGAGCTTCAGGAGAACTACAACAGCGTGGATTTCGTCGAAGTTGAGCAAGTGGATGACGGGAAGGGTTCCCGCCAGCTCGGCCAGAAGATCCAGGAGCTGAGAAAGAACCTAGTCAACGCTCAAGAAGGATCGATGAAGGGAGTCGAAGTGCTGTACCATTACGATCAAATGAGGTTAACAGCTTCTCTATATATTTCAATAATCATTGATATACAGGGCGTTCCAAGTCTATGCAAAATGAATGGAAAGTAGGTTAAATATTGTAGATAGGATATTTTACATATTAATATATATATATTTAAATAAAAAATTAAGTAAAGTCTCCTTTCAGCAAAATATCCTACAATATTTAAGGTACTTTCCATCCATGTCGCATAGTCTTGGGACGCCCTGTTTACATGTTTTGCATGATAGCTAGGACTCCTAAACAATTTTGTAATTGTTATTATAAATATTTGAAAGAGCCGCATTATTTCGCTTAGCACAAAAACTTTAAAACATTAAGTACATTATTTTTTCTACAATGTGTCGAAAAAAGGTGTTGAAGGTGTTGAATCACTTAGTATCTACACTAATCGGAATGACGGCAATCCCACCGGCAACGTGAACAAGTCTGGCAAAATCACGACATGTTTAATCATAAAAAACTGTTTCTTGACTTTGGAGTTACTAATCTTGGGGTAAATTATTTTAAACATCAAGAAACAGCAGATTTTTGGTTTTTCACTTTTGAATAGCTTCTCCGCCGCCTCGCTTGGATGTAAAAGGCGTAAAAGCACATTAAGGGATTACTCCGGTAGCATATTGCATGGCGGGATGGGTAGCATATTCACCGGAGTATGCGATAACCTATTCGCTTTACCAAGTATGGTAATTATAGTAAAGCACCCCATTGTATTCGGTGGGGATGCCCCACACAGCAGTGGACGTCTATAGTCTGATGATACCAATTCTGGACCGCAATTTTTGGCTGCACCTTGGGAAATTGTTATATCGAGCTGCTGGAGTAAGTCCATTACTAACCAGGGTTAAAATATGACTTTACTGCTCTCACAGGAGGATATCACGAGTACAGCACGACTATTTCTTCCACGAGTTGGAAGGCACTCCATTTTCCATGGGCATATCCCTGCCTAAGGGCTACGGTGACACGGAACTGTTGCTTAGAGACAACCCACTCGAGGCGAAGCAAGGGAAGGACCTTACTGGCATCAACGTCACTGACTACTTCAGATTCAGCTACAGAGTACATCCTGATTGGTAAGACTTCAACTGTTCAGCCCATCGCCATAACTTAGCCCACGTAGTATTTAACGACCCCTTCGCTGTCTGTAGTTAGATGATAACTCATAAACCCCAACAATGCATATGCTGTGGTGAAGATAAGTGTGGGCTGTCCAGCAACATTTCGATGGAACCAGACATTCTAGCACAGGTGTGGGCAAACTTTTCTCATCAGGTGTCCAAAAAACGTAGGAAATCTTATTGGGGCCAGATCTGTAATGGTTTTAGAAGTGAGAAAAGAAAAAAAATATAATAGACCGGAAGTACAAGCGAGCATAGCGAGCCCCGAAAATGACAGGAAAGGCATAGGAGAGTGCAGCGAGCCGCGAAAATTATGTCGTTTCTGAATCGAAGCAGGCGACTGAATAAGAGTCTTCTCTAGGGTTTTAATTCATGATGCTGCTGGCCAGTAACATTAATGAGAATGGATTTGAACATGATAAAGTCGATGTTTTTACCAATCATGTTCAAGGGCCGGAGTTGCCCTACGGCCACCGGTTTTTATAGCTCTCAAGATAATTTGGATTTGAAATATTTTCACAGGGTTTACTGCAAATATCATTACCTGGAAGGTCACGAAGCGGAAAATCCAGAGATGGAACTCTGGAGGTTCTTGGTGAACCTTTCTGAGAACAAAATTGATATAACGAAGAAGCAGTATACAGAAGACGCGCAAAGTACTAAGTTTAGTTTTGAAGGCAAGTTTTTGGAACTGCTCTAATGACCCCCTGTTCTGAATCCTTTTTGAACCCCCGACTAACAAGCGGGGTGCTATAAATATGTAGCAAACCATTTCAATGCGGTTTTTTTGTATGAATAATGGTGTTTGCGAGATGGTTCTTAGCTATGTTTGGTGGAAATAAGTGCACGTATTTCCAGGATCATCAGCTCAAACATTTTTGTAGGGGTCAATTCAGGCCTTTTTGCATTTAGAACCTTCAGTTGAGCTCAAAATGTTCATTTTCGACAACAACAGGTTCCAGAGTCTGATGATGACCAGCATAGGATGAACAGGATCTAGGGTACTTATCAAGTTTTAGCTCAAACTTCAAATTAAGATTATGTCTTCCTCCCGCATACCCCATGATGGCCAGTACAATATATGATCTAGACAGGAACTAAAATACTGAAATAGTAGGGAATTGAAAAAAAAAAACTGTGGCGGCCTAGGCAGAAATCTGCATATTACAAAATAGAATACAAAAAAAACGCCTGGCACCGCTCGAGAAAGTAGTTTCATTGAATATCTCGTAAAATATAGATAATTTTACAAAAACCCAACATTAAGCTCTTGGATTTATTGTATTGATTTTATTCATCTAATTTTTGACCATATAATAAGAAACATGTTGCGAATCTAGCCATGGATGTCTTCCCACAGGGCTACAATATGGGTAAATTCAAGAGAAATATCAATAAATAATCGAGAATTATCACGAAATAATTGCAATACCGTGGGTGTTGCAGATGTTCATAGGCGGCGGTGACTGCTTTACATCAGGCGGGCCGTCTGCTTGTTTGTCACCTTATTACAAAAAAGAAAAAGAATAAAAATAACTTTGTATTTTATTTTATATCAAGAAAATATATCTATCGTGTTTTTGGTACAGTATTATAATGTTATGTAGTATCCATGCATATTTTCAATTTCACATACTTGATTTAGTCAGTTACAGGTCTAGCGCTTAACTGAGTATGGGAGCGGTACGGGAGGGGTGTTTTATTAATGACATGAAGCCTCCTTTCATTTTGACGTAACGAAAACACCCCTCCCGTACCGCCCCCATACCTCAGGGACTGACCCAGTAAGCGCTAGACCTGTATAAATAAAATCTGCGATTTGGAATTTTGCAGCCCCAACTTAACTTGCGTTTGTCATCTTTATACTTAACTTTAATTTATGCTTCACCAGCCAATTGCGGCAACGACACTGAAACTCGAGGAAAGGACGATTACTACTGCAACGAAGACCTCGTAAAACAGCTTGTATTCGACGCCAAGCTGACGACTCCTTTCTTCGAGACCTGGCACGCTTCCAACGAAGAGAAGATCCTGGCCAAGGAGTATGACGTCAGTGTACGGTTCATAGCTACGTCCAGTGGACTGACGAGGTGGCATTACATCTTTGATACTGATAAGAACGAGAAGGTGTCCGATACAGGGCATAGAGAGAAGGGTTATAAAGGACAGTAAGTATTGTGATTTCACCGCCACCAGTGGCGCGATTAGGTAACTCTGTTGCTATCGGTTTCAATCAGTTTCAATGCTGTTTCTATTTGAAATGACGTTCTTGTGATTAATTACCTAATTTACGCTTTTTCTTGTGACCTAATTTACGCAGTCTAGTTGCAATCAAGCTTTGTAGGTGAACTGCGTAAATTGGGTAATCGCAGGAGCGTCCTTTCTGATAGAAACAGTATTGAAACTGATTTAAACTGATAGCAACGGAGTTACGTAATCCGCTAGCAGGTGCAACATTTCTTTACGCTTTCATTACTGTCCCGTTGAGCCCAGCCTAAGAATTGACCCC
This sequence comes from Operophtera brumata, assembly GCA_932527175.1. NCBI lineage: Eukaryota > Metazoa > Arthropoda > Insecta > Lepidoptera > Geometridae > Operophtera > Operophtera brumata. Next base: position 29,382,200 of record OW052226.1, on the reverse strand, counting down.
CCCTTCTCCTCTCGTGGATGTCGTAAAAGCTGACTAAGGGATTACCCGGAATTGTTGATAAGATTCGTTGGTATAAGATTTGTCCTGGCTGCGCTAGCTTATTATGGAATGTGTTATTACTGGAAGAAAGCGTTAGCCGAGTCAGTCGTGGGAAGCAATGACGGCGATGAGCTTACCACTTGTCACGTCTATATTCCACGATGGTGCAACCCTCTGTGAAAAGAGGCCCATCGATGCTCTGCCTACCCTTCGGGGGAAGAGGCGTGTGTCTATGTATGTATGTATGTATTTACTGTCCCGAATTATCTATCCATACCATCGAGCAACACGGAACGGAGGCCTGCGTTGGTCGATGATCCATACTAATATAAAACTGTGGAGGTCAAAAAGTTGGAAATATTTTCCCAAAAACTAAAAAACATAATAAAACAATAATTTCCCATTTTTAGCATTTATGTCACATCACGCAAAACCTACTGAACCGATTTTGATGAAAGTATCACTGTAAGCTTGTGGTTCAACTTAGTAACTAGGATAGTTTTTATCACGCATGCACCCCTTAAAAGGGCTGAAACGGTAAAGTTTGTCAGTGGATATAAAAAATGCGAGTATCAACTTGTAACTTTGCACAAAGATTTAGGAAATAAATGAGTAAACAAGAGTTAAACTGATTTCAAAAAATAAAACGAAATAAAAAAAATAGAATTAGATAATTAAATTGTGTAGCGGCGAATGGAAGAGTGTTATCGTGTTGGGCGATTAGCTTTAAGCTCGCTATCAACTTTACTTTGGTCGAAGATAACAACCAATAACAAGCAAAACGAGAGAATCATAGCGCATAGGACGATTGACTCTAACTTGGTTTAAATGCAAAATATGCAAATAATGTAGCACTCGTTTAAGAGTTTGTTTTGTAAACCATGGTTTCATGGAGTTGAATCACATACTATATATTTTTTACCTACGTTGGTTGTATATTGATTTTATGTTTGGGTTTTTCGGGAGTATTTATTATTGATACCTCCTTGATATTTACTACCTTTCAAACCTACCTACCTATTTAACTACGCTTTCACCGAGAATACTACTCCAGTACCACGAGGAAGAACCCCATTTTTATCTATTTTGATTATGTAGGTTATCGATACGTACGTATCGATTAACTCTACATGTACCGATATACTCTAGAGTCCCCGTTACGCTCAGGGTTCAATATGCCGCCCATGACGTAAGACACTGCTTTATCCTCTAAGTGCATAATATACTATTTCAATACAGTTGCTCGAAAAGTGTACTTATAATGCCAGTACACATTACAGGCACATGAGACTTTCATCTTTACGTCTCAGGGTGGCGGGCGCAGTGCAATGCCACACAGGGTGCGTCCTAGGTGGATGTGACCTATGTGGTAATGCATTGTTAAAGGCAGAGGTTACCGCTTAACATCAGGTGCGCCATCTGATTGCACCGTCCATCACGAAGTTAAAAAAAAAAACTTGAAATTATATTTTACCGAACTAGTACGATTTCTTTGGAATGTTTTCTTTATTCCAATCCAATAAAATGTTTACTGTAGAAAATAATATGACCACAGGGTTTTCGGAGACAATCACGTCACCGCCATAGAAGAAACTTGGTACAAAGCGGCCGTACTGCAGCACATGATCAACAAAACGCTGGTGATAGCAACACGTCTCCCTATCCTGGACGATATAATACAGAAAAAAACTCCAGTTCAAAACGAAGACGGAGATATTACCATCACGGCAAGTTACGCCATTTTCTACAAAGATGGCGATTTTGAAACCCCAGCGTCTGTGGTTGGCTTTGAGTACTCGTTCACGAGTTTCAAGAAACGTTTTTTGGAAATGACAGAGACCACACGGAACAAAAATGAGGTACGTAAAAAACTTTTCAATCACTGCATGAATAAGCTCCTTCAAGCACGATACGATACAATATTGCATGTTCTCACTTAGAAGCAGCGACTTGTAAAGTAGAGCATGGAAAAATACATTAACAGTGTTTATACCTATTGCCGTGGTATGTGGCCGGCCTAAAAATAGACCCCTCCGTCTCCTCTCATGGATGACGTAAAAGCACGTAAAAGGGGAACAGCAAGGCATCCACCTGAGTATCCGCCTGCTAAGCTTATAGTGACTATGACAAATCCATTTCATTCGATAGAGGAGACCTCGTTCAGTAGTGGAATCGAGGAAAAAACTGGGTTTAATAACAAAAAAACTATCTTTTGGCCACCTCCAAATCTCAGCGGGCGAATAGCGGCTGTGATACGAGAGGTACGGGTTTAATTCCTGCTGCGGGATAAGTGTCATGGCCTGCAAATATTTGTTCCGGGTCTTTGATACCCACGACACAGAACCTTAGTATGTATCTAAAACTATGTATATGACGTGTTAATTTCAGGATTTGTCATGCAACGGCACAAAATATGACTGCTACGTCATAGACAGCTCTGGCTACGTGGTGCTGTCCAGAGAGAAGAGCCAAGTTGGCCAGTTCTTCGGGGTCATCAACAAATACGTGCTGCAGTCGTTTGTGGAAGAGAAGATATATGACCACGTAGAAGTGTTCAACTACCAGGCGCTGTGCCCGCTGTCTAGGATACCTCCGGAGATTAGCAGCTCGTGGTCCTTGCAAACGGTTAGTTTCTATTGTGACGTCATAGAGAGCCTGGCTAGGTGGTGCTCCTTTTGAGAGAAAAGGCCCAAAGACATTCACTGATTCGCAGTGCGGTTCCACCCAACCGATTAAGCTGAAGTTTTGCATACCTGTCAAGTTCTGATAACAATTGACAATACAAATACTATGGTGACAGCGAGCTGATCTGATTATGAAGACGGGAGGTGGAAAATGTATAGTGTCAAATCTTGCAACTGCATTTTAATCCCGTTCAACGCAACTGATTGAGCTGAAATTTTGCGTACCTGTCAAGTAAGCTGTCAATATTATGGTGACAGCGAGCTGATCCTGATGATAGAGAAAGAAGGTGGACAACGGAAATTCTTAATGGAAAATAGTAGAATAGTCGTATTTAGGCTAATTTTCAGCATCTTACATTTCTATTACAAATTCCCTCAGTTAGAACTACAATTTCAAAAAAGCTTGTTTTTAAAAAATCATTTATTAACAAAAAACCTAGCACGTCAAGAACTTCCGTTGTCCACCTTTTTTATCCATAATCAGGTGACCGGTGAAGGGAAGCAAAATCTCAGTTCAGACGTATGACAGGAACTGCATTAAGGTTGCGCCAACCCCAGGTAGAACCCCAGGATCTTCATACATAACAAGTAATTCAATTTGTAAAAATTAAAAAAACCCTCAACACAATGAACCGTTTTTGATCAAACATAGCTAAGAACACTACCGACAAATTCACCTGTGAAACAAACAAAAAAAACTAAATCGGTTCATCCGTTTGGGAGCTGCGAGGCGACAGACAGACAGACACACACACACACACAGACACTTCAAACTTATAACACCCCATAATTTTTGCGTCGGGGGTTAAAAACGAGAGGTTTTTATGTAAGAGTCGCACGAAAAAGCCGTTTTTATTGAATATCAACCCTGGGCTTGAATTTATTTAGGTATCTAATTTTGTACCCAATAATATGCAACATTTTAATAAACAATCGAATCTAGCCAAAACAGAGGTAAATTTGGGCTTTTTTCTATCGAGAAAATATTGTCCTATCGTGTTTTTGGAACAGTTGTCCCTTGGAATTATAATGTAGTATCCACGCATATTTATAATTTGAATATTGTATTTGATTTAGACAGTTAAAAATCAAATCTTAGGTCACGTACACATAGAACGACCGTTTTACAGGTCCGTTTAAACGTAATGTTATTAGCGTATGTGGTTGTATGAGCGAGTTCACACAGAATACAGTATTCCGGATGCAGTAATCCGAAAAAATAAGCAGCAATCCGTCAGTTAAAAAGGATCCTGTAAAATCGTACGTTCTATGTGTACGCGCCCTAAGATTGGTAATTTTGCGTTATACCCCACCACAAATTACGTAACCTATGAGGTGATGCATTGTAATAGGCAAAGGTTACCGCTTAACATCAGGTGGGCCATCAGCTTGTTCCGTCATTCAAATGCTTTTTTATGTCTCGGTTTTTGACCTGAATATACAAACATAAATGGCCAATAAAATAAAAGATTTTATATTTAAACTCATATCGGTAAGACTACAGGTCGCGCAACTAGTTATGAGCGCTGACCTTCAATGAGCAGTAGTAATTTTTTGGGTCTGTATAGCGAATGCGCTAATGTACAAACATGCGCAATCAACCCCACCACGCGCCAAGCGCTCATAACTCGTTGCGCGACCTATACGAGTTATAATTGTGTACTTTCAGCCATTTACATTGGTGAGGAACTTCTTCGGTTGGCTGCTGACCGAAGCGTTCTTCGTGATGTCGAATCTGTACGACTTGAATGAAAATGCCTACGCGTTTGCTTCAGAAGATGACCATGGTAAGAAAACATTATAGGAAACTTTGAAAATCAATTTTAGAACGATTTATTTTTTACTTTGGAGACCGTCTTTCTGTTGGCATGTAACCAGCTGAGATAAGAATGGCGCAGGTTCGATTCCCGCTGTAAATATTTGTACGGTTTCTGTTGTGGTAGCATGGTACTCGTAGTTGATACCCACGATACATGGAGTTCTAGTGTGTGATGGAACTATGTATGTGACTGTTAGGTGCTATGTTATGTTAATTAGTCTAAGCAAATTATAAATTTTCATCTCAGATTAGACAATCCAGAAGTTGGACAAAACAAGTTAAGAAAAAAAAAATGTTTACTTACGGTTGTTAATTCCAGTTAACAGTTAAAAACGAATTCATAACAACACCCAACAAACACATACATGTACAATTAAATATACCTACCTAAAGCTTAGTAGCGATGTATTACGACGTCTGTGACACGGCGGGCGAAGGTTCGCCTGCGACGCAGGAGGTTGCGGGTTCGATTCCCGCCTCTGAACAAATATTTGTACGATCTGCAGATATTTGTTCAGGGTGTTCTGGGTATTTTCTATGTATAATAAAAAAAACTATCTATGTAATGTATTGTAATAAGTATATCAGTTATCTATAGTACCCATAACACAAGGTCTGCTTAGCTTGGGGCTATATAATGTTGTGTGAACTGTCCAGCATTATTTATTTATTACCAGTTACTTGTACGTGCGTCTGGCGGCTGCTAACGTAGCTTTTCTTTAAATATTTTATATACTATTATTCAACTTTAACCATCTTCTAGATAGTCAATCGACGATAGTGCACCGAACAAAGTGTGCTACGCCGTAGGCCACTTTCGTAGCACATGTAGCATTTTAGTAGTAGGGCTTTTTTGTGAAATAGAACGTCCAGGGAAGTACCATAACTATTTCTGCCTCAAAGCAGTAGTGCTCGTATTGTTGGTTCCAGTTTGAAGGATAAGGGTGCCGGTGAAATTACAGGCACATGAAACTTTTCATCTTTGTCTCAGGGTGGCGGGCGCAGTGCAATGCCGCATAGGCCGCGTCCTATGTGGGCGTGAGCTGTGAGGTAATGCATTGTTATACGCAGAGTTACCGCTAAACATTAGGCCATATGATTTGACCGTCAGCCAAATAAATTAAAAAAGTTATTATGTAAAGTTTATTGTGCAAGTATACGTGGATTTTGTGCAAAGATAGTTAAAATAGTGTCTCCGCTGTAGTCACTCACAGATAACTCTAAAGTGGAGCATACTACACTCGAACTGGATCTTTAGTTTGATTAAAATTAATAATATGAATAGTTTATGTAATTTACCAAATAAACATATTAATTTAAATAAATAGCTGCGGAACTGCTTTTTTTTCTTTTTTTGATTATCTTTTAATCATTATTTCGATGTTGTTGCAATCTATTCTAATACTTCCGCTTAACATAACCGCATGCTCGTCTCGCAGACTATATCGATGAACTAAACAACCAAGCGCCTACAGAGGCACCCACCACTGCCGCGCCGGCGGCCGACAAACACAACATCAGCGCCAACGAGAACAAACAGAAACCCTTCTCATGCGACCACAGCATAAGCCTCTACTACCTCAACCAGATGTACTTCCTCCAAGGCATGGGGGCCTCCCCTGTGGTCTCTAAAGACGAGCCAGCAGAGTGCCGTCCCCCATACTGGGCATCGTACGTCCGTAATACCAATCTACTACTGGTAGTAGTCGAGAAGGAGGACAGAGAGTACAGCGAGGGTTGCAAGGAGTCTCCGACTACGAAGCCGGAACCGACGAAAAGCTCGACTGACAAACGAGAGCCATGCCATAAGCTAGACCTCGGGAGACTGGAACGACGAAGACTGGCTGGATGCTACACTTATAATGAAAGGGTAACTATTTTACGGTTACTATTTTTCCTATAGGATCACTTTGTAGCCCGTCTTTTTGTCTGTCAAAACCTTCGACCAAAGTTTACGTCGATGGTCAAAACCCTTTCTCAAGAACGGCTAAAGGTATCAACTTGAAATTTATACCAGGTATAGATGTCTGTGAGCTCATAGTGCCGTAACATAGTCAAGCTTGTAACGTGGGAATCTCTTATTTTATACCAGGTATAGATGTCTGTGAGCTCATAGTGCCGTAACATAGTCAAGCTTGTAACGTGGGAATCTCTTATTTTATACCAGGTATAGATGTCTGTGAGCTCATAGTGCCGTAACATAGTCAAGCTTGTAACGTGGGAATCTCTTATTTTATACCAGGTATAGATGTCTGTGAGCTCATAGTGCCGTAACATAGTCAAGCTTGTAACGTGGGAATCTCTTATTTTATACCAGGTATAGATGTCTGTGAGCTCATAGTGCCGTAACATAGTCAAGCTTGTAACGTGGGAATCTCTTATTTTTGTATGGAAATCCCGAAAATTTACAAACCTTTATGGTATTCAGTAATCTAGTAATTATAAAATGTGCAGTGCTATCAGGCTTTTTAACCCAAATAAAGGAAAAAGTCTTAAACAGAGGAATTTAAACTTTTTACCCCTAGAAAGGGATGATGAAGTTTATAAGAAAGTAGGTACACTTTTACAGTACAGAAACCTCAGGGCGCGAGTCTCGCCCACAATTGTCCGTTTACTTTGAATCCACACTCTAGGATAATGAATCCCACATGAGCGGGTCATCTATAACGCTTTTTGGACGAGAGCCTTTATGCCTTGCCGGGCTGGCATTTTTCAGGATTTTAATGATTATTTTATTGAATAAAAGTAACAAATACTTAATGTCACTCCCTTCATCGTCCTCTGTGGCGCGGCGGGCGAGTAGCCGGCTGAGATGCAAAAGGTTGCAGGTACGATTCCCGCGGCGGGAAAAATGTTTGTATGATCTGCAAATATTTTTGCATTATATTTTATATTGTGGTACCATGGTACTCGTAGTTTCTGATACCCACGACTCAGGGGATCCTAGTGTGGGATCAAGACAATGCATTTCACTGTTGGGTGAGCTATGTTATGTTTTTTAAATTGTGAATCGGAATATTATATCGTGGCTCCTAAAACAACAAAAAATAATACGAGGCTGTCGTTATTCATTTATTTTTTGTAATCTTATGGTATGTAATTAGGTGTTGCCAGCCCGGCATAACTCAATTTATCATATAATATATAGGATACAGGAATCCATCAAAAACGTATGGTACCTGAAGTAACCTATCATAAAACTTTTTACAGGAAAAGAACATCACTGCTTGCGGGACAGGAAGCCATGTTCGCGGAGATGCCTTGATCTTCACCACCGCAACACTCTTGGCCATTATAGTTTCTATGTTGCTATTGTGATTTGTAACAAACACTCGCCTACTGTTTCTTTGGTTTTTAAATACTTGTTACATCGATACTTCCGATACATTTGTACCTTTGTTACTTTGGAATAAAACTTGTTGCACCATTAATGACTCCTTTTTTTAGATGTACAATACAGGGCTTAAAACAGAAAATATTTTGACAAAAGTTTACTTCTATTGATACAAATAAAGCTTATTTTAGATTATTTGTTATGGAAGAACTTGTTCCACCATTAATGACTCGTTTTTTAGATTTACAATACAGGACTTGAAACAGAAAATATTTTGACAAAAGCTTAGTTCTATACAAAGAAAGCACATTTTAGATTATTTATAAATTAGTTATTAAGAAGTCATACATTTCTAAATGAATAGCTTAATTAAATTAGTTATACATGTATATCTATACCGATGGTGTTAGTCATTTACATATAAATATGACTCATAACATCATCAGCAAATACAAAATTGAAGCACCATCATGACAATAGGTATATACCAACGAGACCCTACAGATAAACCGTGTCACTCCCTGACATCCTGACCCAGTCAACGGGAATACAAATCGATGCTCAGCGCAGGTGGAGTCGCGAAACCGAAGTACACACGCAAACACTCACCCACACATGCATACCGGCTGAGGAGAGCGAGGTCACAGTCAAGATGCGCAAGGGAGCGCGCATGCCCACGGCGGCGCTTCTGTACGCACGCGCGCTGCTCACCGTCCTATATCAATTAAAGTGTATAGAAAACCAGCTCCCACAAAAATCCACAAATACATAGACATCATGAAACCTTTTTCTAATCAGTGAACTAACAAAGTGGGATCGAAGTGATTCTGATGTGCAAGTGTCACGGTTTCGCTGTACTCGTCCTGTTGATTTTGTGTCTGGACTCCAGAAATTGTTCGGCCAGCGCGCAGTATGAGTCCACTGGCAAGATTACGCTCAATACGTAAGTTAAACAGTATAAACGGATTATATGAACAATTTATTGTTTGTTGTGTACCCAAACAACAATAAGATGATAGAAACAGATTGTAGGTAGTATATGTTTTTAGTCGAAAAATATTTTTCAAAAGATGCTGGTGAAATATAATAAATCTCACAGCTGATAATGATGAAGACGAGTTAGTATTCCGAATCGCGACTTCACCTAAAAGAGAGGATGGAGCCCATACACGGCCAGTCTAATATTAACTATCAAGTACAAGGAACCTACCCTCGCTATATGAGATAGCTCCATTATTCACCATCATCAGATCAGCTTACTGTCACCATAACTGAGTTTTCATTTGAACTTGACAGGTATGCAAAATTAGCAAGACTTAAACCATTGATAGGTACAAAACAGGATATATGTATACCTAGTTTGTTTATTTATACAAACGTAGTTAGCCCACACAACTAATCTTCGTCAAACAAATGGAGATTTCTCAAAAGTGTTATTGGTATCAACAGATTAGATAACGGATTACCATTTGTAGGGTGCAGGCATGGGCGGTCAAGCTCGGCACAGAGCTATACCACTTCGGCGAATTCATTACGAGAAAGAAAGAAGTGCAGGACGTAAGTATAAACGATAGATATAGGTACTTAGGGATAACTAAATGAATCGCGCTTAAAGGTTTTCTTTTTACCTCTTAGAGCTTCAAATCGGCTCAAATAGAATCGAGAGATGGAGAGAAACTGGTGCAAAGTATGGCCGACGATATTCGCGCGATGATGGAACTTAAAGTTAGTGCTGTAAAAAGGATCGTAGAAGCCGCCGAAAACATGGCTTTTGATAAACAAAACGAACCTGTACCAGAGGACTTCCAATTCTTCAACAGTAAAGAGATGGAAGAACCTTGGGATGAAGATACGGTTTCCACAACAACTGAACAGGATTTCAATTTAGAAAATTGGATTGTTCGTCCGCCGAGCAAAAATATACATTTGCAACAGAATCCACACTTTTCCAATATCCCTGTGAATACAAATTTTAGTAGTGTTCATGTTCCAACAAACGTTTATGCTTGGGGTAAGTGGATTAGATAAGATACGTTTATTTGATGGAACATATATAAATACGATAAGGTTAGTGCAATTATGCTTTGCTATGAATTTACAGAATATTTCATTCACAGATAGGTCAGTGAGGGGAAATCATAATCAGTAAGCGATATCAAAAAATGCTGAAAGGAGATAAGCGATATTTTCCGAAAAAGAATGGGGTCGTTTCTCGAGGCCTGTATAATATTTTTTCATAATCTAAGAATGCCGTTTTTATTTTTACCAAAATCGGTGACGTATCTATTGACTTACTGTTTAGGATTTCCCCTCACTGGCCCATCGCAACTACAGCTCGTTCACCGTAAGATGCCACCTGCCTTCGTTGGCAAGGGAGCGCAGAACTGTTTGAATGACGGAACAAGCACATGTCCCAACTATATGTAACTGTGTGTATGATGTATCAAACTAAACTTTTTACTTACTTACTTACCTGATGTTAAGCGGTAACCTCTGCCTTTAACAATGCCTTACCTCATAGGTCAAGTCCACCTAGGACACACCCTAAGTCGCATTGCAATGCGCCCGCCACTCTGAGACAAAGATGAAAAGTCTCATGTGACTGTAATGGCCACCCACAACTTTGAAACCGGAATACAGCAATGCGAGCACTACTGCTTTGCGACAGAAATAGATGTGGTGGTAGAACTTCTCCGGACGAACTCATTCACAAAAAAGCTCTACTACCTATTAGTTAAAGTTGAAGTTTGTATAGAAAAAACGCCACGCGGACCTAGCCGCGGCGTTCCACTAATATAGCACCATGTTCATGGATAAAAAATAATATTAAAATGACATTATGATAGCTTCCACAGAAATTATGGTATTTATTGAATTAATAATAAATCTATCATCAGCCATCCTTGTGAGTTTTTGATCTCAATAATTATGGTATGGTAGTGGTATCGTTCGTAATAAAAGAGTGAGAAAGAGGGTAGATCGATATATCTGCCAATAACATCTACTCGCAAAGACTTTAGTTAGTTCTCCCGTGATCATGGCGCATGCAACTGTGTCAAAATATTGGGAACAATCAAAACTCGATAATCATGGTAAATATCCCGTTTCTAGTGAAAAGTATGTGCCATGATAGTTCCAAAAGTTAGGCATATCAATAATATTAGTCCATTAAACAATTATTTTAGCCACCGAAGTGATAAAAGGAATTCATTGGTCTGAAGGACTAGACGAACACTTTATCGATAACTACATGAGCGACCCTACACTCTCCTGGCAATTTTTTGGCAGTTCTACTGGTTTTATGAGACACTATCCTGGTAAGACTTGTGAATACTTCTCAGCGTATACGTAATCGAAGAAACACGTAAAAGGCGATAATTTATGCAAATAATGTTGAGGCGATAAGATTGTGATGTAATGCTGGACACAAGTTCACACAACGTTATCTAGCCCCAAGCTAAGCAGAGCTTGTGTTATGGGTACTAGATAACTGATATACTTATTACTATATAATACATAGTTTTTTTTTATTATTTTTTAAATACCCAGAACACCCTGAACAAATATCTGCGATCGCACAAATATTTGTTCCGAGGTGGGAATCGAACCCGCAACCCCGCAAATGTATAACAATGTCGTGTGTAATGTGTAGTGTGTAGTGTAATGTGTAGTGTGCATACCATAATGTCATCACACCGGGTCCTTTTTAGGGTATGGAAAGAGGATGAACTAAATTTCACTGTATTCTTACACAATTATGTTTTTATTTGTGTGTATGTAAGAATACAGTGAAACGAAAACCGGCCAAGTGCAAGTCGGACTCGCGCACGAAGGGTTCCGTACCATTATCTATAAAAACGGCTAAAAATCACGTTTGTTGTATGGAAGCCCCTTTAAATATTTATTTTATTCTGTTTTTTAGTATTTCTTGTTATAGCGGCAACAGAAGTACATCATCTGTGAAAATTTCAACTGTCTAACTATCACGGTTCATGAGATACAAGCCTGTGACAGATAAAAACGGCAAAAAAACACGTTTGTTGTATAGGAGCCCCCTTAAATATTTATTTTATTCTGTTTTTTAGTATTTGTTGTTATAGCGGCAACAGATATACATCATCTGTGAAAATTTCAACTGTCTAACTATGACGGTTCGTGTGATACAGCCTGGTGGCAGACGGACAGACGGAAAGCGGAGTCTAAGTAATATGGTCCCGTTTTACCCTTTGGGTACGGAACCCTAAAAAGCACCCAGTCTGTTGACATTGTTGTAAAGACACTATGCCTATACAACACAGCCTTATCGGCTTTGCGAGCACTATGCTATCCCTATCGTCTCATCATTATGTTCATACATGCAACAAGATTGACCATCACATCTGATGAGGAGGACTAATGCATTATTTTAGCAATGAAATGGCGTGCGGATCCTGTTGACATCTACGATGCTCGGACACGCGCCTGGTACATGGAAGCGGCAGCCAGCCCCAAGGATGTAGTGATTCTGGTAGACCGTAGCGGGTCTATGACTGGTCAACGCAGAGACATAGCCAAACATGTTGTTACGAATATCTTGGAAACACTTGGCAATAATGACTTTGTAAATGTACTGACATTCGCTGATGATGTGGAGGAGATTGTACCGTGCTTTGAAGATTCTCTAGTGCAGGTAACTTATACTTTTAAGATAGAAGGTATTCAATTTGTAGAGTTTTCACCTACCTACACGTATATCGGTGTAAGCAACGACAGGTTCACAAAACAAACAACAAAAACAAGAGGTTTAGGAGATCGAATCGAAACCTGTCGGTGCTTACAGCTATACAAAGGCACGAGCAAAAAAAACATCTTAATAAAATGGATGAACGTTCACGAAAGTTTTAATAGCAAAATTTAATTTGTACAGCTCGTTCACGGTAAGATGGCACCTGCCTTGGTTGCACGACAACCAAGGTGCCAACTTACGGTGAACGAGCTGTACTTTACCTATGTATGAATGAACCATTGAATTGAAACTGATCTTTTCTGTTACTTAGGCAACATTGGCAAATATTCGGGAGCTTAAATTGGGATTGGATAGTTTCGACACGATGGAGATAGCCAACTTTTCATTTGCATTGACAAGAGCTTTTGAACTTTTGGAAATATACAGGAACAACAGCGGTGGGGCCAACTGTAACCAGGTAACTTAGTAGTTGTAGCTGTTCGAACCCTCATTAAAAGAGAACGATAAATTGTAATAACTAATGTTAATTTGTTACCTAAATGTGAGAATATCATCTTGACGATATCGGATTTCTAACGTTTTTAATTACGACTGTACTGGTGTTAAAACCGAGTTGACAAAGAGTTTTACGCACCGGTATTTCACATACGAGTGGTTTTAATTCGAGCATTATGTGAATGTGTTATAAATTTGTTTTGTGAAGTTAGGTTCCCAGTTAGGGTTAGGTTAGTAATTAACAGAATGAGATAATAGCACAATGATAATCTGTTGTCGCTCTGTATTTTTTTTCAGGTCGAGATTTTTATAGCCTTATTTTTGTTTACGCTATCTTACTGCTGTATTTTATTGGACGCAACGTCCGAAAAATCGATCGAAAGAAATCGAAGAAATTACAGATTTTTCTCGGTCCGTGAAAACTAGTATAACGTCAACACGGCTGGAACAAAACAAAAATATATCGAAAACCAGATACACTGATGTGTCTGTGTGGGGGATTTTGGACCGCAATCTCCCGCTCGAAAAGAGTTGATCTCAGATTGCCAATAGTAGGACGAAAACAACAAACAACTGCAGAAGCATGAATTTCATGAAATTAACTTTTTATTTCCAGGCAATAATGCTGGTTACGGATGGCGTTCCGTACAACTACAAGGAACTCTTCGAGCGATTCAACTGGAAGTATGAAACTCCAGTAAGGGTGTTCACGTACCTGATAGGGCGTGAGGTAAAGGTAGTACCACTTCAGGTCTTACTGTGTGTGTAGTCATTGTGCTACCTGCATAATGCCCCTTTTCTTACAGTACACCCAGAATGTGGTACTCTTCCCTGTCTATATTGTCCTACCCTGTTCCATTAGACGAGATAAAAAAGCCTGGGTCTAACAAAACTAGGGTAAAGTGGTCAAGCGACGCAACTTTAGTATCTTCATGGTCTTCAACTTGAAAAGGAAATTCAAACTCAATTGGTTGGAGTCAAAGTTGTATTCTCGTTGAACTTGGCTATTGATCTAGTCTTTTGGAACGTTTATGTAACCTTTCTCTATAACTGGAAGGGCAATCAAATATTTGGCCAAATGGATAAAACATTGTAAACATGATTAGTGCCTTTGGAGGGGTTTCATAAAATGCATGAGTATCTGTATAGTACCTATGTACCTAATTATATCTTAATGTTGTAACTTGTATGTCTGAATCCTTCACTTTCATTGCTTTGCTTTTAGTTTAGTGTTTGTGATGATTGATGTTTCTTGTAGTGAGTGTCGTGTGAATGTGATGTAATTTTTCTATTATCACGTGTTTGGGTTGTTCTTTTAGTTAGATAATAAGTATAATTAATAATAGAAAAATCTTTCTTCTTTCCCAATTTGTATTGCTCTTTTGATATTGATAACGAAATTGGTTAATTGTAGGTATTGCTGTCATGTATTTTGATAATAAGCGAGCCTTTAATATGTTGCAATATTTAGTAAATTAATCACTAACTCACAGAGCTGCTGGGACATTATCATACCACTTAGGTAATACTAGCCTACACCTTAGTACTTACAGGGTCACCAAATAATTGAAATTGAATTAATCATAAAGGTGTTGTCTAGGTTGCAGATGTAAGAGAAGTGAAGTGGATGGCTTGTGCGAATCGAGGATTCTACGTGCATCTCAGTACACTAGCAGAAGTGAGAGAAAGAGTATTAGAACACGTCAACGTGCTAGCCAGGCCTTTGGTTCTACAGAGGGAGCTACATCCTGTCGTGTGGACACCGGTTTACGCAAATGTCACCGTAAGTTTTCTAATCGTATTTGCAGTTATAAGGCTTCAGTTACTCCAGTATTGAGGATCAACCTGAATGTGCATACAGTTATATAAAATGTAGACATAGAAGAGACTAATTTACAAATAATCGTATTTCGTAACCATTGCGACAAAACAATTTTTATTTAAAACACAGCGTAAGACATCAAAGCTGTTATGAAAACAAACAATTTATTATTATTTTTTTGACATATATTGACTTATTTATCAAAATAATATATTTATGACCATAGTTTTCACGAAAATTATGGATATTTACCATGATTTGCGACTGGATTCGTTCTCAATATTTCGGCTCACATGTTATAAAGAAGAACTTTTGGCTATTTCGAATTTGTATCATCATTTGTGTCACCTTGTTTACTAACGGATATCTCGATATACTTCTAAGGATCCCAAAGTAGCGGACTACCTCTGGGAACAACGCGAAAGAGCTGAACAGAAGGAACGCTTTGTCAGCCAGCGCCAGGACAAGAACCTGTTCAATTCTGAAAAGGAACAGCATCGCAGGTGGAAGATTACCCAAGTACGATACTCTCATATTACAAAGAAAACATTGAAACAAGTTGTTGTCTAAAATACTTTCTCAAGGTGCCTTAGTATTTGAAGGACTTGTCGATTTGTCTGCAGATGAAACAAGGGCAATACAGTGAGATTGGGAACTCTAACTACCAATTGATGACATCTGTCTCAATGCCTGTTTACGACTTGCGCCACAACGAGGTAAGTGTTGTTCTAAAAACATGTTTGAACTGATATCAATCTTGGAACTTCCCCAAATAGGCACTTAAGATATTTTTGAGGCAGAAAACGATTGGTCGTTTATGATTGTTCTGTTTATTGAATGTCTGTATCTGTAATGCTAGTAATGTAATGTAAAGTTCATTCGATTTCTGTATTCAATAATATCAATGCCTGTACGTGTTACGTCTTTTCCAAAATTCAAAATTCTCCATTACCTGCATGTCTGGATAAATCATCTATTTCAAGACGATTGTTTACAGATTGGTTTTCTATTTCCTACTTATTGGACGTAAGCTCTATCTCTTCTGATTTCTTTAGTGTTTTTTATTGTCTCTTGGTGTCTATTAATAACTCCGTTTTATTTGGTGGTTTCCCCTCAGAACATCACAGAGAATGTACTGATAAATGAAGCTTACTGGGTATCGGTTACGAAAGAGGTATTACTACACTTAGAAAGTTTTGATGATTTAATGTAAAGTTTTTGCAAGATACGAGAGAGTTTTTATGATTTAGTTTTTTGGATTTCAGTAACGGTAAAGTGTTATTTGGCCCCGTTAGCGATGCATCTGTCCTCGATAGATGTTGACTGCGCCAGCGGACGTTGGCGGTGCGGTCGTCAGTCGCTGACTGACCCATGCCCATTGTTGTTCGACCCTTTTGGCTTACTGTAGAGTAGTAGTTTCTACTAGATAGTAGGCGTAGACCAATAGGGTGTTATGATCGACTTTTCTATCAACCATCAAATTAATTTTTCTATGCAAGAGTTATTATGACCTTATCACTACACACACTATCTATTAAATAACAAAGTATTTTTTGCCTGATTTAGTGATGCCTTTGTAGAGGCATTTTTTGAGATTGACTTGTTTTAAGACATGTTAATGTAAATATTTTTGGATAAAAGTATGGCGCTGCCCGACGTTTGACTCGTATGGGGCTTTTGTTACTTGAGCATTGCGTTTCAGCTACCTTTCACAGAATGATGATACTTTTAATATTCTTACCAAAATTTTAGTCAATTTGATTCAACTCCTTGGAAGAGGGGATAATTTATTTCTAGTGGAAGTTGTTACAATGCATTTATCTGTATGTTATTTATTTTAATTGCATTCGTTCGACTACAACCAATCGCAGTCCGTAGAGGAGAACGGCCCTAAAGAGGTAGGCCCACCACGCTCTTACAACTAATACACACAGACAGTGAACGGAGAAGAATGCAAGGTGATGCATGCACAAGTAATATAACAATATAAACGGCTAATGAAGAACTCAAAACGTGAGATATCTACTATATCTAGGTCAACCACGGATAAAACGCAACCAAAGATTATAATATGCCATCGCCTCTACCAATAAAAGTAACGGTGAAAGAGCAAATTGCTTTTATCTATCGATGTTTTAGCAATTTAATTAATTTAACAATGTCAACAGATTCTTTCATGGATTCAATTGAAAGGGTATTTACATATCTACGCCAGAAACGGTAGTGGGTTTCTAGAATAATGAGTAGCGTTTTAATGTAATGATTTAAGGTTTAACATTTTTAAGTAGATTTGCTAGAACCTGTAATGGACTATATAAATTAGAATCCTTTAAATCATCGTTCTATATAAACTAATATAGAACTCGCCTAACGGGGCTTAGATGCTAAATATAAAGTAAACATTGCTAGCCAGATTGACAATTTTATAATTAGTAGAAAATGATGGCATATAAAAAGCCAAATACGAACTAGTAGTTAGCTAATTTACTGTTTGATACATAACAGACATAATTTTTGTATTGTTATGATGTTTTATAGTATTTTTGTAGATTTTGGAAATGATGCGTAGTTATTAGTTAACTTTTACGAGAATAGTTTAACAATAACCCATGAAGGACTTTTTACATTTTGATAATAATATTGTATCTGTGTTATATTAGACTTTGTGTACATTATTACATTCAAATTAAAATATTGCAGATGCGTATTGCTAGATTATTAGGAGTCGCTGGAACAGACGTAGCACTCTCTGAAATACAAACGTTGATGACACCGTACAAGGTATGGAAAATCATTCAGAGTCATCATCAACACAATTTTCATAGAATGCTAATTATATCAATTGTTTTTTTTTTCAGATTGGTGTAAATGGGTATGCTTTTATAGTGACCAATAACGGGTATATCTTAATACACCCTGACTTGAGGCCTGTGGTACGTTGATTTTTATTTTTTAACTCCTGACGCAAAAGTAGTTTTATTGGACTCACGGCAAACAAAATGTGGAATAATTATTTTAGTAATAATGTAAGAAATCATATAACTAATACGAAATATAGTGTGATTATTAGCATCTTTGTGTTTTTTAGTTCCAACAAATTTTGAAGCCTAGTTATAACAGCGTTGACATGTTGGAAGTCGAACTTTTTGATGACGACAGAGGGCCCCGAAACTTTAGCAAAGAGTTGAACACGGTAAGGATAGATATTTCTTAAATACTTTTATAATGAATAATGATCACAAATGACGAAAATCTGATAAATAAAAATCCGTTTCAGCTTAGAAAAGATATAATCGATCAAAATACAGGAAATCAGATGATGAACGTCAAATACCATCTTGAAGATATGGTAAGAAAATTGTTGATCGGAAAAAAACATAGAATTATATACAAACAATTTTTTTTTCTTATTCATTTTAGAAACGGATATCCCGCGTGAAAAGACACTTCTACTGGACCGGTATAGCCGATTCTCCTTTCACTCTGGTAGTAACTTTACCCGAAAATTATGGCAGGCACAGAATAACTCCACCACCAACTGATGACATCCACCGATTATCCCTCACATCCAAGAATATATCGGCTAAGCAATACCTTTTGGATAAATGGAGTGTACATCCTGATTGGTGAGTTAGCAAAATGTTAGCCGACTTTGAAACTAAGAAAACGGTGTTAGTGGATTTCCAGAACTGAGATGGTAAATAGAAGAGATCGCGAATTCGTAATAGTCGTAATAATTCAATACTATGGTTTCAGGCTGTACTGTC
This sequence comes from Operophtera brumata, assembly GCA_932527175.1. Taxonomy (NCBI): domain Eukaryota; kingdom Metazoa; phylum Arthropoda; class Insecta; order Lepidoptera; family Geometridae; genus Operophtera; species Operophtera brumata. Next base: position 29,363,514 of record OW052226.1, on the reverse strand, counting down.
GCCGCTATGGCAACACATTCGTAATAGTCGTAATAATTCAATACCTATGGTTTCAGGCTGTACTGTCGCCGCTATGGCAACACATTCGTAATAGTCGTAATAATTCAATACCTATGGTTTCAGGCTGTACTGCCGCCGCTATGGCCACACATTTTCAACTCCCGAGGAAGAGCTGCTATACTTTCTAGAACGCGTGGCTAAACCTGGATGGCGATGGCCGGCCAAACCACGCCCTCCAGAACACCATAAGAATAAAGCTGGACATGAGAAACATAACGGTACACTGAGTCGTGTTATTAAAGGGTTAGATGATGTTACAGGGTCACATGATATTTATAGAACCGCGACTACCTACACTATCTATGACGAAACATATAAACATCACACTTTAATAAGAGTGAAAGTTTTAAACATATATGTATATTCACGTTTCCAGGCGCTCCTGAAGGCAAGGAAAAGGGTAAGGTTCCAACCAGCACACCACGGAACGAATACTATTGTAAGTATCAATTTTATTCGACTGATATTAAAAGGCACCTGCCAGTAACCGAATTTAACGAGTCTTTTTGTTCAGGCGATCATGGACTTATGCAAGCATTGATATACGATGCAAGGAACACGGCATGGTTCAATAAGAGCATATCGGACTCCGCTTCTGAAGAGAAGGCGTAAGTATTCGTTGCTATACTTATTATTCAAAGAATATTTCGATAGAACCTCAGACACCAAAAAAAATATAGAAATTCTGAGTTCAAAAAATTAACCATGCTATTTATAATCCCAGACTATCCACTGAATACTTACATCGTGTTTTGTTTCTTTCGATCGAATTTTAAAATGCTTGTCAATGCAAAAAAAAAACACTGTAAGTATAACTATTCCACGGATAATTCGAGTTTATACTAACACTGTAAGGGTCTTGCACCTGTTTTCGTTTTTGGTGATCGAAGAGCTAAGATGGATCTCGAAACTGTTTAAATTGCCGTTTTTACTTTTTAATTTACACTTACCTATATTAATTTACGATATTCGTTTGATAATTTGCACATGGATAGCCCTTTGACAAAAGTGATCGGATTGTTGCCGAGGTAAAGTAAACTAGGGGACATATTATTTTCTACTTAAATGCATGGATAAAATGAGCTCTCGAAATTTTTCATTATGGAAACCCCCTCGGTGTTCATCAAAACAATCAACTGTGATAAAATGATTTAAAAAAAAAAACGTCTAAGCCTACACCACGTACTCAGCAAACGTAAGTCATCAGTCGCAGGACATGCACAAACCCACCATGAAACTTGAACTGGACCCAGCATTCAGTTCACTACATGGTCGCGGTCGGTGCTCATGAAGAAGGATCTCTAAATGGTCAACGAAACGTCAGCAGGAGAATAGTTAAGTACGTGGAGTATGTCTTAATTTTTCTAAAATGATATCAATTGTATGATAATTTGATATGGGTATTGTTTTTATTTTGACAACCTCTGTGGCGCGGCGGGCGAAGGTTCGCCTGCGATGCAGGAGATTGTGGGTGCGATTCCCGCCTCGGTACAAATATTTGTGTTCTGTGTATTTTCTATGTATAATAAAAATATCTATCTATGTTATGTATTGTATTAAGTATATCATTTATCTAGTACAAGGTTCGCCTGCGATGCAGGAGATTGTGGGTGCGATTCCCGCCTCGGTACAAATATTTGTGTTCTGTGTATTTTCTATGTATAATAAAAATATCTATCTATGTTATGTATTGTATTAAGTATATCATTTATCTAGTACCCATAACACAAGCTCTGCTTAGCTTGGGACTAGATAATGTTGTGTGAACTGTCTAGCATTATTTATTTATTTATTTCAAAGTAATGACATTGGTTTGTTTTATATTTAAGTACCTAGGTGTCTTTTTTGTCATGAACGGTAAAACGCAGCCAAAGGAAAGTGAGTATGAAATCTATAGGAAATAGTATGAAAAATTACTACATTTTCTCCAACAAAACAGCCCTACCGCTCGAAACTTAACGAAACTAATAATTAAGTATTCTAAATTTCCTGTCTAGACACTTAAATCAATAACCAATTTGATCACAGGTCTGAATTTATTCAACGATTCGGATACATCGTGGCATTCCTGTCGACTCACAGCGGCCTGACACGATGGCAGACCCATCCGCCCAAAGAACATGATAACGAGAAGTAAGATATTATAAAGTATAGAGTATAATAAAGGCTTGTGTTTAAACACCGCCCAAAAAAGTACTTATTTTACTACCAAAAAATAAACGGTTACCAAAATGGAAAAATGGTCACCAAATTACGTTTCCAAAAATATTATGAAATAAATCCTTTTTTTCGTATTATTGACTGCCATAGAAGTATATGGACGCCTTTAAGGTGGATGCGCACGCTTGCAGCGCGAAATTCAATTTTTTTGGTGTTTTTTGCCCATTACAGCTCATCAACACTTCTTCAGTTAGCGAAAGTTGAGTTCGCGAGTACTAAGAGACTTAACACACATGTTTTAATTGGTGGTATCTCATAAATATCATCAGTGTAGCTATGTTACCCCTAAACACATTTTTACAGTGTTTTTGTTTGTTTAGGGGCATCGTAGCTAAACTGATGATATTTATGAGATATTATCAATTAGAACATGTGTGTTAAGTCTTCTAGTTGTCGCGAACTCAACTTTCGCTATCTGAAGAAGTGTTGATGAGCTGTAATCGGCAAAAAACTCTAAAAAACTTGAATCTCGCGCCGCAAGCGTGAGCATTCACCTTAAAATACACCTTAGACTAAATATTATATATTGTCACTACTTCTAACCTAACATAATTTGGTGACCGTTAATCCATTTTAGGAACCAAAAACAATATTTGTGCAAGACTTGCGATTTTTCTGATGTTATTTCATTCATTTTGGATCATATTGTTGGAGTCAATTGTTTTTTTTTAGTGACCGTCTAAATTATACCCTATAACACAGATAAAATAATACTAAAGCCTATAATAAAGTATTATTATTGGAATTTACCGTAGTGTGTCCTGCCTTTGTATAGACCCCTTCGTCTCCTCTCGTGAATTTTGTGAAAGCCAAATATGGGATTCCATTAGGGGATGGGTATATAGCAGCACCCAGCTAAGTATGCAACACCAATACAGCATTCACCAATCAGCTGCCAAACGTGATGATTATGGCAAATCCCTCCATTGAGTTCAGCAGGACAGGGCTCGAATCGTCTAGCAGTGGACATCTACAGGCTTGATGATAAAAAATTCTGGAGACATTAGAAACCTAACACAAAAATCTTATTTGGTTAGGCCGGTATTCGGAAAGCAGTTTCCACGCGCTATCGATGAAGTGTGGTACCGTCGGGCAGTCGAACAACACTCCGTGGACCCTCTGAGCTACGTCTACAGCACAGAGCTAAACACCGAGAAGTTTCCACTAAACGTCAGCTTGGCTACGGTCACGGCAGCCCATGCTGTGTTCCACGGAGACGGACATAGAAAGGCACCGGCGGCGGTCGTGGGATTCCAGTTCAAACACGACCGGCTTGCAGAGTGGTTCTCCAATATCACGTCCTCGGTGAGATATTTTATTTATCAACCTCATCACTGCTTTGTTTGCATCTACAGCTCACAAATCTATTGACAAGTTAGGCAATTAGCAATGCAAGGGGCCATGGAGAGCTTCCTGAATCTCATGCATGACTGACTGATTAAGTGAGTCGTCTTGGCAACGACATTAGACTAATTGGTTTTGACAGAGATGTGGTTAAACAAATATTTGAGTCAGAGTCATAGCACTATCTATACGCAAATTAATTTCGCAGCAATTGATAAGAAACCGTTTGAAAGAAGGCGTTTATAAAAATAAAATTCTGTAGGAATTACTTAAAATCTGGAAAAAGCAACAGAACTGATAGTACTTTTTTTGTAGTGCGAGCATAACAAGGAGTGCACAACCTGTTTGCACGATAACTGGGACTGCTATTTGGTGGACAACCACGGATGGATCATTGTAAGCAAGGATGAAAATGTGACGGGACAGTTCTTTGGCAAGGTATTATTTTCCATTTTCTAAGATAGAATCCGCGAAAGGATTTAGTTATGAATGTAAAGGGCGTAATACATTATTGACGTTGAACAAGCTGATTGCTGAAAGTCAAATACAACTATCGATTGGGCACAGGTTCGACCCGACATAATGATGAAGCTAGTTGCGGAGGACGTCTACAAGCCAATACACATTGTGGATTACCAAGCTGTCTGCTTCAGGGACAAGAAGACGACGAACCCAGCATCTATGCTTTTAGGGGTAAGGATATTCTATTTCACATGATTACTTACCACTTAGAATTACAAGAAAATGCTTAACTTTCCAAATGTTACCATTGTTCGTTTTGGGTAAGGACTGTTTCAAACTTTTTTTTTGTTGCTGTACTATAAAGTTCTCAAATGATATTGTTTCAGCCCCTGGAAAATTTGCGCTTAGTGATGGCGTGGTTCATCACAACATCGGTATGGCTGTACAACTCCATAACGTCAGGTTTGGCACAGGAGTTGAGCTATTCCCTTGAAGATGGTAAGAATATATCATACCCAACAATCTCGAGTAGGTTTGTTCCATGTTAAATGTATTTGTGTGGGAGAAGAAAACAGAAAATATGGTTAAATAAATGGTTAGTGTTGTGAAACAATATTCAATGTCGCTCTATGTTGTCAGCATGTTCTCTTCTGCATGACAACGAGCACTGACTATCTATGCAATGCTTCGATCTATCTAGAAGATAAGTTAGACGAACTATTGCTTACTTCTCCGTGCATGACGACACAACTGATACATAAGTACACAATAGTTAAAATGCACTAAATGATGCTGATTCTGATATAACAAGAGAGTTACGAGCTTTAGACAGTAGTCGTCAGACCCTAACAAAACAGACCCTCTAAATGTACGATAGGTGGGTGCATGTTTTTTTGATACACTAGTCAAATACGTAACTGCGTAGTAAGTGAACAAAATTAATAAATGGAGTCAACAATTGGTTTTTAGTTTATCGAGCGTAGTATAGTAACGACTCCACCTTGGTTTCAGAATATGTTACACCCACCGGTGAGTTCTAGTACGACCACATTAGAACATTTCGTAGACGTATTAAATTTTTACATTTTAGAATCGTAAATAGAAGAGGAAATGCTTACAGTTATGTTTGCTTGTCTAACTGTCCACGCAAGAAACGATCATATCTTTTCAGTATATTTACGAATTGAAGACATTTTTGCGTGGAAATTGAGCAACCCCATCCAAACATTACAAAAACATCTAAGTGTTAGAATAAACAAATAATGGTTTCGACTATGCCGTTTCCGAATTGCGCATGTTTGTAGCTTTAATATCAAAAAATTATGAAAATTTAATACCTTATTCATACATGAAAAACTTTAACATATTCTACTTAAGTTTATGACACATATCTATGATTACATAATGCTGGCTTAATGCCGGTGCAGATCATCTACTTCTATTTTTCTACAAAAATGCATGAATACTGTATTCTTTTCCCAATCATCGCTTTTAAAAATCTTTATGGTATTTCTAATTGTTAGTTATTTTGAACCTACCTATGAGCATTTGCGAGATGGTCTTGTAAATAATGCAAATTTGATTTCCTAATTCGCTATAACAATGCCTATAAATGTCGTGTTTTATTAACTTTCTTATGGAATAAGGCGCTTGGGAGGTCTACAGTAAGATCTTTTAGCATGTATTTCAAATGACTTTTCCCATATTTCTCTCTACATTTCCTAATATCCAAAATATATTTTAATAACAAAAAAAAACTACAGGTTTGTACCAGAATTATGAAAACGACGAAGAGAACGATCCATCGAATCCGAAGGCAACAAACACGCGTGTCGTTGAACGGGACTACGAGAAACTGGTGCTGATCAATAGGACTCGTCCGACACCTTGTGACAGAGAGATGTATATATACCAGCTGGATTACAATAACTTAGACCAAAAGCTGAACAAACAGTTGAAAGATTGCGAAAGGCCGTTCTACGCTCAGGTGGTCAACTACACAAACATGATGATGGTGATCGTGGACGCTAATTGTCCGAAGGTGGAAGTTCCGATTCTGCCAGTGGATCCAACAGAAGTGAACTACAATGATACCCTGCCGTGTTTTAAACACATGCATCCACTGTATAGAAAGCAGCCAAAGTCGTGTATCAGGAATCATACCGAAGTAAGTGTTTGTGAAATCCAAAGGTTGCTCTTACCTCCCCACGATGACACATTGGTGTAGAGTGCTGCCTGTACTATACTAATTAGAAAATGCAACCCACGGTCAAAAGAGGCCCATTGATGCTATGCATTCCCTTTCGGGGAAAAAGGCGTGTGTCTGTGTGTATGTATAATTAGTAATAATATCAACCCAAGTAGAATCGTGGTGATTACGGCAATTTCCTCATTGCTTTCTATGGTCAAGCCTCAACCAGCTGTTGTCGTCATAATGATGACGATGAATTAGAATCGTCTCGTACAGCATGTGTGTGTTACTTGTAACTATTGTACAAACCCAATAAACTATTTGAATCCACAATCCGAGGTATGTAATACATTTTGTTTTGGCAGGAGAGCAACATAGACATGTGCGGACGAGGCAGTCTGTTGAGCCAAAACCAGCTTTGGATTCTACTAAGTATAATATTAAGGCTTCGGCAAATCTAGAGCAAATGTTAGCATAGAACTTAATGATCAAATCTATTAACAGATGCAATAGAACATAGTATTGTTTCGTTGATGATATAAATATTTTATTAAAAGCAGAAGCTAAGAACTTGTTGAAATTTCCTACATTTTTGTTGTTAGATAATGTTTAATGTGACTTCTTTCCAGTAGATGATAAGTAGATAACGTATTACATGTCATTTTACATATCAAACGATAAGTATTAAAAATATCTATGGTGCCACAACAAGCAAGCAATTAGATCGAAATTTTAAAACCGTTCATATCAATGACAAAAAATATTTTATTTTATATGTAACTGTGGAAAAATATGTGAATAATAAGATATATTACTCAAACTAAACTTTCAAGTAATTCGAGTCTAATTAAACAATATTCGGACAGGCAAGCGAGTGAAAAAAAAATGGGAAATAACCGTTTGGAGGTGGTAGATAGATAGGGAATGTCAAATTGTATAGCTTTTTTATGAAATTCGGCTATTTAAATTATTATATTTAACTTATAATTCATACGTTTACGTTGGCAAGCCTTTGTTAAAGTTTAACTAAAATGGTTGCCTTTGCTCCGTCCTGGCGAACTTTTCAAATATTCTGGCAGGGGTGGAATTTTGTTACAAAGCGCTATTTGAATTTATCTTGAAAATAAGGGAAACTAGAGAGTTTAATGTCTTGTTTCCTTGGTCGAATTTGTTTTAAGGCGCTATAGGTTCAACGAAAATTTATGTATGAGGCGATGAAAGCGGGCGCACGTTTTGATATTCTGTTCATGTTCTGACCTTGTTTTTGTGTATAAAAATATAATATAAAACTTCCCTATAGAGTTTTGTTAAATTTTGTTGATGAATTCACTACCTACCTCAAATAATTATTAATAAGTTAATAAATATTTAAAAAAATAAAACGTGTAAGAAGTAAGTCTAAAATGGGATTCCAATTTTAAAAAGGTGGTAGTTTTTTTTTATCAAGTGATTTAATACAAATAGTTTACCTATTGAATTTATGATTTAACTAGATGAAAAGCTTAAGAACACCATATATTTTATTCTTCTTGAAAACTATAATAACTCTTATCAAAAACTTCAAAATTCTCAATATAGACATTTCCTGAACCTATAGCGCCTTAAATGTTATCTATTCATTTAATAATTATAGTAGAAGTTTTGAATCTCCCTCATTTAACCTATTATATATACTTAGTAATTATGTCAAGTAATTTAAATAGGTATTTACTTAATGAAATGTGATTGTTTATTTGGTACAAAATAAATACTTTTATGGTATGACATTTGCGTTTATTATAAAATCTACTTATAATTTATAGACTAAAATTAAACTAGAGAATAGTAATATTTACAAATCACAAACTAGTCTCAAACCATACCTATTGAAAAACAATTTTTTTAGGGTTTTATTAAGACAGTCAACAGTATATGAAATTAGTTTGAAGGCCCTCTGACAAACATTTGTTTTCAAATCTAATTTTAATACTGTGTTTTGACGACAATTTGTAGTTCTGATGTAACAATATCTTAAACTTCAATGAATAATAATTCACTTACATTCAGCTGCTGGTATCTTCAACCTGAAATATTAAAATTACTTAATTTACCTTTGTGCTCCCTGGCAAACGGAATTCAGTATGCCTCCTGGCAATGAGAAGTCAGTTTGCCAGGAGGCACCCCAATTTCTTGAGATTTATTATAACCGCCATTACATGCCGTGGTGTGTACGGCATAAGAATATACCTCACCATCTCCTGTGGATGTCATAAAAGCCGACAAAGGGTTTACAGAAGCATCTACTAAATTGTTAGTAGTCGAGCTTTTTTGTGAAAGAGTTTGTCCGGGGAAGTACTACCACCATACCGATTTCTGCCGCAAAGCAGTAGTGCTCGCATTGCTGTGTTCCGGTCTGAATGGTATGGGTGCCGGTGAAATTACAGGCACATGAGACTTTCATCTTTATGTCTCACGGTGGCGGGCGCAGTGCAATGCCACATAAGGCGCGTCCTAGGTGAATGTGACCTATGTGATAATGGATTATTCATAGGCAGAGGGTACCGCTTAACAAGAGGTGGGCCATCTGCTTGATCTGTCATTCAAAGTAGTAAAAAACAAAAAAAACAAAAAAACCAATAGCATTTCGCCTGTCATGCTTGGTGATTACGGAAAATCGTCCCATTGCATTATATGAGGGAGGCCTCGTCTAGTGATGGACGTCGACTGGCTGATGATGAGGCTCTTCAAGATGAAAAAGTCAAGAGTAAAGAAGCTTTTATCATCACACTAATATATCAATTCGAAAGTAACTAACTCTGTCTGTATCTTTATCTGTTACCTTTTCACAACTAATTATTATTATTATTATAATTCATTTATTCAGACAACATGATCCAATTTATACTATCATTAAAATTCTAATTAATTAATATTAAACAATACTTAAAACTAAATACCCACATACATAATTATATTATTTAAACAGCTGAACCGAAATTTACTTTATTCAGGAAAAATTACATGTTTTCCAGGAAATTCTTATAGTAACCAAACAAGAACGTCCAGAGTGCACCACAGAATTGGAAAAAGTAATTGTTTGGGTGTCACTGTAGAGAGACAGGGGTCATCATCAGCCCTAAGCCATCCAATGTTGGACGCCCTCCCCCTTAGAATGCCATCGGGGGATTTGCCATAATCACCACACTTGGCAGGCGGATTGGTCATCGCAGTACTGGTGTTGAGCGCTCAGTTGGATTACCTTTAAGGGTAATGATAGACCGAGAGACAGAGATACTTTCAAATTTATTTAATAACAAGCGGCGCCCCACGGTTTCCCCCGCGTAAGTCTCGATCCCGTGGGAATATCGGGATAAAAATGTGCCTCTGTGTTATTCCGGGAGTCCAGTTATCTCCATTCCAAATTTCATCCAAATCCATCCAGTGGTTTTTACGTGAAAGAGTAACAAACATCCATCCATCCATACTTACAAACTTTCGCGTTTATAATATTAGTAGGATATGATGTGATGTGATCAGTATGATACCTTATACTTTTTGGAGTACTCATTGATCTCCTCCAAGAGTATCTGATGGCGTTGCTGCCGCAGCAAGGCTTCTTGGAGCTGTTCCAGCTGCTCCCCTCCTTCCATGAAGCCCTTCAGGTTGTGCATGGAGCCGCCCCCATCGCGGTGCTCCGTCACCCGGTCCTGAGGGTAGTTGTAGGTTCTGATCTTCTCGTTCCTGTTGCCTGATCCAACCTGGAATGGGATTTTAAATAACAATTTAATAAATGTTATACCAATCAGTTAGCCGATGGTGGCGTGTTGTCAGAGTCAGAGTCATCATCATCAACATCGTCATCATCATCATCATCAGCTGTTAGATGTACACTGTTCGATGAGGCCTCCTCCATAGTGCAATGGAGGGATTTGCCACAATCACCACGCTTGGCAGGTAGATTGCTGGTAGCAGTATTGGTGTTGAGTGTTCAGGTGGATGCTGTTGCCACAGATTAAATAATAGCTACTAAGCCCTAGTGTAATATCTCTATGTCAGTTTTTACAACATACACGGGAGGAAACAAAAGGGTCCATTCTTATGCTGGACACACCACAGCCTTGTCAGAGTATAGAGATACAAAAAATATTATAATAATTCATTAATTTCCTTCGATAAAATATACAGAATTAATTTCAAACTAAAATGACAAATTAAAAATTTACCTAATCAAAGGCCCATAGTACAGGTCGCGTCATGTAAAAAGAACGCTGGCGGTCAAGCTGCGCATTAGGCGTTTTATCGGTCTATTTGGTGGTATGAGGTGCGCAGCGGGGAGGGTGGGTCACGCGCCGCATGATTGCCGGTGCGCTATTGGTCCTGCGCTCTGTCGACGTCACGTTCGTTCTCAAAATACCATCGCGCACAAAAGTTTTTAATTACGAAATGGTTTTACATAGAAAAGAGAGAAAAATGATTTATGACGTATATTGTTTTATGAAGAGAGAGGCTGTGATAATAATGCAGTTGATAATTAAAAACAGTGTATAAAACGGACCGCAGAGGCAACAAAATATTCCGAGTCTACAGTGAGACGAATTGTAAAAGGTTCAAAAAATTTGGAATTTCTTACCGTCTTCCGAACTCCCGGCAAAAATAAAAGAATCAAACAAAAACCAATAACAGACATTGACAGCTTTGACCAGGGTGTTATAAAAAGAATCATCCACAACTTCCACGTCACTGAAAAAGAATTGCCTACCATAGGAAAGTTGCGAAGGAAGTTACAGGATGACCTACATTTCCAAGGTTCTGCAGCAAGTCTCAGGCGAATAATAAAAGATTTGGGTTTTATGTGGAAAAAACCGAAACCAATAGAAAATTGTTAATTGAGCAGTCACAAATTCGATTTCAAAGAATTGAATATCTGAGAAAGATAAAAAAAGATAATTAGATTAAACATTCTACACTGAATCAAACATGTTTTTAATTATATTTAATGATATTCTATCTAATATATTTTTCAATGTACCTACCAATAACCAATATACGAAGATGCGAGCGAAAGGCTGGTTCAAAAATAAAACATAGGCCTAGTACTTTCGTGCGCTAGTATACCCATGCGCAAACACACCCCCTCCACTGTCTTCCAGCGTTCTTTTTACATGACGCGACCTGTATTAGCCTTATGAGCTGACTTACATACACTTATAAAACTACTAATTGGAGTTTATTATCCACATCACTGTAACATAACCGAGTGGTGTATCATGTCAAATTCAATTCAAAAGTATTTTATGCTTTGAAATTACAAGGGTCATTCTAAAACATCTTATTAACTCCTGTTCCAACTCAACCAATCCTGAATAGAGGGAATAGGTGCCTTCTAAACCATTGTATTCCATCATCGGCTGCTTAGTCACTTACCAACAGGTGAGAACGCAGTCAAATGAAGGTGTACCATTGTTAACAAAAAAAAAAAACCTAGACAAATCATGCATCAAACATGGCTTGGCTTTATTTGATCTACTACCAGGTAGGACGCGTATACGTGGTGCCTGGAGAACAAGGAGAAGCTTATTCAAAGAAAATGAGAACCAACTGAAAGCCCTCAGGTAGGTAGTCAAAAGTAATGTGTAAATAGAATTGGTAAGAGCACAGATAAAAGAATACTATACTGTAAGAGTTAAGACAGCACACACTACACTTGATTGAGGCGGGTTCGATTCCCGCCTCGGAACAAATATTTGTACGATCTGCAGATATTTGTAAGTATATCAGTTATCTAGTACCCATAACACAAGCTCTGCTTAGCTTGGGTCTAGATAATATAGTGTGAACTGTCCAGCATTTTTTTATTTTTATTTTTTATTTTTTATATCCTTAAAAATAACTATCTAGTAATAATATGTAGGGAGGGCAGATAATGCAACCTCAGAAGATGAAACTCCCGAACTTGACACCTTTCGGCCAGAGCTCTTCATTTATCAAGGTAGATATGAACCTTGTGATTTAAATTAAAAAAACTTTATTGACCAGGATAATCATGAGAGAAAAGCCCAAGCTCATTCACTCGAACAAATGGTGGGAACACTGCTACGATTATTTCACTGTGCCACAGTAGGTATTAGTGGCTTGAAAAGCTACTACTAAAAACTAAACTAAAAAGTATTTTTAGTTCACAATAGATTCAAAAGTAACTTTGATTTACATCAAAAAGCTGATCACTGTGTACGTAATGGGGCACTGAGGAAACTTCCCAAACCCATCTAGTGGCTAATGATGGATTATGGTAGGTTATTGTGGTAGGTTAGTGTATTAAACACCTATTAATTTATAGGCACATTTTAACCTACAGCTCGGTGAGGTTGACCCCAGAGCACAGATTAGATAATAGTTACTGCATAACCCAGGGGTCGAAGACCTTAACTAAAGTTTCACCCCTCAATACTCTCTACCCAATGGTACAATGTAAAATAGGTGATAATGATGTTTTTTTCCAGAAGTGCTTTTTCTTCAGTGCCCTATTTCGTACGTACCAACCAAAACCAAGTAGGTAAAACATGTAAAACATACCTGTGACTTTCTTTCACTGTTAATTTTAGAAGACTGCTCTTCTATCTGCTTCTCAAGCAACAGCGTCCTCAACTTTTGAAATGCTATCTCCTTATTCTTGATCTGAGACCTTCCCTCTTGGCATTCCACCATTGTTCCTGTGGGTGTGTGAACAAGCCTTACTGCACTGTCTGTAGTGTTCACATGTTGACCGCCCGCACCACTGGCTCTCTTTGTTTCGATAACCACATCTCGTTCCGGGATCTCCAATTCAACTTCAGTAGGCTGAGGTAATACAGCTACAGACACAGTACTGGTGTGAATGCGGCCACCTTTTTCTGTTGTTGGGATTCTCTGAACGCGATGCACTCCTGCCTCCATTCTCATTAGCTCGGGTACTCCATAGCCAGATAAAAGCATTGATGCTTTACGCAGCCCACCCATGTCTGATCGCTCCAATGATGCGATATCTACCTGCCAGCCTTTGTAGCTCGCGTGTGATTCATACAATTCGAAGAGTTGCCGCGCGAATAACATAGCTTCTAGTCCTCCGGCTCCAGCCGTTACTTCCACCAAAACACCACCTTCACTTAGTTGGGGTTCGAGTAAAATAGAGAGCAGATCGTTGTCTATTTCCTTCATTCGCTTCAGGTAGATTTGAGCTTCCTCTTTTATCATTTTCTGCATTTCTCCGTCACCATCTTTCTTGATCAACTCTTTCAAAGACTCGATGCTGTCGTATAAGCTAATTCGCTGGTCGAGTACGTTGACGATTGGCTTTATTTCGAGCAGACGCCTTGTTTCATCCATACTTTTTCGTAGTTTCGAGTGAAGATCGTCGTGTTCCAGCATCAAATGCTTGAGATAAGTCTGGATTGCAGGGTCCGAGAGGTTCACGGTGTTTTGCTGTGAGTAGCATCTGTGCAGCAATGAAAATTTATGACAACCTATTAGCGATCGAATAGAATGTATCCTTGCTAACGCCATGGTTCTTCAACTAAGCAAGAGGAAAATAATTTTGAATTTGAATTAACTTTAAATGTTGACTAAAATACTCGCTTTTGTTTTGTTGAGTTTTTTAAGGTTATACAATAAAATTTTAACAGCTGATTGTCAAAGACGTGTCTTCTTCTTCTTTTATTTGTGGATACTGTGGCTTTAGTATCCACAATTTTGCCAATGTCAATGTCGACAGGATATAAAATGTCAGACTGACAGCGAGCAGCCGGGGTATTGCGTAGTAAACTGACGTTTAATGTCGATTACCAGTTTGCTGTTCATTGCGCAGCGTGTATTAGCTTTTTTACAAGAACATAATGTGGTAATAAGCCTCTATGGTTGTTTGACAAGCAAAAGAAGAATATACTTCCTGTTATGTCAGAGATATGACAACATGAAATGTATAACTAAAACTATGTGCAATTTTGTTAAATAAAGCCTATAAATACGGGTTTATCCTTTACTTCAATTTATTTAACAAAATGGAAATATATCTACGCCCAGAACGTTTCGACGGAGACCCGTCCTCGAACCAAGATCTATCCCCTCAGTGGACACATTGGAAAAGAACATTCGAAAATTTTGTGACAGCGATCTCAACAACGGAAAAACCAATTACAAAAGAAGCGAAATTACAGCTTTTGACTAACTATCTATCATCTTCAATATTCGCTCACGTGCGCGACCGCACCGAACATGATGAAGCTCTAAAGAAACTGGACACAATATATCTGAAGCCTTCTAATGAAATTTACGCAAGGTACATATTGGCGAAACGATTCCAGCAAGCGGGTGAGTCCATTGATCAGTATCTCCAAGCACTTAAACTGCTTTCTAAACAATGCAATTTCAAGGCAGTGACAGCAGAACAAAATGAAAGTGAGTTAGTTAGAGATGCTTTTATTGCTGGACTTTCATCATCTTTAGTGCGACAAAGATTACTCGAAAATGGTACACTAACATTAGACGATGCATTCAAGCAGGCCCGTGCTGTAGAAATGGCCCGCATACACAATGATAAGTATCAGCAAGCCAGTACGTCTAACTCTTTTGTAAATGCGGTGCCTACTTCTGACAGCCATATAGCACTTCCTCAAGAACTATGCTATTTCTGCGGAAATAAAAGACATGCACGGCGGAACTGTCCCGCTGCTGATTCAACCTGCCTTAAATGTGGAAAAATAGGTCATTTTGCAAAAGTATGCAAATCTACAACACCACACCAAAGTGCCTTCACTGTACAAAGTGTTTTAGGAAAAGACTCAATGAATGAAGAATCTCAGCAATTACTCTCAAGCTTTGCTACTACTACAAAAGATCTCACTAAAGCTATGGTGCCAATCATAATTGATGGATTATTCACAGCCAGAGCATTAATTGACACTGGCAGTACCGCGAGTTTTATAGACAGACATTTAGTACGTCAGCATAATATACGAATAAATTCATGCAATCAACACGTAACCATGGCAGCTGCAAATCTAAAGACTATGGTAAACGCGTCGTGTTCCGTCAATGTAACGTTGCAAGGCAATACTTTTCAAGCAAATTTATTAATAATAGAGAATTTATGTACGGACGTCATAATTGGCCATGATATCATTATGAAACATCAAGCATTAGAAATGCATTTTGGAGGACCTGAAACCCCATTGAAGCTATGCGCACTACCCAATGCTAATATTGAGCCAGTGTGCTTGTTTCCAATCAATCAATCCTCCAAGCTTAATTTGCCAGACTGTAAGCCAATAGCTGTAAAGTCACGAAGATTCTCGGATGAAGATAAACAATTCATAAGTACTGAGATTAAGAAATCGTCGAAGAAATTCGATATCGTGTATCACCCCAGAAAGGAGAATATAGCAGCAGATGCTTTATCGAGAGCAAGTACTGCTCAAAGAGCTTCAATAAATAGTTCAGAAAGCAGTCTTAAAGAACTACATAAAACTTTGTGTCATCCTGGAGTAACAAGGATGCTCCACTGGGTTCGAAGTAAGAATTTAGCATACTCCACTGACGAAATCAAACGCATTACTTCGAATTGTCCCATATGCGCTGAAATAAAGCCTCGTTTTCAACAAGGGATGGGGAAAATAGTAAAAGCGATGGCATCTTTTGAAAGGATATCGATAGATTTTAAAGGACCTCTTCCCTCAGATGGAACAGGAGTTAATCGATACATCCTAACTATTGTAGATGAGTATTCTCGCTTCCCATTCGCTTATCCATGTCCGGATTTAACTACTAAAACGGTAATTGGTAAGCTAACAGAAATATTTTCGATCTTCGGAGTGCCAACATATGTTCACTCTGATCGCGGTGCTTCTCTTCTATCAAAAGGGATCAAAGATTTTCTGCACGAGAGAGGCATTGCTACAAGCTATACTACGCCATACAATGCTCAAGGAAATGGACAAACGGAAAGATATAATGGGATAATCTGGAAGACAATACAGTTGGCTCTGAAAAGCCGCGATTTGCCTATTACCAAATGGGAGTTAGTTTTAACTCAAGCTCTTAATTCAGTACGATCACTCCTTTGCACTGCCACAAACAGTACACCCCACGAGCGAATGTTCTCCCACGCTAGCCGCTCCGTTGCTCCGCGCAAAAAGTGGGGCGCTGTAAGTACGCACTCACTTCGAACCGCCGGGCGGGCGCGTGAAGGAGTACTTACCGCGCCCAACAAAAACTTGAGTTACGGTTAAAGGTAGCATGATTTTTATAAATGAATGGTTGTTTGGAGTAGCTAGAAGATAAGGCTTCCTATTACTGTTGTTTTTAGAGTCGGATCTGTTGTAAAATAATTTGAAAAAACGAGTTTGATGTTGACCGACGGAAAAACGGGGCAACAAAAAAGTCGACGAAAAGTTCATATTTTGTCAAAAATTTTAAGGGTTCCCGCATGATCATACTATCATTCGAAAGAGCTTA
This sequence comes from Operophtera brumata, assembly GCA_932527175.1. Taxonomy (NCBI): domain Eukaryota; kingdom Metazoa; phylum Arthropoda; class Insecta; order Lepidoptera; family Geometridae; genus Operophtera; species Operophtera brumata. The sequence goes on along the minus strand of OW052226.1, from coordinate 29,346,773 downwards.
AAACGTAGATTAAATACGTATATAACACTCATAGAAATCAACAAAATAGAACACTTACATCTTATTTCAAAGTTTGTCAACAAAACACTCACTGATGCACCAACACAGTTCACAGATTCTATCAAAATATAGAAAAGTATTCAATAGTTTATGGTTCGGAATGATTTAAAGTGTTGCCTGTATTTTTTTCCATAGATGGAATACATTTGTACGCAATAAAAACATGCGATTGAAAAAAAAAATGAAAAAAAATGCACTATATGCAATTTATGCAATTTGTAACCAAAGAAACATGGAGCGAATCAGCCTACAAAATATGTGTAACCAGAGAAACTTAACCAATCTAGCGGCTAGGAGATCTTCGAATGACCAGTCGATGCCTACGTGTTTAACTGTACCAGGGGAAGTGTTTATGCGCAGTCATACTCGAACTAGCAAATATGATCCATTAGTTAAAGAAGTCGAGATGCTGGATAGCAACCCTGAACATTCCCGGGAACGGATGAGTAGTGGAAGAGAAGTTGTCGTCTCTAAAAGACATTTAGCTACTGCCGGAGGAGGCCCTGTAGAATCAGGCGAGGATGTTTTCATTGATGCAAATGAAACTATGGAGGATGAGTCTGGTCAGCCGCAAGACATTCCTCGTTCAATAAGGAAGCCCAGGAGAATGTGGTAATAAGCCTCTATGGTTGTTTGACAAGCAAAAGAAGAATATACTTCCTGTTATGTCAGAGATATGACAACATGAAATGTATAACTAAAACTATGTGCAATTTTGTTAAATAAAGCCTATAAATACGGGTTTATCCTTTACTTCACATAAATATATAGAACACGCTGCGCAATGAATAGCAAACTGGACATCGAAATCAAACGTCAGTCTACTACGCAATAACCCAGACTGTTATTATCCAGATTACTGCGTAATAACAGAGCAGAGACAAAAGCTCACCAGAAAATGATGCATCACAAAATAAATCAAAATAAAAATGTCCGAAAAGACCGAAACGATACCTACTACTACCATAGACTAACTAAACACAATAGACTGCCAATCTCATACAAGAAAACGTGACTATCTCTATAAAAATAAACATTTAAATTTATAAATTTATTTTTTAATTATGAAACTATGGTCGCAATACATGTTTTATCGATCTATTCGAAATACATGTAAAAATAATTTCAATCGTATATAGCATATTCAAAACAGCGACATCTAGCGTCATTGTAGGCAATCATTTATCGATGCACGTTTTCTTGTATGAGATTGGCAGTCTATTGTGTTTAGTTAGTCTATGCTACTACTAAACTATACTTATTTTATGTAACTCAGATCTGAAGCATGAGTTCATGTTCATGTTCACTACTGCTTAGCAAATAAACAAAACAACAACAAATAAATAAACAGACAAAAAAGACTCACAAAAGTTACAAATATTAATTACAGCACGTTCAACGTAAGTAACATGGCTCCTGTAAATACTCTATGACAGGTGCCAACTTACGGTGAACGGTTCGTCTCGTTCACCGTAAGGTGGTTGGCTGTAGTAGTAAGATGGCAACTGTAAATACTCCATGGCAGGTGCCAACTTATACCTACTTCATGTTTAATACTAGCGACATCTTACAGTCATAAGTAGAACGAATTGGTTTTACTACTTGACGCTAGGTGGTGCTCGGCACTGCATCTAGCTCCGCAAGCAAGCAAGAAATCAATATAAAAATAAACACTACACGAAAAAATTATTTTATTTGAATACCTCGTAAAATATAGCAAGTTTTAAATTATCATATTAGTCAGAGCTCAATCATTAAAAAATAAATTAAAAGAATACAAAAATTCTTTATTTTCCTCATCATTGGTAGGCAAGCGATCGTTATTAGGCATAGAGCAACTCACCCCGGCTTCGCACGTTTATTGTCGGGTAGTTATTGAGTTTTCCATTACAAACAAATAAACATAAGTACCTAACTTATAATATTAATGTAGTCTAGTGTACCTACTTATCTACGTTGGTAGCTAGGTATACCTACTCGTATTAAAAAATTGTTGAACAGTTATTGCAGTATAATGCTCCGTGCTAATAATACCATATAATTAAATATAAGTAGGTATGCCTTTAACTACGCATCACATAGAAACCTATCACAAAGTTCTTTCTCATATAGGTACGGAAATTATCTACCTAACTAGGTACAAAATTACCTACCAAATTGACAGCGATATGAATAACGCGAACGGGAGAACCCGTGAGACCCGTTTTAGTTACTTTTGGGATAAAAAGTGTGTTGTTTGAATTTATCCGGTTTGGCGTAAAGGTATGCTTAGATGCTTTGGGCATATAGAAAGGATGGGCGATAGTAGATTATTAGAAGACGAACGTAAACGGGACAGTGGGAAGACCTCGGCGAAAGTATTCAGACCTCTGAAAAAAGGCCAGGTCAAGAGAACCCTTAACCGACGAGCATGTACCTATGAAGAATGTGATGAGAGTCAATGGAGCAAAAGAGGTACCTATGTCAGGTTCGTAGCAAGTAGAAATCCGTCGTCTACCCCTCCGGGAAACAGACGTGTGTTTATTTATGTATATATGGCGTGAAAGCACGTCTAACACCCGAGCATCGGCATCATTCATTAATAATATGGCGAGATTCTCGTATAAACCACTATGCATCGATACCCTCTTATAGAGCATGACGGCCTCTGTTCTATAGATACCCTGTATATTACTACGTCGCACCAACAATTATTACCTACAAGTAGACATTAGGCAGGTAATTACGATACATAATTTCATAGTAGAGGCCACAATTTTAGAATGAAACAACTCGCAGAAGAAGTTTGGTATTAACAAAAGCGCAAACCGCACTTTAATTACTTCGCGTTCTGGCTTCCTGTGTCAATTTGTTAGGCATTCCTTGCATTTTGCACAGTTATTTACCACATCGACCGCAAGAGGCAGCACCTATTGAAGCCTATTCATAGGAGCCGCAATAGCAGTTTCCTCCTGCAAACCGCAGGTCGTCACTTGCGTTCTTCTATATATATATATTCTATATGGAGTTATTAATGTTAATGATGTACAGACGAACAGCCTGACCGCACTTCCTTTCTTCTGGACTTAAATTATGAGCGTTTTGCGCGGACTTATTGTAGTAAGCTCACAACCCAATGCTTTTATTTATGAACTAACCATGAAATAAACCTATTTTATTGTCCAAAAAATCACTTCACATTCTACGTCTACACATACGTCTTATCATTTCTTTCTTAAAAATAAATTATCTGAAATATATCAGGTTATTATATTATATTAGAAGGAAATTAGATTTTTATTTTTGTTGTTTAATTTGATTTGTGTTTACCGATTGGGCGATGTGGTCGCACAGCGTCAAAACCCTGTTTTTCCACAAATAAAAATGAAAAACGCCTCAAACTACAAATCCGGATGGGATTTGTAGTCCAGTAACTTTGTTGTCTGAAAGTATGGGGTAGTATGCGTCAAATCCGGTAGTTCTGATTTTTTGCAGGCTTGTTTATGATGTGGGTCTAATGAATAATCCAAGTTTTTGACCTCGAGCGCTGAACGCAACCTTGTCAAAAAAAGAAAAAACCGCGTTTTTTTTTCCAATTTTGGCGATTATAACCCTAAAGGACTAGTTTTTGAGAAAGCTTTCTTAGGACGTTTTTAAAGTAGACTAAATTTGATACAATATGATACTAGAACTGTATCTGTAGACCCAATAGTTTCTGATATTAAGCCTTTCAAAGTTTATAATTTTTTTCGAACTTCCCAATTTTCGGCGCTCGCTAATTTGGATTATTCATAAGGCCAACATCATAAACAAGTCTGCAAAAAATCAGAACTACCGGATTTGACGCATACTGTGATGTATAAAGTTACTGGACTATTGGTACTTATCTGTTGCAATCTTATTTACATACATACCTTTTTAGTCCTTTAGAATAAGTTATTCATTCGGGGTGGCAATACCCAGGTTATTCTGTTACGAACCGCTACGAATGCTACGATATTTGCTACAGTTTTCCGTAGCAAAACGCTGATACCTTTTACTTCAGCCGATCTTCATATAAGTACCTATACCTATCTGCTGGCTACTACCCGAGCGTGGCTTTATTATGCGAAACCCTCTAAATAGAGGCAATTATAAATGTTTCGCACGCCATCCTACGGACGCGACCACAAAGAAACGGTTATCATGCGGTGGATGCTTTTGAGGCAAAATTGCCTAATTGAAAATTAATTAGATAAGTACCTATTATACACGGAAGTTTTATAAAAACATTAAAATGAAGGTGGAAGCCTATCGTTAAATGGGTACGGACGGGTTTCGGAGCAAATGAATGGTAAATTTTCGTATATATTCGTATTATTCGTTTCGTAGGTAATATTCTTTAATATCTTTTAAACAATGTATTTTAAAACAATCTATTTATTTGTGCTCTCTATAACGAGCCCTTTCATGTGAAATGTCACATGATGCATATGACAAAAACAAAAACTGATTTCCCGGTTTCTCCCTAAAATGAAGTCCCAAAATCAGAATTTGTTTATTTACGCTACACGTACCTACATGATTGGATGACCTAACTCTGTATATGTACCAAATTTCAACTTTTTACGTCCAGTATGACAGACGGACAGACACGAGAGTGATCCTATATTGGTTCTGTTGGTACGTTTTGATGTTTGGAACCCTACAAACTTTAATAGTACCTTCCTCACCATTATACCTTATCTTATATTTGATAGATATTTTTTTCTCAAGACAACCTTCAAAATTCTCTAAAGAGCACCTGATTACATCGAATTCGTTGAAACTATTTCATTACCTCTCCTATACCTACATAGTATGTGACTGTCGAGTGTTTGTAGCAAAAACTACAATATGTTTGTAGTTGGCAGGTCACCGCGCACTACTGACTGATAATTATCGCCTGTCGTTTTGTCGCCTCGAGCTTTATTCAATTAAACGTAGTGACGATAACAATGGAGGTACGACCATGAACCTATCAGAACCCACAGGTCCCGGCTGTTGCTAAAGCACATCGAATAATCAAACCATAATGTTCTCACAATGCTGGGATTTGGGGCCAACACTTGGCCCAATGGTTGTGGTACAGCCGTAGAATTTATGGCTATAGGTGATGCTGGCTTACAGAATAGCAGTGGAGGGTTTGTTTTATTTTGTTTTAACTACGTGAATGACGGAACAAGCAGATAGCCCACCTGATGTTAAGCGGTAACCTGTGCCTTTAACAATGCATTACCTCATAGGTCACGTCCACCTAGGGCGCGACCTATGCGGCATTGCACTGCGCCCGCCACGAGCACAACTGCTTTGCGGCAGAAATAGGTGCTGTGGTAGTACTTCCCCGGACGAACTTTTTCACAAAAAAACTCTACTACTTACAAAAATATCTATATTAAAAAACAACACGTATTTGATTTACATGGTGATTTGGCATTTGGTACCGCTTCCGAACTATGCATAGTGAGCCGCCTCATATACCATGGTACCATAGACTGCGCTCCGGACATACGCCATTATATTTGATGAGGAAAGCCCTGATTGTGAAGTATGTGGAGTAAAAGAAGATGTGTACCACCTTTTAATGTGCACATATGAGAGCGCAAATTGACTACATTAAAAATGTTATACAGCTCGATTTGGGTCTGTTGCAGAGCATGTTGTCTGCGCAAATATCAGACGCAGCCATCTTGCTCTACCGGTCCATATAAGGGATGGTTCAATAAATTTAAAAATAAATTTGAGGAGTGATTTGGGAGAGAGTACGATGGAACTGACATAGGCAAAAATCAACAAAAGTTTCGAAAAAAAACATGGTTATTTGCACAAAAAGCATTGAGTTACATTTATTTCAAATACGGTAATGCCTATAGTCACACCCAAGCCGGTACACGATGGAAAGATGATGATTCATCAAGATTGGTCCAACCTCGACAAAGTGGTCAGCCGACGAATCCAACTCTGGTGGGCAGCTTCACATATCTTCTCGTCACAGATACCGCAAAGCCTCAAGGCGACGGTATACATTATATGATCAGTGCGTGTTGCCAGTGATGACTTACGGTACAGAGACATGATCGTTAACTATTGACCTCATACACAGATGCTCAAAGTCACTCAGCGCAGCAGGCTATGGAGAGAATTATGCATGGAATTTCACTACGCGATTTCATCCGGAATGAGGCGATCCGTTGAATAACTCAGATCACCAACATAGCTCTTAGCGGGCAGAGCATATAGGTCGCAGAACTGACAACCATTAGGGAATGAAGATTCTCGAGTGGCGACCACAAACCAGATGATACAGTCTAGGAAAGCCCTTCACGATGAACCAAAGATCACAGGAAGGTAAAATGTCTGATGGAGGTGTCTCAAGACCGTTCGGTCTAGGCCTATATCCATCAGTGGACTTTCACAGGCTGATTATGACGATGATGAGACGATGATGATGATGATGGCATAATAATACGTAGCCACCAAGACTTGCTACATTCACAATCATTAATTAATCTAATGAATAAACACATCAGACCACACAATGGTGCTTCAATTAAACATGTGCTTGTGTGTGTGGGAGGTATATACTTTACGACTGCAATAAAACAGAGCCACATAGAGTAAAAGCTCAAACTTCCTCGTACCAGAAAACGCTGTCAAGCACATATAGTGTCTAAAAATATTCTTATCTCTGCAAAAATATGTTCAAATGTGAAGTTTCGCTAATTTTAGACATCATTATTTGACTCTAGGCACCGTCTTCTGGTACAGGACAAAGCTCTTTCATGTTTGATGCGTGTGAAAATGATATAATAGTGGCAGGTCTAATGTTAATGTAAATTGACTAATTATACTTTTATTGCAACAAAAGTTTACGAACTGTAATTAAAGCAACTATGAATCTCATAGCTTTCCGCCCGGCCCTAATAAAATATTTATGTATTTTGAGACTTCCTGGTGAAACTACGTGGTCTATAAACATTCAGATTATTCAGAATACATATTTTAATATATATGTATAGTTATGTACTATTCTAATAATTTGAAAGGTAGGTACCGCGTGGTAATTTATTGGCTGCCTGACCACGTTTTAAAAGATAATTTAACAAAGACCTACAATATATTTTTCAACACACTTGCTCATAAAGTGGCTCTAATTTCACCGCAATTAGGCACATAATGACACCTGTAATCAAACTGTGACTTTTTCATTGCTATTATTCACTAGTGAGTTATAGCACAGATAAAATAATACTAGGTATACTGTTATAGAGACAGTTCAACATTTACACAGAGTGTGTATTTCTGTTTTATTATTATTTTCTTCACAAGTGTGTTGAAAAACGTCGATACTCATGTGTGTTGATGATTACCGTCCGGTTCTTAAGACACTCAACTAACGGCTCGGGTCTCAATGGCGCCTCAGCGGTAATCACAACAATTACACACTTTTACCATAATGTACTATTGTGAAAATATATAAATAAGGATGGAAGCTTTGTTTTTTTTTATCACACAATTTTAGATCTTGGAATTTCTGAACTCCTCATGTATAAGTAGGTAAGCCAAATCATAAATAAACGGACAGGTGCGAGCGAGACTCACGCGCTGAGGGTTCCGAAAAAGGGTAGGTACTTACTGCAGGAACTTGTTTCTACAAACTACACCTAAATCCTATAAGGGTCCCGTATTTTCGTGCAAAGTTACGGAACTCTAAGAAGAATAATGCACGTGATATATTTAAGTGTTAAATTAATTATAGTTATATACCTACTCATTCAAGACAGGAAAGAATTTTTTCGTTTATCATTGATAGATTGCGCGGATGTGACTGGCAAGAACCTTGTTCTTGGAATTCTCGGTGTGGGTGACCATTTTCATTCATTCATAGCTATCTGTATCTACTTCAGTAATTATATAATTGTAATCATGTGTACCACACATGCAACTGAAATGTTGTGCAAGAAAATACCTAAAAAAATTTAGTTGAAAAAAATATTTTAAATAAAAGCAATTCTGAATTTAGTGATCAGAACCGTGAGATAATCAAAATGAGCCCAAACACTGAATATTAATCTTTGACAAGTTTCTTTGTCCACCGTGTCTCCATCATCAGATCAGCTCGCTGTCACCATAATATTGTATTGCTATCAGAACTTGGGAGGTAGGTACGTCGGATCAATCGGAAGGGTGGAACGGTTTTTTTTAACTTCTTGAATGACTGAACATGCAGATGGCCCACATGATGTTTAGCGGGAACCTTTGCCTATAACAATATATTACCACATAGGTCACGTTTACCTAGGACGCACACTATGTGGCATTGCAGTGTGGCTGCGCCGGCCAGCTTGAGACATAAAGATGATAAGGTGAAAAGGTCTCATGTGTCTGCAATTTCACCGGCAACCATGCCCTCCAAACCAGAATACAGCAATTCGAGCATTACTGCTTTGCGGCAGAAATAATCAGTTGCAAGATTTGTCCCCGACTTCCTGTCTGTGGTAAGTTAAATAAAAGCTAGTATAGACACCTAACAGTCAGAAACATCCTATCCTATACTAATTTATTTACTTAATATAAATAAATAATTAATAAATAAATAATGCTGTACAGTTCACACAACATTATTTAGCTCCAAGCTAGCTTGTGTTATGGATACTAGATAACTGATATACTTAATGCTATACAATACATATATAGATGTTATTGATTGTACATAGAAAATACCCAGAACACCCTGAACATCTGCAGATCGTACAAATATTTGTTCCGAGAAGGGAACCGAACACGCAACCTCCAACGTCGCAGGCGAACCTTCGCCCGCTGCGCCACAGAGGTCACAGGAGAATATAAATTGTGATCTCGGAAATGGCTCTAATGATTTCCATGAAAGCTATAGAGGTGTATTTTTTTTTTTTTTTTTTTTTATTGTAGAAGACTAACATACCTCTGACATGATCAGAGTCTTTATTTTTCTATGTTCTTAAAGGACAGGGTTTTTATTTTTTTATGAATTTTTTCCAAATGGGATCACATACTGCTTAAATCTAGAATACAATTAGTCTTATATATTAGTTTACAGGGTGTTCCTATTTTTGTAACTATGTATTTTATAAGTACATCTTTTATAAATACAACGCTTAATCTAGGTTTATCTTTATATATTATTAACATTGTTCTTACATCTAACCTGATAGAATGTTCTAATTGTACCTATCTATAACTACTTGGAATGCAGTGTATGTTTTTATGCCTATAATATATATTTTTAAATATACATTATTCATAATATGTTATTTAACTATTTGTTTCTTTTTATAACAATATTCACTATTTTAGTACAGAAATCTATAAATTCAGTCCTCGTGTGCTTATTTGCGACAATTTTACATGTTGTTTCTGGATTTATAACACAATCTATTAGATTTTCAGCTTCGTATCTTTCGCGACCAAACACTGGGCATTCATAAAGAATGTGTTCGACTGTTTCATCCTTGTCAGGCTCACATATACACGATGGGTTCTCTTTACACTTAAAACGGGCTAAGTATTCCGAGAACCCACCGTGCCCCGTCATAATCTGCGTTTGTACATTTGAATGCTGTAATTTTCTGTCAATTTTAAATGCCTCTATTGCGTCAGGAAAAAATAATTTTGTAACAGCGGCTTTGTTTTCCGTTTTGTACCTCTGATTCCATACATCAAGCGACTCCTTACGGATTTGTCGCTTGATGTATGAAACCGGGCACGCATCATATTCAGGTTTTGTTTTCAGCTTGAGTGCTGCTTCTTTAGCCAACTCGTCAGCTCTTTCATTTCCATTCATCCCTGCGTGGGCTTTTATCCAAAACAAAGATATTTCTTTGTTTTGGAGTAAGATTGTTCCCATGTTCCTGCGGGTTTCAGTTGCAAGGGGATGAATGGAACCATTGTTCGTCACAGTTTCTAGAGTCGATCGGGAGTCGCTATAGATGCCAAAGCTGGCTTCAGGGCGCTTTATGATCTCCCGCGTGGCCCTACATATGGCGTAGAGTTCCGCCTGGTAGACCGTGCAGTATGATGGCAGCTTAAGTTTGAGGGTCTTAGTCTCCGCTTCGCCATTCCATAAGGATAGCGCTGCGCCAACCTTCTCCTCAATCTTGCTGCCATCTGTGAAAATGCGGACTGCCTGATTGTTGTGTTTTTCAACATCTTGTTGGTCTACCAAGCTCATGAACTCCCAGCTCATATGCTTTGCCGGGTGCGGGGTCAGGCTGTATGCCACCATTTGCTCTACCTCTCTGTCTCCCAAAAATGGCTGAGGAACTCCACGCTTTGCCCTATACAGGGCTGCTGCTTCTTGGATTCTCAGATCCAGTGGGAGCATTCCAGCCAGTACCAAAGCCGAGTTTAGCGAGACAGTTCTGTACGCTTTAGTTAATTTTTGAGCGAAAACCCTTTGCACCGCGTTTAGTTGCTTCCGTACATTCTGTTTTTTCGCAGCCATCTCCCAAGCGCTTGCAGCGTACAATATGACCGGTTCAACCGTGGCTGTGTATATGATGCGGATCACTTCCGGGTGGAGACCCCAACTGCACCTAGCAGCTCTCGACAACTGTGTAAAAATGTTCAATGCTTTTCTGCATGTATTGGCCGTGTGCTGGTTGAAAGTCAGTTTTTTGTCGATTGTGAGCCCCAGTAGTTTGATCTCGTCTGACATGCCAATGTCAATCCCACCCATATTCAGAAGTGGAGTATCGTACTTTAGTTTGCGTGTAACTATCATAGCACTAGTTTTTTGCGGAGCAAATTTTAGTTTATTTCTGACACCCCACTCCTGGACGTAGGAAAGAGTGGCATTGGCCTGTCTCTGCACCTCCCGTGCCGTGTCGCCATCAAACACAAGCACCACGTCGTCCGCGAATGCCTGAACGTAGTCGCCTCTTTGTTCCAGGCCTTTCAGAAGAGGATCCAAAAGGAGGTTCCAGAGTATTGGCCCTCCTATAGAGCCCTGGACACAACCTTTATTTGTGTGTTTTGAGTGCTCCTGTCCGGCGTATCGCACTTTGACCATTCTATCCTTTAGGTAGCTGTCCATTAACCGTCTCAGGTTTACCGGGCAACCTGCCTCCGCCAGCCTCACCCTGATGGCTGGCCACCATGCGCTGTCAAAAGCTCCCTCTATGTCCAATGATATCATTGTTATCGCGTGCTTTTTCTGTATTAATTTGCTTTGTATGTGTTTCATCAGGTCATAGAGGGAGTCTTCGGTGCTCTTTTGGGGCACGAACCCATATTGTTGGGTGCTCATTGTCGGAAGCAGGTGCCATTTCAGCCTTCCTATCAACATCTTCTCAAAGATTTTACCCAAGACTGGCAGCAGTCCTATAGGTCTGTATGACTTCGGGTTTGTATAGTCATCTTTTCCCGGCTTCCTTAGGACTACCACTGTCGCTTCTTTCCAAATGACAGGGAAATGGCCGAGTGCTAGGCACCTGTTGCTCAGTGCCAGGAACAGTTCCAGATCATGGCTAATTGCGTGGCCACAAATATCAGCTGTAAGGCCATCTCCACCCAGAGCCTTTTTTGAGTTGCAATGCTTTACCGCGAATTTTAGCTCTTCGCTAGTAAACGGTGGGTCATGGTATTCATCATGAACCCAACCGTTTACTTCTTCAGCTTCAACCCTAATTTGACTGTGGATTGCATTGTCGTCCCCTTCTGGGTCATCCGGGTAGAAGATGTCTGCCAACAACTTCACTGAAGCCTTGCTGTCCAATACCTTCCCTTCCCTTTTCAAGGGCAAGTCCTCCTGTCGTTTAACTGTCCTACCTATAACCCTGTAAATACCCTCCCATACTCCTTCCTTGTCCTGTTTCCCGCAAAATTCCTTCCAGCTATGAATTTGTGCTTTCTTAGCTTCGTACTCATATTCCTCCTTTGATTTCAGGTATTCTTCGATCACCTTCTGCCTGCGGACCGGAGCGGCACAACGGATTCGTCTTCTCCTCGTGGTGACCATCTTCTTCAGTTCAGCGAGTTTCTCCGACCACCATGGTAAGGTTAGTTTACAATTCTCTTTCTTTTTAGGTATGCTATTTTTGCATGATTCTAAGATAGCTTGTGTGTAATATTGTACTGTTTGCTCAATTTCCAATTTATCTGTTATTTGTTCTATTTCAATTTTGTTTAATTTATTTGTCTCGAGCAATTGGGCCAATTTCTCATGAAACTGGTCCCAATTTGCTTTTTTGCTGTTAAAAATTCTGGTTGTTCTGCTTATTTTAATACCTTGTCCTTTCGTTAGTCTTATATTGAACGTTAAAACGTTGTGGTCGGAGCTCGTCAAACCTACTATAACTTTCCAGTCCTCGATCAAATCCAGCAACTCCATTGCGCAGGCAGTTATATCGATAAAACTAGTGTACTGTTTATTACCTCTTATTGTGTCAAAGGTAGGAGTATCGCCCTCATTCAATATCTGGAGGTCCATTTCTTCTAGGGTTCCTGCCATATCTATTCCGCGATTGTCAATTTTTAGGCTTCCCCGCCAGGAGTTTTTTGCATTGGCATCGCCTCCTATAAGGATTTTACGCGAGCCAACACCGCTGTATTTGGTATAACTGCTAACGATCTAAAGGTAGCTCAACTGATCCAAATACCCGTATTTGCTTTCAGTCCGATGAATCGGACTATGAGAATTAGTGATTCCTCGCTGTCCGATGAATAGGACCAACAGGAAAAAAAAGTTCACGTCGTCCGATCGAGCGGACTGCCGGACCACGCGTTCACAGCCCAAATCACTACCAGTCGGAAGCGTCCCTAATAAATTAAAAATTAAATTATTAAACTGCCCTTTTATTTAATTTATAACGCCTCGTTTCATTTCCTTCAGTAATTGTTACTGTGTCGATGCGGTCAACGGTGCGGAACCCTAAAGCACCCAAGAGTGTACTCAGAAAAACACAAAGAAATCACTCGGCACACATTAACGGGCATGTGTGAAATATTTCATTCAAAGTAATCGCACAAATTGCCTCCTAGTTTGTACGTTTCCTTCCCCAGTGAGGGTTCCGGTACGTTTACGAACTTTCTTAACTTTTCTTTTCCCCGGCAAATATTGGTTCACTAATCTCCACTAGCAAAAGGTTTACTCGTTGATATTATTTTCAATATGTCCGTGGTGTGTCCGGAATAGAACCCTCCGTCTCCTCCCATGGATGTGGTAAAAGCGGACTAAGGGATTACCCGGACTTGTTAGCAAGATTTGTTGGTATAAGATTTGTCCTGGCTGCTAGCTTATTATGGAACTGTTATTACCGGAAGAAAGCGTTAGCCGAGTCAGTCGTGGGATGCAATGGCGGCAATGAACTCACCACTTGTCACGTCTATATTCCACGATGATGCAACCCACTGTGAAAAGCGGCCCATTGAGGCTCTGCCTATCCCTTCGGGGAAAAGGCGTGTGTCTATGTATGTATCATATTAATGTAGTAAAAAAATAAAGTGAATGTATCGTGTTGTGGCTACTCAAAGATTCCGATGCAGTATTGTGTGCGCGTTATGGCAAATTATGGGAAATGGCAGGTGGTACACGTAACCAGCACAAACTCGTGTCGTTGCCGCGGACTCTCGTGAAGTCATCGAGATTAACTCATATTATGGGCCCAGCAGAGTACAATAAGCTGCCAGAGTCCATAAAAGATGCACCAAACTGTACCGTGTTCAAAACCAGACTAAATCGCTGGCTTATCAACAACACTTTTTATAGATATGATGACTTCATACAGTCGTAAAATAATGTATTTCAATGTGATTAGTATTAAAGGTATTTCTATTTTTAGGTACTTTTTGCTGTAGGTATGTTTGTACTTACGTAGGTGCCTATTTACCTATAAATGTTGTTATCGACTTTTTATTGTTTTACACTATGTTTTTGACGTATAATGATAAATGAGTATAAATGTACGACAATCTATGGCATCAATAGACAAAAAAAAAGGAATGTGTCTGCACGTTTATATTCTTCTTTTATTTTACTACTAGCTGTGCCCACGACCTCGTTCTCGGGGTACATTCATCTATCTTCTGAAGCCTGCGACATGCTAAAATGGTACATACACCAAAATGTAACTTAAAATCTCTAAAATTTTGATTGAAATCCATTGAACCGCCTTGTAGACTAGTCAAGACAAACTTTCAGACAAACAGAAAAAAAAAATGCCCGTTTATGATCAGGCATCATGAACGCCTTTGGACGCCTGACACGAGACACCGCGCAGGTGCGTCATACGCCTACACGTGTCTAAATGATAGTCTAGTCTAAAAGTGTTTTTATATGTATGTTAGTTTTTAAGGTATTTATGTTGCTATGGGCTTATTGTTTAGGTTTTTGTACATTTTCCAATAAGCCTGAAATAAAGATATTTGATTTGATTGATTTGATTATTTGATATTATATATTTTGAGTCTTGTGCATTATTTTGAATTATTTAGTTCATTGACTCAATCAATTTGGGTGGCTACTTACTACATAAGTAATAACAAAACATACAGATTACCATAACATGACGGCTTACCTTGGAAAATATGTGTCTCTTGAGGCGTTTAAGTGGATTGATTTGTTGGGCGGGCGGCCTCCCGGGCGGGCGGGCATTAGTTTTGGCCCATTTCCGGCGAGAGTGCAGTTTGCCCAGCTCCTACTTAGTACCCCTAAATAAATACGGCACGTTTGCGATATAACCTCTACACCACTTTACACTCATGCTAGACATTTATAGAGCTCGTATAAATCTGGCGGATTTATGTGTTTTCCTTAGTGCAAATATTACTTCGGTTTCGGCTCTCAATATAGTATTGTATTGTGCCTATTGTACCTGTACAGACAAAAGCGAAAAAGCTGTATCAAAAAAAAACGGTTACGTAGCAAAGTACCCACGCCCGTTGCAGGTCTTGCAAGGGTAGTTAGATATAAGTTAAAGAATAGTTTATTCCACACCATTATATACATCAATAACAAAAGGGCTCAGCCGTTTCGTAGTCATAGGATTTTCTAGAGTAATTACGGGTTCTCCTTGATCAGGGTTTTCCATCTTTCGCTTCTGGCTGAATATAGGTAGGCCGATATTCCTGAAAATATATAACTATTCAACTTTGCAAAGTTAGAACATTTTGGTTATTTTTATCTCTTTAGGTCATAATAGAACTACTTCCAACCCTTGCATCCTTATGTCGCATCAAAAATGTCGCTCTGAATTGACTGAAGTAACTTACGTCAAAACATTAACATAAACAATTTATAATGCTGCAAAGGTCTTATCACTGAGTAATGGAAGGTAGCTGGTAACAAGGCAGTCACTGTTTGTCTGTGGCAGACACAACGGTGATTCGACGAAAAAAAATAGGCTATAGACCACATAACATGTTCAGAGGTAGAGAAAATACTCATACATATAGTTCACATATATCTCTCACAATTTGCGTCGAGAGAGTCAACTTTAGTGTTTTTTGTGTTCATAAAATGTATCGGTATCGTAGCTAATACAAGTCGAGTAGTTATCAAGACATTGCTGTAACTTGCGCACTGACCTCACGCGTCAGGTGAAGTCAGGTCAGCAAGGCAGAAAACAATCGGAGTGTTTGCACCTCACTAATGGCTTATTAGCCGTTAGCACGCTACCCAGTTGATAAGCCGCCAATCTAATGAGTTGACTTTAGTAATTACTTGAACATGAACTGATAGTGATCGGTGCGTAACAACGTGGATTTACTACGTACATATGTATGCACCAACCTACATAGGTATATTACTTAAGTTCCATAATTGAGTAGCATAGATAGGCCTATAAACTGTACCTACTTCTGACCCGTGACCGAAGTGTACTAGGAAAACAAGTAATTAATTTTGTAAAAATTAAAAAACCCTCAACGCAATGAAACGGCTGAACCGATTTTGATCAAACATAGCTAAGAACATTTCCGATAAATTCACCTTTCCAACAAAACACACGATGCCACAGACACACACACACACACAAATACACACGCACACACACATACACAGACACGTCAAACTTATAACACCCCATCGTTTTTGCGTCGCGGGTTAATAATATGCCTCGGCAAACGTCGTTAGAGATTACTGTCGCTTTTTCAACAAAAAAAAAAAAAAAAATTTTTTTTGACATAAAATATTTTTACATAATGTTTGCCATCGAATAGCATCTAAAAACTACAAAGGTTTGTGCTGGTGCTACCTTGAGCTACCTTGTTACAAAGGTTTGTGCTGGTGCTACCTTGAGCTACCTTGTTACTACTTGAAATCACATATGTTTCGAAAAGCCGATGGTTGCTGAAGCGTAACATTTATTCTGCAGACATTCAGCACAGACAGAGCAGTCTGAGTAGGCAGAGACAGTGGCAGAGCGATAGTTCTGCAGACATACAGCACAGACAGAGCAGTCTGAGTAGGCAGAGAGAGTGGCAGAGCGATAGTTCTGGCAGAATAGTAGTATTGTTTGTGCTGCTTTAATCTGATTAGCGTATATCTTTAAGTTTTATGGTATCTTTGGCAACATTAGACAAAAGGTCGACCGTATCATCATCATCATCATCAGCCTATATCAGTCCACTGCTGGACACAGGCCTCTCCTAATGCGCGCCATTTCGACCGATTTCCAGCTCTGCCCATCCACTTTCTACCAGCCGCCTTACGCACATCGTAGCTCCACCTAGCCAGGGGACGCCCCACATTACGTTTACCAAGACGTGGTTTCCACTTTAGAACACGTTTACCCCAGCGGTTGTCGGTTCTTCGGCATAGCCCATTACCATTTCAGCTTGCTAATTCTCTGAGCTATGTCGACGACCTTAGTTCTCTGTCGGATAACTTCGGCGTATATACTATCGTAAATATATTAACTTTCCTATCTAGTTGGGCTAGACTCGAATTAATACCTATATGACAAAAATAGCTCACATCAAAATGGATACGTACCTACCTAGGTATGAACAATGGATAAAATATCACTATCTTAAAAACGTACACCTCTGTAGCGCGCCGGGCGAGTAGCCGGCTGAGATATGTTCGTGGGATGAATCCATGGGATCAATACGGATGCACCCGAGAAAGGTTGCGGGTTCGGTTACCACGGCGGTACAAATGTTTGTATGATCTGCAAGTATTTGTTCCGGGTCTGGGTGTTATGGTACAATGGTACTCTTAGTTTCTGATACCCACGACACAGAGAATCCTAGTGATGGGATCAGGATTATGTATGTGACTGTTGGGTGTTATGTTATGTTATTTAATGTTATGTACAAACAAGAGGTAAAATCATAATCGTCTCATCTATTAAAATCGAATTTAGTCCCAAATCTTTCCTATTTTAATGCAATAACAAAAAGCGTTAGGGAATTTGTATCCCAGCGGAACGCAATTCCGCATATTTATGGCTTACCAAAACATTTACCCTATTATTGTTATGTTATGGCTGTATTAAAGTGCTATAAAATTTATGACGCTTGCAAAAAAATCTCTGCATAAAACTGAACCTTACTAACGAAACGTAGAGCATAATTTTGTGTGTTGTTGCTAGATTTGTAGGGTAGGATGACAAACGCGTTCGTCCCCCTCGATTACAATGTCGCGAGAGGCGAGAAGTCACCGTGACGCCGACTCAGCATATTGTTCGAGTTACTCCGCTTTACCCCCCAAGCCTCGATTAACCCCAAGCTTCGTTTTACCCTGCGGGACAAAAAGGGGTACAAGAATAGACGTAACGTGACAAATTGATTGTGATGTGGTGTCGTACAACATTGTAAACGGATTTTAATTTAATTTAACGGAAGCGTTTGTGTAATGGTTTTTTTTCTGTTGTACAATTAAGGGTGCCCGTGACAGAGTCGGTGAAAGAGAATCTAAATTTAAAATAATCTTTTTTTTTTGACTATTCTTTTAGTTTGCCTTGAACACTTTTCACGAAAATACCTCGAAAGAGTTAATAGGTATTATAAGTTATTAGGTTATTCTAGGGTAATACTATTTTAGATTACATCTACTCGCTAGCAGATGGCGTTGGTATGGCACTTCATAGCAGATATTAATTTATTTTCATGTTATATTCAATCAGCACTACGACGAGTTACGTCGTTAATTTTGATGCAAACAATTTTAAAACGCCGAATTTTTCTTAATCTAATTTGCTTTAAGCCGGGTTTTCACAGTACGAGTACACTCGGACCGAGTGAGCTCGGGTATACGAGTTAGTCGTATAGGAGTGCGAATTAACCGCAATACGAGTGATATGTTATTGTCTATGCTGACATAAAATTTATCCGAGTGAGCTTGAAAAATAGAGCAGAGTCCGAGCCTACTCGGATTAGATGCCGGCGTCCGAGTGCGCTCGGATTACGTGTTTACATGATACGAGTAGCGTCCGAGTAGACATCCGAGTGCACTCGGTCTGAGAAAACTTACTGTGAAAACTCGGCTTTAAGCATGTCTTTATACTACATAGTTTTACTACTGGTACTACTACTACTTCGTGTCACCTGTTCTTTCTTGGTCACCGCGTTAGGTCAGAAACCAGCTTGAGGTATGGTGGGCCTGTAAAAGGCCTAGTGATCGATGATGGAAGAACTAGTGCGGTGAAAGGATTCAGTGCGCTTATGACTTAACATTAGGAACATTTTCTTTTAAAAGTAGATCTTTTTAATATTTTTCTGTCGTTTCTAATTTAGACATTTTCTGGGCCACCATAGCTCAAGATAAGTCAGATACGCAGGAAATCGGTGGATGGAGGTGGCCCAAGACCGTTTGTCGTGGCATTCTATGGGTAGATAAGTCAGATACGCAGGAAGTCGGTGGATGGAGGTGGCCCAAGACCGTTTGTCGTGGCATTAAATGGGTAGATAAGTCAGATACGCAGGAAGTCGGTGGATGGAGGTGGCCCAAGACCGTTTGTCGTGGCATTCTATGGGTAGATAAGTCAGATACGCAGGAAGTCGGTGGATGGAGGTGGCCCAAGACCGTTTGTCGTGGCATTCTATGGGTAGATAAGTCAGATACGCAGGAAGTCGGTGGATGGAGGTGGCCCAAGACCGCTTGTCGTGGCATTCTATGGATAGGCTTCTGTCAGCAGTGGATTTCTACAGGATGATGATGAAGTTTACTTGTTAAAGACTTCAACGCGCTAGTGCTACGAAAAAGCTACGCCAAAGCACAGATAAAATAATACTAAAGTAATGCAATGTATTTTCTATGACGCAGTGAAGTAAGTCACAGGCAACAAGGACTCACTTCTTGAGGCATTACCGTAAGTCACTGGCAACAAGGACTCACTTGTTGAGGCATTACCGTAAGTCACTGGCAACAAGGACTCACTTCTTGAGGCATTGCCGTAAGTCACTGGCAACAAGGACTCACTTCTTGAGGCATTACCGTAAGTCACTGGCAACAAGGACTCACTTCTTGAGGCATTGCCGTAAGTCACTGGCAACAAGGACTCACTTCTTGAGGCATTGCCGTAAGTCACTGGCAACAAGGACTCACTTCTTGAGGCATTGCCGTAAGTCACTGGCAACAAGGACTCACTTCTTGAGGCATTGCCGTAAGTCACTGGCAACAAGGACTCACTTCTTGAGGCATTGCGGTATTGCCCATCTATCTTTAGATGACGGATCAGCATTTTTTACAGTTTTGCGAGTTTTATTCAATTTAGAATAAGAACCTAGTGATTTTATCTTAAAAATATCAAGGACCCTTAAGTTGTTTTAAGACTTATATGACGGAACAAGCAGTTTTTTTTAAACTTTGGTAGACCTTTGTTTGACCGCGATCTCACCTAACCTGTGCCTTATCACATAGCCCACGTTCACCTAAGACGTGCCATGTATGGCATTGCACTGCGCCCCCTACCTTGAGACATAAAGACACAGTGTGTAATACGATTTCTTAACCGAATGTACTCAGCGTAACAAGGCGCCTTATGACAAGCAATTATAGTTGTACGTACCAAACATGCAACTAATCAAACAGAAATTCAGATCCCATCCATCATGTCAAGCGGGAGGCGGGGCTCGTAAGAAACTCATTAGACGGTCCTCGGAACAACCTCCAGATTACGAGCTTGATACCGCAATTAGGTACTACTAGGGGGTAATGAGGTATTAAAGAGTATGCTTATTTGCTGAGATATTAAGTATTTTATGATAGTTCCTGAATCGTGAGATCAATTTACAAATACTCGTATGAAGGCTACGATCAAACAGTTAAAATGTCGGATTAGAATAATGCAAATAAAAATTAACTAAAGTTTTTTATTCACTAGTTTAGACAGGATTTTTCTAAAAGTAATTGTTTTGACGGCTTTCGTGGATGGTTATGTACCACATGAAACGAAAGAAGAAAGAAAGATAGATCATTTATTTGTAAGCACATAAAACCCGAAGGTGGTGGATGGAGGCGGTCCAAGACCATTCGTCGTGATGGGGGAGGCCTATGTCCAGCAGTGGACTTCTGTAGACTGATGATGATGATGATATACGACTTCTATGGCGCAGCGGGCGAGTAGCCGGCTGTGATCAAAGAGGTTGCTAGTTCGATTCCCGCTGCGGGACAAAATATTTTTATAATCTACAAATATTTATTCTGGGTGTGGATGGTGTGGTAGGTCCCATCGTACTCGTAGTTCCTGATACCCATGACACAGGGGATCCTAGTGTGTGATCAGGAATAGCATGTGGCTGTTGGAATCACCCAAAATAATACTCGATTCACTCGTTCAAACATCTACAACGAATATCATTGTACTTCCAACGCAAAAATAAACACAGCATTATTTAAATGCTCATAAAATATTTTATGCTCTTGCTATCTCATTATATTGTATTTTTTTTCTCTCTCTCTCTCCCCGCGCCGACACGTCTGCAAGCAGCGAGTGTGGAGAATCCATGAATGTACATCTTCCTAGCGAGAATCAGAGCGAGGCCTCCTCCTCCTCCTCGTCGCGTCGTATTCCTCAATGCTGAGGGTCGTGACCAACTCCATGGATCACCTTCAGAGCGAGTAAACTCTTATTAATCATTGTTTACATATTTTTTTCGCAGTCACTTTGCTAAAAGTACGTCTATTGGAGTCTTGTCACCGTCTTATGTAGGTACCTACCATCGAGCAACACGGAAGCCTGCAATGCTCTAAGGTACCTGCAAACCTACTTGGGTGGTAGTAAAACAAGAAACTCAAAATTACCAAAATCCTGCATCATAACACTCAAAACTATGTTTTTGAAATTATATTTATATACTATTTGGCTTCGCAGGTACATTTACTCGTAGCTGTAAAAAACGTAGACTTAGCAAAAATAAAAACAGTCTCATTGCGTCCTACAGGCAAGTTTACGAGTCTGTTTAAGTGAAATAAATAAATCACTGTATAGACCCGGCGGTGCTATAATTTGTGAGGGATGCCTGCTCAGCCTGATATACCGCCTGCCTCGAGCTCGCCGTAAGCAGGGTTTCACTATGCTTTCGACGCAAACGACGGCCGCGTTTGAGTACCAAGTCTTGAGGACTGTGCGTAAAGAAATATATTTTATATACAACATTATCCTTCATTTTTAACCCCCGACGAAAAACGAAGGCGTGTTATAAGTTTGAAGTGTCTGTGTATGTTTGTTTGTGTGAGTGTGTGTGTGTGTGTGTGTGTGTCTGTCTGTCCCATCGTAGCTCCCGAACGGGTTTTTGTTGTTGTTTTAATGGTGTATTTGTCGGGAGTGTTCTTAGCTTTGTTTGATCAAAATCAGTTCAGCCGTTCAGCGTTGGGGGTTTTTTAAATTTTTACAAATTTAATTACTTGTTGATAAAGAATGATACAATTCTATACATTTTATAAATATAAATAGAAGGCATGAAATACATACATAAATATAACACAAGGCTGTTCGTAAAGGCATTCTTTGCAGGAGGCTTATGTCTGAAATAAAGAAAATTATCGTGCGACGCCAAAAAAAATAATTGTAAAGAAATTTTATTTTATTATTTTTTATTTCCAGTATGCTGATGTCTACTTAATAAACTGCCAGATGAGATAATAGATGCAACAGCAAATTCAAGAATAAACTGAAAAAAGATTGAAATCATAAAGTCCCACTTTGTGATTTATTACAAATTTAGTCTGTGATAAAGGCGTGTGTCTACAGCACGGAATAATAATGTACGGTATGTACTATGTATGTAAATAATCTGTATCTGTACTCTACCCATGACTCTACCGTTCACCGTAAGATCCCCTGCCTTGGGAATAGTGCCAACATCACGGTGGTCCTGTAGATGTCCCGTGATGTTGGCACTATTCCCAAGGCAGGGGGGATCTTACGGTGAACGATATGTACCTGCAATCACAAGTGAGCATGAAAGCAAGCCACAAACCCAACATGAAGACTGCAAACCACTCTGCTAAGAGTCCTACGGCTAAGAATATATCCAGCAGTGGACTTCTGATGAACTGGAAACACAGCCCTAGTAGTGAAAATAACCATAGACAAAGACGAGTAAAGTGACCAGTAAATTATAAATTACGGAACATTAAACCGTAATGTGGGACATAAATCACAATTGGTTTAAATTATTTTCTTAGCAGTGTTTTATGTAACGTCTATTTGCTAATTAGTTTTGTATTGTGTTTGTGACTGAGTGAACGACTTCAGGGAAATAAGTTTCCTGCGAAGCTAGCCAATTCATGAGAAAAGTAATTGAAATAAGTTTCCTGCGAAGCTAGCCAATTCATGAGAAAACTAATTGAAATAAGTTTCCTGCGAAGCTAGCCAATTCATGAGAAAAGTAATTGAAATAAGTTTCCTGCGAAGCTAGCCAATTCATGAGAAAACTAATTGAAATAAGTTTCCTGCGAAGCTAGCCAATTCATGAGAAAAGTAATTGAAATAAGTTTCCTGCGAAGCTAGCCAATTCATGAGAAAACTAATTGAAATAAGTTTCCTGCGAAGCTAGCCAATTCATGAGAAAAGTAATTGAAATAAGTTTCCTGCGAAGCTAGCCAATTCATGAGAAAACTAATTGAAATAAGTTTCCTGCGAAGCTAGCCAATTCATGAGAAAAGTAATTGAAATAAGTTTCCTGCGAAGCTAGCCAATTTATGAGAAAACTAATTGAAATAAGTTTCCTGCGAAGCTAGCCAATTCATGAGAAAAGTAATTGAAATAAGTTTCCTGCGAAGCTAGCCAATTCATGAGAAAACTAATTGAAATAAGTTTCCTGCGAAGCTAGCCAATTCATGAGAAAAGTAATTGAAATAAGTTTCCTGCGAAGCTAGCCAATTCATGAGAAAAGTAATTGAAAGCTTGAGAAAATCTTATCTACTATTTTTTACATTTATATACCTTCGTTTGACCGCGATTTCACGTGTTTGTAGTGACGTTCAGTGACGATGTGTACTTTTTTTTATAGTTTTCTGGACAGACAGACGATGATAGTATGTTCCACTCGTTAGCAGTTAGCATTATGAAGGTAGAACCGAACCGTTTAGCACGAGAAGGTATGAGGTAGGGATGGTACTGAGGCCACTAGTATTGCCATTCAGCGTGGCAATGTAGCCAGCACCTTAGAGACGCTTCTGTCTCGTAGTTATTTGGATTAGTTGAGCTAACTATATCTTTGCAACGGTCCTTAGGTAGACCAATGGTTTCATTTCTATTTTTAAAATGTTATCTATGCCTACATGTTCTTATTCGTTGTTGAATTTGAGTAACTGGTAATCTTGAGAGATAAGTGGAGAACGGGTTTTCTCATCTCCTCTCTCTTCTCTTCTTCCTCTTCAGCAGCCTTTGACGTCCACTGATGGACGAAGCCCCATGAATGAAGGGTTTTGCCACAATCACCACGCTTGGCAGTCGGATTGGTGATCGCAGTATTGGTGTTGAGTACTCAGGTGGATGCTGCTGCCCATCCCCTGGTGTATTCCCTTAGTTAGATTTTACTATATCCACGGGAGGAGATATATACTATATATATCTATATATATATATATATATACAGTTGTGGTCATATAATTAAGAACGATTTGAAGTTCTAGAAGTTTTTTATTTAAATCGTATCATACACAGAGATGTGTACCTTCTGAGAAGCAACTAGTTATGTTATATAATAGTCACATTAATAGAGCAACCTGACTTAAGAATAAAGTATGAAATCGCTAACTATTTTTTGCACATTTTATTGATTTTATCAAAGTAACACATTCAAATAGTACTGAAACTGGACAAATAATTAAGAACGATTTATTTAACTGCTCGGGAATTGTTTTGTATGACACTTAGATTAAAAAAATCACAATATTATGTAGCACAGGAAACATAAAAATAAATTTAATAAATATTTAACTAAAATTAATAGTTAATAGCATATCCACGGCTTTTAATTACAGCTTTACACCGGCGAGGCATTGACTCTATTAATTTTTGACATTTCGAAAGAGAAATAGAGTTCCATTCTTCTAAAAAAACGTCATACAGCTCTCTTAAATTTCCACACTTTGTATTTGAAACCTTTTTCTTTACTTCAAACCACAGATTCTCTATTGGGTTTAGATCTGGACTGTTAGCAGGCCAGTCTAAGACAGAAACTAATTGCGCTGTAAGAAATTCCTTTACGGTGCGTGCAGTGTGCTTTGGATCATTGTCATGCTGGAATGTCCAAATGACCGGTAGAACGTCTTCAGCGTATGGTAACATTGTTTCTTCCAGTATATTTTTGTATTGGAACTGATCCATGTTACCTTCTATCAACTTTACAGGTCCTACACCATGTCCAGAAAAGCAACCCCAAAATTTTCACATTTCCACCACCATGCTTTAATGTAACTTTCGTGTACTTTGGGTCGAATGCTGTATTCGGGGGACGTCGTACATATCGTTTTCCATCAGAACATTATCTATTTATTTTCGTCTCGTCAGAAAAAAGTACATTTTTCCACTGTTGCACAGTCCAGTTTTCATACTTTCTCGCAAATGCAAGCCGGGCTTGCCTGTGGCAAAGTTTTAACATGGGTACCTTTCTTGCTATCCTACCGTGCAATTTTTCTTCTACCAAACGTCTTCGAATAGTGCGTGCTGAGATTGCTGAAGGGTTGTTTTCACCAAAATATTATTTTCTAAGCTCATTGGACCCTTTAAAAGGATTTTGTTTTGCCATACGAACGATGTTTCGGTCATCTCGAGGAGTTTTTTTTCTCTGTTTAGGTACACGTGGAACATTCGAAGTAGTTTGATACGTAGCAAAATGCTTTACAGCGTGGAAAACCATCGTTTTTGAACATTGCAGATGTTCGGCTATCTTTTTATAAGACCAATTCTTCCGGCGAAGTTTTATTATTACTTCCCTTGTAGATTTATCACAACTTTTATTTTTTCCCATTGTTTTTTCTAAAGAAGCAATCACCTTTAATCTTTTACAGCACGTAATGGCGCCAAAATTATACAAACAGTAACAAATCGACTGAGTGTTCTCTATTTAAATTTGAATAAAGGTATAAACTACTTAGTGTTCTTAATTACGTGACCAGCCAGTAATAAGGAATACTTTGTTTAAAAGTAGTGTAAAAAGTTTGCCTATTGATTTTTAGTCAATCATGTGTATCAATGAATACAGTGGTAATGTGGAAATGTTTTACGATACCGAGAGAAATAAAAACAAATGCATACAATTAGTTTTGCATCTTAGTTGGAAAAAATCTTCCCTTTATATCAGCGTTCTTAATTATAAGGCCACCACTGTATATATATATATATATATATATATATATATATATATATATTATATAGGTATATTCTAAAGTACTTTTTTTTTTTATACTACTTAATGACGTACCAAGCAAATGGCCCATATTACCTCATAGGTCACGTCCACTTAGGACACACCCTATGTGGCATTGCACTGCGCCCGCCACCCTGAAACATAAAGATGAAAAGTCTCATGTGCCTGTAATTTCACCGGCATCCTTCAAGCCGGAACACAGCAATACGAGCACTACTGCTTTGCGGCAGAAATGGATATGGTGGTAGTACTTCCCCGGACGAACTCTTTCACAAAAACGCTCTACTAGTACTAAATTACATTACGGTCAAACGGTATTTTCCCATTTATGAGTTAACAGAAAAAAAAAATACAACTCTATAACCTAAATATCCATTATCAGTTCACCGTGCTTAATCAAGGTACTTAATACTTAACAATATTGATAGTAATTTCACACGTAGATGTGTGATTTTTCACGTTTTCTCCGAGATGCTAACATGACCCGAAGCGGGCTCCATTTATGATCGGTACACCGAAATGGTCGACAAATGGCGGCCAAATGAGAGGCTTCATCCGCCGATGCGGGCCTGGACTATACTTTTTTTGAAACCAATCACAAATCTTCCAGACTGTTCAACATACATTGCTCGTTTTTACTGCTGAATTGGAAAGCCTCAAGGTCAGACGACGTAATGGATTGGGTGAGAGTGTTTTGGGTTGTTGGAGTGTGTGTCGGGTTTGCCCCGAGGCGCATTTGATTATACGTTGAGAGAGGGCTAATCGCACTCGACGGGCGAACACCTCGAGATCAAACACAACGCGCGCCGCCAGATATTTTTGTTTCTATTAAACAACACCCAACGTAATAATGTTTAACAATCGTGCAGCGATAATTTGGACAGCGAATGTATGGAGTCGGTTTTAGGTGTAATATCTTTCCAAACGTAATTCAACTTTTAGAACAGTTCTCTGCTCATGTTGGTAGCTCAGACTTTTTCAGACTTCGATTGTCTTATTGAAAGAAATTATCACGTACTTTTTTTGCGTCTTCTGGCTTAGGTTCTTCTTTATTCTTTCTTTATTTTTTATTCTTTATTGTACACACAAAATACACAATATTATTCCACATGCGCTATACAAAAAGCATGAGCTCTCTTTTTTGCGCCACTGATTACCACTCCTGACCTTTTTTTTTAGTTTTATTTACCTGACGACATAATATGTTTATAACATGACTAGTGTCCGGTTGCGGTTTTGCTCACGTATCATCACATGGGGTTACTTCTCGTCCTGGTAGGACGAGAAGTAACCCCAGATGATAATCAATATATGTACAAAATTTCTTCGAAATCTGTCAGATAGGCTCAGTCGTTTAGGCGTGATTGAATAACAAACATACAAACACTTTCAAATTTCCAAACAACGTAACTTTGTCATTTATGATATTATTCTATGCCAAAAACAAAAAGTGAATCTTATTAGGATTGATGATTTCTAATTTTTCCATACACTAAGTAATCTAAAAAAAACTCGTCATTATCTAATTATAATCATGTATATAATCTGTGGTGTATCTGGCCTAAGAATATACCCCTCCGTTTCCTCCCGTGGATGTAGTAAAAGCCGACAGAGGGTTTACCCGGAATTTTTGCTAAGATTCGTTGGTATAAGATTTGTTCTGGCTTATACTCGTAATATTATGGAATGTGTTATTACTGGAAGAAAGCGTTAGCCGAGTCAGTCATGGAAAGCAGTGACGGCGATGAGCTCACCACTTGTCACGTCTATGTTCCACGATGGTGCAACCCACTGTGTAAAGAAACTACCCCCCCTCTGCCTACCCCTCTTCGGGGAAAAAGGTTTGTGTCTATGTATATATACATATATATATGTATCATCTAATATAATAATAATAAATAAATAAATAATGCTGGACAGTTCACACAACATTATCTAGCCCCAAGCTAAGCAGAGCTTGTGATAGGGGTACTAGATAACTGATATACTTAATAAAATACATTAAATAGATAGATATTTTTTATTATACATAGAAAAAACCCAGAAAACCCTGAACAAATATCTGCGATCGCACAAATATTTGTTCCGAGGCGGGAATCGAACCTGCAACCTCCTGCGTCGCAGGCGAACCTTCGCCCGCCGCGCCACAGAGGTCGTCTCATGTATATGGACGTACGAAACAAAATATTAAAATATATAGTTGAGGACGGGTTCTCCACGACTCTCATTGTTCTCTTTGAACAGATAAGTGGTCATCTCGGCAGATCTGGGATTGTTATTAAATATTTGTGTTGTGGTGCAATTAGCGGCTGCAGCTCACCGACTAATTTATCTGATCTGTTAGTGCTGGATGCGTAATTTGTACTAATAACAACGTAAGGCTTCGGATTCACGTTCAGGGCTTTCGTCAACTAAAATGATTTTACGACTTCTTTGGCGCGGCGGGCGAAGGTTGGCCTGCGACGCAGGAGGTTGCGGGTTCGATTCTCGTCTCGGAACAAATATTTGTGCGATCGCAGATATTTGTTCAGGGTGTTCTGGGTATTTTCTATGTATAATAAAAAATATATATGTTTGTAATATTGTATTAAGTATATCAGTTATCTAGTACCCATAACACAAGCTCTGCTTAGCTTGGGGCTAGATAATGTTGTGTGAACTGTGTCCAGCATTATTTATTTATTTATTTATTCACCAGTTTTGTTTCTTGCCACTGAATTTACTTTGTGTTACTACAAAAACAAACAATCATAGGTACTTTGGGACAATAGATAGGTAGGTAGATGTCGAACGAATAACCAAAGGAAGACATTCAAGGGAATTTAAAGTAAGTGGCTAACTACCCCTACACTACTAAAGATACCCTGTGTTGTGGGTGGCTATAACCTCTTCCAAAACAACAATTGAACAGTTTTACACATTAGGCAGGTAAGATTTTAGAATTTTAGTTATGCCCATAAATAAGAAATATAAACGTAATTAATTCCTAAGCTGTAAATAATTTGTTAGATACAGAAGTAGTCACAAAATTAGACAAGAAATTCAATTTGTAAAAATTAAAAAAACCCTCAACGCAATGAAAAGGCTGAACCAATTTTGATTAAACATATCTAAGATCACTAAAAACGATCACTTACTATCAGCTGAAGATAGTAGTAGTAAAGCTTTATTGTGAAAGAGTTCGTCCGGGGAATTACTACCACCATACCTATTTCTGCCGCAAAGCAGTAGTGCTCGCATTGCTGTGTTCCGGTTTGAAGGGTAAGGGTGCCGGTGAAATTACAGGCACATGAGACTTTTCATCTTTATGTCTCAGGGTGGCGGGCGCAGTGCAATGCCACATAGGGCGCGTCCTAGGTGGACGTGACCTATGAGGTAATGCACTGTTCATAGGCAGAGGTTACCGCTTAACATCAGGTGGGCCATCAGCTTGTTCCGTCATTCAAGTAGTATACAAAAAAAAAACTCCCGACATAATCACATATCAAAAAAAAACAGCTCGTCTGTTCAGGAGCTACGATGCCACAGACACACACACACACACACACACACACACACACACACAGACACGTCAAACTTAAAACACCCCGTCGTTTTTGCGTCGGGGGTTAAAAATTAGGATGTTCATAAATTTTCAGTGATTTAATAATTATGTTTACTTAAATTCTCTTATTTTGTTCTCGTACGGTTTATTTATGGGCCTAGATAATGTACTTTACTACGGGATTTAAAATGTAAATCCCATCATTCATCCTCGGCCTAACGATATATTAACGCGGCATCAAAATAAAGAACACAGCATTCACACCGAAACGAACGATAAGAGCACAACATTCACACCGAAACGAACGATAAGAGCACAACATTCATACCGAAACGAACGATAAGAGCACAACATTCACACCGAAACGAACGATAAGAGCACAACATTCACACCGAAACGAACGATAAGAGCACAACATTCACACCGAAACGAACGATAAGAGCACAACATTCACACCGAAACGAACGATAAGAGCACAACATTCACACCGAAACGAACGATAAGAGCACAACATTCACACCGAAACGAACGATAAGAGCACAACATTCACACCGAAACGAACGATAAGAGCACAACATTCACACCGACAAATACGTATCATCGTAACTAGAGTAGAGACCCAATTATATGAAAATGCATGGTATATTTGTATTATTTGTATTATTTGTATTGTATTATTGTATTCCCGGACTTGTTAGTAAGATTTGTTGGTATAAGATTTGTCCTGGCTGCTAGCTTATTATGGAATGTGTTATATTACTGGAAGAAAGCGTTAGTCGAGTCAGTCGTGGGAAGCAATGGCGGCGATGAGCTCACCACTTGTCACGTCTACATTCCACGATGGTGCAATCCACTGTGAAAAGCGGCCCATTAAGTATGTATGTGTATGCATGGTATATTGAGGAAAACCATACACAGCTAGCATAACCACATAGCCTATATGTGGCTTTACATTTTACATATAGGTAATGTTAAAAGTTAGTAATAAATTGTGCTTTCAAAAAAGTATACATACACTCACAGGCACAATTAACCGCCCACCTTGTATTTCTTTCAGCTAACAGTAATCGTCATATTAGGACCATATTTGATGGAAGTTATGTTAAAAGCAACCATTAAGAATAAAGAAAATTACAAGCCTTGAAAAAAAAAAAAATGGCAAAAAATTGATATCGCGAAAAATTTGCATGAAAACGTGTTTAATTTTGAAAAAAAACTACCGTCTGATTTGAAATTATGTGTAGTATTTCGATAATCTTGTGAATAAAATTCCCAATTTAATTTTGAATACTAACATACATAATGCACGCATCATACATACAACGTTTCCCCGAAAGTGTAGGCAGAGCTCTTTTCACCATCGTGGGAATATGGATGTGACAAGTGGTGAGCTGATCACCGCCATTAAAAAGCACTTTAATAAGCTCTAATTATACATACACTTTTCCAATTAAAGTGTTGTATATATTGGCCAGTTTTGGCATTACTTAACTGTGTTAAATGCCAAAACAGGTCATTGTCTCCATGCATATATTTTGGCCATTTTAAGATGCATATTATTCGGCCTCTAATCATAACAAACGGATCTAGTATTTCGTGATCGGGGCGGGGCCGTGGCGTATTAACGTACTCACCGATAAGCATCTCGCTTTGAGCTCGCCGGCCCATTGTGAGTGCCGCCGCGAGAAAACGAAATCATAATAGACAATAAGCAGCGTTTAGCGTTTTTATTTATGTAACACAATGCTCTTGCACTGAAATATGAATACAGTCTCCATTGGAATAAAAGCTGAGCAACTCAGGTAACCAAAACTCAATTGATATCGAATATAATCGATGAATATACGACCCATTTGGATATAGCTGCGTTAGTGAATAACGTCAACCAAAAAGTGTTTAAAGTTTTGTGTGAAGATACTTTTGACGCGCTGGGTGTTCAGTACGTTTCCTATGGTTGTATAGATTTTATTGATCATTTTGATATTGTATTGCTTATGGACTGAGGCGCTAAAGCGTTCCCGCAAAAAAGTTACTACATACTTTTTGATAATGTTTAATGTTTAACTCGGGGTACTTAACTAGCAAAGTATAATTTAACATTGCCTGCCTTTGAGCGTGGGCGTGATTTATAGTCTGTGTAATATAAGTGTTAGTTTTAATGGTTTGTCCTTAAAATATCAAGATTAAATCTGACCATTCTGCCTACAGTGCTAAACTACGGCGGATACACTCTCAGCAGAGGTCCTAGTCGGAGTTTTGCAAACACCATCGTAAAGATGAACGTAACGACGATCGTACGTGTATAACATAATAACCGTCACAGATTAATGGCTAGTTACTACGCAATACACGTACACTCGTCGTTACGATCATCGTTACGATGGTGTGTAAACTCGGACTTGCCCCTCAGTTGAGAGGGTTAAGTTTTAAGAGGTAAATTATAGCCAATGTAATGAATACTGAAACTTTTGTTGATTTTTTAATGTTTTACATTACTTTTTATTATTTGTATTTTTTATAATAATCTTTATAATAAATACTTAATTTAATAGAAAAAGGTTAACTTTGTGGAAAAAAAACTACATTACTGAAAATAGCCGATCGTTAATTGGAAAACGGGGCAAGTTTTAGCCAAATATTCAAATTTTATGGAAAATATCGTATTTGATATTTATTTGTTATTTGTATCGTATATTTGATTATAAATAAACGATCGACGAATTAATCGAAACTAGCTGGTCCGTTTATAAGAAAACGATGCAAAATTTAAATTTAAGAGAAAGTCTTGTTGATTTTCTAGTGTTTTTCATATATATTGGTTACTAGCAGCGCCTTGCGGTTTCACCCGCGTAAGTCTCGATCCCGTAGGAATATCGGGATAAAAATGTGCTTTTGTGTTATTTCTGGAGTCCAGTTATCTCCATTCTAAATTTCATGCAAATACGTTTCGCCGTTTCAGCGTGAAGCAGTAACGAACACACGACACGCACACTAACTTTCGTCTTTATAATATTAGTTTGATTTGTATAGTATATTTTTGTATAGAGTAATCTAAACCGGTGTTTGTATAAATAATTATGGGATAAGTGTTTTTTAATTAAGATCAAAGTTGACTGATCGGAAGTATTCGGAAGTTGATCCGTAAAAAATAGAGATTTGAGATAGTTTTTGTTGATTTATTGGTGTTTATATGTTATTTCTTATATATATGATTTGATTTTTGTATCATAAAGCTGTATTTTTGTGGAAGTAATTACAATGTTAAACAGTACTCAAACCATTTATTTTATTCATATCACAATCATATCTTATCACGCACATATTTGTGCGTTCTTTTTCAATGGAACAGTGCGAGGAAATTTGAAACCGTAGGAAACATAGATTTTTAATTCAAGATTTTTTATTCGAGATTTTCCATTCGAGATTTTTCCATTCGAGATTTTTAATTCGACGTTTTTCCTTCGAAATTTTCCATTCTAGTTTTTCAATCGAATTTTTCATTTGAGATTTTTCGTCCGAGATTTTTCGCTCGAGATTTTTCATTCAAGGTTTTTCATTTGAGATTTTTCATGCGAGATTTATCATTCGAGATTTTTCCTCGAGTTATTTCATTCGAGATTTTTCATGCGAGATTTTGCATTTGAAATTTTTCAATCGAGATTTTTCATGCGAGATTTTTATGTGATTTTTCATTCGACATTTTTCATTCGACATTTTTCATTCGATATTTTTCAATCGATATTTTTCATTCGAGATATTTCATTCGAGATATTTCATTCGAGATATTTCATTCGTCATTCGAGATTTTTCATTTGAGTTTTTTTTTCCAGATTTTTCAATCGAGATTTTTCGTTCGAGATATTTCATTCGACATTTTTCATTCGACAGTTTTCTTTCAATAGACTAAGAAAAAACCAGTGAAATAAATAGATGAAAAAACCTACTCACCATAATTCCCATTAATTTATATCGCTGCTGGTACCGTCGACTGGCGCCGTAGTAACTATTCTGTAATCTTTTTCGGGGTGAATTGAACCTGGGGTGACATGAACCTAACCCAGTTGAGAATAGTCCAGTGACTTGCATCGTCATGCCTTTAGACTCCACTCATGGACGAGGCCTCTCCCGTAGAATGCAACGGGGGGAATTACCATAGACAAAAAGAAACAAAATTACAGACACATGAGACTTTTTATCTTTTTGTCTCAGGGTGGCGAGCGCAGTGCAATGCCACATAGGGTGCGTCCTAGGTGGGCGAGACCTGTGTGGTAATGCACTGTTCATAGGCAGAGGGTACCACTTAATATCAGGTGGGTCATCTGATTGACCGGTTATTCCAAGAAGTATTAAAAAAAAACACCGGCAAATGGATTGATGATCGCAGTATTGGTAATGAGTATTCAGGTGGATGCTGCTGCCCATCACCTGGTGTTTTTTTTTTTTTTTTTTTTTTTATACTACTTGGATGACGGAACAAGCAAGAGGCCCACCTGATGGTGTAATCCCTTAGTTAGATTTTACGACATCTGCGCGATGAGACTAATCGTAGGCCGGCCACCTCACAGCAACATCACTATGTAGGTAGTGTACATTATTCCATTATTTTGTTCAACTCGAATCTGTAATTGACCGTGTAAGTAATGCAAAACAAATTACAATGTGGACAAAATTACTTCAAAATGTGTCTTGGACGAAATTACGAACGCAAATAATACACACAAAGCTATAATCTTGTCCGAGTCTGTAATATTTATTATTCGTTTGTTTTTGAGCTTTTGTGAGACAATAGCCAATTCGTTTAATGTTGACTATAAACTTTTATTTCCCTGGCACATTCTGTCTTATTTATAAATTTTGCATGCTAACTTACTAACAGCCTAGTATAGTATGAAACTGAAGCTAATATTTATCAGTCGGTAGACGTCAGATGAGGCAATGTAGGATTTTCCATAATCTCCACGCTTGACAGGCGGATTGGTGATCGCAGCAGGTATTATATATTTCATTTATTTATTTAATCAACAAGGATCATTGGATTAGTAAAATACGTTGTCTATGGTTAGTAAGAATAATTAATATGGACAAAAAAAACGCATAAGTTGTAGACCTTAAGTTAATGAAATAAACTTTTTTTTTTTATTTATTTATAATTACTAATTACTACAAACTAACTAACATTTAAAAATATGACATCATCATCATCCGCCTGTGGAAGTTCCTTTGCTGGACATATCAAATCATTTAATTATTTAAACATACAACACAGGTTAAATTTAAAAAACAACTAAAAAGACATGCCGATACACAGCATGTCCCAAAATTATTATTAACATTATTTATAAATGTGTTTTTTTTTTTTTAATGGTATTTGTTTTGAGTACTCAGGTAGATTACATTCTGACGAAATAAATATATTTGTATTTGTATTTTATGCTATGCACATCCCAAGGTGTAATCTTTTAGTCGGTTTTTACAACATCCATAAAGGAGGCGGAGAGGTATGTTCTAATGCGGGACACATCACAGTAACTGAAGCTAATATACATACATACGTACATACATAGACACACGCCTTTTTCCCCGAAAGAGTAGGCACAGCCTCAAATGGGTCTCTTTTCATTGTGGGTTGCACCATCATGGGAGCTTCCCACGACTGACTCTGCTAACGCTTTCTTCCATAAGGTACAGTACGTAAGGTAGTAGTCAGGACAAATGTTATACCATCGAATCTTACAAACAAGTCCGGGTAAGCTTATATAACCGAAAGGAAACAGCTCAAGACAGTTCGCCGTAGCATTCTATGGTGGAGATGTCCAGCAGTGTATGTAGTGTATTATTTTTATATGTACTATTTCACAGCAGTGTATTATTTTTATATGTACCTACCTATGTTAAATATTTTCTCATGTAAGTGACTTTTGTCTTTTTGAGAATAAATATCTTTAAACCGATGTAGGCTGTTGATGAACAAACCACGTAGAGAAGTGTTTTATATAAAAAAACGATCTTTTGTTTTGATAAGGCAACATGTCGTTCGTCAACTACACTAAGCACTACACTAAGTACATGGTTATAATAAGTTATTTCTGTAAATTAATAACATAGTATTAAGACTGCGCTCCAGCTAGGCAGAAATCCTCATACAAAAAAATGCCACGCGCCGCCCGAAAAAGCGGTTTTTATTGTATATCTCGTGAAATATAGATAATTTTAAAAAACCCCGTGTGTGTACCACCCTTTTTAGGGTTCCGTAGCTAAATGGCAAAATACGGAACCCTTATAGATTCGTCATGTCTGTCTGTCTGTCTGTCTGTCCGTCACAGCCACTTTTTTCCGAAACTATAAGAGCTATGCTGTTGAAACTTGGTAAGTATATGTATTCTGTGATCCGCATTAAGATTTTTACAAAAATGAAAAAAATACAATAAGTTTTTGGGGTAACCCATACTTAGAACTGCATCTCAAAAAAAAAAATCGTCAATCCTATACGTGTGTGGTATCTATAGATAGGTCTTCAAAAATGATATTGAGGTTTCTAATATAATTTTTTTCTAATCTGAATAGTTAGAAGACACTTCCAAAGTGGTAAAATGTGTGTAACTTCTAAAATAAGAGAATGATAAAACTAAAAAAAATATAATGTACATTACCATGTAAACTTCCACTAAAAATTGGTTTGAAAGAGATCTAGTAAGTGTTTTTTTTTAATACGTCATAAATCGTAAACCATCCAAGAACTTTTATATTATGTTACTTGCTGCTACGGAACCCTTCATGGGTGAGTCCGACTAGCACTTGGCCGCTTTTTATTGTATTGCTTTTATTTATCCAATTTTTGACCCAATAATCTGTACCACATTGACAAACAATATAATCTAGCCAAAAGTTAGTGGTAACTTTGTGATATTTTTATCGAGAAAATTTTGTCTTATCGTTTTTATGTCTAGGTGATCCCCCGGTATTACAATGTAGCATCCATTCATATTTTTAATTTGAATATTGTACTTGATTTATTCAGTTAAAATCTAATCTAAGATTGGTAATTTGCCGTTATACCCCCAACCCGGTTAGGGCACGTCCTTGGTGAACGTGATGTTGGAGGTGTACAGTTATTATGGGCAGAGGCTACCGTAGCTATGCAAGTATCATCAAATACCTAACTTTAAATAATTTGCGACGACCCGTGACTGGAGTTTACTCCAGTCCAGTTCAGTCTAGGAGGCGCGAATGTGCTTTGCAGGCTTCGATCGAACGAACTATTTTACGATTTTACTCCCATCTATTTGCGAAGCGTGAGTCTTGTATGAAAATTGATTCCTAAGAGTAAACTTCAATTATTAGCCACCGTTATTATTATTTATTGTACTATATGCCTAGGTAATGTTATTTTGATTCGTCTAAAAACTGCTCAGACGCCTCGTAGTCTTCTAACAACATTTTATTGCATAATTGGTGTGTTTACGACTTAACTCAATGAGCGCTCACGACACGAGGTTCCCAGAAAACCTTATAAATATGTAAACGTTACCACAAACTTCTGTGTGATGGAATAAACTTTGACTGGAACATCATTACTGATCTTCAAAGCATTTCAACTTACAATGCGTGTTATTCTTGGAATGAGTTTTTGTAGATCAATGCGCAGCGAGCTTTGGGTTACACTTTCCGGTAAAGTTTCGGGTCCAATTCTGGGGCCTATAAACGGGATAAGACACCTGTGCATCTGCCGACTGTTTTATGAGTTTACAACATTACACCTCCCGGTCCAATAGACCCCTGCTGGTGATTGCTTCATGAAAACCGTTTATATGGGGTTTTATTAGACAAAAACGCCAGTCAACTACAAATTAGATACAAATAGTCGAATTAGGTCGTATATTACTGTGGGTTTGTAGAACTAATTATAAAGATTAATGTAGTATACGATGGATTACAGCCAATGCTCGCCGCTAGAGAAAAAATGTGTATGAGGATTCTTTGTTACATTCACAAACAAACTTCAAATAAATCCTATTATTTGAATGAATCGCAAAGGCAAATAGAAAAAGTGATTGTGAATGCGGCGGCCACACCGGAGCCGACAACAATGCGAGTCTCGCCGTCGGCCGCCGTAATCCCATCGTCATTAATAAAGGCTCTTCACACGTTCAGTGTTAACATGACAAATGTAAGCGGCACAAAGGCGGCGCGCGCACCGCGGGGCGCCTCATTTTGCTGCCGATTAACTTTCCCAAATGAGAAACCACACAAATGGAACTTAGACACCGCGATCTCTACAATATTAAACTGCCTACTGAACTAGTAACATATTTACAATTCAAATGATAAAGTCGCAAAAGTTACGCAAACTCTACTCGATTCCGGCTCAGGGATAAATCAGATTTATATTACAAATATGATAATTTTGATTTACGACTCTGCCGACACATATTTCAATTAAGTTTTAAATCATAAAATCGAGAATCAAAATATAAATTTGAATGTTTATTAGATTAATAAAGTTAAATTATTCAATCAACTAATAGAGGCTCACGGGTCTACTCACACATGCGAATGGCGTTCAATATACAAGTAACTCGTTACTATGTCATGTTCCCCTTGCTGTCTGCCGGCATGCGGCATGGGCCGCGGGGATCCTGCAATTATTGCGAGTAGAAAATTAAATTAACACACACGCATGTCGTGCTACCCGCGGAGGGTAAACGACCAGGGAAAATTGACCCTCGCTTTTTTGAAATTGGCTCTTTTATGCGGTGCTGAGGCATGCGAGGTGGATTTTTTACAATGGTCGGTTGCACCGGTCAGCCATTTTGCTTCGTGCACTAATTGCAGGCCCTCAGTAGTCATTTCATCGCCGGCTTCGAGGAACGTCTTTGTACTTATTACATTTGCGGTTGTACTTTTCGAATTAGCACTTCCATCACTTCCGCTGTGGCTCTATTGTTAGATATATATGATTAGTAGTTACAACACCGGCCATCTGCAAGGCAGCTAGCGGCGATATCGTGATCAGAAGGATATAAAAGGAGGCAAGTCGGATTGGACTCGTCATAACTACTGTATCGAATCGTGAGGAATTCCAAAAAACTTGTAAAGTGTTGACTGAAATTGAGCGTGGTAACCGATAGTTTGATGCGGCTCAGCTATCGATACCAGGGTTGATTGGAACCAATCAAATGATATTTATGGCCTGTGTTTATAGGTACCCTGTAGGGTTAGATGTGACCTTGACCTCGAAGGCACGGATTAAATCCTTCGTGTCGAATCGCTCCGCCACGGTGTTCTGATTGGATATGTACCTAATGAAAACCAAGTCGAATAAAATGCAGGTAGTTAAACTTAAGGTGATATGGTTTTATGGTGTTTGATGCACGGATGGATGGATGGATGGATCAAAGCACGCAATGGATGACGAATTCAGAATATTTTTTCAATAGGTACGTAATTCGACTAGTAAAGTATTTTTTATTATGAACTTCACGTAAAGTTATTTTCCAAAGTCTTTCAAAATAACAAGCTCTCAAAGTATTCATAAAACATTTTTGGTTTATCAGATCCCATTAAATTGACCAGTTTCAATAACATCAATAATTTGTTATTTTAAAACTTACTTTATTTTATTTATTTTAATCTCTAGCCTAGGCCGTGTCTTTTGTACAAATGTTCATTGACTTGCATCCATTCTAATCCAAATTTGGATAAAGTTTTGTATGGCGTGGGCTAGCGGTACACTCATCCAAATATCCACTCATCAATACGAAGCGCGTAACTAAGGTCTACATATGGACTGCAATCTTCGCTTCGAAAAACATGTATCTGATACGGTAGCCAACGGTTTTTACAGGCTGAAAGTCTTATATAATGAGGTCTCATATTCAAATGAACCTACGAATACGTCTAGTTGAGTCACTCATACATAGTTCATAGTTCATAGTTCATTTA
Organism: Operophtera brumata; assembly: GCA_932527175.1. Classification (NCBI taxonomy): domain Eukaryota; kingdom Metazoa; phylum Arthropoda; class Insecta; order Lepidoptera; family Geometridae; genus Operophtera; species Operophtera brumata. The sequence continues at coordinate 29,307,427 of OW052226.1, read as the reverse complement.
TTCATAACGGATAATTGCTACATGTCATATACTTTATATAAATACCTATAATTATTTTTCTATGAAAAGAACATAATAGTAATCACGAGATTTTAAACAACCTATTGACATAATCATTAAAATATAAAATATAAATACCCACTTACACAAGTAAGTAAGTGAATACAAGAATAATTAATTATAAAATAACATTTACTTAATTAAAACAATGTCATCAAAAATAGAACTTAATAGTTTGAATAAAAAATAATAATTAATAATACTACATTCAATTGGGCACATTCAAATCAATTAGTCAATATAAAATTAAAATTAAAACAAAATATGCCATTTGTCAATATCAGTTGACTAAGTAGGTACCCAGTACCTAAATAATAAACTAGCTTAAAATAATAACAATCAATTTATAAAAAAATCGTCAACCTTATAAAAAGATTGCTCGATAAGCCAGTTTTTCAGCTTGTGTTTAAAGGACTGCGTCGTCGGCGCAGCAGTTATGTAGTCTGGGAGACGGTTGTAAACCGCTGGCCCCATGACGTGTATCAGCTTTTTGGATTTTGTAAGTCGCTTTCGAATCGCCTGTAGTCTTTGCGCGTTTCGCGTCTGATATCCGTGGCCGTCTCCGAGTCTCGCGTACTCTCCCAGGTGATTATGAACATAGATGGCTGCGTGGTAGATGATAAGGGCGGGTACCGTCATTATCTTTAAGTCCCTGAAAATTGGACGAGCAGAAGTGTCCCATGAAGCTCGCACAATGGCTCGCACAGCTCTCTTCTGCATTCTGAACGCTCGCTCCCAGTCGGCATCTCTGCCCCACAGTTCTACACCATATTGGAGAAGCGAGTGAACAGATGCGAAGTAGCAACTTCTCGTCATCCCTGTCTCCAGGGTTGCCGATAAACGCCATAATGCGAAACAGGCCCGGCCCACCCTCCCGCATAGTTTGTCAATATGTAACTCCCAGGTAAGTCCATCATCCACCATGAATCCTAGAAAAGGCGCATGCTTGACCTGAGTGACAGCTTGACCCCCGAGGGAGACACTCATTCGTCTATAGGTACGGCCCGCAAGGTTGAAGTGCACGAAGTTAGTTTTTGTGACGTTCATCAGGAAACCATTTTGATGGAACCAGACGTGCAGTTTTTCCGCCACCACGTTCAATTTCCTCTCCAGAGCATCCAGACTTGGTGCTTTGACGACTGCAGCGACGTCTTCCGCGTACATTAGTGTATGCGCGTCGTCTATGCAGTCGGGCAGGTCATTTAGGAGGAGAGAGAACATGATGTTGGACAGTGATGATCCTTGGGCCACGCCTATAGACGTTTTGAGAGGTGTTGACTTAACCTTTCCACTATCGCACGTGACAATCTGGGACAGGTCCGTCATAAAATCGCTTATGAGTGCCAGTGCGGGGCCATCTATACCATAATGTCTTAGCTTTGTGGCAAGTACATTGTGGTCAGCAACATCAAAGGCCTTTGATAGATCGCACAGAATCACCGCCACTTGCTGTCGGTCTTCGCGAGCCTGCAGCACACGGCTCACTAGCTCTCGGGCCACTTCTGTCGTTGACCGTCCTGTCCGATAAGCATATTGTCTATCGGACAAAGATTTAGTAGCTTCTAAGTATGCAGTGAACCTAGCGCTGAGGCCGCACTCAAAAATTTTCGCATCGGCGGGAATGATAGAGACAGGCCAGTAACTACTTATGTCTTCCTTCTTCCCCTTCCCCTTGTACAGTGGCGATACTCTTACATTTTTTAATATCTGAGGATATTGTCCGTCTCTAACACACAAATTAAATAGTATCGAAAGAATGTATGCAAGTGGCGCTGCGGCAGCGTACATTAGGGACACCGATACCTCATAAATGTCCTTGGTAGGCTTATGCGCTACTCCTTTCGATATGATCGTGAAGACCTCAAAAGGCGTAAAGGGTCTTAGCCTTAGCGAGCGGTCGGCAGGGGCCCGCGCGCCTACGAGCGCGCGCATTGCGGCCTTCACGTCAGCGGCTGGCGCGCCACAGGTCGCCGCGGCGTTCACAAAATAAGAGTTTATCGCGCCGACTGCCTCTGCTTTGCTCGCATACTTGAAGCCGTCTGGTGTCCGAATACTACATACTATCCAAGTTGAATTACTCTGATACAGTCATTAGTCCTAGACTGCTAGCTAGAACGAAAAAGTTGATTCAGCGAGTACAGAATGCCTGTGCTCGTTTTTGTTTTGATATCCCGTTGAGAGGTCATGTTACGCCGTTTTTGAATCAGCACGGCAATATGAAAATGAGGCATCGTAGAAAACTTCATTTAGCTTGTTTACTCTTTGGTGTCGTCAAGCACCAAGTACCTTCATATCTCTATGATAAACTTTCATGGATAGGCAGCACCAGATCGTGCGGACTCTGACAGAGCGCCAAACTGCTCTCTATGCAGCGTCATAGTTCGGCCTCCTTTCGAGGCAGTTTCCGCTACGCAGCATCGCGGTGCTGGAACAATATTCCTCCTCCAATAAGGAACCTGCATAATTTTTATGGATTTAAACTTAAATTACGAAATTTTATTTTTGAAGGTCAGAAAAGTCAGGAGAGTCATAAAGGCGATACGAGTATTATATAATGATGCTGTGTACTTACTAATATATTTATTTATATCCTGAGTTCTTGCAGTGTGTGTGGTAATGCCCGTTTCGTTATCTCGTGTTTGTTAACCGTTGTCGTAGATGTTTATTTTCTGTTTCTTTTTTGTTATATTTTTTATTGTTTTGTGTCAGGTGTGTTATTGTCCGTGACGTCACCAAATGGCTCTGTCGGAAGACCAGCGTTGGTTGTAACGTGTTTACAACTGGCTCATGCTGAGACAGAGACCATTTTGTGACTCAATGCAATTTTTTTATTATGTCTTCTATTTTATTTTAGTTTAGTTTTCGTTTTTGATTGAGTTACAAATAAAATAATTTATTTCTTTCTTTCTTTCTTTCTTTAAAAGTTAGCAAAATCTTATGCTATTATTATCCTACTAATATTATAAACGTGAAATTTTGTAAGAATGGATGGATGGATGGATGGATATATCTTTGTTACTCTTTCACGTAAAAACTACTTGATGAATTTGGATGAAATTTGGAATGGAGATAATTGAACTCCCGGAATAACACATAGGCACATTTTTATCCCGATATTCCCACGGGATCTTGACTTACGCGGGTGAAACCGCGGGCGCTGCTTGTACATTATAAGAACACAAAAAATAACGTTGAGTTTGGGATCATACTTATCGAACTAATGAAAATAACCTACTTATTTTAATATTTATTCTTTGATGGTGATTTATACACCTGGTACTAATCTAGTGGAAATTTCGTGGAGCAATTCCGTGATATGTTTGGAGTTCGGGTGGTGATGTTGTTCTACCCACACATGCCACGATGGAGCGAAGTTCCAAGCACAAAATTCCACAGCGTTTTTTCAGCTGGAATGTTGACAAAATGAACGTGTTGTCATTTTGAGACGAAGCATTATCTATGTGGATATAAAAAATTGTATATTCAAAAACGAAGCAAATTCAAAAATGTAGCAAAGTCAAAGTCATTGAAGTCAAAGGCAAATTAATTGAAGCCACAAGGATCCTTTTAAATCGTCTAGTACTCCTGTTCTAACGCGGCCAAACCTAGAAGAATCAGCAAACACGACTTGGCTTTAATTGATGATCCTTCTTACTACTAGGTGGGAAGAGCCTGTGCCTGGAGAAAAAAGAAAAGTTAAATCAAAGAAAAAAAGAGCACCAATTTAAAAAAAAAAGAAGGTAGGTAGACAAAAGTAAGATGTAAAAAGAGAGCACCTAAGTATCTTCATCTCTATTGGTGTAAAAGCCATAAACTCGAGCAGATATCATTTCTGTGCTCATGTGTTTATTACTGTTATTTGCATAGTCATTAATATGTTCCTTATTACACCAATTTGGCCTAATCTATTAACCTTGGACAAGACTTTGCTAAATATCAGTAGCAATTGGATAGATGTTATGGATTGATTTATGATTGGATTACATCGTATGTTTTTAATTTGAAAGTTTTGTATAGGTAGGTTGGGTAATCTAGTTTATCGTTCATCATCATCATCAATCAGCCTACAGTCGTCCACTGCTGGGCATAGGCCTCCCCCATAGAATGACACGAAGAACGGTCTTGATCCACTTCCATCAACCGAGGTTTGTGGTTGCCACTCGAAAACCTTTATTCCCCATCGGTTATCAATTCCGCAAGCTCTATGGCCTGCCCATTTCCACTCCAACTTGCTAATTCTGAGAGCTATGTCGGTGTTATTGGTTTATTCTACGGATCTCCTCATTTTGAATTCTGTCACTTAGTAAAACTCCTAGCATAATCTGTCTCCATAGCCCGCTGCGCAACTTTGAGCTTTGTATGACGCTACCATAGCATTAAGTTACCCCATTTGGCCAGGTTGCTTCTGCAGCGTCTAACTTGGATGATTACTTACAAAGCGACTTCTTAATCAGCCACTACATCTCATGTCCAGGGAGCAGATGTTTTGCTGTAATAAAATCCAGTGGACTCCCCCGCGTACTTTCTCTTCTACAGCTCACACCTGGCTTCTACTTCGCTCTTTTCCCAAGTAGCAGTGACTTTCTGGAAGCTTTTCCGGCTCTTCAGGCGGACAGGTGGTGGTCGGTGTTCAAACAGTAGGTTTTAAGCACCCTGTTACTATGCGGGGGAGTACCTATCATTTAACGTCAACGACTTTCTTTGCGTTACAGACCGGTGCAACACAGGATACATGTGCCATTTTTGCGAAGCAGTTGTGGTGATGCTTTCCACCTAACCAGCTGAGGAGCATATGAACCGATGTAAGGCATCGAAACAGATTGTTCTTGACCCAACTTTTTGTTTTGCTTTGTTATAGCTGAGTTGATGTTTAGCGTGGAAACCTTAGCCTGGAGTATCTGTGGAAAATTAGATAGTCTATCTATGGTCGGTTCGATTTGCATCCCGCGAGTGAGACCGCTTAGCTTGTCAGTCGAATAAATGGTGTATGTCGATTTCATAGAGATTTTCCCGCTAACGCAGAATAACAATGGCTACGAGGGTGGGTTACGAACCCACGCTTAAGGCAGAGATCTGTCCAAAATGATTCCCAAATAAGATATTATGTTTTATCTTGCCTTGCCAAAATATGTTAAGAAATTTTTTAAGAGTTCAAGAAGACCTTAATTCTTAAGGTCATGATAGTTGCGAAGGTATTTTGGCCTGAGGGTATCATCATCATCATCATCATCACCACCATCGGCAGCTTTAGTTATCCATTGCTGGACGAGGCCTCCATAGCAATGGAGGATTTGCCATGATCACCGCGGCAACTATTTTTAATTCTGACAGCAGAATCGTGTTCAATGATCATCACAATGGACACTTAAAAACAGAAAAAAAAGTTCTCCTACTGTTTAAACATGAAATTTCTGCGCGTTGTCGTGAACGGGGACGTTGGCACTTTTTTTCTCCGAACGTCCTCCAGTGGGGCCAGACAGGTGGGGGACGCTGGGAGTAAACGTTTGGTAAGGGGATTAGTAACCGCATGGATTTAGGTTGAGTACTTAGTTGGATGGGCCCGTTCCGTAGTGTAATCCCTCAGTCGACTCTTATGCCATCCACGGGAGAAGATGGACAGGTATATTCTGAGGCCGGACAAACCCTAGCTTCTTACATAAGTACCTACTTATTCCTATTTGTATAAACCGAAGGGTAATGTTATGTACCAAAGCGTTTTGACATCCATCTTCTTTTGTTTATTGACGTGGCAATACATAAAATGGCTCATGTTTGTTACATAAATGTTGTGCTTACGACCTCTTTGTGTGTCAATAACGTATTAGATACAAAGCCATAATTTATAAATAGCATTTGAATTGAATCATCTTAATAATATTTAATTTGTTTAGCGCAGTAGGTTTATGTGACGAAATATTCACTTGTGTACTACAAAAAGTTTATTTAATTATTAATTTGTAGTAAATATTAAATTCATTTATTTTAATCTAAAAAACATTGAGCTATGTCATTTTGAAGCAAGGGCATTCTTGAAGTTTCGTATCCGCCTGCTTTCAGTTTCTTGATTTTTCATACAGCTTGGCGTCGCGGTATTAGTTTGGGTTCTATGTTCTTTCATTTGGAAAAGAAGGAAGAAAAACCAGCTAACAGAAGCTATACTGTAGTGAGAGTGTGTGAGCTGTGTTTAAGGCACCTATAAGCATTAGATTATATCCTGAACTTCTGTTATTTTTCCTGTTTGTTTTATTCTTTTTTTCTTCTTTTTTTAACCCGTAAAAACGAAGGGGTGTTATAAGTTTGACGTGTCTCTGTGTGTGTGTGTATGTGAGTATGTATGCGTGTGTGTGTGAATGTGTGTGTGTGTGTGTGTGTGTGTATCTGTCTATCCCAATGTAGCTCCCAAACGGATGAACCGATTTCTTTTATTTTTTGTTTGAAAGTTGAATTTGTCGGGAGTGTTCTTAGCTATGTTTTATCAAAATCGGTTCAGCCGTTTCATGGCGCTGGGGGTTTTTTAATTTTTACAAAATTGATAACTTGTTTTTTCAGCATAGGTATAGTTAAATATCTTTGTTTTCAACATTGTTTTTAATATGAACATTTGGGTTAGTCATCTTAAGAATAAGCTCAATATGTACTATTATGTATTCTGTGGCTCTAGTTACTTTATACCTATATAAAATTTTATGGTATTTGTCAGTTCAAGTTCCCACTGTATTTCTGTGTCGTTATAGTAGGGTTGGTACACCTGCTAACCTCTTTAAATATTTATTGTTACGGACAACAAAATGATGTACCAGCCAAGCCATAATTTGGAAAGTAATTTCGTCAATGTTGGACGATATTATGATAAGTTTATCGATTATCGAGAGAAGTTTGGAATTAAAGAAAAAATAAATTAGCTTTATTGTATTTGTAATATTAGAAAAGTCATACATATTATTTCATTATTATGACTTGGGCACGTTTAGGGTTCTCCTTGATCGGCCCCTTCCTCTGATAGCCATATCCTGCGCCTCGTTCGTATTTTGGCTTCCTAAAAGCCGATATTTCTGAGAAAAGCTGGTATAAGATTCGTTGGTGTAAGAATGTGTTATTACAGAAAGAAAGCATTAGCACAGTCAATCGTGTGAAGTATAATGGTGGCAATGAGCTCACTACTTGTCACGTCTATTTCCCACGATAGGTGCAACCCACAGTGAAAAGAGGCCCATTTGAGGCTCTGCCTACCCTTTCGGGGAAAAAGGCGTGTGTCCATGTATGTATGTATACATGATGACCTCTTTGGCGCGGCGGGCTCACGTTCGCCTGCGAGCCTGCGATGTAGGAGGTTGCGGGTTCGATTCCCGCCTCGGAACAAATATTTGTACGATCTGCAGATATTTTTTCAGGTTGTTCTGGGTATTTTCTATGTATAATAAAAAAAACATGTACTGTATTGTATTTAGTATATTAGTTATCTAGTACCCATAACACAAGCTCTGCTTAGCTTGGGGCTAGATAATGTTTTGTGAACTGTCCAACATTATTATTTATTTATTTATTTTATGTATGTATGTGCAGCAGCATCCACTTGAGTACTCAACACCAACACTGCGATCACCGATCCGCCCCTGCTAAGCGTGGTGATTATGGCAAATCCCGCCTCGTCCAACAGTGGACGTCAAACGGTTGATGATGACGATATCATTTTACGTATTTGATTCAAGTAATGATATCATTAGAGCGGCTTGAGTCGTTCCCGCCCATACGTTTTGTACCAATCTGGTGCTCCCCTACATCCGGTCGCGTTTTGTAAGGGGACCACTCAAATATTATGAGGTTTCATGATATTCAATAAGTAAGGGTAAATCGATAATATTCTTTGTTTGTGTTTTTAGGGTTGGATCACAGACCTATAATCACACAAGATAAAGAAAGAAAAAAAGAAAAAAAAAATGTGTCAACAACATGAGTCAACAAACAATATTCCACACTAAAAGACACACACACACACACACACACACACACACACACACACACAGAAATAAAGAAAAATAAAACTAATTTGTGCCTCTTAGTACCAGCCATGCATCACTGACACAAATTGGCGTCCAGCTCAGCATTTGTTGTGTTGTAGCAACACAACGCTGATCTTCCGCTGAAACCATCTGAGTGAAAAACACGGATGTCTGCTTCAACGTAAATAATTATACATAATTAATGATCAAATAATAACAATGAAGTATTTAATAAAACAAAAGACGTGATTATTAAAATTGTACGTTAAGTTAGGATATGCGTAGACGTAAATTAGTATTATCAAAAAATAGTGTAACGCAAGTGCACCTACTTTGCGTGTCACTTTGTCTGTCCGAAGTAGGTGCAATGCACCTATTAGCAAACCTTAAATCAGTTCGCTCTCGGCCGTCTTCGCGAAAGCACGTCGGATTTTAATAGAAAAATGCATAATTGTGCCATAGTGAATAGTAAAATTCTTTGAAATCAGCTAGCCGTGCGAATGGCGATATTTCGTAGCGCAGTAGGTACAAAATAAAACGGCATGCTTAGTTTCATACAAATTAACGTGTTTGCGGTGTCTATTTTTATATATGGTCTGTGGGTTAGATCGTATCGAAAGTGTGCCAAACTGGACCCTATAACTGTTTCAATTACCTCTAACGTATTTAGAAACTGAATTTCACAGCAATATCAACCGGTTAGCTATCTCAGGGCTGGATTCGAAACACAGTGCGAAAACATGTGACATTGTGTCGGTTTGTCCTACCTAAAAGATATGAGGGAGTTACCTCGACATTAAAAGACAACAACTTATGAATGACAAATATAATCGAGACCAGGGGAAACGGGTTCCTATCTTCTATGGCGATACTAGAACTACTTCTCTTGCAAAAATACAAAGAATAAACAATAACATTACGAAACTAAGCCTATGATTATGACATATTATTTGACGTTGAGAAGTGGGCTATGGACGCGTGGTCCGTGTTAGGCCGAGCTAAATAGATCTTACCTAGCACGTAATAATGCTTAGCACTATCCCTGTCACTCTCACACATATGTTAAATCACCCATGCTAGAGAGGGACAGAGACAAAGCTAAGCATTATGAGTACGTGCTAAGTTACGAGTTACGTCTATTTATCTCAGCCTTAGAGATATTTACGTTAGAAGTGCATTATAGAGGTAAATTCCCAATTGTTTACCTTGAATTTCTTGTGTGCTTGCAAATATGATGAAAAACAACGTATAATTTTATCCCTGCTATAAAATGTGTAGATTTTGCTAAAAATAGGTTTAAGTGAAGCCTATTTAACTCTTGTCAGCGTTATAAGAATCAGTGAGTGCTATGTAGTTACATTAATTAGTAACCATGTTTGTAGTTGGTAACTAACAACTGAACAATGATACATGTTGGTAATAACCACGCATACCAACAAGACGAGTGTAATTTAAATATTTCAACTATACCGATTTAAAAGCTCATTGTCTTTGTCGAATCGCAGATTACAGAGGACTCGGGAGACTGGCGGCACGCGAACGTATCAACAAAATTGAATTTCGATCCAAATTACCGACACGATTAGACGAAACCGAGCGGAACCGAACGAAATCGACACCGGTACACCCGCAACGGTCTCACGGCACGCGTCCGACCCAGAGATGTTCGGATATGCCCTGAGACATTATGCTTCTCTAGCGGTTGAATCGCAGCGGAATATCCGCTTGAGTACAATCCCACTAATATCATAAATGTCAAAGTTACTATGTTTGGATATTTTTGATGTGAAATATCTTTGGCGCGCCTTGGCAGTAAAACCGACTAGTACGCCGTGAAAGCAAACGGCATGACGCTGTAACTTCGTTTAAATTTTGAATTCTGAAATAAAATAAAATTTATTTAAACTACAACTGACATTACAGATACACGAAAAGTACAATCTTAAAAGTCTTCATCAAAAAACAATCTCATTCAAAAGTCAATCTTTTACGTTGATCAATTCTAATATGATTATATAGATATAACTTTTGAAACTATCATGGTTATGTACATACTTTTCACTAGAAACCGGATATTTACCATGATTTTTGAGTTTTAAATGTTCCCGATCAATGATAATCATGGTAAATATCCCGTTTCTAGTGAAATTTATGATAATATAGATGTTTCACATCTGCCAGGAGTCCCGTGACGGCCAACATTTTTTTAATGTATCAATTAATAATCAATCAATGATAATCAATCACGCCAAAACAGCTGAAAGCTGATTATGCTGAAATTTGGTACACAGATAGATTATAGCCTGGATTAGGCTATAGGCTACTGTTTGTCCTGGTAAAACGCGGACAAAGCCGGGGTTGGAAAGTAGTGGAAAACAAGAAAAAATAAGATGAAACAATTGTTAACTAATAGTTGCGTTTAAAACGCTAAAAATCGTTAACATGGCATTAGTCGTCGCGCTTACGACGCAAGATAACCATAGTAAGAGTAAAAAGTAGTATATGTTGGCCTTTTATGCGTGGTATCAACATTTAGACCAATGCATCAGTTGATAGAGCGGTCTTTTAGAGCAGTTCGCTGCAGTCCGCTGGATGTGCACCTCCACTTACACCCGTGCTATGAGCATTCCACTAATAAATATAGCGTTTTTGTTTAAATCCGCGACTAATAGTAAATTTGAATACTGTTGTTATACCGGGCCAAGTTATATACGGTTGTTATTGGGAACTATCATGCGACTATCATAGTTCTTTTAACTATCATGGACGGGAGTGCGGAATGTGTTTATTGATTCACGCTACGTCTGATAATAACAGAATTTCACACTTTGATTTGAAATTCAAATTGGGATTTTTATCGTCTGTCGATTTATCGGATTAAAAAGGTAATCTCGCATTTCACATGCAGCTGGGATCACTGTTTCTATGCCCAGGATAGAAAGAGTTACTTGATAGAGAGAAGAAACAAAGAGTTATCAGACTAGCACAATGATCGCGGGAAAGGTGTATGCGACCAGCTTACTATGTAAATAAATGGCTTGGCTTACGACAATAGGTACTAAATATGGACTGAGAATTACATTTTTTTACGCTTACGATTACGATTAGCCTCCAGTGTTTCACTGACGTATGGTGTAGTGTATCATGGATGTAATGTGTTGACACTGATGAGCATACACTTTGCACACCTCATTTTCCATACTAAAATCCGTGTCACTACACCGAACGTCTGTGTCATTTGCTTGTCAAAACTTAGACTCTGCACTCTGCACCGCGCACCAAGAATAACACTCATACATGACTTAAGGGCATTTAAATTGTTCAAAACCTCGGGTCGTATTACTCGAATAATACCATTATAGTTATGAACTACTTGCGAAAGGTTTTATAAAAAAATATATAGATAATGCCCTGCTAGACAGTCTGAGGATATGTCAAAAATAACACAACCTATACGACAATACAATTAATTTCATATAAGATGCGTCAGTTTGGGACGTTGGAAAGTTTAGTAGCGCAAGAGTTGAATTCGCAAAACACAAGTTCGTATAAAAAAATATGAATTATTTAGTTTCTACTTAAATCTTTAAACACATTGAGGATCAAAAAAACCATAATAATGTAATTGTAGCTTTGCCGTCTGTACCTATGCGAATTCCATCTGCAGCTCCATTCATTCAAAAAAATAATTTCAATGGAATTGTAGATACTATTACTTACCACATCGACGAATCACAGTACTGTACCTATTGTTATGTTATTATTGTGTAAGTAACCATCACTATACGTTTTTGTCACGGTAAAATCTATTTTTCCAAAATGCGGCTTGCTTCACGGTGTATTACAGAATCGTCAAATAAAATAATGTTTGTTGTGACAGGGTTCCAGCATGACAGAATACGCCCATTTATTTCCGACAACAATGTAGTGAACATCAGTTTAATGACCGTGTCATACAGCTCAAATTACCCTTTAAGGAACCCTAAAATCAAATTCAATTTGTAAGCTGATATGGTATCGAGATGTGATCTCACCAACTCAAGTTATGAAATGACTTTAATCATTTTAAAAATACTGTTGTAAAACTACGAGGTGAACGCTAAATTATATGTTTTCAAACGCATTCTAGCAAAAAATACATCGATCTCACTACGAAAGATGGATTACACTACACCTAAGTTTACACCAGCCTTAAATACCAACATTTAGTATTTACGACTTTAATACAAAAGCATATGGTTTGTTTTCCGAAATCAACTGCCCCGCTTGATAGTCCGAGGTTATGTTAAAAGTAACAAAACTTGCGACAATGCGACAGTTTCATACAATATCCGTCAGTTTGGGAAGTTGGAAAGTGTAGTAAGCGCAAGAGTTAATTTCGGAAAACGAACCATCTAATCTTGTAGTTAAGTCGTATTTACCAAAGGTCGGATTTTTAAGCGTAAACTGTTAGTCTGTACTTCTCAGGCTACTGGTAGAGTCACGAAGCACTGACTGGGGTGCCTATTTCTAAATAGCGTAAACCATTCCGTTAGTTCTTTAAATGGCTGTCGGACTTCATGGCGCGAAAACTTTAGCTACTTAAAAGTTCAAGTAGCACTTCTAATACCAAATGTCAGAGAGTAAAAATATTAGTTTCAGGCCGCAGCTTCGTTGCGAATTCAACCGATTTAACTACTAGGTATAACCATCATAATCATCAGCCTACAGAAGTCCACTGCTGGATATAAACCTCCCCAATAGAATGCCATGATGAACGGTCTTGAACCGCCTCTATCCACCGACTTCCTGCGACCTTTAATGTCTTTGGTCCATCGAGATGAAGGCCTTATACACTGCTTCGTGCGGGTTTATGGTCGCCTTGGGAACGCGAGCTGCGACGCTCTGCACGCGCTACGCGGCTCGACACTGTGCGAGATACAAAGCCGAGCTAGTTCCCGTCTCGCGACCTTTGAGCGAGGCTGCGGTCGGAGCTCATGAAGAAGGACCTCTAAATGGTCAACGAAACGTCAGCAAGAGAATAATTAGGTGTATTAGACGTAATTTATGCAAGGGATTACCCGGACTTGTTGATAAGATTCGTTGGTATAAGATTTGTCCTGGCTGCTGGCTTTTATTATCTTGGTACCTACTCTATTCAATAACGATCATGTATATAACCCGCGGTATATCCGGCCTAATAATATACCCCACCGTCTTCTCTCGTGGATGTCGTGAAAACCGAATAAGGGATTACCCGGCGGACTTGTTATTTTTTTTCTGTTTAAAGACATTATGTTTATTTATTTTTTAATTTAATTTCATATAATTATTCATTTTATGTCATTATGTTACATTTTGTTAAATTTTGTTGTGTTTTGTTCCATTCTGGTAATATTTGACTTTGTAATTATTTCCTCGCTATTTAGAGTAAAGTAGGAAAAGGCTTTAAAATAACGGCCATGATACAAAGGACTCGGCTGATGGAAAGTCGGATACACCTTGTCCTTCCAAGGCCAATACTACTCGACACGGCCGTAAATTTCTTGATTTTAGGCCTCTTTTTTGTATCTATGATAGACCTTTGTTTGACCACGATCTCACCTGTTGGTAAGTGACGATGTGGCCGAAGATGAAACTTAAAGGTCTAGAAGGCACCTATTCACACTAGCCTTGAAGAGACCCAGATAATAGTTTTCAGGAAAGACTGACGACGGTAGGGCATTCCACTCCTTAGCAGTTCGCATTATAAAGGTAGAACTGAATCGTTTAGTACGAATAGAAGGTATACTAATGAGGTAAGGATGGTACCGAGCCGTGCGTCTGCTCGTCCTATGATGGAAAGGAGATGGTGGGATCAGATCGTGAAGTTCCTGGGAGCATTCCCCGAAATGTAACCTATAGAAGTTCGAAAGGCATGCGACTTTACGGCGATGCTAGAGACTCTGGATCTTAGTCCCCATATGTTGCTCACCAATATGCCTGAAAGCTCTCGACAGTAATGATTCTGTTTTTTTCCGCTACAAGCTCACTCCTCGGACCGACAGCGGCACATAGGTACCGCTTTCATAACCCAATTAACAATAATTGTCGATAAACTGACAGCAGAGATATCGATTTATGTGGTGATATTTCAGCATCGTTAATAAATTTATGCTTGTTCTTGACTTTAACTTGCGCTGCACTCCCATTTAATGTGTTTGATTCGCATTACGGCTCTTAATATTGACACCTTGTAGCACAACAGATTTAAGGGTATCAACTAACGACCGTAGTCAAGTAGTTAACTTGACTATTTTGTCCTTTTCTCTCATAGCACATGTTACATAAGGAAAAGGTATTGGCCATATAAGCTTTTTGAATACCTAAGCATTTTCATAGAAACGCATGGGTTTCTCGTGAGTTTTCGTGATAACAGGCTCAACGTGAGCCTTATAAAAGCTTTCAAACATTCTTATGTTGAAAGACTATTAAGAACTACCAAAAATAAAATAAAATACAACAATTACTCTAAAGCCAGTTTTTTTTTTTAATAATATTTAATTCATCATCTTCATCATCATCAACAGCATTCAGACGTCCAGCAGTGGACGTCTGAATGCTGTTGATGATGATGATTTATTTCAATTTGTTATAATGACCATGCTTGGCAGGCGGATTGGTGGTCGTAATATTGGGTACTCAGGTGGTAGCTGGTGTCCATCCCCAGGAAATTCAATTTTCAGCTTTGACAAAATCCACGGGAGGAGACGTAGGGGTCTATTCTTAGGCCGGACAAACCACAACACTAATATAACACAAATAATTAAAAATTAGAGAACAATTTATAAAACAAAATAATGATTTATTTGATTTTCTAAATCAGTCCATCTATAAAGTTTGTGATAAAATCGTTTTTTCTTTAAAACTTTTTTTTTCATAATTAATGTATTCGTAAAGATAAAAGTCCCCTTAAATCTATTCGAGTCTCATAGCTCAGTATCGACACATTTTACTTATTCTAACAAAGATTTAGCGCACTATCATGTCAAAATACATATGGATGGATGTTTAATTACACAGGTGTAACATCAGAGCAATAAACCAGCTGTAGAGCGCCTGTGATGGTGTGAACCGCTGCATCGGAAGAGGAATGATCGCCTGTCGCAATATCTCGCGTCTCAGCTATCGGACTACTCGCCCAACGCGCTACAGAGGTCGTCTACCCTAGGCGCGAGCCAGATAGAAGAGACGTAAGGCGAGGACGCGTCGCGGACAGGGCGGCGACGAGACACGGATGCGACTTTTTAAATTATATAGAAGAGACGGGGCGCAGACGCGACGGTACAAGTTGACTGTGCGAGTGAGCGAGACTCGCCTGGCAGGCATGCCACTCCGCGCCCCGTCCTCGCCCCCGCCGCGTCAGCTCCCCGTCTCTCCTGTGGGTTTTGAACATAAGGCGCGGACGTAAAAGCGTCGCGCCCGCGCCCCGTCTATTCTGTATGTTTTGCGTCGCAACGCTTCCATTCCTTTTTGTATGTGAAGGACGCGGAAGAGACAAATGTCCGCGACGCGTCCTCGCCTTACTTCTCTTCTATCTGGCTTGCGCCCTAGATCAAAACATGATCCGAACTTTATTTTAACTATTTCTCTATACTATATAATATAAGAGCTTAACCTGACTGACACTGACTTATTGATTCATCATCGCCGAGCCGAAACCAATGGAGGCCAATTCTCGGATTGTAGAGATTATCTCTAAATTAGAGATAATATCGAAGTTGAATGTCTACAAAAAATGTCACGAAAATGTCACAACAACTATCAAATCGTATTCGATTTGAATGATTTTGGCCGACTTATGTCTATTTGTGACATCACGAGGACAGCAAATTAAGATTTTATTCGACATTCGCCATCTTTTTTCGACATATGTCGAATTCGACTTAATCTCTAAAGCACGAGAATTGCCCTCCTGAACCCAGAAAGCTGAAACTTGGAGAATAGGTTCTTTTAATAGCAAAACCACCCACTATGAAGGGATTTTAATAAATACAACCCCTAAAAAAAGGGTGTGAAAAGGGGTGAAAACCATTTTATAAAAAAAACAATTAACTATTTCTTGAACTTCCAAACTTGAAACTTTGCAATGGGGTGTTTGTATGGGAACGTTTTATCGCGTGCCGCCTTTTGCTTGAAACTTGGTACTTGAAATTCAGAATAGTTTAACACATATTTCTGAATTTTTCAAAATAACCTTTAAACAGGTATGACAAAGTTTTAGTTTTTTTGTGATGTGATGCGTAGCAAAGCACGGGTGTTCAGTTAGTTTTACATACGATAATTTTTCTTTAGACTCACACGCTCTATTTCCTGCTGTAGCTTAACTATTATGACTCTGGTGTATGCTTATTATTCCGTGCCAGCTACTGCTCACAGAGCTTTAGGTTTAATTGCAGGGTTCCGGTACATAAATTTTATATATGTAGGTCGTATAAAGTACGACTACTTTGATTGCGGTAATTATGTTTTACATACATTTTTGGTAGGTATTATAAAGTTTGTTATCAAAATTATTATATGAAAGAACAGAGACCCCATTCGTCAAATATACTCGATATGGCCTAGATAACCACTAATGCAGTCACACTTACACATGGTACACTCACACAGGTAAAACTTGACCCGTCATGCGTTGACAAGGCCCTCTTATAGGTTATTTATATGATATGGCTTCTGAAGCCCAATTCTCGTTAACTTTATTTAAACAATGTTCATGCTCCGATCTAGTGTTGATGTCATATATGTTACAAATGGTATTCTACTCAACTAGTATTATTTTATCTGTGACTCAACTCAACTGACAATACAACACGGAAATGTGATTAGTTATGACTATTATTTTATTGAATTATTCAAACAACAGTTCTTACATCTTCTAACTTAAACTACCTTGCAAGGTTTGTCTTGTGACAAATTGTAGATAGATAGAAAATACTTTATTGCACACCATAATACAAAACAATTTACAAATAATAAAACTAAAACTAACTATGTTGTACAATGAGCGGTCTTATCGCTAATTTACCTAACCAAAACTTAAACGCTTCAAAGTTTTTAGAGAATTCTGGCTAGAATTTTATAATAATACTCGGACGCGATGGCGGCGGCGGTGTGTCCGGCCTAAGAATAGACCTCTCCACCTCCCGTAGATGTCATAAAAGCCAACTTAGGGATTACCCGGACATGTTAGTAAGATTCCTTGGTATAAGGGGTCCTGGCTACTAGCTTATTATAGAATGTGTTATTACTGGAAGAAAGCGTTACCCGAGTAAGTCGTGGAAAGCAATGGCGACGATAAGCTCACCACTTGTCACGTGTATATTGCCACAATGTTGCAACCCACAGTGAAAAGAGACCAATTGAGGCTCTGCCTACCCTTTCGGGAGAAAAGGGCGTGTGCCTATGTATGTATGCGTGTCTCTTCAATCATTCCAATGATTATAACACCGTCCTACTCAATCGCCGTACTACTTAGTCGCCATGAATGGAAAGTAGGCTAAATTGCTATAATTAGTCAGCAGCATACCAATGTTCAGTTAATTCACAATTCAGTCTCAATTCGGCCAAAGTTCAGTGTGGTTACAAAATAACTACGAGAATAGACCTTCATAGTCTGAAAGGGAAGTAAGTCAAGGGTCGGACTCTTCCCGCCTTTTTCCAAAAGAGACTTCGTCTACATTTATTTTATTTCTTTTCCTAGTGTTTTTTTTTGAGTTACTTTGTTTTATTTTGGTGGCATTTTAACCAATTTGTCATGTCATGTGCTCTTTAAACGAGCTAGTGAAATGAAATGGAAGTGAATTCCGTGACTTTTCAATTTGGTGGAAATTGCTTACCAAAGTTTTAGTAAAGCAGCCACCGTTTTACTAAAACATGAATCTACTTTGACTTTGCCGACTTGGAAGTAGTGTAATGTTGCAAATTATAGTGAAAATACACTAAAGAAAATGAAAAATAACTTGAAAATGGAAAATGCACAAGCTGTGCGGCGCAAATTATAATGAATATAAAGTTTCTTGTAAAATAATATTTTTCAATAGGAGTTCTGTTTTCCACCTTCCACCTCCATCATCAAGTCAGCTTGCTGTCATCATCATATTGTATTGTCATCGGAATTTGACAGGTTTGCTAAATTTCAATTTAAATCGGTTGAGGATAACTGCTTTAAAATTCAGTTGCAAGATTTTACCCGGACATTGCAAGTTAAATAAAAGCTTGTAAGAAAGTCAGGGTCTAGGGAAATACGCGATAAAGACCCGTCTAAATCAATTATTAAGTATACTTTTCTTCTCAGTAAAATCCTACCTACTTGTAGTCAATAGTCATACAATTTTGATTATAACCTCCGTATATTTTGATTATAACCTCCGTATATTTTGATTATAACCTCCGTATATTTTGTCTCCAGTTGTATTGATTTCGCGGCACATTGGTCGTGAGTTACTGGCTGCGCGGCGAACCTTGACTGAGGCTCTTGCACATGGCTTCAACAGACATATCAACTTCATAGCCCACAGAAAAACAATTCATTTGCATTCACATCTAATTCAATTGTTATAAAAACAAATCATATAGGTCGCTAGCAACTGAAGTCAAGGACGACGCAAAAGCAATATCAAAAGAGGCGAAATCTAAAAAGGAGGAGGTTTTTACACCCGTATTTATCGCTGACAACGCTCTCGAGTCCACCGAAAATGATATTTTTGTATGGGAATTTCGAAATTGGATTCACTCAAGTTCGTTTTAAGACTTGAGCTTGAATTATGAATACAGGCCTCAATGCCTTGTTATGTATGTATGACGAATGTATTCGCCGATTGAGAAACGATTGCATAAATCTTTTTTTACTGAAAAAAAAATCGACGGTAAAAAAAAACAATTTTCATTTTAATTTTATATTAATTTGAAAAATAAATTATAAATAGTTTAGAAAATTAGGGGATGACTCCCGTCTAAATGATTTGAAGTCATTTTTGTTTGTAAAAAAAAATATTTATGTAAACCCACGACATATCGCGTCGCTTGTAACACAGTGCGTTACAGCCTTACACCGCAGCCTCTGGATTTATTAGATCGTTACACCGCATCAGTGTGGCATCGGGGTGGAATAAATTCCCGTACGAGCCGTCCCGTAATTCAGCGTATGACAAATTACGAGCGGTATGCGGGTGACATCTTCGTCCAAATTCTGTAACTATCTCACTCATAAAAGTTCAGGTAAGTTCTAAAGTGACAGAATAGTGCACGCGAACCGAAAAGTAATTGAAAATCACGAAAAACAGCAACTGTACTAAGCGAGCGAGTCTTGGCAAGAACTGGCAAAATTTGCTTTTATCTATCTCATTCTGTCTGTGTTATTGGAATAAAATAAATAATAAATAAATAATGCTGGACAGTTCACACAACATTATCTAGCCCCAAGCTAAGCAGAGCTTGTGTTATGGGTACTAGATAACTGATATACTTAATACAATATATAACATAGATAGATATTTTTAATTATACATAGAAAATACCCAGAACACCCTGAACAAATATCTGCGATTGCACAAATATTTGATCCGGGGCGGGAATCGAACCCGCAACCTCCTGCGTCGCAGGCCAACCGTCGCCCGCCGCGCCACAGAGGTCGTCAAACGGAATGGGGGAGAAAAGATCTCGTAAAGCGAGCTATGCAAGATACCCTCGTGTCAATGATGTGTGGATAAACTCTCATCCGGTGTCGAGAGAAGCGATGGTGGATGGTGATCTTTTACGGTTTAGATTCCCCCACACCACAGACATGTGATGTACCCGACTATCTATGACATACGCAGGCCTTGTACCAAATATAGTTCTCCATTAACCTTCTGGATAATAAAATAAATCCAATAATATTTTTATAGTAAAAACGAAGACGCATTATTTACATTTAAATGTTTTATTTGGCATTCAACTATCATCTCAAGGTTGCAGGTTTATGATCAATATTTATAATCCCTTTGGTCGTAAAATGTAAATCTATTAAAGTTTTTTTCTTAATACTAGGAAGTCATCTTTCTGATTTATTTATTCAAAGCTTATGAGATGGACGTCTTCGTAACCATGTTACATTAATTGGAAATTTGTTACAAGCGCGGAAGTGGCGTAGAACATTTCACTAAGTCAGCTTTCAAAAATTATCCAATTTCTAAAATTGATGAGTGACTAGAAGCTGGACTTTCCTTCTCGGAAAAGTTATTTATAAAATGTTCCTGTATGTGTAAATAATAAATATTATACTTAATACTAATACTAATACTTAATAGAGCTAACTTATTTGAGCCTTTCGGGGTCGAGACTCTGGGTCCGTGGGGATCCGGGGCCCACCGCGTTTTCAAAATTCTTTCAGGGTATCTGGTCGAAGCGACGCGTGACCCGAGAGCTGGCTCTTATCTGGCTCAACGCATTAGTATTGCCATTCAGCGTGGCAATGCAGCCAGCATCTTAGGGACGCTTCCGTCTGGTGGTGATTTGGATCAGTTGAGCTACCTTTAGATCGCTTGCAGCGGTCTTCATGTGGCACAACTGTTTCATATGTATTTTGTACATACCTTGTATTATTCTTTCTGTAAATAAATGTATTATACTTAATTACAAGATAATAATTATCTTTGTATTTATTATTACAAGTAGTCATAGGCCCTCGGGCGGCTTGACAAACTCTGACACCAGAGGCCAGCACTACCTCAT
Organism: Operophtera brumata; assembly: GCA_932527175.1. Lineage (NCBI taxonomy): Eukaryota > Metazoa > Arthropoda > Insecta > Lepidoptera > Geometridae > Operophtera > Operophtera brumata. Next base: position 29,286,635 of record OW052226.1, on the reverse strand, counting down.
AATATGAAACGACGACGATTACAAGCTTTTATTTAATTGATTTTCTGTCAATCTGTTTGTCTGTCTGTTTGTGGGGGACAAATCTGGCCATCGAATTTTTGGCCACTTCCCGATATCAGATTGAACTGAAATTTGACATACCTGTCCTGATGGCAATACAATATTATGGAGACAGCGATGGTGGTGATGGAAAGTGGACAACGGAACTCTTCGATGGATAGTAATAGAATGCCAGTGTTTAGGCTTACTTAGATCCACATACGATAAAGTCTTGTTTTGAAAAAAAAATTATTTTACAAACCATGTCATAAATTTTAACTAATTAAGGTAAGCGATTGCTACTGGCCTCGGTCCGTGCTACTATAAAACGCGACATATCCTTGGATTAGTTACACAGTGTTTTGTCTTTTGTGTTGACAAGCAGTTTAAAACTCGATCGATTGAGACAAAACACGGTGTAGCTATTCAAAGGTTTTCCTAATATTAGTAGCACGGGGTGAGTTTATAGACGGCTATTAGACTGCGATGACGAACGGACAGGTTCACGAGTTACGGCGCCATTTATTCACCCGAGAATTATATGTTCATCGACTACTGTTGTCGAGGCTCCTTCTCTGTAATTACTTCGTATTACCACATACGACGTGCCATCAATATAATGCGTCGCCATTCCAATAATCGCCCTTAGACAATGGCCGGTGGATTGCACACACATTAGAGTGATGCGATTTCGCAAAATTAAATATCCTCGTATTGCATGATGCATGAGCGTGTTAACTGCGCCTTATGACGGCTCCTTGTGTAATAAGTGGAAATTTCTATGAATTTATCATGACCAATTTGATAGCACACATGCCTTGTGATTCTATACCTTTGATTAAATATGCATAGCGTGTAGTTTCACCGCGGTTCATACGTTTAATATATTTGCGATACTTCATGCCCTTTTCAATTCAGGCAGTGCCCGCCCGGAGCGACTTGAAAGCCATTTGCGATTATTTCCGAATTTGATTATTGCGTTATCATTTCGTTAATCACCGGACTGTGATGCGGGAATTTTCACTGTATGTTGTGTTGGTAGAGTGTAAATTCGGGTGTGTTGTTGGTGTAAGAGTGAGGAGATGAAAGATGCCGCCACCATTTGTCACTAGTTTCGGAACGAGGTGGCGGAGTAAAGTGGCGGCCCGCCCTGTTTGTACCGCGGCCCGAGGGTCTCCGTTTTCTTTTTCTCCGCCGAAGAGAGCAAAATAAGACCTTAATGGTTTCTGTTCGAGACCATAGCCAATCACTCCATCATCAAAATTAAGAAGACGTTACGGCAGTGTTAGCATTAGTACCAAATCACTAGGTGACGACATCAAGTTTTATATATGAAGAGAATTGGTGAATGTAAGTAGGTCATCTAAACAAATTGAGATTCAATTAAAACCACACAGTTTCTTGCTGTAAGCATACGTTTCCACTAGCCTCAACTATTAAACAAAGACCATGTTATAAGACAAAGTCTGTTAACATGCTATGTGACACAGTTGGGTTGTGTATAGCCACTACATCCTAAATCATCCTAATACTAATCCTCAATCCTAAGCTCACGAACGGTATTGAGCCCTTAATTCTGAGGAGAGACTTTGCCTCTCTGTGGCGTGTTCTACCGTTTGTATAATGGGTTTTGGTCCGAGGAATTGTTTGAAATGATTATTACAGCTACCATTTTTCACCGTACCGCTCACCATCGGCAGAGGATTCATCCGCACACCTTAGAGCCAGGGTGGTCCCTGACTGTGCAGTTTCAGAGGAACTTCCTCCCGCCAACGCTCAGGTTGTGGAATGATCTCCCTGCTGAGGTTTTTTCCAAGCGAATACAGTATGGGATTCTTCAAAAGGGGTGATTGGAAATTTTTAAAGGGTCGGCAACAAGCCTGTGATGCCTCTAGTATTGCAGGCGTCCATAGACTACGGTAACCGCTTACTAACAAGTAGGCCGTATGCTTGTCAGCTACCTTGGTAGTACAAAAAAAAACATTAACATGTTAATCTGACTTGTTGATTGTATAAGTTTTGTCAAGTCGTGTTCTCACTTATAGAATAAGTCGCAACTTGTACATGCGATTTTTCGGGATATTTTATTTATCATAATTGTCATTCTGCGTAAACCCTGTAGCAGCCGCGGATACAGTACTTCACTACTTTTTTATTTACGACTCGTATTTATATAGTACATACTTAATATAACAAAATACCCTACTCACATACGTGTCCTGACCCCACACTAGGATTCCCTGTGTCGTGGGTATCAGAAACTACGAGTAAAATATTTGCAGATCATACAAACATTTGTCCCGCAGCGGGAATCGAACCCGCAACCTTTCACATCTCAGCCGGCTACTCGCCCGACGCGCTACAGAGCTTGTCTAATAATAGACTAGGTAGACTAAAGCTTTGCCGCTCAATCTAAAGAGTAATGGCATTCAAAGCCTTGTTTGTGGCAAGTTAAACATACTGTATATAAAAATTAAAAAGCTGGCATAATTTAGTGCTAAGTATTCCAAAGGGAGAAATTGAAAAAAGATTGGTGTCTTTGAATTCACAATATTCTAGAGCTATTAGAAAAAACCGTCATATCCACGATAAAAGCTGACTGAGGTTCCCACAGATAAATTAAATACGGTTAATAACATGTTAACCAACATTGTTGACCGATAAGCCGTACCGACTTGTTCTGATCTCGATTGTCTAGTTTAAGTCAAATGTTTACAGACTGGTATTTGTTTACCAACATCGTCTAGTTTAAACATGTTACAATTATTGACTGTCTTTAAACAGAACCCGTTTAATAAATATTGTTTAATGACTAATAGAATCTCACGGTTAGTTTTAAGTCCTGTTTTGAACAGTGCCATCAGAATGGGTGAAGAGTGAAGCTACCTACTCTTAGGAAAGCTTTTTCCATTGTTTGCGATGTGCCACAGAAACAATCGGGAACTGTAGGTAGATTACTTGAGGGCCTAATAGACCAGCCCTATCATTTTCAAATCTAATTTAATACCTTTCAAAGTTGCGTGTAAACGTGTCGGTGTGGCAATTAAATAATTTGTGGTACTAATGTGGAGTGTCCGAACACATTAGAAGCAAAACGCCAAATCATTTACGAGAAAGCGAGAACCCACCTCATCTGCATAATTTATTCAGTTAGTAACACTGGCGGTTCAAAGTTATATAACTCAGAGTTTGGAGTTTCATTGCATTAACTCACATGTGTGTTATTCAGTCGTGAAATCATCCTTATTATCAACCTATAGAAG